>CM061552.1:90530842-91980009 GCA_030864225.1 Capsicum baccatum var. pendulum | reverse complement strand
AAATAAAAAGCATGTCCTCAAACTATGAGGACTCACTACTACTTTGAAAGCTGAAGATCTGAACTACTAAGGGTGCTCTGGAGCCCGTGCGTTTGAACCTATGATATAAAACATCATAGCGCAAAAAGAATGCGTTAGTACTTTGAATATACTAGTATGCTTAGTGTGGTAGGATGAAATGCAAGGGTTCATATGCATGAACAATACTAACTGAATAATATGAGTATGACTGAATAAGAGTACATGTATGAATACATAGACTGTAACTGAGATTCGAGATAATACTGAGTACTGAGTATGAATACTAATAACTAATATCTGAATGACTGTATTTGATAGTCCCAAATTCTATGGAACTTTACTGAGTTCTGTATTAAGATGAGTGACTATATCTGATAGTCCTAAATCTGTAAAACTGAACTGAGTTCTATTCTGAGATTGAGACTGAACCTGAGATTGTAGGAGGTAATCATCTAACCAACATGCCCCTCTCTAATTTGATTGGGGTCCAACCTATAACCCCATTTGGAAGGGTGTCAATACCGTGCTACAGGTAAGGACAAGCTGTGAATTAATCCTCTCTGATAGGAAGCTCTTCCATCAACCCTCGCTGGTAGAAAAACTCAAATGAGATATATCAACCCTCATGTATCTGGAAGGAAAATATCTCAACCTATACTGGTGACATAGTTCTGTAATGCAGGGATTGCTACTAAGGGTCAGACCCTCTGTTGACAGGTATTCCCCCATCCCTGGGTTCGCTCAGTGTTAAAGCCTACTCTCAACTGAACGGACACTAAACTGATTTCTAGTTTGTACTAGATTGGACTGAATTTTTACTGATATTACTATTTGACTGAACTAAACTAAGTTCACTGAGTTTCACGGACTGACCGAATACTACTGAATTCTATTAACTGACTGAGCACAAAGTGCTACTGAGGTCTACACTGAGTACTATGACTGAATTACAAACACTACTGAGATTTCCTAGGTTTTTGTAACTGGATGAGTTCTACTGATCGAGTTACTACTGAGATTACTTCCTAAATGACACTAGCTCTAAGTAAACAGCTAAATTGTTAGGTATTAAATACCCCCAGGACTCGATAGAATGAAAATAAAGCATCACAAGATCTTGCTTAGCATAAGCATGCACATTGAATTCATAATGCATCTATAGAGACATCTTACCAAACACTTGCATGATATTACTTACAAATAAGCTAGCATGACATGATTTCTTTCCCTTATTAGTCCACATGAATAATTCATCAAGCACTAGGTGGGCATACATATGCACATAACACTAAATAACAAGTAGACATTATAATTCAAATCCCCATTGACAATTTCAAGGGTTTTACATGGATCCTCATGATATTACATACATATCAGTTAACCTCACATGAAACATATCATAAAATATGGAATAGAATCCCAATTAATCAATATAAGCATGAACATAATCAAACTAAACATGGAATTCATGAAATCCATAAACTTGAGTTTAAAAATTATTTCTTGGACTCCAAGGGTGGAAGGGACCCTTGGATGAATACTTCACATACCTTAGTTGATGAATTCTGAGAGATTGATGGTGAGTTCTTGATTTGAAATTTGAACACCTAGGGTTTTGTTCTTGAGAAATTTTGAGAATGAATGAGTATAATTGCTCTCCAAAGGGTTTAATTTCATGTTTTAAGGGCTGTAGGGCATGGGAAAATGACCTAATTAACCCTAAGGATGTGGCCTTTTAATGCTTGTAAACTATATTACTGACGCGCAGGCCGACACGCTGCATCGTTAGCTTCGACGCGATAGCCAATGCACAATGTCAAGTCCACATCGGCTCAAAGGAATTTGCATTAAATCTGGGGAAAAACTATCTTATCGATGCGATGGTCGACACGACGCATTGAGATCGCATTGATTCACTATTTTGGGCACTCTAACATAGTCTAAACGAGATTCAAAAATTCCAAAACTTGTTCGAGAACATCTATTGACCTTCCTAATCATGAATTAACTCTAATATCAACTTCTAAGGGATATAAAGGTTTCAAAATAAGATTTGAAACTTTCAAAGGCTAAAATGGCACTAAGTCTGAATGCTTAGATAATATATTCTAAGTTTAGGACCCCTTAACACGCTTAATGGAATGAATTAAGCTAGAAATTTTGCAGGGTCTTACAATATCTCCCCCTTGGGAACATTCATCCTCGAATGAGACTAACCAAGCTGGGTATACTGGTAGACTGAATTTAGACACTAGACATGCACAACTAAAACATGATTTTATGACTGAGATTACTGATATATTGGATTTCATATTGAACATCATATCTGATGCATGAGTACATAACTGAACATAATTCATGAATGCATAACTAGGAATACTGATAAGCTAATTTTCTCATATATATATATATATATATATATATATATATATATACTGAACATGTATATCTGATGCATGGGTACATGAATAGACTGACTCATGAGCGTATGACTGTACATGCAATGGTAACTGATACCAAAATTGTAAAGGTAATCTGAACATGGAATTGAGTAAGTTTAAGGAAAACTATTACTTAAACTAAACTATACTGATGAACCCAAGATCATTTTTTGAGTACGCATGAACGGGAACATGAGAACAGGACTGAGACTGGAACACGGTGCATAAGCTATATATCATGAACTGAACTGAGCCCCTTGAATACGTGGATTACGGCTGAGATTGGAACTTGAGGTTCAACTTATGAGTACCCACTACTCCAAACTAGATTCGTTACGTGAAGAGAACTAGGAGTTTTAGGTCATGAAAGCTCGAGTTTATAGTGCATCTCCCCCTTAGGAAATTATATCCCCCAAAGAATACTAACTTAGCTGAGATACCTAGGAAAACTAGTGTGGTGCATAAGGCACATACAAACTGAATTGTGGCTGAATAACTGGGGCCTGAAACTGGGGTATGATACATGAACTGAGCTGAACATGCAACTTCCTGGTTGGTCCACATAACAATAGTTACATTCATGAGACTTCAGATAGTGCGACTAGATGGAAAAATAGAAAAACACACCACACGAATTTGTCCGTCTAACTGCTAAACTGAATTACTGGCCTTACAAACTAACTCATATTAAGAACTTATTATCAACTGGAAATTTTCTCCGACACTCTTTTTTATTGAGTTTCCAGCAACTTTAGGGAACAAGGAGAGCTTGGCATTATCTGAATAAGACATTACAACGTGGCTAGAATTCTGTAATATAAGGTAAGGCCTACAAATCATCATCTGAGATAGAATGACTAAAACTTATGCACTACAACTACAAATTTTCAAGCTTAGACATATCCCTTGAATACTCTCTCAACTATATTCTCCACCTTAGTACGACACTTCACTTAGGACTACTGAAAAATATTCGGATGGGCGCTGCGCATGAATGCATAAGCATACTAACTTATCTAATTAACTGAATAACTGATAGCTAAATACTGGGCCTGCAAGACTGATCTGTACTTAGGGTGTGTTTGGTATGATGGAAAATATTTTCCATGGATAATGTTTTCTTGGAAAAAGTTTTCCTAGAAAATAAGTTGGTTTTCTAGTTATTTTCTCATGTTTAGTTGGTGAGTGGAAAATATTTTCCGAAAGATATTTTATGGTGTTTGATTGGTGAGTAGAAAATATTTTTTAGAAATATATTTTCTAGTATTTGGTTGGTGAATGAAAAAATATTTTTTATAAAATACTACTAACTGTTAACTAGTATATCACTGCCTGAACTAATTTAAGCATATCAAATAATATCAATATCGAGTATTAAGATATTGCAAGTCACTAAATTTTAAGCAATTACTAATTAGCAAACATAGGATACACTTTTCAACATTTTATCAGGATAATCTCAAGATACCACAATCAATAGAAATACAATTGAACGACGAGCTTATTCAACCTTGTGAAACAAGCTACAACGATGACAAAATGGAATATGCAATTAGTAAAAGTAACATAGGTAAGTCTTCCTCTATGCACATGGAAATAAAAATACATTCAACGAAAATTGGAAACAAGAAAAAATTCAGAATTCAATATTTTTTATTTCAAGCAGTGAAAAATTGGAGCAAAGCACAATGAAAAATGTTTCTAAGTAATATGAATTTGATTGTTGTTGGGGTAGGGGAAGAGGGGTGGGGTGGGGGTGGGCGTGGGGGAATAAAAGTCACATCGTTCATTTTCTGGAAAATGACTTCCCTTGGCCAATGAGGGAAGTCATTTTCCCTCAAATAGAGGAAAATAAATCATTTTGGAAAATATTTTCCCTATGTTTTAGTACAACCAAACAAGGGAAAATAAGAAAACATTTTCCAAAAAACATTTTCCATCATACCAAACACACCCTTAGTCTAAATAACTGGACTGAAACAGTAGAGTATTATGCATATGAGGAAGGGACTGACTGAGTAACATGAGATAACTGAGCATGAATTCGTGAAAACTGTATTATCTAAGAATGCAATACCAAGCATATAACATGGTTCTAAAATAGTCTGTAAACTGAGGTACTGAAATACTAATAACTGAATAACTGATAACTGTATGCTATGGTTGAGCAAACCTGAAACTGAATTGAGTTTCTGATCTAATTACTGGACTGAGACTGACACTATAACTAAGAATGTAACTGAGACTAAGCTTCAGACAGTAAATGACACTGAACACACTATAAGGCATTAGGGCAGAAGTCATGAGCTGCATGGCCTAAGTTTGGAACTCCCATTTTCACGGAACATAATTCGTACTACTGAGTGAACTGGAACTCCTCAAACTAAGAACTAGAAACGCACACGATTCTATGAAAAATGCATGAATATAAGTTGGGTTCATGGAGATGAGACATAAAGCATGTGTAGGTATCATGATGACTAAAGTACAAAACTTTGAACTGAGGTAAAGGCAGGTTGGGCATCATTCCCACCCATTACTTTTCTACACATACTAATATTACTACAAAAATTTGGAAGCCTGAATTCTTGAGATATCTTAATTGAATAGTTCCTGTACATCGTCGAGCTATGATAGACTAACCCACTGGAGTGGAGGCTGAGAAAGACTCTGCTAGAATTTTGAGATTGACTCCAAAATCAACCGCTATATATGGAATAACAAAGGACAAAGAAGCTCCTGGATCTAGCAAAGTGTAAACATACAAATGGCAAACTTATAATGTACCAGTGACCATATTAGGAGAACGTTCCTGATCCTGTCGGGACTGAAGAGCATAGAGTTTGTTTGGGCGTTGCCCACTGATGGCACTGGAAGAGTCACCCTACTGATTAGGGAGACCCGATTGAGCTGAAGGACAACTGAGTTGACTTCGTAGACCAACCTTAGGACAGTATCAATCTTTGTGACCTAACTTTCCACATACAAAACACACATCACTTTTGGCTCTAAACATACCCTTATGATTCTTACCACATTCTTTGCAAAATGGATTAGTACGAACACCGCTTTCACCACTCTGGGTTTTGGATCCTAGCATCACATTATGACTGTCATTCCTGAGCCTTGGTACTGGCGTACTAGCTGAAGATGAAACTGGGGCTAAAAATTTTTGACTATGTAAGAACGGTTACCACCCTCTAACCTTGGTTGGGCAAAACTAAAGCTACCTATTTTGGCTATCTTATTTTCTCTTTCCTTCTTCTTAAGTTTCTGTTCCTCAATCTATAAAGCATGGACCATAAGCCTAGATATTTCCATATTCCTAATCAACATCATAGTCATGCACTCCTTAACCACTCTACCCGATACCCCAGACACAAACTTGCTCATTCTGGATCTATTGTCTGCTACTACATGGGGAGGAACCTCGCTAACTGAGTAAACTTGAGGTAATACTCTTTCACACTCATACTGCCTTTCCTGAGATTGATGAACTCTAACACCTTAGCTTCTTTCATCCCTAAGGGGAAGAATCTATCTAAGAAGGCTGTAACAAATTCTTCCCATTCTATGGGCTTTACATCTGCACCCCTATCTACCTTCCACTTCTTAAACCATTGATGGGCTACATCATTGAACCTGATCGAGGAACTCCTGTAGATTCTCTTCAAACTTAGAACCTGAGAATAAGTGAGAATTCATTCAGGTGAAGTCTCGAATCTTGGCTGTAGCAGTATTGGCTATTGGATTAGCCAGAACAGAAGCTAGCTGTTCATTCTGAGTTGCGACTGAATTGGCTAAAGTAGTGAATGCAGCCCTAAATTCTGCATGAGAGACGTGCTCATCCAGGGGATCTGCCTAAACGGGCTAAGGTGCTGACTGATTTTTGGTTCTTCTTTCATTAGTCTTTTTGGGGGCATGTTCTATAAGCAACAGGAAGTATCAGATTAGACTGAGAGTTTAACTGGAGCTCATGTTCACTCACACGACATGAATACTAAAAGAAAGAAAACTTTTCCTAAAACATCTCGTAGCATCCTGTCCAAAAGTGTGGCATGCAACATACCCATGCATAAGACTCTACTAGATACAACTTTTAGACTTCCTAGGACACTGTTGAACTTTAGGCTTTGATACTAAGTTTGTAATGCCTCGAGTATGTACCTCGGATGCAACACGGTGCTCACAATCTTGAAGGACCACAAGCTAAACCATGACTGGCACCTACTGCAATAACTTTGTAATAAATACTGTAATGATTGCAAAAATAGGCGGAAACATATGCCATAAGGTTCAAATTTGTAAATAAATTTGAATGCGGTATCAAAATACCAAAACTGAATATAAGTATAGTAAAACTGAACGACTGTCTGAAAATACTCTAGTTTGAAAAGCCTCTAAACTATCTGAACTGTGGAGCTGATGGGAAAAGTCCCCAACTAACTCAAACTACTAAAAATAATACTAAAAATAACAGGCATGTCCTCAAACTATGAGGACTCGCCATTACTCTAAAAACTAAAAATCTGAACTGCTAAGGGTGTTTTAGAGCCCGTGCATCTGAACCTATGATATAAGACATCAAAGCGCAAAATGCATGCCTCGGTACTTTGAATGTACTGGTATATTTAGTGAGGTAGGCAAAAATTCATGGGTTCATGAATGAACAATACTAACTGAATAACATGAGGATGACTGAATAAGAGTAAATGCATGAATACCTAGACTTTTACTGAGATTCGTGATAATACTGAGTACTGAGTCTGAATACTAATAATTGATATCTGAATGACTGTATCTGACAGTCCTAAATTCTATGAAACTATACTAGTTCTGTACTAAGCTGAGTGATTATATCTGATAGTCCTGAATTTGTAAAACTAAACTGAGTTCTATTTTGAGACTAAGACTGAAACTGAGATTGTGGGAGGTAATCATCTAATCTTCATGCTCCTTTCTAATATAATTGGGGTCCAATCTATAAGCCCAGTTAAAAGGGGGTTAATACTGTGCCATGGGTAAGGACAAGTTGTGCGTTAACCCTTTTTGCTAGGAAAATCTTCCGTCAACCCTCGCTAGTAGGAAACTCAAATGAGATGTATCAACCTTCATAATATCTGACAGGAAGATATCTCAACCTACACTGGCTACATAGTTCTATAAAGTAGGAATTGGTACTAAGGGTCAAACCCTCTGTTGACAGGAGTGCCCCCATCCCTAGGTTCGCTCGGTGCTGAATCTTACCCCAAACTGAACGGACACTTTATTGATTTCTAGTTTGTACTAGACTAGACTGAATTGTTACTGATACTACTGTTTGACAGAACTAAACTGAGTTCAATAAGTTTCATGGACTGATGAAATACTACAGAATTCTATTAACTGTCTGAGCACAAAGTGCTACTGAGGGCTACACTTAGTACTATGATTGAATTACAAATACTACTGAGATTTCCTAGGTTTTTGTAACTGGATGAGTTCTACTGATCGAGTTACTACTGAGATTACTTCCTAACTGACACTAGCTCTAAGTAAACAGCTAAATTGTTAGGTATTAAATACCCCCAGGACTCGATAGAATGAAAATAAAGCATCACAAGATCTTGCTTAGCATAAGCATGCACATTGAATTCATAATGCATCTATAGAGACATGTTATCAAACTCTTGCATGGAATTACTTTCAAATAAGCTAGCATAACATGATTTCTTTCCCTTATTAGTTCACATGAATAATTCATCAAGCACTTGGTGAGCATACATATGCACATAACACTAAACAATAAGTGGACATCATAATTCAAATCCCCATTGACAATTTCAAGGGTTTTACATGGATCCTCATGATATTACATACATATCAGTTAACCTCACATGAAACCTATCATAAAGCATGGATTAGAATCCCAATTAATCATTATAAACATGAACATAATCAAACCCAACATGGAATTCATGAAATCCATAAACTTGAAGTTTAAAAATAGTTTCTTAGACTCCAAGGGTGGAAGGGACCCTTGGATGAACACTTCACATACCTTAGTTGATGAATTCTGAGAGATTGATGGTGAGTTCTTGAGTCCTTGATTTGAAATTTGAACACCTAGGGTTTTGTTCTTGAGAAATTTTGAGAATGAATGAGTATAATTTCTCTCCAAAGGGTTTAATTTCGTGTTTTGGGGGCTAAAGGGCATGGAAAAAAGACCTAATTAACCCTGAGGATGCGGCCTTTTAATTCTTGTAAACTGTGTTACCAATGCGCAGGCCAACGCGCCGCATCATTGGCATCGACACGATAGCCAACGGCACATGTCGAGTCCGCGTTAGTTCACTAGAATTTGCACTAAAGTTGGGGAAAAACTATCTTATTGATGCGATGGTCAATGCGATGCATCGAGATAGCGTCGACCCACTGTTTTGGGCACTTCAACATGGTCTAAATGAGATTAAAAAATTCCAAAACTTATACGAGAACATCTATTGTCCTTCCTAATCATGAATTAACTCTAATATCAACATTTATGGGACGTAATGGTCTCGAAATAAGATTGCAAACTTTCAAAGGCTAAAATGGCACTAAGTCTTAATACTTAGCTAACATATTCTAAGTCTGGGACCCCTTAACAAGCTTGAAGGAATGAATTAAGCTACAAATTTTGCAGGGTCTTACAACAGTCAAGAGACACTCACACTCAGAATAGAAGTTCCACTCAATGTGCATCAAATACCTAGGCTTGCTCTTATTTTCCTTACCTTAGGTTTCAGGCCGTCAAATTATGATCAATATAGGACTTTATTCGGCTTGTAATGTAGGCTTGGGGGGATGGTATGGTACATATGGATATATCAAGTGACTAAGTCTTCTTGGAAGTACACTAACTTTGGGGTCCACTCATTAACCATCTTTCTTTTATTCCACCCTTATTTCTCCCTTTTTATTCTTTATTGCACATTTAGGTTGGGTGTGGTCTTTTATTCTTTATTTTTTAACTTCTTCACAATTTTTTTTCTTTTTTTTTGCTACCATACCCAACCCTACTAACTTTTTATATCATTTTAACCTTTTACTTACCCATCTTACATCACACACCCCTATGATAGCCACCGTCAACTTTAGCTATTTGCCTGATTTGAGGTACACAATATCCAAGGAGGAACGAGCCAAAATAAGTTATTGAAACACAAATGGGAAGATGATAGGTAAAATAAGCAAAACAGGCTATAAGGCTCAAAACAGGGATCAAGAGATACTATTTCACATTGGGACGGTCATTTAGGCTAAAAGTGGACTAAAATCAAAAGCTGCCTATTATCCTTTTCTAACCAACTATCCTATAACCTAGGCAAGACTAACCAGGCATGTTTTAAATTTAACACACAAAGGGAACTGAGTAGCATCTCACACACACATGGCACAGAGTCAATATTACAAGCTACTACTTATCTGGTTCATGCAATTATTAGCAAGTGATTATCATGTCCTTAATCCTAATGCCATAACAAGATCCATAATTCTCACATATATATACATACATACAGTTCTAAAATTTTAGAGGGGTATCATTTTTTTCTCAAAAATCAATCAAAAACATGACAACTGCCCTAAATACTTAAAAATCTCTTATTGTACGAGACAAAACACAAATTTTTCCTAGATATGCTAGACATAACGTAATACAAAACTAAACACAGTATGACATAAATTTTACCTTACACATGTTAGTTCTAAAACTATACCATGACCGATAAATAAAGAAGCATGTTTACAAAAACCCACGACGGCAATGGTATACCCCACCCGCAATAAAAAACTATGCATTATCCCTAATATGATAAAATAATATAAAATAAAGAGAGTGAGGACATACTTAGGACACACTAAATATTCGTGTCATAAGCATCCCCATATAGGGGCATATTTATTGGCAGAGGTAATGGTGGTGGTGGTGCACTACTAGAAAATATACCTGCTGCTATCTCAACATGCCTATGTTGTCTTGCCATTTTAAGGCTTGGTCATATAGAATGTTGGGATACTACAGATCCCCCACATGTCCTTTCTTAGTCCTAACTACTGGGACAAAGTGTCTGGTCCCTCACAAAGGTGATATTCAAACCACTAGGGGTATGATTGGAGTAGTGGCCATTATATGGCTCTCTGTGGAAGAGTGAACTTCTACTCTTTAAGTGCCTACCTCCTCCTTAATATGGCCTAGATCCGATGTATCAATATCTACATACCAAGATGCAACACATCTCTCAAAGGCATCAATACATGCCTATAAATCAACACGGAACTTCTACATAGCAACTTTGTATGCGACATCCTATCTAGCCTCTGTCGTCTCTAGTCTAGTTTAGACCCATAGCTACATCTGCCTATATAGAGTAGCCACCCCTATCTCAGCATCTTGTAACCACTCATCAGTGGCTCTCTGACTGTTTACTAAGCTCTATAAGAACTCATGAAATACCAAAGTCATACCTGTAGCAGCAGATTAGGATTGACTCTACAACAGTTGTCTTTACCAGTGGCACGGTACTAACACCCTTCCAACTAGGGTTACAGGTTGGATCCCAGTAAGCATAGTATGGGGCATGTTGGTTAGATGAATATATCCCACAGTTTCAGTTACAGAATCAGGACTGTCAGATACAGTCAATCCTTATTATTATCAATACACTCCAGGATCACCCACTAGATAGAACTAACCTCAACTATAGTCAATCAGTATTAGTATCATCAGATTTAGAGATCACCCACTAGGTAGGACTGATCTCATACTAAGTCAAATCATTTTTGTTAGCATTATACTTAGAGATAACCCACTAAATAGGACTGATCTCAAATTCAGTTACTCCATATAGAATGAAACTCAGATAGTTCTATCAGAACTTTGACTGTCAGATACAGTCGCTCAATATCAGTTATATTGGTTATGCCAATCATCACAGTTATATCAGTCATCATAACTCACATTATCAGTATTCAATTTCAGGATTGTTAGACATAGTCAATCAGACCAGTTCTTCATAATTTGAACTGTTAGAAATAGTCATTCATTTATTCAGTAATGCATTATCAGTTCCTCACTTAGTAGTGACTTACATATTAATATCAGTGAACTCAATCATTCAGTATCTCAGTATCAGTACACTCATGTTGTCAGCATTCAGACTCAATAGTCAGTATCACCACGAGTTCAGTTATAGTTACTTATGCATGTATGTATTCTCACATTCATATCAGTCAACATTGTTCATGCATATAAACCCTTTGCATTTAGCCTACCTCACTCATATACTCGGTACATTCAGTCGTACTGACATATTCGTGCTATGGTGTTTTATTTTACGCCATAGGTTCAGAGGCATGAGTTCCAGAGCAGCAGTAGCATTGCAGATTTCAGCAGTCAGAGTTAGTAGTGAGTCCTCATTCTCTGAGGAAATGATTACTACTTTATTACTTTAGTATTTTAGTTTGTCTTTTAGTAGTCGGGAGTTAGTTGGAAAAATGTTCCTTCCACTTCCTACTTCAGACAGTTAGAGGCTTTTAGACTAAATTCAGACTTCAGTATTTTAGTTTTGTTTTGGTATTGTGATACCACTTTATTAAGACATTGTTATTATTCAGATTACATTCAGTATTGAACCTTATGTCCTTTCAGTTCATGTTTCCATATTTATATACATATATTATGCAGTGTACAAGTACAGATATCAGTCATGGGTGAGCTTGTGGTCCTTTGGGGTCATGAGCACCGTGTAGTGTTCTGGTTCAGAAAATTGAGGTGTTACATGTAACTACATCATGGAATTGAGTAAACGTAAGAAAGACCGTCACCTTAAACTGAGAATACTAATGAACCTGAGATCATTTACTGAACATATATGAATAGGAATGTGAGAACATGACTAAATCTAAAACATGATATATGAACTGAATACCATGAATTGAACTAATTCCATGAATATATATGCCATGCCATGGGAATGTTCATACGGCTGTGATTGGAACAAGAGATTCAACTTATGAGTACCCATTACTCCAAATTGGATTCATTACGTGAAGAGAAACTAAAATGTTTAGGACATGAAAGCTTAGGGGTTATAGTGCATCTCCCCCTTGGGACATTATGTCCCTCAAAGAATGCTGACTTGGCTGAGATACTAAGGAAAAGGTAAAACGATCCATGGGGCACCTACGAAATGAATCGTGACTAAGTATTTGGGGTTTAAAACTGAGGCAAGACACATAAACTGGGCTAAACTCATAACTACTAGGATGCTCCATCTTGGAATGGGCATATTCCAGAGACGTCAAATAGGGAGACTAGGAGGAAAGATGGGAAACCATACGAACTTATCTGTGTGAATGCTAAACTAAATTCCTGGCTTTATGAACTAACTCATACTAAAAACTTATACTTAACTGGAGCATTTCTTGACACTCTTTCTATAAAGTTCTACTGACTTTAGGGAGCAAGGAAATCTTGGCATAGTCTGAATGAGACATCTGAATAAGAAATCACAACATAGATAAAATTCTATAATATGGGCACTAATAAATCTACCTACTAGGTTCTGATCTGGATTGAATTCTCCCACTATGTTTAAGCCTACTTAAATCTCTAAAATGTATTTAGCCCCTTACACATCATCATGACATTCAAGCCTATCTGTATAACTACGGCCTTGTGTAAAACTAACATGCAATAATCTTTTCTTAACATGAAATATTTACTCTCTCCCTTCTAAGCAACTACTCAACACTATATTATTTCATAGGGAAAGTTCACTGAAGGTTAAAACATGAGGACCTGAAGCATGAATGGACACTATACTGAACTTGATATTTAACTGAGGCTTGAGGAATAGAACATCAATATCTTGGATTTTATTAAGAGATCTAAATTGAGGCTATAAATGACAAAATTAAAATTTGGCTGATCATTAGGAGTATAGCATAAGTCATGGAAACTGAGCACACTATAAGGCATGAGTACATGCGTCATGAGTTGCATGACCTGAGTTTGGAGTTTCTGTGTTCAGAAAATGTGATTTGTAACACTGAGTGAACCGAAACTGCTCATGCTAGGAACTATAAGTGTACATGATTTTTTATAACGTGCATGAATAGGAGTTACGATCATAAAACTGACATGTAATTCATAAGCAGATATCATGATAGTTGAAGTGCAATACTTTACACTGAGGTAAGGATGGGTTGGGAATTAACCTTTCCTATTATTTTTCTACACATACTGATATTACTACTAAAATCTGAAGGCCTGAATTTCTGAGATATCATAACAGAATAGTTCTTGTATACCTACTGGGCTATAATAGACTGACTCACTAGGGTGGAGACTGAGAAAGGTTCTATTAAGGTTTTCGGTCTGACTTTGAAATCAAATTCTATGTAAGGAATTACAAAAGACAGAGAAGCTCCTGGATCTAATAAGACAAAACATATAAATGAAAGATCCGTAACTTACCAGTAAATATGTCAGGAGAACTTTCCTGATCTTGTCTGGACTAAAGTGCATAAAGCCTGTTTGGGTCGTTCCCACTAGCGGCACTAGAAGTAGCACCCGACTGATTTGGGCGAACTGAGCTGAAGAATAGTTGTACTGACCCTGTTGGTGCAAATATTTTCCCCTCTAATCCATAACTGTACACTCTAATATCCTGTGGCCTGGCATACAAAACATACATCACTGCCAACTCTATATGCACCTAGGTTATGTCTACCATATTCTCTATAAAGCAGATGGGTACGACCACTGCTCAAACTACCCTGGGTTTTGGAACCTAGAGCCTCATCATAACTGCCATTCCTAAACTTTTGTATAGGCGCACTAGCTAAAAACAGAGCTGGAACTGAAGATTTTGGATCAAACTGGGAACAATTACCACTCTCAAACTTAGGCTGATTGAAATTAAAACAACCTATTCTAGCTCTCTTGCACTCTCTCTCCTTCTTCTTAAGCTTCTACTCCTTAATCTATTGAGCATGGACCATAAGACTAGAGATGTTCATCTCCTTAATAAAAATTATAGTTCTGCACTTCTTAACCACACTATCTAACACCCCAGACATAAACTTACTCATTCTAGACCTATTGTCTACTACTACGTGGGGAGCATACCTGGATAACTGAGTAAACTTAAGGGAATAATCCTTCACACTCATACCACCTTGCCTAAGATTGATGAACTATAACAGTTTGGCTTCTCTCATTTCTAAGGGAAAGAATCTATCTAGAAAAGTAGTAACAAACCTTCCAACTCTATGAGCACTATATCTATGCCTCTGTCGACCTTTTACTGCTTAAAAATGTATGAGCTATATCTTATAGCTGATAGGTACCTAACTCAATACTCTCACTGGAAGTCACTTCTATAATATATGTGACTTTCTGAACCTGATCGAGGAACTCCTGTGGATCATTTTCTAGCTTAGATCTTGAGAATAGGGGAGGATTCATTTGGGTAAAGTCCTGAATCTTGGCTGCAGTAGTATTAGCCACTTGGATGGCCTAAATAGTAGTTGGCCGTTCATTTTGAGCTATTACAGAATTAGCTAAAGTAGTGAATGCAGCTCAGAATTTTGCATGGGAGACATGCTCTTCCAGGGGATCTGCCTAAACGGGCTGAGGTGTTGACTGATTTTTGGTTCTCCTTTTGTTAGTCTTTTTGGGAGGCATATTTTGTAAATGAAAGGAAGAAATAGATTAGACTAAGAGTTTAACTTAAGCTCATGCTCACTCGCACGACATGAATACTGAGAGAACGAAAACTTTTCCTAAAATATCTCATAACCTCCTATCCATAAGTGTAGCGCACTTTACACCCACGCACAAGACTCTACTTGATACGGCTTTCAGACTCCCTAGCACTCTATTAAACCTTAGGATCTGATACAAAGTTTGTAATGCCTTGAGAGTACACCCTGGATGCCACACGGTGCTTACGACCCCAAAGGACCACAAGCTAACCCATGACTAATATTTGCTATGAGCACTGAATAGTAATACTAAAATAAATACAAAATTAGGATAAATTACCATAAGGTTTAGAATCTAGATACTGATAAATAATAACATCTGGTAAAAACATCTTAAAACTAAACATTGTCTAAACAGGTCTAGTCTGAAAGCCTCTAACTGAATTGTCTGAATATGGAGTTGATAGGATAAGCCCCAAACTAACTCCAACTACTGAACTACTGATAAACCGAAATAAATCATATCCCTGGTAGATGAGGACTCACTACTAAATCTGTAACTACTGACTGGATCTATCTAAAAGTGGTTGGATTCTTGATTATCTGAACCTATGATACGAGACATCATAACACAAAGAAAAAATTTATGGTCAGTACGTAGAATGTACTAGTATGCTAGATGAGGTAAGTCTGAATGCAAGGGTTCATATTCATGAACAAGAACTTACTAAATGATATAGAGTAACTGAATATAAGAGTACGTGGATACCTGATACAATAGAAATCACTGAGTATGCAATACAGTACATATACATATAGACTATAACTGATCTTTTCTAAAGCTGAGCACTGAGTTTTGATAACTGAGTAACTAATATCTAAAGTTACTGATAACTAATTGATGTTAGGAGTATTTACACGTCTAAAGTACCATAATTTACCCATATTTTAGCTAAGTTTTAAGGACAAAATATATAATTCTTGCACCTTTAGTCCTTTTTCCTGTAAGTGAGCTAACCAACGTGATTAGCAAGTTTTCAGGTATAAATGATGAAGATTTCAGCATTTTATGGAAATTTGACGCCAAAGGAAACTTCACGTAAGAATGAAGGCAGCTTCTGGAAGCTTGTGGACTGAAAGTGATGCATGGAGAACTTGTCCCGGGCAAAAACAGAATTTCTAAAGATTTGGGGATCAGCAGTAACTTAGTAGGATTAGGACAAGTATGCAGTAACCCAGTAGGACTAGGACAAGGATAAAAACCCTATTTCAATAGGACTAGGATATGGATGTTATATAAACCCTATTTTGCTGAAACTTTTCAGCATTCTCTTCTTATTCCCCTTTCTATTCCTTCCCATTCTAATTAATTCTTATTCAACTCATTCATTAATTCAAGTATTTTTCATTCAACTTCCGCTACTAATTCACGTTACAATTTTTAACAGAGAAAGACACTAACTCCTGGGAAACACCAAGAGGAAAAACGTCAACCTTGTTGTGACGCCACACTCCTCTCCAATGTGAGATCATTCTATTTTTGCTATGATGATGATGCTTATTGTGATCTCCATTGCACTCATGAGTAGCTAAACTTCTCTGTTAGGTTTATGGAAGCCTTATGAGATACTATCTATTGCTATGAGTTTGTGAATTCTTGACACGTATGTTGCTTATATCATTACTCTCTTCATCTTAATTTAAATTCTTGTGGTTGCAAACATATAGAATACGCCAGTATAGCATTAACTTGTTCGAAAGAAAAGTTACATGTCTGGAAAAGAGAGAATGACAAGGAAATAGGGCTACCAACCCCTGTTTAAAAGTTAGTGCCGTAACTGGATTAACCTCTTGGAGAATTCGTACCATTAGTTATACGCTTTAAGCTCGAAAGAGTTAAAGTAAGATAATCCTTGATGGTCGAAAGACGCTAGGATTTACCATAGAATACGAATCTCTATAAGCGCATGCATATCTGAATTCCGCATAACTCATAGCCAATAGATACGTAGAACTCATAAGGTGGACATAACCCTAATTTACAATTCTCATTGATTAAAACCTACCAAGTATTCCGTTTTTACTTTGCTATTTTAATTTTATTACTTAACATCACACTCCAATTTCCCCTTTTTACAGAACTTTCACCAAAAGTCTACTAATTGTTGCATACTTAGTGACCGAGTATTCCCTGTGAGATTTGACACCCAACCCAATTGGGTTCTATATTTGACAGCGACCGCTTACACTCTTACGAGAGCTGTAGTTTGGGCATTATCAAATTTTGGTGCCGTTACCGGGGAATACGGTTGACAACTAAGTTTGTGATAGTTACTAGACCCTTTGGTCAAAGATTATCGTACTTTACTTTTAGTTGTTGTTTTTTATTTCTGCAAGTTTTTGTTCAGTGCATGCCAAACACGTGAAGTTCGGGATAACCATTATTACCCATAAACCCTGAACCGCAACTTATTGGAAGGATGGAGGCGCAACATGAAATTGATAGAAGGGCTGCTCTACAGGAGCAGGCTAGATTAGCTGCGTTGGCCGCTGCCCAAGTACATCAAAAGAATATTGATAACCCTAGGCGAGCAACAAATCCTGACGATGAGGACCTAGGTGATGATGAGTTACTAAACCCTAAGCGTGATGCTGAGGTGGCGACACCTGCTAACAGAAGAGATTGTCAAGCTAGATTTAGACCTGAACGAGCTATGTAGATCCCTTTTGATGATGATAATGATGACCTGGACGGAGCTGGTGCCATAGGAGCTATTATTCCTCCGCCCTTGGCACCCGGAGCCAAGTTCAATATCACTAGCACCATGATTCAATTATTGCAGCTCAAGGGATTATTTGGTGGACTAGCAGGCGATGATCCGAATATGCATCTGATCAATTTTATCTTTACATGCAAGTCATTCGACAATCCAGGCGTTGGACAGAATGCAATTCGGCTGCGTTTATTTCCATTGTCTCTATCTGGGGAGGCAACTTTATGGTTGAATGGGCTAACTCCTGATTCTATTACTAATAGGAGGCAATTGAAAGACGCTTTCCTAGAAAGATTCTTTCTGCCATCCAAGATAGCACAGTTGAGAGATGAGATCAGCAATTTTCGATAGCTTCCAACTGAAGCTCTCCATAAAACATGGGAGAGGTTCAAGACGAAGCTTATGAGGTGCCCAAATCATCATATGACCAATGTCCACTTAATGGAGATATTATATAGGTTGTTGAATTCGGTGACTAAGCCATTAGTTGATAATGCTGCAGGAGGGTCATTCATGGACCTTACCTTTATTTAGGCAAGTGATATGCTAGATCATATGACAAAGCAAAGTAGAGCTTGGCATACTAGGGATTCTGAGGTAGCAAGCTCTACTATATCCATTGGTATGACTGCAGAGCAGAGGCGAAGACAAGAGGAACGTGACCAAGATATGGCTCACATGAAGACGCAGATGGATTTTCTTAGCAAGCACTTATTATCAGGGAAGATCGAAAAAGTTAAGGTCGTTATAGCACATGGAAGAGATGAATCTGATACTGAGGAAGAAGCTAACTACTTAAATAATCAGGGGGGTTTCCGAGGCAATGCCCAAGGAAACCAAGGTCGGAACTATTATGATAAACCTGGATATAAGGACCGTGATCAAGGTAGTTGGAAGAATAAAACTGACAGGAGTGGTTTGTATGTTCCTCCTGGAAATTGTGAGGCCGTGGCATCTGGTTTGGGGAAGATGTCCATGGAAGATATGATGGCAAAGATGCTGAAAGGAGTGGAGGCAACCAACATGGGCATAACTGAGGTAAAGAATGATTTGTCTTCAATAAATCAATTGGTTGACTCGCATTCTACTGCAATAAAACAACTAGAGCAGCAATTGAGTCAACTTTCGACAGCATTCAATTGAAGAAAAGCTGGAACACTACCTAGCGACACAGTGCAAAATCCGAGGAATGATGGATCGTGTATGGCTATTACTACCCAAAGTGGTAAAGAGTTGGAAAATCCATCCAAAGGCAAGCAGGTAGTTGATGATATAGAGGGTAATGTTATTGATGCAGAATGTGAAGAGGCCGAAGAAGATGAAGAGAGTGTGCATGACGTCACCCCTAGATGTCTACAGCTTGAAAAGATTGATAGTTGGAAGCAAGATAAAAAGAAAGTGGTGGAGAAAACTATTCCCCTTCCACCACCACCTTTTTCGCAGAGACTAAAGAAGAAAGCTAACGATACCAGGTTCAATAAATTTATGACTATGTTGAAGCAGCTAACCATTAATGTTCCGTTGGTAGAGGCACTGGAATAGATGCCTGGGTACGCAAAATTTATGAAGGATCTCTTGACAAAGAAGCGGGCTGCAAGTTATGAGCTGGCAGATAATGTTCATCATTGTGGTGCAATCGCTACAAGATCGTTAGTTCAAAAAAAGGCAGACCCTGGTGCTTTCACCATTCCTTGCACCGTTGGATCTTTAAATTTTGCCAAGGCACTATGCGATTTGGGAGCTAGCATCAATTTGATGCTGCTATCCGTCTACAGGAAGTTGGGGTTGGGCGATCCGACACCCACCAATATGCGGCTCGTGATGGCAGATAGGTCGGTAAAATGACCTGTTGGTATCTTAAATGATGTGTTGGTGAAGGTGTCCACCTTCATTTTTCCTGCAGACTTTGTGATTTTGGATTATGAGGTAGATTCAAAAGTTCCAATAATCTTGGGACAACCCTTCCTCGCAACTGGAAGTATGCTTATTGACATGAGAGATAATGAGCTTTTATTTTGGTTGAATAACGAAGTGGTTTGTTTTGATGTATGCAAATCGATGAAGCAGCCTAGAGATATGGATGTGTTCTCTGTAGCTGATGTTCATGATGAGGATGACAAAGAATTATATGTAGAGAAGTATCTTGTTGTCAAGCCATTGTCTGCTGTGCTATTGAATGATGAGCATGAAGATATTGAAGATTATGAAGAAACCATTTGTGCTCTAACAGGATTAGGGTCCTATTCTCATACTCCTAAGCAGCTGGACCTTGATCTTAAGAATCGATCTTCACCAACAGTGAAGACTTCCATTGAAGAACCACCAGTGCTAGAATCGAAAGATGTACCAAGTCACCTAAGGTATACATTCTTGGGATATGGAAATACACTTTCAGTGAGTGTTGCGGGTGATTTAAGTGAACATCATGTAGAGGCTCTCATCTCTTCTCTTAAGAGGTACAAGAGAGCTATGGGTTAGTCTATTGATGATATAATTGGTATCCCTCCTGGGATATGTATGCACAAGCGTCATCTCAAAGAAGATTGCATGCCAACAAGTAAGCATCAGCGTCGTCTGAATCCATTCAGAAAATGATCCACCATCTATCTCGATGAAGTCTAAGTAATCGAGGTAACTATGTCGTACCGCGACATTAAATCAGGCGCTATATGGGAGGCAACCCATCGTTTTTAATTGTTTTGTTTTCCTAGGATTTTGTCGAGCCACGACCAAAACTAAGGCTCTTGATGGGAGGCAACCTATCGTTCTAATCATTTTTGTTGTTTTTGAGTAAGTGTAGGTGCAAGACGTATAAAGGAGGAGCTTGGTCTCAAATTTTGATTTGAAAGTAAGCAATGGTAAAGGTGGTAGGTGAGTAATAAAGGAACAAAAGGCTTTTGGTTAGGTATTGCCTATACAAATCTAGGCAACGGACAAGGCAAGGCCTATGCTATTGCCTTCTGCTCAACTAGGCAAAGCATTAGGCGCCGCCTATGCTATTGCCTTCTGCTCAACTAGGCAAAGCTAAAGGCTCCGCCTATGCCATTGCCTTTGCTCGCTGAATCTACAATGCCATGGCATAGGCTCTGTCTATGCCCAACTAGGCCAAGCATTAGGCGCCGCCTATCCTTCCCAAATCTCTCAAAACTTTTCTTTTTGCTCATCTAACCTTGCAAGATCATCTTCCGAGTCCAACACCAAGTAAGTTCTTCGTTTATATTCCGAAGTTGTTACAATCTTACGCTTATAATGGTATGTTAGATCTTAAAGTGGTGTTGGTGATTAGAATATGTTGATTTGTATGATACATCTAATTGAGTGAAAGAATACGTATGGGTGTTTTTGACTTGGTTCCGACTTGTATTTGATTTTGATACACTGTCATACTTTTGTAAAATCGAAATAGTGAAGTTAATTGCATACTCTTCAAAGTTGAATGCTTGGATGTTTGAATGACTCGTTCATCGAGATAAAGATCATGATTGAATACAAGTATGTGATGTTGTGATTATTTCTATGCCATAACTTGATATGATCTCTATGAAGTAGTCTTGATCAAAAGGTGCATTAATCCAAACATGAAAGTATAGTTAAGATTACATGAAATAGAGTTGGAAAGGATAGTTAAGATGACATGAAAGTATGACTGTGCTGAACATATTGTTGGAACATATCACCTAAATATATGCCAATGAAGTTTGAGTTATCGACATCATTCACTTAATTAGTTTGTGTCAACAAATTAAGTGTGAGGTGGTTCCACTATTGTCTGTTTGTCGATTAAATCTTCCGAGATGATCTAGCATAAATTTATTTTAGTCTCAGGTAAAATGGCACCAAAAGGTCGACCAGGAAAACAAAAAGCGCCCACCTCATAGAAAGGTAAGAAAAGAGGAAGAAAAGAGCAAGTTGAATCCTCCGTGCTGCAAATACCTCGACGAACTCTTGGAATCAAGTGGGGTATATTTTGAGGAACTTCTGAGGATGACGACTCTGATGATGATTCCGATGTAGGGGGTATGACCCCAGACATAGAGGAGGAGTCTGAGTAATCAGGTTCTTCTTATTTATTTTCCCACAGAGGGCAGTGTGTCCCGTCTAAGTGTGGGGTGCTGATATTTGTATGTTATACTTCTTTCTCTGCATTTACATTTATTTATGTTTATTTGTTCGTTTGGTTTAGTGTAGAATTTTTTTTTAGATTTTATTTTGTATGAAATTGTTCTGATAGGCAGTATGGTATTATGACAAGAGTTTGTGATAAAATCATTACTATTGAGACGTTTAGGCTCTAAGTGTGACTCACTGTATGATATTTATGTGGTTTAATTCCTTCATCTGTTGGGGTCAAGATTCTATACTGCTCCCAATAAAGTTGACCATGTACCTTATGTGTGTGAGATAATAGTATATTCTGTGTTTGTGGCTGATGCTAGAACTTGCCTGGTGTGTATGTAAAGCGAAATAAAGAGTGTAAGTTTAGGAGATGATTTAGGCATTTCTTTGGCAACCTGTACTTTTTTACCTTCTTTTTACCTACCCGTAGACATTATCCTAGTTAACCCCCTTGAGCCTTTAGTTATTTTCTTTGACAGCCTCATATGTAGCCTAATCTATTTTTTTTCAAGACCATAATTTGATCCAAATTCCTAAGTGCTTTAAATTGTAAAGTCATGTGACAAAATAAGAGGAAATTGGGTAAGAGTGATGCCTTAGAGTGTATTGGTGCTTGAATTTATTGTGAAAAAGAGTGGCTATCATAGAGGTGTGTTATAAAAAAAAAGAACAGAGAAGAAAAGAAAAAGAAATAGAAAAACAAAAAGAGAAATTGTGTTTATGATCAAATAAAAAGATAGTTATGTTTGAATGGCAAAATAGGTGAAAAGGGGTGGTAGATAAATAGAGAAGTTGTTTAAAAGAAAGTGTTAATGGCATAATGTGATGTATTAAAGCGCTTAGGAACATAGTCACTATTTCTGGCCAAAATAGTCCTACCCATCCCTTAGCCTACATTACAACCTGTAAAAGACCTATTTGATCCTAAGCTTAGCATTCTGATATTAGTAGAGCATTACACTAAGGGTAAGCCTATGGTCATCTGTTGCAACATATGAATTCTTTATGAGAGCGAGAGCAAGGAGAATGTGATACCCATGTTTCAAAAAATGCAAAACTTGTGAGTAATTATGGGTGATATCTTGTGTGAGACACACATGGTTGATGAGCTTTGGGTAGTTGTGTATGATTCTTTGCGCCTTAACTTTTGGATACGAATTAACCATCATCACGAGTCTAGGTTGGAGGTTGAATTGTTTCTAGTGGTGATCAGAAAACTACTCTTTGTTAATAATTGTCGTGCCTGTCTTGATGAATATTTTGTGTTGTTACTGTGAAACCCTAAGTAGATGTTTACATGGACATGATATTTTGTTCGAGGACAAACAAAGCTTTAAGTGTAGGGTGTTGATGTTAGGCGTATTTACACGTCTAAAGTACCATAATTTACCCATATTTTAGCTAAGTTTTAAGGACAAAATATATAATTCCTGAACCTTTAGTCCTTTTTCCTGTAAGTGAGCTAACCAATGTGATTAGCAAGTTTTCAGGTATAAATGATGAAGATTTCACAATTTTATGGAAATTTGACGCCAAAGGAAACTTCATGTAAGAAGGAAGGCAGCTTCTGGAAGCTTGTGGACTGAAAGTGATGCATGGAGATCAGCAGTAACTTAGTAGGATTAGGACAAGTATGCAGTAACCCAGTAGGACTAGGACAAGGATAAAACCCTATTTCAATAGGACTAGGATATGGATGTTATATAAATCCTATTTTGCTGAAACTTTTCAGCATTCTCTTCTTATTCCCCTTTCTATTCCTTCCCATTCTAATTAATTCTTATTCAACTCATTCATTAATTCAAGTATTTTTCATTCAACTTCCGCTCCTAATTCACGTTACAGTTTTTAACAGAGAAAGACACTAACTCCTGGGAAACACCAAGAGGAAAAAGGTCAACCTTGTTGTGACGCCACACTCCTCTCCAATGTGAGATCATTCTATTTTTGCTATGATGATGATGCTTATTGTGATCTCCGTTGCACTCATGAGTAGCTAAACTTCTCTGTTAGGGTTATGGAAGCCTTATGAGATACTATCTATTGCTATGAGTTTGTGAATTCTTGACACGTATGCTGCTTATATCATTACTCTCTTCATCTTAATTTAAATTCTTGTGGTTGCAAACATAGAATACGCCAGTATAGCATTAACTTGTTCGAAAGAAAAGTTACATGTCTGGAAAAGAGAGAATGACAAGGAAATAGGGCTACCAACCCCTGTTTAAAAGTTAGTGTCGTAACTGGATTAACCTCTTGGAGAATTCGTACCATTAGTTATACGCTTTAAGCTCGAAAGAGTTAAAGTGAGATAATCCTTGATGGTCGAAAGACGCTAGGATTTACCATAGAATACGAATCTCTATAAGCACATGCATGTCTGAATTCCGCATAACTCATAGCCAATAGATACGTAGAACTCATAAGGTGGACATAACCCTAATTTACAATTCTCATTGATTAAAACCTACCAAGCATTCTGTTTTTACTTTGCTATTTTAATTTTATTACTTAACGTCACACTCCAATTTCCCCTTTTTACAAAACTTTCACCAAAAGTCTATTAATCATTGCATACTTAGTGACCGAGTATTCCCTGTGGGATTCGACACCCAACCCAGTTGGGTTCTATATTTGACAGCGACCGCTTACACTCTTACGAGAGCTGTAGCTTGGGCGTTATCACTAATTTACTGATACTTATTGACTGGCAAATAATCTTGATTTTGTAAAATAAACTAAGTTCTAAACTGAAGACTGAAACTAAAACTGTGAGAGGTAATCATCTAACCGACATTCCCCAAATAAGATAAGATAATTGAGTTGGGGTCTAATCTGTAACCCTAATTGGAAAAGTACTAATACCGTACCACAGGTACTAATATCTGTTGTGGAGTCAGTCCTATCTAACGGGTGACCCCTGAGATCAGTCCTAAACTAATGGGTGATCCCTGATTATGCCAGTCCAATCTAACGGGTGATATCTCATAACCTACTCTAGATATGTAGTTCTAGAACTTAGGGATTATTTCTAGGGACCCATTCCTAACTGACGGATGAGCCCCTACTCCCAACTGAATAGACACTGAACTAATTATACTGGACTGGACAGATACTGAGTCTACTGAGTTTTTTTAAGTTCTATAACTGACTGAGTTCTACTGATCATGACAAGAATGATACTATTCTATAAATGGCACTGGCTCTAGGTAAACAACTACATGGTATTAAATATACCTAGGACTTGATAGCATAAAAAGAAAGACATAACATGATCATAAAGGCATAATATTTGCTTGCTAACAATGTACTCATTTAGACATTTTATCAAACGCTTGATATACATGAACTTGTGTATGAATGGGATCACATAATAACATGTCATGCTTTCACTAGTCAAATCACATAAGCATTTCATGAAACACTTGTAGGGCATAAGCTTGTACATGATTGGAACCACATAATAACATGTCATGATTCCACTATTTACTTCACATAGGCAATTTAGCAAATATTTGGGGAGCATGGATTATTTACATGATAATGGACAACACATGAACATCATGATACATTAATTAATTTGTAAATTCAAGGGTTTGTTAAGATAATCACATATTGATCACACATGCTATTCAATTTTCATGAAACTTGCAATTAATTCATGGATTGAAATCCAAATATCATGAACATGAATTCATTCTAATTCAAACATGGAAATCATTAATCTAAGATCTTGTAGGTTTAAAAAGGGTTATTGGAATTCATGGGTGAAAGGGACCCATGAATGAACACCTAACATACCTAAGAAGAAGAGTTCTTAAAAGTTCTTGGAGGATTTCTTGAGATTGCTCTTAGTTTCTTGGATTTAGGGTTTTGTAATATAGAGAGAGAAAGCTCTTGATTTTGGGGAAAATTGAATAATGAATGACAAAATATTTTTAGGGCTTTAATCCCATATCTGGACATAATTAAATTAGAGGAAAAAACTAATTTAACCCTGGACAAAACTTTGGATTTTTGTCAAATATTTCTAAAATTACCCCCTGGCGCGATGCGGTACAATCACTTCAGCTCACTGGAAAGTGGAAAACTGGGAATTGGGCTGATGGTGCAATGCAATGTCATCGAGGTGCCTCACTGAATGGGAAACCGAGCCTTGGTGCGATGTGCCATTATCGCAGAGTAACACTGGAAAAGTGAAAATTGGGAAATTGGCTGGTGGAACTACGTGGTGGTATCGCATTGGCTTACTGAAAAATGACAATTGTTATTTGGACTGTCTCCGTGACGCGCTAAAGTACCAAGTGGTACACTGTTTCACTAAAATGACTCTAACTCTTCACCCGGGTATCAAATTTGGGCGAATTGTATATCGTTGGAAAGATAATTGAATTTCCTACGCAATGGTAGGCTCTAAACTGAAAAATACAAAGTATTTCAAAATTTTTACATGGTATTACTCATGTACTTAGACTTAAATTAAGCTAGGGAAATACGGGGTATTACAACTAATCAGTATTATCTATGTAAGGCGGTTAACTGTCATCTAATAACTTGAGACTTAAAAGGTAATATTTAACTAGAATATAGGGTAAGGGTTAGTAATGAGATATCCTAAGACTCAAAAGGTAAAGGATGAAATCTATCAGTGAGTTTACAAGATAGTTGATGGTATATAACTTATTAGATTTTGCATGCAAAGTACTGGGTTGATTTAGAAAAGCACAATAAACCTATGGATTCGAGAAGCTAAGGGGAACACAGCTCTAGTGTTTATCTCTAACTACTTACAACCAAGGTTACATACTGTTACTTGTTTGATACTATTACTACAAACCCCCCATTTACTTTCTTTTTAGCCCGTTGAGTTCATTAAACCAAAGATATACATCAAAGTATTCCCTGTGGGTTCGACCCCAACCTTGTTGGGTTATTATACTTGACAGAGACTGCTTTATACTTAATTGGAGATATAGTTTCAGCATTGATCAAAATTTTAGTGTCATTGTCGAGGAAGACAGTGTTGTGTTGATTGAAGTTTGTTAGAGTTTGAGGGTTTTTATTTTTCTATTATTAGTTCGGTATATGTCGGTGTATTTCTAACACCAAGAGTTAAGGCAATACCTTACTCCCACTGAATTCTAACCCAAAGAGACTGTTACAGCTCAATCATATAATGACAGAACCAGTACATGCAGGCAATCTAGAATGGTTTGGGATAATCCAAATATTGTACCTCCCTCTGCTCCAAGTGATTTATAGAATATTACTGATAGAAAAATGAAGGATATATTAGTGGAGGTAGATGATTAGATAAGAGAGACTAAGGAAGACAATTAGCTCAGCAAGCAGAGTTAGCCAAGCCAAGGACGATAGTTGATCGTCAAGCAGTGTTAATGGAAATTGAGATGGAGTTTGCATAGCCCGGGCTCAAGTTATCCCAACATTCTATTATTTCCAGCCATATGATGATGAAGAAGACATGGGATACGTTGAGCAGGCAGAAATAGGGACTATTATTCCTCCTGCACTTCCTCTAATGTAAAATTTGATATAACAAGTGCCATGATCCATCTCTTAAACTTGAAAGATGTATTTTTCAGTGCGGCCATAGATGATGCTAATATGCACCTTGCAAACTTTGTAGGGATCTACACTTCGTATACCATCCTAGGGGTAGACCTGGAGGCACTTCGACTAAGGTTGTTTTCCTTCTCATTGACTAGAGAAGCTTCTTTATGGTTGGAGGAACTTACAAAATGATCTATCACCACATGGAACATGTTGCACAAGCAGTTCGTAAATTGGTTTGTTCCTCAGACTAGGATGTTACAACTTAAGATGAGATATATAATTTCAGACATCTATATTATGAGTCATAGTCAATCTATAAGGCTTGGTTCAGGTTAAAGAAGAATCTTATCATGGTGCCCAATCACCAGATTTCAATGACAAGCTTATTGGAGATATTCTATAAAGCCATGAACATCAGTTCCAGAGCCATGGAGGGCACCATCACTGGAGGAGCATTTATGAGACTATATTGGGAATCATCTACAAAGGTTTTAGACTAAATTTGTCTCACCAACCAAGGATAGAATAGTTGGGAGGCTGAGAGGGGTGCTGGCACTAATTCTATCGAAGCTTCGAGCAACCAGATAGCAGTTGATGAGTCTGTGGTGCAAGAGATTGCACAGCTGAGGATCGATATTAGGTTGCTTACTAAGTAGTTTGTAGTAGTGAGTTTTGAAAAGGTAAAGGCAGTAGGTGCATAGGGTTCAAACACCAAATCTTATGAGTCTGAATTAGATGAGGAGGCAAAGTATCAAAATCGGTAGTTGGCAGGTTTCCAAGCCTGAGGGAAAGGAAACAAAGGTTAGAACTATTACAGTGATAGAGATAGAGATAGAATTAGGGAGTGAAATGGTGATTGGAGACAAAAATATGACTACAAGGGGAAGGGAGGCATGTACATTCTACTAGGTAGTCGTGACATAGAATCGAGAATGGAGGCGATGTTGACCAAACTTGTAAAGTGTCAGGAGAGTCAGGAGGCAAGCCTTAAGGAGATCAAGGTTGATATTTCATACTTGACCCAAAAGGTTAAGTTTTATGTAGTTGTTATCAAGTAGTTAGAGCACCAGTTTGGGTAGAGTCGGCTATAGTAAATCAAAGGCAGCCTAGTAATCTTTCGAGTAATATGTTCCAAAATCTAAAAAATAATGGTCACTGTGTTGCTATCACTACTCGAAGTGATTTATCTACTGTTGATCCAATGTTGCCTACTGATGAGGTTCCAAAGATTAAGGTTCTATGGTAGATGAGACACTTCCCATGGGAGCTAGAAAGGCGACATGTGTTAATGCCAGTATAGGTGAGGATATAGGTAAGGGGAAGGTTGGTGAGCCTGCAGTGAGACAAATTCCACGACTACCCACACCTTTTCCTCAAAGACTGAAACAGAAAAAAGAGGAAGGAAAATTCAAGCGGTTTATTTAGATGCCAAAAGATTTGTGATTGAATATCCCTCTCCTTAAGGCATTGGAGAGGATGCATGGGTATGCTAGGTTTATGAAAGAGTTAGTGACGAAGAAGAGAGTAACTAGTTCTAAGGATGTTTGAGGAGTGCACCATTGCAGTGTAGTCACTTCCAAGTCTCTGGCCTAAAAAAAGGTGATCCAGGAGGATTCACAATCCCATGTACTATTGGGACATCCAGATTTTCCAGAGCCTTATATGATTGTATTCACGATCCTATGTACTATTAGGATATCCAGATTCACCAGAACCTTATATGACTTAAGGGCTAACATTAATTTGATATTTCTGACCATATTTAAGCAATTGAGCTTGATCCCCCAGAGCTGACTAATATGCGGTTGTTGATGGTTAACCTCACTATGAAGAAACCCATAGGCATTTCTTTTGATGTATTGGTAAAAGTTAACAACCTCATCTTTCCAACTAATTTTTTCATTCTGGATAGTGAAGTTGACTTCGAGATGCCCATTATTTGGGAAAACCTTTCATGGCCACGATAAGAGTAATGGTCAACATTGAAAAGGGAGAGCTCAGGTTCAAAGTAAACAATGAAAAAGTCACTTTCAATGTCCGAATAACTATTAAGCAGCCTACCAACATGAGGGTTGTGTCGGTGATCCATTATATTGATGACCTCAAAGGGTATTCCTTTGGGTACCTTGACAAATTTTGAGTAGTCAAGGTACCAGCGTTATGCCGTGACACTAAATCAAGCACTGTATGGGACGAAACCCATGGGCTTGTTGGTAAAGTCTGAGTAACTAACATAGCCATGTCGTTCTACAATGTTAAATCAAGCCCTGGGTGGAAGGCAACCCATTATTTTAGTGTTCAAATTTGTTTTTTTATTTTTTTGTAGGTTTTCAGCATGCGGTATGGCCTAGAATGCTGTAAAAAGTTTTCATTCATAAAATTCTAGGTAAGGGGATTTGTGACCATCTTATGCAGGTCATAAGTCCCACACAGGCTAGGTAAGTTGAGCACTAAAGGTAAAGATAAAATTTTGAGGATTTTATTTTAGAAATTCTGGACTTTGTCACACAATCCTACTTATAAGGTTGTAAATACCACTTACGGCCTCGAAAGTGGTAGAGTAAGTATCAAATACGAATTTTAGAGAGTAGAAAAATTGGGGAAAATTTTGAGACCACATACGGTTGGCACATACGGATCGTGTGTACAACATACAGGCCGTATGTGGCAACCGTAAATGGGTATTTTGTGGGCCTAATTTTTGTTCAAAATTTTGGGCCCATGAACATTAGAACAAACCCTAAACCAACACCCTGCTCTATTTAAGTCCTCAAAATTCATTTTAACACTAAGAAATCCTCAAAATCTCCTCTAAATTCCTAAAATCCAACTTCCCTCTGAAAGTTTAAACTTTCCCCACACGTGAAAAAAGGCTAAATTGTTAATTGTTCATGGGACCAACCTGTCCAAAAGTGCTATATACGTGTTCCAAATTTGGGTTTACTTCACTTCTTCATATCTCACTTTCGATTATTCATCTAAAAGGTAAAGTTCTTGGATCCTATTCATTGTATCTTGTGCCAAAGTTAAAATAAGAAATTGGTATCTTACTTTCATGTAAAATATGTAGAAAATATCATGCTTGTATGTAGGAGCATTCAACTATCCTAAAAATCCTACTGTAGGGCATTGTTCGTGAATAAAATCCTAATATTATGCTCTAAACGGAAGTTGAACTTGAAAAGTAGAGGAACACCAAAAGTTTGCATGTTAAATTTCTATTGAAAATGATAGTTCTTGATATTCTTGTGCACATTGGACTTATTGGGATTGAGTTCAAGTTCTAGGGATGTGAAAATTGAAGAAAGAATCAAAGTTGTCAAATTTTGTAATCCCTCAGTATCTATTAGATGTTAATAATTGGTTTTTCAGGTACACAAGGCACCGAAGAAGAAACCCAGAGCAGCTAGGAGATGGGATGAGTCCTCGAGCCCAGTGGTTTGGTGGAGGAATACCCGCTTGCATATATTAGAGTAGCCCTGAAAATGGCAACACTCCAAGTGACTAGCGGCCAGAGACGTCTTGTAGCTGAGACGTTGATTATGCGCACCATGGGCCTACAACTTTTAGAGGATTCATAATGGGGTAGACGACCTACTTTTACTTAGTCTAGGACTTGACTTGAACTAAGTCCATTTAGTCTTTTCAGTCTATGTATAGGCCGAGGATGAAGATGGCCTAGAGATCACCATTACACTCTTCATAGCCACCTGATAATGAGGAGGAGGGGAGTAAGGGTGATAATGATGTTGAAAGAATGAGGAGGCAGAGTCTCACCCCACATTACTAACGCAGGACCCCAAAGCTGAGAATGGGTCCCAAGATGAGTCTGATGAAGTAGATGAGGAGTAGTCATTAGCAATACCATAGTCTGACAAGGGTATAGCAGTTTAGGAGCAGTCTTCAACAGTACCCCAGTCTAAGAGGGTATAGACCAGACTACACACCATATACCAGCTAAGGAGGATCAAGCGCCCGACCCCACACATGTCTCAGTGGAACCTTTTAATGATGTGAACCATATTAAAAGTTCCAGTCAACCCATGATGACTATCTATGAGGAGAGACGTATTGACTTGTCTGGGTTGTCCGGTGCACCAATGTTGCGGGATACATTTGCTAGATATCAGTTGGGATAGATGACTCGACCACTAGTTTATTACAGCCCAACATTGGAGTAGGAATTCTATGCATCATACAACGTTATAGTATCCTTAAATACGTTGAAAAGTAGAGGCCTTTCGAGGTATACTGAGCAGCCCCAGGTTCAGCAGACTCCTGCGAGAGGGATGACAATAGATATCTTAACGGTATCCATCCAATGAGCTCTCTTTAGGTTAAATTATTTTCATTACCCTAACCAAGATCTGGACGTGATGAGTATCTCAAGTCCACCGAGGACCAGATATCACCCCCTGTACCTATCCAAACAAATCAAATTATCCCTGACGTTAGATGAATTCCGAACATATAACAAGATATCATAAGACATGCTCAAGGGATTTATGACACGTTTATAATAGATAACTGGCAAATGGTCAAAATATCAAACCACATCACCTAATTCCACAGTAATCCAACAAAACCTCTATGCAAATACAACCAAAGCCAATCTTGTTCGGGACATGTCCCCGACTCTGACAGATGACAATGACAATATTAATGATAATGAAAACTCTCAATTCTATTCTATGATAAGAACTGATAAAATGTCAGTCTTCCAGAGAATGGAAGCTCACCATTTCACCATACAAATCGATGAACCGAGATGATTCACCTAACTCTATGTAGGAAAAGTAGAAGTATCTCCGATACCTGCATCGCATGGGGATACAAAGTCCAGAGATGATAAGCAATTAAACCGCTAGAATGTAACTCAAGGATAAGGGACAAAATAATTCCATATAACAATTCACAATTAGTCAAAATCCAATTCACATAACTATATGCAGATACTTATACATATACGTCACTTGTCAGGATATAGAAATGGGCTTAACATGTACTTCGAAACTTAAGCCTGGATTCTGTAGCTCAACCATCATAACATAAGAAGTCACCCACGGGATATATGGGTCCAGCTCTCCCCCAGCTAGAATTGCCCTAGTGCATGTTGTCGCACAAACCAGCGGGGTACACATATGCAGTATGGGGGACTTGAACCTTCCGGCATATCAAGGTGACTTTAGCACCCAATCATGTATTATAATATGGGGGACTTAAACCTCTCAATCATATGATAATAATAGCGGGAACTCAAACTACCCGATCATTTAGACCCCCGCGTCGGCAACTACAGTTTCTAGTAGAGATCACTCGGGACCTCCACTTTCATGAATCAGCTACACAACCCTTATTGAAGCCTAATTAAAACAATTATCACACATTCTCATCCATTGAACCATGATACACATTAGGCATACATTATTGGTGTCATCATACCAACTACACTTGCAAGGTAACATCAACATGCCGAAACAATTTGATTATTTTGCGAACTTCATAGCCCCCTTGGTTCAATTATACATTAGCTTGGGGAATCACACAAACCATAAGGTTCAATTAAAAATCATTATGCTTCATTAACTTTTCACAATATGAAATTGTTTGAGAGTAGTTCAATATACATACTTTTCATATTCAAAACCAATTTCACAATGTGGGGTTGAGGTCATTACCATTTCAAAAGTCACAAGTTGGCGAAAATCACAATCTCCTAGTTTATTCACCATATTCATGCATCAAATTGTTTTTAAACCACCATTAAAACATCCCATGTAAGGACAAACATGAAACATCACATAAATAACAGTTATTCAAAACGCTCAACCCATCTTTTCAAACCAACATCAATGCCATATGAACAACACTTTAAAACTTATGCTTTTAACAATTAGCAATTAGGGACTAGTAGCATGCCTGAAATAACCAAGATTATGGAGAGAATTGAACCCTTGAAGCTCTCCTTCACCTATATCTTAGAAACCTTAAGTATGGATGCTTAAGAGACTTGAGAGACAAGAAAGAATGTTTGAAGTGTTACCGATGAAAATAAGGCCCCAAGTATGTTTATAGGTTTTGGGTTATTATTGGGTTAAGAGGGAAATGCATAAAATACCTTCATTAAAAACCTGGAAAATAACGATCAGTCATTACGGGTATCATGATGATTCGTTATGACTCATTACGACATATCTCCGTGAGCCATTGTTAAGACAGTGTCTCCAAGAACATACATTGTTAACCTTACAACTCGTATACCATGGCACATAATGAGACCCTACGAATTATAGGGTCTAGTCGTAGTCAACACTGAAACCATTTGGGTATACGCTGGACATCTTATGATTTGCACATAACTACTCTTCGGGAGTCTTTATGACTTGTAGTGAGCCACTCATACTCAGAACACAACTTAGCTACAAGCACACTTTTTAGGCTACAATTGGGTCCCTAAGACCCGTCAAGGTTCCCTACGACTCGTAAGGGGAGTCGTAGTCAAGAAAATGAGGATAAAATTTCATAAAGTCTAAGAAATCAACACCTGATGTGTTTCATTCTTCCCCCTTAGGATCATTCATCCCCGAATGATGAGACAAGGCATTTATTACCATGATTTGACTCCAAACACAAACCACACTTACTTTTAACAAAGATAAAAAAAAATGTTAAGAATGATACATACCTTAAGCACGATTATCCGAACGGGTAACAAGAATGGATACTTGGACTTTATGTCTTCCTTGGCTTCCCAAGTAGCTTCCTCAAACTTTTAGTTCCTCCAAAGAACCTTTACCGAAACCACGTCCTTCATCCGCAACCGATGGACTTGTCGATATAAGATTTCCATTAGAACTTCTTTATATGACATAGAATTTGAAATGCTGACACCTTCCAAAGGAATGACCAACAAAGGATCACCCATGTACTTCCTCAACATTGAGACATGAAAGACCAGATGAATGACCTCAAGCTAGAAGGTAACTCCAACTCATATGCAATATTGCCAATCCTCTTCAAAACCAAATACGGGGACTGAGCTTCCCCTTCTTCTAAACAACATCACACCATTCATGAGAGACACCTTTAGAACACCCAGTCACCAATATTAAACTCCAACTCCCTTCGTCTCATATTCATGTAGGAATTTTGGGGACTTTTGGCAGTTTTAAGCCTATCTCAAATTACCTTCGCCTTCTCTCTGGCTTGGTGAACCAAATTAGGGCCAAATATCTTACTTTCAATAACCTTAAATCTCCTAATAGGAGACCTACACCTCTTACCATACAAGGCCTCAACTGGAGCCATACCAATGCTTGAGTGGTAACTATTATTGTAGGAAAATTCTATGAGAGAAAAGTGGTTAACCTAACTATCACCATAGTCAATCACATAAGATCTAAGAGGAATGCCAATAATGAGATGAGAACTGAGTACCTCGATTAGATATGATAGAAATTGGAGCACCATGCAACTTTATGGTCTCCTCAATGAATAACTTGGCATAATCTTCAGAAGAGAAATTAGTACTCAATAGAAAGAAGTGAGGAGACTTAGCCATCCTATCCATAATGATCTAAATCAAATCAAACTCCTGGCAAGACCGCGGAAGACCGATAACAAAGTCCACATTAATTATTTCCCATTACCACACAGGAAGCTCAATTTCTTGGAAAAACCCACCAGGCCTCAAGCGCTCTACCTTCACATGCTGACACATCATGCACTTAGCCACAAAATTGGCCACATCCCGCTTCATATTGTTCCACCAATAAATTTTCTTAATATCATGATACATTTTTTTCAAACAAGGATGAATGGTATAACAGAACTCATGAGCTTCGGGAAAAATTCTTCCCCGCAACCCATCAATATTTGGAATACATAACCTCCCTTGGTACCTCAAAATACCATCACCACCAATCTTAAAATCCATCACCTTCTGGTGACCTATATTATCTTTGATCTGCATCAAGATAGGGTCGAACACTTACTTCTCCTTTAGCTTATCACCAAGAGATAATTTTGCCACTTCTTGAACATCACCCTACCATCCTCAAAATCTAAGAGACGGACTCCAAGAATATACAAATGGTGAATATACTTTACCAAATCTTTCTTTTCCTCATCTACACGAGATAATCTTTCCATGGACAACCTGCTAAGAGCATCAATGACCATATTGGCTTTACCTGGATGATAGTGAAGACTCATGTCACAGTCCTTGAGTAACTCAAGCCATCTCCTTTGCCTGAGCTTTAGCTCTTTTGAGTAAATATGTATTACAGCCTCTTATGATCAAAATAAATATCAACATGAACCCCATATAGGTAGTGATGCCACATCTTCAATGAAAAATGCACAGCTAATAATTCCAAATCATGAGTCAAATAATTCTTCTTATGTGCCTTAAATTGTTTAGAATCATACACAACCATCTTGTCATACTGCATCAAAACGCAACCTAGTCCCGCTCGAGATGCATCACATTAAACCACAAAACCATTTGTACCCTCAGGTAGGGTCAAGACCGGAGTCAAAGTCAACTTATCTTTCAACTTCTCAAAACTACCCTCGCAATAAGCAGACCATAAGAAATGCACCTTTTTCTAAGTCAACTTTTTCAATTAGGAAGAAATAGAAGAGAAGTTTTCCACAAACCTTCTATAATAATCGGCTAAACATAAGAAGCTCTGAATTTCGATTGGAGTTGTGGGTCTAGGCCACTTCTTAACCACTGCAACCTTCTATGGATCCACCATGATCCCTTCACTAGAAACAACATGACCCAGATAAGTCACAACATTTAACTAAAACTCATACTTTGAAAACTTTGCATACAATTGCTGATCTTTCAAAGTTTGCAATACAAGGCAAAGATGATCGACATGATTCGCCTCGCACTTAGAATACACCAAAATATCATCAATAATACAATCACAAACAAATCTAAGAATGAAGAAATACCCGGTTTATAAGATGCATAAATACTACTAGTGCATTTATCAAGCCAAAGAACATCACCAAAAACTCAAAATGCCCATATCGAGATCAGAAAGAAGTCTTACGAATAGTCACCTTCTTAATCTTTAACTAATGTTACCCAGACATAGAATCAATGTCAGAAAAGTACTTAGCACCCTGAAGTTGATCAACAAGATCATCAATCCTCAGAAAGGGGAACTTATTCTTCAAAGTTACCTTATTCAATTGGCGGTAATCAATACACATCCGAAGGGGCCCATCCTTATTGCACACGAATAAAATTGGAGCATCTCACGGGGATATACTAAGAGAAATAAAACCCTTATCAAGAAGATCTTTCATCTGCTCCTTGAGTTTTTTCAACTCAGACAGAGCCATTATGTAAGAAAGGATAGAAATCGGATGAGTGTCCTGAAAAATATCAATCCCAAAATCAATTTCCCAATTGGGAGGAACACTAGGAAAATCATCAAGAAACACTTAGAGGAATTCATAGACCACGAGAATAGTCTACAAGGAAGGACCTTCGGATCTATAATCCTTAACATGCACAAAATTATAGAGGCACCCTTTGGAAACCAATTTTTGGGCTCTAAGATACAAAATGAACTTTCCCTTAGGCACTAGGGAACTACCTTTCCATTTGATCACCGGCTCATTAGGGAATGGAAGCTGACCCTTTCGCTCCGACAATCAAGAGACACATAGCACGAATACAACCAGTCCATTCCTAAAATCACACCAAATTCTAACATGTCCAACTCTATCTGATCCACCAAGGTCTCCCTATTATAGATCAACATCACATAACCCCTATAGACCCTTTTAGCCATAATGGAGTCACCCATCGGGGTGAACACAAAGAAGGGATCCAGAATACACTCAAGATCAAAACCAAAATGAATAGCCATGTGATGTGTATCATAAGTGAGAGTAGACTCGAGATTAAGTAGACAATACACATCATGAGAGAAGATTTTAAGTATACTAGTAACAACATTGGGGGATACCTCAGAATCCTGGTGGATGGAAAGAGCATACAGACGGTTTTGACCGGTGCTAGAGGCAAAAGCAGAAATAGCATCCTTTGGTGTAGAAGCTGATAAAGAAGCAATGAAGCAACCCTAGAAGGATAATCCCTCTGCATATGACTAATCTGTCCATATTTAAAGAACTTGTTCCTTCCCTCTTCACAAACACTATGATTCACCTGACCATAAAGTCTACAAGAGGGATATAATGGATTTGACTAAGCCCCATTGGATTGAGGTTGGGCATCATGTGCCCTAGAACCAACACTATTCTGAAAGTGACGATCACCCAATGGCTTAGGATAAGAAGCACTAGCCATAGAGTAGGGACCAAAATTGCCCCACTTCTTTTTAAACCATTTTACACCATCTCTACCACTCTGCTGCTGACCTCTACCATGATCCAAATATCAAAACTTCATATTCTGACTTTAATTTATCCTAACCTACTTCTTATTTTCCTCCTCAACCTGTTGCATACACACCACCAACCTAGATATGTTTATGTCTCTATTTAATAGAGAAACTTTGCATACCTACACCAAATCATGAGACAATTCTAAAGAAAATTTCCTCATCTGAGCTCTCATATAGGACACCAACTCTAAAGCATAATGAGACAATTAGTGAAAGTTTAAGGCATACTTCTTCACTGTCATCCTACCTTGCTTAAATTTACAAATTCCTCATCCTTCGTCTCCCTCAACTCCTAAGGAAAGAAGTAATCAAAAAAACACTAGAGAAATTATCCTACAAAGCAGACTCGGCATTATCACCCTAGACTTGTCCCACTCCCCATACTTTTGTTATGCCATATCCTTTAATTGATAAGCATCAAATTCCACACCCTACACATCAGTAGCATTCATCACATACAAAATCTTTTCTATCTCATCAATGAAATTTTGAGGATCTTTCTTATCTTTTGAATCAGTAAAAGTAGAAGGACTCAACCTCATAAATTAGCCAACTCTAGTGACCTAAGAGGATAGAGCAATAGAAGCAATATGCTCAGTCTGGGAGGCCACCAACTAGGTAAACAAATAGATCAATTGGAAAAACTCAACATCAGACATGCCAGCTTGAGGTGCATGAGGAGGGCTAGGGGAAACCTATAGAACTCCACTAGGACAATGAAAAGTAGCGACCCTAAACCAGGTCTGAACTTTCTGAGTAGGATGAGCTTCGTCCACGTTGTCCCCAGATAGGACAAAAGAGTTTCCACAAACATCAGATCTTCTGGGAGGTATGATCTAAAAAGCGAATGTAGGGGAGTTAGAGAAGTCCAAGACCTTAGACTCTATAGCTTGAAATAGAACAACAAGAAAGGGAAACATTCCTAAAATACCTCATAGCCACTCCCTTATAAGTGCGGCACACTACACACCTATAAAAGTGACCCTACTTTACACGTCTTTATGGACACCCAATGAGACCAAACCTAAGCTCTGATACCAACTTTATCATTACCCCAACAAGGTCCTGGCCATGACAGGTATCTCAAGTCCATCGATGACTGGAGATCACCCTCTACACCGAGCCAAAAAAATACATTATCCCTAATGTCGGATGAATTTCAAACATATAACAGCATACCATAAGACAAGCTCAAGGGATTTAAGATATGTCCATAACAGATAATCGATAAAAGATCAAAAAATAAAAAAAAAACATCACCCAAGTCAACAACAATCCAACAAAGCCTCAATGCAAAGAAAACCAAAACCAGTCTTGGTCAGTACATGTCCCCGACTATGACAAATAATAATGACAATATTAATGATAATGAAAACTCTCAATTTTATTATATGATAAGAACTAATGAAATGTCTAAGTTTTCCAGAGAATGGAAGCTCACCATTTCACCATACAAATTGATGAACCTAGTTGATCCACCTAACTCTACGCAGGAAAAGTAGAAGTATCTCTGGTACCCACATCACATGGGGGTACAACATCCTGAGATGGTTAGCAGTTGGATTGCTAGAATATAACTTAACTATAGAGGACAAAATAATGCCATGAATAGCAATTCAAAATTAGTCAAAATTCAATGCACATAACCATATGCAAAATAAATATATATACATCACATACCGGGATAGGGAACAAGGTTTAACATGCACTTTAAAACTTTAGCTTGGATTGTGTAGCATAACCATCATAACATAAGAAGGAACCCACGGTCTATATGGGTCCATATCTCCCCCGGCTTGAAAGGCCCTAGTATGTGAGGGTATACATTTGCACTATAAGGGACTCAAACCTCCCGACATATTAAGGTGAATTGAGCACCAAATCATATAATATAATATGGGGGACTCAAACCTCCCAATCATATGATAATAATAGGGAGAATTGAACCACCCCAATCATTTAAACCCGCGCATTGGAAACCGCAATTTCAAGTAAAGATCCCCCATAATCTTCACTTTCCTGACAGCTACACAAGCCTCATTAAAGCCCAATTAAAATAATTATCACACATTTCCACCCATTGAACCATGATACACATTAGGAATACATTGTTTTTATCATCATACCAACTACACTTACAAGGTAACATCAACATGCCAAAATAATTTTGTTATTTCAGAAACTTCATAGCCTCCTTGGTTCAATTATACATTATCTTGGGGAATCATACAACCCCATAAGGTTCAATTGAAATTCATTATGCTTTTTTAAATTTGCACATTATGCAATCGTTTGAGAGTACTTCAATATGTATACTTTCCATATTCAAAACCAATTTCACAATGTGGGGTTGAAGTCATTACCACTTCAAAAGTCACAAGTTGGGGGAAATCACAATCCCCTAGTTTATTCACCATATCCATGAACCAAATTGATTTTAAAACCACCATTTAAACATAAACCATGCAGGAAAAACATGAAAAATTACATAAACAACAGTTATTTAAAACCCTCAATCTATGTATTCAAACCTACATCAATGCCTTATGAACAACATTTTTAAAATTATGCTTTTAACAAATTAACAATTAGGGAAGAGTAACATGCCTGAAATACCCAAGATTATGGAGAGAATTCGACCCTTGAAGCTCTCCTTGACCCACTTCTTAGAAACCTAAAGTATGGATGCTTGAGAAACTTAAGAGAGAAAAAAGAATATTTAGAGTGTTACAAATGAAAATAGGGCCCAGATTCTGTTTATAGGTCGTGAGTTATTATTCGGGTAAGACGAAATATCTTAAATACCCTCATTAAAAATTTGGAAAATAATGGTCAGTCATTATAGGTCTCATGATGTTTTGTTATAACTCGTCTCCACGAGTCATTGTTAAGATAGTGTCTCCAATATCACACATTGTTGACCTTACAAATCGTATACCATGGCTCATAATGAGACCCTACGACTCATAGGGTCCATTCATAGTAAACATAGAAACTATTTGGGTATACACTGACATCCTATAATTAGCACTTAATGACTCGTCAAGAGTCTTTATGGCTCATAGTGAGCCACTATAATCAGAATAGAACTTAGCCATACACATACTATTTAGGATACGATTAGGTCCCTAGGACCCATTAAGACTCCCTATGACACATAAGAGGAGTCTTAGTCTTATCAGTGGGGATAAAATTTCAGAAATTCTCAAAGATCAACAGCTGGGATATTTCAATTATGTTGCTCCAACATCCACAGCTGAGTGTGCTTATATATTGAGAGATGCTCATAATAGACACACTATGCTTGATGCTGACTATAGGAGTGAGAACGTTAAGACAGAGAGATGGATTGCTAGTTTTATTTCACCTTTGTGTGATGATACCCCTTTGATTAAGGGTTAGGGTATGATAAAAAAGGCAACACTTACTTTTGTCGCTAAGTTTTGGTGGTTGCTTGTTCATTATAGACTATGTTCAACTACTTCTAAAAATGTATTGACTTGGAATGGAGTTGCACTACTTTCTAGCATGATGGACAGATATGACACTAATTTTGTAGCCATCATTCGGCATGAGATTCAAGAGAGAGCTTTTGGTAGGTCTACAAATCTACCATTCCCATGTCTTGTACATCAGTTATATGATGCAATCATCATGCCAGAGATACCAGGAGTTGATGAGATATTCCAAGCAATATCTACAACATAGACTAGGACAATAAAGGATCATACACGTCAGGACCTTTCCAGGAAACCCTGTGTGCCTACTATAGTGCCTCTGGCCCCGTCTGAGGTCCCATTAGTCTCTAAGGAGTCTAGTTATATACATGAAGGTGATGTGGGGGTTAGTATAGATTTTGGTATGGGGGGTAGAGAGATGCCCCCGAGTTGAGTACTCAAGATAGGGGACCCTCGCAATATCTACTTTAGCCCTGTCTTCCACTTTAGAGCTGATGGGTGCATCTTCAGTACCCCCTTGCCCATCCACTACAGTTACTGCTTTAGGTATAATGATAGTCTCTCATGAATTTTTTTCAGAGCTTGGTGAAAAGTCAGAGAGTCACCGACATTTAACTACAAATATTGAGGCCGAGGTGGCTGCTTTATATGGACAGATCCAATCATATGTTCAGACTGCACTAAAGACGATTGAGGCTAAATTGGGGTCTATAAACTGGGATGCTATACTAGAGCTACGAGTTGAGTTGTATGCATGTATAAATGCTTTTAAGGGTCGAGTATTAACTTGATTTAAAAACATTGAGGTGTTGAATGTAGGTGATATAAGAGAGGAGATGGATGTAGATAGAGCAGTACACTTTCTCAATAATAGCCATATATCAGTTATCCCTCCAGTTGTTCCCCCATTTATTCAGCCAGCACCCTCGAATGGGCCCAGAGACTTTGACTTATTCATGGAGGATAATGATATGGTCCCCATAATAGGGACCATGAGAGGCCTAAAGTGGGACCTGTAAGGCCCCACTATGCCATACGACCAGGCCTTAAAATGGGCCATACATGAGTCAGCGGAGATTGCATCGATTGATTAGCGGAGGCAGGCTAAGACAGCATTGGTTGTACTTTTTAGTAGTGCACTGCCACCACCACCACCGCCCCCATCCAGATACCCTCACTTGAGGTCAATCATGAAACGGATGCCTAGCACATCCTAGGTATGTTCTTATTCCTTTGCTTTACATTTTTAGCACATTGGGGACAATTTGTAGTTTTCAGTTGGGGGAAAGGAATACCATAGCCGCCGCGGGTTTTTATTGTCCTGCTTTTTTTTCTATCAGTCGTAGTATGGTTGTAGAACCAGCATATCTAGGTTTAAATTTGTTTCGTGATGTGTTTTGTTTCGTATTGTATTTGCTCCTTATGTAATTAGGAGATTTTTCAGTATTTAAGGCAGTTATCATAAAAATGATACACCTCTAAAGTTTATTTTTAGCACTGTATGAAAGTATATATATGTGACTTTTTTGGATCTTCTTATGGAATTAGAATTAGAAAATGGTTGTTGATACCAAATTTTTGCCCTCCACAACTAAGTTTAATTTTGAGTTTCTTCAATTTTAAATAAAATTACAGCATTTATTTGTCCGGATAAAAGCATTTCAAAGTATTTATCTAGGAATTTTTGTCATTTTAAGTAGCGATTATATATTATTGTATTCAATTATACGAAACTATATAATTTTGTTACTTAAATATTCATTTTACAAAATATCAGATTTTAATCAAGGCTTATTTTTGAAAATTAATTCAAATGGATAAATCTTGATTTAAATATTATTTGTTCTTAAAAATAATTTATTTAGAGAAATATTTATTTGATTTTATCTAATCAAGAAGCTCGAGATTAAAAAAAAGTATTAATTCGTATCGAATTTCAATTTAATTTAGTCAATCTATTAAATGTAGCCATAATTGAAATCAAATTGGCCATAATTACAATGCAATCCACCAACTGATTTTCAATTTGGTCAAAATTAAATAAATTTGGCTAAATTTTAATTCCAATTGGGTTATATTTTAAATAACCCCAAAATTCCCAAAAATGACTTAAATCTACCCAGCATTATTCTTTTTCCATTTTTGAAATTCAAAATTTCTACTAGATTATAAAATTTCACCTCAAGATTATTCTCTTTTCCATTTGAATTTTAAAATTTGTACTAGATTGTACAATTCCACCTCAACCTTATTCTTTTTCATTTTTGAAATTCAAAATTTGTTCTAGATTGTACAATTTCACCTCAACCATATTCTTTTTTCATTTTTGAAATTCAAATTCTAAAGTTCAGAATTTGTACTAGATTATATAACCACCTCAACCTTGTCCTTTTTCCATTTTGAAATTTAAAATTTGTACTAGATTGTACAATTCCACCATACTTTTTCCTCCAACAAACCTTACCCTCAATTTCAAATTCTCAAAACACCCTTAACTTCTTTATCCCATAGTGGTGGATTCAAAGAATTGAATCACCATCATTTCCTATAAATACTACCACTATTTAGGTAGAAAACCAAGTCTCAAAGAATGGAAAAAACTTTAGAGCAAAAAGTTAAATTTTTTTTAGTAAAATTTTTCAAGCGGTAGGCTAATCGAGGTTCTCGAATGATTGCTTTTCGATGGTAATCAAGACTCCAAAGAAATCTTGAAGTCCCATTTTGTTGCTACGAAAAACACTTTTTTATAGTATTGTTATCATTTTTTCTTCATTCCTTATTCATAATTTCGTACTTATAATTTTATTTGTTGGTGTTGTTTGTTGTAGATGGCTATGAATTCCATAGGATGTTGTGATATCAATATTATGAATATTTTTAAGTTCATGGTTTAAAATGAGCTAACAATAGTTGAATGTGTTTCTTTTGAATTTCTTCTTTGATAATTATGATTAGATGAGAAAAGTTTCGACCTTAGCTTGATTAAAATATGTACTCATGCCTTGTTTAAATTTGTTATTGATGGATATGTCCGCCTTTAGCATTTAAAGTTTTTTGCTTTATGTCAAAAAGGAATAGTCGCTATTGTTTGTTTTGCATTAATAAATTAGATGGATAAAATTTCGACCTTTGCTTGATTAAAATATGTACTCATGCCTTATTTAAATTCGTTATTGATGAATATGTTCTCTTTTAGCATGTAAATTTATTTCCTTTATGTCAATAAAAGTGTCATTGTTGTTTGTTCCGCCTTAATAAATTAGATGGATAAAGTTTTGATCTTTGCTTAATTAAAATACGTACTCATGACTTGTTTAAATTTTTTATTGGTGGATATGTTCACTTTTAGCATGTAAAGTTGTTTTCTTTATGTCAAAAAATAGTTACTATTGTGAAGGTTCTGTGAATTTGTTTTTCAATTCGAAGTAATGAGTTACTTGTACTTAGGGATTTGGTGTTATTTTTAAAAGGCATGTCATAGTAGTGAGTTACCGGTACCTAGGGATTTGATGTGGTTTTTGAAAGGTATATCATAGTGTGCTATGTTTGTGGCCGAGCAATATACAAAATCACCGCTTAAGGTTGAAGTTGACCACATTGGCATAGATGTGATAGTTGGCACATTCATATGTAAAAATTGTAATTTAAGTTCTACTTTTAAGATCCGACTCCTTTGCCAATTCTTAATTCTTTTAATTAAAGAGTTATTTTTTCTCCATAGTTATACGTCATAGTTCTTTTGATATATGTGTGTGGTTATTATTTACTCATCTTCAAGGTCAGAACCTCATTTGATTTTCTCTTGTTTAAATTGAAAATTTGTTAGGGTTATAGATTTTACTAAAAGGGTGTAAAACTAAAATAGGAGTTGGCATAATTAGACATGTTTTTCTTAGAATTCGTCTTTACCATTTTCCTTATCCTGACTTTGAATATAATTTTTCAAACATGTTTAATGCATGCAATTTGTTACACTTCGCTCGTTGGTTTACTTTTTAAAGTATTTTTATTCATTTAGACGTCCCATTGTTGTTCATATAGTGATTTTTCTTCTAAGTGAGATACGTTGATTGACTCCACTTTGTATTGAAAAGGTATTGCTGCATTAGTATGTCTTGTATTTCATATTTTAGGTGCTATGGAGAATTTTCTCATCCCTTGCTCATTCCCTATTTCTTTGTCTAATGAAAAAATTATTTAGACTTTATCATATCATAGTATTTGGAGCAAATATGTGTTAATATGTTTGTCCAAATTTTAAGCAACTATGCTTGTGGATCCATGTCTTCTTTCCAAAGGCTAGTTGATTATATTTTGTTAGATTTAGTTTTTTGTAATATTGTTTAAGAGATGGGTTAATTTCCTTTTCGTTGGATAATTTGGTTTACTTTGATAGCATAGTTTACTATCAGATCGTCATTTATCTATTAAGTATAGAATTTTTGAACACATATTAATTTCTTTCTATATAATTTCTTTGCATGAATCTGCTTTGGAGTTCAAATGAACTCCTTTCCTCTTGCATTTCGTAATAGGTCAATAAGGTCCACCTTTTTGCGTCAAGTTTGAAACTTAACTCTGAAGTCATTTATATGGCGTGTGACTGCAAGAAGAAAAATGGGTCAAAACCCATTGATGAAGTCGCTAAGAGACTTGAAAAGTCACGATTTTTATTATTGCCTTATTTTTATTTAGTCATTTAGTCATTTATTTATTCATTCATTTAGGGCCTTGAAGCCAAAGTTGTAATCTAATACAGGTGAAGCAGATTTTGGGCCCCAAAGGTCCAAAAAGATGGTTTAGGAAAGGTTGTGGGCTAATTCCTGAATGATTAGATTAGGACAAGTTATGTGCCAAAATTCTAAGTATTTAGATTGGGACAGGTGAAGATGGACAAAAATCTCAAATTAGCTTAGGACAAGGTTTATGGATTTGGGCCTAATGGCCTAAGTCTTTTAGTCTCCCTCTTTCCCCCTTTATAGGCTAATTTTTTATAGTTTTCTTAGACTAAGCTAAGAATCCCCGCTAAGTCATCAAAATTTGATTCACACAAATATTGAAAAAAAAACTTTTCCTTAACCGATTTCTTTTCAAAAATCAATTTCCATTTTAAAAGTTATTTAAAAAAGTTATTTTCATATGGTCTGGATAACCGCAAGTTAACAGATACTCTTGGTTCCTTAAAAACCTTCCAATAGTATTAATAGGAACCACATGCTCGAGATTTCTAAACTTAAAAGATTTTTCTATTTTGAATCTTTTAAGTAATATTTTTAGTTTTCTCGATATTTTCTCAAAATTCAAGTAGCTACTCTGCAATTTCTTAAATTGTTTTAAAAAAATTTTTAAAGTTTTAAATGGTTTAAATAGTAGAAATCAATTTTTTCCAACACTCGTGCCCGTCAAAAAGGGATAAAATAGAAATGACGACTCTTCTCAGGAATTTGACTAGGTTCTAACCAAATATTTGAATTAACTTTTTTGATTAACTATTGTAGTACTTAAATTGTTTGTGTGCCTATGTGTTTAAATTTTTGCGGAATTAAACTATTGCATTTCATAGAATTCCTCCCATTTGAAATATATAAATTGTTTGGGGTTTCGTGGATGTCTTAACCCCTATTGTTCAATTCTAAATCAAGTGTTGGAAATACAACAGTTTATTAACACGTTAGGTGTTTGATGGTTGTTCATATTTTCAAACCTAATTCGTCCGCTTGGGAACCTGGGCCAAACCCACTCTAGACACAATATAGAGCAAAACCAAAACTCTCTTTTAGGCATGAGCCTAGGATGACCTAATACCTGAGGGAGTATTTGGCCTATTAGAAAACTTTCCCTGCGTCTATTGCCCATAAGTCAATTAAAGATGAATCATATTCATGTGTTGAAGAAATATATGTTATTTAATACAATCCATTATCCTTTGGGGATAGAGTGAAGGCTTACTTTGTTTTCTTTTATGTAAGGATACCTCAATCATCTACCAATTAATGAGAAAAAATTAAAGCGAGTCAAGCAAGAGGTTGGTGATTAATCTATTTGGAGGATTGCATGATTTCCCAGACTAATGACCTATGAGTATAGAGAAAAATCATATGGGAATCACTTGATCATCAAGATATTTCACTTATGACAAAAATTGGACAAAGCTAAGAGGGTGAAAGCCGATGAAGGAACACCAAGGAGCTACTATCCCCTGCGCATGACATTGTTGTTTTTCTCATGTTATTTTCCCTTTCCCTAAAGATTGTATCCCTTTTGAGAAATTTTATAAGCATTTTTGTCATTTTTATATGCCTATGCAGTATTGGGGAGATAATGGATTGGTTTTAAAAAGTATATACTCCCTTCAAATGCATTGGGCCAACCCTTGGCTCAAAAGGGTCACCCAATTAGGATGCACATTTATTACAATATGCATGTGTGATATAACTATTTTATGTGCTTAAACGTGTTATGTTGATTTCAATCAAAGGAGAATTGATTCAATCTCAATTTTCAAAGAGCACCTCTAAGCAGAAATATACCCCACTATGAAAAAAGTCCAACCAAACATACTCCAAGTCTTCCAAGCCTCTCAGAAAAGTCCGCAATCATTCTTAAAATTTCCTAAATTCTTGCTACCATTTTAGGAAGGTTAACTATGAACTCAGAAGAAGTCATTATAGGAAGAACCAAAAAAAGAAATAGAAAAATTGCTCAATTCAAGGGAAAATTGGTGGAGTTAGTAAGAACTACGTAGGGCCTGATTTATCCTTTGTGGGATATATAGGCAGCCTTTTGGCTTGGCCCTTATCTTCAAAAAAATTGCTATTCTCTATATCCTTAAAAGAAGAAATAAGATTGGAAAGAAGAAGAGTTGAACCTTTTTGATAAATTCCACTTGTTCAATTTAATGAGTAAAATCTTGTTCATTGAAATTTTTGAGTCATCATTACCCCATGGATCAATTCGTATGAGAGGAGAAACAACTTTATGTGTTTACTTCCAGCTTTATTATCTTGAATTATTTATTACTAACAAAATCTAACATGTCAGTCTTTGAGTTGTTTCTACTTTACAGGTAATAGAAACTGCTTTGTGTTGAAGTAATAAAGGCAAAATATCCCAACTTTACTAAATCAAGGGAAAAGTGTGACGCCACCATGGAAGAATTCTCCAAGATAGCCGTAATCAACGAAGATGAATCAGAGAAAATGTTGTTGAACTGGACCTTCACGAAATTTAATTTTTTTCATAAAATTGGTGGTAGTATGGACAAGTCCCGATACCCACCCTTTAAGTTTATTTACTTATATTTTCTTTTTATTCTTTTCAAAAGGCATAGACTCACACTTGTGCCGGTCACGTCCAAAGTTCCTAAATATTTTCTCAAAGCTCAACAAAAGTCTCCTTTATTGCAAAAATTTTTACTGTTTATTTATGTTATCTACTTGATATTGTCAAATTTGCCTTGTTTTTGAAAAAATGACAAACAACTAAAACCTACAACGTCATGTCATGTCAAGATTAAAATGAACAAATCAAGAAAGATAAGAATGAATGGAAGACAATGATCCTAGGACAGTCGATAGAAAATCCAAAGAGTACGAGAATTGAGCAAGCCTAACCTAGAAAAATTGAGGTGATTAACTAGGGAGACAATGATAAAGTTAAGAGAACCAGGATCGATGTCTACCTAGAAAAATCAAGGAAGAAGGAATCTTATTATCTCAAAGAGAAGTGGACAGTTGATCCTTCCTTCAATCAAGACAAACGCAAAGAAAGTGTCACGTCATCCATCAAGTACTATCTTGAGCAACCTTAATTCCGTCCAAATGAGATGGATAAGAGTATCCCATGCCATTTAACCAAGATACTACATCTAAAGAAGGTCTTTTTCTTGTAAAAATGCTTATTCATACAATAGTCATTTTATGCTTTAACATAGCTTAAAATTCATTTTATGTACGAACTATATTTGACCTAAATTCCCAAGAAAGTAATATGTCAGTGTCCTATATCGAATTTGATCAAATCCTTAGGAGAATTTATCCTCTTCTTTTATGTTCAAACTATGTTTGACCTAAATTCCCAAGAAAGAAATATGTAGGCGGCCTATGTTGGCTTCTATCAACCCCCTAGGATAATTTATCCTTTCCTTTTATGTATGAACTATTTGATGATCTGAACTCCCAAAATGGAATACGTAGGCAGCCTATATCGACTTTGATCAACCCTTTAGATTTTCCTATATGTCCTTAGCATAATCCTGAACTATGTTTGACCTGATTCTTACTTTAACGAGATACGTAGGTGCCTTAACTTCTCAATCATATCATCCCCAGGAAATAAAAATTGAAACAGAATTTTTGAGAAGGAATTTCGAAATTCAAAAGAAGAAAATCATCATCCAAAGAGAATGAAGACCAACAAAGACTTTAGATCCTCTCAAATTGAGATCATCTCAAACATCATTAAATTGGGAAAGAAATTTTGAGGAAGTACTCAAAATTTTGACTATTATACTGGAGTATATTTAAAATTCCCCAACACCAGAGGTCAAAGTCAAGTTCAAGAAATCCCTAGCTGCAGAAAAGTCTAGATATAGTCAAACATCAAGATATAGTCAGAACCAAGAGAAAGAGGTTCGTTGAGATAGTACATGACATGACTGGCAAAGATTTTCTAAAAACTTTTACAAAAGTTTTTGAAACTAGTTTTTAAAATTAAGACTACTTTCAAAAATATATACAAATCTTTTTACCTAGTGATTTCCTGGGCATCTATTGGAACGGGGAGTCAGGGTGGATGTCCCAACACAATAGAGCACCTAAAATATGGCGAGGAGCAAACCAAGGATGGAAAGAGGTCAACACGGAGTAGTTTCACTCAAACTAACCATTTTTCTGTGGATCCAGGAACCAATACACAAAAATGGAAATCTTTTTCAAAATCCCAAAGTGGATTGGGAACCACACCAAAGCATATAATGCTCAAGAATGGTATTTTTGGGTAGGGCCCCAAAGAAGGATTCAATATCCATCTATTGAGGATCTTTTGAATTGCCTGTCTCATTTCAAGAGATTGTGAATGAAAAACAAAGGCACTTTATCCTCTTTAAGAATATTTTAATTTTCTAATTTATTTTAAGCTGGGGGTCTATAAAAAACAGTCTCTCTATCTCACATCTAAGGTAGTAGTATGGACTACTTACACTTACCCTCCCCAGAACCCACTTGGTGGGAATATACTGGGTATGTTGTTGTTTAATATTTCTAAAAACAAGTCACTGGTAAAATTGATTTTGTGTATACTAAATACTTACTTTGAGCGAAGGTGCATTCAAAGGAATCGGCACGGTAAATACAACAATTAATAGGATCACTCAATAGAAGAAAGAGCAGAAAGTCATCCTTACAATTTGCCTTGAAACGAGGCAAATGGTATTTAAATTAATCCCTATAAATGGATTACCCCATTATCTTGCATCTGGTGAATCTACTATTTAAATATTTTTCCAAAAAGAGAAGATTAATAGCAGACTATGTCATTCAGATTATGATGCTGAGTATTTGTCATTAAACAATTATTAAGCTTGACTATGGTAGCTAGTGAGAGCGACATTGTTTCTACTAACTGTCTACCTTGAGTATAGGTACATGTAGAAAAAAAACCGCAGGCAAAATGGACTCAGGTGAAACTATTTTTAAATCAGTGAGAAGGATATTTCATATCATATCATTGTCGAGAGGGCCATTTCATATCATCATCGAGAGGTCTATTTCATACCATTGCCGAGAGAACCATTTCATATCATCTCATTACCGAGAGAGCCATTTTATGCCATTGCCGAGAGGGCTATTTCATTTTATTTCATTGCCAAGAGGGTCATTTCATATCATTTCATTGCCAAGATGGCAATCACGTCATTAAACTAAGTATCCATAATCACTTGATGTGCAAAACGATAAGGTATGGCCTTGGAAGATGCTTTAGAACAATAATATTTGTTGACCATGTAAAGATAGCATAATCTGGTATAAAGTATATCTCAGCATCTTATATCCATTAACCACATAAATGCTATATATCCCGGCATCAAGGATATCTCATAATTTTATGAATCAGCATCTCAATACATCAAAAGCACATGATTCAAAGGGACGTCGTTAAGTCACTATCGAAAAGTGAACAACATATGAGATTTCCTAAAAATTGACAATTTGAGGGTCATCTATAAGTCACATTACTTAAAATAGGATAGTGTACAAGATTACCTATGAGTTGATAGTCCATAGGTCATCCATAAGACACAACAACATCTTAATCAAATAGTGTGCAAAGCTACCCAAAAATTGATAGTCTAAAGGTTATCCAAAAGTCGCAAATAAATCCTTACTGGAGAATATGTGAAATTACCAAATTGAGATGTCCAATGGTTTTCTATAAGTCATGTGATATCCAAGATAAATTATGTGCAGGATTAACCCAATACTAGCAATTTGAGAGATATCTATAAGATATATTGTATCCAAGGTTGAATGATGTACAGGAATACCTAAAAGATAGCGATTGGAGGGATATTTGTAAGTCATCTTTTAGACAAGGTAGGATAATGCGCAGGACTACCTTTAAATCTAGCAACTCAAAGGATATTAGTAAGCCATCTCGTATCCAATATCAAATGATGTGCATGACTATCTAAAGATTGACGGTTCAAGGGAAATATATAAGTCATATAGGTTTGAAAGATACGTAAGACTTACCCAATGTCAAATTCAAAGAATCATTGTCAATAGCCAAAGAGGTTATAATTCCACATACGAAAAGCACTATAGGTGACCAAAAGAGTTACCGCATTAGAATAAGTTTAAGCGGTTGCAGGGACCATTCTACACAAAGTGCATGTCGTTGGTGTCCAAGAGGGCCACCCCACTTTAAAGATATGTTCAACTAACAAAAGAGCCATTTTGTTCAAAAACCAAGAGAGTTCTTGTGTTTATTATTATAAATTATTTCCCTCCAAACAGGTACATGGGAGGGCAACTTTACTCTTTAGATAAACAATCCACATAAAGATATGGTAAAAGACTATATATCCATTTATGAATTATGTTTATTACTAACAATCTTTGTTTGAGATATTATCGAGAGCATCCGGGAGGATGAAAATCTAAAATCAAAACCACAAGTGTGGAGGACTCCAAAAAAGATGCAGCATAACGTGAAACTTTTTCTTAGCAGCAAAATGGGACATAGTCTAGAGAGAGACGTCTAACTCTTTGGATGCGAGCTAAAGGATGATTGTCACCAACATAAAACCATACCCCTAGTATAAGGAATGTGCGTATTCTTGGATATTCTAGTTTCAGCTTTTCCTTTGAGATATTTTTAAACTTATACCGAGGGTAACCTTCTTTTTTTTCAAATCGGATAACAACACACTTAGAGTTTTTGAAATTATGTCCAGGTAAGTTCTTGCCTATGGATGTGAAGGATCTCACATTCATGGTTAAGAGTTTAAAAGCCTCTTTTTCATAACTCAATCAAACTGTCACTCATTTCAAGCCAAAGATCGTCTAAAATAAAAGATCATTTTTTCTACCGATTGAGTCAAACTACAAGCAGTCTAATTCCTTGAGTATTGGGGATATGTAGGATGGTCTCTATGTTGAAAATGCAACAGTATTCTAACCTCCCCAAATTCGCTTATTCCTCAGCTTTTCTGTTTTGCCAAAATTTAAAAATAGGAATAACTCGTGAATTTTTTTAAAATCAAGCTTTATAAACTACAAGTGGCCTAAATTCTCATGTAACCTGAGATATATAGGAATCTCAATACCAGGTTTGTAATAGCCTGTACTTCTACCTAGCTTGAAATCATCCCAAGAATGTTAGAAACTTACTTTAAAATATTAATCTATTTTTGTACACGTGGAATTTTTAATATTTTTACTTGTTATCATGTGGGAAATTGAATTAGATTTCCAACGATAACAATTTGGTCCAAATCCGGTATCAGAATAAAAGGTTGTGGACGTTTTATTTAGAGCTGTCAGAATCACCCAGATGCGACAGCCAGGTTGACGGACCGTTGATCTAGAGACGGACCATCGCCGAGACCATCGCAGCCAAGGCAGTGAGTCAAACTTATGGATAAGGTGTAATGGACAAGTTGATGGACCATCAAACTTGTGACGGACCATTGCCCAAGCCATCTCTATAAAGCAGTGAGTCTTTTTTTTGTCCACGTACGACGATCGAAATGATGGACCATCGAGCCAGCGATGGACTATCGTACGAGCCATCGTAGGTCCCATTCAGTGAATTTTAAGTCATTTTTAAATAGTATTTGGGTATTTTTTCCACCCATTTTAACCCCTAATTATATCATACCAAGGCTCATAAGTTCATTATTCATTCACAATATCAAATTAGGGTTTCTTCTCAAGGATAATCCCCAAGAACAAGATCCAAATCCTTCTTCAAGAAACCAAGAAATTCAAGTCCTTCAAGTCCAATAACTTCAAGAAACTTACAATCAAGGTTTGTCCTGTGTTGATTCATGGGTTCCTTTCACCCATGAAGCTCAAGAATCTCTTTTCGAAATCCATGATTTGTGCATTAATGAATATTCATGATTTAAATTGAATTAAAATTCGTGTTCATGATATTATGGGGGTTTGATTCATGTTTTAAATTACATTTTCAATGGTTGACCCTAGTATATGAAGATTTGCATAAAAATCATGATAAACCCCCTTTCAAATTACAAGTTGATTGATGTATCCATGATTATTACATGTGTTGATGATTGTATAACCAAAGCATGCTCTCCATGTGTTTGACTAAATGCCTATGTGAAAGAAAAGTGCCATACTAGTATGATAATATAAAATCCCCATTTATGTACAAGTTTATGAATGTCAAATGTTTGATGAAATGCCTTAATAAATGAATTAAGGATTGTGATATTGGTCATGTAATCAAGAAATTCATGTTTTTGTCAGTTTCTTTCCATCGAGTCCTGGGGTACTTATACCCGAAAATATAGTTGTGTGCCTAGAGTTAGTGTCATGATTTTATGATATCCTCAATCAAGCCATGATATATAAAACTCAGTCAGTCATGTGACTTAGGAAAGCTTAGTAATACAGTAATCTCAGTACTATTTTGTTAATCAACAAAACTCAGTTAATTTAGTCCAGTTCAGTTCAGTAATCCATGTTCAGTGTCTATTCAGATAGGAGTAGGGATTAGTACCTAGTGAACCCAAGAATGGGAACACACACTATCAGATGAGGGTGTTATTAGAAGTCATCCTTGCATTTTAGAACTATGTAGCCAGCATAGGTTGAGACATTAACACTATCGGATGAGGGTTGATGAGGTGGATAAGCACTGTCAGTTAAGGGCCCAACCATTTTATTTTGGAGACACTGTCAGATGAGGGTCACTCACAGCTTGTCCTTACCAGTGGCGCGATATTGACATCCTTCCAATTGGGGTTACAGATTAGACCCCAACTCAGTCATAATGGCGTATTAGGGGTATGTCGGTTAGATAACTACTTCCCATGGTTTCAGTTACAGAATTAGGACTGTCACATACAGTCATTCAGTCTCAGTAATAGAACTCAGATAGTTCTATAGAATTCAGGGTTGTCAGATACAATCAACTCAGAATAGTGTGAAACTCAGCTAGTTCCATTAGAAACTAGACTATCAGGTAAAGTCGCTCAGTATCAGTTATTTTAGTTATACAGTTATCAGTATCTCATGTTATCAGTACTCAGACTCAGTAATCATGTCATCACGACCCTAGTTACAGTTATTATGTATTCATGCATGTATTCTCAAGTTCATATTATTCAGTCAATTAGTATAGATCATGCATGTAAACCCTTTTCATTTAGCCGACCTCACATGTATATCAGTACATTCAAAGTACTGATGTATTTGCGCTATGCTGTCTTATACCATAGGTTCAGAAGCACGAGCTCTGGAGCATCAGTAGTATTCCAGTCTCCGCAGTCAAAGTTAGCAGTGAGTAGTTTATTAGTTGGAGTTAGTTGGGGACATGTCCCATCATCTCCTTATTCAGATAGTTATATTTTAGAGGCTTTTCAGACTACAGTATATTTAGACAGTTTTGTTTTAGACATTTATACCGCATCCCAGATGTTATATTTTATCGGATATTATGTTACAGTTTGAACCTTGTGGCCTTTTAGTTCATGTTTTTGCATTATACAGTATATCATGCAGTATACAGGCTTAGATATCAGTCATGGGTTAGCTTGTGGTCCTTCGGGGTCATAAGCACCGTGTAGAATTCTGGATACCAAATTCATGGCATTACAAGGGTTCGGCCATAACTCCATGAAACTCATGTAAAAACCAACCTCTTTCAAAAATGAATTTATGTTAGGACAAAAATTAGGAATGTCTAACTCCTTTTGCCTAGGATTACTTGCTTCCACCCTATCCAAAGGGAGAGAGTAGTTGTTGAAATCTAATTTTTGCCCTTCAAAACTAAGTTTAATTCTGAGTTTCTTCAATTTTAAATAAAATTACAACTATTATTTTATCCATATAAAAGCATTTCAAAGTATTTATCTAGGAAATTTTATCAGTTTAAGTAGTAATTATATAGTATCATATTTAACTATGCGAAATTATATAACTTTGTTACTTAAATATTTATTTTATGAAATATCATATTTTTATCTAGGCTTATCTTGAAAATTAATTCAAATGGGTAAAATCTGCATTTAAATATGATTTGTTCTCAAAAATAATTTATTTGAAAAAATATTTATTTGATTTTATCCAATCAAGAAGCTTGGAATTAAAGAAAGTATTAATTCATATCGAATTTCAATTTAATTTAGAAAATCTATTAGATGTGGCCATAATTGAAATCAAATTGGACATACTTACAATGAAATTCGCCAATTGATTTTCAATTTGGTCAAAATTAAATTAATTTGGCTAAATTTTAAATCCCAATTGAGGTTATATTTTAAATAACCCCAAAATCACAAAAAATGACCTAAATCTGCCCAACCTTATTCTTTTTCCATTTCTGAAATTCAAATTTAAAATTCAAAATTTATACTAGATTGTACAATTCCACCTCAACATTATCCCTTTTTCCATTTAAATTTCAAAATTTGTACTAGATTGTACAATTCCACCTCAACCTTATTTTTTTTCATTTTTGAAATACAAATTTTGAAATTCAAAATTTATACTAGATTTTACAATTCCACCTCAACCTTAATCTTTTTTCATTTTTGAAATTCAAAATTTGTACTAGATTATATAATTTCACCTCAACCTTGTTCTTTTTCCATTTTGAAATTCAAAATTTGTACTATATTGTACAATTTCACCTCACTTTATCTTCTAACAAACTTTACCCTCAATTTCAAATTCCCAAAACACCCCTAAGTTCTTTCTCCCACATTGGTGGTTTCAAAGAATTGAATCACCATCCTTTCCTATAAATACTACCACTACTTTGGTAGAAAATCAAGTCTCAAAGAGTGGAAAAAATATTTGAACAAAACATTAATTTTTTTTACTAAAATTTTTCAAGCGATAGGCTAATCAGGGTTCTCGAAGAATTTTTTTTCGATGGTGATCAAGACTCCGAAGAAATCTTGAAGTCTCATGTTTCTACTCCAAAAAAGGTAAACACATCTTTCCTTTTAAATTTTGTTATAGTTTTTTTCTTCATCTCCTTCTTCGTAACTTTGTAGTTGTTATTTTGTTTGTTGAAATTATTTGTTGTAGATGGCCATGAAGGCCATAGGATGTTGTGATATCAATATTATAGCTATTTTTATGTTCATAGTGTAAAATGATCTAACAATAGTTGAACCTGTTTCTTTTGACTTTCTTCTTTGATTAGTATGATTAGATGAATAAAATTTTGACCTTTGCCTGATTAAAATATGTAGTCATATCTTGTTTAAATTGATGGATATATTCGCTTTTAGCATGGAAAGTTATTTTTTTTATGTTAAAAAAGAATAGTCGCTATTGTTTGTTTCACCTTAGTAAATTAGATGGACAAAGTTTTGATTTTTGCTTAATTAAAATAAGTACTCATGCCTTGTTTAAATTTTTTTATTGGTGGATATGTTCTCTTTTATCATGTAAAGGTTTTTTCTTTATGTCGAAAAAATAGTTACTATTGTTAAGGGTCTGTGAATTTGTTTCTCAATTTGAAGTAGTGAGTTACTTGTACCAAGGAATTTGGTGTTATTTTTGAAAGACATATCATAGTGTGCTATGTTTGTGGCCTAGCAATTTACAAAATCACTGCTTAAGGTTGAAGATGACCACTTTGGCATTCATGTGATAGTTGGCACATTTAAAATTATAATTTAAGTGCTAGTTTTAAGATCCAACTCTTTTATCGATTCTTAATTTTTTTGATTAAAGAGTTATTTTTTCTCCCTGATTATACGTCATAGTTCTTTTGACATATATTTGTGGTTATGATTTACTCATATTCAAGGTCAAAACCATATTTGATTTTCTCTTATTTAAATTGAAAATTTGTTAGGGTTATAGATTTTGTTGAAAGGGTGTAAAACTAAAATCGGAGTTGGAATGATTGGACACTTTTTCATAGAATTATTCTTTTACCATTTTTATTATCTTGTCTTTGAATATAATTTTTCAAACATGTTTATTGTATGCAATTTTCTTCACTTCGCTCATTGGTTTACATCTTAAAGTATTTTTATTCATTTAGACGTGTCATTGTTATTCACATGCTATAGTGAATTTTTCTTCTAATTTATAGATACGTTGATTGACACCACTATGTATTAAAAAGGTATTGTTGCATTAGTATGTCTTGTATTTCATATTTGAGGTTCTATGGAAACTTTCCTCGTCTCTTGTTCATTCCCCCTTTTCTTTGTTTAATGAAAACATGCTTTAGACTTTATCATATCATAGTATTTGGAGAAAATATATGTCAATCTATTTGTCCAAATTTTAAGCAACTATGCTTGTGGGTCCATGTCTTCTTTTCAAGAGCTAGTTGATTATATTGTGCTAGATTCATTTTTTTGTAAGATTGTTTAAGAGATGAGTTAATTTTCTTTTCATTGGATAATTTGATTTGCTTTGATATCATAGTTTACTATTTTCTAATGTTGGCGAATGCTATTTTTCCACCTCATCATTTAGCTATGAAGTGTAGAATTTTCGAACACATATTAATTTTCTTTTATCTTTTTCTTTCCACGAATCTGCTTTGGAGTTCAAATGGACTACTTTTCTCTTGCATTTTATAATGGGCCAATGAGGCCCTCCTTTTTTAGTCAAGTCCGAAACTTAGGTCCAAAGTCGATTATATGGCATGCTAGTGCAAGAACATAGAAGAAGAAAAATGGATCAAAACCATTGATGAGGTCGCTAAAAACTTGAAAAGTCTCAATTTTTATTATTGCCTTATTTTTATTTATCATTTACTTATTCATTCATTTGGATCCTCGAAGCCAAAGTCGTAATCTAATACAACTGAAGCAGATTTTGGGCCCCAAAGGTACAAAAAGATAGTTTAGGACAGGTTGTGGGCCAAACATCCGAATAATTACATTAGGACAGGTTATGAGCCAAAAGCCTAAGTATTTAGATTAGGACAGGTGAAGATGAGTCAAAATCCCAAATTAGCATAAAACAGGGTTATGGATTTGGGCTTAATGGCCTGAGTCTTTTAGTCTCCCACTTTCTCCTTTATATGCTAATTATTTTTAGTTTTCTTAGACTTATTTAAAAATCTCCACTAAGTCATCAAAATCTATTTTGCACAAATATTGAAAATAATTTTTTGTTAATCGATTTCTTTTTAAAAATCAATTTTTCTTTTTAAAGTTAGTCAAAAAAGTTGCTTTCAAATAGTCTGGATAATCTCAAGTTAGCAGATACTCTTGGTGCCTTAACAACATTTCAAGAGTATTCATAGGAACCACTTGCTCGGGATTTCTAAAATTCAAAGAATTTTTCTGTTTTGAATCTTTTATGTAATATTTTTAGATCTCTTGATATTTTCTCAAAAATACAGTGGCAACTCTGTAATTTCTTAAATTGTTTCAAAATTTTCTTTAAAGTTTTAAAATGGTTTAAATAGTCAAAATTAAATATTTTCCAGCACTCGTGCGAGTCAAAAAGGGATATAACAATGATAATCATAGCAAACTTGTTCATGAAGTGATAGGTAGTAACTTGTGAAGCAATTCAGTGTCATGTGTGTGAGATGCTACCTAGTTCCCTTTGTGTGTTAAATCCAGAAGTTGCCCGGTTAGTCTTGCCTAGATTGTAGGATAGTCATTTAGGTAAGAATCATAGGTCATTTTTTATTTTAGTTCACTTTTAGGATAAATGACCTTCCAAATGTGAAATGGTATCCGCTAATCCTATTTTTTAGTCTGTAGCCTATTTCTTTGTTTTTACCATTCACCTTCCCATTTGAGTTGCAATGAACTTATTTTGGCATTGGTCCTCTGTGGACATTATGTACCTTAACTCAGGAAAATCACCTAAGTTAGGGGTGGCTATCATTGGGGTGTGTAACATAGAGTGGGTCTGAAGAAAGGTAAAAATAAGAGAAAAAGTTAGTAAGGCTGGGTGTGGAAGAAAAAGAAAAAAAAGAAAAGAAAAATGTGAAAAAAATAAACAAGAGAAACCACACCCAACCAGAATGTGCAATAAAGAATAAAGGGAGAAATAAGGGTGGAATAAAAGAAAATTGGTTAAAGTGTGAACTAGTGTAGTACCAAGGAGACTTAGTTACTTGATACATCCATATGTACCATTCCAGCCCCCAAGCCTACATTACTAGTCGAATAAAGTCCTATAATGATCCTAACTTGATTGTCTGAAAATCAAGGTAAAGAAAATAAGGGAAAGCATGTGGTATTTGATGCATGTTGGTTGAACTTCTATTTTGAGTGTGAGTGTCTCTTGACTATCCTCGCATTGACATGCTTATTTCATATGAGTGAGTGGGACATCTTTGATTGTGAGGGTACATGGATTGCATTACTAGTTACTTACTTGTTCGTGTAGTGTAAATTGTATATATGCATGATTGTCTGTTGCTAATGTAATTGTCATATCTTGATCCTATTATATCACATTAATATTCTTCATGTTCATACACAGTTGGTTTTTACTTATTTTTATAAGACAGGGATAATATGTTTGAGCTTAAAGTGATGGTTAGCTGCCTTAGATAGCTTAGATTCTCCTAGTTAAGAGTCATACTTTTGTTTTGTTGTGTTGTGTTGCCTGAGGAAATGCAAACATTCTAAGTTGAGGGTATTGTGTGTTATGGATTTATAGCACTTTCGACGCTTAAAATTATGAAAATATGCAGGTTTATTAGGTTATTTTGTGTGATATGATGTGTTTTGTGTATGTTTTGTAGAAAAATAGGTTTTGGATGATAAATTGAAGAAAAAGATGAAAATTGAAGTTTTTGGCTACTTACCTAGGTTTGGGTGTTTGTGCCACTTACCGGGCGTAGGTGATCAAAGTATGTATCAGAAATTGAAGTCCAAAGGCTCAGGAGCAGCAAAAGAAAGACTACAAACATACCTATGTCCACATATGGTCTATATGTGGTACATACGGTCCGTATGTAACCCAGGTATGTGCAGAGTTAAAAGTCAAGAGATTTGCAAGATCTATGTTGAAGTTCTGCACTTAGCTAGGTCTACATACGGTCCGTATGTGGCCAAAGTTAGTGCCCATAGAACTTAAATTTCCTTTTTTATTTTGGATTTGATCTTAGGGTTTCTTTGTGTACTATATATACCTTTATGACATTTTAATGTTACGCACTCTTAACACGTACAACTTAATTTTGATTCCAACATTCAAATTTGATCTTAGGATTGCTCTTGTATTGATTTCTGTTGATAATTCAGTTTTAGACTTTGAGTTTTATTCAATTATTCTAGTGATATTGTTTAATGGCTTTAATCATGAATTTCGTTGATCGTTTTACAAGCATGAGTGACTAAAACCCTTAGCTAGGGTTGTGGAAACTCTAGCATATTGATGAAGTAGGGGAAGTGTGAAATTGTTCTAAACCAGTACTTATGCATGCATTGTATTATCTTCGGTTTGATAGTTGTTCTATTGGTTGCAAAGGTTAGGATCCTTCCTAGATTATTGATACTTACTCCACAAAAGGAGTAGTGACTAGGAAAAGATAATTACAATAGTAATTTAAAGTTTAACTATCGATCTAGGCTAATCAGTATTATCTATGTAAGACTGTTAACTGTCATCTAACAACTTGAAACTCAAAAGTTAATAGTTAACTGGAATCTAGGGTAAGGGTTAGTAATGCAACATCTTGAAACTCAAAAGGTAAAGGGTGAAATATATCAATGAGTCCACAAGACAATTGATGGTATATAACTTACCAATTTTTGCATGCAAAGTACTGAATTGGCTCTACAAAGCATGATAAACCTACGGATTTGAGAAGACAGAGGGAACACAACTCTAGTGTTCATCTCTGACCGTTTACAACCAAGGTTACATACTGTTACTTGTTTGATAATGTTACTACAAACCCCCAATTTACTTTCTGTTCAGCCTGTTGAGTTCAGTAAACCAGAGATATACATCCAAGTCTTTCCTATGGGTTCGACCCCAACCTAGTTGGGTTATTATACTTGACAGCGGTCGCTTTATCCTCAATTAGAGGTATAGTTTCAGCGTTGATCAAGATTATGCATTGACGGAAAATGATACATCTATCCGAATGTTATATTCATTAAAATTGATGCAATGCAATGCAATTTAATACAATATGATACATTACAAAACAGTATGTAACAACCATCCAAACAGATTTCAAGAATACCAAACCATATCAACACCAAAACATAGTTGTATTAATCGGATGATAAAAGAAAAATAAAACATAGAGACTATGTGGACAATAGAGGATTTTTTTATAATTATTTTTTAATAAAAATATTAGAGTTTGGAGAAAGTTTTAAAATTTAAAATATTTCAATGATCATATTTTGTAAAAGACGGGGGATTTCTTATAAAATGTATAAGCTTGGAGCAAGTTTTAAAATTTTAAAATAGTCCAACGTCATATTTTAAGCCAAAAAAGTATTATATTTAAGATTTGAAGATTTGATTTCAATATCTCCTGAAAACTAGATAAATTCTATGATCAAGTAGATATTTTGAATTTTTATTTTAAAGAAAAACTTTAAAAATCTATGACTTAACATTAGTTTAATCTAGCTACAATACTTTTTTTTGGTTTAACTTAGATATTTTATTAATAAACAACAAATGAAAGGAAAACCAGCCCATTCTTATTCTTGACCCGGCCTATCCCATAATTCATTTAGAAATATATACAAATAGTAGGGTTTCTTAAAGCAGTACTAGTTTCCAAATCCTAAAAATATCTCTGCCTCCTTCATCTCTATGTCTTCCTTCCTCTTTTCTATGAATTGATCTATAATTTCTTTGAGGGTTCAATCATGCATCATCTTCAAGGTAAGTGATGATAATCCATTCTTTGACATCTCTACTATACCTCATACTCTCTGATTATTGATTTTACTTGTGTTTCAGTTGCATTCTTCGGTAACTAAGATAAAGCATGTATTTTGGTCAAGTAAGATGGATCTAGTCTTCCACTTAAAGATATATTAGCCAAGTAAATTTCCTTCTTCATTTCTTCTTTTGTATCTTCCTGATCTACTTTGACTAAAATCTCTTGTTTTTCCTCCATAGATGTGGTACTGATGATAAAAAAAAGTTGATTGGCCCCATAAATGATCAGCTTACCTTCTTCCTATCAGGTGCATGTTGCTCTATCTGCATTGATCCTCTCTTGTTGCTGGTACTCCTTCATGATAACTGTAATAGCTGAGAAATAGTACCTTTACTGCTAATTGTTGTGTAGATACTAAATAAAACCTTTTCATTAAAAGTTTCCTTCCCCTCTGTACCCCTTGACTTGTATGATTCTCAGATATGGACTCTGCTATTTGTCACTATTTAGAATAGCTTTACCTCTGCTCTGTAACTATTGGAAACTTGTAATGATATAATCACCTACATCTATAGCCAAATTTGCTAGATAATCTGTCAATTGGTTCCCTTCCCTGTATATGTGTTGATACTGTACTTGTTTATTCTTCATGAATTTATGGATTTGTTTGACTATGTCTGCTATATTCCATGGACAAGGCCACTCCCCTGTTAGTATCTTCTGCATAAGTAAGGAATCCATTTGAAATATTAACTTATTGTACTGAGAATTTGTACCATGTTTAGCTGCATAGAAAACTGCATAAGCTTCTGCTTGCATACTACTAACATAGTACTGTTGTTCTCCTTTAGCAAATAAGATATCTCCCTTCTCATCCCTCAAGAAAAATACATATGAGCTTCCTCCTTTTGTACCTCTAACTGCTCCATCTGTATTATACTTTACCCATACCTCCTGCAGTACTTTACCCATTAACTTTCGTATTTAAGATTCACATCTCCTTAATTATAATTGTCCATTCATTTGGAAAATCCAATTCTGGCTTTCTGACCTTCAATAACATTCTCAGGTTTCTTTTAACATTGCATATTATCCTCAAACCTGAAATGTTCTTGTTTTCATGCTTCTTCCTATTCCTTCTCCTCCACAATTCCCATAGAATAATAGCATGGATGTTCCCTCCCATTTACTTGTGCATTTGACCGGCTTAAAATTGTTCCTCTCAGTGTCATATTCTGAATTGTAATACTTACAAAAGAGGAAAAGTAGGACCAGGTCCTATTAGAATAAAAAAACTCCTGAAGACATGTTGAATTGTCTCTACTGCTGGTTTCTCACAACACTAGCACTTAGAATGGCCATGTAAACCAAAACTCCTTGTTCTATCATCTATGGGAACTTTTCTTCTCCATAACTTCCACATGAAAAAACATATCTTGAAAGGCAGTCCTTTCACCCATATTCTCTTGAAAATATTGTCAATGCTTTCCCTATTCCTTATGTAATTCCAAGCTAACTTCACTGTAAACAAACCTTTAGGTTCAATACTCCATATTGGCCAGTCTTTCTCTACTTTTGATGGAGGTGTCACCTTCTTAAGAATATGGTCTGCTATCTCCTTTGTGAATAAATTTCTAATAAGTTGTTCATCCCAGTTTCCTACTCTTACTAGATCCTTCACCTTAGTATACTGTTCATTCTCCTCTAGTTCTTCTTTCATTATAGAAAATAGATCACCCTTCCCAAACCAATTATCTAACCAAATATTAGAATTTCCTTGATTCAGTTGCCATATAATAAGATGTTCCACCAGATCCCTAGCAGTAAGCATCTTATTCCATACTTGAGATCCACCTCCCCCAGTTTTCCACATGACTATTTTTAGCTATTCTTTCTTGCAGTATTTATTAAACATGTAATCCTTCCATAAAGACTCTTTTGTCCTAAAATTCCACCAAAGTTATCAAAATAATGCCATAGAAATATCACTAATTCTTCTAAACCCCAAACCACCTTCATCTTGTGGTAAACAAACTGTTTGCCAATTTACCCAATGTTTTCCCTTTTCTCCAATTTTACTACTCCAAAATAATTGAGCAAGCATTCTTTTAATAGTATTCAAAACATTTAAGGGAGGACTTATTACTGATAAGCAATGTATAGGGATACTTTGCAAAACATATTTGACAAGACTGCCCTACCTTCATAAGATAGCAATTTTCCTTACCAAGCTTGCATCTTACAAGCAATTTTATTCAGTAATTGCTAGTAATCCTTCTTCCTTCTCATATAAAATATTGGACAACCTAAATATATGAAAGTAAAGTCTCTTCTCATGATGCCAGTAGCTATTTCTGCAATAATCCCTACTCCATTGGATACTCCTTTGTGTAAATAAATTTCACTCTTTTCCTTATTGATCTTTTGCCCAGATACTTCCTCATATTTATCCAATGTGTCAGTGACCAGTTTCAAGGTCCTCACCTCTACTTTGCAAAGGATTATCATATCATCTGCAAATGCCAGGTGATTCAGTTTTGGGCTTTCTCTTGGCATCCCAAAACATTTAAAATCCTTATTCTGCATCAGCTTCTTTAAAGACCTTGACAATACCTCAGCAGCTATTATGAACAAAGTTGGTGATAATGGATCCCCTTGTTTCAAGCCTCTTGATGACCTAAAAAATCCTTTTCGTTGACCATTCATTATTATAGAATACCATTTATTTTCCAGTAATCTGAAGACCATATCTATAAGCACCTCTGAAAACCAAATGTCCTCAATACATTGGTTAAAAAAGCCACTCTAATCTGTCATATGACTTCATCATTTCAAGTTTCATAACCATGTTAGATGGTTTGCCTCTCTTTCTAATTTCAGCCATAATCTCTTGAACCAATAGAACATTTTCAGTAATACTTCTTCCCTGAACAAATCCTGCTTTTTCAGGTGATATCAATGAAGGTAATATTCCTTTAATTCTTTCATGAACAATTCTTGAGAAGATATTTTTCACAAAATAACTAAGAGATATAGGCCTCATATCAGAAAATATATTCACTACTAACTTTTTCGATATCAATACCAAATTTGTATGAGTAATGAATCTAGGAAGCTGAAATCTACAAAAGAAAGAATTTACCATTTTGTGAATATCCTCCTTAATAATCTCCTCTGGTAATCTTATAATTTCCTTGTTTGATCTTCTGTCACCAGCTTTGCTATTTCATTTAAAATAGAGAAATCTTCTGGATCTTGCTGCTTGGTAAACTGCTCCTGAAAAAAAGTAACTGTTGTCTCTGTAATATCTTGAACTTCATCGTTTCATTCTCCCTGTTCGTTCTGAATTCTATTAATCCTGAGTCTACTTCTCCTTCCTTTTACAGAAGTATGAAAAAACTTAGTATTCCTTTCTCCATCTTTGAACCACTCATACCCAGCTTTTTGCCTCCAAAATTCCTCTTCCCTCTTAAGATGCATGTTTAATTCAGCATGAGTCTTAAATAAATTAGTTCTATTCAGTCCACTGGTATTTTCTTCAAATTGCTTCTCTCTTATCTTAATAATATCTTCTAGGGTAGCTATCTCCTGAATAATGTTACCAAAATGCTCTTTGCTCCACCTATTTAATGCTGATTTAGTATTTTTTCAGTTTCTGCTGAAACACTATAAAATAATTACATGCAACCTGAGAATTCCAGCTTTGTTTGATCACATCCATACATGATTCCTCCCTAAACCAGAAATTCAAAAATTTAAAAGGTCTTACTATCTTAAATCCAAAGAAGAATCATTTCTATTGTATATCAAGTAGTTACCCCTCTTCCCTCCAAATTTATCAAGTGGTCATATTTGAGAGATATATATTCATGGATAATTAAGAGAAAAGACATCAAAATCACCCTAAATTATATTTGAAAAGTCAAAGACATACTTAAGCTATTATAATGGCCTATTACACCCTTCATCTTAATTTTAGCAGAATTTGTAACTAAAAGCTGACAAAGAAAAAAAATAAATGAAAAATCAAATAGGTGGGTTTGAATCTTCAACACACAATATTAACATAGAAATGTGGGCCATTTTCTTATTTTTATTTAATCATTTTTTATAATTTATAACAAGTGGTCCCCACTTTCTTACCCTTCTACTTCTTTATCCCATTTTCTCCCCTCTCCCACCGTCCTCTCTCTCTCCATTCTTTCATAAATTAACTTTTGATTATTTCTTTTCATTTTAATTTTTTCCCTCAAACAACTCTAACTAGTTAGATAAGGAAGGTAAAGGGCCAGAAAATAGAGAAATGAGATTTCTTGTTTCTCTCTCATCACTGAAAAAATTTTCGACTGCCATGGAAGGATCTTTTCCTTTCTTATCTTCTCTCATTTTCTTCTAATATTTTTTTTATGAAAATTAATTCTATAAATTATAAAATAAACCCACATTAAAACATTTCCATGACTACTGGGTGTGTCAGGATTGCTTTGATTGAAATTTTTTAAGATTGAAAAACTGATTTGTTGTTATCTTTGCTGATGCTTTATTTTTATGAGTAGGGTGAATATTGATGTGCAAAGATATTTTTTTATTTTTTAGTTGAAGGGAGTTAAGAAATATAAGAATGGAGAAGACGGTTGTGTCACAAAGCAAAAGACTCTTTAATGAAAATGAAAAATGAAAGGGAAAATATAAGTAAAATAATTTATATCTGATGTAACAATAACGTGGAGCGGGTGTGATACACTTCCCAAATGCAAATGGTTATGTGTTTTTCTGGGTGTTGTTAATTCCACTAAAAATAAGATGAAGTGTGTAATAGATCGCTACAATAGTTTAAGTGTGTCTTTGACTTTTTGGGTATAGTTTAGGGTGTTTTGATATCTTTTTCTGAATAATAAAATTATAAGATCCACATCAGAAAATGTATATCTTACTTGCAGACTTTACAAGTAGTATAACATATTATCATACTTCGAATTAATTATAACACTGTCCAAAATATTTATGTGAGTTATTAAGTTTTCTTAAAGAGGAGCCTCATATAAATACTGCAAATTAAGTTTTAACCTATTTATAGAAATTTCATAACTATTTAGAAAAATGAAAAATTAGACAATGTTGAAAAAATTTTAATTACTAATTCTTTTTTGGGTTGAAAATATAGTAGTGCATTAGTAATTAGGGAGGGATAAATACATTTGGTTGATTATCTAGTTACAGTGTATTAGATTCTCCTGAGAAGGTAGTACCATTAATAGAGTTTAGTTTATAATTAGAAATTACTCATCAAAAAAGTTCTACTAATATCTGCATTTACTGAATCTTTCACACACGTTGGTGGAACTGACCAAAAAACTGCATGATTCAGAAACTTCTTTGTAACACCCCATATTTTGGACTAGAATTTGAACCGTCATTCCTAGGTGTGTAAAATACAATCACATGATTTGTATTTGAATATATGTATCATGATATTTATCCTAGAGTGTGAAGTGCTTATGAGGTGAAAAATGTTCATAGGAATCACTTAGAGCAAAGTTAAGCTAAGAGCCTTTGATTCGGTTAAATTTTGATGCTCGATTCCACAATGGTCAGCTTTGAATGAGTATAAATTTAAATATGTGTGGAATTTGGAAACTTAATACCCACCAAATTTTAGATAATCGAATTAGGTTTCCAACATTACTAAGTTTTCCTTAATCTGTTACCCGAGCGAAAAGTTATTGCCATGCAAAGGGTTGTGCATTGCTTAACAATCACTTAAGGCCACTGGAATGGGTGTGAGATTGTCCATGCATTGCCCAGCCAAGGTCTAGGTGATTGGCTATGCATTTCTCACCTTGGCTTGGACGATTTGCTAGGTGTCGCCTAAGTTATTGCCCAGTGCTAAAAATGCTCTGTTTTGACTTAAATCAAGGGTGTTGAAGTCATTTCATACCTATAAATCATCCTTAATCACTTCAAAATAATCCCATGAAAAGATTGGTTATCCCATGTCTCAAGTTTCAATTTCTCATGTCATGTTCAATTGAATTTCATGTCATAATATCGAATTGTGAATTTAGCCATGTAATCATGTTATTTTCGCATGTTTTAAAGCATTCCCGTGTTCAAGTTCATGATTTTCACTTGTTTGATGAAATGCCCATGTTTGGGTCTTTGAACCATCATTACTTATTACAGTATTTCAAGTTTGATATCATATTTTATACTCATTTAGTGTTGGTGGGTTATGAACACCCGATACCTATGTGATTTACATAAATTCAAATTTTTAAGTATTCAGACAGTTAATCCATGAATCTTATCAGTATAATCAGATATCCATATTCATGATGAGCATTATCAGTTTATGTGTTATTAATTAGGGAACCCCAAAATCTATATGCACTATTATTTTTAGAATACCATGACCTGAGCTTATTAGTTATTAGTTAACAAAGCATGCACTAGTTAGTATTCCAGTGCCATTCAGTTAGGAGTAGGATTTAGCACCGAGCAAAGCTAGAGATGGGGACATTCCTGCTAGTTTAGGGTTTGACCCTTAGTAGCAATCTTTGAGTAATAGAACTACGTATCCAGTGTAGGTTTGAGATGTCTTTCTGCCAGTTTAGGGTTGACACATATCTTATGAGAGCACCTGCCAGTATAGGATGACTCCTTAGTCCTTTGGGATATTAGCCTTATAGATCCACATCGTCAGCCAGTGTTAGTACCCGTGGCTCGGTGTTGACACCCTTATAAAAGGGGTTATAAGCTGGACCCCGATTAGCTCAGATTAGAACATGCCGGTTACATGATACCTCCCACAGTCTTAGTCAGTATTCAGTATAATTTTAGTTCAGGTTTACTTGACTAAGTGTACAGACTTTCAGATAGTCAGTTTTACAGCTTCCAATCTTTAGATTTTAGATTTATCTCAGTAATATAACAGATATACACTTAGTCATAAATTCTCAGATATTACAGTTTCCATCACATAGTTTCAGACATCAGTTTTACTTATATTATAAAAGTAAAGATTTAAGGAACTAAGTGTAGTGATCCACCAGCTTATCACATTATATTTGTTATGTATGTTTTAAGATATTTTAGCTTTCAGTTTTTCCCTTGGTGAGTGTACTTACACTTAGCATGCATGTTTTAAGATTACATATGAAATCAGTTTTACTAATCGCATTCACCCCCACTTACTCAATACATTCCAGAAGTATTGATCCATATATACATTTTTATGGCTACATTGTTTCATAATGTAGGTACCAATTGTAGTCTACAGGTCATGATCAAAAGTTGCAGTTTCCATGCCAGCAAGTGATGCTTTCTCCTATTTTGGGGACTTTAGTAAGATATTGTTCATGTACTTTACCTTATTATTCATTTGTATTGATTAGTAATAGTTGGAGGCATGTCCCAGCTATTTATAGTCAGTATAGTAAAGGCTTCGTAGATGTCAGTCAAAGTTAGCCATATAATTTGAGTTTCTTTCTTCAGCTTTATATTGATGTAAATTATATCAGTATTACCTTTATTCATATTTCATTATGATTACTTTTCCACTCAGTAAATTAAGTTTTGTTATTCATATTAAATTAGTTTCTTAACAATATGCCAGTTCATGGGTTAACTTGGGATCACTTGTGGTTCCAAGCACCGTGTTACAACTAGGGGGTAGTCTTGGGTCGTGACAAGCTTGGTATCAGAGCACAGTGTTCAAGTGTCATAGGGTGTCTATGAAGCCGTGTATAGTATAGTCTTACAGAATGGTGCAGAGATGTCTGTACTTTTCTTTGAGAGGCTACAATTTAAGAAATGTTTCCCTTCTTTGATGTCTCAAATTGTGTAGTAGAAGTGTTCTCTAAGGAATATACACAGATTCCTACATTACTCCATTCTTGCCAATTCTACCTTATTCTTTAGGCAACAAAACTACCCAAGCTCAAATCCCTACAGATAGAGTTTTCTCATACAGTTATAGGATTGCATGCAGGCTCAAAAATATCCCATCAGTGCTTTTAAGTTCCAAACTTTGAAAGATTTTATTCATATTCATGAAAAATCATGCATTGAGCTAAAGTCAGTTGTGCTTTTAGATCCCTTCTCAAAATCCTATGACAGTGTATGATCTAGAGTTGAAGCATAAACCTAGAAGTACAGCGATATTAAAATGAGGATAGTGTTTATTTGGATTTAGTAGATTATTTATCCATGGGGATAGTTGTATGAAAGGTGAATCAGTAGGCTTGAAATATATATACAATAATTTAAGTTGTTGATTCAAAATTAAGTTTGATGATGTGTGTATAATCTAGAGGTATACCCAAGATGATATGGGAATTTCTTATTTCTAAGTTTTAACAATGTATGTGCTTAGATAGTACCCTTAAGTTGTTAAGTGTAAATGAGGCTATGTAGTATATGATATTCCTATCAGCTAACTTATGGGTTATAGGTTGATGTTATTGGGTATTTTGGTGTAATGATAATTCTCATGGTTTATAAAAATATATAGAGAGAGCGAGAGATGTCATATTAGTGGTCTATGAAGGAATTTAGAATGGTTCATTAAAGGTTTGGGGATATTCATGTTAAGTGTTAGAATCTAAGTTTGAAGCTTTGAAGATTGAGCTAATAGAAAGAAGAGTTGTAGCTCTATATGGTATAAATTCATGGAATGGTGATACTCCTGAAAATTCTAAGTTCGTTAGTGTTTAAGTTATTGTATGATGACTGTTAGGGCTATAGAAAGCTAAGAGCTTAATCTCAGAAGGAAGTATTAGCAGTGGGTTTAATACTTTCAGGTGTAGTCTTTCAGGGTGAGTTTATTATCTATGTGTATTGTTATATCTCAGACTCTAGAGTAAAGTGGTTTTAGTTCAGTTTAGAGTTTAGTAAAGGAATCCACAGACTTAGAATGATAAGTTTAAGCTAAGGGGGAGATGATAGAACAAGTAATCAAGCCAGGCTCTTAGATCCTAGTAGTGACGCCAATATGTGTAGAAAAATAGTAAGGGAGGATGACGCCCGACCCATTCTTATCTCAATGCAAAGTTTTGTACGTCAGTCATCACAATATCTACTCATGTGCTACATGTCCGCTCTATGATCATAGCTTATATTCTTGCCCTTTCTACAGAATCATGTACGCTTCCAGTCCCTAGTATAGGGAGTTCCAATTTTCTCAACAGTAAGAATCATGTTCCGTGAAATCATGAACTCCAAACTCAAGTCATGCATCTTATGGCTCATGTACTCAGGCTTTACAAAATATTCAGTTCCAGGTTCTCATGGTAACTTCTTAATGATCAGCGAAATACAGATTATGTCATCTATGTCCCCAATTTAGCTCTCTTCGATAAATTCATGCTTTTGATACTTTATTTCTCATTCCTCAGTTAATTATCCAAGTTATGCATAGCATTCTCCTCTGTTAAGCGGTGATGAATAGTTGTTTAGATGGGAGAGAGTAAATGTCTCATGTTGGGAAAAGTCTGTTGCATGCTTGTTGTATCTTAGGATTTAAGTGTGAAGTATGATGGAGGTAGAACTTTCATTATATGTCATGGTTAGTTGATAATTTCATGTATGTTATCTTAAAAATAGTGCAAGAAAGTTATTATTGATAGAGGTTTAGAGAATATGAGAAATATGTTTTTATGGGTGTTTTCCTAAAAGTTCATATGTAGTTATAATGATAGGCTTAAATGTCATGTTTGTATATATATGGATGAATGTATTTCACATTAGTGAATGTTTAGTAAGAGGTTGAATGTAGTTATTGAAGTGGTAATAATAATTACTCATGAGATGAGAAGTTGTGAAAACACAGGGTGTATTGAATTCATAATTCAAACTAGTATTACAGTGTTATGTGTGCACTTTGTAGATTGAAGTAGGCTTGAACATAGTAATAATAATCATCGTTCCTATGTGTTTAAACTCCAACCCCATGATTTATATTTGAATATATGTATAATTATCTTTACCCTAGTGTGTGAAGTATTTATGAGGTGAAAAATGTTCATAGGAATCATCACATAGAGTAAAGTTGAGCTAAGATCCTTTGCTTTGGTTAAATTTTGGTGTTTGATTCCACAAGGGTCAGCTTTGAAATAGTATAACTTTATATATTTTAGATAATCAAATTAGCTTTCTAACGATACAAATTTCGCCTTAACCCGATACTCAAGCGAAAAGTTATGGCCATGCAAAGGGTTATGTGTCGAATAACAATCGCCTAAGGCAACTAGAATGGGTGTGCGATTGGCCATACATAACCCATACAAAGGCTAGGATATTGGCCATGCATTGCCCACCTTGTCTTGGGCGATTTTATGGGCATTGCCTAATTCATTGCCCAGTGCCAAAAGCACTTCATTTTGACTTAAATCAAGGGTGTTGAAGTCATTTCACTCCCCTAAACCATCCCTAATCACTTCAAAATGATTTGATGAAGTATTAAACACATTAAATCCACTCTCTTAACCCTTAACAATCAGTATACGACTTCAAAACCATTTCCCTCTTCCCAAGAACAAGATTTAATCCCTTTCGCAAGAAACCAAGGAATTCAAGCTTCAAGTTCAAGAAAACCTCAAGAAATCTTTAAGAATCCATCTATTAAGGTATGTGGGAGTTCATCCATGGGTCCTCTTTCACCCATGGAGCCCAAAAACCTTTCTTTGATTTAAAAAATTGTTTTTCCCATTGTTATTAAGTTTTATAGGTTAAAGATGAGTTTAAATCATGTTTCTCCTTAGTAATTTGACTTAATTCATGTCCTAGTTTGATCCCATGAAAAGATTAGTTATCCCATGTCTCAAGTTTTGATTTCTCATGTAGTGTTCAGTTGAATTTTATGTCATAATATTGAATTGTGAATTTAGCCATGTAATCATGTTTTTTCCGCATATTTTAAGGAATTCCTATGTTCAAGTTGATTATTTTCATATGTTTGATAAAATTCCCATGTTTGGGTCTTTGAACCATCATCATCTATTACAGTATTTCAAGTTTGATGTCATATTTTATACTCATTCACTGCTGGTAGTCTATGAACACCTGATACCTATATGATTTACATAAATTTAGCTTTTCAAGAATTCAGACAGTTAATCCATGAATCTTATCAGTATACTCAAATATGCATATTCATGATGAGCATTATCATTTTATGTATTATTAATTACCCCAGAATCCATACACACTATTATTTTTAGAATACCATGACCTGATATTATCAGTTATTAGTTAACAGTACATGCACCAGTTAGTATTTAAGTGTCATTTAGTTGGGAGTAAGATTTAGCACCGAGCGAACCAAGGGATGGGGGAATTTCTGCTAGTTCAGGGTTTGACCCTTAGTGGAAATCCCTGAGTTACAGAACTACATAGCTAGTGTAGGTTCGAGATATTGATAACGCTCAACTTACATGTCAATCTAGTGCAAGGCGGTCATTGTCAATATATTTACCCAACTTTTGGAGTCAGGGTCGAATCCACAGGGAACAATGTGAGTGGCAATTAAACTGCTTTGAAACTATAGCTATAAGTTGAATTTAAACAGATGATACGAAAAGATAAAATAGGGATTTTGCAGATTAACAAATAATTGTTGGTCACTTTAGCTTCAGTGTTTGTAATCAAGAGTTTGAGGAAAAACCATAATTATGTTCACTAGGGGTTTTGGTACTTGACAGATGCGAATAGTGATTCAAAATTCTCACAGTAGGTAGGACAATAGATTATCTTTATCGAAGTAATGCCTAAATATCTCTCGACCTACTTAAGAATTTAATTACCTAATCCTCTCGGACTTAGGAAATTTATATTCATTAACTAGACTTTACCTCAGGTTAATCAACCTTGTTATAGCGTCAATTATTAAATGGAAGTTTTTAGTGCTTCCAAGTCACTATTGATAGTTCACTTCCTACTATAATTGATTTCTTATCTCAAGCAAATCAAAGCAGGTGTTATCTATTATTTGCAACCAATAGACGATAATTAAAACCTTAAAATGATCAAGGAGTCCTATTACCTTTCGGATCTTGAACACTTAGCATCTTATCAAGACTTACCCCTAGATCCCATAATTCGGGTTAAAGGGATTTAGCCACTCATAATGCAAAAATTGAAACAACTAGTTGTATTCATGATTTGAAAGATAAACTTACCACAAGACGAATAATAACTAGTGATTCTCATATTAGATCACAATAGGAATCCCCAAAGTATTGATAGAAATCTCTTCAAAGTTAATTGTTTTTCAATCCAAGAAACTAGAGAGAAAAGTAACAAAATGCGTGTCTCTAAAAGTTGTTCGGAACTTTACTAGAAAACCCTAAATAATGCTTTAAATAGTTTACCCTAATTATGGAAACAAAATCATAGAGTGCAGCAATTTCTCGGACAGGTGATACCATTCGTGATGCCTTATCAGGATGCTGATGACTTCTCACAAATGTCGTCAGCTCCTCTTTGATTTTAACATTCACTACCTTAGGCTGACGACGAACTGTGATGGCCTATCAAATCTTTGATGACTTATCACGAATGTCATCACTTATCTACCTCAGCTCTCATGTTTTGCCTTAGACTAACGATAATTTTGATGACCGATCAACTCCTTGATGGCTTATCATGAAATGTCATCACAACATTCAGCTGAGGTCCATTCTCTATCTAAGGCTGGCGATGCAGCTGATAACTTATCACAGGGCTAACGACTTATCAGGAATGTCGTCAGCCACACTTCTCTTCTTTTTTCTTCAGATTTCAACTCTTTTGCTTCCATCTTTGTTGGTTCTCTAGAATCTTAGCTTCTACTGTAAAATCAAAGATAAAACAATCAAAAATGACAAAAGTTTCTTAAAACTTTGCAATTATTCACAGTTAAAAGCATTAAATATGTTAGCATCTGCTTACATATCAAATGTCTTCCTGCTAGTTTAGGTTTGACACTTATCTTATGAAATCACCTGCCAGTATATGGTGACTCCTTGGTCCTTCGAGACATCATCCTTGTGGATCAACATCATCAGCCATTATTAGCACCCATGTCACAGTACTGAAATCCTTCCAACTGGGGTTATAGATTGAAGCCCGATTAGCTCAGATTAGGGCATGTCAGAAACGTGATACCTCCCATGGTCTCAGTCAGTATTCTGTGTAATTTCAGTTCAAGTTTGCTTGACAAAGTGTACAGACTTTCAAATATTCAGTTTTAAGGTTTTCAGTCTTTGAGATTTTAGATTTATCTTACTAACATAACTAATATACACTAAGTCTTGCACTCTCAAATATTACAGTTTCCATCATGTTGTTTCAGACCCAGTATTATGTAGTGCCTATGTTTTACTATTTTCAAGCTTCTATTCAACCTATTTTGTAAAAAAAAAAGTTTTAAGAAACTAAGTGTAATGATTCACCAGCTTATCATATTATATTTATTATGCATGTTTTAAGATATTTCAGCTTTCAATTTATTTCAGTCTCTTGGTGTGTCTACTTACACTTAGCATGCATGTTTTAAGAATACATATGAAATCAGTTTTACTTATTACATTAACCCCCACTTGCTCAGTACATTCCAGAAGTACTAATCCATATATACGTCTGTATAGATACATTGTTTCATAATGTAGGTACCAATTGTAGTCCATAGGTCATGATCAGACAGTTGCAGTTTTCATGCCAGCACCTGATGAGTTCTCTTATTTCGGGGACTTTAGTCAGATGTTGTTCATGTACTTTACCTTATTATTAATTTGTATTGATTAGTGGTAGTTAGATTCATGTCCCATCTATCCATAGTGAGTATAGTGAAGGCATCATAGATTTTAGTCAGAGTCAGTCATGTAATTCGAGTTTCTTTCTACAGCTTTATCATGATGTAAACTATATCAATATTACCTTTATTTAGATTTCATTATGATTATGTTTATACTCATCAAATTAGGTTTTGTTATTCATATTAAATTAGTTTCTCAATAGTATGTCGGTTCATGGGTTAGCTTGAGATCACTTGTAGTTCTAAGCACCATGTTACGACAAGGAGGTAGTCTCAGGTCATGAAAATCCTTCTGCATCTTTCCTTAACCAAACTATTAATTGATTTTTTTAGGAGTCAATGTTCACTTTCAGTGGATAAAACCTTTGATCCCAGGCCATAAGGAGGCCTTGGTAAAGGGCTCTAAGTTCTGCATAGGTATTGGTGGGATTGGGAAGGTACCATCTGAATTCGATGAACCAGTTGCCATGAATATCTCTAATAATGTCTCTCATTCCACAATATATATTGTCTTTGTTTGTAGCTCCATTAGTGTTGATGTAGTTAGTGGTTTTGGGAGTCTTCCATATTAGAAAGGAGAGGGTTTTGCGGGGTGGATGGAGGAACCTTGGATAATATGGTTGGACTTTACATCTCTGGAGATGATCAATTCAGTACTAACTATGTCTTTTTTATGGACGAAAATGGTATTGTTTAAGATGGTCCAAATGTTCCAAAAATAAAAGCGGAGGAAATGACCCTAATCAAGAAAGTTACTAAATGCTTCGTTCTTGATGGCTTGCTAGAGATCATACCAATGGTAGAGTTATTATTAAGGGGATGGACATTAGAATTTGTAGATGGGTTTAGAGTTCATAGTTCTCTAGAATTGGTCAGCATTGGGGCATTGAAACAAGATGTGGTGGATGTCTTCAGTATGACCAGTGCAAAAGTGACATCGAATATTGATGCCCAGTCCCACGTTTTGAAGGTGATGATTGGTGGCAAGTCTTCTTTGAGACAGGAGGTTTTTGATTTTTGGTGGAATAAAAAATTTCTAAATCCAGGAAAACTTGAGATGGTTGAGGTTATAAGTGGTGTTCCCCTTGTCTAAATGGTCATAGACACTTTTTATGCTAAAGAGATCAGATGTGGTGAGGTTTTTAATTATTTTATCCTCCTTGATGATTTGGGGAGGAGTGTTGATGGTTTTATTAGGGTCAAGATTAAAGGTTTTCTAAAGAATAGGTATTATTAGAAAAAGAGCAGCGGTGTTGAGGTTCTGGGGGACCAGGGTCCATAAACATACTAGCTAATAGCCTTATGATTAGGGATCCAAGTATCAGTGATAAAATTGACCCTATTTCCTTTATACGCAACCCATCTATTAGATTTAATACAAGTATTCCAACTATTGAGAATGCACCTCAATGTACTGGAAATAGGAAAACTTCTAATATTTCTATTAATTTAGTTCCTGTTGAAGAAAACCTGATCCCAAAGAGAGGTGGGGTTTTTGTAAATCCTCCAGGCTAGTCTAGGATGGGTGGCTTCATTTTTAACCTCTACTTTTTGAATTCGTAGACTCCTATCCTTTTTTGGCTTAGTAATAATATCTTACCCTACTATATGGATTTCTTTTTCTAAGGTGGAGCCCCAGATGAAATTACCTTAAAGCCTAATGATTACTTTGATTATGTAGGTAGAAATCTTGATGTAATACATCACATGGTTGAGAATTCTTCCTAGGTTGGCTTTGGAAAGGATGGTTCTACCATCCATGGTGAGATATTTGGTTTTTAATCCAGCTAATCTAGCGTTCATGAAGTTAATAATGTACTGAAAATCAGCATAGGTAGGTCTGCTATGGAAAATAGGGTAACCCAGTTATTTGCTAAGTGAGTATGTTTCTTGATGGACAAAATATTATTATATTGGACAATTACGGTGATGGTGCATTTTTTACAATAGATATCTCTACTCTTGAGGTGGTTGATTTTTTGGATTGAGTGGAGGCTGAAATTTGGGAGGGTGTTAATAATATATAGATAATTAGTAGGGTTAGCAGTAGTAAAAAGAGTGAGTTCATCAACATAAAAAATGAGAAAGTTTGGGTCCAGCCTTGCAAGAACTAATGGGGGTCCAACTCTTCAGTGAAACCTACTGGTCAATTTCCTAGATAGCATTTCCATGCAAAGGATTAAGAGGTAAGGGAACAAAATATCTACTTATCTAATCCCTCTACTTGGGTTGAAGAAGTTGGTACTACTCCCGTTAAATAAGGCTAAGATAGAGGAAGAGGATATACAAGACATGATAAGATTTATCTGACTTTGTGGAAATCTTAAGTACTTTAAGGTATAATGGATGAAGGACCATCCAATCTTGTCAAAGGTTTTTTCTAAGTCAATTTTTAGGATGAGGTTCCCTTTTATTCCATTCATCTTTTGAAATTAGGAGATAAATTCTTGGACAGTGATGGCATTTTCAAAAGTTCTTTCACTAGAAAGAAAGTTGGACTGGGTTTGATTTTGTGGACTATGATTTCAAGCACAATTTGGTACAAGGTATTACATAGACCAATGGATCTATAGCTTTGGGACATTTTGGAATAAGACAAAAGAAGATTTGATTAACATAAGAGCTCATTTTATGGGTACGGAAGACTTCTTTGACAAAATTGGTGACTTCTCCTTCATAATGTCATAGTATTTTTTATAAATATAGGGAATGGAGGCCGTCAGGATCGAGGGCCTACATAGGCAATCTAGTTAGGGTTGAGTTCTAGTGTCAAGACTTAGGCTATGGGTGTCAAGGAAAGGGTGAATACCACTTGAGCAAAAATAATGGTATATAGGTTTGAATAGAAGGAGACAATAGATTGTATAATGCCTTATTGGTCATAGGTCCAGTTCCAGTTTCTAACCTCATCTTGGAGGCTTAGAATTTTATTCCTTCTTATTCTATTGATGATGGACTGTTGGAAGAATTTGTTATTATCATCACCTTCAATGAGTCAGCTAACCTTGGATTAGAGTTTCCAAAATTCCTCCATACACTTGAGGCTACTAGAGAATTGAGAGTTAAGCTTCTGCTCAAGTATTTGAAGGAATAAACTAGGGATAACTGGGGGATTTTTGGATCCCATCTAGTCCATCTAGGATGGTTCTTTTCTAGTTGAAAATGTTTCCAAAGATTTCTTTATTCCAGATGGTAGCATCATGGTGAAACTTAGTAATATCATTACTGATGTTGCTAGAGCTATCAAAATAATTGGTGATTAAGTTAGAGAAGGTGGAATGGGAATACCACAGAGATTTAAATTTTAAAGTCTTATCTAGGGTATTATAGATCCTAGAATTAGTGGCGAGGAGAAGGAGCAAGTGGTTAGAGTAAGTTCTAGAAAGATGGGTAACAAAAGTATCGGGGTATATGTAAAGCCAACTACTTTTGGCCAAGCACCTATCGAGTATCTCAATAATATGGACAATCCTATTGTCATACCTCTTATTAGACCAAATAAACCTGCTACCTTTGAGACCCAGGTCTATCAAATTACACCTATTGATATAATTCCAAAATTTGTTGCTCCTATAGTACTTAATACTATTACCACCAAACTTTCGAAGGCTTTAAGGACTTAATAAAAGTCACCATCAACTAACCAATTGCTAAAGCATGCCTAGCTAATATCCTTACGGAAATTACAGAGTCTCGATCTATTTCTAAAACTAGTGCTATCATAAATTACACTTAAAAGCCAACTAGAAGGAGGAGGAGGAGTTACCTTAACCATGACATGGATCACTTGGGAAGTGGTGGTGACTTCTTAAAGCTTGGGAATGTAATTTTTACACATTATCTCAAAACCTCCTTAGAATCCATTAGCATGAACTTGGTATGAGCATAAAAGTTAAGTTTGGTAGTCAGATTATTATGGTCAATCATTTGGGTCTTGGGGAGGACCAGCATGATGGTCTTATGAATGGCTATCATAGAGTTGAAATGTCTTTTGAATTGTAATACATTGGCTCCTGTAGCATTCCAGATCATGATATTTATTAGGAAACCTTTGTGGGGTTGTTTATTTGGATCTGTCGTTTTTTTATTTTCTTGGGAGGGACTGCAATTTTCAATGTCTTTTTTGGTCCCCTTGATTTTCTCATAGATGGAGTAAGATTAGCAGTGGTGTTTCCTGAGTTTTTTAAGGATGTTGATTATAGCATAATGTTGTATCTCAGTAGACTTCGAAGGCATAGTGTAATAAGCACTTCTTGTGAGGGCTCTGCAAATTTTTCCTGTTGGGTGGTCTCTAGTAGTAGTACTTTGGTTTTTGGGACCCCTACCTCTGCAGATATCCTCTAGGTCCTTTTTCCTATCTGCACTTTTTCTAGGAAGAAATTTATTTCTTGATCTAACTCTTAGAGTAGTAATACAAGTGGTATTGGAGAGGATGCAATTGAGTTTTCCTTTAGAGGGGTTACTATAAAACCCCAAAATTTAAATGATTTTATTTAGGTAGCTCCTTCACATTTTATTGCAATTTTTGAGTAGAATAATGTTTAAAAAATGGTAACGAGACCATTGTGAAGTGTTTCAAAGATTTTGAAATGCATTTTGATACCCTAAAATAGTATGGGTCCACATTTAGTGAATGTCACAGAGGTATGGCACACCCCTATGCAAAAACTAATGGCCTGACACGATAAGGGCGTGCCACACCAACTGGTTTCTGCAATAAGGGCATACAATGTACTTGGAGTGGCGCGATAAGGGTGTGCCATACCCATGGGTGCAGAAATGCCAAATTTTATTTTTCTTGAAATCTTTTTAGGGCTTTCTGGTCTTTTACCTATTAAATGAACTCATAACCATAAAAAAAACCCATGTCCCACCCTCACAATTACTATACAGGATTCATCTCTTCCCAAAAAACTCTTAAGAATACAAAAAGAAAAATTTTCCTCCAAAATTTATGATTCTCAAGTTCTAATTCAAGTTCCTCTCAATAATTTCATCAAGATCAGGTATGTGGGGTTTGAACAAGGATATTACTTCATCCTTGTGCCCATAAATTTAATATTTACTTGAATTTTAAGGAATTGAGTTGCCGGGGTTCATACCCTTTTTTATGCTTCAAGATTATGATGTTTTCTCATGAATTAAGTCTTATTTAGCACAAGACTTCAAGATTATTTATGTTTTATTCATTCAAGTGATTCTATACATTGAATTTAGTATTTTTGACATGAAATTCTCATGATTTAACAAAAGATTACCATTTGAGCATTATGCTCCCAATTTACAAGAAGTTCAAGCTTACTAGTTCAAGTTACAAAAGTATTATAGCGTAATAAAAGTTTCTGTTTTGATTCATGATTACAGACAAGATATGAAGTTCACATAAGAAATCAAGATTTTGAGATAGAGATATAAGAATATTGTGTTCTTAGATTTATCAGATCATATTTTATTTTAAGGTGAACTTCATAGATATAGTACAAGAAATAGTATGATTTTAGGAGTAATACCCAGCACCAAGGAGCAAAGTTTAGTGTACCCAAGTTCCATAAATTATATTCCACCATAAGTTATATTCAGATTGTCTAAATGGGATATAGGTTGTTCTAATGAGCATGTCATATATTATTCAGGCTGTCAAAATAAATATGTTTAGGAGATCACCCCGATTATCCTTTATACGCTAGCAAGGTATATTGGGCCCTTATAATGAGGGATTTAGATATTCTGCTCTATGTATCTCTCATGGTTTATATCGGTTACGAGAATCTCCTAATGAAAAGAAGTTTTTAGAAACTAAGTGTAATGACTCACAATCCTTATTGAGATGTTGTCTTATTATTTATGCTTTATGAGATTTCATCTTTTAGATTTCTTTATGATTAAGGAGATTCCATTTACATTTAGAATGCATGATTTATGAGTATGTTTAGTTTTTATTATAGTTATTGCATTCACGCTCACATACTCAGTACATTCTAGAAGTACTGACCATATATTTGTTTGTGTGGCTACATTATACATTATTTCATAATATAGGTTTTGGTGTTCGTCCCTAGCAGCTTGACTAGCCACAATTACCACCTCCTACATCCAACCACTTGGTGAGTCCTAATAGTTCGAGGGCCAAACTTATGTTGGTTCCAGATTCTTATTATTATCAATTCAAATGTTATGCTTTCAGTTTAGGTCAGTTGGGGGTCTTTCCTAGTGGCTTTTTAGTTTTAGTTAGAGGCTTGTCAAGACTAGTCAAATAATGTGCTTCTTTTATATTTTGATAGTTTTGAATGATGTTATGTTACGGTGTTGTGTTGAGACAATTCATCCATTTGAACCCAATTTATATGTTTTCTTCAATTTTTGCTCAAGTTTACTTTATTAGAGTTCAGAGCTAAAGAGATATAATGAGTTAGCTTTAAGGCTACTTATAGTCATAAGCACCGTGTGACATCTAGGGGGTATGCTTAGGTCATTACAAACTTGGTATCAGAGCCTAAGGTTTGAAGAGTTCAATAGAGTCTGACAAGTCGTGTTACATAGCGTTTTGATCATGGGTGTGAAGCGTGCCCCACTTATGAGCGAGATGCTATGGAAAATATTACGAACCATCCCTTTTTTCATAATCTCTATCATTCTTTGAAGTTATCTCTATCTACTCGAATTTATGTTTTCTTGTGATAAAAAATTCCTCTTTGTAGAGCTTACACTCGCAGAAATGGGGACCAACCAGCCCCACCAACACCTGCATACCTTCTAAATGAGAATGTCTCTCATAATGAGTTCTAAGATGTTTTACAAGTGTTAGCTCAAGCTGTGAATGCTAACGTGCAGTGTAATCAACCAACAGCAGTCCTATTTCAGTAGAATAGTAACTTGCTATAGCCAAAGTTTGGAATTTTATGAGCATGAATCCTCCTGAGTTCTTTGGATCTAAGGTGAATAAGGACCCTAGTTTTTTATTGATAAGGTGAAAAAAAATACTCAATTTATACATATTAAGAAGAGGAAAGTGCAAAATTGGGTTCATATCAATTAAAAGATGTTGCCTATGACTAGATCAATATATGGAAGGAGGGTAAAGATGAAAATGCAGCTCATATGAGTTGGGATGTATTTTAGATGAATTTTCTGGATAGGTTCTTTCCTCATGAGATAAGAGAGGCTAAGGTAGAAGATTTCATGAGCCTGAGGCAGGGCTCTATATCGGTGAAGGAATATTGCCTCAAGTTCACCCAACTAGCTAAGTACGCCCCAGAGTTATTGTCAGATTCCAGAGCTTGTACGAGTAAGTTTGTCACTAGAGTATCTGACTTAGTAGTCAGGGATTGCAGGACTTCCATGTGGATTGGGGATATGGATATTGCTCAATTGATAACTCATGCTCAGCAGATTAAGGTTAAAAAACTAAAGAAAAGAGAGAGGGAAATAAGAAGCCAAGGGTTGGAAAGTTTGCGTACAGTTAGTAGAAGTCAAGAAGGGGAAATCATTCTTAATTTCAAAGTCATTTATTGGCACCGACACCGACCTCGGCCAATGCCCCCGTACCTAGAACTAAGCAAAAGTAGTGGGGTAGAGCACCGACTTCTAAATCTCAGGGTAGTGTTGCTAGGGGACCCAGTTATCTAGCCTTTAAGAGATGTGGTAGGAATTGTAGGGGTGAGTGTTTGGCCAGCAGAATAGGGTGTTATAGATGTGGGAAGATAGACCACAGGCTGAGGGATTGCCCCTTTGCAAAAGTGGGTAACGTGGATGCTCTCCCTCAGGCTCAACCACTACTTTGGCAGCTTAATCAGGCCACCCAGCTCCAAAGAAGTTGCTTCATCTAGTACTGTGGCATTCAGCATCAGAATTGATTTTATGTTATACCATCTCGTTAGGAGCAGAAAAGCTCCCCAAATATAGTCACTGGTATGTTTTGTGTCTTTTACCTTGATGTTTATGTGTTATTAGATCTGAGGGCAACCCTCTTTTTTGTGATCCCATTTGTTGTTGTGAACTTTGTTATAAATCCCAAGACGTTTTTCAAACCATTCTTAATTTCTACTCCAGTTGGTGAGTCAGTTGTCGCTAGATAGGTATACAAAAAGTGCCCTATTATAGTCCTCCACAGGGTCACTTTATTGGATTTGATAAAGTTAGGGATGATAGATTTTAATGTCATTATTGGCAGATATTGGCTCTATTTATGCTATGCATTAGTTTATTATCGCACGTAAGTGATGAAGTTTTAGTTCCCTAATGAGTTAGTCCTCGAGTGGGAGGGTAGTTTAGTATCTCCTAAGGGTTGTTTCATCTCCTATCTTAAAGACAGAAAGTTAATATCAAAAGGGTTTATCTACCACTTAGTTTGGCTTAAAGACAGTAAGTATGAACCCCCAAACATTCAGTCAGTTCATATAGTTAATAAGTTTCTCAAATTCTTCCCAGTGGAGCTACCCGGCGTACCTCCCGATGGAGAAATAGAGTTTGGAATTGATCTTCTTCCACATACCCTGCCTATCTCTATTCCTTCCTACCGTATGGCCCTAGTGAGCTTTAAAATATCAAGGAGTAACTTAAGTACCTCTTAAATAAGGGGTTCATCAGTCCTAGTATTTCTCCTTAGGGTGCTCCAATCTTATTTGTATACAAGAAGGACGGTACTCTTATAATGTGTATAGATTATCAGTAATTGAATAAGGTTACCATCAAAAATAAGTACCTTATCCCTAGAATTTATGACTTGTTTGACCAGCTTCAAGGTGCCCATTAGTTTTTAAAGGTTGATCTTAGGTCAAGATATTATCAGTTGAAGGTCAGAGAATATGACATTTCAAAAACTGTTTTTAGAACACGGTAGGGTCACTTGGATTTTGTGGTATGTCTTTGGGATAACAAACTCTCCTGTAGCCTTTATATATTTAATGAGCAGGGCCTTCAAGCAATATTTTAACATATTTGTCATTGTCTTCATAGATGACATACTTATCTATTCTAAGAGTGGGGAGGAACATGCTGACCATTTGATAATAGTGTTGTAGACCCTCAATGGTCGTCAGTTGTATGCAATATTTAGCAAGTGTGAATTTTGGTTAGAGTCTTTTACCATTTTGGGGCATAACATTTCGAGTGCTGGTATTCATATAGACCCTCAAAAAATAGATGCAGTAAAGCACTGGCCTAGGTCCATTACTCAATCCGATATTAAGAGCTTTTTAGGTTTAGCCGATTACTATAGTAGGTTTATTAAGGGTTTCTCCTCAATAGTTTCACCATTGACAAAGTTGACACAAAACATAGTGAAGTTTATATGGTCAGACAAATACGAGAAAAATTTTCAAGAGTTGAAAAATAGATTGACTTCTACACCAGTGCTAGCTTTGCCAAATGGGTTAGATGGATTTGTGGTGTACTGTGATTCCTCCAGAGTTGGTTTGGGTTGTGTTTTGATGTAAAATGGAAAATTAATAGCTTATGCCTCTAGAAAACTTAAAGACCATAAGAAGAATTATCCAACCCAAGAGTTAGAGTTAGCATTTGTTGTGTTTGGTCTGAAGATTTGGAGACACTATTTATATGGTGTGCATGTTGATATTTTCACCGATCATAAGAGTCTTCAATAAGTTTTCATATAGAATGAGTTAAATCTTCATCATAGAAGGTGGTTGGAGTTAAAATATTATGACATAAATATGCTCTACCATCTGGGTACAAAAATATGTAGTTGCAGATGTGTTGAGTGATTATCCATGGCTAGTGTGGCCTATATGAAAAAAGAGGAGAAGCAAATGGCCAAAGAATTGCATAGATAAGACCGATTTTAAGTATGTTTTCTTGACATTGGTGATGGTGGTGTAGTGGTTCAGAATAGTTCAGATTCATCCTTAGTGGTGGAAGTAAAAAAGAAACAACGTAATGACCCCATACTTAGCCAGATAATAGATACAGTTTAGTAGAAAAAACTTAAGGTTTCTCCCAAGGGAGATATTGTGTCCTTCGCTATCAAGGTCGGATATGTGTTCCCAATATTGATGAATTGAGAGAAAGGATATTAGCAGAATCCCACATTTTTAAGTATTTTATTCACCCTGGTGCTACCAAGATGTACTGCAACTTTTGGAAAATTTATTGGTGGAATGGTATGAAGATTTACATAGTAAAATATGTGGCTAAGTGTCCCAATTATTAGCAAGTAAAGGTTTAGCATCAAAGGGTAGGAGGTATGCTTCAGGATATTGGCATTCCTACTTGGTAGTGGGAGGTTATTAAATGGATTTGATTACGGAACTTTCTCGCGCCAGATGTGAACATGATTTGATTTGGGTCATCATGGATCGAATGACTAAGTCAGCTCATGTCCTACCAATTAAGACCTTAGATACGGCGGAATATTATGCTAAGCTTTATATTCGAGAGTTAGTAAGGCTCAATGGTATTCCCTTATCCATTATTTCATACCGAGGTACAGAATTCATTTTTTATTTTTAGCAATCATTTTAAAAAGTCCTTGGTACAAAAAGTGAAGCTTAATACTGCTTTTCACCTGCAGACAGATAGTCAAGCCGAGTGTACAATTCAAACTTTGGAAGATATGTTAAGAGCTTGTGTGATGGACTTTAAAGAAAATTAGGGCAATCATCTACTCTGAATTGAATTTTCCTATTACAATAGTTGTTATTCTGGTATTCAAATGGTTCCATTTGAAGCATTATACGAGCATAGGTGTAGATCATCAATAGGTTGGTTTGAAGTTGGTGAAGAGGCTTTGGTTGGGCTGAATTCTGTCCTCCAAGCTATGAAGAAGGTCCACTTGATTCGGGAGAGGTTGAAAACTGCTCAAAGTCATCAGAAATCATATATAGAGGTGAGAAGAAGGGAACTAAAGTTTGAGGTGCATGATTGGATGTTTTTGAATATGTCGCCCATAAAGGGAATAATGAGATTTGGAAGGAAAGGAAAGCTTAGTCACCGATATATTAGTCCTTATGAAATAGTAAAGTACGTTGGAGAGGTAATATATGTTAGACCTTCCATCAGAATTAGTTGTTATCCATCCAATATTCTATGTGACGATGTTAAAGAAGTGCATTACATACCAATACTTGGTAGTTCTCGTAGAGAGTATTAGAGTGAAAGATAGTCTGTCCTATGAGGAGATTCAAGTTCAGATCCTAGATCGACAAGTTCAAAGGTTATGGAATAAGGAAGTGGCTTCAGTGAAAGTTCAATGAAGGAATTAGTCAGTTGATGGAGTGACATAGGAAGCAGAGCAGATATGATATGTCAATTCCCTACCTACTTACTACTAGCACAGAGTCAGTTTGTGGTAAGAAATCCTTTTTAATCTATTCTACTCACCAATATCCTTACTCTTACCCTATGAAGTTCATGTCTAACAAGTCATTTTAGTTGTAAGATCTTGTTTGAGAAGAATGGTTTCATTTTTAAAGCAAGATAATTTTCATATCTTAGTCGAGCAAACCTATGAGATAGGTCCTTCCCGTCCTAACCTTCATTCAAGGACAAATGATTCCAGGGAGGAGATAATGTTAGATCCTAAGATTTCAATGATTTTATTTTGGTAGATCCTTTGCTTTTTATATAATTTTTGAGTTAAATAATAATAAGAAATAGTAACGGGACCATTAAGAAGTGTTTCAAAATTTTTGGAATGCATTTTGGGACATTTCAGGACCCCCAAAATAGCAAGGGTTCACGTTTAGGGCGTGCCACGGAGGTATGGAACACCCCTATGCGTAAACTAGTGGCTTGGTGGAACGATAAGGGTATTCCATGCCCAAGGGCATAGAAATGCCAGATTTTATTTTTCTTGAAATTTTTTCATGGGCTTTTTGGTCTTTTACCTGTAAACAATCTCATAACCATAAAAAAAAAAAAAAAACTCATCTCCCCACCCTCACAATCACTATACATGATTCATCTCCTCCAAAAACTCTCAAGACTACAGAAAGGAAAATTCTCCTTCAAAATTCAAGATTTTCAAGTTACTCTTAAGAAAAATTCATCAAGATCAGGTATGTGGGGTTTGAACAAGGTTATTCTTCCGTCCTTGTGCCCAAAAATTTGAATTTTAAAGAATTGAGTTACTAGTGTTCCTAACCACTTTCTTTATGTTTTAATATTATGATGTTTTCTCATGATTTAAGTATTATTTAGCACAAGATTTCAGGCTTATTTATGTTTTATTCATAAAAGTGCTCATATGAATTGAGTTTAGTATTTTTTACATGAATTTCTCATGAGTTGACAAAAGATTACCAATTGAGCATTATGCACCCAATTTACAAAAAGTTCAAGCTTACTGGTTCAAAGTATAAATGTATTACAACATGATAAAAGTTTCAAATTTGATTCATGATTACAGACATAATACAAAGTTCACATAAGAAATCAAGATTTTGAGATAGAGACAGAAGAATATTGTGTCTTCAGATTTATCAGCTCATATACTTATTTTAAGGTGAACTTCATAGATATAGTATGAGTAATAGTATGATTTTAGTAGTAGTACCTAGCATCGAGGAGCGAAGGTTTAGCATACCCAAGTTTCATAAACTACGTGCCACCATAGGTTATTATTCAGCTTGTCTAAATGGGCATGTATCTTGTCCCAATGGACATGTCATATATTATTTAGCTTATCCAAATAGACATGTTTAGGTAATCACCCCAGTTAGCCTTTATGCCCTGGCAAGGTATATTGGACCCTTTCAATGAGGGTTTTAGACATCGAGCTCCATGTTGGTCAAGCGGTTTATGTCATTTATGATAATCTCCCACATAAAATAGAAGATTTTAGAAACTAAGTGTAATGACTCACAATTCTTATTCAGATGTTGTCTTACGATTTATGCTTTATGAGATTTCAGCTTTTAGTTTTCTTTATGATCAAGGTGAGTCTATTTACACTAGCATTATGATTAATGAGTATGTCAGTTTTTCTTTTACTTATTTCATTCACTCCCACATACTCAGTATATTCCAAACGTATTGACCACATGTATGTTTGTGAGGCTACATAATTTCATGTGTAGGTTCTAGTATTCATCCCCAGCAACGCAATTAGCAACGATCACAACTCCTATATCCAGCTAGTTAGTAAGTCATCATAGTTCGAGGGCACACTCATGTTGGTTCCAGATGGTTAGTATTAGTTCAGATATTATGCTTTCAGTTCGAGTCAGTTAGGGTTTGACCTAGTGGCTCTTCAATTTTATTTAGAATTGTTTTGAGACTATTCATCCATTTAAATCTAGTTTATAAGTTTCTTCAGTTTCCACTCAAGTTTTATGTTTACTTTATTAGAGTTCAGAGCTGAGTAGATACCATGTGTTAGCTTTGGGGATATTTTTAGTCCTAAGCACCGTGTGACGTTCACGAAATATTCTCATATTGTTATAGTTACTGGGAATGAGTTGTATTAGAGGGATCACTAGTATTGAGGGGATTTGGAGAAAAAAAGAAAAACTATGGGAAGACTTCCTGCATAAGTGCATTCATGACCTGGAGTTGGAATGCACTTTTACATGATTGCTTGCATTTGGGTTGATGTCCATACTTGAAGCCCAGATTCATGAGTGAGTAATTCAAAGATCATCAATATGATGGCTATAGTAGATGGTTTTTGGATGGAAACATGTAAGGTTGGGTGATTCAGTGGCAGAGTTAATGGGATGAAGAACCCCATAAGAGACATTTCTGTCCATGACTCTGGGGCATGAGTTAATGGTACAAGTAAAGTTGTCAGGGGAGTTCGAGGGTTTTGGTTCTCCCCGTAGAGGGGTTTGAAGTTGGAGAATCGGAGTTCTGTATTTTCTAATGAGAAAATAGAAACTGAAAATGTCTTTTGTGCTAGGATAAGGGTTGAGATTAGAAAAGGAAGGGGAGGTGAAGAGTTTGTCTTGCATCTTTTTCCTATCTCTGATTGGGGAGCTTAAAAGTTGGGTGCAGTTTTTCAAGACAATCTAAGGAGATTTATTATTCTCTGTGTGATGGATTGTATGAGAATGTCAGCTTCCTTTCAGTTTTTCTTTGGAAGTGAGTTGAAATAATTGACAATTAGATCCCATGGTTGTATCTTTGCGATTAACACTTAGTATATATAATGAGGGTCCCATTAGTATTTATTGAGATGGTCCCTCCAAGGAGGGCCCTTTTGAGGATCTATTAAGGAGGTTAAATTTTTCTTTAATAAGGTGAGAGACAAAGGTGGTGGGACCTTTTTTATTACCATATATACGGGTGTGGGTAGTCCCACTTTGGTAGAGGGAGGCTGGAGATATAGATTAGGGGTTGTAAAAATCTTGAGGGGGGAGGGGTGGGGGGTTGTATCATTTTTAGAAATTTCTGGTTGTGGAAGCTTTGAAGGGTATGGGTTGCTAACGAAAATTAGAGTTTTAGAGAAACTTACCTGAGGCGGCATCAAAAATCTTTACATGGACTGAGTCTTGTAATGGTGATGGTGTTTTTCTGGTATCCTTATTGATATTTTGAGGTTGGATCAAGGGGATTTGTTTTCGTATAAAGGTTACAGTTTGCCAACTCTGTTCTTTGATTGGTAATTCATTTTGGGGCTTGTCAGTGGAGTTCTGTGACCTGCTGTTTACGATGGCAAGATTTGGCGATGTGCCCAATTCTCCCACACTCCTTGCCAAAAAATCCTTTTTCTTCGAATAAAAGGGGTTGATTATGGGAGTCGATCTTGACCGAGTGTTGGAGGGAATGATCAGCGGGAACGTGAACACAGATTCTAGCATACCGCCCTCTTAGAGTTGATGAGGTACAATTGCCTATTTTGAGTAGATTCCCTATTCTCCTCCCAATTTTTTTTTAAAATTATTATGTCATAAAATTTTGTTAGGGCAGTCTTACCCAGATTGATGTGTATTTAATTTTTTCCTTGGATGGCACAAAATTTGATTCCCATCGCCTGATCGTGAGAAAGTGGCCGGTAGTAAACTATGGACCCTCATGTAGTGCTTTGTGAATATGTTTATCCATTGTGAATTTGACTGTGAAGAGGTCGAAGTCTAGGTCTATTAGTACCAATTGTTCCTCTGGTTGCCATAGTTCAATCAGTTTTGATCAAAGTATTTGGTGTAAGATTTCTTTCCCATAAACTTTGATGATTAGGGAATATCTCCATTGGGCGTAGAGGCATTTCTTTTCATCCTCTATAAGTTGAATGGGATATAAACTTGTATGAGCTGGGTTGAGTACTGTATCAGTAGAAATGTTGTGGACTAGCTCACAATATGGTTTTAAGATAGATTTTGATTTGTCCAAGAGGGCATCTCTGAAGTTTAATTTGGTCAGATGACTGTTGACTTCCATTCCTCCGTTGGGATTATTTTGCTTAATTGGGGGGCTGGGTTACTTTGGGTGGAGTGTCTCCGTAGATCGGATGGATGTTGTTGTTCATTAGGTATTGGAAGTAACTGGGGTGAATTCTAGAGAGATGTTGAAGTCCCTCTTTCTAACAGTAGATTAACAAAATTGGTAGGATTTATTAATTACTAATTCATGATCCAATCAAACCAAATTAAAAAGCCACCTCCTTTATTTTCTCATAGAGTTCATTATTTCTCTTCTCTCGGCGAAATGACTTACTTTTATGACATACTTTTATTTATAGCTTTTTTAAAAATGAATGATGTACTATTTAGATTTAGAAACAATTAATTTTGCATTTTTTAGTTTACCCTTTACTATAAAGCTTTTTCCAATCACAAAAATATTATGCCACCTTCACGAGGATAAATTCAAAAAGATTTATGTTCTATACAAATACTAAATAACGAGGGCCGTGCTTGTTAGTTTTTTATCTCAATTTATATGACACAAATAGAATTTAGATAACTAATCATTTTTTTAATATATCTTTAGATATTTTAAGTTGTTAACTATTGTAATTTATAATACTTCTGATTTAATTTTTAAATAATATATGTTAATCTCCTTGTCCAGACTTTTGTGGTATTGATAGTCAATTTATTTTTAAAATAATTTTAATTATTGTTATTTATAATACTTTTTCTTCTATTCCAATTTGAGTGGAACTAATATAATTTTGAAAGTCGGCAAAATATTTATATCTTTCAATTTTTTTCAATTATTAATTATTATAATTTATGATATTTTTTTACATATTTTGTGAAATATATTACAGTTTAATTTTTTTAGATATTTTAAATTGTTAACTATTTTAATTGATAATACTTTTAAGGGGATCTTTCAAAAATAGCAGCATTTTACATAATTACCATTTATAGTCGTTGTATTCGATTTATGCCCGTTATATTCAGTTTTACAAATAGTATGTATTCATATAAAATATGAATACAGTCCCTATTTAGTCGCGCCAAAAATGGAATTCAATATTTTTAAAAAGAAAAAAATCTCAATCACGCTTATCTCGTTGAACTGAATATTTTCTTACCTAATACTACCATTATCTTTTTTCATATTTTTTTATTTTTTGTGTTTTTCCCATTTTTTCTTCATCATTTTTTTCTATTTTTTTGTACTTTTATTTTTTTTCATTTCTTTCTTCTTTCTTTTTTTTTTCTCTCTCTTTAATCTCTAACTTCTATTTCTCTTTCTTCTTTTCTTTTCTTCTATGATTTCTTTTTATTTTCTTTTTTGTACTTTTTTTTCTTTTATTTTTTTTTTGTTCTATTTTATATTTTTTTTATTTTCAAAAAATATGATTAGTCGAGCACAAGTCATGGATGATAACGTAAATACCATAATTGTTTATCGTATTTGTAGTCACACCGCCATTTATGTTTTTATATTTATTGATACAACTGTATTTGTATTTAAAGTTCGCACTTGTATTTATATTTTATAGTTCACATTTGTATTTGTATTTAATAGTTCGCACTTGTATTTGTATTTGTTACGTTGCGCCATCATTTATATTTTATATAATACACACTTGTATTTTAAAGAACTATTTTGTATTTGTATTTTATAATTGATTGCATATTATATTTATATCATGATTTTATTGTGTTTGTATATTTAGATTATATTTGGATTATACTTGTATTTGTATTCTATTTTCTTCAGTACCTTTTTATTTTAAGAAATTATTTTGTATTTGTGTTTGTAACTTGATTGCATATTGTATTTAGTCATGACTATGTATAATTTATCATTTGTATTTGTATACATACAAGTAAATGCATTAATTGTATTTTTTGTGATTCTAAAATACATAAATATGTAATGTATCATTTGATACAAATGTACTGATTTATATTTATATATCAAAATTATCATTCATATTTGTAAATAAACAAATATCACTTGATACAAATACAATGACAAACCAATAAAACAAATGATTTTACAAATACAAATACAAATATAAAAAATTGAGTTGTATTTATTTGTATAAATAAATACAACTAGTATCAATAAATACAAACAAGTATTGTAGAAAGAAAATCAACCTTTCCTTTTCAATAATTAAAAAATACAAATGATAGTTCACACTTGTATTTATATGTTATAGTTCGCATTTGTATTTGTATCTTATAGTTCACACTTGTATTTATATGTTATAGTTCACATTTGAATTTGTATTTTAGAGTTTGCACTTGTATTTGTATGTTATAGTTCACACTTGTATTTGTATTTTATAATTCGCACTTGTATTTGTGTTTGCTAGTTCACACAAATGAAAAGAAGGAGAGAAATTGAAAAGAAAAAAAAGAAGGAGAAAAAATGAGAGAAAAAGAAGGAGAAAAAAAATGAAGGACAAAAAATAAAAAAATAAAAAGAAGAAAAAAAAAGGAAAAAAAGGAAAAGGAAAAAAAGAAAAAGAAAAAAATGAATAAAAAATAAAAATAAAAAAGTGAAAAATGAAAAAATAAAGAGAAAGCAACAAAAATGGAAAAGAAAAACTGAAGAAAAAAATGAAAAGGAAAAAAAGAAGAGAATAATCGAAAATAGAAAAAGAGAGAAAATACATGAGAAAAGCTATGAATTGTAATTAGGAATAATTAATTGGCAAGAGAGACTATGAATTGTAATTAATTGAAAATTAGGCTTTAAGTGATAATAAAAGCCCAATAGTGGCTAATCCGAGTAATTTTCCCTACTTTTAATATAATTTTCAAATAAGAAATATTACTCTCCTTGTCCAAACATTTGTGGCATTGATAGTCAATTATAGGTTTTAAAATAATTTAAGTTTTTAAATTTTATAATTTATTATACTTTTTCTTCTATTCCAATTTAAGTGGCACGATACTTAAATGACCATAGTATTGATCTTTTAATATTTAGATGACTTATAATAATTAATTAGAGGTGATATAGTAAAATTATGATTGAGCAACTGAAGCAGACATGTCATAAATGTCTATTTTACCTTTTTAATTAAATATTATTAATTTTCAATACATAAATTTCTTATAATAATTAATTAGGGGAGATATAGAAAAATTATGGTTGAAACAATTGAAGCAGACATGTAATAAATGTATATTTACTTTTTTATTATATATTTTTAATTTTAAAATTTAAATAATTTATAACAATTAATTAGGGGTGATAAAATAAAATCACGGTTGAAGCAGCTGAAGAAGCAGACATGTCGACGAAGTGTTGTCTGCTTCTTCACACTTCAATTTATATGACACAAATAGAATTTAGATAGTTAATCGTATTTTGAATATACTTTTAGATATTTTAAGTTGTTAACTATTGTAATTTATAATACTATTTGTGTAATTTTAAATAATACATGTTACTCTCATTGTGCAAACTTGTGTGGCATTGACAGCCAATTATATTTTTAAAATAATTTAAGTTTTAAATTATTGTTATTTATAATATATTTTCTATTCCAATTTAAGTGACACTGGTATAATTTCAAGAGTCACCGAAATATTTTATATCTTTAAAGTTGTTAATTATTATGATTTATAAATTTTTTTTTACATATTTTTGTAAAATATATTAAAGATTAATGTTTTTAGATAAGTTGTTAACTATTGTAATTGATAATAGTTTTAATGTAATTTTTAAATAATACATGTTACTCTCTTTGTCCAAACTTTTGTAGTGTTGATAGTCAATTATATTTTTAAAATAATTTAAGTTTTTAAATTTTGTGAGTTATACTAATATTTTTTTCTTCTATTACAATTTAAGTGACACAATGCTTAGATGATCATAGTATTAATTTTTAATACTTAAATGACTTATAATAATTAGTTAGGAGTGATATAGTAAAATTATGGTTGAAGCAAGTAAAGCAGAGATACAATAAATGTTTATTTTACTTCTTTTAATTAAATATTATTAATTTTCTAATACGTAGATTTCTTATAATAATTAATTAGGGGTCATGTTGTAAAATTATGGTTGAAGCAAATGAAGCAAACATGTCATAAATGTATATTTATTTATTTTATTAAATATTGTATTAATTTCTTAACATGTAAATGATTTATAATAATTAATTAGAGTGATATATTAAAATCACCATTGAAGCAACTGAAGTTGGTGAAGAAGTAGTCATGTGGAGGAAGTGTTGTCTACTTCTTCACACTTCTATATAGTAATAGATGGTGGCTGCCCGTATGTGCATGGACCCAATATTTATTAGCAGCAGTTGTTAGTTACAGATATTGGTAGAGCGACACAATTACTAAAAGCTGGTCACAAATATTGGCAAAGCAACAATTACCAGAAGGTTGTTAATATATGTACAAACATATATTGTTTATACATTATATTCATATTGTCTATAGATTTTTACATATATTTACAGGTTTTTACAAAAGTTGGTTTCAACTAAAGGCATAATATAAAAATGCAGTCGGTTATTTTATTCATGGCAGTCATCTTGTCGTTCTTAATTAATGCTACAACAATTAGGTCGAGCTACCAATAACATAGATAATACTTAACCTCATTACAGCTTTAGACATGGTTAATAACATTTTCCTTAGCATATACTCACAAGTCCATTTGATTGGCTTCATATTTTTTCATGGCAACAATATAACTTATTCAAAATGAATTCAGGAAAGAAACTACCAGTCCATCTTCAAGCTAACTGGACGTGTATCTTAGGGTAGTTTTTTCCTACAATTGTTGTTGTTGCTCTTCTTGTGGAACTGATCTTGGCGGCAGTGTAGATATCTCAAGTAGTACAGTATAGTACAGTAATTTTTTGTCCCCCCTGCTTGCCCTGCTATTTATAGTTAAACTAGATAAATATGGCACGGGCTCAACATTTTGACATTTTTAGTGGTTGGTGGGGACTGGAGAAGGTAGTATGCAGTAAAGAGGTTGTTTACTATAGATCCTCAGCTCAATTTATTAATTACAACTTCAACACCAACAATATCCAGTGAGTAACTACAAATTCATTTCGATATATTAGCATCAACCATGTTCAAAAGGAAAAGTATACATACTAATAAGAACTTGCAAAAATTGAAATGATACCAACTATAAGTTCTGGTACCAATTTATGGCTTCTTTTCTAGCATAACCTCTCCTTCCTCTCCTTTACAAGGACTATAAACCATGCAACAAACAATATAACATAGGATGTTTATAGTATACAGTATAAAGCTAGAAAGCAAGTGTCCCACGATTGTACCAATTTCTATTAGAGTAGAAGTTACACTTGACGATGCATCTAGGAATCTGATATATAAAATTCATTTTGGCCAAAGGAGTACAGGGCGTATCCACATTACCAAGATCATCCTTCATATAAATGTAAGGATGCTATAGTTCTGTTGGGACATTACCACAATTAATCTGCTCAAACAATATCCTATAAACTATAGCGCTTATATGCAGCTTTCTTGTGCTCTAGTTGATTCTGCAATTTCCATTAGCTTATCAACATAGGTAGGAGATTAGTCCAATATCCATATATCAGAAAAGTAAAATGGTCAAAAGCTATGTTGCTTATGCCTTCCAAAAATATTGTTGCACCCGTGTCGGATCCTCCAAAAAATCAGAAAAGCAAAATGGTCAAAAGCTATGTTGCTTATACCTTCCAAAAAAACTGCCATACACATGTCAAATCCTTAAAAAATGCATAACTCATGATTCGACATCCTCGATAATATTTTTGAAGATCCTGGACAACACAAGTCAAAAGTACTTTGATTCATATCATAAACTGGGCCACTTGGACTTCTGCATGCGACGCATTAACCAAAATTTTGGACAGCACCAGACAACAGAAACCACTACTAAGTTTTCATGTTACTCCTGCTGCAAAAGGTAAAGTGTATGTTTACCTTCATCCTTAACTTAAATCGTAAGATTTGAATCATATCAGGATTATAACCCTAAAATTAAGAAATAAATGGTAGATGATCCAAGAAACACTAGCAAAACAAAAGACATTCTTTTTTAAACTGGTAATGGTCAAAACAAAAACATTTCCAACTACTAATTTCTAGTAAATGGAAAATAAATAGACTCACATACCATCAATATCATACAATGCAGTCTAGTTGAGCCAAAAGAGAAGACATAATTTACTTGGCAATATCATGCAACAACTTTCAAGCAGCTCTATATTTAGTATTGGAAGTTTATAGATCATATACCATAGAGAAAAAAAAAACGTATACACACCTTGATCACTCAATTGTTCATCTATCACCTTCCCAATCTATTCCAAAAGATTGGTAAGATAACAAAACAGGAATATGGATAATAAAAAAATGATATCCAAAAAGTATTATGTTAAAGTGTTCATATAGGCGATTACCCAGCCCAAAAAGGCCACAGGTAAGGTGATGCAGCCACACCCCATTTTTGTCCCTAAAATATAAAATATAAATACAAATATAAGTTTCAGTCAAATAAAAGAATTTTCTCTGAAATAAACATACTTAAAAGAACACATAACTCTTTTTTCTACCTCTCTGAACCACTTGTAAGACCTTGCAGTATTATCAGTTGGCTCGCCATCCCCGTAGCTAAAGTATCAGGTGTAAAGATGTAAGCTATGCGAGAACTATATGCTTAAAGTGATTGTAACGCCCCGAGAGAACACCCTGGGTGCCACACGGTGCTTACGGTCCCGAGGGACCACAAGCTAACCAGGAGTTGGTACCTGTTGTGAGCACTGAATAATATAATAACATATGCAAAAGAACAACTGATAAGCCATAAGGTTTTAAATAACTGAAAACAATATTGGTCATGAATCTGAAAAACAACTGCTCGAAATAAATGTCTAAAACTAATAAAATTATAACAAAACTGACTGACTTGCTGCACTAGTCTGAAAAGCGTCTACTGATTGAATAATAGTTGATGGGACAGGCCCCAAGTAACTACTGAACTAAAAATATGAAAGTAAATATAGCCTGTCCTGGAAATATGAGGACTCACCACTGCTGCAGCTGATAATCTGGAAGGTCTAAGTGCGATCAGGGAACTAAGCGTCCGACCTATGATATGATACATCATAGCTCAAGAACAGAGTATGCGATCAGTACTTTAAATGTACTGGTATGCTAAATGAGGTAGGCTGATATACATGGTTTCATGTGCATAAATAATAACTGACTGAATAAATAGCATGAAATACTGAATAGAACGTATGAAATCTGTAAATATTAAGAATGCGTGATCAAGCATAAATATGTTCTGAATATAATCTGTAAATTAAAATACTGAAATTTGATAACTGAATTACTAATATCTATATGGTATGGTCAAGCAAACTGAAAGTGATTTACTGAATTGATCACTAGACTGAGATTCTGGGAGCTATCATCTAACCGACATGCCCCAATGAGCAAGTTGGGGTCCAGCCTGTGATTCCTGTTGGAATGGTGTCAGTACTGGCCACGGGCACTAACACTGGTTGTGTGGATCTACTAAAGTGTTGTCCCAAAAGACTAAGGGTTACCCTCAACTGACAGTTACTCGTATGAAATCAACTCTCAATTGGCAGGTTAACATCTCAACCTACGCTGGCTACGTAGTTCTAGAATATAGGGACTTCTACTAAGGTTACACGCTCAACTGGCAGGTGAGCTCCCATCCCTGTGTTCGCTCGGTGCTAAATCCTACTCCCAACTGAACTGACTTGGAATACAAAACTGTTCTAAAATTAATCGATTATGATAATTGACTGAACTGATAATGCTCATAACATATTCTGAAACTATTCTAAAGATACTGATACTAAGTAAACAACTAGGTTTTTTGGTATTTATAACCCCCAGGACTCGATAGCAATAATAGCTAAATAGTGCTAAAACTTTTGGGGCATAATAGGGAAGCATTATACAAAATTCATTCTTGTAGGCATTTCATCAAACACTTAATGTTCATAGTTCAAGCTAAGCATGGGAATAGCTTAAAGCTTGTAGAAATATCATGATTTCAACATCAATATCACGAATTATGAATTAAATCAGCGCATAGCATTATTAAAACATGTAGGGTTGAATAACGATAATTTCATAAAAACATGGTGTAGAATTATAATTCATGGGAGTTCATAGTTAAAATCACAATTTAAAATCATAATAAATTGTAAAGATCACAATTTTGAAATTAAAATTGGATACTTGGTCTCTATGAGTGAAAGGAACCCAAAGATGAACACTTAACATACCTGGGTTGATGAATTCGTGAGAATTGATGGTGAATTCTTGAGTTTTGATTTTGAACTTTGAAGGCTAGGGTTTTTGTTCATGAAAGAGGGCTACTTTGATTTGAGTAATTTATGAAATAATGAGCAAATAATGCTCTATTGGGACTTAAATCTCGTGTTTGGATGGATTTGGGGCTATGGGAACAGACCAGACAGTCCCTGGAATTTAAATTGTGAAAACTAGAAATCCTGATTTTGACACCTGGCACGACGCGGTGCAATCGCGTTGGGCCACTGAAAAGCTGATAATCCCCATTTTGCCCAATGGCTGACGCGGTGCCATCACGTTATGCCTCTGGAAATGGACAACTGCGAACTGGAACTTTGGCGCGATGCGGTGCCAATTGCGGTGCCCTACTAGAAAATGGACAATTGCAAAATGACCCCTTGGTGCGACGCGGTGTCAATCGCAGTGACACACTGGAAAATAACGCGTGTGAAATTGGCCATCACCACGATTCGGCCTTATCACTCTAGGCTACTATTTTGCACTAAAAGTGCCATAACTTCTCACCCGAGTATCAAATTTAGGCGAAATTGGTATCGTTAGAAAGCTAATTCAATTTTCTATAGCTTGGTAGGCCTTGAGCTAGAATAGTCTTAGTATAGTAAAAGATATGCTCATTTGAAGTTGACTAAAGCAACATTCCTATCAAAAATTCAATCAGTAAGGAATATTTTGATTCGTTTAACAGCTAGGAGTTATTTAAGACCTTAATATACATCAAACTAACTCATAAAACTATCAAAGAGTCATACTATACTATGCATGAGCTTGAAATATAACTCTAGCGTTGGTTTAAATTTTTGGGGTATTACAGTAATAAAAAACCAATCTTGACATATTCCAAATGAACATATCTCTTATGCTGCCACTATAAAAAAGAGAAACACAATTTGATATGCAGCCAGAAGTGCAGAGTGGTTTAGTAGGAACCACTTCTTAGCATATTCAGCTTTTTTGTGCTCTAGTTGATCCTGCATTTTTCACCATCTTATCAACATAGCTAGGAGATCTAGTGAAATATTTATATATCAAAAAAACAAAATGGTCAAACGCTATGTTGCTTACGCCTTTCAAAAAAATTATTTCGCTCGCATCAGATCTTAAAAAAATGCATCTCATGGTCTAACACCTCGACAATATTTTTGAAAAGCTTGGCAACACAAGTCAAAAGTATTTTGATCCTTATTATAAATTGGACCACTTAGACGTCTACATGCGACGCATTTACCAAATTTTGGGCAGCACCAGACAAAAAAAAACAATACTAAATTTTTATGTTACTCTTGTTGCTAGAGATAAAGGTTTCTTGATGTTGACCTATTAAGAGAAACACAAATTGATCTGCATCCAGAAGTGCAGAGTGGTTATGTAAAACCCAATTTCTTAAGCACTCAAGTGCTAGTATATTTAAGCATTATAAATCACTTAGATATTGGGATATTTTTTCCTATACATGATTGCTTTCTTGAAAGATATGTATTTCAAATTCATTGAAGATGCACATATGCTCAGACTGTGACCATGGTTACGTCAAATTTCTTCAATTTTTAATAGTAAAATGGAGAAACAATAAAAGAAAGCAGCAACCAAACAAATGAAGTGAACTAAACCTGGTATCATAACGCGTTAGAAATCCCACTGAGTTCCCTTATTGGAAATAGGGCAGTGCATTCGTTTCTACAACAGTTGTTTTATCTCCACTTCACCAAAATGAATCTATCATTGGTTTCTTAAACTTCATGTTGAAATGAAGGACATTTATGAATTTTTTCATATTTCAAAGATTAGTTCAACTTTTTTCATACCTTTTGTTATCAATCTTCAAAAGAACTTGGTTATTATATAAAAGGCCACTTCTATAACTTTTGGATTATGAATTACTATTTTAATTTCAGTTTCAAATAAACTAAGAAAGACACTGAAGATGAGATTGATAAGGAATTCTATTGCTAAGCATATCTTAAAAGGTAAGAGATAATAAAAAATAGGTGAAAAACATTTGGTATAATGGAAATTAACCTGAGAAGATAGAAATAAAGAATGAGTTAGAGAAAAAAACTTCATGGTCTCGACCAAATCTTTGAAGGTAAACATGTTGGTATAGTCCAAAGCAGTGAATATGTTTCTTGTGTTACAAAACAAATTCATAGTCTGAAAGAGTCGACAAAATTCTTGAAAGCCATGAAATTTACTTAGTCATGATTATCTAAATCCAGAGAAAAGAAATCCAAAATAATAATAAGCAGTTTATGCAAAATATGGGATAGTTGAGTATCTGCACTCAGATATATACCTGTTCTATGTGAATATATAAAAGTAGAAGTACATGTGAGTAGTAATGAATTAGTTCATAGGACTTTGTTGAGATTCAATGAAACTTTCTGTCATAAAGAAATTGCAGTGAAAAGTATTTGGTTCCATCCAAGGGTCTATTTAGGCCAACGTTTTTTGAATGATTTCGTCGTATACTATATTGTATGTTGAATGATCATCGACATCATCTGGTGTTTATGGTTGAATTAGCACCTTTTTTACACAATTGAAACTTTTTGCTCATGATAGGGATCATATAGATGTCCGTATGAAAAAATCGACTCTCGTAAATAAATTTCAACAAAGTACATAATCTGACTTTGAGCTTTGTTTATTGTCATAGTAAAACATAATCGTAAAAGATATTGTGTTCTTTGAAAGGAGCAGGTAATTTTTCATATGTTGATGACAACAAAGGTATTCTTGAAATAAATGCATGTGTATTTTTGAAGTCTCCGCTTAAAACTGTAGCATTTATAACATGTTTTTGAAGATCATTACAAATAAGTCGAGTATTGTTGCATAATCCTTCACAATGATTTAAATTTCTCAATAACATAAGAGGATAATTTTTTTAATATTAATTTGTAGGGAGGTAAACCAACAAAATGTAGGGTGTGTAGAAAATTTTCATATTCACTTTGATCATTTTCTTTAATAGTTTCATCAAATGCAACATATGTTTTAGCATCACCAGGAAATTAAGATATAAGTAAATTATTCATTTCATCGATAAAGTCATTTTTTGTTGTCAAAATTATGCGTGAAGTCACAAAAGATATATTAGAGGAAGAAGTATGAAGATCTGAATTGGTTGCTTTAAACAGGAGATCTAACGACTCATTTTCATAAATGAATGGAATAATGAAACAATCAGGTATTTTAATTTCATCATTGTTATATATTTTTTCTGTTCCATTTTCTATTCTCAGCAAATATTCACTGATTGTAGGGTCTGTTTGTGCTCGCAGATTCTCAGATAATCATAATTTTTCATGTTGATTTCAAATTTTAGAATATAATAAAATTTCTCCAATAAAATATTTTTTACCACTTTGAACTATAGGGAGTGTTTGTCTAAAATCACCATCAAATATAACAACTTTTCACCAAATAGGGTGTTTGTTTCCATGAAATCTTTCAATAGTATATCAAAAGCTTCAAGCAAATTTTTTTTTCCATAGTACTTCATCCCACATGATCAATTTGGCATCATGTATTAAAGCTGGAAGTGAGCTTCGTTTGTTGATGTTACATGAAAATTTTCATCTATTTCAATAGAAAATTTAAAATGGTAGTGAGCAGTTCGATCTCCTGGGCTGGGAGAATTGAAGCTGCATATAAGAATGTTTTACCAGTTCCTCCAGGTCCATCAATGAAAAAAATTCATGATTTATTGAAAAATATTCTATTAAGAACTATGTCATGTGCTATTTGTTGATGAGTATTTAGTTTTTCCTGTAGTAGCAAATCCTCTTCTTTAATAATGATACTTCTCTCAAACATACAATCATTGGCTTCTTTAATAACTATTGAAGCTTTTATTTTCTCTGTAATAAGTTTATATTCATTGATATCATGTCACATTAAATGAAAAAAGTCATTGATATAATTTAAAATCTTATATCTAATATCTTTTGCATTTATGTTAGTTAACATTTGAAAGTCTTCTGACATTGGACCTTCAAATTATTTTTAAATTTTTGTTGGATTAGCAGGATTACAATAGACCAATAATGTTGCAAATAAATGTAGTAAACTTTAAGGCATTTGGTAACTGACAGCTTCAAATATACATTCTATCAAATTGCTATCACAATGCAGTAGACCTCTTTTTTCTGCACTCTCTAAACATACTACAATATTTACCATCCACTTTAAGTAAATCTTCATACGATCTTGGCCCTCTAACATTCATCAATAATAATCTAAGGTAATATCTTTCTCCTTCTATTGGATGAGATGTTACAACACAACCAATTACAGAATGTTGTTTTCGATGTGTGCACATTATATATGTTAGTGATCATACGAAATATTCAGGTTATTCTTTATATAATAATGATAATTGCATAGAATCATGTTTCATTTTATTCATAGCGAAGAACTCAATTAACATTTTTTTCTTACCATTAGATTATTCAAAATTGTATCAACTTTGTCGATACTTTTAAATGAAATAAATTATTATCCTTTCAAATGTAATTAAAGATGGTATACAGTTGGATTCAACTCACTTATTGAAAATCTAAATAATCACCAAGCTGCCTTACGAGGTAAAACCCGTCTACCAGTTTGGTATTCTTTTTAACACCCATATCTATATCACTGCTATGTATTTGAAAAGTAATTTTGTCATGTCCTTTACAAATGTATTTATAGATGTATTTGAAAACTTTGATATCAGAACAAACTTCAACATTCATATGACAATTATATTTGCATAACAAAAAGGGATTATATGGAACAACCCATTATCTATGAGAAAGCCGGTCTTTTTTATACATTCTGTATTTTTTCTTCTTCTATATATTGGATTTGAATTATTCCTTTTAGATGTTTGTTCAGCAAAATCTTTTGGATATTTAAATTTACAGCAATCTTTTATATGCAAACTATTCATGGGGTTTATTTTATCACAAGGTTCATGTATCATATGTTTAATAACAAGTGAATATAAGCTACGATATTTAGCAAAATCGGGTAATTCAGCACAAATAAATTTATAATAAGAGTCAGCAGTCAACAATTTATGCTCAGTAGAAAGTATAATAAGAAAATGAGCATGAGGAAGACCACGTTTTTGAAATACTATAGTATACATGAAAGCAACAACTTTTCCAAAAATTTATCTCTTCAGTATGTTAAAGAGATGAGATCCCTGCGCCTAACTAACAGAAGCAAACGACTAATTTATTCTCTATAACCATAATATAAAACAAGTAAACCTAAAAGTTTCGAGCAGACTTTAAGGAAATGTCATATAGGGAAAGTCTAGCTTTAAATTCGGCTTCTAACTCCCTTATCATAGAGTTCTCGTTTGAGCTAAAGTAAGGCATAAAGCAAAGAGCTCAAGGTCAAGCAAGGCAGTCTAAGAGGCTAAGAAAAAGTTGGGTTGTGTGTGCCAATTGAAGTCATTCTAAAAGTTCCTTTGTTTGTGTCCCAATTGCTGATTAAGCTAATAAAGACTAAGAAAGGACAATCATTTGCTTATGTGCCTGCTTGAATTTTGATTGGAAATGTGGTTGATTATGCTATTCTTGCTTTCGATGGAAGAGAATGACAAAGATCTAGGCATGTACATTCATGGAAAGGCCAAGTAATGGGTTATGGTTCTGAAACAGTGGAAGTTTTGGTTGAAAATGCCTTCTTGCATGACTCTTTCCTTTGAGAGCATTCTTTATCGATGGGAAGTGTCAAATGATAGCTAGCTTGTTTTTTTGATTGATTGCCTTAAGAATAAAAAGTTTGAACAAGAATTTCTAGGCCCGTGTTGGGCTTTCAGGATCAAAGAATTTTAAGAATTGCCTTTCTTACTTTCATCTTTGGTTGATGAATTCAGACTGATCCTCCATCTGAATTAAAGCCCTAGAAAATGTGAAAGCTATCCACCAGATCTTGGAAATAAGGCACAAAATCCCCTGAGCTGAGCTTCTTTTGCTTCGACCCATGAATCTGTCTATCCATTAATCTTTATCTTAACTAAAAGGAATTCTCTTTTTCTAGTACTATTTCTAACTATTACAAGAAGAATGTTGCAGGAGGTTAGTAATTATTCTATTCTTTTTGTCTTTCCTCACCTCCATCTTCAACTGTAAAAAGGTTTAAGAAGTTCCCTTCACACCTTGTTGTTGTGAGACCTCTTAATTCATGAGTTGTAGAGAGGGATTTATGTCACCACATTAAAGAGTACAAATTAACTTATTATACTCTTGAGTATCAACCAAGGATATTGATAAATTGACAGTATTCCGAGTAACTCCTCAACCTGGAGTTCACTATCTACATTTTTAAAGCTCTGACATCTTAGGTGAATTTCAATATTTGAAGCCTCCTTTATGAATGAAGATGATATTATAGCAATGTAGCCTGTTGTTCCTTTTCATGCATCATAACCGCATCATGTAAAATGTGATAAATATGAGCATGTGTGAATTAATTTTTGTACAAATTGTTGTATATGTTAATTAACTTCATGTTGTTGTTTTGCAAGTGTACTAATTGTCGAATTAATTTGTAGTGTCGGTAGCCGATGATAAAGAGCTTATGTTACTTGCAATGTTTTGTTCTTTAGACAATATTTGGTTCTTTAATTATTAATTTAAGACAAGTAATTTATCCTCTTTTTCTGAAGAATCTCGAAGGACATCAGATGTTAAGACATAGGCTCAATTATAATTTTCTTGAGTACGCTCCATCATCAAATACTTAAATCTTACTTGAATATCATACATAGTATGCTAGCAAACTATCAGGCAAAACAAAATACGTTATAATAGTGAGTTGGGCTCGTGCTTGAATGGGCTAATCTCATCTATTAGGTATGTAAGCTTTGGGAGGATCAGAATACAATATTGGAGATGGAATAATTAAATTATTGTCTTTTGTTTGCTTGAACAGTGAACATATGGACGTACACTTGTCACATTTTCTATAATTTTCTAGCATTTAAACTTGAATACTCTTGTAAAGATTCATTCAGTCTATAAATAAGATGAACCGACGGCATTGCAAAGCAAGTTTTCATGTGTTGAAGCAAAAACTCTCTCTAGTCCACAACAAATATTTTGCTTAGTTATTAAAAAACAGATTTATTTCAATGGAAAAATATCATATATGTTTGAATTTAGATTGGATTGGATTAATTATGAGAAGACCATTTAAAAACAGAGAAGCTTTTAGAAAAATTAAAGAATCTTTAATTAGTAATTATTTAGAATATATAAGTCTAAATAAAACAAAAGAAAACCCACAAAGATTAGCCTACCTAATTACCTTAATATCTAGTATTGAAGTAAAATTAATAATCCATTTAAAATCTAGAAGAATGAGACACATACCACCTAATTATGATAAAATCGAATTTAGATATCCACCAAAATATTATAAATGTGGTTTAAACGAATAAAGTACAAAAATACAAAGAACTAAAACAAATTATTTCAGAAAAACGTAAAGAATTAAAAATAAGAATAGAAAGACTACATTATAATATATTTACCGGAGTTAGTGAAAACTCAATAAATACACAAAAAGATGAAATATCAAAATTAGAATCACAAATAGATAGTTTAGAATATATATATATATCAACATGAATTATTCACAATAAAATGAACAAAGAAGAATTTATAATAGATGAAAAAATATATGAAAATCACGAAGGATTAAAAATAAAAATAGTATTTTCTAATCTAGGAAGAAGATATAAGAAAATAGGTGAACATTTATATTTAATGTTAGAAAAAGAAGAATTAAAATTAGAAGATAAATTGACAGCTATGGTAAAAATAGAAAGAGAAAATGAAGAAATATATAGGAAAAAGGAAATAGAAAAAATAAAACAACAAACTACAGAAGAAATACGAAAAATAGAAGAAACTAAAAATAGTAGGATTGCTGAATTAGAAAAAGAACTACAAATGTTAAAAATTTGTATGAAGAAAGACAAAAGGAAAAGGAAGAAAAAGATAAAGAACAAAAATTACTAAACGAGATAACTCAATTTAAAGAAAATTAGAAATAAACAATAAAGAAATAAAAAACAAGGAATTAGAAATAAATAATATAGATATTGAAGAGACAGATAATTATGATTCAGAAGATAGTGAAACATATACAGAAATATTAACAAATACAAAATATTTAGAAATCAATGAAAAACAAGAAGTAATTAATGAAGAAAACTTAGAGAATATCAACACAGAAATAAATACTCTTGATAAAAAAGAAGATGAAAATATAATACCTAGAACATCAGAAATAAGAAAACCTACATATTATAAGAATAAGTTTAAAAGATATAATCTAAAGAATGAATATGACAAATGGACACCAAAACAAATAGTTAATAAAAATTATAACTTTTTAGACTTAGACTGTATAATAGATACAGAAAAAACAATACAATTGTGGATAGGATATATGACAAAACAATTACTACATAATAATATAAACATAACAGATGCACCAGAATATATAGAAAGAACACTAATAGGAACAGTGAAATTATGGTTTTCAAATTTAACTGAAAATAGCAAGAAGGTATTAAGAACTAACAAACCTACAGAAGGAACATCATCAACAACAACTAAACTAACACCTATAGAATTATTAAAAAAAATATGAAACAGCTATAAAAGATGAATTTGATAGTATGACAACAATAGAAGAAGAAAAAATGAAGAAAAAGATACAAATAGGAATTTAATGTTAAAATTAGCAATATGTAATATGTGTTATATAGATGAATATACTTGCGCATTTAAAGAATATTATTATAAAAGAGCATATAATATAGAAGAAAGTAAAGAAATAAGAAAATTATATTTTAATAAATTACCCGAACCATTTAGTTCAAAGATAATAAAGAGTTGGGAAGAAGCAAAAATAGTAGATACTCTAGGAGCAAGAATAAAATTTTTACAACAATGGTATAGAAACTTATGTGAAAAATATAGAGAAGAATTAAAAATGGAAAAAACATTGATAAGCAATTTAGCATGTTGCAAAAATAAAATAGCACCCCAATTCGGATGTGAAGAAAGATATTATAAGAAAAGAAAAAGACATAAGAAATATAAGAAATACAAAAAATCAAAATACAAATACAAGAAACCAAGAAAAAGATATTATGTAAAAAATTATAAATACAAAAGACCATATAGAAAAAAGAAATCTATAAAAGAATGTACTTGTTATAATTGTGGAAAATTAGGACATTTAGCTAGAGATTGTAAATTACCTAAAAATCCAAAAAATAAACAAATATCAGAAATAAAAATAGAAAATACAGAATATATGCAGATAGATTATATAGATTATGAATTAGAAAGTGAAGATAGTATATATGAAATTTCAGAAAATGAAACAGATAATGAAAGATAGTGAAATAGATGAATCAAATGACTGAAGAAGATATAAAAATAATAAAAACGGAAGAATATTTAAATGATGAAGGAACAGACCAAAAAGTAATATTTGACAGTAACATATTTGATGAAATAAAAGAAAAAGAATTAGACTTAAGTGTAGAAAAAATATTTAAAATACCAACAATAAGAAATCTATTTACTAAGATAAAAGAAGAATATTATGTAGTATGCCAAAAGGAACATGTAATAGACTGTAGATATGCAAAAGGTAAAGCTAGTATACCACTAGTAACAAAAAGAATAATTAATAAAGAGATAAATGATATAAAAAGTACAGACCCAATAAAATATGTACACCTTGAAGGTACAAAGATATTAATAAAAACATGTTTTAGAGAAGGAATAGATACACTAATAGAATTATATTTAGCAGATGATAGAATTATAAAACCTGTAGAAAAAAGCATAATAACTACCATAAAAGGAAATTTAATATAACAAAAATTTTAATTTATAATAAGTGCAAATTATTCAGTAGCGGTAACAGATAAAAATATAGATAAATCATTAGTATTATATTGGAAAATATTAGGAATAGAATTAAACCCAGGAAGTAAAATATTTATAGCAAGATGCAAAAATTTATATGTATTAACAACAAAACACAAAATAACAGGAAAAAATAAGATTAACAAAATACGAATAGAAAGTCCATTCGAACAAATTGTAAAAACAATAGATTATAATGATTATAGCTATAGAGACATAGATATAGAAGAAAATTTAGAAATAATAAATGATAGAATAAGTACAACGAAAAGAATAGCTGATGAAAAAACAAAATCATCAAGCTCATCAAAAAGAACAAGTTATGAAATAAATTCAACAAATAATTTAAACCAATATTACATAACAGGAAAGGTAAATGAAAAAGAATATTTAATACTCTTAAATACAGGATAAGAAGAAAATTATATAGCAAAATATCTAGTAAAAAATGAAGAAATAAAAACGGATAATGATATATGCCCAGATCTACCAAGAAGTTTAATAAATAGTAAAAATATAGCAGAAAAAGAAATAATAATAGGAATTAGAAAAATAAAAATAGAATTTGAAGTAAAGGAAGAAATGCAAAAAGCAAACATAATATTAGGAATAAAATGGCTAGAACAAGTAAAACCATATAATATAGAACATACACAATTAACCTTAACATATAACAGAGAGAAATTATTCTTAAAAAGAGCCTTGACATAAAATGAAAATATATGTATTAATGAAGATAGTAGTAGAAAGATATTACAGTAGATATTATACGCCTATGATAGATACAGGAGCAGAAGCTGATTTATGTAGATATAATTACTTACCAGAAAGCAAATGGGATAAATTAAAAACACCAATAATAGTTAAAGGATTTAATAATGAAGGAAGCTTAATTACTTATAAAGCTATGAATGTAAAAATACAAGTATGAGATAAGATATAAACAATAGAAAAAATTTATAATTATGAACTAACATCAAAAGATATACTTTTAGGAATGTCATTTTTAGATAAATTATACTCACATATAATAACTAGAACAGATTGGTGGTTTACAACACCATGTAAACAGAAATTAAGAGCAAAAAGAGTTAATAATAAAATAAGAAAGAAAACTGATTGGATAAAAGGAAGTGAAAAAATTACACAAAAGTTAGAAAATATAAAAAATACTGAAGATACAATAGAACTAGTTGTATTCTCAATAAATAAAACAGAAATAACTATATTTTCAATAAATAAGATAGAAATAATTAAGAAAAAATTAGAACAATTATATAGTGAAGATCCATTAAAAGGATGGGAAAAACATAAAACTACTATAAAAATTGAATTAATAGATAAAAATAGCATAATAACCCAGAAACCATTAACATATAATTTTGACGATTTAAGAGAATTTAAAATGCATATAGATGAATTATTAGAAAAACAATATATACAAAAAAGTAATAGTAAATATAATAGTCCATCATTTATAGTAAATAAACATAGTGAACAAAAAAGAGGAAAAAGTAAAATGGTTATTGACTATAGAAATTTAAATGCAAAGACTATGACATATAATTATTCAATACCAAATAAGATATTAAAAATAAGACAAATACAGGGATATAATTATTTTAGTAAATTCGATTGTAAATCAGGATTTTATCATTTAAAGTTAGAAGAAGAATCTAAAGAATTAACCGCATTTACGGTACCACAAGGATTTTATGAATGGAACGTATTACCATTTAGATATAAAAATGCACCTGGTAGATATCAATATTTTATGGATAGTTATTTTAAACAATTATCTAATTGTATAGTATACATAGATGATATATTATTATATACAAACACTAAAGAAGAACATTTAAAATTATTAGGGCAATTTACAGATATAATAGAAAAATCGGGAATAAGTCTAAGTGAAAAGAAAGCTGAAATTATGAAAAATCAGATAGAATTTTTAGGAATACAAATAGATAAGAGTGGAGTAAAAATGCAACAACATATAGTACAAAAAATAATAAATTCGAAAGAAGAATTAGATACAAAAAAGAAATTAAAATCATTTTTAGGATTAGTAAACAAAGTAAGGGAATATATTCCAAAATTAGCAGAAACTTTAAAACCACTACAGAAAAAATTAAAAAAGGATGTAGAATATAACTATAATGAAGAAGATTAAAAACAAGTTCAGAAAATAAAATTACTTTATAAAGAATTACCAAAACTACAATTTCCAGATAAAAATAGAAAATTTATATATATAGTAGAAGCAGATGCTAGTGAATGTAGTTATGGAGGAGTACATAAATACCGATATGAAGCAGAAAAATTAGAACACCATTGTAGATACTACTCAGGTACGTTCAATGAAACAGAAATAAAATGGAAAATAAATAGGAAAGAATTATGTTCATTATATAAATGTTTGTTAGCATTTGAGCCATATATTGTATATAACAAGTTTATTGTACGAACAGATAATACACAGGTACACTGGTGGTTAACAAAGAAAATACAAAATTCAGTTATAACAAAAGAGATTCGGAGACTAGTCTTGAATATATTAAATTTCACATTTATAATTGACGTAATTAGTACTAACAAAAATCTTATTGCAGATTACATATCAAGACAAAGCTACACAGACTGATATAATAGAAGAGGATACTCTAGAAAAAATACTCAACACCCTAACTACACTTTCAATGAAAGTGGACAGTATGGGTAATGAAATAGAAAAGCTAAAGACTAATGAAGTTAAACTGAACTCTATAGCTACAAATCAGCTAACTCAGTAGTGTGCAAAGCTATGTCAATCGGAAGACATTAAAGTTCCAGAGCTAGAAGGAGATGATGGGACACTCCACAAAACCCATAACATTTATCAATCTACTTCTGCAAGTACAAGCAAAGGAGTTAGGAAAAACAAAAATATGAACCTAAACAAGCTATTTGATAAACCATATATACCAAATACATCAAAAGATCCCATGTTTATACCCCCACAAATTACCACATACCGAGATAGTCTAAACCAAGACAAAAGGACTTACAACTACACAACCCGGACATATATAGAAAATATCTACAATGTACAAACCTTTTCAAATACTAACCCCAGAGCTATAAACATTCAAGAACCAGATACAAACTATATAACCCAGAGATTAACCGGATAAAATAAGCTAATTGCTTTACCTAAAACCAAACCAAGTCTAGTTAAAACTTGCTATGAATATGGACTACTCAGTACTGTATATACCTCTGACAGAATGAGATATCCACTATACCGGAAATATATAAAGCATTTATCATTTTTAAAAGAATAACCAAAGGTACCCTATTTTTTATAAAAATTTACACGGCACCAGCAGAGATATTATATGATGAAGTTAAAAAACCCATACAAGTTGTAAAGATAGGAATGACACGAGACATGATTATACCAAGATATTATTCCACAACTAGAAATCCTAGAATTGAGATACCAAAATTTTATTCGAATAAGAGGATTATCGGACTATCTATAATTTTGCAAGAGCTAGCGAACACATACTGCAACCAAAATCCCATATGGAGTTATTATTCAAGAAATTATGTACTAATATATTCAAATTCAAAGGAATTATGAGAAATAGATATGGAAACTATTAGGCAATGGATTCTGACGTTGCTTAAACCAGAGACGGAACCTATCGCCAGAGCTATCAGAGAAAAATTTATTTCAGAAGAATTATTAACCAGATATTGCAAGATAATTGGACATAAATATCCAGATCATAAATGTTCAAAATGTAATAGAGGAGATAATAATATCCCAGAAGTTCAGCTAGAATAGAAGAAAAATCAACCAAGTAGATAAGAACGCCAGCTGGAAGATACAAGATAAGAAGCAATAATGGAGATATGGAAAAGCAGCAGATACGACAACGAGAAGATATCAACGGAGTAATAATAGAAGACAAACTATTAAATTGTGAAAGCAACATGTAAACTTTCACAATTTATTTTACGTAAAGTATTGAAAACTTTTGTATAGGCTAAACTTTTAGGTTTTAGACTTTTTGACTATTATTAGGCTAGACATTAATAATTTTTGTCTTATTAGAAGACTTTTTGTAAAGTAGACTAATTTTAAACGTGAATACTCTTGTAAAGATTCATTCAGTCTATAAATAAGATGAACCGAAGGCATTACAAAGCAAGCCTTCATGTGTTAAAGCAAAAACTCTCTCCTGTCCACAACAAATATTTTACTTAGTTATTAAAAAACAGATTTATTTCAATGGAAAAAGCTATGGAGGAACAAACCTTAGAAATATCAAACCTACCCGAACAGGTATATTTATTTATGATTATGAATAGCTAAATTCATAATTCTCAACAATCATGGTATGATAAAATAAATTCATGTTAGTTACTTTATAGTAGAATTATTCGAAGAATAATATGTTAAGAAGTTTATTAGCAAAGTGGAAACGGAGAAAAATCCCTAAGAACTATGTCATCCTAAAGGTGAAACCAATGAGGCAAGAAGCCGTGGTGGGGAGTAACCAGAGTAGAGGCGTTGTTTAAGGAAAAAATATTCAGATTACCATGCTAATAGTGACCGAAGAACATGTTATTTAAGAATAATCTAGTATATAGTAATCTAAGATGACCATATTTTGTTATATACATGATTGAAGGGAATATTTTGAAAATAACAATTTTATGAAAATGAATAATTATTTATCTGATGTAATGGTAGATAAATTTAAAATACTTATTTTGTATGCACTTAAGGATATAAACGTAGTAGATATAAGAAAAATTATATTAGAAAAAGTATTTGGTAAATATTATATGACTAGAATAAATTACATACCATACCTACCTAACTACTCTTACAAATACTTATCATGATAAATTACATATATCTAGAATTTTTGGAAAAAGATATGAGAAACATACAGTTAATAGAAAAACAGATGAAAGTAAATTTAGACAAATACATGGAAACTAAAGATATAAAATATATAGAATTTCTTAATGAAAATATGCAAGAACTACTAAGACTAAAACAAACAACTACAAAAAATTATAATAAAATATTTAGTCAATTTTAAATGATAGATAATCTTAAAGTCTTAATCTTATATATACTTAGAGATATAGAAATTATGAATATTAAGAAAATAATATTAGAAAAAGTATTAGACTATGAAATTGAAACTATAAATTGGATAGCACAGTTATACCTGGATAATTACCCAGACAGATATTATTCAGATTAAGAGATGTTAGAATATATTAGAAAAACTAGAGAAAATCAAGATAATCTAAATAAAGAAATTAATTATAGAAACCGAATTAGAAAAATAATGGAGAATCTAACAGAAAAATTAATATGGATAGAAGAAACCTTAGAAAATTTAGGAAAAAGTACATGTGATAGTTTATATAATTTAAAAAACTAGCTACGAGAAGAACAACACAAAATAATAAATAACATTGAAAATCTAGAATTAGATATACATTACAGTACAATTAAGATAAATTACTATACAAAAATCTGTAACTCTGCAATTACTACAGGATAAAATGATAGACTACAAATATTTAAAATATTGAAGAGAAAATATGGATGAAATAATATCACAAACTAAAATATATCCATTATATCTAATAGATCTATTTTACTTTTTATCTTTACAAGTTAGTTATCCGCACCCCCTACTAATGGTATTTTTTTTATGTATTTTAAGACGTTAATTATTGTGATTTATAGTATTTTCTACGTGATTTTATTCAAAAAAATATATATGGCGTTGATTAAATTTATCATTTAGAGAGCCATTTAAATATTTATGTCTTTTAAATATTTTAAATTGATGATTATTATGATTTTTAATATATTTTGTATTATTTTAAAATAATATATGTTAATTTTTCTGTCTCAATTTATGATACTAATAAAATTTTAAGAATCAACCAAATTTTTTACGTCCTTTAAATATTTTAAATTATTAATTATTATAATTTGTTATACATTTTACAAAGTTTTCAAATATTTAACAACTTAAAAAGGGACACTTCACACTGAAGAATGCAATGGGCTTAGGAAAGCCAAATGCACGGTAAATGACCAAAAACCCTTTTAGAAGCTCCCAGGTTTGGCTGCCAATGAAGGTTGAGAGTAAAATGTACAGTAAATAACCAGAAATCCCTTTAGAAGCCGGCAGGACAACCAGGTTCTGCTTTCTTTTCAATCTTACTAGATTAATGTCCCATTTTGTGCGTGACCTAAGCGAGTAATTTATTTGACAATAAATATTATTTTAAAAAAGTAAAATTTAGATAGAGATTTACTTGTATTGTTGTTGAACTTTATAGATATGTTGGGTTAACTCTTGTTAAAATTCACTATATAAAATATATATAATACCATATAAGCATAATAATATAACACAATTGCTTGTAACAAATTAATAAAAGTAAAATGATTATGATAAAATAGAAGATAACAAATTTAAATATTGCAATGGAAGAAAATCTCATTCTCTCGGTTTGAAAGAGCACCAATGTTCGTGTTACATACATGATGAGTTAAAAGCTATTGTTATTATTCGTGGAGCCTTTTGGACTAAAAATCATCTATCAAAAGACTAACAATATCATAATTTTGTCGCAACACATATCACAAACATAAAAATAAATATTAAAATAAATAAAATCAATTTTTTAAAAAATGAAAGAAAACTACACATAACACACTATAGGAGAATATCAAGAAAATTAAAACAAAATCAAAATATAACATTTAGTAATTTAGAACAAATTCTAGCTTAAAATTTGCTCCATATAGGTCTTCAGCGACTTGCGAAATTAAATAGGTTTACCCAAAATCAGGGGTGAATTTAGGGGGTTAGGTGGGGGTTCTCGGGAATCCAGTAATTTTTTTGAGGATATTATATTTATATTGGGAAATCTAGTAAATATATAAAAATTATAAGTTGGGAACGCATAAAGAAGGTATCTACTTAAGCATTGTTTCCCTCTTGGTTGTGGGTTCTAACAACATCAGTCACTTATTTTTGAATTTTTATTTTTCCCAAGAAACCCACGAACTTAAAATCCTAGATCTTCCTCTGCCCAAAATCTATATTTATCGAAAACTAAATTGGATACTGCAGCTACTTCAGAAGAGAATGGTAACTTACCATTACAATAGATTATCATGCAACACCATTCTTAACTACGACACCCATATGACAAAGTTTAAAGCTACAACTACAACAAAAGAAGTTTCTTAATTCACAAGGCAACCTCTAACTAATCATCCATGACATTGAATATAGGAAGGTTGTTAAGAAAGAACTCAACACCATTTTTAAATACAGCATCTAGAAGAAAAATTCTGTAGTTAGAACAACAACAAAAGAAAGGTCTTAATAATTAAAACACCTTGGGTTTGGACACTTAGAAAATTTCCTGGATTTCTAGATTCTGGATATCATACGACTTGTAGGTACCAGTTGTATTATAGGATACGGTTGGTATGCTCATGATCGTATGCTAACCAGTGTTAGTTGGTGGGTTGGATTGGTTTTTGAAATGGGTATGACTTATTGGGTATGAGTCGTATGATTGGTGATAGGTCGTATGGTTTGGAATTTTCCTTCACTTAATCTAAGACTTAGTAACTTAACTTGGATCTGAGTACGAGTGGCTCACCAAGAGTTGTAGGATAGGGTAAAGTTGTACCATTAACTCGTATAGTAGGTAGTGTTCAAACCTTCTTTGGCTCTATTCTGCCAGGGATACGATTTAAGGGTACTAATCGTATGGTTAAGTACAAATTAGGCTAGGTAATTCGTATATTGGACAGTGTTGGGTCCAAGAGAGAGGCCTAGGGTACGAGTGGTGGGTACCACTCGAATGAAAGGGTGCGTCTGGTATGGGAGAGTCGTACCATATGACGGGAATTGTAAGTCATTTAAGTTGGGGGTAATATGGACATTTCCCAACTTAACCTCTTACGGCTCCACGACTTATATCACTATTGGTACATCATTTACCCTATTATTCTAATCTTAAAATACTTAGAAACTCTCTCTAATTCTCTCTAAGGCTCTTGGGTAACGGAAGGCTAGGGTTTATCTAGAGGATCAATATGGGGCTTGTATGAGTGATTTCTCTCAATCTTATTCATAATCTAAGTCATGTAATCCTTCCTCATTGTTAGTTCCAACTAAAGGCATGATTTATACAATGCTTTCATGGCATGATTATTGTATGATTTTGGAGTTTTCAAATATATGTCGAGGTTTTGGTATTAAATGCATGGTTATGGTTTTCTCATATTTTAATTATGTTTTTACATGCTTTAATGGTGGTTTGAATAGTTTATTTCATGGGAATAGTTATGTGGTAATTTGAAATTGGGTTTTGAAACACTATGCCCCAAACATGTTTGATAAAATGTCTGGTAATGTTTTTACTATATTAATGGACTTTTAATAGAACTGTTGCATGATATGGTTTGATAATGGAACCCTAAATGGTGTAAATGGTTTAAATGAATGTAATGGTTAAATAATAAGGTTTGGTGGTCATGGGTATGGTTAATTAAACATCCTTGTGAGGTACAAGAAAATCCCCCAAGTAAATATGATAATGAACAACTTGTGAGGTACATGGGATTCCCCCAAGTAAACTTAATAATGGAACACTTGTAAGGTACAGGGGATTCCCCCAAGTTAACTTGGTAAGGTAATCTATGGGTACATGGGAATCCATTTACGTAAAAAGGTTGGCTAAGGACATTGTTTGCAAGCTATGGTCGGTATGACGATACCACTACTTATAGCCTTGGTTAAAAATAATGGATTAATGGTTTGGTGGATGGTAATGGTTTTAATTAGTCAATAATAGTGGGTTGTGATAGCTAACCGTGAAATGTGAGTCTAATGAATGGACACTGAAAACTCACGTTTGTCGACATGAAGGTTGGTTATGGTGACCATATATGATGCTATAAGGTACATGGGAATCCTCTAAGTATATTGTATATACATATCATGGAGAGCGAAGGGTACTGGGGAATCCCCTACTCTTATGGTATCTCTAGATTATGTGGCTATACGTATCGGGGTCCATTCAGGTGGTTACACTAGGCTTATATAGATTATGGGTGGTTCTAGGATGGTTAAGCTATACATACGCAGGTTAATGGTTGTAAAGGCATGCTAAACCCAGCTCTTTTTCCCAGCATGGTTATATATACATATATTTATGGTTGTATATATATGGTTGGTTTACTTGGTTTTACTGGATGACATTATTTTATACTTATCCTAAGTCATGCTAGCGTTCACCCCCTAACCTATCTTTGGGTGGTTGTATCCCCATGCAATATGGGAACCAACTATTCTACTCATCTTGTATAGTGCTTAAATTTGGGATCAGCTCGATTGGACTGTATTTATATTAGTTTGGTTATGGTTGTTGGTTAGAAATGGATAGTTAGACTTGTTTAGGTTGGTTCTGGTTATAGACCTATCCCAGAGTTTAGAATTATAATAAATGCAATATTTTTATACGTTCGGAATTTATCCGACTTAGGGTATGCGTATTCGGAGATTAGGTTGGGTAACAGGGGTGGTCCCTAGTCCTAGATGGACTTGGGATGCCCATTACGATAAGACCCTAGTTCGGGTCATGTCAAGTTGGTATCAGCACTTTAGGTTCTTGGTCAATTGGAGGTCCACAAATACATATCGAGTAGAGTCTCTTTTAAGGGTGTTTAGCGCGCCACACTCTTAAGGGAGAGGCTATAAAGCATTTAGGAATATTTCACTTTCTTGGTATTCTATTTTAAAGCTGGAGTCTAAGTCCTGGAATCTTTTCTAATCCTGGTTTATTCATTTTTCAGATCATGCCTTAATAATCTGAGATGCAGGGAAACTCCTTTGTCCCAACTGGGGATGATGTTGATGGGACAAGTACTACTTAGGGGATCTATACTCGATCTAGGAGTCCAGTCCCTGATATTTCTGGAGTTCTACCGATTTCTACTAGTCCTCCTTAAGGTGAGGTGATGAATGCAAAAAGTTTTCAATTGATTCATGTTATTGCTTAGATAGTTGTTGCTCAGACTGAGCGGAATGCATCTGGTGTTTCATCTGTTGAGGCCACAAGGGTGGCCAATTTATGAAGATGAATTCTCCTACTTTTACTGGTGTAAAGGTGGAGGAGGATCCTTAAGGTTTCATTGATAAGATGGAGAAAATATTTAGGGTGATGTAGGCTATAAATATAGAATAGGTGAAATTTGCTGCTTATTAGCTTAAGGATATGGCGTACCAATGGTACAAGGAGTGAGATAGGGCGAGAGGTGATATTGAGGCATCAACTTTTTTGTAGAATTTATCCAATGATTTTCTAGATCACTTCTATCCTCAGGAGTTAAGGAAAGCAAAGGCTGGGGAATTTGACAATCCAAGACAAGGGAAAATGTCTGTCAAGGAATATTCCTTGAAATTTCATCAGTTGTCAAGGTATGCTCCAAAATTGGTGTTTGATATAAAGGTAAGGATGAGAAAGTTCACTTTTTAAGATTTGATTCTTGAAAGCAAGACTGTATTGCTGATCAATATATGGATATCTCTAGGTTGGTGGTTTATATGCAATAAGTGGGGGAGGAAAAGAGGAAGCAAGTTGAGTTTAGGGAAAGGCAAGGTAATAAGTTCAGATCTTTTGAACAAGGTGTTGGGGCAAGGTGGTCGGGAAGGCAGAAAGTAGCCAAAGAAGAAGTGGGGGAGTTCATATTACTTCTCTTCAAATAGTGATCTTTACCCAAAATAGTTAGGTGATAGGCGCCAACAGGGTGACAATAATTTTTGGGCATAGGGTGCCAATCTCAGGTAAGTGGGGCTTATTCGGCCTCATCATAACCTCCTTATTGGTTCTGTGGTAGGTTGTATAAGGGTTTTTGTGATTAGGAGAGGGACAAATATTTCAAATATAGTCAGTTAGGCCATATCTCAAAAAATTTCCAGTTGGTAAGGGTGCTTCGGGAGAGAGCAATGCTTCGATTGTATCATTTTCTGCTCCTGCACCAAAGGATGCTGCTTTTGCCTCTGTTTCTGCTTCTGGTAGTGGCGCAGTCAGAATAGGCTATATGTTCTTGCTACTCGGCAGGAATTTGAGGCATCGCCTGATGTCGTGACTTGTATGTTACAACTCTTTTCTCGTGATGTGTATTGTTTGCCTTATCCAGGGTTCACTCTCTTTTATGTGACCCTATTTATGGTTGTGTATTTTATTTTGATCTCGAGGTTATTCAGATCTTTTTTTCTATTTCTAGCTTGGTAGGTGACTCGATGGTTGCTAAAAGAGTCCATAGGGATGTATGGTATATGTTGGTAGTAAGCAGGCTTTGGTGGATTTGTTTGCACTTGATATGGTAGATTTTAACATTATTCTGGGATGGATTGGTTACATTCTTATTATGCGTACTTAGATTATCGAACCTGTAAGGTTGTCTTTAAGTTCCCTGGTGAACTAATTATAGAGTGGGAGAGTGGTTCTCTAGCTCATAGGGGGAGGTTTATTTCATATCTTAGAGCTAAGAGGTTAATCTCTAAAGGGTGTCTCTATCATCTGGTTTGGATTAAGGATTCTAACTTAGAAGGTCCTTTCTTGCATTCGGTTCTAGTGATAAATGAGTTTCCTGAGGTCTTTTCGAATGATCTTCCTGGTGTTCCTTCGGATAGGGGGACTGAGTTTGGGATTGATTTGGTTCAGGACACTCGTCCAATATCTCTTCATCATTGTAGAATGACTCCGGTTGAGTTGAGGGAACTCAAGAAGCAACTTAAGAATTTTTGGGGTAAGGGTTTTATCTGTCCTAGTGTGTCCCCTTAGAGTGCACCGATATTATTTGTGCGTACAAAGGATGGTTCCCTTTAAATGTGCATTGACTATCGATAGGTTAATAAGGTGACGGTTAAGAACAAGTATCCTCTTCCAAGGATAGATGAATTTTTTTATCAGTTGTGAGGTGCCAAATTTTTCTGTAAGATAGATCTTCGATCGGTGTATCATCATCTTAATGTTAGGGAGGGGATATTCCTAAGATGGAATTTCGTACTCAAAATGGGCACTTTGAGTTCTTGGTTATGTCATTCGATTTGACTAATGCCCTGACAGCATTTATGGATTTGATGAACAGGGTTTTTCGAGCAATTTTTGGATCCTTTTATCATTGTGTTCATTGATGACATCTTGGTATATTCTAAGAGTAAGGTGGATCATGCTAATCACCTTCATGTAGAGTTACTGACCTTGAAGGAGCAGCAGTTTTATGCCAAATTCTCTAAGTATGAGTGTTAGTTGAACCTCGTAAATTTTCTAGATCATATTATTTCTAGTGAGGGAATCATGGTGGATCCGCCAAAGGTTGTAGTGGTTAAGAGGTGGCCTAGACCAACGACTCCAACCAACATTCAGAGCTTCTTGGATTTGGCTGGGTATTACAGGAGGTTCATGGAAAGTTTCTAAATGATAGCTTCCCCATTGACTAAGTTGACTCAAAAGAAGGTAAAGTTCTCTTGGTCGGATGCTTGTGGAAGTAGTTTCGAGAAGCTTAAGGATAAGCTAACTTCGACTCTGGTTTTGACTTTGCCTAAAGGAAATGAGAGGTTTGTGGTTTATTATGATGCATCCCGGGTGGGACTTGGTTGTGTTTTGATGTAGTATGGGAAGGTAATTGCCTATGCTTCCAGGTAGTGAGAGGAATTATCCTACTCATGATTTGGAGCTTTTAGCGGTGGGTTTTACTTTGAAAGTTTAGCGAAATATGTGTATGGAGTGTACGTAGACATCTTTCTGATCATAAGAGTCTACTGTATGTGTTCACTCAAAATAAGCTAAATGTTAGGCAGATAAGATGGTTGGAGCTTCTTAAGAAGTATGATATGAGTCTTCACTACCACCCAGGTAAACCTAACAAGGTTGCTGATGCTCTTAGCAGGTTGTCCATGGGGAGTTTAGCTCATGTGGATAAGGAGAAGCGGGAATTGGTGAAGGATATTCATCGCTTGGCTAATCTTAGAGTTTGCCTCTAGGACTCAGAGAAAGGTAATGTAATGGTACAGGAAGTGGTTCGGTCATCTCTTGGTGTAGACATCAAGAAAAAGAAAATTTTAGATCCCATCTTGATGAAAATCAAGAGTGATATTGGTGGGAAAAGGGTGATGGTATTTGAGATCAGTAGTGATGGTACTTTGCAGTACCAAGGGAAGTTATGTGTTCGTGACATTGATGGTTTGCGACAAAGGATTTTGGTTGAGGCACATTAATCGTGTTATGTTGTTCATCCCAATTTGACAAAAAAATATATCATGATCTCAAGGACATGTATTAATGGAATGGTATGAAAAGGGATATAGCTGATTTTGTGGCCAAATGCATGGTGTATCAATAAGTCAAAGTTGAGCACATAAGGCCTAGAGGGTTGTATCTGAATTAAAATGAGAAGTGATCAATATGGATTTCATTATCGGACTTCCTTGGTTTCGAAACCAATTTGAATTGGTTTGGGTCATCGTGGATAGGATAACAAAGTACGCTCACTTCTTGCCAGTGCAGAGTAACTTTTTGGCTGAGGAATATACAAGGTCGTATCTTTATGAGATTGTAAAAATGCATGGAGTACCTATTTCGATTATCTCTGATCATGGTACACAGTTTTCATCTCATTTCTGGCGGTCTTTTCAGAAAGGGTTTGGGACTAAAGTTAGTCTGAGTACTGATTTTCATCCGCAGATGGATGGGTAAGAAGAAAGGACTATTCAGATATTAGATGATATACTCCAGGCATGTGTGAGTGATTGTGGTGGCAATTGTATTGAGCATCTATCTTTGGTAGAATTTTCTTACAATAATAGTTATTGTTCTAGTATTGGGATGGCCCCTTTTGAGGCCTTGTATGGTAGGTGGTGTAGATCTCCTATTGGGTGGTTGGAACTTGGTGAGGTGGATATGGTCGGTCCAGATTTGGTTTATCAGGCTATGGAGAAGGTAAAGGTGATTCGGGATAGGATTAAGGTTGCCAAAAGTAGCCAAAAGTCCTATGTAGATGTAAGGCGTAGAGACTTAGAGTTTGAGGCTTGGGATAAGGTGTTCCTAAAGGTATCTCCCATGAAGAGAGTGATGCAGTTTGGTAAAAAGGGAAAGCCCAGTATACCGGTGTGTTGGTCCTTATGTGGTTTTGCAGAGGATTGGTAATATGACTTATGAATTAGAGGTGCCTTCTAGTTTGAGATCCATTCATCCGGTATTTCATGTCTCCGTGTTGAGAAAGTTTCTCAATGATCCTTCTTCGATGGTTCCTTTAGAAGGATTGGGCATCTCAGATTCTCTGTCTTATGAAAAGGTCTCAGTTGAGATATTGGATCGACAGTTTAGACGATTATGGAACAAGGATGTGGCCTCAGTTAAGGTTCTATGGCAGAACCACAAGGTGGAAGAGACTACATGAGAAGCGGAAGCAGACATAAAGTCCAAATATCTATATTTGTCTTTTGCTCAGGATATTCATGCGGAAGGTATGTGTTCTTAATCACATCTTTGTTTTCTAACTTTGTTAAAGGTTGGATTAATGTTTGATAATGCAAATGAATCGTGCTTATGTTTGAACTACCTTGTTCATCATTCAGGGACGAATGATCCTAGTGGAGGAGATTGAAACACCCTGGGTTTGGACCCTTAGAAAATATCCTGGATTTTGGCATTCTAGAAATCATACAACTTACGGGTACATTCGTATAATGGGGTATAATTGGTATGCTCTTGGTCGTATGCTAATCAGTGTTGGCTGGTTCGTTGGATTGATTTCTAGAATGGGTATGACTTGGTGGGTACGAGTCGTATGGTGGGTGATGGGTCATATGGTTTGGGTTTTTCCTTCACTTAATATGAGACTTAGCAACTTAACTTAGATCTGAGTACGAGTGGATCGCCATGAGTCATAAAATAGAGTACGAGTCATACCATTGACTCTTATGGTAGGCAGTTCAAACCTTATTTGGTTCTATTCTGCCAGGGGTGAGGTTTAAGGGTACTAATCGTATTGTTAGGTATGACTTGGGTTGGGTAAGTCATATGTTGGACACTGTTGGGTCCACTCGAATGGAATGGTGCGACTAGTATCGGGGAGTCTTACCATATGATGGAAATTTTAAGTCGTTTAAGTTGGAGGGAAATCTGGATATTTCCCCACTTAACCTCTTAAGGTCTCACGACTTATATCACTATTGGGACATCATTTACCCTATTATTATAATCTTAAAACACTTAGAAACTCTCTCTAATTCTCTTTAAGGCTCCTGGGAAAAGAAGGCTAGGGTTTCATCTAGAGGATCAATATGGGGCTTGTACAAGTATCATCTTTGTAATCTAAGGCATATACTTATCCCTCATTTTTAGTTCCAACTAAAGGCATGATTTATACAATGTTTTCATGGCATGATTATTGTAAGGTTTTGGGGTTTTCAAATATATGTTGGGGTTTTGGTATTAAATGATTGGTTATGATTTTTCCATATTTTAATTATGTTTTTACATGCTTTAATTGTGGTTTGGACAATTGGTTACATGGGAATGGATAATTGGTAGCTTGGAATTGAGTTTGGAAACACTATGCCCCTAACATATTTGATAAAATGTCTTTGGTAATGTTTTTACTATATTATTGGACTTTTAATAGAACTATTGCATGGTATGGTTTGGTAATGAAACCCTATATGGCGTAAATGGTTTAAATAGTTTGGAATGGTTAAATGGTAAGGTTTGGTGGTCATGGGTATGGTTAATTAAACATCCTTGTGGGGTACAAGGGAATCCCCCAAGTAAACATGCTAATGAACAACTTGTGAGGTACATGGGATTCCCCCGAGCAAACTTAATAATGGAACACTTGTGGGGTACACGGGATTCCCCCAAGTTAACTTGATACTGTAATCTATGGGTACATAGGAATCCCTTTACATAAAAAGGTTTGATAAGGGCATTGCTTGCTAGCTATAGTCAGTATGACAATATTACTACTTATAGCCTTGGTTAATAATAATGGATTAATGGTTTAGTTAGATGGTAATGGTTTTAATTAGGCAATAATTGAGGGGTGTTATAGCTAACCATGAAGGTATGAGTCCAATAGACAGACTCTGGAAACTTATGTTTGCCGACATGAGGATTAGTTATAGTGACCATATATGATACTATGAGGTACATGGGAATCCTCTAAGTACACCTTACATATGAATCATGGAGAGGGAATGGTACTCGGAAATCCCCTACTCTTATGGTATTTTTGGTTTGTGCGGCTATATGCATCGAGGCCCGTACAGGGGGTTACACTGGACCCTTATAGCCTGTGGGTGGTTCTAGGACATTTAAGCTACACATACCAAGGTTAATGGTTTTAAAGGTATGCTAAACCCAGCTCTCTTTCCCGATATGGTTATATATACATATATGTATAGTTGTATGCATATGGTTGGTTTACTTGGTTTTACTGGATGGCATTATCTTATCCTTATATTTAGTTTATTTTAGCATTCACCAGCTAACCCGTCTTTGGGCGACTGTATCCCAACGCCATGCAGGAATGGTCATTCTACTCCTCCTGTATAGTGCTCGGATTCAGGATCAACTCGATTGGATTTAAGTAGTGAGTTTCATATACCGGAAGCCTCCATTTTATGTCATAGATGTTATACATACTTTGGTCATTTTATGGATATTGATTTTAGCTATGGTTGGGGGCATGTTCTATCGGATATTGTTTTTCTTTTGGTTAGAGCTTTGTGTGACCACTATGGGTTGGAATGGGCAATGTCGGTATTGATATCAGCCTTAGTATTGGCATTGGTATTGGGGATTTTACCATTTGACTAAATTTATAATTGTTTCATCCTTTTATGTTATGTTATGGACAATAACTTAGTTTTTATATTGGTTTGGTTGTGGTTGTTGGTTGGCAATGGATGGTTGGACTTGTTTGCGTTGGTCCAGGTTATAGACCTATTTCAGCGTCTGAAATTTTAATAAACGTTATCTTGTTATATGTTTCGAGTGCTTTTGACTCAGGGTATGCGTATTTAGAGGTTGGGTTGGGTAACAGAGGTGGTCTCCGGTCCTGGATGGACTTGGGATGCCCATTACGATAAGGTCCTTGTTCGGATCATGTCAATAATTCTACATTATTCTTAACTACAATATTCAAAAGATAAAAATTATAGTTACAACTACAATAAAAAAAAGATTTTACATCATTATAAAACCTCTATCTTATCAACATCCACAACTCGAATATAGGAAGACCACTAAGGAATTCATCAAGTCAATCAAAAACCCAATTACAAAATAAAAATACGATAATGTGATTCCAATGGAAGTTCATTAGGCTGTTTATACTTAGGTAAAAGAAACCCCTAAACTTCAAGCCTGCTATTATTAGGACATTGAAATTAACAAAAATTCTTGACTACTTGATTTTTCCTTGTTGAATTATTTAGTAACTCCGCATACTTAGGAACTTTATTATTTAATTGTATAGGATCCTTTATTTAATTAATAAAGTAAAGTAAAAAAAAAGGTTGGATTCCATGATGACATGAAAATGCATATAATATTTAAAAGTTCTTATTTTATGTATTTTAAAAGTCTTTTGATGTATTTTAGGAGTTTTTCTTTAAGGAGTCTGTCTCTACTTCTTAAATTTTTCTTATTATAATGCTTTTATATTTATTTTTTGATTTTTCAAATCTTTCTAAAATCAAATTTAGTTGATTTAGAATTCTTAAACTAATGAAAAAAGTATGAGTTGTTATTAATTTTGATTAATTCTAATAAGAAAAGGTTTTACTATAAATACATTTAATTAACTTTCAACTCTTAAATATTAGAAAAAGATTGTGAAAAGGCGATTTTGTCTAAAGCAGAGACTTTTAACGAAGGGCAAAAAGTTCAAACAATATTTGTAAGGCCCTTCACACTTTTAATATATTATAGATAGATATAGATATATAGAGAGAAGCCCCCAAATTTGGCTGCCAATGAAGATTAAAAGTAAATTGTACAATAAATGACCACAAAGCCCTATAGAGAGAATATGCCTTAATCCCTTGAAATTTTTGGCACTAAAAAAACTACTTCATAAAATTACATAGTTAAAATAAATCGTCACTATATCTAAAGAAGAAATGAAAAAAATGAAATTTCTAATTCATTATCTTAGCTAAATAATATTATTTGTATAAAAATTATAGAGATAGAGATTTTTTTTCTATATATTTTTTAAAGAAAATAAAAAGGACACATCTAAAATAAATAGTTGAAGTGGCTAAAGACTTATTTTAAAAAAATTAATATAGAACTCTAGAGGATAAGATTGAGCACTTGCATGGGTCAAATTTGGGCATCACCATGGGTCCAATTGGACTAATGATTTGTCATGGTTTAACTTGGACTAGCGCAAATCAGACCATTTTCAAAATTACTCTAGCAAAAACTCATTAAAACATGGATTGGTTGGACGGGTTAAATGAGTTGGAGCTAGTTTTTCCACCCCTAATCGTGACACTTCTATATCACTCTGCACCATGATCAGCTATTTTGAGAGGCAAATGGGCTGCTTCGACTTGATAAGGGTATGTTCCAACTTTTAAAAAAAGATACATGTTTTAACCATCTAGTCCAAGCCAATTCATACACTCTAAGAGATACTAGCCAATTGATCTATTTTGTTAGTTGTAAAGTACATTAGCAAATTTGTTACAGAGGATGGAAAATAAATATATGAGGAAGAATGTGTAACACCCCAAGTTCTTGATCTTTAGACCCTCCAAGAGTTGATTAATTGAATTAGCCAAGTTTATGAAGTGAATTCAAACTACTTGTAATAAAGGGCCCTAGATACGACTTCTTGTGAGACGTCACAAGTCATAGTGAGGGACTAGTTGTCAAAATAGAAGGTTACCTAGGAGTTTAGCCCCTGACCATAAGTCTTCGGCATGACTCATGATGCCAGATAATGAGTCGTTATGAGAGACTCGCCGTCATAACAGTGAAGGACAAGATTTTTGGTCCTCAGGTAATGCCTCCAGGTCACGACTCATGGTCAAACCTCATGAGTCATTACCTAAGTCATGATGATTGTTCTTGATTTTTTTTTATGTTTTAATTTGGGTATTTTTGGTCTTTTCCTCCGTTCACACTCTTTTCCACAAATTCAAAACATTCAAAGGACCCCTTTGCCTTTAGTTATCACGATTAAACTTACTCTTATACTCTTTAACTCTCAAGGCAAGAGATACTAGGGTTTTACAAGGAAATATAACATTCAATCTCCAAACATAAAATTCCTTTCAATTTCCTTCATATTTCAGGCAAGTTGCTCATACCTAACTTGAATTTTACATTATGGCTTTTATTTAATCATTATTAATGTGATTTTAATTGGGGGATTCAAATTGGGTTGAGGGATTTTGATGATGATTATTTGGATTGTATTTTCCATGAATTAAATATGTTATTTATACTTTAATTGATGGTTTTTGGGGCTTAATGGGTGCATTGTTTTGATGATTTGAAAGGGGAACATAGGTTTCCCCAAATTGATGATTTTTTGGCTTGGTATTGACATTAACCTTAACCTACTTTGTGAACTTGGTCTTAAATACAAATATTCACATAGTTTAACTACCTTTTAACCACTGCATTGCATTAAGGAATAAATGGATAATGAAAAATGGTCTTGGAATGCTCTTGGTGACAATGGTTTGGACTTAAATAGAACTTAAGAGTCTAACGATTATGTTGGATTGGTTTGGAATAATTATATAACCTTGAAAGCGTATTGATAATGATTCCAAGATGGTAAATGCCTTAGTAAATACTCCTTGTTTAATGGTTGGGTTTATGTATAAACTATTTTAATTTGGGCTTAAAAAGAATTGTGTAGCTCCCTGTAAAGGTGTTGGTTTTGAGGGGACCAACACTGGGAACCATGTTTGCCTACGCGGGGGTCTACATAGATATTTTCTCATTGCACACACTATATTTTGGATGGATATCATCTTCGTATCTTTAGCCATTCCTCGGTGTGTATGGATAATATGTATCGAGGCCCTTTTAGCAAAGGAAGCTGAACCCATATAGCCCATGAGTACCTTTAGGATGGAGCAAACTACATAGTTCAGACTAATGATTTAAACTTTCAAGTTTATGACCCTTTTCCCTATCCCGACATCCTATATATGTATAGATAAATATTGTGCATTTGATTTTGATTGATTTTTGGAAATGGCATTATTTTATCACTTTCCCCTGAGTAAAATGTCATTACTTGCCCTATTGACATCCCTAGATGCGGCATCATTTCATGATGTAGGGTCTGAGGGATTTTTTGATACTCCTATACAACATTGGGTTGTGTGGTATATTGGTCAAGCTGTTGTGAAGTGGTGAACTCCATCTTCCAGAAAGCCCTACAATTTTATTAAGTTTCTTTTCAGATTTTAGGAATTATGAATTCTCTGTCTTCATGGTTGGGGGCATGTCCCAACCCAATTTGATATTTTTGGCTTTAGAGGCTTTTATGGACAGCGTTGGGATGATTGGTTGTCTTGTTTAGACTCTTAAATTTTATTTGATTCATCTATCTTTATTTTATATTTTTGTTGTCTTCTACTATTTACTTTTATGATGCTCTAGAGGTTAGGCTAATGGGGTGTTCTTCAGCCTATGGTGGGCTTAAGATACTCGTCACGACTAGGCCCTGATTTAGGTTGTGACAAGCTTGGTGTTAGAGCACGATTTAGGGTTATTGGGTGCCCATTAAGCCTTGTTAAATAGGGTCCTTTTATGAGTGTGCAGCACACCATACTTATAAGGGGAGGCTAAAAGACATTTAGGAATGTTTCTTTTTCTTGTGATCTATTTCGGGCTATAGAGTTTAGTTACCTTGTATATTCTCTAACTTTTGGCTTACTTACATTTCAGATCATGCCTTCCTGAAGATCTGACGATCGTAAAAACTCTGCTGGAAACTCTGCCATACCTATGGAGAATGTGGAGGGAATTTTCCCTATTTATGGAGTGCAAACTCAATCTAGAGTCCCAGCTCACAACTATACTACACCTTATGAGGTCCCATCTATCCCTACTAGTCCTTCTTAGGATTCCCAGGCTAGTGATATTTATGCTCAGTCACCTCAAGGAGATATTTCTAATGAGGAGTTTTATCAGTCTATTCATATGCTTGCTTAATAGGTGGCATCATAATCTCATCGGTCTGATTCTGTGGGTCCTGTTGCTAGCTCGTCTGAGGTCACTTGGGTTGGTAAGTTTATGAGGTTTAATTCCTCAACCTTTACAGTCTCTAAGTTTGAGGAGAATTCTCAAGGGTTCATTAGCGAAATGAAGAAGATTTTTTAGGTTAGGCATGCTACTAATTCAGTGGGTCTAGAGTTTATTGTCTATTAATTAAAATATATGGCTTACCAGTGGTATGAGGAGTAGGAAGCAATGAGGATTGAGAGGTGATGATACTAAACTAGCAGGGTGGGATGACTTTATAGGCGATTTTCTAGATCACTACTTTCCTTAGGAGTTGAAAGAAGCTAAAGCAGAAGATTTTATGAACATAAAGCAAGGAAAGATGAGTGTAAAGGAGTATGCACTAAATTTTTAGCAATTGTCCCGTTATACTCTGGAGTTAGTGTCTGTCATGAGATCCAGGATGAGGAAGTTTAGTTCTGGTTTGTTTCATGATTTGGTGTTGGAATATAAGGCTATTATGTTAAATAATGATATAGACATCTCTAGGTTGGTGGTTTATATGCAGCAGGTGGAGGAGGAGAAAAATAAGTAGGTAGAGAGGGAGAGAGGCAAAGCAAGAATAGATATTCAGACCAGGCTGCACGCCAGAAGAACAGTGGAAAGGATGGTATGCAGTGTACTAAGAAAAAGAATTGGGGAAGTTCTTATTTGACTGCTAGTGCTCCTTATTCTAAGCCTTCATGTGATAATCGTTTTTAGGCTAGAAGTGGTCCTAAGCACATAGTGCCTAGTCTTAGGCTAGTGTAGCTCAGTTAGCCCCACCTTACCCTTCTTGTCATTTTTGTGGGCAGCTTAACTGTGGTTATTATGAGGATGAGAGGAACTTATGTTTTACCTATGGTCAGCCTGGTCATATGCAACAAAATTATATTATAGCTAAAGTTGCCACTAGAGCTAATAAGGTTTCGGTTGCCACTTTTTTAGCTCCTGCACCTAAGGGCACTACTTCAGGTATCGGCACTGGCCAGAATCGTCTCTATGCCCTTGCTACTCAATAGGAATCTGAGGCATCCGCCAATGTTGTCACTATTATATTACAGCTCGTCTCTCACGATGTTTATTATTTACTTGATTCGGGTTCTACTTTTTCTTATATGACCCTTTATGTGGCTGTACGCTTTGGTTTTAGTCCTGAAAATATTTTCAACCCATTTTCTATGTGTACTCCCATGGGTAAGTCTATTGTTGGTAGAAAAATCTATATGAGTTGTATGGTGTCCATTCATCATAGAAAAACATTGGTGGATCTGATAGAACTTGATATGGTGAATTTTAATATAATCTTGGTGATAGATTGGCTCCATTCGTGTTATGCTTCTCTGGATTATAGGACCCGAAAGTTCAACTTCCATTTTCCTAATAAATTGGTGATTTAATGGGAGGGGAGTCCTTTAGTACCCAAAGAAAGATTTATTTCCTATCTTAGAACTCAGAAAAAAATTTTCAAAAGGTGTCTATATCATCTAGTTCGGGTTAAGGATTATAATGCTAAAAGTCCTTCTTTGCAATCTGTCCCTATGGCTAATAAATTTTCTGAAGTTTTCCCTGATGATCGTCTTGGAATTCCTCTCAATGGGGAAACAGATTTTGGGATTGATCTTCTACCAGATATCTATCCTATTTTCATTCCTTCTTATAGAATTGGTCTGACTGAACTAAAGGAACTTAAGGAGTAGTTAAAGGATCTTCTTGATAAGGGTTTCATTCATCCTAGTGTTTTTTTATGGGGTTCTCATATGCTTTTCGTGCGAAAGAACGATGGGTCATTTCATATATGTATAAAATACCATCAGTTAAATAAGGTTACAGTGAAGAATAAGTACCCTATTTCAAGGATTGATGAATTATTTGATCAGCTTCAGGGTGCTAGGTTTATCTCAAAAATTGATCTCTGTTAGGCTACCATCAACTGAAAATTAGGGAGGTCAATATTCCCAAGATAGTTTTCCAAATTGGGTATGGCCATTATGAGTTTTTATTTATGTAATTCAGGCAGACTAATGCTCCAACTACATTTATGGGTCTTATAATTTGGTTGTTTAGGCAGTTTCTGGATGTGTTCGTTATAGTCTTCATTGATGACATATTGGTGTACTTCAAAAGTGAGGAGAATTATGCCAGTCACCTCTGAATTGTGTTGCAGACTCTTATGGACTAGAAATTGTATGTGAAATTTTCCTAGTGTGAATTTTGGCTAAGTGTTGTGACTTTCTCGGGCACGTTGTTTCTAGTGAAGGGATCAAAGTGCATCAAAAGAAAGTTAAGGTTGTTCAAAAAGAGCCTAGACACACAACTCCAACCAACATTATGAGCTTCTTGGGCTTGGCTGAGTACTCTACGAGGTTTGTGGAGAGTTTCTCACCTATTGTGGCTTTGTTAATGAAATTAACTTAGAAAAAGGTGAAGTTTTTGTATTCCAATACTTGTGAGGGTAGTTTCGAGAAGTTGAAGGATAAGTTGACTTTTGCTCCTATTTTGACTTTGCTCGGGGGTATTGATGGGTTTGTTGTGTATTATGATGGGTCCTGTGTGGGGCTTGGTTGTGTTTTGATGCAGCATGGTAAGTGTAATACCCCGTACTTTTTCCTAGCTTGAAATCGTCTCAAGAATGTTAGAAACTTACATTAAAAATTAATATACTTTTTTAAATGTGGTATTTTTAAGATTTTCACCTTTGTTGTGTAGGAAATTGAATTATCTTTCCAACGATACCAATTTCATCAAAATCTGACATCGGAGGAGAAAGTTATGGCCAAAATACAGAAGGCAGTAAAACCGCCCAGGTGCGACGGTGAGTCTGACGAACAGTCGGACTAGTGATAGACCGTCGCTCAGGCCGTCGCAAGGGAAATAGTGAGGCTACCTTCTGGATAATGTGCGATGGGCAGGTTGACTGATCGTCAAACTTGAGACGGACCATCGCCCAAGTCGTTGCTACTTAGGTAGTAAGCCCTTTTCTTGGTCCACATACAACAGTCGAAATGACGGACCGTCGCCCTAGCGACGGACCATCGCACGAGCCATCACAGGTCTCGATTCAGCAAATTAAATCCATTTTAAAAGGGGCTTTTTGATCTTTTACCACCCGTTTATATACCCAATTATATCCGACCAAAGCTCAGAAATTCATTATTTTTCTACCACACCAGAACTAGGGTTTTCTCTCTAACATTAGTTTGTAAGAAAAAAATTCAAATCTTCTGCAAGAACTAAGAGATTTAATTTCTTCAAGTTCAAGAACTTCAAGAAACTCAACCCAGGTATGCATAGTGTTCATTCATGAATTCCTTTCGTCCATGAAGCCCAAGAATTCCTTTTCTAATTTAAAGTTTTATGGATTTCCTTTATGAATTTTCATGATTGGGTTGCTCTTGTTCATCGTGATAATGAGTAATTGAATTCTATTCCATGATTGGGTGATAAATTATATGTGGGTTTGATTAGTACAGATTTAGATTCATGCTAACCTATGCCTAAACCCTTGAATAATGAAATTTGAATTGAATCAAGATGTTTAATTGTTGTATAATATTGTTTTCACATACTATGCCTACCATGTATTTGATTAAATGCCTAGATGAAGGAAAATGCTCAACTAGCATGATATCATGAAATTCCCATGTATGTATAAGTTTATGCAGATCATATGTTTGATTAAATGCTTCAATAAATGTATTATGGATTATGATGTTAGTCATGTATTCAAGAAAGTCATGCTTTGTCAGTTTCTTTCCATCGAGTCCTGGGGATACTTGTACCCAAAATATTAGCTATGTGCCTAGAGCCATGCCATGTTTTCATGATACTCTCAGTCAACCTATGATCGTTAGACTTCAGATAGTTTTATGACTCAGGAACTATCCACGATCTCATGAACTCAGTCAGTTGTCAGATATCAGTAGTATTCCATCAGTCTATTGGTAGAGTGGGATGAAGAGAGACGTTGCAGAGTTTATGGCTAAGTGCTCTACATGTCAGCAGGTTAAAATAGAGCATCAAAAGCCTAGTGGGTCCATGCAGGAGTTTAGTATTCTTACTTAGAAGTGGGAAGAAGTGTACATGGACTTCGTGATGGGTTTACCTCAAACTCGTCATCAGCATGATTCAATCTGGGTTATTGTAGACAGGATGACCAAATCTGCTCATTTTCTTCCAGTTCATACCTCTTATTCAACCGAGAATTACGCCAAACTCTACATTAGGGAGTTGGTCAGATTATACAGTGTTCTGCTATCTATTATCTGAGATAGAGGTACCCAGTTCACCTCTTATTTTTGGAAAACGTTCCAAAAGGGTCTTGGTCCCCTAGTTTATCTCAATACAGCTTTCCATCCTCAAACAGATGGTTAAACAGGAAGGACCATTCAGACTCTAGAAGATATGCTAAGGGCGTGTGCAATTGATTTCAAGGGTAGTTGGAATGACCACTTTCCTTTGATTGAGTTAGCCTACAGCAACAACTATTATTCCAGTATTCACATGGATCCATTCGAATCTCTCTACTGTAGGAGATGTAGATCTCCAATTGGCTGGTTTGAAGTTAGTGAGGCCTAAGTTATAGGGCCTGACTTCGTATTCGATGCCTTAGAGAAAGTCCAGTTGATTAGAGAAAGACTCCAGGCTGCTCAGATCCAACAAAAGTCTCATGCAGATGTTCGTAGAAAAGATCTTGAGTTCGAGATTGGTGACTATGTCTATCTAAATATCTATCCCATGAAGGGAGTGACAAGGTTAGGCAAGAAGGGAAATCTCAGTCCCCGATATATCAGTCCCTTCAAGATTCTCAGTCGCTTTGGCAAGGTAGCTTATGAGCTAGATTTGCCTTCAAATCTAGCCTCAGTTCATCCAGTCTTCCATGTCTCTTTGATCAAGAAATTTATAGGTGACCCAGAATTTGTAGTCCCTATTTAGAGCATCGATGTCCAGAACAGCCTCTTTTATGAAGAGATTCCAGTTGAAATCCTAGACTATCAAACTCGTAGATTAAGGAATAAAGAAGTCTCTCTATTTAAGGTTCTTTGGCAAAATTAGTCCGTCGAGGGAGCTACTTGGGAAGCAGAAGCAGACATGTGTACCAAGTATCCTCACATCTTCTTCGCCAATTCAGATCAAGCTCAAGGTAACAGTTCTCCTTAAGCTTACTCAGTTTTATGTTCAGTGTTCATCACATACTTGGTATCAAGTACCATTGCATATTCAGTCATGTATTCATTTATCGGTTCAGTTATATAATTATGCATCAGACATTCATTCTCATTGTGATAAACTTAGTTCATCAGAACACCCAGTCATGCATTCATGAATCAGTTACACATGCATTAGATATGCATGTTTAGTATGATATGTTCAGTTATCAGTCATGAGATCATGTTCCAGTTATTCATGTTCAGTATATACATCGGTTATCTTCTCCCCTCACTCTCAGTCTCATTCGAGGATGAATCTTCTCAAGGGGAAGATATTGTAATACCTCTTAATTTTTCCTAGCTTAAAATCATCTCAAGAATGTTAGAAACTTACTTTGAAAGATGAATCAACTTTTGTACATAAGGTATTTTTAGTATTTTCACTTTTTTCATGTGAAAAATTGAATTAGCATTCCAACGATACCAATTTCATCGAAATCTGACATCGGAGGAGAAAGTTATGGCTAAAATACAAAGGCAGTAAAACCACCCAGGTGTGACGGTGAGGCCGACGGAACGTCGGACTAGCGACGGACCATCTCTCAGGCCATCGCAAGGGAAACAATAAGGCCACCTTCTGGATAAGGTGCGATAGGCAGGTTGACGGACCATCAAATTTGCGATGGACCGTCGCCCAAGCCATCGCTACCTAGGCCGTAAGCACTTTTCTTGGTCCATGTACGACGGTTGAAACGATGGACCATCGCACGAGCCGTCATAGGTCCCGATTCAACAAATTAAAGCCATTTTAAAAGGGTTTTTTTGGTCTTTTACCACCCATTTATATACTCAATTATATCCAACCAAAGCTCAGAAATTCATTATTTTTATACCACAACAAAACTAGGGTTTTCTCTATAACATTAATCTCTAAGAACAAAATCCAAATCTTCTTCAGGAACTAAGAGATTTAAATTCTTCATGTTCAAGAACTTCAAGAAACTCAATCCAGGTATGCATAGTATTTATTCATGGACTCCTTTCGTCGATGAAGCCCAAGAATCCCTTTTCTAAGTTTAAGTTTATGCATTTCCTTTATGAATTTTCATGATTGGGTTGCGCTTGTTCATCTTGATAATGAGTAATTGAATTCTATTCCATGATTGGGTGATAAATTATATGTGGGTTTGATTAGTACAGTTATAGATTCATGCTAACCTATGCCTAATCCCTTGAATGATGAAATTTGAATTGAATCATGATGTTTAATTGTTGTATAATGTTATTTTCACATACTATGCCTACCATATGTTTGATTAAATGCCTAGATGAAGAAAAATTCCCAACTAGAATGATATCATGAAATCTCCATGTATGTACAAGTTTATCTAGATCACATGTTTGATGAAATGCTTCAATAAATATATTATGGATTATGATGTTAGTCATGTATTCAAGAAAGTCATGCTTTGTCAGTTTCTTCCCATAGAGTCCTGGGGGTACTTGTACCCAAAATATTAGCTATGTACCTAGAGCCATGTCATGTTTTAATGATACTCTCGGTCAAGCTGTGATCATTAAACTTCAGACAGTCTTATGACTCAGGAAATCTCCATGATCTCATGAACTCAGTCAGTTGTCAGATATCAGTAGTATTCCATCAGTCAATGGAATTCAGTAACTCAGTCCATGTTCAGTTCAGTAAATCATATTCAGTGTCTATTCAGATGGGAGTATAAATTAGCATCGAGTGAACCCAAGGATGGGAATTCACCTGTTATATGAGGGTGTGATTCTTAGAAGCAATTTTTACGTTCCAGAACTATGTAGCTAGCATAGGTTGAGACATCATAGCCTGCTATATGAGGGTAGATGAGGTGGCTTAACCTGTTATATGAGGGTTCCCACCAGTCTCACTAGAGTTACCTGTTATATTAGGGTTACTCATATGTTGTCCTTACCAGTGGCACAGTATTGACACCCTTCCAATCGGGTACAGATTAGAACCCAGCTTAAATATTATTGCACATTTGGGGCATTTCAGTTAGATGACTACTTCCCACAGTTTCAGTATTAGTATCAGTCAAGAACTCAGACAGTTTTTTAGATTTCAGAATTATCAGATACAGTCAACTCAGATACAGTATGGAACTCAGTTAGTTCCATCAGATTCAGGACTTTCAGATACAGTCACTCATGCTATCAGTTATATCAGTCATCAAAACTCAGTTACCAATCATGTTAGTTATCAGTAAATTTATGTTATCACGATCTCAGTTATAGTTACTATGTATGTATGCATGTATTCTCATATTCATCTTAGTCAGTTAGTCAGTATTATTCATGCATATGAGCCCTATGCATTCATCTTTCCTCACATGCATACTAGTACATTCAAAGTACTGACGCATTTGCGCTATGGTATCTTATACCATAGGTTCAGAGACACGAGTTCCAGAGCATCAGTAGATTCCAGTCTCAGCAGTAAGAGTTAGAAGTGAGTACTTATATTTCGAGGATAGGATCATCATTTTATTATCTCATTAATTAATTTATTAGTTGGAGTTAGTTGGAGATATATCCCATCAACTCCTTATTCAGACAGTCATGTTTAGAGGCTTTTCAGACTACAATATCCTCAGATAGCTTATTTCAGATTTTTTTGGGTATTTCATACCCCATTCATATGTTATGATTTATCAGATCTTATGTTACAGTTTTAAACCTTATAGACTTTCAGTTCATATTTTTGCATTATATAGTATATATGCAGTATACAGGTACAGATATCAGTCATGGGTTAGCTTGTGGTTCTTCGGGGTCATGAGCACTGTGTAATATTTTAGGTACCAGATTTGGGGTGTTACAGTAAGGTTGTAGCCTATTCTTCCATTAAGCTTAAGGCTCATGAGAGAAATTATCTAACACACGATCATGAGTTGGCAGTTATGGTTTTTTCTTTGAAGATTTGGAGCCATAATCTATATGGGGTACATGTAGATATTTATTCATACCATAAGAGAAAATAGTATGTGTTTATGCAAAAGAAATTAAATCTCAGGTAGAGGTGGTGACTTAAGAATTATGATATGAGGCTTTACTACTACCCAGGTAAAGCTAATGTTGTTGCTAATGCTCTTAGTGGGTTGTCTATCGAGAGCTTATCCCATTTTGATCAGGATAAAAGAATGTTGGTGAAGGACATCCACAAACTGGCTAACTTGGGATTTCGTCTATTAGACTCTGGAATAGAGGAGTGATTGTTCAAGAAGTGGTCAAATCATCCCTTGGTGTTGAGCTGTAGGAGAAGCAAGATTTGGATCCCATACTTGTGCATATTAAGGAAGATGTAGGTCGGCAAAAGGTCATGGCATTCAAAATTAGGAGAGACAATATTCTAAGGTATCAAGAAAGGTTGTGTGATCCTGATGTTGAAGGGTAGCGAGAAAAGGTTTTGACTGAGGTAAGTTCAGATATATAGTTCATCCAAGTTTGACCAAAATGTATCATGACTTAAAGAAAATCTATTGGTTGAATAATATAAAGAGGGACGTGGTAAATTTTGTTGCTAAGTGTATGGTTAGTAGCAAGTCAAGGTTGAGCATTTAAGGCCCGGTGGCATATCTCAAGAGATATAGTTGCCCATGTGGAAGTGGGAGATGATCAATATGGATTTCATTATAGGTCTTCTGCTTTCTCGCAACCAGTATGATTCTATTTGGGTCATTGTAGATAGGATGACTAAGTCTTCTCACTTCTTATCAGTGAGGACTAATTTCCTAGGAGAGGATTATGCCAAGTTGTTCATTCAAGAGCTATTAAAGTTGCATAGAATGCCCATCTCCATTATTTTAGATTGAGGTACGCAATTCTATTCTCATTTTTGGCATTTGTTTCAGAAAGGTTTGGGGACTAAGGTGAACCTTAGCACCACTTTCCACCCTCAAATGGATGGACAAGAAGAGCGTACTATCCAGACTTTAGAGGATATTCTAAAGGCCTATGTGATTGATTTTAGAGATATTTGGGTTGATAATTTGCCTCTCATTGAGTATACTTATAATAATAGTTATCATTCTAGCATTCAAATGGCTCCTTTTGTGCATCTTTAAGGTAGAAGGTGTAGGTATCCTATTAGGTAGTTTTGAGGTTGGTGATACAGGTTTGTTTGGTCCTAACATGGTTTACCAAGCCATAGAGAAGGTAAAAGTGATTAGAGAAAGACTTAAGAATGCTTAAAGTCGCCAAAAATATTATATAAATGTGAGGCAGAGAGAGTTAGAGTTTAAGGTTAGTTATTGGGTATTCTTAAAGGTTTCTCCTATGAAAGAATTCATGAAATTTGGGAAGAAGGAGAAGCACAGACCCCATTATGTTGGTCCGTATCAGATTGTGAGGATAATTGGAAATGTCACTTATGGATTAGATTTACCAATGAGTCTGGCTTCGATTCACCCTGTTTTCTATATGTCTATACTGAAAAAGTATGTGGGTGACCCTTATTTGATAGTGCTTATTGAGGATGTTGGTGTCGTGGATTCATTGTCATATAAGGAAGTCCCAGTCAAAATATTGGATAGGCAAGTTCGTAAATTGATAACTAAGGATGTAGCTTCGGTAAAAGTACTTTGGAGAAATCAAAAGATAAAAGAAGCTACATGGGAGGCTGGGGAAGATATGAGATCCAAGTACCCATTCTTGTTTCCTGTGTTGGATGAAAATGCTTAAGGTATGATTTCCACGTTCCCTCTTATCACATTTCAAATTTGTCCTTGGATTCTGGTTGTATTCTTTCTTTTGTCGTGCCAAGGGTGCCCTAACTTCTCATTCAGGGATGAATGATCCTAAGGTGGGTGGGGTTAATGTAACACCCCAAGTTCTTAAGCTTTAGACCCTCCAAGAGTTGAGTAATTGAATTAGTGAAATTTCTAAAGTAAATTCAAACTGGCAGTGACAATCGTCCCTGACTTTGACTCATTGTTATATACGATGAGTCATTGTGAGGGACTCATTGTCACAATAGAAGGTCACCCATAAGTTCAGCCCCTGACCATGAGTCTTCGTCACTACTCGTGATATTAGATAATGAGTCTTTATGAGAGAATTGTTGTCATAACAGTGAAGGATAATATTTTTGATCCTCAAGTAATGACTCCAGGTCACGACTCGTGGTCAGACCTCACGAGTCATAACGACTATTCCTGATTTTTCTTGCATGTTTTAATTAGGGTCTTTTTATTTTTTTCCTTCCTTCCCACTCTTTCCCACAACTTAAAAACACTCAAAGTACCTCTTTGCCTTTAGTTATCAGGATTAAACTTACTCTTTTCCTCTTCAACTCTCAAGGCAAGAGATGCTAGGGTTTTATAAGGAAATCTAACATTCAACCTCCAAACTTCAAATTTCTTTCAATTTCCTCCATATTTCAGCCATGTTGCTCATCCCTAATTTGAATTTTACATTATGGCATTTATTTAATCATCATTCATTTAATTTTAATTGGATGTTTGAAATTTCGTTGAGGGCTTTTGATGGTTATTATTTGGATTATATTTCTCATGATTTAAATGTGTTGTTTATACTTTAATTGATAGTTGTTTTGGATGAATGGGCGCATCGTTATAATGATTTGAACGAGGAACATGGGTTTCCCCAAATTGATGGATTTTTTCCATGGTATTGGCATTAACCTCAACCCACTTTGTGAACTTGGCTTTAAATATGAATATTCACATAGTTTAACATACCTTTGAAGAGTTGCACTGCACTAAAGGATAAATGGATAAATAAAAATGGTTTTGGAATGCTTTTGGTGACAATGCTTTAGATTTTAATGGAACTTGGGAGTCTAACTTTTACATGGATTGATTTGGCATAATTATATAACCTTGCAAGCATATTGGTAAAGATACCAAGATGGTGAATGCCTTAGTAAAGACTCTTTATTTAATTGTTGAGTTTATGTGTCAACTATTTTAATTTGGGCTTAAAAGAAATTGTGTAGCTCACTGTGTTCTTGGTGCACACACTATATTTTTTATGGCTATCGCCTTGGTGTCTTTATCCATTCCTCAGTTTTCTCAGTTCATGCGGCTAACACGCGTTGGGGCCCTTTCAGCAGGGAGAGCTGAACCCTATAGCCCATGGGTTCCTTTAGGACAGAGTGAGCTACACAGTTCATATTAATTTTTTAAAATCTCATGTTTATGAGCTTTGTCCCTATCCCAGCATCCTATATATGTATACATAAATGTTGTGCATGTGGTTTGATAGGTTTATGGAATTATTTGATCAATTTTTCTTGAGTTATATGCCAGTGCTTTCTCCACTGACCGTTACTGGACTCTACATTATTTCATGATGTAGTGTCTGAGGGCTTTTCTGTTACTTTTATGCAGCGTTAGGTGGTGTGGTACGTTAGTCGAGATGTTGTGAAGTGGTGAGCCTCCATCTTTCTGAAAGCCCTGCCATTTTATTAGGTTTCTTTTTAGATTTTAGGAATTTTGAATTCTTATTTGACATGGTCGGGGGCATGTCCCGACCTGGTTTGGTATTTTAGGCTATAGAAGCTTTTTCGGACAGTGTTGGGATGATTGGTTGTTTTGTTTAGACTCTTAGATTTCATTTGATTTATCTTTCATTATTTTATATTTTGGTTATCTTCCGCTGTTTACTTTTAATGTGTTCTGGATATTAGGATAATGGGGTGGTCTCCGGCCCATGGTGGTGTTGAGATACTTATCACAATTAGGCCCTGATTTAGGTGATGACAGAATGTGACAATGTTGGTGCATATACAAACGTTAAATTCAATGTTTATAAAATGAATATGAATCAAGAAAAATAGTTAGAAGTGGATACTTTGAATGATCACATTCTATTTCTTTGGGGAAATCAGGCTTTTTTATGTTGGCTAAGGATCATTTGGGCTACAAGACGAATTCAATTTACTTTACTGATGATTTTTGGGATTGAGTAAACAAAGATTACATGTATGGGGCTCATGATATGGGTGTGTTTATCTTGGAATATGGATGCGTCAAATAATTTTATGAGAATGGTTTGCAGAAAATTGAACCACGAATATTTTGGTGAAAAAAATATCAATCAATTGTATCTGAATATACCAAATTAATCAGATTCCACAAAATAACCTTCATAAGTCAATCTTATTTTCTTCATGCTTTATTATTAGTAGGTTCCTGTAGCACTCCACATGTTCGGGCTAAAATTTGAATTGTTCTTCATACATGTATAAACCCAAACCCAATATTTTTATCTATAATATATTAAAAGTGTGAAGTCCCTTAAAAAAGTGATTTGAATTTTTTGCCCTTCATTAAAAGTCTCTTCAATAACAAAATTATCTTTTCACCTTTTTTTAAAAAAAATTATTATTTAATCAAATTAAGGACTCCTACAAATATATGATAGAAATTAAACATTCCTAAAATATATGGGATATAGATTAAAGACTTTTGAAATATATGAAAAGAAATAACCAGCAAAATATATATGGAATCCTAATAAAATAAATATACTAAATTTTGATTATTAATTTTTTTAAAAAAGTCAGGTGATCTAAAATAGAGATTTGGGTTCTCTTTTTGCTATTACTATAGTTTTTCGTTGTTTTCTTAAAATATATTTTGTCCGTGCCAAATTTTTAAGTAGAGGTGCCACTTCCACAAATAATGGCTTTTATTTATGTTTGTCATTTTAAATTTCTTTTTTTGTGTGTGATTTAGGTAATGTTTTTTATAAGTAGGAGTCTATTTGTCGCTTTCTTTATTTATTTTTTTTCACGTTTTAGCTCTTTTTTTAGGTGTTGAAAATCTATAATATTTACTTTTTTAATTCCTTTTTAGTTTAGACAATGTATACTTTTTAAATTTCTTTTTGATTTAGGGTTTTCTACATATAAAAAAAAATATTATTGGACAATCTCATTCATGAACTTTATCGTTAACATTGCTTTTGTATTCTAAGTTTATTTTTTATGAATTTTTCTTTTATAGTAGATCTTAATGTTTGTCTTATTACATTCTCTTATGTTTTTCACCATAAATATATCATTCATATTCTTTATTAAAATTGCAGTTTCTTGAAGTGAATTTGTCCAGAGGTATGTTTTCTAAAATTTTAGATTAGTTTTGAAATTTACAATAATAAATGATGTATTTTTTATAAGCAATTATAAATTGAGAAATTTCTTTGTGAGTTTTGTTTATAGTATTTCATATTCAATTAGTCATTTGAAATTGAATTATTTATAATTTTGGAAAGATTATTTAGATCGTCACATTTTATCACAAGAAATTGGTTGGTCATTCGAAATTCATGATAATTAGTGATGAAATTGAATTGTTTATAACTGGAAAAATTAGCCACGCTTCGCGCGGTGATAAAAAATTAATTATTTTCTCCGAATAATTTTATATTCACTTTAGATTTATTGTCTAATTGTAATATTATAACTTGTTATAATTATATTATGAAGAATATTTTCATTTCATAAAAGAGAATAAAATTTAATAATTTAACATTTATTAACTGATGGATAGTATATTCTTTATCAATAAGTTAAAATATATTTTTCTATTTCACATTCAATGAGTTGAGATTTTTAATTTGAAATAATGTACTTTTTTTTTCAATAAAAAAGCATGAAAAAATTAAATCAAATAGATCATTGTGTAAATACCCATAATTCCTCCGCACCCTGGATTATCAACAAAATTCAAAACTTTCTTCAACATTCCATAACTTCCTTCTCCATATGTTTTTGAAGTGTACAATATTATACCTTACAAAATTAAAATAACTACACAAGGATTTTTATATAAAATTAAATTAATGTATGTGATCATTCTTAATTGTCCATTTACAATTCTTAATTTTCTTGAGTAATAAATATTATTAAGAGCATGAGTTATAAAGATGGTAATATGTGAGTTAAAAGCACAAAATTAATGGATATTATTAGAATAGAAGTTATGGGAATGTGAAAGTGGTGTAAGTTATGAAAATGACTTATTAAATAAATTATTTTATAAAAAAACTTTAAAATAGATTATTATGTTATCATTATATAGTGAAATGGAGACAACAATATCAAAAAAATAAGCAAAAAATAGATACAATTGGAGGCCATAAAGAAGTGAACATCACCTCTCATATGTTTGTCTTTTCAAAACTTTAAGCGTTTCAACAAATGACACAAAGAAGAATGCTTAAAATAATGTAAGTAGTATATGCCCATCATAACAAGCTAATGAATTGTAACAATAATTAAAGAAGACGAAAGTCTAACCCTGTAACATATATATATTTGAACAAAGATAGAGAAGATCTCTTTCTTTTTGAAGAGAGACTGTTGAGATGTCTAGCATCAAGTAAAAGCTATATAGATCAATAATTTGATAAGTTGATATTTCTATCTATATTTTATTTGAGTTCTATAAAAACCGAAGAGTATGTACTATCTCAGTATGGGACAATTACGAACTCATTTGATCTAAAAACCTCATATGATAAGTTTTCTTTTTCTTTTTTTAAGTTTCTCATCCAGTACTTGAAACCTCCATTCGAGTCCGATTAATGTGGATTCACACCGGATAGGAATCATTCGAAGATATCGTTTCTACTAAAGAATTTTCTGCACTAAGAGCTCAAAACAGAGACTGATTAAGGAGCAAGCCCTCCAATAACAAATTTCAACTTGCAAACAAATGAAAAATTTAATGTCTAACCTAATAAATTGTATTGCATTACTAAACCTTTCATTGAATAAGCAGTTCCAACTTAAAAATAAATCATTATTTTGACAATAATAAGTAACCTGCAAAAAGAGGAAAAGATTAGATCTTTGTGATCAATATCCAAAGTTTGTATTATAATTTAAATATTGACAGAATCAAAGTCAATCAAAAATAAAATATGCCAACAAAACACTTAACATGTCAAGAAAGGGATTTAAGCCACATATTAGTATACATATGACAATATTGTGAAATGCTATTGTTATAAATTATTCGCTTACCTCTTCATATCAAACAACTTCATCTTCACCATCCTTTTTATAAGATGATGATGATATACATTAAAATCAAAGATATGAAACAAAATTAAAACAAAAAATAAAGAAGAAAATAAAAGAGAAAAGAAAAAAATATATCATAAGACTCTCTCAAAAAATGAAAAGATTATATATAATATGGAAAATAGAATATGAATAGACAAAAATAAATTGTCCACTTAATATCCATTTATTTTTCTTATTCAATGTGCAGTTTTTTTCTTCATAAATACAATGACTTGTAAATTATTGAAAAAAACTAAAAAAAAAAAAAGGAGAAAAAAGATAAATATTTTTCTTGTCCTATGAAGCATGCCACATAAAAATATTTTTATGTTTTTATGTTTTATATTCATGTTTCAAGTTATTTTACATATCTTTGTACATCATGTAAATTAGTTTCCTTTATAAAATCTTTACTCGTAGTATATGGTTAGCCTCTTAATTTCTTAATAACAACGATGGATTAACCTGTAAATTCCTAGGAAGTCTGGCTTTGATAGTCCACCAGGTCTGCAAAATAGACACAGGACGAGTGTTAGTTGCCAGATAAAAATGTTCCGGGGTGTGGTTAAAGAAGTAAGGTGTTAAGAACATAGATTAAGAGGAAGAGATGAACAAGGTAAGTTAAAAAAACAAAAGTAAAAATTTTGGGGAAAAAAATATAAATTATAAGAACGAAAAATGAAGAAGCTATGAGAGAGAGGGAGTACTGAGTAGGTTTTTCAAATCTGATATATTTCAATTCACTAAGATATATTGTCCAGTTTACTGCTGAAAAATATTTTGAAATACACTAATTGAAATACACTACTATTTTTATTGAAAAAATATATTATTGAAAAATCCTCTTATTTATTGAAAAAATATATTATTGAAATATCCTCTTATATTGGTATCAGAGCGAGAAGGTTTTGGGAACATTACCTATTAACTCGCAAAAGTTTTTAAACTCTGTATGAAAAGACATAGATCATTCCAAGATATAAGGTGTAGCTATTTTTATTTATATAGAGAAAACAGAAAAAGATATAATCTAATAGTTAGAAAAAACAACTTAGAAGAAAGTTTAAAAAGATTATTAAGAGCCTGTAGATTTAATAAATCAATTAATAAATCTAGACGAACTTGTGAACTAGTAAGCGCGATAAATTAGGAAATACAAGGTTGTGAAAGAGACTTAGAACAAAGTTCTAGAGCAGTAAAGTGGCTTAAAGAACGTATTAAGAGAAAAGCTTATCAATTAGGATAGTAAATGTCAATAAGATATATTCATTATATTAGAGAGGTACAACGTCAATATTATAGGGAAGTTACTTATAAACGTCAAATTACGAAAATTCGGAAACAATTTATAGAAAGACTAGAATTATTAAATAAAGAAATAAAGAGCTTAGAAACAGATATTAGAAAGTTTAGAGAGACAGAGAATTACGAAATAGTTGTTATAGCTTCAAATCGTTACAAAAAAGCTTCAATTAGTGAACGATTTAGATTAATAGAAACCATACTCTCCAAGAAAAACCAGAATTACCAGAATTACATAAGAAAATAGATATTTTAATAAAAAATAAAGAAGCCCAAGAGCAACCAAAAAATAACTTTGAAATAGAAGAACTTGTTAACCAATTGAAACAAATAGAACTAACTCCTAAACAAGAACGCAAGAATATAATAAGAAAACCACAAAAATGGACTTTTTATCAAATAGACGAAGAACCGTCGAAAATAACAATGAAAGACAAAGAGAAGAAGGACAAAGAATAAGTTTTTCCGATAACAGGATAGGAAATAATAATATATTATCTAGAATATGCAGAAGATAATCTAATGTAGAGCAAAACCAAGAACTCAACGAAATAATAGATGTCGATAAAGATTTACAAATCTTTCAACAACATCAATTAAAATTATTAAATCCTAAGACATTATATAACGCAGGATATTTTTCTACAGACAATTAGTTATACAGACATTACAGAGAAGAACAAATATCAGTCATAGGAGAAGATTTTAAAATACTAGATTTAGTAAATACTAATTCTTTAAAACATATAAAGAATAAAAGGTTTAACCAGAAAAAACTTAGGATCTAAAGTATTAATAACAATATACGATGATAGATGGTCAGATATTAAAAAATCAATAATAGGTTTAACTGAAGTAGATATGACAAACAATGGAGGAATATTTTATATTAGTCCAGATTTCCTAATGAATTTAAAAGAGTTTGGAAAAAACATTAAAATAGGAGTCCAAACTAAAGGATACGAAGAAATGAATAGTGGAAATAATTTATTAATGTGTATAGGTTTTATAGGTAAATTAACTTTAAGTAGCAGTACAAAATTCAAATTAAAAGTAAATGATGTAGTAGAGATAATGGGAAATAAGGGCATAAGCCTTATAAAACCAATAAAAATAGACCCAGAAATATATGCAGGTTTAGAATGGAATTTAAACAAATTCACTAAACCAAAAACCTTTACACCAGACTCTCATCTATTATACACTACAAGTAAAGGAGAAACTTCAGTTAGGTTCACAGATTATAACTACACAACTTTAAGAAATTTAGACGACGATGAAACAGAAAGTAATATCGAAACAGAAAGCGAGTTCATGAATATAGAAGTCTTACAAGAAGGATATGAAGTAGACATGGCCATAGAAAAGGCTAAAAATTTAGCAGAAGAATATAACAATATAACTTTTAAATGTAAAGGATGTCAAAAAGATGACATGAAAATAGATGAATGTATAGAACATTTTAAAAACTGCTTAGAAAGAAGTGATAATTTAGGATATAGAAATAACAAATCTTTCCTTAAAAAGAAAGATGAAGATACTATCTCTTTATTAAGTTCTACCATTATTTATAAGGAACTAGCCGAATTAGAACCAACTAGCTCTTCAAGTGCTAGCCCTTTCCAACAAACAAACCCTAATCCTGAACCAATAGATTATAGTACAGGCAATGTGCCTAGAAGACCAGCGGTTAGGATAAACCCAGATACGGAACTTAGAGGAGATCATATAAAACCAGCAGGCAAAAGAATGCCAATAGAAGAACCAATTAAACTTCAAGAAGGAGGTAGCAAGGGTAAAATTCTAAATATAGCAGCACATGATCTCCAAATGTGGGATATAGTAATAGATTTATGGATAGGAATAGTAGCTGCTGATCACTTAAGACATTATACAGAAACAGATACGGAAACAATGTATAAATATTTGGAAACCTTCTTAGGAGAATTTGCTAAAGCCACATGGGAAAATTTCAAAACAAACTGCCCATATGATTTTCAAGTTTTATTAAGTATGGGACCAAACCCCTATAATTTTACAAATAAAATGCATATGTTATTAACTGGAGAAGATCCAAATAGTGGATTATTTGCATTACAAAAAGAAGCCCTAATCAAACTAGAACAATTAAGTATTTCACATTGGGTATATATAAAAAAATTCCTACAAGATTATTTCTATTATTGTACTGTTAGTGGTAATACCTTTAATGAAGAATTAGGTAAAAAATTATTCAATAAACTACCTGGAGCCTTAGGAAAAGAAATAGAAGATAGATGGTATAAGAGAGATGGGGTGGTAGCAAACCCAAATATGAAATGGACAATAGGACATAGAACACAACATATAATGGATATATGAACAGAAAAATGTACAAACATACAAATAAAAAAGCAATTAAAAAGAAATGAAATGAATTTCTGTAAATCTGTTATATATACAACCCAGAATTATGACCAAAAACAGCATAGAAAATATAAGAAAAGAAATAATCAAAAACCATATAGTAGAAAATAATATTTCTTAAGAAAATCAAAAGCTAAAAAACCATGGTTGAACAGAGATAGACATGTCAGGAAATACAGAAATGATAGAAATTATAAAAATAAATTAGAATGTTATACGTGTGGTAGCATAGACCATCTAGCCAACGTATGTCCTAAGAGAAATAATAATAGAACTAGAAATTCTCAACTAATAGAGGATTTCCAAGAAACTTTATTAAATGTAGATGAATATATGTCAGATACAAAAAGTATATACTCAATAATAAGTATTGATATAAATGATAAAGATAATTCAAAATCTGACTCTTCAGAGTCAGAGGAAGATAACTTAGTTAATGAACTAGGACAAGAAATAGAAGATTTGGATTTAAACAACCTAGTAATCAATAATTTAATGAATGTTACCCAAGAATGTATACACGAATTCCAAAGAAATAAAGGTTTGGATAGTAATAGATGTCGTATATGTAACTGGTATCCAATCAAAGACAATAAAGCTAAGTGTAAAAAATGTTATCTAGAAGCATGTATAAACTGTATAGAAAATACTTTAAAGATAAAGGTAGAATCAGAAATAAATAACGGACAAAGGTATACAAATAATCAAATCCTAAACCTAAGGGTATCTACTCTGGAAACCCGATTAAATGATCTAGAACAAAGACTAATTACTCTAGAAAAGGGAAAAACTAAAATAGTTATAGAAGAAACAGATACACAAGAAGCAGTACATTTAGAAAAGATAGAAGCAGAACTTATGAATTTAGAAGATAACGATACTGGTTTAATATGCAACGAAGATAAGGAATTCTCTACCATTAAAGTTTTGGTAAAAATTAAAATAAAAGACATAGAAATAGAGACTCTAGCATTAGTAGACCCAGGATGTACTAGTTGTTTAATTAACAAAGAAATAGTACCTGAGTACTTATTAAAGACACTTGAAAGACCTATACTAGCCACTCAAATAGATGGATCACAAAATATCTATCGCTATTACATAGAAAACGCACAGATAAGTTTTCTAAATACATGCAATAAATTTTATAACCCAGTTTATAACGTTAATAAAATATTAACAAGAGATTTAAATATAGGATCAGATTTTGTTATAGGACTAAAATTTTGTATACAAAATAAGGGAGGATGTCTCTTAACAAGAGACGGAATAATGCTATTTAAAATTTAACTTATACACTAGTACAGACGGAAATCTTGCCTACAGTATATAGAACATTAAATACACATAAAAAGAGATCGATTCCAGAACCATGCTGTGAAGACTATCAAAATAATCAATGCAGCAACCTGTTAAAAGAAAATCTGGAAGAAGTTAGAAACTATACTCTGCTTAATGCAGAAGGTCAAGAATGCTTAGTAAATATAGAAAAAGATTATACATTAATAAGCATAGAAACTCAGTTCTATAATTTCAAAAAGGGAATAGATAAAATAGGAATAATAAACAGTCCAAAAGATTTGGAAAATATAATATCTATATTAGACAAAATGGAAATAATAGGAGAAAGACCATTAGCCCATTGGGATGCTAATGAAATAATGTGTAAATTAGATATAATTAACTCTGAATATACTATAAAAACAGCACCTATAGAGGCAAATAATGAAGACACTAAAGAATTCGATATACAAATAAAAGAACTTTTACAGTTAGGAGTAATAAGAAGATCTACTTCTAGGCATAGATCAGCTGCATTTATGGTAAGAAATCATAGTGAACAAATAAGAGGTAAAACTCGTATGGTAATTAACTACAAGAGATTAAATGATAATACTAGAACAGATGCATATAAGCTACCAGATAAAAGTGAGTTAATTAATAGAATACAAAATAAAAAGGTTTACAGTAAATTTGATTGTAAGTCAAGATATTGGCAAGTTAAGATGCATCCAGATAGCATAGAATGGACAGCATTCACATATCCAGGCGGACATTTTGAATGGTTAGTTATGCCTTTTGGATTAAAGACAGCTCCGCCCATTTTTCAAAGAAAAATGGATAATATATTTGGAGAATATAAGCATTTCATACTAGTATATGTAGATGATATTTTAGTGTTCAGTCAAAATATGCAAGAACATCTAGGACATTTACAAATAGTCTTTAGACTATTCGTTAAACATGGCATAATAATAAGTAAAAAGAAGATGGAGTTATGTAAGACATATATTAATTTCCTAGGAATTAATCTGGGAAAGGGAAAAATAAAACTACAACCACACATAGCAAAAAAGGTACAAGAAATGCCAGATAAATTAGGAACCACAAAAGATTTACAAAAATTTTAGGACTAGTAAATTATGCAAGAAATTTCATTCAAAATTTAGGAAAAATAACAGGACTTTTATATGCAAAGACTGGTAGTAAAGGAAAGAAAAATTTTAATATAGAAGATATAAAATTAGTCCAGAAAATAAAAGAAAAAATCAAAAATATCCCAGACTTAAAAATTCCTTTAGAGTCAGATTATTTAATTATTCAAACAGATGGTAGTGACTTAGGATGGGGAGTTATCTTAAAAGCAAGACCTAATAAATATAGTAATAAAAATGAAGAACAAATATGTGGATATCAAAGTGGAGCTTATAAGGAAAAAGGAAATATGAGTGCCATAGATTTAGAAGTACTAGCTATCATATATGGTTTAAATAGTTTCAAACTATATATTTTAAATAAAGAAGAAATTTTAGTTCGAACAGACTGTGAAGCCATAGTTAAATTCCATCAAAAAATAAATGATAAGACCAGTAGTAGAAGAAGATGGTTAAATTTTACAAACACTATATCTGTTTATAAGAACATAGTTTTTGACCATATAAAAGGGAAAGAAAACGCCTTAGCTGACCAGTTAAGTAGACTACAACTGGGAGTAAATAAATAAGTTTAATATTACTTATTTGTTTTCAGCATGAGACCAACAGGACAACCTCCTGCAGACAAGGGAAAAGGTGTAGCTTCGTCTTCGGAGTCATACCAACAGACAATGTTAGGTAACTTAATTTTAGACCTTTAGAGACTCTAGAGACAATGGAAAGAATTCATTTTGGACCATTTAATTTAATTGCATACCCAGAAAGTAACATCTCTTTTAGAGTAAGACCAGACTATGTTTTAGACAGACCCCAAAGATGTTTAGTAGATAACCTCTGGGTTTTCTATAATAAACAAAACAGAAATCATTTTATGGCAGCTATGAACTCTTTATGCCATTACATGGAAGAAAAAAGTAGGCCTCGTTTTAAATATTATGTAGTTATTCATGGAAAAACTAATGGCATTTTCCAAACATGGCTAGAAGTATTAGACTCTATACAAGGTTTTAAAACTCCTCTCTTTAAAGGTTTTAATGACTTTACTGAAGCAACTAATCATGCTAGAGGCTATCTAGGACCAAATTACTATATATCTCCTTCCCTTAGACAAAATCCAGACCAAATTCCCCAGTATAATTTGCAGAAAGAAACTGGAAAGATTATTTTTTGTAATCATTGTTTTTCAATGACGGAGAACTTCAAAAAGCTGAATGCTCAAAAAGAATCACTCCTCATGGAAAACACTAGATTGATCAAACAAATACAGATGTTAGAAACAAGACTCAGACAGCAGAATCCAGCCAGCAAAACAGATGCACAAACACAGACTCTAGATCAGAATTCTCCATCTCCTAAAAAAATGGATGAGAAGGGTGTGCATTTCCCACTAAATGCTCAGAAATCCACTGTACCGGATGTTGGTACAGCTAGTCCGGTTCAAACGGTGACCGGTAAAGACAAATCAAATCCGTTAATGGCTGTCACTTTGCCAAAAAGTGAAGATGAAGGATGCTCTTCATCAAAAACTAAGACAACAAGAAATAGAATAAAGAAGACTTTAATATCTAAGAGAAAAAATAAAACAATAGAAATAATAATTAAACAGAAATTAGACAGATTTTTCAGCAATCAGACACAAGACAAATACGTAAATGAACAGCCAGAAGAACAGCCCACTGATCTAAACAGAGTTGTGCCAGAGATAAATAATACAGATAACAATTCAGCAAGATCGGATGAAGAGGATGATATTGTACAATTCCAGGATGCTCAGGATCCATATGAAGACGATGACTCAGGCATGAGCTTCGACTCCATTGTCCTGCACAACCTGGACACGTAAAGACAATCTACAGTCCCAGACAATCTACAGTTCCTACAGTTTGTATTATTAGCAAGCATTAGTCAAGTGGGGATGCCCACTTTATGTCTTGTAATAGTCAGAGTCAGAGTGCTTCCTTTATCACTACTTTCCAAAAGAAAGAAAAACTGTTGAAGCACGCGTCAAAATAAGTCTGAAAGAAAATTAATAACGCATGTGATGATGGGGCCCAAAGCGTACCCGACTTGCATTATTAAAGTTTCTTTCTTATCTCTTATCTAAAAGTGTCGGCCAATTGTCTAAAGGCCACGTAGTAGTCCTTCGAACCACTCCTTTATGTAATCCCTACCTATAAAAGGCATGCATTTTGTAGAAAAGAGTAGAGTGAAATTACCCAACTCCAGAACCCACTTGAAATGTGTAAACCTCTCCTCCCAAAAAACTCATCAAAACCTGTCTTCCTTGTATAAACTTTGTATCAATCAACTTGGTTTAAATAAAAGCTCCAACTCTTCTATTTGATCTTTAAGGGGGTTCCCGAAAGGGAAACCTCTCTCCTAGTTACTTCATGTAAGTTCTTATTTTATGTATTTTCCCCACAAAAATATTTTTACGTTTTTATGTTTTATATCCATGTTTCAAGTTATTTTACATATCTTTGTACATCATGTAAATTAGTTTCCTTTATAAAATCTTTACCCTTTGTATATGGTTAGCCTCTTAATTTCTTAATAACAACGATGGATTAACCTGTAAATTCCTAGGAATTCTGGCCTTGATAGTCCACCAGGTCTGTAAAATAGACACAGGACGAGTGTTAGTTGCCAGATAAAAATGTTCCGGGGTGTGGTTAAAGAAGTAAGGTGTTAAGAACATAAATTAAGAGGAAGAGATGAACAGGGTAAGTTAAAAAAAAAGAGTAAAAATTTTGGGCAAAAAAATATAAATTATAAGAACGAAAAATGAAGAAGCTATGAGAGAGAGGGAGTACTGAGTAGGTTTTTCAAATCTGATATATTTCAATTCACTAAGATATATTTTCCAGTTTACTGCTGAAAAATATTTTGAAATACACTAATTGAAATACACTACTATTTTTATTGAAAAAATATATTATTGAAAAATCCTCTTATTTATTGAAAAAATATATTATTGAAATATCCTCTTATATTGGTATCAGAGCGAGAAGGTTTTGGGAACATTACTTATTAACTCGCAAAAGTTTTTAAACTCTGTATGAAAAGACATATATATATATATATATATATTGATTTTGGATAAATAATTTGGATCATCGCATTTCGTTACAAAAAATTGATAGTTCACTCTAAATTCATAATAATTATTTATCTTATTAATTAATTAAAGATTTTTTTTATTTATGCTTATGGTTAAAAAAATCTACGTGTACTATGTTCTGAGGATTATTCATGGGATTAGGTTTTTAGGAGATTTGATTTTTATTTATTAGTTGTTTGGCTTATCATTAAAAAATTTTAATCACTGATTGTAGGTATAAAGAGGTCATAAACAATTTCAAGAATTGCTTCTTTTGATTTGAGGTGAACTTGAGAATTTTTTCTTAGTTTGATGTAAATTTGTATGTATATTTTCTTCTTTTTTTTAATTTACATTACAATTTGAAGTGTTCAGTATCTGCAGTGGAGCTCGACTGACTCCGAATTCACATAAAATAGTTTCATATTAGAGGTTAAGTACTCTCTATTAAAGGTCACTTGGAACTTATTGTTCAAATCTAAGGTTGTCAAGAAATCGAATCGTAATACATTAAGATAACAGTAACTTATATTATGATCAAGAACTATATCTTTATTGGGTGAACTTGGAGAAAATATCAAAAATATAATATGTGAAAAAATAGGAATAGATGAAACAATAAATTCTTATCTTTTTTTAAATACCCTATTTCTAAATTTTCATACAACATATTTAAAATTACAAGATTAAAGTATATTTTAATATATTTCACATGTCTATAATAATTAAAAGAGACATTAGAAAATGTATGGTGAATTATCATGTTCTTCTTCATGTACATTTTTTGTCTTCAAATTAATGTTGATTTTTTAAAATTTTAACTTAATAATATAATGTACACATAAGAATTTATTCTTTTGATATTCATTTATTGTTAATTAACTATATACACGTGCAAAGCACGTACACCTAAACTAGTTTATATATATGTATGAATATCAATTCTTTATCAAGTCTTTAGGGTGTGAAAATCTTTAGAGATGGATTGAAGTTATAGAAATCTCCTAGTTCAAAATTGAGTTGAGAACTTTCCTACCGATTGAGTTTTAGTAGAAATTCTTACTTGGGTCAACCTCAAAAGATCATTACTCCTAAAATATAATGATTTAGGTGGCATATTATATACCGAATTAAAGGTCTTCGAGTCTTCTTTCAAATGCAACTGACCGTTTGCCAATTCAAGTTTGGAGTAAAATGTTATGGGTGTTTTAGTGAGACGTTTCCCAAGGTGCCCGGTAGCCGCGCGAGGCACGGCTGATGCCACGTGATTGTCTACATGATTATGGCTGGGGTGGTTCAATTTGGCTTGCAATGTGATCCCCATTTATAGAAGTAAAAATATATTTTTCTCTTATTAAATCAAGGGAAAAATGGTCCTTTCACCCCATGTAACTTTTCCAATCCATTTTAATCCTAAAAATCATCCTAAACTATGAGAATCATTCTCAAACCCCTAAGAAATTTACAACTATACTTTTATGATAACAATAATAAACTTCCTAATAGAATGGCCTGCTCAGGTCAAGTTAGTGAATCAATAGTTCAAAAATTGATGAACATATTGAAAGAGAATCCATACAGTGTTTTCCTTCGATCTCTTCAAAATGTTCCATACTTACCAATGTTTTATATTGCACTTAGATGTGACTCAACGTTAGATCAAAGAACCTATAACTTACCTACTGCCTCAGAGATTACACCAATATGGGTTGAATAAAATTCAACATACTCTATTTATGCACCCTATAAGGATTTATACCTATAGTAATAGAATTGTAATGCCCCAGAAGTACCCCCTGGACGTCACACGGTGCTCAAAACTATGAGTAGTCCCATACTAACCTTTTAGTCCTTCTAAACTTGGAACTCACGATAAAAGTAAACTTAACATATGAAATCTTAAGATAACTAAATTAATACCTTAACTGAAAATCTTAAACTTGGAAATCTTGAAGACAAACACTTCTGAATCTAAAACAGAAAACAATAGGACAAGCCTCTACTTCCAACTAGAAAGCCACTGGGACAATCCCCAACTGACTCGAACTTAAAAAAATCAAATAATTAAAATACTTCATCAATGTCAAAGTCTGATAAAATGGATCCTCGAACTATGAGGACTCACCAAACGTCGAGATGTAGGTGAAAATGCCCGTAGTCAATTATGCTGCTGGAATTGAGCACCAGAACCTATATTATGAAACAATGCAACACATAGACGTATGTGTGGATCAGTACCTATGGAATGTACTGAGTATATGGGGTAAATACATAAGTAAAACAATAACTCAATGTGTACGTAGACTTTCAAATAATACATGCTAAGTGTAAATGACTCACTTTGGGCTTGAATAAAACGAAGACTGCAAAATAATAAACATGAGTAATAAAGCATAAGGATAAACTTTGTGAGTCATAACACTTAGTTCTAAAAGCTTTACGTTTATTCTTACTTAGGGAGGTTCTTCTAACCGACATAAACTATGTGAGCTATCATGGAGTCTAACGTCTTACACATGTTTGGGAGAGTTCTCTTACCCTTACCATCGGAATAGAACCTTAATCTTAGTGATCACCGACTTAACCCATATTGGGACTTAAACCTACGATGACACGTAGTTATGGGGTATGTGACCTCGGACTCATACCCAACTCAGTGCTAAATACTACTCTCATATCACTTATATGCTCACACTTTAGGAAATCCACCTTAAAATAGAACAACGATTTGTATAATGAAAACCATTTATGCTTCTCTTTGCTTTAAATCATATTCAAGTTGAACAAATGTAAATTTCATATCTTATATTAGGATCAAGAGATTAAACTTTACTTTAAGTCTTGGTATAAAATTATCAAAGAATTTTAAGATCATAGTCTTCTTGAAATCTCAAAACTCATACTTGGGGTTTAGAACATTTATACTTAAATTCTCATAATTTAACAGTAAATCTTCATTCTCAATAATCATCTTGAAATCTTTCAACAATATCAAGTAAAGATAACGAAATTCAATCCATAGTATAAATCTTCAAGTCAAAGCATAAATAGATGAGAATAAATATGCACATCAATACTCAAATTACTTTATAAATTCATAAACTTAAAATAAGATGGTTTTGGTATGAACCCTAATTTGCAATTCGTATAATATTAACTTTAAAATAAGATTTGGTCCCAAGAATAAAAGAGTATCCTTGTTCATAACCCCACATACCTTAATAGACTTAACTTGGTGTAGAAATCTTGACCTTGAAAGCCTTGGAAATGATCTTGAAGGCTTTCTTGAAAATTCTCGGATTGGGAACTTGGATTCTTGGTTTATCTTGAAGAGAATCTAATCGAATTAGATGTTCTTGGGATAAGTTTAGGGTTTCTTTGAGAGAAAATTGAAGGAGAATGGGCAAATAATACCTTAACCGGAGCTTAATCTCGTGTTTTTACGAACTGGGTTGAGGGGAAAATACATAACTGCCCCTCCAGAATTTAATTCGCAACTAGAATGTTGATTAAAGGGGCACCGCAATGTGGTAAAGGGATCATCGCCATACCTACCGCGACGCGTCAATATCGCGGTGAGGTTCTAGAATTGAAATCGAAACGTACCCCAATCCTCGTCCAAAAATCCAAAACTCTACCGAGGCATGCTCCTTACACCCCTGAACATAAATTATCTCAAAACCTACATCTCGGGGTTGAGAAGGTTGGTTTAAAAACCCTAAGATTTAAGAGGCCAAAAATAAGACTAAGTCCCCAAAGTCAGTGAAATTTTCAGGTTCTAAGCTTCTTATGCATGCACTATGAACTGAACTGAACTAGGAAAAGAATAGGGTATTACAAGTACTCAATTAGTAATCTTACTATGGATGTTATGATCCACTACAGTATCCACTATTTATTTCATATGGAGAGAATTGATGGAATTATGGAATCAAAAGAATATTTCAAATGAATAATGTGATTAGAAGTAGAGCTCACTTTGAACATGAGCAATTGCCTAGTATATCAAATATGTGTTCAATAGATCAATTTCTTGATATGGAAGCAGCCTCATTGAAAAAGAAAAACAAAAGAAGAGATAAAGTATCATGCCTTGAGTATCACTTTTATAAATTTCAAATAAGAGATAATGAGACAAATGAAATACTACATTGTGGAAGAATATTACAATATTTTATAGTAAACGTATATATAAAGATGGAGACACAAAGATTAGACTTTTTCTCATTGAACTAAGATTTATTTAGTTGAGGTATGAGAAGGAATCCTTGATATTTTGAGATCCGGAGAAAGGGAAGCCTCTAAAATCGGAAAGAAAAATGTTATTCCTGTTATTTTATAGGAGGACCAAGAGATATGTGCCGATGATAAATGGATGATATTGCATTAGTACAATATTATGGAAAACCTGATTTGTTTATAACAATGACTTGCAATCCATCTTGGCCAGAAATAAAAGAACACCTAATGTTTATTAATGAGGTCCAAAACAGGACTGATTTGGTTAGGAGGATATTCAGAACAAAAGTACAAGAATTAAAAAAAGACATATAAAAGAGACAATTTTTTGGAAAAGTTGTTACTTTCATGTATACTATAGAATTTCAAAAACGTGGTCTTCCTCATGCTCATTTCCTTATTATACTTTCTATTGTTTGACTTCTGAATCTTATTATAAATTCATTTGTGCTGAATTACCTGATTTTTATAAAGATCATAACTTATATTCAATTGTTATTAAACATATAATGCATGGACCTTGTGGAAAAATAAACCCCATGAATACTTGCATGAAAAAAAAAGTTGCTGTAAATTTAAATATCCAAAAGATTATGCTGAAAAAACATCTAAAGGAAGAATTCATATCAAATATATAGAAGAAGAAAAACTACGGAATGTATAAAAAAGAATGGCTTTCTCCTAGACAATTCATTAGTTGTTCCATATAATCCCTTTTTGTTATGCAAATATAATTGTCATATGAATGTTGATGTTTTTTCTGATATCAAAGTTGTCAAATACACCTATAAAAATATTTGTAAAAGACATGACAAAATTACTTTTCAAAAACATAGTAGTGACATAGATACGCATGTTGATGAAATAAAAGAATATCTATCCGGTAGATGGGTTTAACCTCCTAAGGCAGCTTAGCGACTATTAAGATTTTCAATAAGTGAGATGACTCCAGTTGTATGCCATATTCAATTACATTTGAAAGAACAACAATTTATTTCATTTAAGAGTGTTGACAAAGTTGATAAAATTTTGAATAATCCAATAGTAAGAAAAAGAATGTTAATTAAGTTCTACACTAACCATGATGCTATGCAATTGTCGTTATTATCTAAAGATTTTACGGAATATTTCGTCTGGTCACCAACATATAAAATGTGGACGCGTTGAAAACAACATTCTATAATTAGTCGTGTTGTAACAGCTCATCCAACAAAAGGAGAAAGATATTACCTTGGATTATTATTAATGAATATTAGAGGGTCAAAATCATGTGAACATTTACTTAAAGTGGATGGTAAATATTATATATACATATATAATCACATATATATGCACTGTGGAGGACTCGAACTTTCCAGAGCATACCAAGAGTGACTTAAGCACTCCGTTAATAACATGGGGGACTCGAACCGCCCAATCATATAATAAGGGGAACTCGAATCTCTCGGTCATTTAGACCCCCGTATCGACAACTGCGGTTTCCAGTACTGGTCCCTCGGACCTCAACTTTCAAGAAACAGCTACACAACTCCCGTTAAAGCCCAATTAAAGAAAGTCTCCCATAACCCATTTATTAAACAAAGGATCAACCATTAAGTCACACCATGGGTATCGTCATACCCTTACACTTGCAAGCTTATCTCTATGTCACAACAATCACATTAACTTAGGGGAATGCCTCGATCACTTTTGTTCATTAATTCATAGCTTAGCCAACAAGGCTTTCAAAATCCATGTTCATTGGTTTACTATTTATGCAATGCATTAACATAGGTGAGTAAGTCAAACCAGGTGAAAATTTCACAATTCAAAGCCATTTTGCACAACTAGGTTGAGGGAACACAACTATTCAAAACAAATCCCAATTTCAAAGCATCAAATTTAGGGGAAATCATGACCCCTTTGTTTATTCAGCATACTCATGCACCCCTTATGTTTAAAACCACTAATAAAGCATAAAAATGCATAATGATTCACGGGAAAACAATTTAAGGACCATTCATTCCAAAACCCTCAACTATGTTGAAACCCACATTCAAAACCATCCAATTAAACCATTTAAATACATGATTTTCATAAAGTAATAATTGGGGAAGCGTAACATGCCTGAAGGATTTTCAATTATGGAGAAGGAACCCTAAATTGACCCCTAGATGCTTAACCTTAAGGAAACCCTAGGTTGCTTTGCTTGAAAGGATCTAAGAGAGTAAAGAGGGTTTTTTATTTGTTAAAGTGTTAAAATAATGCCCCAAAGGTGTTTTATGAACGTGGTGTCTAAGTGGGTAAGGAGGAAAATGTCCAAAGTGCCCTCAACTTAAAAGCTGAAAAATTATCGCCAGTCGTTACGAGTCTCATTACGACTCATTGAGAAGTCTTACGACTCGTTACCGCAAGTCGTAGTCAAAATAGTGTCATGGGGCACACATACTATTGAACCGATGACTCATATCATATGACTCGCATTGTGACCCTACAACTCGTAGGGTCCAAGTCATATCCAGGATAGAACTATTTGGGCTTCACACTAGTCACCCTATGATTTGTATTATGTGATTCATATAGAGTCTTTACAACTCATTAGAAAACACTTGTAATCAGGCCAGGAAACTTAGCCACACATACTGGTCAGGCTATGATTAGGGTCCTACGACTCGTAAAGAATCCCTACGACTCATAGGAGGAGTCGTAGTCTGGACAGTGAGGATAAAATTTTAGAAATTTTCGAGGACCAAGAATCGGAGGTGTTGCATACTCCCCCTCCCCCCGCCCTCTCCTTAGGATCATTCATCCTCGAATGACAGGATGAGGTATTTATTAGCACCATTTGACCCCAAACACAACCACACTTGCCTTTAACAAAGACAGAAAACATAGACGTTAAGAAAATCACAATTTTCCTTTAGCAAATTCAGAAAATAAAGATGTTAAGGTTTACACATACCTCATGCACGATTATCCAAAGCTGGAAACAAGAAAGGGTATTTGGACTTCATGTCCACCTCGCCTTCCCAAGTAACTTCTTCACACTTTTGGTTCCCCATAAAACCTTTACCAAAGTCACATCCTTTGCTCCCAATCAGCGGACTTGCCAATCCAAAATGTCAGTCGGTACTTCCTTATATGACAAGAAATCCAAGACACCACACTCACCAAAGAAACAACTAAGGAAGAATCACCAACGCACTTCATCAACATTGAAACATGAAAGACCTAATGAATAGAACTCAAAATTGAAGGAAATTCCAACTCATAATCCACATTGCCTACTCGCCTTAAAGTTGGTATGGACCAACATAACAGAGACCTAGCTTTCCCTTTTTTCCAAACCATATCACTCTTTTTCAAGGGAGACACCTTCAAGAACACCAAATCATCTATATCAAACTATAAGTCCCTTCACCTTATATCTGAATAGAACTTATGGCAACTTTAGGCGGTCTTAAGCCTATCCCAAATCACTTTCACCTTTTTCATAACGTGGTGAACCAAGTCGGGACCATACAACTTATTCTCACCAACCTCAAACCACCTAATAAGAGATCTACACCTCTTATCATAAAAAGCCTCGAACGGCGCCATCCCAAACTGGAGTGTTGGTTATTATTGTATGCAAACTCAATGAGAGGCAAATGGTCGACCCGACTACCACCAAAATCGATCACACAAGACCTTAGCATATCCTCTAAAGTTTGAATTGTCCTTTCTACTTGTCCATCCGTCTGAAGGTGGAAAGTGGTGTTGAGGTCCACCTTAGTCCTCAAGCCTATCTGAAGGGAATGCCAAAAGTGAGATGAGAACTGAGTACCTCGATCAGATTTGATGTAAACTAAAGCACAATGCAACTTCATATCTCTTCAGCGAAGAGCTTAGCATAATTTTCTTCCAAATAATTAGTCTTCACTGGCAAGAAGTGAGCATAAATAGTCATCCTATCCACGATGACCCAAATGGAATCAAATTGATGATTAGACGGCGAAAGACCAGTAACAAAATCTATATTAATTACTTTCCATTTCCGCACGGTCAATTCGATCTCTTGAGACAAACCACTAGGCCTCAAGTGCTCAACCTTCACTTGTTGGAACAACATGCACTTAGCCACAAAATTGGCCACATCCTTCTTCATGTTATTCCACTAATAAATTTCTCATAAGTCATGATATATCTTTATGGAACCAGGATGAACAGTGTACCTCGACTCATGAGTTTTAGCCAATATTTTCTCTCTTAGCCCATACATTAGGAACATATAATCAACCTTGGTACCTCAAGATACCATCACCACCAATATCAAAAGACATCACCTTCTAGTGACCCACATCATCCTTGATCTGTATCAAGACAGGTTCTAAGATCTGTTTCTCCTTCACCTCAGCACCAAGAGATAATTTCACTACCTCTTGAATAATCACACCACCGTCCTCAGAGTCCAAGATACAAACTCTAATCTTAGCACAAACGGTGAATATCTTTTATCGATTCTCACTTATCCTTGTCCATATGAGATAAGCTTCCCATAGATAACATGCTAAGAGCATTAGCAACCACGATAGATTTACCTGGATAATAATGAAGACTCGTGTCATAGTCCTTGAGCAACTAGAGTCATCTCATTTGCCTGAGGTTCAACTCCTTCTGGGTAAACACATACTGCAAACTTTTATGGTCTGAGAAGATGTCAACATGCACTCCATACAAATAATGATGCTAAATCTTCAAAGCAAAGACCATAGATAACAATTCTAAATCATGCATCGGATAGTTTTTCTCATGCACCTTCAATTACTAAGAAGCATATGCAACTACCTTACTATGCTATATCAACACACAACCCATTACTAGTTGAGACGCGTCACAATAAATAACAAAACCATTAGTACCCTCGGGTAGGATCAAAATCAAAGTCGAAGTTAACATATCTTTCAAATTCTCGAAACTACCCTCACAAGCATCAGACCATATAAACTTTACCTTCTTCCGAGTCAACTTGGTCAATAGGGAAACAATAGAAGAGAAATATTCCACAAACCTTCTATAATATCTGGCTAAACCCAAGAAGCTCTGAATATTAGTTGGAATCGTGGTTTAGGCCACTTCTTGACCACCGCAACCTTTTGTGGATCCACCATGATCCCTTCACTAGAAATAACATGACCAAAATAGGTCACAATATTCAACCAGAACTTACACTTAGAAAACTTCACATACAGTCGTTGATCATTCAAAGATTTGCAACATAAGGCAGAGGTGATCGGCATGATTTGCTGCACTCTTAGAATACACCAAAATATAATTAATAAACACAATTACAAACAAACCCAAGTACTGACGGAAAAACCAATTCATAAGATCCATGAATACCGTCGGGGCATTAGTCAAACCAAAGAACATCATTAAAAACTCAAAATGACTATACACAGTTCAGAAGACGGCCTTAGGGATATCCACTTCCCTAATCATTAGCTGATGGTAACCCAATCGAAGATCAATCTTGGAAAAGTACTTAGCACCCTGAAGCTAATGAAAGAGATCATCAATCCTTGGAAGCAAATACTTATTCTTCACAGTTACCTTTTTTCAACTAGCGGTAATCTATACACATCTGAAGATACTAGGGCAGAAATAGGAGAACCCCAGGGAGAAATACTAGGGCAAATAAAATCCTTATCTAGAAGATCTTTCAATTAATTCTTATGTTCCTTCAACTCAACCGGAACCATTCTGTAAGGAGGTATAGAGATAAGATGTGTGTCCAAAAGAAGATAAATCATAAAATAAATTTTTCTATTGAGGGGAACACCCGAAAGATCATCAGGAAACACCTTGGAAAACTTACAGACCATAGAGATAGATTAGCAATGGAGAACCTTCGAATATAGAACCCTTAACAAGGACTAAATAGTAGAGACACCCCTTAAAATCAGTCTCCAGGATCTAAGATAAGAAATAGACCTTCCCTTAGGCAGTAGGTAACTACCTTCCCACTCAATCACCAGCTCATTAGAAAATTCAAAACTGGTCCATTGTGTACGATAATCAAGAGATGCATAGCATGAATGCAACTAATCCATCCTTAAAATTACATCAAATCTAACATGTCCAACTCTATCAGGTCTACCAACTCCCTACCATAGATAGATACCACACAACCTCTATAGATTATTTTAGCCACGATAGTCACCCACTAAGGTGGATACAGAAAAAGGATCTACAATACACTTAGGATCAAAATAAAAATGAATAGCCACATATGGGGTCACATAAGAAAGAGTAGATCTGGGACCTAACAAACAACATACATTACAAGAGAAGAGTTTTATCGTACTAGTTATAACATTGGGAGATGCCTCAGAATCCCGATGGGTGCCAAGAGTATAAAGTCAATTCTGACTAGTACCAAAACCAAAAGTGGAACTCTTTGGTGTAGGGGATGAAGAAGTAGCAACAGGAACCTTATTTGCTCCAGAAGCATCCTAGAAAGACAACCTCGTTATATGTGACCAATCTCACCACAAAACTAAAATATTTATTCCTTTACTGGTCACAAACCCCATGATGTACCTAACCATAAAAGGGACATGGGGAATAGGATGGAGCTAAGTCGGCCCTACGAGCCTGAGATTATGCACCCTATGCCTTAAATCCACTGTTATTCTAAAAATATTATCACCGAACAACTTGGGATAAGGAGCACTACACGTAGATAAGAACTAGAATTCCCCCACTTTTTCTTAGACCACTACTTACCATCCTTGCCACGATTCTATGGGCCACCACCCAACTTGAAAAATTGAGATCTCTTACTTTGCCTCTATCCTATTTTGGCTTATTTCTTTTTGTTATCTTCAACCTATTGTATATACACACAAGGCTCAAGATATCCATGCCATTGTTAAATAGGGAGGTCTTACATTCCAACCCAAATCACAGGATAACCTAGAAGAAAATTTCCCTATTTAAGCCCCCATAGAAGATACCAGCTCTGGAGTATAACGGGACAACTGGTGAAATTTTAGGGCATACTTTTTCACAGTCATCTAACCTTACTTTAGGTTCATAAGCTCCTTCACCTTCGCCTTTCTTAACTCCTGAGGAAAGAACCGATCAACAAAAGCACTTGAGAAATCCTCCCATAATACTAACTCCACATCATCATCCTTAGAGCGATCCCACTCCTCATACCACTGATATGCCACATTCTTCAGCTGTTAAATAAAAAATACCACACCTTCAATGTCAGAAGAATACATCATATAGAGAATTTTCTCCATCTTATTTATGAACCCTTGAGGATCTTCCTCAACCTTAGAGCTAATAAAGGTCGGAAGATTCAGCCTCATAAACTGGAAAACTCTAGTAGCCTCAAAAGAACTCACAACAGCACTAGCAGGACCAGATAGTTATGATTGAGATGTCACCAACTGGATCAACAAATAAATGGAATAGTAAAACTCAACTTTGGTAAAATCTCCTAGAGGTGTCTGACCAGGAGTGTTACCAGTGAAAGAAAGATCAGTGGAGACCAGTGGAACTCTGCTGGGTCAATCAAAAGCAGTGACCCTAGATCGAGTCTGAACTCCATGAGTAGGACGAGCCTCATCTACATTGTCCTCAAACGGGATAGAGGAGTTTCCATGAGCATCAAATTTTCTGGTAGGCATGATCTAAAAAGTATACAAACAAGGAGTAGAGGATATTTCAACACCCTAGACTCTATAGCCCAAAAGTAGATCACAAGAAAGGAAACATTCCTAAATACCTCGTAGCCTCTCTCATATAAGTATAGTGTGCTACACACCCATAAAAGAGATGCTACTTGACACGGCTTTGTAGATACCCAATGACACCAAACCTAGGCTTTGATACCAATTTTTTCATAACTCAGACTAGTACCTAGTCATGACAGGTAGATAAGTCCATCGAGGATCGAAGACTACTCCCTTTTCCTAGCCAATCGAAAACATAGCACATATAATAATGGTTGAATTCCAAATATATGACAAAATAGAATAGATAAAACTCAAAGTCTATGAAATGTCAGTCAACAATACCCAAACACAACAATATACATAAAGCATCTAACAAAACCAAAAACTAATTAAAGTAGGGACATGCCCCCGACCCTGACAATGTTAATCATAATGATAATGTGAACTCTTTAATTCTAGACTATAAAAATTAAACTGATGAAATGAGCAAGTCATCTAGAGAATAGAAGCTCACCACTTCACCATCAATGATCGGTGAATCGAGCCGATCCACCTAACACTGCATAGCAAAAGTAGAAGTATCTCATGTGCCTGCATTAATACAGTGTCCAAAAATGTTTAGTGGGTTGAGCATTAACATGTAATTTAGGGATAGGGGATAAAATAATGCCAAGTCAAATTCAATTCAAAACCATGTGAGTATCATCATATACATATATAATTAATATATGGGGGTAGGGAACAAGGCTTATCATGCTCTTCAAAATCATTAATCTAGACAGTGTAGCATAACCATCATAACAAGGCACCCATGGGCTATTTGGGTCCAACTCTTCCCTAGCTGAAAGAGTCTCAGTGTGTGTGGCCGCACAAACTAGAAGATATTCACATATACATATTATATGCATTATGGGGGACTCTAACCTCCCAGCACATACCAAGAGTGACTTAAGCACTCCGTCAATAACATGGAGGACTCAAACCTCCCAATCATATAATAAGGGGGACTGAAATCTCTCGATTATTTAAACCCCCGTGTTGGAAACCAAGGTTTCAATACTGGTCTCTCGGGACCTCCACTTTCACGGTACAACTACACAACCCTTATTAAAGCCCAATTAAAGTAAGATTCATAACTCATTTATTAAACAAAGAACTAACCATTAAGGCACACCATGGGTATCGTCATACCCTTACACTTGCAAACTTATCTTTATGTCATAAAAATCACATTAACTTGGGGGGAATGCCTCAATCCCCTTTTATTTATTAATTCACAACTTAGCCAACAAGGCTTTCAAAATCTATGTTCATTGGTTTACTATTTATGCAATTCATTAATGTGGGTAAGTTAAACCAAGTAAAAATTTCACAATTCAAAGCCATTTACACAAGTGGGTTGAGAAAACATAATTATTCCAAAAAAATCTAATTTCAAAGCATCAAATTTGGTGGAAATCATGATCCCTTAGTTTATTAATCATACCCATGCACCCCTTATGTTCAAAACCATTAATAAAGTATAAATAATGAATAATGATTCATGGGGAAATAATTTAAGGACCATTTAGTTCAAAACCCCCAACCATGTTGAAACCCACATTCCAAACCATACATGATTTCCATAAAGTAATAATTGGGGAAGAGTAACATGTCTGAAGGATTCTCAATATGGAGAAGAAACCTTGAATTGACCTCTAGATGCTCAACCTTGAGGAAACCCAAGCTTGCTTTGCTTGAAATAATTTGAGAGAGTAAAGTGGGTTTTTTTGTTACAGTGTTAAAATAATGCCCAAAGGTGTTTTATGGATGTGGGGTCTAAGTGGGTAAGGAGGAAAATGTCCAAAGTGTCCTCAATTTAAAAGTTAAAAAATTATCGCTAGTCGTTATGAGTATCATGACGACTCATTAAGACACCTTACGACTCGTTACCACGAGTCATAGTCAAAATAGTGTCATGGGGCACACATACTGTTTCCCCTACAACTCATATCATGCGACTCGCATTGTGACCCTATGACTCGTAGGTTCCAAGTCGTATCTAGGACATAACCATTTGGGCCTCACCTTGGTCACCCTATGATTTGTATTATGTGATTCATATAGAGTCTTTATGATTCGTTGGAAGCCACTCGTAATCAGGATAGGAAACTTAGCCACACATATTTTTTAGGCTACAATTAGGGTTCTACGACTCATTAAGACTTCCTATGACTCATTAGGAGAGTCGTAGTCTGGATAGTGAGGATAAAATTTTAAAAATTCTTAAGGACCAAGTATCTGGGGTGTTGTACAATGTCAGAAGACTTTCAAATTTTAACTAACATAAATGCAAAAGATATTAAATATATGACATTAATTCATATTAATAACTTTCTACATTTAAGGGGTCATGATATCAATGAATATAAACTTATTACAGAGAAAAAAAAAAGCTTCAGTAGCTATTAAAGGAGCTAATGATTGTCTGTTTGGGAGAAACATCATTATTAAAGAAGAGAATTTTCTACTACAAAAAAAAACTAAATATTCAACAACAAATAGCACATGACATAGCTCTAAATAGAATATTTTTTAATAAATCAGGAGCTTTTTTTACTGATGAACCTGGAGGAACCGGTAAAGCGTTCTTATATCGAACTTTATTAGCTGTTATATAGTCAAGAGGTTTTGTTGCGTTAGCAACAATAACTTTAGGTGTTGCATCTTTAATTCTCCCAGGAGATCGAACTGCTCACTCCCATTTAAGTTTTCTATTAAAATAGATGAGAAATTTTCATGTAACATCAGCAAACGAAGCTCACTTACAGCTTTAATACATGATGTCAAATTGATCGTGTGGGATAAAGTATCTATGGCCAAAATAAACTGCTTGAAACTTTTGATTTACTGTTGAAAGATTTAATGGAAATAAACACCCCATTTTGGCAAAAAAGTTATTGTATTTGGTAGTGATTTTAGACAAACTCTCCCTGTAGTTCAAAGTGGAAAGAAAAATTATTTTATTCGAAAAAGTTTATTATATTCTAAAATTTGAAATCAGCTTGAAAATTTGCGATTATCTGAGAATATGCGAGCAAAAACAGGCCCTACATTATGTGAATATTTGTTGAGAATATGAAATGGAACAGAAAAAACACATAACACTAATAAAACTAAAATACCTGATTGTTTCATTATTTCATTCATTTCTAAAAATAAGTCGTTAGATCTCTTGTTCAAAACAACCTATCCAGATCTTCATACTCCTTCCTCTATTATATCTTCCATGAATTTATGCATAATTTTGACAAGAAAAAATGACTAATTACTCGGTAGGATTTCCAACCCGTTATGATACCAGGTTTAGTTCACGTCATTTGTTTTCTTATTGCTCTCTTTTATTGTTTCTCTGTTTTACTATTAAAAATTAAAGAAAGTTGAGGTAAACATGGTCACAGTCCGAGTATATGTGCATCTTCAATGAATTTGAAATACATATTCTTCAAGAAAGCAATGATGTACAGAAAAAAATATATCAATATCTAAGTGATTTATAATGCTTAAATATACTAGTGCTTGAGTGCTTAAGAAACGGATTTTTATAGAACCACTCTGCACTTCTGGTTGTAGATCAAATTGTGTTTCACTTAATAGGTCAACATTAAGAAACTTTTATCTCTAGCAACAGGACTAATATGAAAACTTAGTATTGGTTTTTATTGTCTGGTGCTGCCCAAAATTTGGTAAATGCGTTGTATGCAGAAGTCCAAGTGGTCCAATTTATGATAAGAATTAAAATACTTTTGACTTGTGTTGTCCATACTCTTCAAAAATATTATCGAGGGTGTCGGATCATGAGATATGCATTTTTTGAAGATCCGATATAGGTGCAATACCCTTTTTAAAAAGCGTAAGCAACATAGCTTTTGACTATTTTAGTTTTCTAATATATAGATGTTGTACTAGATCTCCTATCTATGTTGATAAGCTAGTGAAAATTGCAGGATCAATGAGAGCACAAGAAAGTTGAATATGCAAAGAAGTGGTTCCTACTAAATAATTCTGCATTTCTGGTTGCATATCAAATTGTATTTCTCTTTTCATGATGGCAGCGTAAGAGATATGTTCATTGGGAATATGTCAGATTGATTTTTATTTACTTTAACTTAAGCATATAGTTCTCATATAGCTTACATTTTAACACTTGATACTTTAGCTACGGGGATAGCAATCCAACTGATAATACTACAAGCTTCTGGAAGTGGTTCACTAAGGTAGAAAAGGAGTTATGTGTTCTTTAAGTATGTTTCTTTCGGAGCAGTTTCTTTCTTTAAATGAAACTTTATATTTATACTTTATATTTTAGGGGGGAAAATGGGGTGTGTGTCTACAACACTTTAAGTGTATTCTGTGGCCCAGGTATTAACGACTTTACAGAAAAAAATAGCAATGGAATAAACTATTGTGGTAGTAGAAACTGCGGACTCCACTGCTATATTAAAATACCTTGCTCTTTATACACGAGCAGCACTAACTAAATATTGTATGTATTGTGAACGACACACTTTAATCATTTATGATGATCTCTTCAAATAAGCGCAAGCTTATCGCCATGTCTCTTCTATTATGAAGACTGTCTCGTCGTGAAGCTTATCCAGTCGAAGAATTACAAATGACCTTACAAAAAGAATTTAATTGTGTAAACCAAAAACTGAACATTGTTGTGATAAGAATTGCAAAAATTTATGAAAATTCTAATATTCTTGCAGAATTTATAGCTGGACAATCAAAGAATAGAGTTTCATTTTGAAAAGCAATGAAGAAGGCTCTTGAATTAATAGAAGAAGAAGATACAAAAGGAATTCAAATACAAATTGTGAGGCGTATCGATGAAAAAGAAATTGCACATGTAGAATGAATCAGAGAAGGTGGGGTTCCCCTACAAATGATTTGAGCTAAAATTAATTATTACTCTTATACAGTTCAAACTATCTATGAAGTATTGGGCAATAAAATTTGGATATTTCTAGACGAGTAATAATTTTACTACTTGTCTTTTCTTTCTATCCAATGATTGGACAAAAAAAGAAAAATTCATTCTTTTTCTAATCAGTCAAGGGAAACATTTATAATTCTTATTTCTAAAAGGTTGAATAAAAAATCGATAGCCCATGTGATATAATTGTTATGCTTAGTGTGTGACTTGTTGGTTTTTTTAGTGTTAGGATTAAAAAGACCAGCCTACATAGTATGAACTAAAAACTATAGAACTAATAACCAACCCATCACTTTGCCTTATATGGATCTAAAGAACCAGTGAAGATATGATATATAGATCATATCTTTGTATCAAACAAAAATCTGTTTCTAAGTTGTAAAGAAAAATAAACAAAAAAGACTTGGATAAATAAAAAGATGAGAGAAAGAGATAAAAAGAATACCAATGATATAAAATTACAATATGTAAGGTCTATGAGTAATCTCATGAAAGGCAATGTAATAAAGCATCAGTATGCATTCATACCGTAATGAAAAAAATCTACTTTATTAAAAAAATAGAACAAAAAATCAAGAGCTTCGAGCCAATAAGGATTGAGAAGATTGACTCAAGAACGAATTCCATTCCATTGTAGAATTCGGACCTAACCATTAAGTCAGAAGTGATGGAAATGATGAAACTTGTGAATACAAAAAATTCTATTGAATAAGGTTTCTTAATGATTCACTGGTCGGGATGACAGAACAAACCAGAGATTAATTCATGTATTCTGAGATCTGAAAAATCACGAGTTAACACTACATATGAAATAGGGATTGAAAGAGTAAATAATCAGCTGCAAAAACTTTTTTTATTATAAAAATTAGGACAATACAATAAAGGACAAAATAAGAATTTGGTATAATATATTTCTATTTATAAAACTAAAAAGTTTAGTTATCTATTCAAACAAGATATAAAAATTACTAATAGATTTAATGAAATCTCAAATAAGCCCACATTCAAGGTATTACGCAGTAAATACATACATATCTTAACTTAAGATAGACTCTTCTAGATTAATTCAAATTAAATTATTTGAAATCCTTTTATTCATGAGGAGGTGAATGAAAAGAAACTCTCATGCTCGTTTTTGTAGTAGAGATAGAATTCAGAAACAACCGTCAACTATAACCCTAAAAGAACCAGATTCCGTAAACAACATAGAGGAAGAATGAAGGGAATATCTTATCAAGATAATCATATTTCTTTCGGTAAATATGTTCATTAGGCACTTGAACCTGCTTGAACTATATCTCGACAAATAGAAGCAGGCCGACAAGCAATGACACGAAATGCACGTCTTAGTGAAAAAATATGGGTACATATATTTTTAGACAAACTAATTACACTAAGATCCGTAGAAACACGTATGGCTTCAGGAAAGGATCTCCTGAATATTGAATAGCTATTTTTAAATCGGAGAGAATACTTTATGAAATGGGTGGAGTAACAAACAATATAGCCAGAAGGGCTATTTCACTAGCAGCATCCAAAATGCGTATACGAACTCAATTCATTATTTCATAATGTAATAGGCAAAAATGTATAAAGGGATAAACAAAACCACATGTTTCTTTTTTTTTTCACAAAAATATTTTTTTTCTTTGCCCTTTGCATTCGAAGAACGAACTAAAAATTGATTCAACCTCAGACCCATCTAAATATAGCGGATAATACCGGGGCTCGAGAATTTATGTATATTCGAATCATAGGAGCTAGCAATCGTCGATATTCTCATATTGGTGACATTATTGTTTCTGTGATCAAAGAAGCAGTACCAAATATGCCCCTAGAAAGATTAGAAGTAGTCAGCGTTGTAATTTGTGTGTACCTATAAATAACTCAAATGTAACAACGAGACAATAATATAATATGATGACAATGCTTTAGTTGTTATTGATCAAGAAGGAAATCCAAAAGGAACTCAAATTTTTGGTGCAATCACCTGGGAATTGAGAGAACTAAATTTTACTAAAATAATTTCATTAGCTCTTGAGGTATTATAAAATGAAATTATGATTTGTTTGTAGTGAGGTATTTGAAAGAAATAGATTAATTAGTAGATTGTGTCTCACGCATATATCTTAATAATTCGTATCATATTCAAAACTAGATAAGTAAACACACGTTGATCATATCAAATTTGGAGAACCCAAAACGCACAGGGAGACTATTATTGAGATACTGAATCTGAACTTAATGATTGCAATTCAAGTAGAATTGCTTAAATAAGGTAGTCGCACAATCAATCTCTATTCGAACTCTCTTTACTTGTAGGAGTACATATGGTCGGAGCCCTACTCATGTGGTGGATGAAAAAAGACAGAAGGGCATGAAAGCCACGTATAATGAATGATGTGGTGCCTGGAAAACCACGTGGAGTAAATAAATAAACTAACGAAAATACCATCTATGAAATTATTTTTTACCCTCAAGCAACCATGTCGATACCTAAAATACTAAACGGGTACTTCTAATATAGTAGAAAAGTATAATCTAATATTAATACTAATACTAATATGACATGTTTCAAATAAAATATTCCAAAAACTTCCTTACCTAAATTTTGTATCCATTCAAATAATGTACCGACATAAATTGATCCTTTAGGGCAACCTAAATTAGGGTGGCGAGAGCTGATGAATTACATCACGTACTCACGTTTAAAGGATATATCTGCATTATTACGTACGTACACAAAACTCAGGTAAGGTAAACGGGTATCACAAACAAATAGTAATAATTAAATCCAACCTTTATTTAAATTCAAAAAGCAAAGGTACTCAACGAAATAATAAAGCACCCCAAAAAGCAAGTAAAAATACTTTTTCAGTTATCTATTTTACTATAAATAATTGTCTTAAATTATTTGTTTATTTATTTCAAGCCTTAATTCTTTTGAAAGTAAACAAGTTATTTGTAAACTCTTGTCTATTTTACTAAAAATTAATGCATAATATATTTGTTCAGTTTGAAAAATTAATGAATAATTTATCCTTGATATTAAATATATTCATTATTCAATATAATTTTTAAAGTATTAAATTGATTATATTCAACGGGTAATATAATAAAATTACTCCTGTTATTTATTAAGTATTTCCCAAGATATGTGTTAAGTGGAGAAATATTATTGAATAAAGGAAGTATTTTATAAAATTATCTTTTTATTCCTGTCCGTCTTATATTAGTTGGTCATTTTTTTTATACGTATATTAAGAAATCATAAATAAGAAGGTGATTTTACTAATTCAACTAGAAAAACTTTTGGAGAACTTTACAACAACAACAACAACAACAAACCTAGTTTATTCTCACATCGTGAGGTCTGGGGAGGGTAAGATGTACACAGTCCATACCACTACCTTCGGAGAAGTAGCAAAGCTATTTCCGATAGACACCCGGCTCAAGATAAAGAATAGTAATGAAATTCGTACAAAAGGCATGAAACAAGATGACAAGGCAATAAATACGCCACGTATAGGGAATAGTGAACAAAGAATAGTAAGTTTTTCCAACATAATTTAATTCATGGAAAAGAAACTTCAACCACAAATAAAAATATGAAGAAATAACAGTTTTATTGATAAACGATGGGGGTACAAATTTGTTCCTCCCTTGATTCTTCTCTCTTGGTTTCTTCTTAATTTGAGGGTCGTCAGTAGTGTATTTCTCGAATGTAGGAAGATTTGGATATGAATTTCTCTGTAATTTGTAGGCCGTTAGTGACGTATTTCTCGAGCATAGGAATATTTGAATTTAATCTCCATGAAAGGAGGATTTATCGATCTTCTTGATTTATTTGATTAATCAAGAAGAGATGGTGGTTTTTATCCTTTGAGATATTCAAGATTTATGAATACCTCATGAATTTGTGGCATATTTGGGATCTTTTGGAGATGCAAATTAGAGGTAGTTGCATATATCCTAGGCCTTCACGTGCCTTCCTGGTTGTACCCTCCGATGGAAGTTTGCCCAACCTTGATGACTCACTAGGATTGTATCCAACCTTTACAAATAGGTTATATGTATTTGGGTCAAAGCCTTCTTTCGTATGCTTCGTAAGGAGTGTCATATCTTGTGGCAGATTTTGAGCCACAGACTCTTCAAGAAGTCTTGAGGATGGATTTATTGCATCAATTCTCCTGATAGGTAAAGTTAACCCCTTTAGGATATTATCTTGGGAATCCGATGGGTGATTTTTCTCTTTCTTTACCTTCGGTACATAGCGAAGAACGGGAGTTGCCTTATTTTTCGTAGAAGCGACACTTTCTTTATTTGAAGTGGAGAGAGGCTTCTTGGTGGTGACTTTTTTGATAGTTACCACGACCTTCTTAGATGCAAGATCATCATACTTGGTCTTAGTGACATCTTCAACCCTTTTCTCATCCACAACATGCTTCTTTAAGTAGAATTTTGCATCGGCAAAATATGACTCATCTTCAGTGAATGGCTTATCATCGGCAATTATCTTTCTTTTCACTCCGCCTTAGAGGTACTTCAAGCATTGATAGTAAGAGGATGAGATAATTTTATTCCTGTGCACCCAGGGCCTACCAAGCAATATATTCTATGAAGTTTTGGCATCGATCACATGCATCAATGGGTTTGATTGAAAATTATCCATACGAATACTCAACTTGATACATCCCATGGCCCTCTGGCCCCCTTGGTTGAAGCCTTGAATCATTATACGACTTTCTTCCAGTTCGCTAGTAGCGATGCCAAGTTCCTTCATTGTGTGAATAGGCAGGATGTTGACTCCAGATCCCTCATCTATCAAGATTCTATTGATCTTCTTTCCTAGAATTTGACCTACCATGTATAATGGACAGTTATGTAGGGCCTCACCAAGTAGAAGATCGTTATTTATGAATGTGATTTTTTTTATCACACATATATGTCTCTTCGCCAAGAGTTTCAGCAAGCTTTTCGAAAGATGAAGGAACTTCCATGGGTAGATTCTCACACTTTGCCCCCTTTTTGGTGGTATTAAAACAAGACGCCTCAAGGTTGACTTGGGCAGTCTTACACGAAACCAACTCGGTAAGAACTCCTCTAAAGTCATCGGAGTCGAAGTTTTAGGGAGTAAAGCTCTGTGACGGTCGTCCTTTTTAAAGTTCAACCAGCTTCTGTTTCCTTGGTTTCTTTACTATTCTCCTTCTGGTTGGCTGCTCAGCCGACTCCTTTCGTAGACTTGTCCTTCTGCGTCTGCGCCTAGTCACCAGAGTCCAACCTTCATCATCGCCTTCATCAACTAAAGACCTGTGAGGCTCTAATATTTTCTTATTATGTTCTTCGACATATATTTGGACTGTATCGAGCAAGCCAAATATAATAGATATTTAATAAGAATTGGCCTTCTCATCATCGAAGAAGATCTTCTTCTCTTTTGCCAGTTGTATGACTTTATCTTTAAAGACAAAGCACTTTTCCAGAGGGTGACTTATGAGCCTATGATATTTGTAATAATTAGGGTCATTGGTCCTCCCAGCTTCGTTAGGATGCTTCATCTCTGAGAGTTCAATGAGCTTATGTTCAAGGAGTTTATGAAAAATCTCGGCAACATCAGGATCAAGGAAGGGATATTCCTTTTCTTGCATCTCTTTTAAAGTTTTCTGATTTGGACGTGCTCCAGAAGTCATCTTCACACTTTGATTCTTTATCACCTTTGTGGTGACCTTCACAGGAGATACATCAATATTCATGGACTCTTTGTTGTCATTTTTGGGGACAAACTAGCCCCATCTTTTAGGTTCTTGCTTATTCTTTCCCCTTCAAGGGTCATGGATAGGCGCTCCTTCCTTTTTAGTAGAAGAAATGCTCAACTCCATATCATGAGCACGAGTAGCTAACTCTTCAAAAGATTTTGGTTTAATTCCTTGCAAGATGTAGATAAGCCCCCAGTGCATTCCTTGGACACACATCTTTATTGCAGAAGCTTTACTGAGCCTATCTTTGCAGTTTAGACTCGCATTTCTCCATCGATTAATGAAGTCGATGACTGGATCATCCTTTTTTTGCCGAGTATTTGTGAGCTCTATCATGCTTACTATACGCCTTGTGCTATAAAACCAATTTAGGAACTCGTGTTCCAATTGCTCCCAACTATTGATGGAGTTAGGCTCGAGGTTCGTATACCAATCAAAGGTGTTTCTCTTTAGGGAAAAAACAAACTATTTGATAAGATAGTCACCGTATGTTCCAGCATTATTACATGTCTCAACAAAGTATGCGACATGTTGTTTTGGATTACCTTTACCCTCAAATTATTGAAATTTGGGAGGTTGATAGCCGGTAGGCATTTTGATTCTATTTATTCTTGCAGTGTAGGGCTTGACATACGCAAGGCAAGACTTGGTGACAACATCATACTTGTTTTTGAGGATCCCTTCAATGAATTCCCTTAATTGCCCAATCGGGATCATTCCTTCAGCAAAAACTTGCACCTCTTTAGTCGGTGTTGTTTGTTTCACAGGATTTTCTATATCATAAACCTATGTAGCTTTTCCCAGTGCGTGGATAGATTCTCCATCTATCAAGCCTTCCATCCTATCCACTATCTTATCATTCCTAGCCTCTTAATTCTGAACATAGTTGGTCAGGCCTTCAATTGCCTTTGTCAGATTCGTAATCTGCTCCTCCATAGATGAGGCATTAGTTACCATTGCTTGTATGATTACCGTAGACATCAAAGAGTAACATGGAACATTGCATAGGTTGATCTTTAAAGTGCTCAACTTATGCGATGTAACTGGAGATAATGTATTTGTTGAACGACCATCACTCTTTGCGCCAGAGTATTTGGAATCAGAATTCTCAAGTAGAGCAAGAGTCTTCTTAAGAGATTCCGTGACACTGCTTTCTCCTTCAGAAGCACTTGCATTGGACTTCATTCCTTTTGGGGTTAAAGATCTAAAAACTGGAGTTGGCGCGGACGACAATGGATGTGTTTGTTGTCCTAACATATTTGCCTTAATCTTTATGACAGCTCTCAAGCCCCCAAAAGTAATACCAAGGATGATTTCTACTTTGTCAAAGAACCTTCAATCAGCAGCCTTGGAAGTAGTTGATTGAGAGTTGATCTTCTTAGAAGTCATTTCGGCATTCTTAATCTTCAAAGTCTGAAAAGTTGAGATGAGAGGTAGAGATTGTCCCATTGGGCGTGCCAATTTGTTTGAAACATAATTTAAATTCGTGGAAAATAAATTTTAACCACAAACAAAAATATGAAGAAACAAGAATTTTTTATTGATAAACGATTGTGGTTATAAATTTGTTCCTTCCTTGATTCTTCTCTCTTGATTTTCTCCGTAATTCAAGGGTCGTTAGTGGCTTATTCTTGAACATAGGATGATCTCTTTATGAATATCCCATGATTTTGTGGGATATTGAAGATCCCGATCTTTTTACGAATACCCATCAGTTTATAGGATATTCAAGATGTGATACGGGTACGATCATGATCGGGGTTCAATGCATCAAGACTCGATCTTGGGGGCTGCCCATCCAAGGAACAAGCTTTAAAGTGTAGAGAACAAGTTCCACAAGCTCCAAAACTGTTCACTGTTCATTCGCCCTTTGCAAGGGTTTTTTAGTCATTTGTAATAAGTTAACCTAGGTATAAATAGAACCTCATTAGGTCATTTTTGAGATATTTTTGGTTGAGAGTCTTTAGCAAGGTGGAATTCTTGTGTTGATCATTTTCTTAGAAACGGAGATTGCTTAGGAATTCTGGTTTCCTTGAGGTCATGTAAGATATAGATTTAGGTTGTGTGTGATATTAAAGGTCCAAAAGTGGAATAAGCTTTTGGGTTGTTAATATTATACCATCTCTTTTTCTATCTATCTATCTTTACTTTCTTGTAATCATTTGTCTATATCTATGTAATCCGTTTGTGTTCTTGTATTGTAACCGTGTATTGTTGTTATTGTATCTTTTTCATTGAGTGTTGTTGCTATTTTAGTGTGTTTTACTCTTGATATCACTTCCCTTCTTGTTCTTCTTATGAATCTGAGAGAGATCATCAAAAGGGTCCATAGTTCTTGAAATAGTTAACTGATTTTGGTGTTTGTGTTGTTGTGTTCTTGGGGATTTTGGTATCATTTGGTATCATAGCAAGGATGGTCCTGTTCCTACACTACCAATCTTGGGTTCTCTTGGACAAAAATTAAAAAAAAGGCTAAAAACTGAAAAAAAAATTCCAGAAAAGTGCAAATCTGTCCATTTTGTGTTCTTGGCCAAAAATTGTGTTGTTGTTATCTTGGCCAAGATTTATTTGTTGTGTGTCTAGAACTTGTAGTATTTTATTTGTTTAGAGTGTTTCTAGTGTTGGTTTCTTTCTCATCAATACTAAAAAGTGTCCAAATCTAAGATTGAACTTGAACTTGTTGAAGTTGTTGATGTAAACAAGGTGTGGCCAAGTTGGATGTTGTTGTTACCTAAACCTTGGCCGATTTAATGGTCTTATTGTAGTGGAGTTGGAAACTGAAATTATTGTTGTTCTTGGACTTATTGTGTTCTTAAGGTTCTTCACCCTTTCATCATCTTGTTAATCCTTAAAGTGCAAACTAGATCTAAAAAGGTGAAAGACAAGCTTGTAGTAGTTTTTAGTGAAAGACTTGTCCCTATTACTTCAATGACTTTTTCTTGATTTAAGGACCTTGTTTCAAGGAGAAAGTTTAAAGAAGTCAAGTTTTGCTTTTGAAATTTGAACAAAAAGGCTCAAAGACCACTTTTCCCTCCATTAACAAAATCCACCAATTCCAAATTATATATTGATCAAGACTTGAAATTGGGAAATAAAATTTTGATAAAACTCGAGGCCAATAGTGAACTGCCACATCACTAAAGTACTGTTCACACAACATTTTTGAGTTTAAATTTTAGATTTCTTAGTTTCATTTTATTGTTTCCTAGTTTTGTTTGTTTGCTCAACACTAATTGACAACCTAGTAATACCCTACTAGCTTGTAATTTAGTTTTGTGTACGTTCTTCATGTTATGTTTGTTGTGTGCTTTTCTCATTTTTGAGTCGTAGTATCTTTTTTGGTTCAAGTTCGTACATTACTTATTTGAGTCATTTCAAACAAGAATCTACTCCGACCTCGAGCCACAATTGGGACAAAGTAACCTCATTGGAGTATAAGCAAGTTATCAACACTTGTAAGGCCAATAGAGTGAAAAATCCAAAGTGTGAAAGTAAGGGATTGTGGATTATTTTAAGACGCATTGTAGACTATGTTGTGATAAATTGTGGACTGATTTTTGCTAATCTTTAATGTGTTTGTTGTTTTTGTGTTGTTTGCTTAGTAGCTCTTGATGGGTACAATGGCGAATGAAGCTGAAATGCCTAGTTGGGTTAAATCCATCATGGCAAGTCTTGATGCCATAGATAGGCAAATAATGGACAGAATGGAAGAAAGATTGGAAGGGACGGAAGGCTCTCTGTGCAAGAAGTTGGATAACTTGATAGAGCATCCAAGCCTTTCAAATCAAATTCTCAGGAGTGGCTATGCTCCACATGAGCTACAAGGTAATCAAACTAACTTTTGCACTCTAGTGAATGAGGACAATAGCCAACTAGGTGTGAATGATAGTTTTTCTTTAAGTGAGCCGAATGTGCCTTCATTTTGTAATGATAATGTACAACTTGAAATTGTGGATACACTAGTTGATTCACCTAGTGTTGAAGCCATTGTGGAAAGTGGTAGTACATTGTCTTATGGAAGTTATGAAGACCAACTTGTGTGTGAAAATGATGATGTTAAACATGTTGGCCGAATAACTAAGGATGACCCTCTAGTTGTTTTTGTTATTGACCATGATAGTATAGAGGGGACATTTGATCATTATTGTAGTAGTATTGGGGGAAGGAAGTCTATTCCCAACCCGTGCCCATGGACACTCTACCCATTTGATTCCGGTGATCATTTGAAGTATGGTGATGAGGATGACTTTTGGAATGACTTGAATGTGCATGGAATGTATGGCTTTTCTCTCTCGACTTTCAATTTTAATTGTTATTCCAAAAGGAGTCTATGTTTTCCACTTGATAAGCGACACTTGTTCCTTATTTCTTATCACATTTATGTGGATAAACTAGTTGATTCTCCCTTGGTAGGATATTCGGATAAGAGGGATGTTTGGGTATATGTGAAGTTTGAGCTACCTTGGCAAGATTCTATGATTGATTACACTAATCCCAACCCTCATACCTTGAGGAAATTTTGTTTGCTTGTCCTTCCTATTGCTTTGCAAGGTTCGGATTCGAGGACAAATCCTTTCTAAGGAGGGAAGGATGATACGGGTACGATCATGATCGGGGTTCAATGCATCAAGACTTGAGCTCGGGGGCTGCCCATCCAAGGAACAAGCTTTGAAGTGTAGAGAACAAGTCCCATAAGCTCCAAAACTATTCACTGTTCATCCGCCTTTTGCAAGGGTTTTTTAGTCATTTGTAATAAGTTAACCTAGGTATAAATAGAACCTCATTAGGTCATTTTTGAGAGATTTTTAGAGAATATATTTTGTAGCCTCTTTGAGAGTCTTTAGCAAGGTGGAATCCTTAGATAAGGTGGAATCCTTGTGTTGATCATTTACTTAGAAACGGAGATTGCTTGGGAATTCCAGTTCCCTTGAGGTCGTGTAAGAGATAGGTTTAGGTTGTGTGTGATATTAAAGGTCCAAAAGTGGAATAAGCTTTTGGGTTGTTAATATTATACCATCCATTTGTCTATCTATCTATCTTTAATTTTTTGTAATTGTTTGTCTATATCTATGTAATCCGTTTGTGTTCTTGTCTTATAACCGTGTATTGTTGTTATTGCATTTTTTTCATCAAGTGTTGTTGCTGTTTTAGTGTGTTTTACTCTTGATATCACTTTTCTTCTTATTCTTCTTGCGAATTCGAGAGAGGTCATCAAAAGGGTCCATAGTTCTTGAACTAGTGGACTGATTTTGGTGTTTGTGTTGTTTTGTTCTTGGGGAGTTTGGTATCAAGATGCCTCTTTCAGGGAATATGTTACTCTTTAAATAGGCGGAATTTAGGGTAAAGTAGCTTCCCAGAACTCTAACAGAATTTGGATTCTTCTTGAAGAGTCCCACAAATTTTAGGTGTCTACAACTGCCCCCTACTTCAAGGCTTGTCGAAGTGTAGATTTGATAACGAGTCTTGAAGTACCAATAGAGCTTCCATCTTTATGCGGCAGCTACAGATTTGCAGATTTGATTTATGAGAGAAAAGATGAAGGGCAGATTTGGTCCCACTGGGCGTGCCAATTTGTTTCCAACATAATTTAATTCATAGAAAATAAACTTCAACCATAAATAAAAATATGAAGAAACAACAATTTTATTGATAAACGATGTGGGTACAAATCTATTCCTCCCTTGATTCTTCTCTCAATTTTTTTCGTAATTCGAGGGCCATTACTGGCGTATTTCTCAAACATAGGATTAATTCGAGGGCCGTTAGTGACGTATTTTTCAAACTACGAATACCCATCAGCTTATGGGATATTCAAGATGGCTCTTTTAGGGAATATGTTACCCTTTAAATAGGCGGGTTTTAAGGTATAGTAGCCTCCCAGAACTCTAACAGAATTTGAATTCTTGTTGAAGAGTCCCACAAATTTTAGGTGTCTACAAATGTCCCCCACTTCAAGGCTTGTCGAAGTGTAGATTTGATGACGAGTCTTAAAGTACCAAGAGAGCTTCCATCTTTATGCAGCGACTACAGATTTGCAGATTTAAAATATGAGAGAAGAGATGAAGGGCAGATTTGGTCCCACTGGGCGTGCCAATTTGTTTGCAACATAATTTAAATTCGTGGAAAATAAATTTTAACCACAAACAAAAATATGAAGAAACAAGAATTTTTTATTAATAAACGATTGTGGTTACAAATCTTTTCCTCTCTTGATCTTCTCCGTAACTCGAGGGTCGTTAGTGGCTTATTCTCAAACATAGGATGATCTCTTTATGAATATCCCATGATTTTGTGGGATATTGAAAATCCCGATCTTTTTACGAATACCCATCAGCTTATGGGATATTCAAGATGCCTCTTTCAAGGAATATGTTACCCTTTAAATAGGCAAAATTTAGGGTAAAGTAGCCTCCCAGAACTCTAACAGAATTTGAATTCTTCTTGAAGAGTCCCACAAATTTTAGGTGTCTACAATGCCCCCTACTTCATGGCTTGTTGAAGTGTAGATTTGATGACGAGTCTTGAAGTACCAATAGAGCTTCTATCTTTATACGGCGGCTACAGATTTGCAGATTTGATTTATGAGAGAAGAGATGAAGGACATATTTGGTCCCACTGGGCGTGCCAATTTGTTTCCAACATAATTTAATTCATGGAAAATAAACTTCAACCACAAATAAAAATATGAAGAAACAACAATTTTATTGATAAACGATATAGGTACAAATCTGTTCCTCCTTTGATTCTTCTCTCGATTTTTTCCATAATTCTAGGGCCGTTAGTGGCTATTTCTCAAACATAGGATTAATTCGAGGGCCGTTAGTGGCGTATTTCTCAAACTACAAATACCCATCAACTTATGGGATATTCAAGATGCCTCTTTCAGGGAATATGTTACCCTTTAAATAGGCGAGATTTAGGGTAAAGTAGCCTCCCAGAACTCTAACAGAATTTGGATTCTTCTTGAAGAGTCCCACAAATTTTAGGTGTCTACAAATGCCCCTTACTTCAAGGCTTGTCAAAGTGTAGATTTGATGACGAGTCTTGAAGTACCAAGAGAGCTTCCATCTTTATGCGGCGGCTACAGATTTGCAGATTTAATTTATGAGAGAAGAGATGAAGGGCAGATTTGGTCCTACTGGGCGTGCCAATTTGTTTGCAACATAATTTAAATTCATGGAAAATAAATTTTAACCACAAACAAAAATATGAAGAAACAAGAATTTTTTATTGATAAACTATTGTGGTTACAAATCTATTCCTCCCTTGATTCTTCTCTTAATTTTCTCCGTAATTCGAGGGCCGTTAGTGGCTTATTCTCAAACATAGAATGATCTCTTTATGAATATCCCATGATTTTGTGGGATATTGGAGATCCCGATCTTTTTACGAATACCCATCAGCTTATGGGATATTCAAGATGCCTGTTTCAGGTAACATGTTTCCCTTTAAATAGGTTAGATTTAGGTTAAAGTGGTCTTCTACAACCCTAACAGAATTTGGATTCTTATTGAAGAGTCCACAAATTTTAGGTGTCTACAGTAAGCAATCGTAACACAACATGCAACAAGGTATCATAACAAGAATAATACACCCACCAAGTAATGCCCTACCCTACCGACCCAAACTGACACTAACCTTCTACCCTAATACGCGTCTCCAGATCTTCTTGGAGAACTTTACAAATAAATGTAAATATTTTTAAATAAATTGATTGTAAGAATTATATAAAATAAATTTAATTAATATTTTTTAATTTAGTAAGGTGAAATATTATTATGAAATAATTATTTTTAATAAAATAATTAATTAATATAAGATAAAAAATATTATATTTATCAAGTAATAGGAGTAAGTTGTAAAAGTGAACAAATAATAAAGGACGAAAGGAGCGGAGCTCAACGCAAAGATTCAGCGTACTCAAATAGAAAATATATACGTATGCAAAAAAAATAATGTAGAGGTTGGGTTTGGGTTTAAGCTATAGACGAATTTTGAAGAGACACAGCCCCACTCTCCACAGGTGGTCTCTTCCTCTCCTGTGGGTTGTGGTGGACAAACAAATTCCAATACCAACTCCGACCCACTTCCCTTTTCTCCTCTCTGGTTCGTCATTTTGCCTTACTCCTTTTACTATTTGTATTTTTTCACCTTTGATTTGAATAAAGTTTGGCTTTTCATGTGTTTCTTGAAAATAATGGATCTGGGTGTTTTTGAGGTTAGTTTGAAGGCGCCATCTTTGTTTATGTGTGTTTTTTGCTAATGGGTGTGTGTTAGTTTGTGTTTGTTGGTGAAAGTATGTAGTTTGATTTTGTTGGTTAGTTTGTCATAGTTGTGGAAATGTGTAGTACAGTATCATTTTTTGAAAATACTGAATCTTTTTTGTTTTTGTTTGTTGCTTGTTGTTTTCATTTTAACATAGTTATAGTTGTAGGATCTGTCCAAAGATATGCTTAGCTGAATTTTGTTTGGTAGCTTAGCTGAATTTTGTGAGGTTTTTCGGAAAGTTATTGTCTTAATAAAGAATAAGAACAATCATTTCTATTTTCCAGTATGTGAAGTTGAAATTGAGGTTGTGTGCGTTTTCTTGACTTGTCAGATCCAGCTGATTTAGAAGGATGGAAGAGTTTGATCTTCTAATGTGATGAGGATATAATTGAGAAGAATGGACAGATTAGTTGAACGCCTTATGTAGTTGTTGGAAGCTTCTTTTAGTGTATGTTGACCAAATTGATATGGTCTATTCTTATGTGAACCAAAATCAATTACTTTGACTTGGAAATTTGCTTTCCTACTTTTTGGAGAGGGTAACTTTGACAAGATAGTGGTTTCAAGACCGGAGAAACGAAAGTTGACATCTTAATTGGTATTCTCTGGTTATATTGGGGTTCGATTCTCGTATGGCTGTTGCTATTAGCAACAGCAACACTGAAACATCACTTTATACATGTTGTTGCTATAAAGTTGCAAACTTGAGTGAGACTATTTTGGATGCAAATTATACTGCTAATTTGCATGATCGTTACGTCCTTGGAGAACAGCTGGGGTGGGGGCAGTTTGGGATAATCAGGACATGCTCTGATAAGTTCACTGGAGAGGTGTTGGCCTGTAAATCAATTGCTAAAAATAGATTGGTGACTCAGGAGGATGTGCGAAGTGTCAAACTTGAAATTGAAATAATGACCAGGCTTTCTGGCCACCCAAATGTTGTAGATCTCAAGGCGGTTTATGAGGAAGAAGATAATGTACATCTAGTAATGGAGCTTTGTGCTGGAGGAGAACTTTTTCACCAGCTGGAGAGGCATGGTAGATTTTCTGAGGCTGAGGCCAGGGTTCTCTTCCATGACCTAATGGAAGTGGTGATGTATTGTCATCATAAAGGCATTGTACACAGAGATCTTAAGCCAGAGAACATTCTCTTGGCTACAAAGGGTTCTTCTTCTCCGATAAAATTAGCTGATTTTGGTCTGGCAACGTACATCAGGCCAGGTAATTCCCCTCTTTTCCTCTGAAAAAACGAATACACAACATTATTATACCTTTTCTTCATAATTTTATGCATCATCAATTTTCTTGTTCCAGGTCAAAGTTTGCATGGTACTGTTGGCAGCCCATTTTATATAGCTCCTGAGGTCCTCGCAGGAGGTTATAATCAAGCAGCTGATATCTGGAGCGCTGGTGTTATTCTTTACATTCTTCTTAGTGGAATACCACCATTTTGGGGGAAGACAAAGTCAAAGATCTTTGATGCTGTCAGGGCAGCTGATTTGCGGTTTCCTTCTGATCGCTGGGAGACAATATCATCTTCGGCGAAAGAGTTGATCAAAGGAATGCTATGTACCGATCCTTCTCAGAGGCTTACAACTCAGCAAATTTTAGGTAGGTTATCGATGCAAGATATAATATCAAACTCATTATACTTGTTACCTAGATAGAACTGATGAATGACATTTGATGCATCAAGAATGCATATTTATTTGTGTTGGACATCAGTAATTGATTTGAAAGGATAGAAAAATCAAGCACATCAGCTTGTGAATATAGAATAAACCTACTAAGAGTTGTAGTTGATAGTGAACTGTGAAAACCAAAATATCTAAATTCATTGGAGATGTTACTGCATCAGATACGTCAATTTCTGAAAGACTTAATATCTTATATTCTTCTCAAAGTTACTCTTATTCCTGTGATTATGAAATTTTGCGTAAAAATAGATAGAGCGCAGCTGTACCATATTTGTGACCTCTACATGATATACGTATTTGATAGTTGATACCAGAAATTTTGCGTAAAAATAGATAGAGCGCAGCTGTACCATATTTGTGACCTCTACATGATATACGTATTTGATAGTTGATACCACACTTTGTTTGTGCTATCAGCCTGCCTCTCCAGATAATAAATCTTCTAAATTCCTCAGTCAATGGATTGAATTTTTCTTACGTAAGCTGGAACTCAACTTTCAAAGATCCAATTGCTATACTGATTTTCTCTGATTGAGATAGATTTTTCGGTTCTTAAAGCTTTTTCCTTTTATCTAATAAGTAGAGAAGCAGTTGAGGATGTATCAGTTGAGCAGCGTAGTTCTTCGTGTTTCCTAATTATGATTTCACACGTAACAGATCATGCTTGGGTACGGGATAGCTTACCACATTTCAATGTACCACGCCTAAAAGTGCATTCAGATGAAGGCTCCTGCTGCTCTTCTCTTATGGCTCGGAATCAGGATATCAGTTTTGGCACATGTTCTGCCGTTTTAATTGATGTCCAATCGCCAAGATTCACGTGCAAGACATCATTTTCTACTTTATTAACCGAACAATCGACAACCTCCTATGGCTCCGCTGTATTCTCTTTCAGTAGTGCTGGTGGATCAAATGGCCGTGACTTTGCTTCTCCTGTTCTAACACTGCCGAGTTTTACATTCTTCGGTCCGAATTTAGTTGTTGATCAAGGCAGTTATGAAGTTGATTTATCTGTTAGAGCATCTGATGTAGATTTACTTCATACAGGTAATTTTACAGTTTTCTGTTTTAACTTAATCTTCAAAAGTAAACTGCTATATCCAATTTTTTATGGCCTTCTGGAGTCCTAGGATTACACCTATTTGACTTGTGTCACAGATGCCAGTGTGGGAAAGGTGCTTATGTTGTCAGACTCTCCTGTAAGCTTTGAGCAAGTGGTCAGAGATAAGACAGCAGAAGTTAGAAAGAGTGGATCCAATGGATCTAGAACCCTCGGCATCCAGAGCAGGAGGAACCATACAATTGGTCTTGGTGAATTTGAACAGATTGATATTGTGGTGACTGAATCAGTTATCCGGTGGGCATCATGCACATGTCTTCCTACCGCCACATCACTCAGGTCTTCTCTCGTCTGTTGAAAGTGTAGATGACTTAATGGCTTAACCATTATGTTCACTTAATGAGGTCATGTAACACGTTAGATTCATGAGCTTCTGGTCTAAACCCTCAAGCTCATTCGCCACTCACAAGTTTGATTTTGGTAATGTCGTAATGATGTTTTCTTGAGTTTCATAGCTTTTGCCAATCGTTAATGTGAAGGGGTGTGAGTTAATTGCTTATGAGGCTTTTCCACGTCTAGAATGTTTCAGTCTTGAAATTCAATGAGTTTGCATGGCCATCTGGCATCTGTGTAGCATCTCATTTGCCTTTGATCCGAATGCGGGTGTTTGACCTATATTTTAAATAAATGCATGAGCTTTTTTTATCAAATGCTGAGGCTTATATAAACAACAATTGCCTGCTACTACTGCAACGCCTTCAATAGCGTTTGAGCTCCAAGCATGGCTGCATAGGATGAATGTAATCTTTTAAGATTTTTAAGTTAGATAAACTGATTGGGTAAAAGTTATACTGTCAATGCAATGTGATCCGTTATTACTCTGGATTGCAGGTTGCTACTATTATTCTTGATACGAAGATCTACATGTTATTGTCGGTCAATTTAACCTAGTTTTATGGGAGCTCTTTTACACACCATCAGCTCAATAACATAATATTCTATTTTAAAGTATTGACGTGGCTTGTTTTACACTCATTTACTTGAACAATACAATTAGCCCTTTCTTGTGATTGCCAAAGAGCTGACTTAAGAATTGTTTTTAGTGTGAATTTTTGCTTTTATTTTACTTTTTTACTTTACTTATATAATAAGAGGCAGTTTAGCACGCAAGAGGTTGACATGTCTGCTTTGGCTGCTTCAATTGTGATTTTATTGTATTATCTCTAATTAATTATTCTAAGTCATTTACGTATTAAAAAATTAAAATTATTTAATAAATAATTTAAAATAGACATTTATAATATGACTGTTTCAGCTGTTTCAATTGTGATTTTACTATATCACTCATAATTAATTATTATAAGTTATTTAAGTATTAAAAATTTAATAATATTTAATAAAAAAAATAAAACAATAAATTATTTTTTGATGTTTTTATAAGTCGTTTAAGTATTGAAAAATTAATAATATTTAATAAAAATTATTACTCTATAATTGAAGCGGCAATGTTGAGCAGCTTGGGGTCATCCTGGCTGCTCTAGATGCCTGCTTCAGCTATTTCAAACGTAATTTAACTATATCATCCCTAATTAATTATTATAAATTATTTCATTTAAGTATTATAATATTAACAATATATAATAAAAGGGTAGTTTTCAAAATGACTACTAAGTTTCTCAAAGTTTCACTCGTTATTATTCAGAAAAAAATAATTTAGTTGCTTCAATCATAATTTTAATGTATCACTTCAAATTAATTATTATAAGTCATTTACGTATTAAAAATTAATAATATTTAATAAAAAAAATACATTTTTAACATGTCTGCTATGGTTGGTTCGATGTAATTTTACTATATCATCCCTAATTAATTATTATGAGTCATTTAAATATTAAAAAATTATTATAAAATCATCTAAGTTTTAAAAAATTAATAATATTTAATATTAAATTAACTTGACATCTTATATGAGATCCACTTAATTATTTTCAAAAATATTTTCTTATATTAATTTTGTTATATCACTTCTAATTAGTTATTATAATTCATTCAATACATGTCTACTTCGCTACTTCAATCACGATTTTATTATATCACCCCTTATTAATTATTATGGCCATCTAAGCGTTATGCCATAATAATTAAAAAATTAATAATATTTATAAAAAGGATGAAATAGATATAAAATAATAAATTAACTCTTGATGTTTAAAATTAGCTTGACGTCTTATATGAGGCTCACTTAGATTATTTTCACAAGTAATTTTTTATAGTTATCATGCTATATCACTTTTAATACATGTCAGCTTCGCGGCACCAATTGTGATTTTACTATATCATCCCTAATTACTTATTATGGTTATTTAAGCATTAAAGAAAATTATATTATTAGTATCCTATATAAGAAGACACAATAAGTTGCTGAAGTAGGCTACTCATGTTCGACATGTCTGCCTCAGCTGTTTCAATCGTGATTTTACTATATTACCCCTAAGAAATTATTATAAGTCATTTATGTATTAAAAAATTAATAATATTTAATAAAAAACTAAAATAGATATTTATAACATGACTGTTTCAACTACTTCAATCGTAGTTTTACTAAATTACCCATACTTAATTATTATAAGTCATTTAAGTATTAAAAAATTAATAATATTTAATAAAACAAAGTAAAATAGACATAAAATGATAAACTAATTTTTGATGTTTTAAATTAACATGACGTCTTATATGGAGCCACTTAAAAAAAAAATTCACAAATATTTTTTATAATAATTTTACTATGTCACTTCTAATTAGTAGAATAGAAAAAATATATTATAAATCGCAATAAATAAGAATTTAAATTATTTTTAAAATATAATTAACTATCAATGTTATAAAAGTTTGAAAAACTTAAAATATCATTATACAGATTTCATCAATCTAAATATAATATTATATGTCTAATTTAAAATTTATCAACTAAATAAAAAAAAAATTTAATTAAATAATAAAATTATACATAACATAAATTTTTTAAGGATGAATATTAGATTGTGCATAGCTCGGCGTAAGCTAGCTAGTAGTAGTATAAGTTATGCATTGTGCAAGCATGTGAAGGAGGTGGTAGACAAAATGATGGGTTTTTTCCGCGTTGACGTGTCCCAAACGATTAATTAAACTAAAGCTTATGGGGCTTATCTTTCTAGATTGGAAGTTTTGGGGGGAGTGGTCTTGTTCCCATCCCCGATGGCCATGCAGAGCCAAATATTGGTGCAAATAAAATCAATACGGCATAGACGTTGACTATCATAATAATAATAATAATGAAAAAGGCTCAAAAATATTTTTGAACTATTTAAAATAGTTTATAAATATCCCTCATAGATTTTAGGTTTAAAAATATCTTTTCGTTAAATATTTGGTTTAAAAATACCCCTTATTTTAGCAAAATTTAAAAAAATATCAAAAATATTCCTGAACTATCTGAAATGAATCAAAAATATCCCTCGGTAGTTTTTTGACTCAAAAATATCCCTCTGTTAAATATTTGACTCAAAAATACCCCTCTACTTAACGAAATTCCATCAAGCATGCCACCTAGATAAAAAAAAAAATACGTGGCTATGCCACATTACCATCCACATGTAAAATATTATATTTTTTAATTATATGACATTTCTTTCTTCTTTATTTTATTTTTATTTTTTTGCAAAGCAGTTTTATTGATCTGAAAAAAATATGATCAATAAAATTAAAAATTTCTAAAAATATTTAAATAAAATAAATCAGTGTTTTTATTGGATTTAGTTTAACATTTTTGAAATTTCTCGACATTGGGAAGGTACTAAATAAATTTTGTTAAAGGAGTATAAATTATTCAATTTTTTTCATTATATGATAAATTTTTCACTTAGATTATTAAAGAAAATTATATCCATATTTTTCTAATGATTAAAATATATTAAATGTCATTTACTTTTCTGAAAGTAAAATTTTCAAAAATTCTAAAAATACTTAATGATTAAACATAAAATTAGAAAAACTATTAACATTCATTGAGTTCAGAAAAAATAAATCAACATCACTGAATATAATCTTTTTATTTAATTCTTTCATCAATAAGAAAAGAATGTCATATAATTAAAAAATACTAACATTTTATATGTGGATGGTAATGTGGCATAGTCACGTTATTTTTTTTTTTACGAAAAAGGTTTTAAAATATTTCGACTTTGATGATCCTAATGGGATTAGATCTATCTTGTCTTTTAGGAATCCCTGGTGCAACAGTGAAGTTGTAGCCATGTGATCAGGAGGTCATATGGTTTGAACTCCTAAATCATAGAAACCACCTCTTTTGTATAGTTGTGACTTATGAGGTGAAGTCGTGCATTTATATGATATGTTTCTTCCCTAGTCCCTGTTCATAGTTAGAGCCTTTAACTAACAATTCTCATCTCAACGTTTATTTTATGTTTTGTTATAACCACTTCAGTGATAATATTAAAACTATAGTTATAATCTACAATGTATTTATAATTTATTCACTATGCTATTGCGTTGCTGCTTCATGTGTTAAACTTTAATGTTCAAGAAATTTTAGAGGTCGAGATAATAAATTGGCTAACTTTTTCTGGTGAAGTGAAACAATTTCTTTCTACTATGATTCATTCCATACGTATGATTAGATTTTATATTTCATTAGGAAGTACTACAATGAATAATACATCAAGGTATTTTTGAGCTTTTTCCGTAAAAAAAATTACGTGACTATGCCACATTACCATCCACATATAAAATATTAGTATTTTTTATTATATGACATTCTTTTCTTCTTTATGAAAGAGTTAAATAAAAAGATTATATTCAGTGATGTTGATTTATTTTTTCTGAACTCAATGCATGTTTGACAGTTTTTCTAATTTTATGTTTAATCATCAAGTATTCTTAGAATTTTTAAAAATCTCACTTTCAAAAAAGTAAATGACATTTAATATATTTTAATCATTAGAAAAAAATGGATATAATTTTCTTTAATAATCTAAGTGAAAAGTTTATCATATAATGAAAAAATTGAATAATTTGTACTCCTTTAACAAAATTTATTTAGTACCTTCCCAGTATTGAGAAATTCCAAAAACGTTAAACTAAATCTAGTAAAAATACTGATTTATTTTATTTAAATATTTTTTTAAAAAATTAATTTTACTGATCATATTTTTTTCCAAATCAATAAAATTGCTTTGCAAAAAAATAAAAATAAAGAAGAAAGGAATGTTATATAATTAAAAAATATAACATTTTATATGTGGATGGTAATGTGGCATAGCCATGTGTTTTTTTTTTATCTAGGTGGAATGCTTGGTGAAATTTCATTAAGGAGGCGGTATTTTTAAGCCAAATATTTAATAGAGGGATATTTTTGAGCTAAAAAATTAACGAGAGGCATTTTTTATCTATTTTAGATAGTTCAGGAGTATTTTTTATCTTTTTCTAAATTTCATTAGAGGGAGAGATATTTTTAAGACAAATATTTAATGAAAGAGTATTTTTTAACCAAAAATCTAACGAGAAATATTTTTTAGTTATTTTAATAGTTAAGAAATATTTTTTAGCCTTTTCTCTGATAATAATAATAATAATGGGAAATGTGGATGTGGATAGTGGAGGGACCATCCAACCAAGGATTTTTTATTTTCATAAGCGACAAAATCCACTATCATAATTTGTCGTGTTTATGCTTTCCCACGACTCTATGATCCTTTTGGCTTTGTCCCTGTGGGTACGCTTTCTTGTATAGTGTAGTATCAAAATAAAAATGATACCAGTTGTCGGGCACTGTTCAGAATACAGCAGCATTTGTAAAGTAGTTGAATGATAATCATCAACACCAACACCAATAATGCATTCAATGGTAATTTTATAAACGAAGATATGAAATATTTCTATTGAACAATTAATATTTAATTAAATTAATTAATTTTATCTTCAAAATTTAACCCGCTCCAGCCATTTATGACTCACTCCAATTCCTTAAACAAAAAAGAAATTCCCATTCATCATCATAATTTGCTCATCTCCTCTCTTCTCATGGATTGAGAGATGATCGATGGGATTGCAAGGATTTTGGGTAGTAAAGGTGGAGTTATTGGTACTGATTTAAGTTCTGTTGCTACTGCTATTGCATCTTACAATGTGCAGAGGTATGATTTGGAGGTTTGTATTTGATTGTTGCTCCTAGTATGGTTTGAAATGATGCTTCAATGAAAGTTGGGATTCATATAGCCTACCCAACTTGTTTGTGACCTAGCTATAGTTGTTGCTAGTTGCACTTTGTATGGCTCCTCTTAGTGAACCAGGTTTATATCACTGATCAAATTTTTATGATGCAAATTATGAATCGAGCATTGTCTTGTATGTTTGTGCCAGGAAAGAGTCCATGTAAAGCAAGGATCTTGGTTTGAGCCTTTGAGAGATGATGAAGGAGAATTTGTGGGACTGGTGAGTAATCCATCATAAATTCCAAGCAAAGATATTGGTGGACTACAAGCTGAAGTTGGTAAACATGAACCTAGACTAGTGTTAGACAGTGGAGCAAGTGGTATGAATGACCTTATCCATCTCTGCGACGGAGTTGTTTCGGCGTTGAAACCTGGCGGTTTCTTTGCATTTGAGGTAAACTATCCATGTTCTGGATTACATGTCTACCTGGATTACATGGACTGGGAGGAGATGAGCAGATTATGATGAATTGGGATTTCTTTTTTGTTAAAGAAATGGGAGCGGGTCTTAGTTGGGTAGGTTATTTGGCTGGGCGGGTTAGATTTTGAGGATAAAATTAATTAGTTTAATTAAATATTAATTATCCAATAGAAATATGACATGTCATAAAAGAGGTTGGGCCAATAGGCAGCTGATAAATGGAAAGGCAAAATTGACCCAATTTAGGCTCAATAGGTAGATGAAGGATATTTTTGTACTATTTTAGATAGTTGAAAGATATTTTAAGTCTTTTCCATTTTATAAATGGATTTACCCTCTTTTGAGCAGAGGGACTATCCGAAAAGAATAAGCTAGCGTCAAGTTTTTCTTCAAATACTACTTGAAAAATTTATGGCCAAAAAGGTTCTTAGATGCATGCAAATTTTACTCTCTATCTTTGTGGGTGGAAAGGTTATTTTGCCCGAGAAGTTATTGATGGAAGGATTGCAACAAGAAAATATTAAGATACAAAGTAAAATGACACAATAGATGATAAAGACATAGAAAAATAAGAAACTACACGATTACCCAATACTAATATTAATAAGGAAAAGTAGGGGCGGAAACTCACACCCGCTACCATAAGACTTATAATTATATGAGAAAAATTATCAAAACATATAAATATTGAAAAGTGGGAATCCATAAATAAATCAAGGGATGACTTAGTGGTAGGAAAGGAACTCTTAGCAACGCGTCTCTTGGGTAGTTGAATGTGGATTTGATTCCCTGTGAAGGTGCTTATTTTTTTTCATTTAATTATTTTCAGCCCCTGTTTTTTATTGAAAATCCAAATCTCATATCCTCCTCTGAGGAGAAGAGGGTATTGGGTTAGCCCCTGCCTCTCCCATTGAACGGGCGACCACACTAGTTGTCTACTAATCCTTAATCTTAATCTTCGACTTTCTCATGTTCCTATTTAGGATTATGTTTTCAATAAGTTGTTATTGTGTTATGTCCTGTTTTATTATCTTCATTCGGTTCTTTTTCAGTTTACCTCTGCCTCTTAACTCTTGATACAACCAACCATTCCTCTTTCTAACTGACGTATTCGTGCACCTTCCTTTTACATGCCCGAACAATCTCAATTTTACTTTCCTCATTTTTTTTACCATGAAGTTTTCTCCTACCTTACTTCGTATAACTTTATTTCTAATTATTTATATCTCTTTTAGTATATCTACATTCATTACATCCGGAGTAGATAATTATGTGGTAGAGATCTGCAAAGCAATTGGTAAACAGCCAATTAAAGTTCGAAGTTCTACAACTAAAACTTTGACGTTTTACGTGCAGTGTCAATTAACTTTTGAATGAGGATAGTAGAAGTTATTGTAGTGGTTCCTCATTTTTTGTTTTGAACTTTTGAGTACGTGTTGCGAATCATTGATATTACTTTGTAGTTCATATTAGGAGTTGGGGGACGGGGGGAAGGGGGGAAAGACAAACACATGAAAATTCATTAAAATGGGACAAGGCGACAAGAATTGTCAATGAAATTTCACCTCATTGTAGATTCAGGATGGTCCAAATATCATGTCAATCAAGAAAATTCATTTGATTAATAAGATTTCAATTTACTATATAGCACGTGTTACAACCATAACATAGTTTTGTACTACAGTCTAGATGACAAAGAATGGATAAAATTATAAAATAGCCATTTTTCAATAGTCCAACGTTGAAAGTCATCGAAAAATTAGTTCATTTTGAAATCCATGACGCTACCATCACAGTATCCTGGACAAAATCTAGATATCTTCATAGAAGTTCACTTATTTTAAGTTTGAAATCTATAACATAGATTTGAAATTTATGACAAATATTTTAGACTTTTTACTTAATTAAATTTAAAATTCACACTAGTATATTACTTTTAAATGACTTTCCAACCATTGATTACGACAGAATACATGTAGATCTTTGAATTTAATTTTTTCTGCGTTGACACCTTAATGAAGTCATGTTTCTATGGAACTCTTAAACCCCTCATGAAGTATATCTATTAAACCCCACCCATCTAACCTGTCACATATCTTGAGTTTGCATTCATTTAGAGTGGTGCACGTGTATCACACACAACCTACATCGACTTACAACCAATCAAAACACAATACCTATTTTTTTAACACTTCATCGAATTAAAAAATAAAATTTAAATTAGTGTTTTGAGCCTTCATTTTAAAAAAAAAAAAACAGCCTGGATAAGTATTTAGCCCCCACAAGTTTACTATTTGAATGGGATGATAAAAAATCCAATTTTGATAAAATAATGTTCATTTACAAACTTCTAAAAATAACCAATGTGAAACAATTCTCTTATGTGTATTGTGGACAATATGATTGGAAATAAACAGGATTTGCTTTGCATCCTGTATCATGTATAAAAATAGATGTCTCTTGAATCTTCTTCTTCTTCTTCTTCTTTTTTGAGGGGGTGGTTGTAAAAGGAATGTTATGAACAAACATGGAACATTAATACTAAGATTTCCTAGAGGCGATAGGTCATACGTAATTTGTTTTGCCTTCTATAGCTGTAGTCTGTTGTAATTGTACTTTCTTGGTGCCATACTGCCATTACTATATAAAAAAAAGATGTTGAATTTTGAAGTCATATTGTTATTATCCAATATTATCTACTTTAAAAGTCATTAAATTACAAGCAAGTCAACAATTATCGGCAGCAAAAATCTTATAAGCTATTTGTTAAACTCTGTGACTTTCTATTAATATGATTTTAAATACTGCGCCTGAGTCTAATGGGATACAATTTTAGGGACTTTGTAAGTTCATCAATAATTGATTTGACGGAAGAACTCCATAAGTTTCCAAAATTACTTAATTTTTCAGAAATTATACATAAACGACCTTTTTGGTATATTTGACATCACAAACTGAATTGGAAACGAATATTCAATTTTTAATGAGTGAAGGGTGAAAAACAACCCTAAAGTATCTCAGATTTTTGAGTTTTATATCTGAATTATTAGATGTGAGAATTTGTTACCAGCACTATTACAAACTATTTATCAAATCACACCCCAGCTATCAATTGTTTGAGTTTCATACTTGAACGTTTAAGTAGAAAAATTAAATAATAAAATAGTTTAAGTTTAGGATTGTTTTGATAAATAATTGATGATAGTTCAATCGAAAAATTCAAATACCTGATAATTTAAATATAAAACTCAAATAACCAAGATACTTTGTTTGTGTTTTTACCATTAACTCATCCTGGATATTAATATCCCTAAAATACATGGTTGCAATTATGCATAAGAATCCGACCACTTGGTCCATCTGGTCATGATAAGGTCTTAACTCGTGGACACAAATTGGCCTTGTCTACTGCAACTTGAGGTTCACATAAAAAGCAAAAGATCTTACAAACTTTTTAACCTTCTAACCTAAAGAAAATTTTCTCCATTTTCTCTTCAAAGTACGACAATAACAAAATGGGGTCTCAAATTTATTCACCTACTCCTCAATTTTCCAGCCAATTTCCCAAAACCAAATCAAGACAAGTATCTTCATATGCCTCACTTCAGTTAAAACCAAGAATCAGTATCATAAGTTCTCAGCAACAGCCAGAGTCTACTGGTGTTGTTACTGAAACAGCAATTCCAAGAACTAGTACATTCAATGTGGACTTCAAGACTTTTGAAGCTTGCAAACTTGGTATTTCTAGATATCCAGATTTTGTGTATAATGCACAAGGGGGTACAGGTACTGGAACTGGCAAAAGAATTGAGTCGAGCAATGAAATTTCGATTGATTTTGACTTGGAAAAGTTGTACATTCCTCCATTAACATCTGCAACTGCTAAGTTCTTGGGATTGCCATTGCCTCCTTTTCTGAAAATTGATATTGAACCTGAGCTCCTTAAAGGATATGTCAACCAAGAGACTGGCAAGGTACATTGCTTACCCCAATAAATTGTCCTTAACAGAAATATATGAACTCATCAAGAAATGAGAAAAAGAGAGTGAATTTCAAGCTTACCCCTTTTATAGGTTAATCTGGAGTTCAAGGCCAAGTTCTGGTTTTCAGTTGGAACCATCTATAGAGCGCCACCACTGCTTGTGGATACGCTTTTAACGTCAGAGGAATCAAAAGGAAGAATTAGAGAAGGAAGAGGGCAGAGGCTAAATGGAGGAGGAAAGTGCAAACTTGTTGGGGTGGCAACAGTTGAACCTATTGACGACTTGTTTATGAATACATTCCTTAGCCTTCCAACAGAATGTCTTGCAAATATGAACGCTAAATTCTCATTTTCCAGTACCTAGACGCTTTGCTAAGCAATAGTTATGTGAGATCACATTGTATAGCTCTCAAACGGTAATATAAAAAGAAAGGCCAATAAGCATTGAAGTTACATCTCAATTGAAGTTATAGAACATTCAAATTTGGATTTTGTAATACAGAAAATGTAGAATTTATGGGAACCTGGATGTATATGTCCATTGATACATGATTTACATTATACTGCAATTGTACCAATTTTTACATACTTTGTATACTCTGCTGTGTTCCAAAAGAAAAAGCGAGGACTTCTCCCTCTATTTTTATTTCTGCTATATCCATCCATCCTCCAGCCTTTCAGCATTCAATCCGAAATAACTGCCTCTTCACTGCACAATATCATGCTGCGTCAAGGAAATAAGGGTCAGAATATCACGCTTCGTTGGACGCAGTTGACCAAACTATTAAAGCAAGAAAACCAATTTAAATTACCATAAATCACATGTTCTGCCTCTGAAATTGTTCTAATAAACTAACAAAACAAAGTGCTATACATTATTCAAATGCAAGCCTCTGAGTATCAACCAGCGAAGCATATAGACCCTTCCTTTCCAACAACTCTAAGTGTGTTCCCAACTCCGCGATCTTCCCATCAGCACAAAGCGCAATTTGATCTGCATTCTGGACTGTGCTCAATCTGTGAGCAATTACCAAAGTTGTTCGTCCCTTCATCAGATGGTCCAGGGCTTCTTGGACTAGACGCTCACTTACCGTGTCTAAAGCACTAGTGGCCTGCAGAAAACACAGAAAGCAAGGCCAGATTCATCAAATATATATAGTATCAGAATCAAAGGTGGATTCATAATTTGAACTTTATGCATTTGAGTTCAGATTTTATCACAACCCATTTGATTACTGGGTTCAAATTCTTTTGTGTTGGGTAGTAACTGAGAATCATTTACCATAACAAGCAAAAATGTTACACCTAAAGCGCACCTACAAATCATATCCACCTTCCAGGAAGGATAAGATGATTAAGTAGCCTCCAACAAAACCAGAAAACTAACAAGTACATTATCTTCGGATAAAAAATCAACATGTATGAGCTTTTCTAGACTCCTGTAAGACCTCTATCCTTTTATGACTTCTGTCTTTACCTGTGCTACTACATAATTGGTATTTACTATTTCACCTCGAAATAATTCCAGTTCCTTGTTCGTCAAGTGTGGTATATCATATCACCCCATACTGCTGCCACCACTTCCTTCTTAAACTGTCTGCATCTTTACTTTTTGATCCATTCTAGGCATAGTCGCACCTCCTGTTGTTGGCCAGTCACTCCAGTCCATGTAACAAGTGTGCCTCTTACCTCTTTTTTCCAGCTGCAGTCAACACACAAATGTTGATGTGTCTCATTAAGCAATCCATTGCATAGCATGTGCATCCTCCACTGGGATATTCATCCTTGCCATTCCATCTTTGTAAGCAGTTTACTCTGAGTTGCTATATGTTTTGGTTTCATAACTCTACTCCATATCAAATATGCTACCTGTAGTCTAGTCAGATTGACTTTTGGGGCAATACAACTACTACCAACTGAGAAAGCACCATATGATGGCAGTAAGTATTTGTCATTCAAATACCACACAGCAATGTCAAGTTTGATTGCATTTAACTTCTTCCAACACCAGCTAAAGTCCAATCGAGGAGCATGTGTCCATACTCCATATATCAGGTTGAGCCTTTATAAAGAGTTAATCCCTAACACATTCTTCTTTGAGGCCAACTGCCACAATAATTTTCCCACAGAAGCCACATTCCAGCATTTGCTACTTCTGATGTTGAGCACCTATATTTACCGGTGCCATTTTCCTCTTTTCAGTTGAGCTTCCCCATTAATAGTTTCCACATTTCTGATCCAATTGGTGGATTTTCTAAGACATATACATGGTCTAAACCAGTGTTATTGGGTTCAGATGAACCCGTAATTAATGCACGAGGTCCCCCTGATCACAACATCATCTAATACCTAGGAATTTGTCATTCATACTTATACTGTTCTGAGTTGAGCTGGATGGCTGTAATTCTATGATATAAATAATCATACGGTCTTCCTAGAGCAGATTGGGAAATATGCTTGTAATGTAAAATAATAAAAAGGTTGAGGCTTAAACCAGAATTAACAAAGAGAAAGAAGATACAAAGGCCACTCACAGAATTGTACTGCAGAGCACACATTGATAGCAGAGGGAGCAAAGAAGGGTCAAAGATTACCTCATCAAGTATCAAAACAGGGGCATTCTTCAGTAGAGCCCTTGCGATAGCAATTCGCTGAAAATGGAAAGACGGTATAATCAAGAGAACTCTGCAAACTCTTGAAGAGAAAAAGAAAATGAAAAGCTCTAATAAGTGCATGCATAAACAACACAGTGATTTACTACCTGCCTCTGTCCACCACTCAATAAACCACCACGTTCACCAACCAATGTGTCATAACCCTGTCAGTTTCTCGAGAGATAATTGGCAGATATAGGAGTAAATATCAAATAGACGGATGACAGAAGCAGCCTTTCAGAAATGACAAACCTGCGGCATTGAAATTATGAACTCGTGAGCATTGGCAGCCTTGGCTGCCTTTATCACGTCCTCCTTGGATACATATTCATCAGGGAGAGCATAAGCAATATTTTCTCCAACTGATACAGAGAAAAGAACAGGTTCCTACAAGCGAGATTTTATGGATGTCAGAAACAAATAGAAAGTGATTGCAAGGCTCAGGACAATCACTGACATCATCCAGAATTCAATTTCAAAGTCAAATCTTCGGTGAAGAAAATGATCCTGAGAATAGTGTTACACTGCTTAAGCAGTGAGTGTTGAAGACAAAAGAGCCATACATACTTGATTAACTATAGAGACAACCCGTGCCCACTGGCTCTTATCAAATGTGCGCAAATCTTCTCCTGCAACAGTTATGCGACCTCGAGTTGGCTGCAAGGTCAAGTTATTGGCTAATATATTTACCTTTAGACCTTCTTAGAAGGACCACATAAACTTGTATTCAGGAATATTCAACTAGATAACCGAAAGTAGACCTCATAGAAACGTGATAATAGCTGTACTACTGTGCTCTTCCCTGCACCACTTGGTCCAACCAAAGCTGTGACAGTACCACATTTTAGGGTTAAATTAAGACCACGAAGGATTTCCACATCAGGCCTCACTGGATACGAGAAATCCACATCTGCATACAAAATATAAAAAGAATTTTATTAATTAACAAAGGGAATGGTGCATTTTCCATTACTTCTTCCCATCATGTCTTTTTCAGAATATGGAAGTGTGACAGATTCCTGAAACTATAGCTGAACAGACAAGAACATGATCTGTTTCTCTAAACAAAAGTAGTATTCATAAGCAAGACAATTTACTGAAAAGGGACCAGAAAACCTCCTAGATAAAAAGTTACACAAAGATCTACCTTAGAGATTTAACCATCCAAAAAGGAACTAAATCCATCAATCGAACTTGTTATCTGTACCTTGTTTATCAACTTATCAAAATAAATAGTAAATCCACTTTTTCCAGTGTTGTACAAGCAGCACAAAGAAGCAGGTATGGCAAAAGTATATACCTTCAAGACAGATATCACCAGTCTCCGCCAGGTTTCGCACACTGCTTCCGAATTTTAGTGTAGACATGTATCTTGTTTTGGTAGATTGCTTCTTCTCATTAGAACCATTCACCAAATATAATTCTAAAACCTCATCATGGACCTTCTTTTGCTTCATGTCTTTCTCTAAAGAATATGCAAGCGCTTCATCAATTTCAGCATCGGATAAAACAGAGTTAATTCTCTCAGTTGCCGCAAGAGCTGCACGAAGGTCTCCAAAGGTATTTACGAGCCCTTGAACCTATAACACATAATCTGTTAAGTAGATGATGGAAGATAAAAATGGGGGGGAAAAGTGAGCAACGGCAAAAAAATTACTCACAGCGAAAGTTAATGTAAATGTATATCCAATAAATGAAGCCACAATTCCCACCGATAATTCACCCTGCATCAGTTAATATGCAAATAAAGTCAAATCCTTAGAGGAAGAGAGTCCAGATATAAATTTACTAGTGGATTGGAAAAAAGTACTGGCAGATGTAATACTCAACTTGAAAACAAATTACAGCTTAAGATGGATAAACCCTTGAAGATATAAATATCCGTCTTCTGATTTTTGGTAGGTAAGATATAAGTATCCATCAGTATGTTTAAAGTACTTACTGCCTTTACTTTGCTTCCACCAAGACAATATAAAGCCATCAAGGAGATATAAACTGCCACCCTCGTCACTGACTCATTTAAGGATTTGAAGGTTCCAAGCTTTATGCCACTACTCTCATACTCGAGTACCTGTCACAAATACAATCTAGTATCTCTAGAACAGCAACTATGACAATTCTAGTCCTCACTGAATCTAAGGAAATCAAATAGCCTCTATATTACCCGGCGAGCAAATTCTGACATCTGACGCTTCTCCCCACTAAATGACCTTACCTGCAGAATTACCACCATAGAAGTGTATGGGCATCACAGGACAATCTGAAACTTAGTAAAGTTACAGAAATTAAGGTAAAATCTGAATGGGCTAAAGATCATGAACTTACAGTGCGAATGGCAGAAAATGATTCAGTCACAGAATCAGCTATTGATGCTTGAACCAGTCCATGAGCTTTGAAGACATTTACAGTTGACCTCTTGTACAGTGCTAATAAGTTCATAAACATTAGGAAGACGCACAGACAACTCAAACAGAATACCAGTAATTACCAAGACCCACAAATCATCTTCTTTCTGCAGTTCCATTTCTACTTATTACCTGTGCCTTTGCTACCAATAAACATATTGCTTCTGGTATTTCTTTCTCTGGCATGAACCAAGATATATGATCTTGAGCAATATAACTAATCGCCACATGTCAATACAATGAAGCGAGTGTGACAATAGTACAAAAACAACATACCTGAGGGGTCTGGAATGTGACAGTAGTTGAATTTACGAATTATATAAGTCAAGCTGAAATATATGTTACTCCCTCCGTTTCAAAAAGAATGACCTAGTTTGACATGACACGGAATTTAAGAAAATAAAGAAGACTCTTGATCTTGAGGTCCTAAACTTAAGTTATGTCAAATGTACCAAATTCCCTTTAATCTTTTGGTCATAAACATGCCACGTGGAAAGTTGAAAATAAAATACTACCAAACAAGGAAAGAGGCCATCCTTTTTGAAACGGATTAAAAAGGAAAGTAGGTCATTCTTTTTTGAAACAGAGGGAGTACTGTTTATTATGATTAAAACTATTAACTGCACACCAAGAAACTGAAAATTCAACAAAGGTATTAGCTATAACTTGTTTAAGTGCACAGAGAAACCAGTAATATCAGAAATAAAATATTTACCGACTAAAATAGACACGGCGAGCATGAGTAAGCCCAGAATTGGTGCAAGTTGGGGAGATAGAGCAAACAATAAGGATAATGTTCCCACCACCTGCATGAAGAAAAGAATCCAGCTGTGTGAAAGATTATGATGTAAGGTACTCACAGAGAAAAAGCAGAAGGTGGACGGGAGGAAGGAGAAAGTAAATTAACAGACAATGCATTTTGAGCATCATTAAGGAAAAGATGGGAGCTAAAAATTTGGAGTCACGCAATTGATGCCTCACCATATTGATGCAAGTTGTTAATTAGAAGTGCAAGTTGCTATTAGTTAGTTAGAGCAAGTTGCAAGTTGTTAATTAGAAGTGCAAGTTGTTATTAGTTAGTTAGAATTCAGTTGTTCAGTGGAAAGTTCACAAAAACAGTTAAAGTCCATCTGTTAGTTACAAAATTAGTTGGTAGTTAGCTAAGACTAGATACAACTACTATAAATACCGACTTGTAATACTACATATTCATTCATGATAATAACATTTCACTTCTTCTCCTAAATTTCTCTATCTTGGCTATCTTCTCGGATTAGAACCCTGAATAGCTATTCTGTTCCGCGAGTTCAACTCCTGGAATAGATTAATTTTTGTTGAGTGCATCATTTGGTATCAAAGCTAGACATTCCTCGGCATGCCAGTTACTCGAAACAAGAATCAAGAGCAAGCTTCTGGAGAAATGGATGACAAATTGCTTCAGATTCAAGAGCAGTTACAGAAACTCATGGACGGAATGACCACCATGAATGAACGCAATTCCCAAGCTGATAAGGAATTGGGTGAAATTAAGGAGGTTATGAATAGGTTGGACATTCAAGCAAACGACAAGGAAGCTGGAAGAGCAGAATCTTCAGCTGATAGAGCTTGTTCTGTGGAGGTTCAGCATGACTACAGACCCAAAGCCAATCATCACTCTGGTAATTTTCTTACTAGATGATCCAGAGTAGAATTCCACAAATTTGGAGGTCAAGATTTAAGGACCTGGTTGTATAAAGTGGATCAGTTTTTTGATATGGATGAAACTGCTTTTGATCAAAGAGTTAAAATAGTTGTTATTCATTTTGAGGGGGAGGCCATTGCTTGGCATAGGTCATACATGAAAGCTAGAAATTCTTTGAGGGATCCTTCTTGGACTGAGTATGTAATTGCTTTGAATGAGAGGTTTGGGGAAGAATTTGAAGATCCTATGGAAGCCCTAAAAAATTTAACTCAGACTGGTAGTGTTAAAGATTATCAAGCTAATTTGATAGGTTCTTGACCAGGGTGAATTTGTCTACTGAAAACTCTATTAGCTGTTATTTAAGGGGGCTTAAACCAGAGTTAAATAAGACTGTAAGGATCCAAGCTCCAAAGACATTAATGCAGGCTTATAAAATCACAAGATTGCAGGATGAAGTATTTGAAACACAGGCTATCTGAGATCTATTGTAAAGCCCCTATCTCCACCTATCTTGCCCACTCCCAATCAAGCAAAACCTTCCTTCTATCAAAAGGCACTGATTCCTGCTAATACATACAAAAAGCCAGTGAAAACCCAAGCTAATAAAACCAACAGATTCAGTAGCAATGGGAATGGAAGAAGACTGACTGCAGCTGAGATGGATGAGAAAAGGATGCTTCTTTTGTGATGAGAAATATGTGCTGGGACACAAATGCAATACTAACAGGCATATCTATATGGTGGACATATTAGAAGATGAAATGCTTATTGAAGAGGATAAGAAGGTTAACGATCAGGATGATAAGGTTGAGTTAGATGAAATCATGACAATATCACTTCAAGCTTTTACAGGAGTAACTGGCTATCAGACTATTAGAGTGACTGGGTATCATGAGAAAAGACCCTTGCAAGTCTTGATTGACACTGGTAGCACACATAACTTCATTGACCAGGATGTAGCTCAGAAGTTAGGGTGAAAACCAAGTACAATTTTGGCTCAGTCAGTCAGTGTTGCAGATGGTAGAAGAGACAAACAGCTTCAGTATGTAAGAATCTGCAGTGGTTGCTGCAAGGCACCACATTTGCATCTGATTTTTTGTTGTTACCATTGGGAAATGTAGACATTGTTTTGGGAGTGCAATGGTTGAACACTTTGGGCAGGATCTTGTTTGATTTTCAGAACAGGACCATAGAATTCAGATACAAGGGTAAGAAGCATGTATTGAGAGGGTCTAGTCAACTCTTAAAACAACAAGAGCAAAGGCAGTTAACAGAATGGAATGTGAAGAAACTCAATTCTTTATGATGTCCTTGTTGACTAATATGGAAAAAGGGTGTCAATGTTACAATATTCAAGCTGAACAAGGTAATTCAACTCCACCAGAATTGTCAATTTTAATTGAACAGTACAACAACATATTTGAATTACCTACCACATTACCACCACATAGAGGCAAGTTTGATCATAGAATTCCATTGGTGGAGTCTACATGTCTTGTTAACAAGAGACCTTATAGATATCCAGGAGTAAAAAAAGACATTATAGAGAAGCTTGTACAAGAGATGTTAGATCAAGGTGTGATACAACATAGCACCAGTCCTTATGCTTCTCCTGTGGTACTAGTTGGTAAGAAAGATGGAAGTTGGAGGCTATGTATTGATTACAGGGAGCTTAACCAGTCAACAATTAAGGATAAGTTTCCAATACCTATTATAGAAGACCTTTTGGATGAGCTTGGAGGAGCTGTTGTATTCTCTAAAATTAACCTTAGAGCTGGATATCATCAACTGAGGATATATGATAAGGATGCTCACAAGACTGCCTTTAAAACTCATGAAGGGCACTATGAGTTTCTGGTGATGCATTTTGGTTTAACCAATGCCCCTTCTTCCTTCCAAAACCTCATGAACTCAGTATTTAGACCATTGCTAAGGAAAACAGTTCTGGTTTTCTTTGATGACATCCTTATCTATAGCAAGTGCATGACTGATCACATTGTGCATGTCAAGGAAGTATTTGATCTGATGCTGAAGTTTTAATTATATGCTAAAATTTCTAAATGTGCATTTGGGGTGCCTAAGGTGGAGTATTTAGGCCATTTTATTAGTGCTGAAAATGTGTCCACTGATCCTAAAAAGATCATTGCAGTGTCCAATTGGCCTGTGCCTAATAATAACAAACAATTGAGGGGTTTCTTGGGCCTTGCTGGCTACTACAGGAGGAGGTTTATCAAGGGGTTTGGTTCAATATGTAGACCCCTACATGATCTGCTTAAGAAGGACAACTTTGGTTGGAATGAAGAATGTACCGCAGCTTTTGAAAAGCTGAAAAAATCTTTGATCTCTGCACCTGTCTTGGTCATGCCTGATTACTCTAAGTTGTTTGTGGTTGAGACTGATGCAAGTGGATAGGGTATTGGGGTTGTTCTAATGCAGCAGTAGTAAACAGGACCTTGGAAACTTACTTAAGGTATTTTTGCTCTGATAGTCCTAAAGATTGGCCTCACTATCTACCCCTAGCTGAATGGTGGTACATACTACTTATCACTCTTCTATTAGATGCTCTCCATATGAGGTGCTTTATGGTCAAAGGCCTCCTATTCATCTTCCTTATTTGGTTGGAGAGTCATCAGCGGAGATGGTTGATAGGTCCTTAGCTGTCAGAGAGGCTATTATATGCCTTCTGAAATTCCATATACAGAGGGCACAACAGAGAATGAAATCTTTAGCTGATAAGCACAGGTCTGATAGAAGCTTTGAGGTTAGAGATTGGGTCTACTTGAAGCTACAACCCTATAGACAGATTTCCATTGTTGTGAGGCCTAACAATAAACTAGCTGCTAAATATTATGGTCCTTACCCTATTGCTGCTAAGGTAGGGGTGGTAGCCTACAAGTTGTTGTTGCCAGTTGATGCCTTAATTCATCACACCTTTCATGTGTCTCAGTTAAAAAGGTGTCATGAGTTCCTTCAGTCATCAATCATCCACCTGTCTTTCATCTTTCCAGCCCATATTGTCCATTGCCTGAAGCTGTGCTGGAAAGAAGAATGGTGAAGCGAGGCAATAAGGCTGTTGCTCAGGTGCTTATCGAATGGACTAACGTTGATGCTGACCAGGCCACTTGGGAATTCCTCACTGATGTCCAACATAGGTTTCCCACATTCCAGCCTTGAGGACAAGTCTGCTCTCATGGGAAGGGTATTGATGCAAGTTGTTAATTAGAAGTGCAAGTTGTTATTAGTTAGTTAGAGCAAGTTGCAAGTTGTTATAAGTTAGTTAGAATTCAGTTGTACAGTGGAAAGTTCACAAATTCATTCATATAAATACTACTATAAATACCAACTTGTAATACTGCATATTCATTCATGATAATAACATTTTACTTCTTCTTCTCCTAAATTTCTCTATCTTGGCTATCTTCTCGGATTAGAACCCTGAATAGCTACTCTGTTCCTCGAGTTCAACTCCTGGAATCGATTAATTTTCTGTTGAGTGCATCACATATGTACACATCCAAGCCAAATCAGCAAAGAGTAGTGTCCAAATAAGGAATTTTAAGAACCAAAAATTTCAGAAACGCAACATCAGGAAATTCTACCCCAGAAAAAGAACACTGGAATTGTTCTAATGATCCAACATTGGACTTGCTTTGCAATCAAAAAGAAAGAGAACTAATTCAAAATAAATATAAAGCTCACTTTTGTTTAGTGAGAGTTGCTTGCCTCTGATAGTGCCCTAAAACCACGATCCCGTGAAGTATTCTCACTGACAATATTTTTGAGCGAACCCAGATCAGATGTTAATAGAGCTGTTAATTCACCAACCTACAAATAGAAAACTAAATAAGGCATAGGAAGAGCAGTAAATAGAGACACCAAATATAAGTAGACAGCCAAATTTGGAAGGCCTATGAAAGAGCAAGACCAAGTGTACAATTCGTAGTCCACCCTCCCAAACAGCATCCACACAGGTCATAATATCATCTGCTTAGGGTTATACGATCTCTCTTATAGCTGCAAACCTAATCCAAAGTTCCAAAACCACAATGCACACAGGCCACCTCATGAAGTTATTATTCATACTGGCATTAGGTACATTCCACGAGACATTTTTTAGAAGCTCTATTTGGAATTCCCACAAGCACGCAAGGGCAGGAACGACCTTGTATAATAGAAAAGATAGCACAACAAAAGAAGTATCATACCTTGTAACGGTCAAAAAAGTCAACCTGCAAAGAGAAAGAAAGCAAAGCTTTAAAAAGGATGTCTTGAATGAGTTTGCAATAGTAAATCTTGGAAAACATTTCCAAAGCAGTTGGAAGCCAAAAGGCAACACATGTGTTCCTGTACATCAATAACTATTTCATAAATCAGTTGATTGATCTCTTTGTATAGGAAAATCAGTTGATTGATCTTTCCCATGCTAAAATAAATCTTGAAAAACGTTTCCAAAGCAGTTGAGGTGAAAAAGTAACGTGTCTTTTGGTAAGTAAAATAACTATTTTGTAGATCAGTTGATTGATCTTTTCCATTACAAAAAGGTTATAGGCATTGATTATTAACAAGGTTAGCAGAATGCTACCATTACCAAGGAATCATGAGAAATAAAGAATTAAAAGATGTGATTCCTTAAATACATGAAACTAGTATGATGCCAATTCTAGATTGCCCTAGTCACAAAAGGTACAAAAGCATCTTTAGGATAGAAGATTGATAATTCATGACCTTAGCATTCTAAATTTAAGATGTCACTTATTAATATCATCTTATGACAAACCAATATACATCAATTTAAAGTTTCAAACAGCTATCTAATTTGATTTTAATGTTAACCTTTTGAATCAGTACTCTCTGAAAAATTTGAGCCCTTAAGCTGGACATAACCTTCTCCCAAATGGAATTCATGTTCACCACATAGATAATTGTAAAAATGGGCTCCAGTGCATATAGAAGTCCCACTTTACTGAGCAGTTCCAACAAAGGCTCTGGTCTTGTTCCAATAAGTACCTCGAAAAATCTTCCTGCAATGATAAGCTCAAGCAACTGTAAGTCCTACTCAGCATAAATTTTATATTTATTAAACACAAATAATACATTTACTCTAGTTTCTGTGGTTCCATATGACGCAATTGTATTGATATCATGATTTTAACTAGCATTGCAACAAATTTGGCCTAGTGCCACCACTCTGCCTCCCAAGGTAGGGATAAGGCACTCTCCCCAGACCACACTTATGGAATTATACGAGGTATGTTGTTGCTGTTGTTGTTGCTGCTGCTGCTGCTGCTGCCACCACTCTATCAAAATGTCTTTTCACTTGTACTGAATTTCGCCTATAATCTTGCCTGATATGGATGATAGCATCTTGAACAACTAATATAATTGACTTAAATCACTTCATTTTCTCTGGTCCAAGGGGTGGAAAGGGGCAGACAGACTTTCATCTGCTTGGTTCTCTGCATAGTGTAACACACCAAGCGTTTCAACCAAAATAAGCAGGCAGGAAGGAAATTGGCAACTCAAATCCGAAAATTGGCTCTGTTTGGTCAAATAACTTTTAACATGTGACATCTAAAAGTTGCACCTTTCCTGCAACAAAATAAGGAAGTCCCTGATATTTGTTTCAAATTTTGGCTGGAATAGTTATATGATTTACATATGCAACTGCCCTGTAATATTGATCACCCCGTTGCCAAACCAAACTATGAATACGTTATATGCATACTCTTTCGCACTCAACCTTGTTATTCTAAAAATTTAAGCAAACTAACATACTTAAAACTTCTCCACACGTCCATATTATCTCTAGCACTAACATGTTTAAGAGAGAAATATCTATCATCTTAAAAATGAGTTGCTATAGGTGCTTAACATAATCCTAAGTTACTCCACACGTGGACAACTGTCTTGGATGAATTATATTCAATAGAAATTGATTTTTGCATACTGATATAAAAGTATTCTACATCCTCACTCCTGAAATGAACAGCTGATACAAGCCGAATCTGCGTCAATCTCCTAAGGTCTATATCCCAAGGTCGACTCAAAGGGGTCCAAGCCATGACTACCTTAAGGACACGGGGACGTGTTCGGAGGATCCTTTTGGAGCTACCACTAGAGCAGTACCATGTGTGGATGATAGCTTGGCGCATGAGAGGAGCTATATCCAAGGATATGATCCACGAGCCCATTGAGCAACATCGCGTTTGGATGATAGCTTGGGGCATTGGAGGTGCCTTGCTAAAAGTATCAATTGGGCCTCTTTGTCGTACTGGGTCACTTTTGGCCCCGTTTTGTAATAAATAAACCATGACTATAAATAGTTAGGATTTCCGTTTTCTTAGAAATGAGTTGTTGAATGATGATGAAAGTGTTTTTGAGTTGTGATTTTCGTAGTTTATTCTTCATTTTCATATTTTTGTTCGTATCATTTGATATCAAAGCCGAACTTAGGATCGTTTCAACGATTCTAGTCTTGGGATTCGTTATCACAAAAGAAATTCCAAAAAAGAAGTTTTTTAAAATTCCCCAAATTTTGATTTTTTGACTTTTGTGTTATCTTAAGTTTTCAGTGCTAGATTCGTGTTCTCTAGTACAATTTGAGTTTAGATCTGAAAGTTGGTGTTAATTCGTAGTTGATTTGAAGGATCTGCCATTGTTGGGTTGAGCTTTGAAGAAATGAAAATGGGTGTTCAAATCTAAAAATTTTATAGTGAAATTGAAGGGTTAAAGATATTGGGGTTTGTTTCCCATACCAAAAGGATCCCGAATCTAGAATTTGAAGCGATTCCGAGTTGGAACAAGAGAGTTGAAAATTTGGAAGTTCACAAAGAAGGTGTACTTATTTATGCAAAAGGAATATTCAAAAAGAGAAAAAATCCAAAGGAAAGAAGTACAAAAAAGGCCTACAATAGTTGGTTGTCCGGGGGCATCTGTGCCCCCATCTGCGTGGGCAGATAACTTCGCAGGTCAGAATCAGCCTCACTATTTTGTGACATGCGGCCCCACACACATGGGCACTTCACTCCCACGCACTTCAACAGTCCAAAACCCACTTTTGCTCAGGTTCCAACTTCTTAGTTTCAAATTTTGATTTCTAATTTCATTTCTTGATTCCTAAACTAATGAACAACTAGTATTTGATCTACTTAGTTGATTGATTAGTTCTTGGGTCCATTTTTCTTTCTTCGTCCTATTTCATTTGTACTTTTCTAGTTTTATTTCTTAATTAACTTCTTTGATTCAGGTTCTTTAGTTTTAATTGAGTCTTCTGTATTTGTTTCCTTCCATTTCTCAAGTGTAATAAAGACCATGGGTGGGGCAAACCTTGATACCATATTGGAGGTCATCATGGGAATACGACAAGATGTGAAACAAATGACTGGGAGAATGTCAAAAATGGATGGTAGAATGGGAGGTATTGATGGTAAGATGGCAAACATTGGGGACCACTTAAAAGCTGCAAATTTTATTCCTCGACCCCATGTCCAAACTCCCTCAAGCCTACCAACCCAAAGCGCTCCCACTATCACTACACTGGGAATCATCCACCATATTTGTGCACCAATGTCTCAAAGACGTGTTCCTGTATTCCAAATCCAATTTGGCAAAGACATTTCCAACATTAGGCCCTTGTTACCCACTAACCACGATACTAGCATTTTGCCTAGTATCAGCCCCTCTCTTTTGCAGGTTAAGGAGGATCCAAAGAAGTTCCTCATGAGAACAAACTTGCAAGCCTAACAAAATTCTTGCAAAAGGATTCCAAACTTGAAAAGTGTGATGTCAAGTCGATGCAAGATTCAGATCGAGGACAAATCCTCTTCAAGAAGGGGAGGATGAAACAAGTCAAATCAGCGTCAATCTCCTAAGGTCTATATCCCAAGGTCGACTCAAAGGGGTCCAAGCCATGACCACCTTAAGGAAACGAGGACATATTAGGAGGATCCTTTTGGAGCTCCCACTAGAACAATAACATGTGTGGATAATAGCTTGGCGCGTGAGAGGAGCTATATCCAATGATACGATCCACGGGCGCATTGAGCAACGTCGTGTTTGGATGATAGCTTGGAGCATGGGAGGTGCCTTGCTAAAAGTGTCAATTAGGCTTCTTTGGCATTGGGTCACTTTTGGCCGCATTTTGTAATAAACAGCTCATGGCTATAAATAGTTAGGATTTTCCTTTACTTGGGAATGAACTGATGAATGATGAAGATACACTTGCGAGTACTTATGAGGGCTTGTTCGGAGCTTTGTTGACCGTGTGAAACATTGGTTGCTAGTGATTAATTTCACTCGAGGTCTTTGTAAGAGTTAGGTGCTTGTTTAAACCTAGGTTTAACGTTTGAGGGCCTTTGGTTTAATATACCGTTGGTTTGCTTATGTTTCCTCTTTTTGTGTCTATCTATCTATCCTTTTCTTTGTTATTTTTTGTTTTTCGTATTTTGTTTTCGTTTTCACATTTCGTATCATATCAACAACCCGTGCACTAAGCACCCAATATGAACAGGGCCCGGAGAAGGGTCCGACTACAAAGATCTATTGTATGCAGTCTCACCTTACATTTCTGCAAGGGGTTGTTTCCAAGACTTGAACCCGCGACCTCCTGATCACATCCTCACTCCTAAAATGTTTAATAAAAATTGTATTCACAGATCTATAATTCTCTAATGCTCATTGCTTTAGACATAAAGTTTAGAAGCTAACTATCACTATTATTCATTACTTGTATCTTTTACCACTAAGCAGCAGTGGCAACACAGAAATTTTAACGAAGGGATTAAGAAAATGATAGAATGCAACATTTACCACCTGTCCAGGGATTCAATAATGTATGTATACAAACAAAGTTTACTTTATCTAAGCAATTTAAGGTTTTTAACAAAGGAGATTCATTTGAACCCCTTCCCAATAGGCAGCTGTCATTGCTAACAAGCACAAAAAGCAAAAATTTCCACTATCCTACAGTTGATGGAAATATATATTTTAGACTGGATACTGAAATTTGACATGAAAAATATGTGATTTGCGTTGCCGTCTGACTGCCTTAAAACCTGAAATATCTACTACGAGTTACAATCCTTTTAAGAAATATGAGAATGTTCAACTTTATTTCCTCCTAGTTACTGAAAATCAATGCTCTTTCTTATAAATAAGTAAAAAAAGAAATACAAAACTTAATAGAAAGCATGCTCCTTTCTCAACAACTTTTTTTTATAACTGTGGTAACTGGACCAGCTTTCGCGTACCTCGACTAATTTCACACGATACCGCCACCTTCCACCAACAACCGGTAACTCTATCCCCAAGGCTAGCACTCCTCTTTCAACTTATATGACATTCGTTCCAATTTAAGACATAACTCAAGATTTGATGCTGTTCTAATTCTTTTCAAGTTTCACTCATTAAGAAAAGTTATGAACTTTGAGGTAGAGTTTTTCTACAATATCATTGACATTATATAAGTTCCATCTCCGGTCACCTTTACTTGTAACATTTTGCTTTTCGAGAGTCAATATATGTGACTTTGACCAACATTCTAAGATACATTTTTTTCAATCATACTACCATGAGAAGGACTACAACTTATACTATTTTCCTTATAGTTTTCGAACATCTAAATTTTAAGTTTAAAATAGTAATTAATGTAATTCAATTTAGCTCTGACGATTCGTCAAGTTGACTCTTGTGAAGCAAAACAGAGGAGTAAAAGTGAACAGAGAGAATAGTAGAGTATATTTAGAGGTCGTTTGGCCATAGAAATTATTCACTTTTTTCCGGAAATTTTTTCACTTTATAGGATTCATGGTGTTTGGCCATAGATATTCCAAAAACAATTCCAAAATTGTTTTCTGAAAAGTGAAAACAACTTTTTGTTGTTTTCACTTTTTTCCAATTCCAATTTCAATTTTAATTTTTATTACATATAACCCCAATTTTTTTAATATTACACAAAAAACCCTAATTAACTGCAAATCTTGAGTGTGCAAATCGTGCTCTCTTTTACGTCTTCCTGTTTCTTAAAAAGGTTAGAAGAACCGTAACAAGAAGAGCTACTAGTGTTGCTTACACTAACACTAGGCTAAAAGCAACAATGCTGCAGTTGGAGTAAGAGTACTAGTGGCTTTGATCAATGCTGAAATCTTTGCTTCTGAGATTTGTTCCTAACTCACAGAAAGTGAAAGCAAATGGCAGAAGAGTATGGTCCATCTGATTATACATTGCTTTCATGATTTACTTTAGAGTCTTTACTTTAAGCATAAGAAACTGTTTCCACTGTAAACAAATATTAGCATCTATGATGTAAACAACTATTTACTAAACTATTCTCAATAATGTTGGTAGTAAATAGTTTAGTAAGATTTTTAAGCTAAAAGACAAAGTATATTTTCATTATTTGTAGGTATATTTTTATTTTAAGGTCAGGACCCCTTCCATCATTGATGTAAAATTCTGTCCATTCATGAGTATAATCGGTAGATAAATTAGTTGGGCAATTTTGATAGTTTTAAAAAGTTTGAAGCATAAAATTAAATTTAAAAAAGATTTTTCAAAAGTCTAACAACATCTTTTAAAAAATACATGGCCAAACACAACTTCAACTTCAAAACTTTATTGTTTTTATGGCCAAACGCTACTTAATCTTTCTAAAGCAAAACAAAAGAAAATTCATACCGGAAAGTAAAGGCATGGTGAGAGTACACGTTGTACAGACAACAAGAGAGCAAACAGATGCAAGCAGCCTCAACTTATGTCGAGAAACAAGTTTCCACAGAAACCCCCAACTAATAACCTCAATTGGCTGAACCACAGCAACAAAACTATCATCCGATTCTTCAAATTTAGGATCATTTTCTGAAACAATAGCATCAAAAGCAGGACCAGTAATATAAGCAGATGATATTACGGACCGGTTCAGTTTCCGTCGGCAACTAATAAATTGAGGACGAAATTGTTGTGCTGATGAGATAGAGAACTGAGGAGGAGGTTTATTGAAACGATGAAGTAATAGTCGGTGGTTGCGCTTCCGGTGTAGTGTAGTGAAAGGGGTGAGGGGAAGACAGAAGGTGTTGGGTACAGTTGCTGCCATGTAAGAGTTGAATTATGCATACAGTGTGCACAAATGGCTAGTAGAGGAAAGACACTTGTCTCCTTTATCCGGACTCAAGTGAGAGAAAATAATCTACTCCCTCGTCCAATTTCACGATTTTATCGGGCACGAAATTTAAGAAATAACGGAAAATTTAATAATGTTTACCAAATTACCCTTTATTAAAAATGTGTTACTTACTTTTTTTAATTAAGTGGATCAATAAAGATAAAACTGAAATTGTGTTTTAAAAGATGACATTTTTTTGGACGGATCAAATTACCTGTCCTAAATTTCCTAATTTGATTTTCCATTTTACTTGTCCTTTTTTATTTTTTTCATATTTTACCCTATGTATTAATTTTTTTTTAAAATTAAAATATAAACATCATTTAATAGGAGCACTATGATAAACTAGTTATGTTATTAATTATTTTTCTTAATTAATAGTCATATCAATTTGGGATGGATAATTTGAAACGGAGAAAGTATAATCTATAATATTAGACTTCATGAGAATTTTTGACAATTAATATTTTTTTATTAATTTAAGAATTTTAAGTCAACTAAATTTAATTTAAAAAAAATAAAAAATTTAAAAATAAATATAAAATTATTAAAATAAGAAAATTTAAGAAGTATCAAAATTTTTAAAAGTTTTAAGTAGGTTATAAGAATGTAATCAATGATTTTGTAAAAGTTTGACTTAAAAAATAAGGAAAAATTTTAAATATAGAAACAAAAAAAGAAAAATAACTGTTCTATAAATATGCTTCAAATTAATGTGTCTCTCTTGACCTCTACCAGTAAGAGAAATAGGTACTATATGACAAACAGAAAAGTAATAATGTAAAAAATATGTGCTTATACTAAAAAAATATGTTTATGTTTATATTTTTATATTAAAGTGTAAAAATTTTTGAAAAATGATTTAAATTTTTATATTTTATCAAAAATTTTATAATAAATAAATAGAAGTGATATTTTCTCCACCAATTCCTAAACTTTTTATTTACACTTTTGTCGGCAATTGTAAAAGTGACAATTGTGCATAATTGTTAGATAATTGAATAGTTAGTGGGGTGACGGATACATTAATTTTAAAAAAAGAATATATTTTTTTCTAATTTAACAAATATTATGAATCTTACTTGTCCCTTTTAATTATTAACGATTTAAAAAGTTTTTTGATCTCATTTTAATGTTGTTGTTGTTAAAGGTAAAAAAATATTCCTCTGTTTTTGTTTATTATTTTGTCCTCGTTATATTATTGAGCCAAACAATTTTAAAAAAAAAAAACAATTATATTCCTTGTGAAATTTAGGAAAATTATCCTTAATTTTATAGAATTTTCCAAATCCACCGAAAATACCGTATTCCAGTTACCCCCTTTCACCATTTTAACACAACATATCCAACTAACTAAATTAGTCATCATCCTAAACACACAGGTATAATCATGCCACTTAATTCTGTCTTCTCTTCTTTTTCAAATTAATAACTAAACGAAAAATAACTGAATCAAAACAATTCGTTATAGAGGTCCAGGTATTAGTTACGCTTTGAAGATTTAAATTTAGCTAATAATATGATATGTATTTACTTAATAATAATTTGTGGATGAAATTGTTGTGCTGGTGAGATGGAGAACTGAAGAACTTTATTGAAACGATGAAATAATAGCCGGTGATTGCGCTTCCGGTGTAACGTAGTGAAGGGGGTGATGGGGAGAAAGAAGGTTTTGGGTACAGAAGCCATGTAATGCTTTTGAAAATTGAGTTGCTTTAGATTTTTTATTTATACGTAAGTGCATAAATCAATTTGTAGAGAGAAGGCATCTGTTTATCTGGTATCTGGAATACACAAATTCCAACTTGTAGCCTTTTTTTTTTCAAATATATATTCAAATTTATGAAATTCAATTTGTATTTGATTATATTTTTAGTGAAAAGAAGAAAAAGAAAAGGGTATTTTATTTGCATTTTAAGAAGATGAAATTGAAAAATAGGGTTTACTACTTTTTAAATTTGAAATTCAATTTTAAGTTATTTTATAACTGAATATTGATTTTAAAACAAAATGAAATTATTATTTTAAAAAAAAAGTAAGTATTTGATCAAATTTTTAGTAGAAGATAAGTGTTTTTGAGGAGTGCCTGGAAAGAAATTAATTTATTTTGGAAAGCAATCTTAAAAAAATATACAATTAAAAGCATTTCTTATAGTTTGATTAAATACCAATTATTCTTCAAAAGTATTTTTCAGATTAATTAATCAAATGTAAATTTTTTATCACCAAATAAAAATTAAAATTGATTAGTGAAAGGAAATGTCTTGTCGAAATTCTCTATTCATGCCATCTTGGAGCTCCAAAAAATAAGTATTCCTTGTTGACTTAACAATCTTAATAAGAAATTACTCCTTCGTTTATTCTTATTTATTTAGGTTTAACTTTACATGTTTCTTAAAAAATGATGGTTTATCATAAAATTTGTAACAATTAATATTTAATCTTAAATCTTGAAAAATAATTTGAGCAATAAAGTGATGAAGATAAGAGTAAAATATGAAGGAAAGCATCAGTGTGCAAAAACTGATAATTAAAAATGAAAACGTATTTTGAGTATAGTGAAAAATAAAAGTGAATAAAGAAAGCATTTATTACAGGGTTTAGTTCATTAAAATAAGTTCATTAATTCTGCTTTGAATATTTAAGTTTGACTAATTTTATATAGTTCTTTAATATTCATTTCGTTTAAAATAATTGGTTCTTTTTTTTAAAATATTTATTTTAATTTCATTATTCTTTTTATGGAATAAAGATAATTTTATTCTATTCTTTCAATACTATATCTATCATTAAATAATTAAAATAAAATGTATATACTTAAATTTATATTTTCAAAGTATAAATTAGTAAGAATAATTTATTAAAATAAACTTCTAATATTGTCAAATCAATTAGGCTAATTAATTTAAAATAGAGGGAGTAGTAATATTCTTTTTTTTTTAATTTATTTGACATAATTTGACTTGACAAGAAATTTTAAAATTGAAAAAAAAAATTAAAATTTATAATTTTAAATGATAAACATGTCAAATATATCAAAATAAATTTAATATTTTAATCTTAATTCTTAAATATACCATGTGAATGAACAAGTTGTTAAAAGGAATTGATCATTTTTTTAATCAAACTTAAAAAAAAAGTAATTCACACAGATTGAAACACAAGTAAAATGAAAGTGGCAAATCAAATCTCATTAATCAAAACGCCACAAGTTAACTAAAGGTGAACGGAAGGAGCAGTAGAGTATATTTTATCTTGCTTTATGAAAAAAAAAAAAAAACACAAAAGAAGAGAGTGAGCGGAAAATTCATACCGGAAATTAAAGGCACGGTGAGAGTACAAGCTGTGCCACCAACAAGGGAGAAAACAGAAGCAAGGAGCCTCAACTTATGCCAAGAAACAAGTTTCCACAAAACGCTCCAACTGACAACTTCAATTGACTGAACCCTCTCAACTAAACTATCATCCGATTCTTCAAATTTATGATCTTCAATTGATTGAAACGCAATAAAACTATCATCCGCTTCTTCAATTTTATCTTTTTCCGAGACAAATGCATCAAAAGTAGTGCCCGTAATATAAGACGAAGATATTACAGATCGGTTCAGTTTCCGGCAACTAATAAATTGTTGACGAAATGGTTGTGTTGATGAGATAGAAAACTGAGGAGGTCCATTGAAATGGCCAAGTAATAGCCGGTGGTTACGCTTCCGGCGAAGTGTAGTGAAGGGGGTGACGGGGAGACAAAAGGTGTTAGGTACAGTAGCCATGTACTACTTTTTGAAGAAATCCGTTTCAAAATTCAGTTCCTTTACATTTTTTATTCAGACATTACTCTATTTTTTTTACCGCTAATATTGAAGCGGCCAAACGCACGCATGTGTACTACAAACAAAATATAAAAGCGGCAAGAAGCAGGTTGTTGTCTGTGGACATGCCTACTACTACTTGAAAACATTTTAGAATTTCTCTACTATTTCTCCTTTAATTTATTTATCTTGCTTTCTTTAATTTATTATTCTTTATTCTCTAATATTTTATCTCTAATTTTTAATCTATTAAAATTGTGAACGACTTAGAAATATAATTTGAATTTTTTTATGTTTCACTAAAAGATCCCACAATAAACGAAGCTATCATTTACTTTTTTAAAAAAAAAAAAGTCAGAATTTTATATTTACTAAAATATTGTCTAATTATTTACTATATTAAAATATGAAACCAAAAACTGCCTACGTTTATTGTTTTTCCATTGTCGGACAAGACTTTAATTTAGGTATGTTTTAGAAATCTTTTAGGTTTACGATTCTTATGGTAGGTTTTAGTTGATTTATTTAAATTTATTATATGGGAAAAAATATTAGGAGCATAAATATTTTAGGATTCCTAGAATATGTGGAAAAAATAATTTTTAATATATGCCACTAAAAAAGTCAGAATTTTATATGTACTAAAATTTTGCCTAATAATTTACTATATTAAAATATGAAACCAAAAACTACCTACGTTTAATGTTTTTCATTATCGGACAAGACTTTAATTTAGGTAAGTTACTTTACTTTATATAAGTTTTAGAATGGGGAAAATTTCAGGAATAGTAATTATAGAGTTTTAATTGTAATTTTATAGCAACAGTTTCATAATTATAAAAAATAGCAAATTATATTTTGTATTTAAGTAAACTGTTGTTATACAAATACATATACAACAAGATTTACTACCGTTGTTTTATTCAAACTATTTGAGTTAAATAGGGAATAATTATCCCATTTAATTAAATTCTCATAAATTACTCTTACTTAAATAAGTAGATTCATTTTTCAAATTAAACTCAAATATGAAAATTATTATTTCCATGATCTTCAAAATTTTAAAATATCATTCTCTTATATCTCTAACTATTTTTTCTTGTTAGTTTTTTCATTTTTTTATCTTTTTTTTTTATTTTTTTCTTTTTACTTTATTTTCTCACTTCTACTTCTCTTTTTTTTTTTTCCTTTTTCCCTTTTTTATTTATTTTTTCTTTTTTCGTTCTCTTTTTTTTTTTTTCCCTTTTCTCATGGAGTTTTTTTTTTTCATTTTCTTCTTCTTTTTTCAATTTTTTTTCGTTTTTATTTTTACACTTCTATTTCTAGTTTCTATTTCTCTTTCTTTTCTTTTTTTCCTTTTCACTCCTTTTTTTAAAATTTTTTTTTTTTTTTTTTTTGTTTTTTGTTTTTTTTTTTACTCTTCAATCTCTAACTTTTATTTTTAAAAGACAAATATCTATATCATATATACATATTCAAAAAATATACAAAATAAATAGACATACAGATCTGCATATGTATTTACGGTAAAAAACATACATATATATCTGCATATGCATTTACAAAAATACAGATCCGACTCACATATATATATAAACATATATGACACAAAATTTTTATAACAAAAATGACAAGTATATACATATACATATAGGTAATAAAAAAATGCATGATACATATCTTAAACGGTAAAAGAAAACAAATAAGTACATATGTTACCCTCTAAAATGACATAGTATGTACAATTCAAAGATAAATTCAATACCGTATAAAATTCATGTAGCTTTGCATATGTATTTATAGAATACATACTTGATCCATATGTATATTCTTATTTTATATGAGTCACCTTTGTATTTTGCAAATACATATGAAGATATATAGTATAGTTATGTTTATTACTGTTTAATATGAATATGGTATGTATTTCGTAAATAAATATATATATTTTGTACTATAAATACCTATCCAGATCTGTATGCCTATGTTTTTTGTCTTTTCAAAATAAAGCTTAGAAATAGAAGAGTAAGAAAAAAGAAAAAAAACAAAAAGAAAAAAACGAAAAAAGAGAAGTGAAAAAGAAAAAAATGAAGAAAGAGAAATAGAAGTGTAAAAATAAAAGAAAAGAAGAAACAAAATAAAATAGAAAAAAAAAGCGAAAATAAAAAAAATCTGAGAAAGAAAAAAAAAGAAAACAAAAAAAAGAGAAATAGAAGAGAGAAAATAAAGTGGAAAGAAAAATATGAAAAAAAAAATATGATAAAAAATAAGATGAAAAAACTAACAAGGAAAAAAAGGTAGAGATATAAGAGAGTGAAAGACAGTAATGATATTTTATTTTTAAATCTTGAAGATCATTGAAATAATTATCTTCAAATATGAAAAAGGAGAAAAAAGAAAACAAAAAAAAAAGAAAAAAAAAAGAGAAATAGAAGCGAGAAAATAAAGTGAAAATAAAAAAATAAAAAAAAATAATGATAATAAAAATAAGATCAAAAAAGGGAATAAAAGATATGGCTATATTTGGGGGAGGTGAAATAGTGGAGTGAAAATAGAAAATGTAAAGTAGTGAGAGTAAAATATGCACTTGCCTAATTAATGAGTAAGATAATACTGTTCTTGCTATAAACTGTAATTTTACAAAAGTGTTGCTATTTTCTGTAATTTTTCCTTTTAGAATTCTCTTAGGTTTTGGATTCTTATGATACGGTTTTAGTTGATGAGAAGTGTTAAATGGCCACAAAAATTTGGCCCAAATTTGGCCACAATTGTAAAAAGATTACAATGACCTTTAAAATAAAATTTAATTTTCAAATTCTCAATATATAAATGATTAATATTGAACACTTTATAATATGACTATACTTTCTAAATTTTAAAATGAAATACTTACACAACTGTGATAATTTTACACTTACACCTCCTATGAAGTGTCTCTATAAGTATATAATATAATTATTAAACGATAAATTATAACCATAAATATAAATAAAATATTTTTGTGAAGTTATTCTAATGAATATTTAAAACAAGAGAAAAAAATTTACTCATACATTTAACTAAAATAAATAAATATTTTTTGGAAATAGGATATGATACATCTTATTTAAAAGATATACCCACTATATATTAAACTTTTCATGGCTTTAAATACGTAAATTTTTGTAATTTTGTTATTTATAATATTTTATTATATATAATCTCTTTTTTACTGTAGTTTTTATTTATTTTTTTCTTGAAAATTATTTATATATAACTAGTTAAATAAAGTTTCAACTATGTAAGATTTTCATTATATGAAAGGCATTGACACCTAATTTTTACCCTCCATGACTAAATTTAATCCTGAATTTCTTCAATTTTTAATAAAATTGAAATGTTTATTTCATCTAGATAAATGCGCTCTAAAATATTTATTTGGGTTAATTTTGTCATTAAGTGACTATTTTACGTTTTTGTATTTACATATACGAGAATGTATAAATTTTTTTACTTAAATAAATATTTTTATCAGAATTGAACTTTTTATTGAGGTTATATTGAAAATCAATTCAAATGAATAAAATATTAATTTAAATATAATTTTGTTCTTAAAAGTAATTTATTTGAAAAAATATTTGTTTAGTTTTATTAAGTCAAGAAGCTCGGAATTAAAATAATTGTTAACTCGTTTCAAATTTTCATTAAATTTGGTCAATTTATTAAATTTGACCTTAATTGAAATCAACTGGCCACAATTGCAGTGCAGTTGGCCAATTGATATTTGATTTGGGTAAAATTTAAATAAACTTGATCAAAATTTTAATCTAATTTGGGCTATTTTATTAAATCTTAAATCTACCCTTTACCAAAAATAATCCACCAACCCATTTTCCTTTAAAACATTGGGCCAATAACAAATTCGACAACACCAGCCGACCCACACTGACAACACCCAAGCGCACACGCAAGTGTACGTGGTCTTATCAAGTAGTAGAGTGGCTTAATGAAAGCCAAGTATCGATCCCACAGAGACTTGATTTGGCAACAATTTGATTTCAATTCATAATTTAGATTCAAATGATGCAAGAGTAACCAAAATAGAGTTTGGAGTTTGCCAATTGCAAGTAAAATAAACAAAGCATAAAGTAAAGGTTTTGAGATAATTAATATGAGAAAACCCAGGATTAAAGCACTTCGACAATCATACTATGTCCTGAGTTTCATTCGTTAACTTGCTTATCTTGGTTGTAGATTTGTTGGATTAATTGCATGATTATGATTTTCCAACCTCTAATCCTTTGTCTAAGTTGAACCTTACAACTACATCGTTGAGTGGGGATGTAATGATCCAATTAGGTTATTTAAGCTATCATCCTACATTTAAATCAAGTAAGGCTCCTAAGTACATCCCTGTCCTAGGTGCTAACTTCAATTCTTTATTTTATAAAAGAATAAAAACCATACTTTATTCATCTCTATGTTTAATCCCTATTTTCTCTCCCGAGATCAAAAGGTAGACAATTGATATATTTTAAGGGTCGCAAATCCTTAAAAGAGTTAAATCAAAGATGAACTCACAACCAATATTGATAAGCAAAATTAATGAACTTAATTCAAAACAATAGTACTCATGTCTTTGGCTTTAACCCCGGAAAAGGGTATTTAGCCACGCATAGTCATAATCGTAATCACAAAATAGTAATTAATGACTAAAAACATGCATAAACTAAATAAAAATAATAAAAACCTAATGAAGAAGTTGTATCAGCCCTTTGCTCTCCAAAATATGCTAAAAGATATGTAAAACGTGATATAACATGTATTTATAGTATAGGAGTAAGCCCATGCCGTGTTAGACAAAAAAACCTTCAGCTATTGAGCCCGGAACTGGGTAGGGAGTCGCCCTGGGTTTAGACCCGCTCCAGGTGGGGCGTCGCCCTGGTTATAGCACCGCTCCAGGCAAGGCTGCGCCTCCAAATCGCCCTAAGCCTCTGGAATTTGCTCTCCAAAATTTGGTTAAGTGTTGAGTCTCCCCTCTTGATCCCTTTTTTTGTGGCGTCTTTCCCATGAATCAAGCCTTATTAACATCAAAATATCATAATATTCAGCTCCAAAATCCTCCTACACAATCATACTACACGAATTAAGAGAAAAACACAACACTACATCCATAATGACGAATCAAAACAAGAGCTAAACTAAGCTAGTTCACATTAATCTTTCACTTATTGTTCCAGCTATACACTACTTTTATCGGTCCCAAAAAGTTATTCCACTCATAATAATCCATTAAAATCATTTGGAACACCTTAAACACAATAGAATCCACCGGAATCAACTAGACAAACACCTAGCTCAAGCTAGTAACACTAGTTTTTCGGGTTGAACTCTACATAAATCTTTTAAGTACAAACTTGTTTTGGAACTCACTTCAAAAATCATAAAAACATGCTTTAACACTTTTATGTACATTTATCTCATTATCAACCCACATAGCACATGAATCATCCTCAAAACAAGGCTAAAAAGGCTAGAATAGTGACCAATAGAATGCATAAATACACCCAACATCATCACCCCACACTTAAAGCCTTGTTCATCCTCGAACAACTCTTCACTCTAAGCATCATGATCTGGAGATTCTACACTTCTACTACATGCAAGACACTCAAGCTAATACTACCATGACTACACAAAATGCAAGTTTCTTCACTACGCATGTTACAATCACAATCTAAAGCTTATGAATACTACTCCAAAACATCCTAGCCTCAAGAATTGACTTCCCTAGTGGGAAAACTCGTGCTTATAATTCAATCAAGGACATAATACAAATCACTCACATTCATCAAATATGTGTCCCTCACAACAAGAGAGTTACCCATAATCACTCATAATTAATTAATTCATAACAAGATGGGTACAAAAGTCAAATTACGCTCGCTCTTACAAGGAATTCACAAGTTTCACCTAATGAACCATAAGTTTTCCCTTAGTGTAATGCTCTACTAATATTAGAATGTAAAGCTTAGGATCAATTATGACTTTTTTGGGTTGTAATGTCGGCTAAGGGACGGATAAGAACTATTTTGGAATAGTAACTAACCTTTATAAGCTCTTTAATACACTACATTATTCAATTAGAACCAATCTCCAACAATCCATTTAAACCAATTTTTGTCTACCCTATTCTTTTATTTTGCCCCATCTTTTTAGGAATTTTCACAAACACATGGTGGGCATATTATTTATTCCTTGAAGATTCATTTTTTTCCTTTTCTATAATCATGAAAATATTTTTAACACCATCTATATCCCTCCCAACCATCACACATCAATTATAAACATCAATAACTTTTACCTTGGGGCATCAATTTCACCTTTCTCTTCTTCAATTTCTCAAACTTTTTTTTCAATTATTTTTTTTATTAAAGCACCTAGGAGCTTTTTGAATCAAATTATGGTCTATCAAAGAAGGGGATTAGGTACATATGAGGCTACCAAAGAAAAAGCTAAAGGCTCAATGGGGGTTAACAAGAATAATGCACAAAGGGTAGGACAAATAGAATGTATGAAACAAGGCTATCAAAGAAATGTCTAAATCATCTCCTAAGCCTGCACTCTTTATTTTTCTTTACACGCACACCGGGTAAGTTCTAGACATCACATGCAACATGAAATATACAAAATACCTCACACGTACATGACACATGCTCAACTTAATAGGATTTTCATAGACTCCCAACTAAACATTAGCATGAATTCGAATTTAAGCTAAAAAGTACAAGAGTCACAACCATGAGCCTAAGAGTCTCAAAAAGTAGCAATTCTCACAATTCACATGTTTTTTTTAAACAAATCCACTTGCATCATGTAATCAAAAATAGCACCAACAAGAATATCTTACACCAAAATTTTTTAGATTTAGCCAAAAACTGGGAATTTTCCCCACCCACACTTAAAAATCTACTTAGTCCCTAAAGTGAATTTAAAAGCAAGAGACAAAAATACTCTCTAAGGCCTCTAGGCCTAGATAGTAGTATTTTTACTCATAAATGAGATCCATGGGACCCCACACTCAGTTTTTGCCATGCTTTTTAGCTCAATTTCATGGTACTCAGACTTCCCATCAACCTTGACTCAATCAAAATCAAAAACTATATGAAATAAAAACTAAAAACTAAAAAGAAAACATACCTACTTAACTTGGGTTACTTCCCAAGCAGCGCCTGATTTAGTATCGCGGCACAACCTAACTCAACTCAATAATATTCCTTCATCTTTTTACTCCTCTTTAGGAGCAATTTTTTCATTTATTTCTGACCTCTTGAGTTTGCACTCTCAAGTTTAACATATTTTTCAACTTCAACCTTTATCATGTTAAGAAACAGTAATTTCATCTTAGCCTGCTCAATCAAGTACTCTGAAGAGGTCTTTTGTGGATGAATCACCCCACACTTTCCCCTTTTAATAACATTGATCACATACAAATCTTTATATTGGGAATTTACAATAGGTGTTTTGTAAACATAAAATACCACCTCTTTATCATCTACCTACATTTTGAGCGTGCCTTCTCTAACATCAATTAAGGCTCCTCCAGTTGCTAAGAATGGATGACCCAAGATGATTGGTACCTGTTTGTCTTCCTTAAAATCAAGAATAAAAAAGTTAGCAGGTATAATGAATTTACCAACCTTTATGAGAACGTCTTCTATTACACCTTCTGGATATGTTATGGATCCGTCTGCTAGCTGCATAACCACTGGTGTCGATTTAGGCTCCCCCAATCCTAATGTTTTAAACAGTGATAGGGGCATAAATTTATGCTTGCCCCCAAGTCACTCAGTGCATGGACCGCTTTACTTCTAATTTGAATAGGGATAGCAAACTTCCCCTAATCTTTCAATTTCTTGGTGATTTTATATGTCATCACAGCGCTACACTCTTCAGTGAGTGTTATTGCCCCCACATCCTGCAATCTTACTTTATTTTCCACCATATCCCTCAAGTACTTTGCATACTTAGGCATACTCTGCAAAATATCTAAAAGAGGTAAATTAATATGAAGCTCTTTAAATGTATCAAAGAACTTATTGAACATTGCATCCTCCTTTGCTTTTATTTGCCTCTGAGGAAAGGGTAATGGTGGCATTTTCTTCACTTTTTCTGCAGTAGCTTTTTCTTTCAAGTACTCAGACTTTCTTAAATTTTCAGCAATTCTGTCATTTACCTGTTGGGTCCCCATATCGGCATCTACCTTTTTTGTTGCCTTGGGAGGTCCTCCTTGAAGCTCTTTATCACTTCTTAAGGTGATTGTCATGACCTGCTTTGGATTTTCTGTATCTGCTGGAAACCCACCTTGTGGCCTAGCATTCATTGCTTGTGATAATTGCCCCAACTGCAACTCTAAACTTCTTGTGGTTGCTTGCTGATTTTTATGTCCGCAGTCAACTGTGCCTGACTAGCTAGGTGTCCATATACATCACTAATTCTGGATTTGAAGCACACATAGCTGCTAAGTGATCACTATTTCTGCATACTTCACACCAACCTGCAGCTTGTTGGATGATATTGATTGTGGCTGCAGGTTGTGGAGCTCCTAATTTCAGGCTGCTGAACTGAGAATTGATCAAATTTTTTAAGGTAGAAACTTGTGCTGATAGGGCTGTGAATTGGTCCATCTCTAGTACGCCCGCAATTCATTTTGTGGCACTTCTAGAATTTGAATGCCACTTGGAATTTTCTTATGCTATACGGTTCAACAATGTGTATAGCTCATCATAAGTCAACTCCAGTGCTTGACCACCTGCAGATGAATCTAGCAAAATCTTTGTATTATGATCAAGAGCTTCTACAAAAGTATGAGCAAGTTCCTTATTGGATTGTTGGTGGTGTGGATAATCCTGAAAAAGAGCCTTGAAGCATTTTCAAGCATGATAGAGATTTTTATCAGGCTTCTATTTTAAGCTCACTATCTCACTGTGAAGTCTTGCAGTCTTTCCTGATGGAAAGAATCTAATGAGGAACTTTCTGGGTAAGTCATCCCATAATGTAATTGAATCAGCCAGCTCCGCATTCAACCACATTTTAGCTTCACCCAAAAGTTGTAATACCCTGTATTTCCCTAGCTTAATTTAACTCTCAGTACATGAGTTATCCTATATAAATTTTTCTAAATATTCAATATTTTTCAGTTTAGGGCTTACCAATACATAAAAAATTCAGTCAGCTTTCCAACGATATAAAATTCGCCTAAATTCGATACCCGAGCGAAGAGTTAGAGCTATTTTTGTAAGACAGTGTGCCAAATGGCACATCAGCGCATCGCGGTGAGCTTCCAGGTCCCAATAGTCGATTTCCAGTGGCATGGAGAGATTGCACATCATCGCGCTAATTGCCAAAATAACGTTCGTCAAGTAAGCCAACATGATAGGCCCACGTCGTGGAGCAGTGTCAGTTCCCAATTGGCAATTTTTAGTGGAGCTCTGCGATAACGGCGTGTCATGCTAAGGCCATTTTTCAGAATTTTCGATTCCAGTGAGCCTTCGCGATCATGGTGGGTCGCGCCAGGGGCTTTTTTTAAAAATTTTGACAGAAACTAAAAGTTTCATCCAGGGTTAAACTAGTCTTTTTTCATGATTTTTATATGCCCAGATATGGGATTTAATCCCTAAAAATATTTTAAACCCATTCTTTATTAACTTTTCCCTAAAATCAATAAGCTCTCTCTGTATTAGCAAGCCCTAATCTTCAAGTAATCCAGAACAAATCTCAAGCAACTCACCAAGAACTCTAAGAACTTATCAATTCAGGCATGTTAGGTGTTCGTTCATCTATGAGTTCCTTTCACCCATAGAGTCCAAGAATTCATTTTTTATAACTATAAGTTTATAGATCCATAGTTAAAATTGTTTTTACTCATGTTCATGATAGTAATTGGGTTTTAATTCATGATTAATTATAAGTTTTCATAAAGATTAAAATAGTTTATGTAATGAATTATGTGAATTGCATGCTAAACCCTTGAATTTGCAATTGAGTATTGTATTCATGATGTTCATGTGTTGGCCATTATCATGTGAAATAATCCATGCTCCCTAAGTGTTTGCTAAAATTCCTATGTGAAATAAATCATGACATGTTATTATGTGGTCCCAATCATGCACAAGTTTATGCCTTTCAAGTGTTTGATAAAATATCTCTATGAATGAATTATGAATAGGTGGACATTGTTATACTTTTCAAAATCATATTATGCTTTAATTTTATACTATCGAGTCCTGGGGTACCTAATACCCGAAAATCTACCTGTTTACCTAGAGTTACAGTAGTTATAGAATAGCTTCAGTAGTGTCATGATCAGTAGCACTCAGTCAATTACAGAACTCAGTGAAACTCAGTATCAATCTATTTCAGCTCAGTATGATCAGTTCAGTGTCTAATCAGTCAGTATAATCAGTTCAGTATCTAATCAGTTGGGAGTAGGATTCAGCATCGAGTAAACCCAAGGGTGGGGGCTCACCTGCCAGTAGAAGGTGTGATCCATAGAAGCAGTCCTTGCATTCCAGAACTATTTATCTAGCGTAGGTTGAGACATTAACCTGCCAGTTGAGGGTTGATGAGGTGTTTTAACCTACCAGTTGAGGGTTCAGCCATTCTCATTAGAGTACCTGCCAGATGAGGGTAACTCTTTAGTTGTCTTTACCTGTGGCACGGTATTGATACCATTCCAACTGGGGTTACAGGTTGGACCCCAATTACCTTATTTGAGGCATGTCGGTTAGATGATTACTTCCCATAATTTTAGTTTTAGTCTTAGTATAGAACTCAGTTCAGTTCTACAAAATCAGGACTGTCAGATACAGTCACCCAGTTATCAGTAATTTAGTTATCAGTAAATCTCAAATATCAGTTACTCACTTATCAGAACTCAGAACTCAGCTTCAGTAAGATCTTTGTTACAATATTCATACACGTATATACGTAGTATCGCATACTCAATACTTATAGTAGTTTTAGTTATCCATGTACTCTCATAGTCAGTTACTCTATGTCATTTAGTTAGTTGTTGTTCATTAATATGAACCCTTGCATTCATCCTTACCTCATCTAGCATACCAGTATATCCCACGTACTGACGTATACTCTTTTTTTGCGCTATGATATCTCATATCATAGGTTCGAACGCTCAGGTTCCCAATCGGGCATAGTTAGATTCAACCAGTAGTTTCAGATTTAGTAGTGAGTCCTCATCTATCGAGGATATATTTTATTTCAATATTTCAGTAGTCGGAGTTAGTTGGAGGCTTGTCCCATCAACTCTGCTTTCAGACAGTTCAGTTAGAGGCTTTTCAAACTAGACTATTTCAAATAGTATTCAGTATTTTAGATGTTCTATCAGATATTATTATAGTTGTTATTCTTTATTAGTATTCAAATTATGCACCTTATAGCATTTAAGCCTATTTTCGCATTACTTCAATATTATTATTCAGTGCTCACAATAGTTACCGGCTTATGGGTTAGCTTGTGGTTCCTCGAGATCAAAAACTCCGTGTAGTTTCCAGGGTGCAGACCTGGGGTGTCACAAACTTAGTATCAGAGCCTAAGGTTCAACAGAGTCCTAGGGAATCTGAAAGTCGCATCTAGTAGAGTCTTGTACATGTGTGTGTAGCGCGTCACACATATGGATGAGAGGCTATGGGATGTTTTAGGAAATTTTTTCCTTCTTTCAGTATTCATGTCGTGCGAGTGAGCATGAGCTCAAGTTAAAACTCTCAGTCTAATTTATTTCTTCCTTTTTTTTATAGAACATGTCTCCTAAAAAGAAGAATAGAAGACCAGTCAGCACCTCAGCCCATTCAGGCAGATCCCTTGGACGAGCATGTCTCCCATGTATAATTTAGAGCTGCATTTACTACTCTAGCCAATTTCGTAGCAGCTCAGAATGAACGACCAACTGCTGTTCAGGCTAACCCAGTGGCCAATACTACTACAGTCAGGATTCGGGACTTCACACGAATGAATCCTTCCCTATTCTCAAGATCTAAGTTAGAAGAGAATCCACAGAAGTTCCTCGATCAGGTTCAAAAGTCATAGATATCATGGGAGTGACTTCTAGTGAGAGTGCTGAGCTAGATGCCTATCAGCTAAAAGATGTGGCTCATACATGGATTAAGTAGTAGAAGGTAGACAGGGGCACAGATTCAAGGTTCATAGAGTGGGAATCATTTGTTATTGCTTTTCTAGATAGATTCTTTCCCTTAGAGTTGAGAGAAACCAAGGTGTTAAAGTTCATCAATCTCAAGCAGGGCAGTATGAGTGTGAAAGAGTATTCCCTCAAGTTTACTCAGTTATCCAGGTATGCTCCCCATGTAGTAGCAGACAGTAGGTTCAGAATGAGCAAGTTCGTATCTCGGATGTCAGAGAGTATTGTTAAAGAGTACAGAACAATGATCTAATTAGGAAGATGGACATATCCAAGCTTATGGTCCATGCTCATCAGATAGAAGGGTTAAGAATAAGAAGAGAGAGAGAGAGAGAGAGAGGAAGAACAAGAGAGATAGAATAAACAACTTTAATTTTACTCAGCCTAAGTTAGAGGGTGGTAATCATTCCCAATTTCACCCAAATCTTCAGTTCCATCTCCATTCTCAACCAGTGCTCCAATCCCTAAGTTCAGAAATGGTAACCAATATAGGGCGCCAGACTCTAAATCTCAAGGCAGTGTCAGCAGTGCTCGAATAAATCTTCTTTGTCAGAAATATGTCAGAAACCATCAGAGAGTCTACAGAGCTGACAGTGATATTAATTTTGGGTGTGGAAAGCCAGGCCATAGAATCAGAGATTGTCCTCTGTCAGGTTCTTAGGGTTAGTATAAACGTCCTTCAACTCAGTACGATCTCATGAAATAGCAGGGTGCCGCTTCTAGTATCACCAGTAGGTAACGCCCAAACAAGCTCTATGAACTTTAGTCCAGAAAATATTAGGAAAATTCTCCTAACGTGGTCACTGCTACGTTAAATATCTTCCATTTACATGTTTATGCTTTGCTAAATCCAGGAGTTTCTTTGTCTTTCGTAACTCCTTATATAGCCGTTAACTTCGGAGTCAGTCTCAAAATTCTAGCAGAGTCTTTCTTAGTCTCTACCCAGTGGGTAAGTCTATCATAGCCCGGCGGGTATACAGGAACTGTCCGATTATGATATCTCAGAAGGTCACTTCAGCAGACTTAGTAGAGCTAGAGATGGCAGATTTTGACGTCATTCTCGACATAGATTAGCTCCATTCATGATATGCCTCAGTTGATTGTAGAAACAGAATTGTTCATTTTCAGTTTCAAAATGAACCAGTCCTTGAATGGAGGGGTAGTACTACAACACTTAAGGGTCAGTTGATTTCATACCTTAGATCGAGAAAAATTATATTCAAGGGATGTGTCTATCATCTTGTGCGAGTCAAATACTCTAGTTCAGAAACTCCTAGTCTTAATTCAGTTTTAGTAGTAAATGAATTCTCAGATGTATTTCCTGAATATCTTCCTGGAGTTCCTTTCGAAAGGGAAATCAACTTCGGAATAGACCTTCTTCTATATACTCAACCTATATGTATTCCGCCATATAAAATGGCTCTATCAGAACTCAAGGAATTGAAAGAATAGTTAAAGGACATTTTATATAAGGGGTTCATCAGACCCAATATTTCCCCGTGGGGTGCACCAATCTTATTCGTGCATAAGAAAGATGGTTCTCTCAAAATGTGTATAGAATACCATCAGTTGAACAAAGTCACGGTCAAGAATAAATATCCACTACCCAGAATTGATGACTTGTTTGACCAACTTCAGGGAGCCAGTTACTTTTCTAAGATAGACCTCAGATTAGGCTATCATCAGCTCAGAGTCAGAGAATGTGACATTCCGAAAATAGCTTTTCAAACCCGGTATGGTCACTTTGATTTTTTAGTTATGTCCTTTGATCTCACTAAGGCCCCAGTAGTTTTAATGGACTTAATGAATCACGTGTTCAACAGTACTTAGATATATTTGTTATAGTCTTCATCGATGACATTCTTGTCTATTCCCGTAGCGAGAATGATCACGCAGATCATCTCAAAATTGTACTTCATACTCTCAGAATTCATTAATTGTTTGCCAAATTCAGTAAGTGCAAATTATGGCTAAGATCAGTATCATTCCTTGGTCATATTATTTTCAGTGATAGTATTAGAGTTGATTTTCAAAAGACCAAAGCGGTGAGAAACTGGCCCAGACCCATTTCTCCATCAGATTTCAGGATTTTCTTGGGCTTAGCTGGCTATTACCATTGGTTTATTGAAGGATTTTCGTCTATTGCATCCCCCATGTTCAGATTGACTTAGAAGAAAGTCAAGTTTCAGTGGTCAGATTCTTGTGAGAAGAGTTTTCAGGAGTTGAAGACTCGACTCACCTCAGCCTCAGTTTTGACTCTACTAGATGGGCTGGGTTTGTTGTGTATTGTGATGCATCCAGAGTAGGTTTGGGTTGTGTTCTCATGTAGAGGGGTAAGGTCATATCCTATGCCTCTAGACAGTTTAAGCCTCATGAGAAGAATTACCTTACCCATGATCTTGAGTTAGCAGTTGTAGTATTTGCCTTAAAGATTTAGAGGCATTACTTGTATGGGATACATGTGGATGTGTTCACAGATCCCAAAATCTTGTAGTATGTATTCTCTCAGAAAGATTTAAATTTGCGTCAGGGAAGATGGTTAGAACTGTTGAAATATTATGACATGAGTGTCCTGTATCATCTGGGCAAGGCCAATATAGTGGATGATGCTCTCAGTAGGTTGTCTATGGGTAGTGTTGCTCATATTGAGAATGATAAGAAGAAGTTAGTTCAGGAAGTTCATCAGCTTGCCTGACTAGGTGTCCATTTAGTCGATTCAGCAGAGGGCAGTGTGTGGGTTCAGAATAGTTCAGAATCATCTCTAGAGTTCGAAGTAAAGAAAAATTAGGATAGAGATCCCAACCTTGTTAAGTTGAAAGAGTTAGTCAGAGATTAGAAAGTAGAGGTTTTCTCCTAGGGGGAGATGGTGTGCTGTGTTGCTAGGGTCGGCTATACGTGTCAGGTGTAGAAGACTTGAGACTACGAATTCTTGCCGAAGTGCATGGTGCGCGTTACTCTGTTCATCCAGGGGACACTAAGATATACCACATTTTCTGAGAGATATATTAGTGGAGTGGGATAAAGAGGGACATTGAAGAGTTTGTATCTAAGTGCTCTATATGTCAGCAGGTTAAGATTGAGCACCAGAAACCTAGTAGGTCCATGCAGGAGTTCAATAGCCCCACATAGAAATGAGAAGAAGTGAACATGGACTTTGTGATGGGTTTGCCTCATACTCGTCGTCAGCATAATTCTATCATGGTCATTATAGACAGAATGATCAAATCAATCCATATCTTGCCAGTTCATACCTCTTATTTAGCCTACGACTACTCTAAACTCTATATCAGAGAGATGGTCAGGTTACACGGAGTCCCAGTGTCTATTATCTTAGATAGGGGTACCCAATTTACCTCTCATTTTTGGAAAGCATTCTAAAAGGGTCTTGGTAACCAAGTTCACCTCAGTACAACCTTCCACCCTCAGACAGATAGTCAAGAAGAAATGACCATTCAGACTCTAGAAGATATGTTAAGAGCATGTGTTGTTGATTTTAAAGGTAGTTGGTATGACCACTTGTCTTTGATCGAATTAGCATATAACAATAGCTATCATTCCAGTATTCAGATGGCTCTGTTTGAGGCTCTTTATGGTAGGAGATATAGATCTCTAATAGGATGGTTTGAGGTCGGTGAGGCCATAGTAGTAGGGCCTGACTTAGTGTTTGATGCCTTCGAGAAGGTTCAGTTAATTAGAGAAAGGCTTAGGGCAGCCCAGAGCCGACAGATATCATATGCAGATGTGAGAAGAAAAGATCTCGCGTTTGAGATTAGTGATTTTGTGTTCTTAAAAATCTCTCCCATGAAGGGAGTGAAGAGGTTCATCAAGAAGGGAAAGCTCAGTTCCTGATATGTCGGTCCTTACAAAATTCTCAGTTGTTTCGAAAAGGTAGCTTACAAGCTTGAGTTGCCTTCAGATCTAGCTTCAGTGCACCCAGTATTCCACATCTCCTTGCTAAAGAAATGCATTAGTGACCCAGCAGTCATAGTTCCCTTAGAGGACATAGACATTCAGAATGATCTCTCTTTCGAAGAGGTTCCAGTCCAGATTCTCGATCATCAAATTCAAAGACTGAGGAATAAAGAAGTTCCCTTGGTCAAAATTCTTGGGCAGAATTAGTCCGTTGAGGGAGCCACTTGGGAAGAAAAAGCAGATATGTGGACCAAGTATCCTCACCTTTTCTCTGCAATCTCAGATTCCGCTTAAGGTAGCAGTTTTCCTTAGCTTTAGTTAGTTTTATGTCTAGTTAAAAACTTGGCATCCATTACCGTTGCATATTCAGTCATGCATTCATGAATCAGTTCAGTCATGCATTCATGCATCAAATATGCATGTTCAGTATAACTAAACTCAGTCTATCAGTATTTCTCAGCTTAATCAGTCTCATTCGAGGACGAATGTTCCCAAGGAGGAGATATTGTAATACCCCATATTTCCCTAGATTAATTTAACTCTCAATACATGAGTTATCCTATATAATTTTCTCTAAATACTTAGTATTTTAAAGTATAGGGCTTACTAATGCGTAGGAAATTCAGTCAGCTTTCCAACGATATAAAATTTGCCTACAACCGATACTCGGGCGAAGATTTAAAGCCATTTTTGTAAGATAGTGTGCCAAATGGCACATCTCCACATCGCGGTGAGCCTCCAGGTCCTAATAGTAAATTTTTAGTGGCATGGTGCGATTGCACCATATCGCGTCAATGGCCAAAATGATATTTGTCAAATTTCAGTAAGCCAACGCGATAAGCCCACGTTGTGGAGCAGTGCTAGTTCTCAATTGGCAATTTCTAGTAGAGCTCCGCAATAACAGCGCATCGCGCTAAGGCCATTTTTTAGAATTTTCAATTTCAATAAGCCTCCGCGATCATGGCGTATCGCGTCAGGGGCTTTTTTTAGAAAATTTTGGCAAAAACTAAAAGTTTTGTCCAGGGCTAAACTAGTCTTTTCCCATGATTTTTATACACCCAGATATGGGATTTAATCCCTAAAACGTTTTAAACCCATTCTTTATTAACTTTTCCCCAAAAATCAACAAGTTCTCTCTCTATTAGCAAGCCCTAATCTTCAAGCAATCCTGAGCAAATCTCAAGCAACTCACCAAGAACTCCAAGAACTTATCAATTCAGGTATGTTAGGTGTTTATCTATGGGTTCCTTTCAGCCATAGAGTCCAAGAATCCATTTTTTAAAACTATAAGTTTATAGAATCATGATTTCCATGCTTGAAATTATTTGTACTCATGTTCATGATAGTAATTGGGTTTGAATTCATGATTAATTATAAGTTTCCATGAAGATTAAATAGTTTATGTGATGAATTATATGAATTGCATGCCAAATCCTTAAATTTGCAATTGAGTATTATATTCATGATGTTCATGTGTTGGCTATTATCATGTGAAATAATTCATGATCCCCAAGTATTTGATAAAATTCCTATGCGAAGTTAATAGTGGAATCATGACATCTCATTATGTGATCCCAATCATGTACAAGTTTATGCCTTTCAAGTGTTTGATAAAATATCTCTATGAATGAATTATGAACAAGTGGACATTGTTATACTTTTCAAGATCATGTTATGCTTTACTTTCATGCTATCGAGTCCTGGGGATGCCTTATACCCAAAAATCTATATATTTACCTAGAGCTACAGTAGTTACAAAATAGCCTCAGTAGTGTCACGATCAATAACACTCTCAGTCAGTTACAGAACTCAGTAAACTCAGTCAGTTATAGAACTCAGTAAAACTTAGTATCAGTCTAGTTCAGCTCAGTATAATCAGTTCAGTGTCTAATCAGTTGGGAGTAGGATTCAGCACCGAGTGAACCCAAGGATGAGGGCTCACGTGCCAGTAGAGGGTGTTATCCATAGAAGCAGTCCTTGCATTCCAAAACTATTTATCCAGCGTAGGTTGAGATATTAACCTACCAGTTGAGGGTTGATGAAGTGTTTTAACCTACCAGTTGAGGGTTCAGTCATTCTCATTAGAGTACCTGCCAGATGAGTGTAACTCTTTAGTTGTCTTTACTTGTGGCACGGTATCGACACCCTTCCAACTGGAGTTACAGGTTGGACCCCAATTACCTTATTTGGGGCATATCGGTTAGATGATTACTTCCTACAGTTTTAGTTTTAGTCTCAGTATAGAACTTAGTTCAGTTCTATAAAATCAGAACTGTCAGATACAATCACCCAGTCATCAGTAATTTAGTTATCAGTAAATCTCAGATATCAGTTACTCACTTACCAGAACTCAGAACTCAGCTTCAGTAAAAGCTCAGTTACAGTATTCATACATGTATATGCGCAGTATCGCATACTCAGTACTTATAGCAGTTTTAGTTATTCATGTACTCTCATATTCAGTTACTCTATGTCATTCAGTTAGATGTTGTTCATGCATATGAACCCTTGCATTCAGCCTTACCTCATCTAGCATACCAGTATATTCCATGAACTAACGCATACTCTTTCTTTGTGCTATGATATCTTATATCACAGGTTCGAATGCTCAGGTTCTTGATCGCGCATAGACAGATTCAGATTCAGCCAGTAGTTCTAGATTTAGTAGTGAGTCCTCATCTATCGAGTATATATTGTATTTCTGTATTTCAGTAGTCGAAGTTAGTTGGGGGCTTGTCCCATCAACTCCACTTTCAGATAGTTTAGTTAGAGGCTTTTCAGACTAGACTATTTCAGATAGTATTCAGTATTTTAGATGTTTTATCGGATATATTACAGTTGTTATTCTTTATCAGTATTTAGATTGTGAACCTTATGACATTTCATCCTATTTCTGTATTATTTTAGTATTATTATTTAGTGCTCACAGCAGGTACCAGCTCATGGGTTAACTTATGGTCCCTCGGAATCGTAAGCATCGTGTGGCATCCAGGGTATAGACTCGGGGCGTTACAAAAGTTAATGAGGAAACAGTGTCAGCCTCACATAATCTAGACTCACCCCAGTTGGAGTGAATGTATCAGTAATCTCAATGAAGGTCTGCAAATGGACTTGTAGATCCTCGTGTGAAAGCCTTGCAAACTGTCCACTGCTAATAAGAAGCTGGACCATATTCTGTTTTAACTTGAAATTCCCCCCAGTTGTCGGTCTTTGAATTGGGGAAGTCAAGTTCATCGAAAGTGGTACTGCCACTTCCATAACTGACCTTCGAGCTACTTGTTCTTCAGCCACTAGAGTAGTATTCTCTTGGTCTTCTCGGGTTTGAGGAATTTTGGGGAGAAGAATTATTTCTCTTATGCGTTGGTGAAAGTCTTGCTCGAGTTCAGGACTTGTTTCTACGAACTCCTGATCCCTTGCCAGTTTATCAACCTAAAAACCTATTTTCTGCAATAACGAAACCAAGACCAAGCGTAAAAGCACCAAATAAATCTAAAATTAAAACTAAAATAAACAAGTGCCAAAATACAAGTCCCCGGCAATGACGTGTAAAACTTGACAACTCCCAAGAACACACGCAAGTGTATGTGGTCTTATTATGTAGTAAAGTGGCCTAATGAAAGCCAAGTATCGATCCCACAGAGACTTGATTTGGCAACGATTTGATTTCAGTTCACAATTTAGATTCAATTGATGCGAGAGTAACCAAAATAGAGTTTGGAGTTTGTAATTTGCAAGTAAAATAAACAAAGCGTAAAGTAAAGGTTTTGAGACAATCAATAGGAGAAAACCCAGGTTAAAGCACTTCGACAATCATACTATGTCTTGAATTTCATTCATTAACTTGCTTATCTTGGTTGTAGATTTGTAGGGTTAATTGCATGATTATTGTTTCCCAACCTCTAATCTTTTGCCTAAGTTGAACCTTACAACTATATCGTTGAGCGGGGATGTAATGATCCAATTAGGTTATTTAAGCTATCATCCTACGCTTGAATCAAGTAAGGCTCTTAAGTACATCCCTGTCCTAGGTGCTAAGTTAAATTCTTTATTTTATAAAAGAATAAAAATCATACTTTGTTCATCTCCATGTTCTATCCTCTATTCCTTCTCCCGAGATCAAAAGGTAGACAATTGATATATTCTAAGGGTCGCAAATCCTTAAAAGAGTCAAATCAAAGATGAACACACAACCAATAGTGATAAGCAAAATTAGTGAACTTAATTTAAAGCAATAGTATTCATGTCTTTGTCTTTAACCCCGAAAAAGAATGTTTAGCGATGCATAGTCATAATCATAATCACAAAATAGTAATTAACGACTAAAAACATGAATGAACTAAATAAAAATAATAAAAACCTAATGAAGAAGTTATAGCAGCACTTTGCTCTCTAAAATATGCTAAAAGATATGTAAAAACGTGATACAATATGTATTTATAGTATATGAGTAAGACCATTCCGTGTTGGACAAGAAAACCTTCAACTGTTGAGCCCGGTACTGGGTAGGGTGTCTCCCTGGGTTTAGCCACGCTCCAGGTGGGGCGTCTCCCTGGTTAGAGAGCCGCTCCAGGCAAGCCTGTTCCTCCAAATCACCCTAAGCCTCTGGAATTTGCTCTCCGAAATTTGGTTTCGTGTTGAGTCTCCCCTCTTGATCCTTTTTCTTGTGACATCTTTCCCATGAATTCAAGACTTATTAACATCACAATATCATCATATTCAGCTCCAAAAGCCTCCTACACAATCATACCACATGAATTAAGAGAAAAACACAACACTACATCCATAACAATGAATCAAAACAAGAGCTAAACTAAGCTAGTTCGCATTGATCTTTCACTTATTGTTCCAGCAGTACACTCATTCAAATTGAACTTTTATCACTCCCAACCAGTTATTCCACTCATAATCACTCAATAAAACCATTTGGAACACCTTAAACACAATAGAATCTACCGGAATCAACTAGACAAATACCTAGCTCAAGCTAGTAACGCTAGTTTTCCGGGTTGAACTCTACGTGAATCTCTTAAGTACAAACTTGTTTGGAACTCACTTTAAACATCATAAACACATGCTTTAACACTTTGATGCACATTTATCTCATTATCAACCCACATAGCACATGAATCATCCTCAAAACAAGGCTAGAAAGGCTAGAATAGTGACGCCTAGAATGCATAAATACACCCAACATCATACACCTTACAGCATCCACCCCAGTCCATTTCAAACCGACCCTGCCCAACTCAGATTCTCTTTTCTTCAACAAAATAATGCATAAACAACTTCCAACACACACAACATCAACAAACGTAACAACAACGTGTCTAACAACCACAATCGACCCCAAACCCGTTGACCAGCTTCAATGCTGGTGACTCATCAAATCCGATGAACCAACCAATTTCGGCAAAGAACCCAACCAAATCGACCCAAACTCGACTCGTCGACCCGACCCGACGACAACACCGCAAATTCAACCAAACAAACCCCTCAAATCACGGAAAACATCTCTCTCCATTTTATCTCTGCAACTTTGCAGACCTAGAGCCATTGTTGTTGACTTTTGACTCAAGATTATGTGTCTTCAATTCCAAAATCCAATCTAAATCAGAAGGTGTCAATTCAAATCTGAATTTTAGGAATATATTTCTCTATTTTAAAGATGAAAAAATCAATATCCTCCCCCATAAATAGACATTGAAAGGAACAAGGCAAGAGGGGAATTCTCGGGGAGAAACTTGAGGCTTCTGGAGGTGCGTACCTCTAACCCTACGTAACTGAGCAGTTTTCGGGCACTCTCAAATTCCATCCCAAACCGTTGAAATTCCATTAAAGAGTTGAAATTACGGTGGGAGTTGTCCCAACGAGTTTCGAAGTCCCAGTTCCTGCTCCCAAAAAGGTAAAAATTTCATTACGCTTCTTCTTCATCTTCTTCTTTTTACTTCCTATTTAAAGGTTACAATGTACAGTTTTGGTAGGATACTGATTGTTCCCGCTGTCATGAAGTGGATTTGATAATGAAAGTCGTGTAAAAGTTTCAGTTTTCATATCTGTTTTCTCTGTTGGATGATTTACTCGTCGCATTGGCCTGATCTTATTTGAAGCTTATTGTATGATGCTCTTTCTTTCGGCTATCCGTTGCATCTATATAAAACCCATTTTTAAAAGAAGTTCACGGGTTCATTTTTTAGATCAATGTTTTTTTGTTTGTTGTTTTGCTGTGTAAGTTGTGTTATACTCTTTTTAAGACTATAAAGTGCAATTTGAGTTTATTGTAGTAGTACTGTTTTGAGGATATAAAAAGAAAAAAAGATTATATGTGAATGATTGAATAACGAGCAAAGCAGTTTTATCCTCTTATTCACATAAAAGATTGTAAATTTTTGCTGTTATTGATTCCAAAGTGATGGCAGCCATCATTCATTTTTCGTTGTTTTTTCTCTTTTTCATTCGACCTCCAATATCTATATCGTGGTCTCTTATATGTTTCTCATTGTGTGAAGATTTGATTTTTCAGCATGTTTTAAATGAGCATAGCAGCTTAATAACTCAAAATAGTGTTTTTTCTTTCTTCTCTTTGATGGATTTTAGAGCATAATGAGCTATATTCTTCATAAGTAAAAATTTTACTATGTAAATCCTGTTTTGGGTCCTCACTTTTGTTTAATATGAAATTGACATAATTGGAGTAGAATTGTTTTGATCTAGTTTCTTTTGGGGGGGATAAATAACATAGAAATTTTTCCTCTAGATGTTGTCACTTGAGTAAATTAATCACGTTGACACACCTATGAGTTTGAAAGTTTTATCTTTACTATTATAGATATCTCTTTTGTCATTTTTTTTATTGTATAATTTGCTTGAATCCTTTAGTCACTTTTACATGCTTAATAGAGAAATTCTTGTGGATTCTAATCCTTCTCATTTTTTTATGCATGAACTCCCTCGTTCGAGTCCTTTTGGACTCTTCCCTTGCATCTTCGTTGGGTCCAACCCAACATCGAGTCAAAACCTCAAGGCAAAGTCCTAAAAGGACTTCTTTTTGCACTGGTATACAGTGATATACGCATTAGAGAGGCTGGTTTACGGGTTATATGCGGCTGGAAATGGAAAGGAAAGCTGATTATATTGTTGGGGGGCTGAAGTTGCATATACATGACTGAAATACGGCCTTATATACACTGTATATACACCAAAACGCAAGGAAAAAGGGCTGTGTTATACAGCTGGCATACGGGTAGGAAAATGGACTTAAAGTCCATAAAATTGCAAGGCCCAAGGTCTGTGCAGCCCACTGATGGGTCAAGAAGGGCCCAACCTCAACTTTTATTTTTTATCTTATAAATTGCAACTTACATACTTGTTTATTTGTATTAGCGCTAATTTTAATTAATTAATCTAGTGTTTCCCCCATGTTGTTGCTATTTTATTTTACCTCGATTTTTGTACTTGACTAACGATTTTTTTCACCTAATTTATTTTGTCCAAACGGATTAAAGTAGTTCTTTCAATTGTTCTTCCTAAGCTAGTTTTAAAAGAAAATTGGTAAAGTCCTCTATTTGAAAATAACACTTGTCTTGTTCACATGACTAATAATCTACTTGAATTAAAATAATTTTCTTCAAATTCAAGAAACTAATTTTCTCGTAAGTTCTAATTATTTCATAATTGATAAAATATTTCTAATATGACATTTTCCTAATATTTTTCAAAATGGTGTTATCTATAGCAAAATTGACCTTTTCTCATATATAATAATAATAATAATAATAATAATAATAATAATAATAATAATAATAATAATAATAATAATAATAATTACGTAGTTCTCTTTTTCCAAACTTATTCCCTTCTCGAGTTCAAGTATGCAACCTAGTTTAAGTGAATTTTTCATCAATTCAAACATTTCATAATTTTTATTTCTTAAAGATAATTATGGATTAAGTAAAATGTTTCTCAAATTGAAATTTTGTAATCTTTCTCAAAAGAATTAATCACGAGCTAAACGAATTATTTCGTCATTTTTCTCAAGATTAATATTGAATTAAGTAGAGTATATTGAAATGTTTTCTCCTAATTCAAGTAGACTATTTCTCGTTTGAATAATAAACAAATGCCATTTTTAGATGTGTAGATAAATAATTAAAAATTTAATTTTTTTTTTTTGCAAAGTTAGTCACCTTTTTACGTTAGCCAAAAAATAATTCTTTGGTGAACCGTTTTTAAACGAATGCTCCTAAGTGTCTTAAAAATCTTCCTAGGACCGTTAATTGAACCCTTACTCAGTTTTTTTAATTTTGAAGATTTATTTCTGCTTTTGAGTCTTTGAAATATCGTTAAATTTTCTTAATATTTTCTATAAAAATCAAGTGGTGACTCTGTAAATTCTTTAAAATTATTTTGAAATATCTTCTTGAATTTTTGAAATAGTTTAAAAAGGTCAAAATCATTTTCTTTTAAATGAAATCTGTAAAGGGATAAAACATAAGGTTTAAATATTTTTAGCAAAAATGGAAATAATATTTTTGGGGGATGTAACTGTAAGATTTTCATAACATAGAAGATGTAAGAGTTTAGTGTAATTAATTATTGTCAACAACTATAAATTGTATGATTTTTATGATGTGTTGACGTCTGTCATTTCTAAATTGTTTTGAGCTTTGACTATCTTTATTGATATATTTTAAAATTATATATTTAAAAAATATTTAAATATGTAATTTCTAAATTTATTTAAATATAATAAATAATAAAATTACCTAATTAGAAGTTTCATTAATTACAAAATTAATTAATGATTCAGAAGTTATCAAATTGGCTTAATATAGGAGCGTAAGACTATAACATTAGTGCGTGAGTATTCTCTTAGGTTGATTTTAACTAGGGTCATTATTTAATTATTAAAATTTTTATTTTATTTTTTGAAAGATGATAAATAATAAATATGTAAAACTTCAACATTTGTTTTTGGTAAATAAACAATTTTATTTAACTAAGTGAACATTTACAATACCAGGAAGCTATAAAACTTCAACATTAATACGTGACTCTCTTCGGTTGTTATAAAATAGGATTGACACTTATGAATCATATGATTTTTATGATTTATATAGAGTGAAAATTTCTACCATGTCTAAAGTGCTTTTAGTTTAATTTTTACTGTCGTTATTGTATTATTTGTAAATTATGTTTAAATATTTATTCAAATATGTCTTATAAATTTATTTAAACATAATAATTTATAAAATTATTTAATTAGAGGTCATAAAAATAAAAAATATAATTAATAATTCTCAAATTATCAAATCGGTGTAACATATGAGCGCAAGACGACAATATTAACGTGTGACTCTCTTGTGTTGTTGTTAACTAGAATAGACACTAATGAATATTTTGATTTTTATAACTTTTCGATGTTCACCACATCTTAAGTGTTTAAGTCTTGACTTTTATTATTAAAATATTTTTAAATTATATTTAAAATATCATTCAAATATCCAAAATTTTAGATTTAAAATTTAACAAATAAAATATACCCAAATATAAGTAATGATTCACAAATTATCAAATCAGCATAACATAAGGGTGCAAGACTATAATATTAATACACGACTATCTTAGGTTGATATTAACTAGGGTCGATACTTATGAACTACATAATTTCGATGATTTTTATGATACATTAATGTCTACCTTATTTAAAGTGTTTAGAGTTTTAACTTTTGTTTTAAAAATATTTTCAAATTACATTTAAATTATGTAGTTTAAATTTTTTTAGAAAAACATAATAATTAATATATGTCAAAAAAGAAACTAGTTTATAGGGTAAACTGTATTATTATAAAAGATGGGCAATTGGGGCCAAAATAATTTATTCTTTAAGTTAATAACCATATTGGAGAAGGACATTACTCTTGCCCTGTATTAAAGAAAAACCACATTGTATTTATGGTTCAACAACCAAAAAAGACCTATGAATTTTGGAAAATATTATTTTACTAAAAATATATTTTTTCCCTAGTGATTCAATAAATATATAGTACTTATTTTTATTTGTATTCTTCCGCTTTAATTTATATATATATATATATATATATATATATATATATATATATATATATATATATATATATATATATATATATATAAGTGTTTGGTTTTAAAATATAAAGGGTCTAAGCATAATTCATTAGGGTTGACACTTATAAATTACATGATTTCTATAATGTGTTGATATCTAATCATATCTAGAGTGTTTTTATCTTGGATTTCTTGTTGAAATACTTTCAAATTATATTTTATACTTATTTAAATATATAATTTAAATTTATTTACTTAATTAGAGCTCATATTAGTAACAAATTTACGTAATAATTCACAAATTATCATATCAGCTTAATACAGGGGCGCAAGACTACAACATTAATATATGAGTACTCTCGTAAGTGGTCAAACACATCGATAGACACTTAAATTTGACACGATCTTTCACTTTAACACCTAAACTAGATGTTGTTCATTTTTGGCACCTTAACTAGTATCCAAATGTGTCATTTTTGGCAACTTAACTACACACATTTTGAGTACGTTTGAGGAATATTTTCATAATTTTTTCATCTTTTCTTCTCCTCCTTCCTCACTCTTTCTCCCATGGCTTTCCACCATTTTTTCCCTTCAAGTTAAAATAAATACTCTTCTTAATACCCTTAATTTTCATCATTTTTTTCTTCAATTGGGAAATTGCCTAAAACTATAATTTGCATAACCCCCAAACCAATGACCCTCTGTATATAATAATTGATCGTTAGAAATAAATATAGATAAATAAAGTGTATAATCAGAATGGAAAGTTTCAATGAAAACCTCACTTTAATAGTTTGAATAACATCTGGTACCATTCTTCTCAACTCTTCGATGGTTCTACCTTGCGATAAGCCATAGTTGAATTCATTTCTTTCAGTTTCTCCAATTGAATTTATTTCCTCCAATTTTTCCAACTAGAAAAAGCGACTTGTTCAATTTTTTTGAACAATCGAGCAAGAAAGAACCAGAAGACTTATCAATTCAATTAACCTTTTAATTAGAGACCTAATTGAAGGTGCTTAGCAGATTAATTAATTGTACCAGGAAAGTAGCTGGTTTCAAAATGGGAAGACATCCAATCAAGTCATTTTTGGGGGTGGGATATTGAAGAAGATGATCTTGGGGTGGGAGGGGTGGGAGGGGTGGGAGAGCATTGCAGCTGTATTTGGAGAAGATAATTTTGGGGGTGGGTGGGGCATTGCAACTGTATTTGGTGGAGAAGATGATTTTGGGGCTTTGGGGGTGGGGGAGGGGTAATTTATTATTTTTAATTTAAATTAATTATTTTAAAAAATTAGACAAAAATGACAAATGCCGTCATATTATTCGTCACTTTACACATCAGCAACGCGTTTAATATAACACATCGTATATTTTTGTTGATTGTGTAAGAAGTGCCAAAATAACACATCGTAATACTAGTTGAGGTACCTAAAATGAACGACGTCGACTTTAGGTGCCAAAGTGAAAGTTCATGTCAAATTTAGGTGTCTGGCGATGTGTTTAGTCCCCTTAGGTTGATAACTTGGTCATCATTTAATTATTTAAAAATTTAATTTATTTTTAAAACATAATGTGTCGAGGTCTACCATGTCAAAGAGCCTCGAGTTTCTACTATTGTTATTATAATAGTCTAAAATTATATTTTAAAAACGTCTATTTAAATTTATATAAACATAACAATAATAAAATTACTTAATTAGAGGTCACATATTTCAATAACAACTATAAGTAATGGTTCTCAGATTATCAATTATCGTAACATAACGTAGCAAGACTATAACATTAATGGGCGACTCTCTTGGATTGATATTAACTAGAGTCGACACTTCTTAACTATATGATTGCTATGATTTTTTTAACTTGTCAATGTATACCACATCTAAAGTGTTTTAAGTGTTTACTGTCATTATTAAAATATTTAAAATAATTCAAATATGCAAATATTTTAGTTTTAAAACTCTTAAAATATTTTTTCTTTTTTCCTTTATGTATTTTTTTTTTATAATTTAAATATAATTTAATGTAAGATTAACATAAGGTAATATTTTAATTTTATTGAAGTTTTAAATATTAGAAATTTTTATATAGTTCAACTAAAATCTTTAAGTAAAATTTTCAAATATCTTATTGACTTCTTTCCGTCCTACCTCCAAAGGTACATAGGAAAAAAATAATAATTTGAATTATCATGAGAAAAATTATATTATAACAAAATCGCATAACTATAATCATAACAAAAATGCTTAATTTCTTGTGTTTGAAAATTTCAATAATTACTTGTTTCATATAATCTAGACTAAGAATTATGTATCTGCCAAAAAAAGTAAAAAAATATTTAAATATTGATAAATTTTATGATATATATATATATATATATATGTGTGTGTATGTGTATGTGTGTGTGCACGTGTGTGAGCGCGCGCTTATTTATCTATGTAGAATAGAAGAGGCAAAATAAACAATGCCATGATGCCAATGACATTAAAGATTACAAAAATTAAGAATTATTTATCTGATAAAAACACATAATTAAGTAAATATAATACATAAATATAAAGTGAAGTTTGAATTTATCTTGACCGCACTAATTTTGACTATATGGGAATATAATTAATTAATTTTGTATTGCTATTTTTATACTAGATTATTTCTATATCTTCTCCTTGACAATATAAGTTCGGTCATTCTTTTTGAGCAATAAGTATCATACAATCATATTTATAAAAATTATGATAAATTTTTTCGAGAAATAAGTACTTTTCGAAAGTCATCAGATCGCATAGGTATCTCTTTTGATATATCAATATTAAGTACATAATTGTCATAAAATAAATGAAAAAAGAATATAGCAACCAAATTTGCGCATCATTATTATGAAGTTAAGGGTTGAAAAAAAGGATGATAATTCACAAAATTATTCTCAAAAAATATTTTAAATGAGAAAACGAATTGAATAAAATAACGACTATGGTTGCATCTCCACTATGGGGATCTTCTTTGATCATAATTGGTCACCAATTGTTCTATCAATCGTATTTGAAATTTGACAATAATGTTGAAACTTTTTACTCACTGACAAACATGTATATTTCATATATAAACATTCATATTTCATATATAAATGATGATTTGAGATCCAAATTTATGTAAAGTTTCTACAAATTAAAAAGAAACGAATAAGAGACCCATTATTTCCAGAAAAAAACTTTAATATTTTTTGACATCTTTTAATATTTCTTTAAAATTAAATAAGAATTATTATCAATATAGGTAAAGATTATAGTAAAAGATTTAGATAAAACAAGATCTAGCCATCAACTTTCTTAACACATAACCTCGTCCATAGCTGCATTGAAATAGTGCAGCAATTAATATGTGGATCCTCTCCCATTCCCATGCATTGGGATGAATTTTGAATGTTTTGAAAACGGTAATAAATAAAGTAATGATAAAATTTTAAATCTAGGATGAAAGAGGCAAAAATGTTTAAAATATAACTAGTTTATAGTATGGATAGCCTTTTTTACTATTATGGTCAAATTTGAGTTAAATTTTTGTGGCCAAAAAGATTTATTCTTAGTTGATTTATTTAAATTTATTATATGGCAAGAAATATCAGGAGCATTAATATTTTAGGATTTCTAGAATATGTGGAACAAATAATTTTTAATACATTAAAAGGGGATATTGCCATTTGTTGGAATTTGAATTTCAATAAATTTTTAAGGATAATAATCTGAAAAATACCTGTACATTGCCTAAATTTACAGTTGCGCATACTGAACTTTGCGGAGGTCCTATTACCCCTGAATTATTTTAAAGTGAAATTATTACACCCTTAAAGACTTATGTGGCAAAGAGAGTGTATCTCAGTCTCTTTGAGAGAGTGAGTCACCCGAAAATATTAAAAAAATTATGTTTTACATTTCTTTTTTATACACACACACACATACATATAATTTAACTTATTATTATATTTTTTTATTATTAATTTCTTTCTTCTGTCACCACTAAATTTCTCCACCACAATCCAACCAACGACACCGCACAACCACCACCATGTCTACCAATTGTCCACTTCTTCATCTTCCTTCATTTTTCTTCATATAAATAATTAGTCTATATTATTTAAATTATTATTATATTTTTTTATTTTTAATTTCTTCCTTCTTTCCATCAGCATAGCCAAATTTTCTCCACCACCATCTCATTGTTGTCGCTGCGCAACCACCACCATCTCCACCATTTGTCTACTCTTCCTCCATTTTACTTTCCATATAAATTCTCAACCTAATTATTTAAATTATTCTTATATTTTTTATTGTTACTTTCTTTCTTCTTTCAATCACCATAGCCAAATTCTCTCCACCAACCCATCATTGCCGCCGCGCAGCCAACACCATCTCTTTGTTCACTTCTTCACCTTCCTCCATTTAATTTCTTTCCCATACAAATCCTCAACTTTCTATCTCTTTCCATTGCTAAAGTCACCCAAAATCTTGTCTAAATTTCAAGAATTAAGAATCAAGCTTAAAAAAATCAAGAATCTTTAAGATGTTCTTCAAAAATTTGACTCATTCTTGCATTTTGAGCTATTAGTTGAACCTTTAATATGTCGTAATGGTGAAAAAATGATGAAAAGAATAAGAATGGAGAAGAAAATAAATAAAAATTAATTTTAAATAAAAAATATAAGTGTAAATATGAGATTGACGCGTTTATTACACTTGCTACTTCAAAACTGGGTATAGCATTTCGGGGGGAGAGGAGGAGAAATTAATTTCACTTTAAATAATTCAGACAGTAATAGGACCCCCGCAAAGTTTAGTATGCACAACTACAAATTTAGGCAAAGTACAAATATTTTTCGAACTATTATCCCAAATTTTTATGTAGAACTAAAATATCAAGAATTCAACATTATTGATATTTCGTCATTGTCCAGTGGTCACATGTATAAGAATTCTATGATGTTTTTCTAATTGTTTTGTAATTTCTTTTGATTTAATTTAGGTCTAGTTTTTTACATAAATATACATCACTGTATGTTCATAATATATTTATTTTAAGAAATTTGTATTCCTTTAATATATGTGTGTTAAGATAGAAGCGTATTGAGGTTGCGAATTGAGGCAGAATGTTAGATACTTTTTGATTTGAATCATATTTTTACAATATCGTAGCTTATATGTGTAATTTAGTTCTAATATGTTGCATGCCTGTAATATATTTGTTTTCAAAAAATTGTGATGATTTTTTATACAGATGCATTAAATAGGATGGTATGGAGGTAATAAATTAGAGTAAAAGGTTAAACTCTTTTTTATTTATGAACTGCGTCTTTTGTAATGTTTTGACTTTTATGTGCAATTTAGTTCTAATATTGTTGCATGCTCATAATTAATTTGTTTTAAGAAATTCGTGATACTTTTTATACAGTTGCATTAGATATGAGGGTGTGGAGGTCACAAATTAAGATAAAAGGTTAAATTCTTTTTGATTTATGAATCATATTTTTTTTTGTAATGTCAAAACTTTTATGTGCAATTTAGTTTTAATATTGTAGTATGCCCGCAGTATATCTGTTTTAAGAAATTTGGATATGGAGGTCATAAATTAGGGTAAAAGGTTATTAGTTTTAATATTGTTGCATGTCCGTGATTGATTTGTTTTAATAAATTTGTGATTTTTTTCTATACATGTGCATTAGATAGGATGGTATGGAGTTCACAGATTAAGGTAAAAAGTTATTTTTCTTATGAAACATAATTTTTTTGTAATATAGTAGTTTTATATACAATTTAGTTTCAATATCGTTGCATGGCGGTAGTACATTTGTTTTAAGAATTTTTCATTCTTTTTTAATATAGATGCATTAGATATAAAAATATGGAGGACTATTAGGTAGTTATGATGACTTGCTTTTTGACAGGTCTATGTTTGGTGGGACTCTGAGGTATTGTGTCTGTCGTAGTTTTAGCCTAATACATATATTTTCTTTCTTTTGACGTCTATTACCATTTATTGTGTATTGTATTTCAATTACCACATTATTTCATGCATTATTTCTTTGAATGCTATCCACTATTTTTCTTACTAATTAACATATTTTTTTCACTGTCGTAATTCCTTAATACGACATACTAACATTGATAGTTTTATTGCAGTAATTTCGTGGAGTAGAGCAAAGAATAGATATATTGTTGAAAATTTTCATAAATCCTCACCGCGTTATGCTGCCTAGATTTTTCAAAAATGGTAATTTCTTCAATTTCATTCGCCAGCTTAAAACATATGTAAATGTTATTTTACGTCTAATCCGTATCTAATAATAGTACCCTATTCTAGATTATGAATAATGTGTTAGCTTCAGCTAGATTAGTTAAAATTTCTAAATAGTCCATTTCAGAATTTTATTTTGCATTATGTTAAAAGTAAGTCCTTGGTGATGATCAGTTAAAATTCACGTGCAACGTACGTACCCTAAACTAGTTACATTAAAAGTGTGAAGAATCTTATAAATGTTATTTTAACTTTTTACCTTTTATTAAAAGACCCCACAATAAATAAAATTATCTTTTCACTTATCTTTTCAATTAATATTATTAATCTATATTATTTTAATAAAGAGTTAGCTGACCTTTCCCCAATCGAAAAGGTTTGTTGGGCCTTTTCCTAAAATAAGCCGGTTGTTTGGATTTTTTTGTTGAATAAGTGAAATTCCCTGGTAGTTTATATACTCCTAAAATATAAGGGCTCCTTGATATGCAGTGACTCTTATACACACTTTTATCTATACTAGTTTAGCAATACGCGCATTGCGCGTGTATCTCATTTTAATGAGTTCACTTCGATATTATAAAAAAATGTTTGGACTAGTAAATGAATTGATGATTTTATTAAATATGACAAACACTTAAACAGAACATTAATATGCATATAAAAACATTAAAAACAACTTTAAACTATATCAAAAGAAATTACTAAGGTTATAGAACGACACCCGAAACACCAAAAATAAAGCAATTGAAAATCAAAACGTGTAAGATAGTATATACTACAACTATACGACAATAGATATAACTAATACATTACGTAGAATACGAAATATATACAATTAGAGAATCACGAAGTTTAGCGATTCAAATCTAACTTAATTTTTTGAAGTGTTATAATTTTATAGTAAAAAAATGGAAAATAACAAACCTTGTATAGTTGTATTAACTGGTTCACCTTGATAAGAAAAGATTTTCCTTCTTTGAAGTCGATAATCTCGTGGATGAAAATCTTCATCTCATTCTAGTACTAAAAGTAAGAAGATCAAGATACGACTAAGGTTATGTATATACTACCCTCCACAAACCCTATTATTTTCACTATATTCATAATTCAAAAGAAAAACTTATGAATAAATAGAGAGCCAATCTGCTCAATTTAAGTTTGTTTTTATGGGCCCCAAAAGAGGTTGGTCGTGACCGCATTGTTGCTTTGCTCAACATGTAGAGGAAATTAGTAGCATGTTTTATTTAAAAGATGAAGAACCAAAATTAAGTTCAAATTTTTAACAACATTTATGCAGAAAAGAAAAAACGAACCAAAAGTGTATGCCTTCTTATAGGATTTGTTAGGGACTCAACAAAGAAATCAACAAACCTATTTTTCTCTCTTCACAATTTTCTCGTCTTAAATAAGTTATACAAATTAATGTATCCTAGTAGTGTTTGCCTTAATACGTTACAAAAACAACGTCCTTTTTCATACAGGCAAGAAAAGATAAAATGTTCCTACATTAATTTACCATATATTTTATTTTTATTACATGTATATGATTTTTATGACTTCTTAATTTTAAATAATTAATTAATAATTAGTAAAAATGGGTGAAAAGACAATTTTGTCAATTGCGGATTCTTTTAATGAATGGTAAAAATTTCAAATCACTTTTCTAAAGGTAACACTTTTAATATATTATAGATTATTCTTGATCTGGACAAGTACATTCCTCTTTTGCAACAGAGTAAAGTAGATTTGTCATGGATGATTGCACTCCCTCTAAATTAATGTGTATTTTCTTTTCCTTTTGAAAAATACATGTTTTATGTTGTTAGGTGTGAAATTTCATCTATATAGGTGCTGGGTTTGAGTTAAACAGTTGAAGCGAACGTTAAAAGATTGTAGCTTTATGAGCTAAGTTATCCTTTTTTTGTATTGAAGGGGGAAAAGGATTAAAGCTTGTATCTTCATGAGGCAAGTTTTTTTTTTTTTTTTTTTTTTTTTTTTTTTTGTATTGAAGGGGGGAAACAGGTAAAAGATTGTACCTTTGTTCATCTATATTTGCTTGGTGCTAGAGTCAAGTTTAACACTCTCTTTGGTAGATGACAAGTGAAAACTATTTCCAGAATTACCAACTATCACAGAGGGGTTAATTAAGACCAATTTATTAATTGTGGAATAGATCGTTTAACTAGGATGGGTTATATCAAGGTATGTAGAGGAGAGATTTTACGTTGTCCCACGTTTATGCCTTTATTATGGTACTATAGTAAATAGAAAATTAGTATATTTTTCACTGAGTATTCATATATTGTTAACTTGACATGCTTATGAGTTTTTTCAGTTTTGTCACTCATTATTATTTATATTTTATATATGATAGGAGTGTTATCGCTTTAACTAAAAGTATTTGCTTTTGGTGTCTTGCTACGTGTAGGTGATAGATTAATACTACTCGAAGAAGTTGAGTTTCAACTCGAGGTTTGAGTTCAGAGTTCATGGAATTTGGCATCCTAGCAGTACTACCAAAATAAGTTGAGTTTATTCAAGATTTGAAGTCAGAGTTCGTGGACTTTGGCATCTTACTATTGACACTCCATGGATTTACTATTTTGGTACTGTAATGCCCCAAAAATTCAAACCAATATTAGAGCCATTTTTCAAGATCATGCAAAGTACATTATAGTTCATTGGTAGTGTTATGAGTGAGTTTGATGCATATTAAGGTGTAAGACCCTGCAAAATTCTAAACTTAATTCAGTCTATTAATGCTTGCCAAGGGGTCCCAAACTTAGAAAATTCTAAATAAGTTTTCAGACTTAATTTATTTTTAGCCTTTTAAAGTTGGCAATCTCATTTTGCGACCTTAAAGTCCTTTAAATGTCTATATCTTAGTTAATTCATGATCAAGGATGTCAATAGGGATTCCCGGACGAGTTTTGGATTTTTTTTGGAACTTGTTTAGACCAAGTTCTAGTGTCCAAAACAGTGAGTCGACGCGATATTGGCGCATCGCGTCGTCCATCGCATTGACAGATAAAATGTTCCTCAGCTTAAGGCAATTTTCAGTGAGCCAATGCGATGTTGACGCAGTGCGTTGGTGCCAACGACATGGCGCGTCGACCAGTGCGTCGGTACCCGGTTTTCAATCATTAAAACAGTCACAACCCTAGGGTTATTTCAGTCTTTTTTCCACCCCTATATAGCCCTAAAACACGAGATTCAACCATTATTTACCAAAGTACACTTATTTTCTCTCAAATTCTCTCAAGAATAAGCATTAGGGTTCTTAGTTCAAGACTCAAAACTCAAGAATTTCACCGTCAATCTTTTTAATGTCAAGTATTAAGGTATGTTAGATGATGTTTCATGGGTCCCTTCCACCCATGAAGTTCAAGAATCCTTTTTCTAAATTCAAAGATTATATATTTATGAGTTTTCATGAATTATGTGAATTGATATTCATGTTCATGTTCATGTTGTTGTTGGGTGTTGATTCATGCCTTAGATTACAAATTTCAAGATTTGATCCTAGTATGTGATGACCCACATAATATTCATGATAAACCCTTAAATTTGCAAGTGAGTTGATGTAGCCATGATGATTTTGATGTATTGTTTGTTGTATGACCAAAGCATACTCCCCATGTGTTTGATAAAAGGCCTATGTGAATAAGATAGAGTCATTATAGCATGTTGACAAGAAATCTCCAATTATGTATAAGTTAATGAATGCCAAGTATTTGATGAAAGACCTTATTGAATGAATCATGAGACATTAATATGCTTCTCTATACATTTACAAGTTTATGACTTTCAAGTGCTAGATGAAATGCCTCATTGATTGTATTATGAATGATAAACCATTGTCATGTTATTCAAGAATTGTCATGCTTTATATTATTCGTGCTATCGAGTCCTGGGGGTAGTTAATACCAGATAATTTAGCTGTATGCCTAGATTTAGTGTCAGTTTCAAGATAATCTCAGTCGTGCCACAATCAGTAGAACTCAGCCAGTTACAAAACTTAGGATAATTCAGTAACTCAATTTAGTTCAGTTAAACAGTACGATGAGTAACAACTTAGTCAGGCCTCTTATGAACTAGGAAATCAATTCAGTGTCTTTCAGTTGGTATTAGAATTCAGCACCGAGCGAGCCTAGGGATGGGGGTACACCCGTTAGTGAGGACGGGTCCCTATAAAAAATCCCTAAGTTTCAGAACTACGTAGCCAACGTAGGTATGAGATGTCACCTGTTAGATAGGACTGACATACTCAGAAATCACCTGCTAGTTTAGGACTGATCTCAAGGGTCACCCGTTAGATTAGGACTGACTCCATAGCAGTTGTCTTTACCCGTGGTATGGTACTGACACCCTTCCAGCTGGAGTTACAAGTTGGATCCTAATTAGTTCAGAAAGGGGCATGTTGGTTAGATGACTACCTTTCATAGTTTCAGTCTCAGTCTTCAAAATAGAATTCAGATTAGTATTACAAAAATTAGGACTGTTAGACAATCACTTAGCTCAGTAAAGAACTTAGATAGTTCTATAGATTTAGAGATCACCCGCTAGATAGGCTTGATCTCAGATTCAGTCAATCATTTTCATTATTATTAGATTCAGAGATTACCCGCTAGATAGGCCTGATCTCAGCTTTAGTCAATCATATATCAGTATCAATTGACTCAGATATCATAAATCCAGTTATTATAATTCAGTGTTCAGTGATACTAAGATTTCAGTTATAATTTATGCACTCTTGCCTGCATTCTCACTCAGTCATGTTCACGTTACGTAGTCAGTTACAGTTCATGCATATGAACCCTTGCATTTAGCCTTACCTTATCTATCATACCAGTACATCCTCACGTACTGACACATACTTTTCTCTTGTGTTATGGTGTCTTATACCATAGGTTCAGAAGCACGGGATCCCGAGCACCCTTAGCAGTTCAGATTCAGCCAGCAACAGTAGACTTAGCAGTGAGTCCTCATCATTCGAGGATGTTCCTTATTTTATTATTGTATTAGATTTAGCATTTCAGTAGATGGAGTTAGTTGGGGGAAAGTCCCATCAACTCCTTATTCAGATAGTTTAGAGGTTTTTTTCAGACTAGAGTACTTTTCGACAGTTGTTTTAGTTTTGGTATTGTTATACTTTATTCAGTTTTACTTCAATATTGAACCTTATGGCAAGTGTTTCGCCAGTATTCCGCATTTTATAGTATATTATTCAATGCTCAGTTACAGATATCAGTCATGGGTTAGCTTGTGGTCCTTCAGAGTCATAAGCACTATTTAGCGTCTGAGGTTTAGAATTTGAGACATTACATAAGGCCTAAAAAAACTCCCAGCTATTAGACGGATAAAAATATTCCTTATCGATTGAGTTTTCGATAAGAATGTTGTTATAGTCAAATTCAAACGAGCTTCTCTTTTATTCTATTGAGAATTTTCTGACTCAAGACCCACCAAATTATAGGAAATTGAATTATCTTTCAAACGATACCAATTTTTCCTAAATTCAATACTCGGGTGAGAAGTTATGGAACTTTTAGTGAAAGTATCCCAACGCGATAAGACCGCATCGCTGTGATGGCCAAAATCACGTTAGTCCTTTTCTAGTGGATCACCGCGATAACACCACATCACGCCAAGGTTCATATTCACATTTAGTGGGGCACCGCGATGGCACCGCGCCACGCCAAGGTACCAAATCGGGATTGTTTGTTTCCAGTGGAACAACGCAATAGCACTACGTCACGCCATTGGAAAAAATGGGGATTGTCATTTTCCAGTGGCGCAACGCGATAGCACTGCATTATGCCATTGGGGAAAATGGGGATTGCCATTTTTCAGTGGCACAACACAATAGTACCGCATAGCGCTAGAGCCAAAAATTGAGATTTCCAGATCCAATTCTGAGTTTTAATTCTCAAGGATAGTTTGGTCTTTTCCCATAGCCCCCAAATCATGTAAACAAAGGATTTAACCTATCCTATGCTTATTATATTAATTTTTCATCAAATTTCTCTCCAAGAAAACCCTAGGCTTCAACATTAAACTCCAAGAAACTCCAAAAAATTCACCATTTCTTTTCCAAGATAATTCAAATTCAAGGTTCCCAATTCAAGAACTTTCAAGAATTCTTCAATTGAGGTATGTTAAATGTTCATACATGGGTACCTTTCACCCATAGATTCCAATAATTTAATTTTTTTAAATACAAAGTTATGATATTTTACAAGTTAGTATGATTTTTAACCATGAATCCCCAAGAATCTAGATTCTATACCATGTTTACATGAAATTATTGTTGTTATTATGCCCCCACATGTTCAAATAGTGTTATTCGCTGATTTAATCATAATTTAATGATGTTGATGTTGAAATAATGCCGTTACTACAAGTTTTAAACCATTTTCATACTTAGCTTACACTATGCATATCAAGTGTTTGATGAAATGTCTACAAGAATGAATTTTGAATAAATGCTTTCATATTGTGTCCCCAAAGTTTTAGTACTATTTTGCTATTATTGCTATTGAGTCTTGTGGGTTGTGAATACTTGAAAACGTAGCTGTTTACTTAGTCTCAGTATCTTCAAAATAGTTTCAGACATATTATGAGCAATATCATTTCAGTATTCCGAGTCAGTTCAGTTGGGAGTAGGATTTAGCACGGAGCGAGTGCAGGGATAATAGCTTTCCCGTTAGTTAGGCAGAGTCACTAGTAGCAGTACCTGTTCTCTAGAACTACGTATCCGGTGTAGAATTTGAGGAGTCACCCATCAGTTCAGGCTTGACTACCTCCCAAGGGTCACCCGTCAGTTAGGCTTGACACCCTTAGTCCTTTAGGACAGCACATCAGTGGATCCACACAGCCAGTGTTAGTACTCATGGCACGGTACTGACACCCTTCCAACTGGGGTCATAGGTTGAACTCCAAATTGCTCATTGGGGCTTGTCGGTTAGATGATAACTCCCACAGTCTCAGTCCAGTAATCAGTTCAGTAATCCAGTTTTAGTTTTGCTTGACCATAGCATACAGATAGTAGTTATTTAGTTATAAGATTTCAGTATTTCAGTTTATAGATTATATTTAGAACATATTTTATGCTTGGTCATGCATTTCCAGTATTTACAGATTTCATGCATTCTATTCAGTACTTTATGCTATTCATTCAGTCAGTTATTACTCTTGTACATGAAACCACGCATATCAGCCTACTTTATTTAGCATACCAGTACATTTAAAGTACTGATCATATACTCATTTCTTGCGCTATGATGTATCATATTATAGGTTTGAATGCTTAGTTTTCAGATTAAGCATAGAATTTCCAGATTATTAGACATAGCAGTGGTGAGTCCTTATATTTTGAGGACAGGCTATATTTATTTTTATGCTTTCAGTTTAGTAGTTAGTTGGAGTTAGTTGGGATTTTGTCCCATCAGCTCCACAGTCAGTCAGTAGAGGCTTTTAAGACTAGTATAGACAGTTAGTCAGTATTCAGTTTTTCAGTTGGCATTGTCAGTCGCTTTATTAGTATTTTCAGTATTGTTTTACAGACTTTATTAGAACTATAATTTAAAACCTTTTGGTATTATATCCATTGTTTTCCGCGTATGATCTTCTGTTATTTGTTTTATTTAGTGCTCGCAGTAGGTACCAGCTCATGAGTTAGCTTATGGTCTGTCGAGACTGTAAGCACCGTGTGGTTCCCAGGGTGTACTCTCAGGGTGTTACAGGTACTTAGAGATAGATCAACTGAATCTCTCATGTTAATTTTGTAGAACACCCTTTGATATAGGGAGACAAAAAAGTTCATATTCAAAATCACAAAATGCCCAATAACCCTGCCCTTACCTCCTTCGATGGAGAAGACTTACATCCAATCTATTTTAGAGGTTCTTGAATTCCTTGGTATGGATCCAACTAAAGGTTTTACGAATTTAAAGGTTACAAAACATGCACACTCATATAGACAAAATATGTTGTCTCAAGAAAAAAGCACTCATTTATGAAAATTGGTTTTGAAGCAATTTGAGGCTTTGCTGGTTAAGATTCTAATTTCAACTACTTTTATTTTCTTTTTGGTACTTTTTAAGGGAGAGATGGTATTATCAGCCTTTATTGAACCTCCTGTTATCTTGATGATATTGCCTGCAAATGCAACGATCGGGTTGATCACAAAAATAATAATTAAAAAGGCTCTTGAGAGTTATATGCATACCAAGATAACATTGCTACTATCCCACAATGATTATTTCTCAATATTACCTACAATAGACTTGTCCTTGGAGAAATCATAGAAGTAAGTGTTGGGTGTAAAATTCTAGCTGATATGAGAATGATTGAGATATTTAGCTATTATTTACATATTGATCAGATAATTTTAACAGTTGAGAGCTACTTTGTCAAAAAAGAGCTTGATGCAATGACTGATACAAATGCAGTATATCAATATATTTGAAGGACATACCAGTAATAATTACGTCATCAAAAAATATTTCATCAAGAATCAATAGATGTTTGGAAGAAGGAGCTAAAGAGTTTTTTTTAAAGCCAGTTCAACAATCAAATGCTAATAGAATTAACCTCATTTGATAAGGGAAAAAGTTATGGCATCAAGTGGTCTCAAGAAAAAGGCTATGGTTGAATTCATTTTCCCAAGAAACAAGAAAGTACAACTTGTATGACATCTTTTTGCAAAACACTTGTGACTAAAGGGATTTGGAATTCTTTGAATTTTTTGGAGGTGAATCTCAAAAGAGGGTCTTATAAAGATAGCGTATAGGGTCTTATAAAGATAGCGTATACACAAATGTTATCTCTAACTCACAGAGCCATGGAGGCTATTCTCGAGATGTTTGCATCAACCAAATGATTTCAAGGCTTATGTCCTGGAATAGATTTGTTATAAGAGATTTTTGGCACCAGAAATGAATTAGAAATGAATTATCAAAAAAATTGTTAGCTATGGATTATTTAGAAACAAATACAAACTTCCTTATGCTATTGTAGATTGGATAGGAAGATGACTGGATTAGCACTTTGTGTTGAGATCCATGATTCAAGCGATTCTATAAAGTGGATTACCAATTATGCTACTGTAATCAAGTAGATCTAATCTGATTTGATTTGGATCTAAGTTATGTTGACCCATAGTAAACACCCTTTGTTAGGTGTAACAATGATTTGTTGTCCTGTTGGTGTAAGAGGTAACACCATTGAAGATAAAGCTCGACGAATTTTGTACTTTTTGACAAAGGTGTGTACCATTACTTCCTTCTTTAATTACACTTTCTGATATAATTTTATTGGTTTGTTACTATCAATTATTTCTTGTATTTCTGCTATGGTTATTTTTATGATGAGCCGAGGGTCTATCAGAAGCAGTGCCTTATGTTGAGTTCGTGGCTATGGAGCAATGAAAAGCTTTACATAGTATGTTAGATGAAGAAGAGATTGAAGTGAAATGGGACTAGATCATATTGTGTAAATTTATCTTTGTTATCAAAATAGTACTAAAGCACAACAATACTACAATTCATATTTAATTCTATCAAAGTTTACCTCTTGAAAACCTGTAACTGAAGTATGTCCCTTTCGTACTTGACATTCTTTTCTTTTTGTTCTCAAAATTAGTACTTATTATATTGTGTAAACAAATACATCATTTTGTGTGATAGTCGTGAATCTTATGAAGAGGAGATTGAAACTCATGAATTTAAAGATACTAAGTATAAGAATAATTATTGTAGACAATTTCAGAGAGTAGAAGAATAAACAATAGCATGTTTCAATACAACTATGACAGATTGGAGAAAGATTTTATATATATATATATATATGTATGTATGTATATATATATATATATATGTATGTATGTATGTATCAATGCATATATAAAAACCTTGTGATTTTGGAGAAAAATTATTTTCTTTTATCTGCTAAAAATAACTTTTACTATTCCTTAAAAATACTTATTTTTCTCTCTAAAATTTGATCAAACACTCTACTTTTCTAAAGTAAACACCTTTCTAAAAAGAAAAAAGAACACTTTTGATATTCCAAAAATTGTCTAATATCTCAAGAACTTCACTAAGAAGTGTATGGCTCAGATTACGGTAAGATAAAACTCCCTTACCAATCGGATAATTCTTGAGCATATGGCCTGGCTGCCCATATTTTGAAACACTTTTCCCTTCCTTCGTCACAATATCCCCGATAAAGACGACCATAGAACCGGCAAGAAGGGCATGAAAAAACTGTCTGACCCCTACCTGCCTGAGATTGGGAGCCCTATGCTTGAAAATTATCACCACCTTGCTGACGCCTATCACCCGATTGCCTCAGGTAAGGAGTGCTAGTTGAAGAAAAGGAACCAAAACTCCCCCACTTCTTTTTTAGTCAATTGCCTCCATCCCAACCACCTTGTGACTGAGCACCTCCCTGATTTGAAAACCTGCTCCTCTTACCCTGCCTATTTTCTAACTTTGTCTGTTTTCTCTTCTCATCTTGCACCTGCTGCATATGGATAACTAACCTCAAAATATCCACATCGTTGATCAGCAAAGCAGTCTTGCTTTCCAAGACCAAATCTTGAGAAAGCGCAGAAGCAAACTTTCTCATCCTCACTCTTATATTAGCTAGCAAATCAGGAGCATACCTTGACAGCTGGTGAAATTTCAAGGCATATTTCCTTACAAACATTCTCCCTTGCTTAAGATTCACAAACTCCTCCATCTTCACTTTCCTCAGCTCTTGAGAAAATAAATGATCCAGAAAAAGCATACCATAAGGATGACTCATTCACATCACCTCTATCCCTATCCCATTCTTTGTACCATTGGTACGCAATATCCTTGACCTGATAAGCTATAAAGTTTACACCTTTCATAGTAGTAGCCTACATCACCCTGAATATCTTCTCTATTTCATCCAAGAAACCCTGAGGATCCTCTTCCTCCTTCACACCAATAAAAGTAGGAGGATTCAATTTTATAAACTAATCAACCCTTGTGGCCTCAGTAGACAACCCACCAAACACATCCCGCTCAGCCTGAGAAGCAACCAATTGAGCAATAGTATGAATAAACTAGTGAAATTCTACATTAGTCACCTCACCCTGAGGAGGAATAGTAGCAACCGGAGATTGAAGACGAACTCCAGACATAGATGTACCCCATCAACATTGTCCCCAAATGGGACTAAAAAGTTTTCTTGTATTCCAGATCGTCGAGGCACGATCTGAAAAGTGAACAACCAAGGATTAGAGAAGAATTCCAGGACTTAGACTCCAAGCTTAAAAATAGAATACTAAGAAAGTGAAACATTCATAAATGCCATGTAGCCTCTCTCTTATAAGTGTGGCATGCTATACACCGTTAAAAGAAACTCTATGAGACACGACTTTGTGGACTCCCAATTGACCATGAACCTAAGGTCGGATACCAACTTGGCACAACCCAACTCTAGGCCTTATCATAATGGGCATCCCAAATCCGACCGGGACCAGAGACCACCCCCGTTACCCAACCAAACCTCCAGTTGCCTGCCCTGAGTTGGTTGAATTTTAAACATATAACTAGATAGCGTAACCAGACAAGAACTGACTTTGGGATAGGTCTATTACTAGACCAACCCTACCAAGTCAAACCGTCCACCTAACCATACCAACCAAACCACCAATCCAAAGCAATACTGAACCAAGGGCCATAAACCAGGCTATAACTAAATGAGTTCTAAAACATAATATGATTAATCCCAAAATAAAAGGGGATGGAACAGCCAATAATATCGTCAACCAGTATTCGCCCCAATACCAATGCCAATGTTAAGTCTGACACTAATACTGACCTCACCCATTCAAATCCATAGCAGTACCAAAAAGTCTCAAACCAAAAGAGTAAGAATATTCGGTTGGGACATGCCCCCAACCATAGCCATAACCATTATCTAGAAATAAATTAAAATGTCTAAAAATATCCATGACATGAAATGGAGCCTTCTGGAAAAATAGAAGCTCGCCATATCAATTCAACAGCTATTCCCAAGTCAATTACTATGTAGGAGGAGTAGAACAGTCAGTTCCTGCATAACATAGGTATACAGCCGCCTGAAGATGGGATAACGGGTGAATACTAGCATAAACTCAGGATAAGAGTAAAATAATGCCATTCATAAAATCAACTAAAACCATCCATAATGCATACAAACTATATATATATATATATCCATACCGAAAAAGGGAATCGAGTTTAGCATGCCTTTAAAACCTTTACGTGGGTTGTGTAGCTTTGCTGTTCTAAACCACCAACGGGCTATATAGGTTCAGCTTCCCCTATTGAAAGGGACCCAATGCATGAAGTCGCATGACCAGGGAAGAAAACTTGAGATGACTTATACATCCCTTAAAATATATAGTGTGACATCATGCACACGGTCACTAGGACCAAACCTCACATCAACAAATATAAGTTTCTAGTTTAGATCCCCCTGGGACCTCCACCTTCGACGACTTTGCTACACCTCCGTCCTTTAAGCCTAATTAAAACCATTTTCTATCCAAACCATTATTCCATTATTATTAACCGAGGCTATTTGTAGTGGTATCATCATACCAATAATAACTTGCAGGTATTGTCCTTAGCAAATCCTAAAGGGATTCTTATGTACCTTATATGATTTCTAATTAACCAAAACCATGGCCACCAAGGCCCTTTCAATCCATTCAAAACCATTTATATCATTTAGGGTTCTATTACCAAGTTTAAACAAAGCGTAAGTTCCATTGAAAAACTAATATTATAGTAAAAACATTGTTAAAGGCATTTTATCAAATACATCGGGGGCATAGTATTTCCAAAACCAAAGTCCATTACCAAAGAACCATTCCCATGCATTCAATTATCCAAAAACACCATTAATTCATATAAAAGCATAATTAAAATATGGAAAAACCATAACCAAACATTTATAAACAAAACCATCAAATCATATTGGAAAACCCAAAATCATACAATATTCAAATCACAAAAACATTGTATAAAACCATGCCTTTAGTTGGAAAAAACAATGAAGAAAGAGAGCATGCCTTAATTGACAAGATAGATGGATAGAAACCACCAACAAGATCCCCAAATTAATCTTCTAATTAAAACCCTAGCTTCCTTACCCAAAAAGTTCTTGAGAAAATTATAGAGTGTTTAGAAAGAGTTTCTAAGTGTTAATGAATAGAATAATAAGGTAAATAATCTCCCAATACAATATAAGTCGTGGGGCCTGATTAGGGTAAGTGGGGAAATGTTCAGATTACCCCTACTTAAATTGTACAAAATCCTATCACAGGGATACGACTAACCCCTACGAGTTGTACCTTTCCTGTATGAGTGGTACCCGCCACTCGTACCCTTGGCCTCCCCCCTTAGACCCAACACTATCTAAGGTACGACTTATCCAACTCAAGTCATATCCAAATATATGATCCGTAACCTTCACCCGTATCCTTGGAAGAATCAAATCCTAAGAGGCTTGAATAATGTCCACTATACGAGTCCCTGGTATGATTCGTACCCTGACTTATGGCTCACTGTGAGCCACTCATACTCAGATCCAAATTAAGCGACCAAGTCTAGGATTAAGATAAGGAAAACCTAAATGAAATAATTTTAATCCAATTATACGACTCGTACCGTTCAAGTAGTACCCACTCTAGTGAACAAAATCTATCCTACCAACCAACACTGATCAGCATACAACTGGACCATACCATTCATACCCCAACATACAGCATGTGCCCATGAGTCAAATTGGGTCCAGAGATCAGAATTTTAGAAAATTTTTTAAGGTCCAAAAACCAGGGTGTTTTATAAAAACTGGTATGCTGGGATCACTTGAGCTCAACCCGTTGTAGCTCTATTTCTATTGAGTTCTGCTCGACAATATAATCTATATCATAACCTTGCTAGCTTTGTCTACTGAGCTAAAGGAAGGGTCTTTTCTTTCCTTCTATGATTAGTATTAATTGTCTCTGCTAATAACTTTTTCATTCTTTGATCAAAAATATTTTGAACATATCCTGGAGCAAGGTAAGTTATATTATGTGTATCATCTCGAACCCCTTCAGGAACTTTATGACGAATTGGCTCTAACATCCTATGAGTTGGCTATAGGATTCTCTCTGAATTCAATGGGAGTAAGGGATTGCATCAACTCTTTATGTTAGGCATACACCGGTGTACACCCAACTGAAAATGAAAAACAAAAAATCCAAAAACTTCAACAACTTCAATCAATAACTCAACATTGTATTCTCTGGCAACGACACCAAAATTTTACTATCACCCAAAGCTATGCCTCCAAATAAGGCTAAAGTGGTCGAACAGAAATATAGTAACCCAACTCAGGTTAAGGTCAGATCCCAAGGCAATACGTGAAATTATATCTCTCATTTATTGGGATAAACAGGAAGTATGGAAAGTAAATGGGGGGTTTATAGTAGTAATCTCAAACAAGTAATAGAACTCAACTTTGGTTGTAATCAGTTGAAAAGAACACTAGGATTGTGTTCCTCCTGGCTTCTTAACTTCGTAGTTTTATCGTGCTTTTTGAACTAACTTGATACTCTGTATGTAGAATTTGATAGGTTATGTACCATCAATTATCTTGTGGACTTATTGACAAATTTTATCCTTTACCTTTTGAGTCTTAGGATGTCGCATTACTAACCCTTATCCTAGATCCCAATTAACTAATACCTTTTGCGTCTCAAGTTATTAGATGATAGATAACCGTCTTAAGTTGATGATGCTGATAAGCCTAGATCAATAATTAATCTTTAAATTACTATTGTGATTATATTTTGCTAATCCCCACTCCTCTTGTGAAGTAAGTAGTGATATACTAGATGGGATCCTAACATTTTCAAACGCTAAAAATCTATTAAATTGAAGATAATCATAATATATACAGGAGTATTGGTTCAAAACACTTTAGCACTTCCCCTACTTTGTTAATCTGCCAGGGTTCCTACAACCCTGGCTAAGGAAATTAGTCACTCATTGTCATGAAATTATCAACAAAATTGATGATTAAAATCATAAAAAATATCACAATGATAAAAAAATAAAACTTTAACTCTTCAGTTGGATTATCAACCAAAATCTAGAACAAAGTAATCCCAAGATCAAAATCAGATCTCGGAATCAAATATATGCTTGTAAGTATCAAAAGTCCATAAAATAACTAAAGGCATCAAAAGGGTATACATAGAGTACAATAAAACCCTAGAAAACCATTCCTGAAAAAAAAAGAAAAATCAAGATCGATGGCCAATTATTGGGCTACCTATAGGCCATATGTGGCACTTATGGACAGTAGGTGATCCCTATAGGTGCCCCTGGTCCAAAATCTTCTGCAACCTTCTCTAGAATTTGCTCCTTTGAGACATACTTTATCACCTACGAACCATAGGTGGAACCTACCGGCCATAGGTGCCCACTTTAGAGGTCTAAAACTTCAACTTTTAATCTTTTTCTCCAAAATAGTTTCAAAACCTGATTTCCTATAAAATATACACAAAACACATCATATATAATGAAAACACCAAGTAACTTGCATGTTTTCATTATTTTAAGCGTCGAAAGTGCTATGAAACCTTAGCACATCACTCTTGAGGATGTTCTTGATTATACGAAGTTCAACGATTCAAACTTTTTTATTTTACCTTCAAGTTATTTGCAGTTTTTATATTTTTCTTGAGATAAAATTATACTATACTAATCTTTAAGAATGTTCTAGAGTATACTAAGTTCGAAGAATCAGTCTTTTCCCCTTTATCTTCAAGTTATTTACATTTTTCATATTTTTCTTGAATGGCGCTGCAGTATGTTTTGCTATTTAAGGATGTTCTTTATTTTACTAAGTTCAAAGATTCGATCTGTTTTTCTTACCTTAGAGTTTTTCCATTTATTCATATTTTTCTTGAGATGAGATTTTACTATATTTTGCTCTTCAAATATATTCTTGATTTGTTAAGTTGAAAGATTTAGTCTTTTTTTCTTAGCCATTAAATATTCTATTTTATCCATGTTTTTCTTGAAATAGGGTTTCACCCTATTTCGCTATTTAAGGATGTTCATGATTGTGCTAAGTTCAAAGATTCCTTCTATGTTTCTTTGCTAAAACATAATGCGATTTGCTATTGGATCATATATTATAAATTTAAAGAAATTAACATTATAAAAAAATCTTGAGTAAATAATTATATATACATGAAATAAAAAAATACTTTTTTGTAAAAGATCCATATATGAGAATCATTAAAGTTTTCTCCATGTGACCTACGTGATTTATGTAATGAAAGTATCCACTAATGCTTGTAATAGGATAACTGCTACATGATTCTTTTAAGATGCCACCCTTGCATACACCCAATTAATGTGAAATATTTTATGCACTGGGCTATCCTATGCTTAGCAATCAATGAAAATTATCATATTATTACTTGTTTGACATTTTCATTATATTATTAAATAGAGAAGCTTATTAAGCACACATTGTTCTTCCTTATTTTACTTTTATGAGTTACAAATATATAGTGAAATATATCTCAATACTTTCTTACAGTTTACATTTCTGGTGTATGTTTCTTTCGAGGGAAAAGACAAATCAAACCTACTACAAATCTCCACCAAAGCTCCACATCAAAAACTAATACTAGTAAAATTATGGCTAACCTACGTAGGCTATTTTGTAATACACATTATTATTTGTCAACCTTTGTTATCATCATTATGAACATTCAACACCATTAAAAATGGGTATCAAATGAGTCCATAAGCAGAGGAGAGCGATCAAAGCTCTGGGTGCTTTATCTTCTACTCTTGCGCCTAGTGGTGCGACTTCGGTGTCTACTCCTACTTACGATACTAGCACTGGCTAGAATAGGTTATATGCTATTGCATCTCGAAAGGAATTCGAGGCATTGCCTGATGTCATTACTGGTACGTTACAACTTTTTTCTCATGAAGTGTATTGTCTGCTTGATCCAGGGTCCTCTTTCCTATGTGACCCTATTTGTGGCTGTATGTATTGGTTTTGATCCTGAGGTTGTTTGAGAGAGAGTCTATAGGGGGTGCATGGTATCTGTTGGTGGTAGGAAAACTTTGGTGGATTTTTTTAAACTTGATATGGTGGATTTTGATGTTATTTTGGAAATGGCGATGGTTTTTGCTTTGAAAATCTGGCGGAATTATCTGTATGATAGACATCTTTTCTAATCATAAGAGTCTACGGTATGTGTTCACTCAGATGGAGTTAAATCTCAGGCAAAGAAGATAGTTGGAGCTTCTCAAGGACTAAGACATGAGTCTTCACTATCACCCAGGTAAGACTAACATGGCTGCTGATGCTCTTAGAAGGTTATCAATGGAGAGTTTAGCTCATGTGGAGAAAGGAAAATGGGAATTGGTAAAGGATATTCACCACTTATCAAATTGTTGAGTTCGTCTTTTAGACTCCAAGGGTGGTGGGGTAATGGTACAAAAAGTGGTTCGATTGTCTCTTGGTGCAGAGATTAAGGAGAAGCAAGTGCTAGATCCTATCTTGGTAAAAATTAAGAGTAATGTGGGTTTGCAGAAGGTAATCGTGTTTAAGATCAGTGGTGATGGTACTTTACGGTACCAAGGGAGGTTGTGTGTTCCCTATGTGGACAATTTACGGTAAAGGATCTTGGTTGAGGCTCATCGGCTCGACAAAAATATATCATAATCTCAAGGAGACGTATTGGTAGAATGGTATGAAAAGGGAAATAGCTGATTTTGTGGCCAACTGCTTGGTATGTCAATAAGTTAAAGTTGAGCACATGAGACCTGGTGGGTTGTATGAAGAGATTAGTTTACCCGAATAGAAATGAGAGATAATCAATATTGATTTCATTACTGGTCTTCCTCGATCTTGAAATTAATATGATTCGATTTGAGTCATTGTGGATAGGACATCAAAGTCTGCTCACTTCTTGTAAGTGAGTATTACCTTCTCAGTGGTGGATTATGCGAAGTTATATCTCCAGGAGATTGGAAGCTGCATGGAGTACCTATTTCAATTATCTCTGATCGTGGTACACAATTCTTATCTCATTTCTAACGGTCTTTTTAGAGGGGATTGGGTACTAAGGCGAGTCTAAGTACTGCTTTTTATCCTCAAATGGATGGGCAAGCGGAAAGAACTATTCAGACATTGGAGGCTATGCTTTAGTCATGCGTGGTTGTTTACAGTGGCGGTTGGGTTGAGCATCTACCTTTGGTAGAGTTTGCTTACAATAATAGCTATCATTCAATATTGGTATGTCCCCTTTTGTGGCATTAAATGGTAGGAGGTGTAGATCACCTATTGGTTGGTTTGAGCTAGGTGAGGCGGATATGTTCGATCCGAATTTGGTCTATCAGGCTATGGAAAAGGTGAAGGTGATTTGGGATAGACTTAAGGATTTCCAAAGTCTCCAAAAGACCTATGCAAATGTTAGGAGTAGAGACTTGGAGTTTGAGGTTGGGATAAGGTGTTCCTCAAGGTATCTCCCATAAAGGGAGTAATGCAGTTTGGCAAAAAGGGTAAGCTCAGTCCCTGGTATATTGTTCCATTAGTGGGTTTGCGGAGGGTTGGAAATATTTCTTATGAATTGGAGTTGCCTTCTAGTTTAGACACCATTCATCCAGTATTTCACGTCTCCATGATGCGAAAGTGTCTTGGTGATCCTTCTTCAATTGTTTTTTGAAGGGGCTGGGTTTCTCAGACTCTCTATCTTATAGAGAGGTCCCGATTGAGATCTTGGATAGGAAGGTTTGTCGGTTGCAAACTAAATATGTGGCTTTGGTTAATTTTCTTTGGCGGAACCATAAGGTGGAAGAACCTACATGGGAAGCGGAGGAGGACATAAAATCCAAGTATCCACATCTGTTTTCTGCTCCTGGTATTCGTACGGAAGGTATGTGTCTTCAACACATATTTATTTTCTGAGTTTGGTAAAGGAAAGACTAATATCTTACCTCTTTGTTTTCAAACTTTGTTAAAGATTGGAAATATATTTGATAATGTAAATGACTCGTACTTGTAGTTAACCTTACCTTGTCCGTAGTTTGGGGACGAATATTCCTAGTGGGGGAGACTGAAACAACCTTGGTTTTTGGACCATAGAAAATTTCCTGGAATTTTGATCTCTTTACCCAATAAGACTCATGGGTACAATCCATATGTTGGGGGTAAAAATGGTGTGGTCCAATCGTGTACTGACCAGTATTGGTTGGTGGGATGTATTTTGGTCACTGGAGTGGGTACGAATTGAATGGTACGAGTCGTATGATTGGATACAGATTGTTTGGTTTGGGTTTTCCTTAGCTTAATCCTAGACTTAGTTGCTTAAGTTGGATTTGAGTATGAGTGGCTCATCGTGAGTCATAATTCAGGGTACGAATCATACCAGGGACTCGTATAGTAGATAGTGTTCAAGCCTCTTAGGATTCGATTCTTCCAGGGATACGGGTGGAGTATATGGATCGTATATTTTGATACGACTTGAGTTGGATAAGTACTACCTTGGACGGTGTTGGGTCCAAGGGAGGAGGCCAAGGGTACGAGTGACAGGTATCACTCTTACAAGAAAGGTATGATCCGTAGGGGTTAGTCGTATCCCTGTGACGGGATTTTGTGCAACTTAAGTGGGGGCAATCTGGATATTTTCCCACTTACCCTATTAGGCCCCAGGACTTATATGGCACTTGGAAGATTATTTACCTTATTATTCTATTCATTAAAACTTAGAAACTCTTCCTAAACACTCTATAATTCTCTCAAGATCTTTTTGGGCAAGGAAGCTAGGGTTTTAACTAGAAGGGTAATTTGGGGATCTTGTTGGTGGTTTATCTTTGTCTACCTTGGTAATTGAGGCATATTCTCTTCCCTCATTGTTAGTTCTAACTAAAGGCATGGTTTTGTATAATGTTTTTATAATTTGATGTTGCATGATTTTGGGTTTTCCAATATGATTTGGGGGTTTTGGTTATAAATGCTTGGTTATGGTTTTCTCATGCTTTAATTATGCTTTTATATGCATTAATTGTGGTTTTGGATAATTGGATGCATGGGAATAGTTCTTTGGAAATGGACTTTGGTTTTGGAAATACTATGCCCCCAATGTGTTTGATAAAATACCTTTAACAATGTTTTCACTATAATATTGGTTTTTCAATGGAACTTACGCTTGGTTTAAACTTATTAATGGAACCCTAAGAGATATGAATGGTTTACATGATTTTAATGGATTGGAAGGGCCTTGGTGGCCATGGTTTTGGTTAATTGGAAATCATATGGGGTACATGGGAATCCCCTAAGGATTGGCTAAGGATAATACCTGCAAGTTATTGTTGTTATGATGATACCACTACTAATAGCCTCGGTTAATAATAATGGAATAATGGTTTGGATAGAAAATGGTTTTAGTTGGGCTTAAAGGAGGAAGGTTTAGCAAAGTTGTGGAAGGTAGAGGTCCCGAGGGGATCTAAATTGGAAACTCATATTTTTCGATATGAGGTTTGGTCCTAATGACTGTGTGCATGATGTCATACTATATATTTTGGGGAATGTATTTGTCATCCCAGGTTTTCTTCCCTAGTCGTGTGACTTCACGTACTGGGGCCCTTTCAGCAGGAGGATCTGAACCCATATAGGCCATGGGTGGTTTAGGATGACAAAGCTACACAACCCAGGTAAAGGTTTTAATGTTATGGTAAAACCGATTACCTTTCCCGATATGGATATATATATATGTATGGTTTGTATGCATTATGGATGGTTTTCCTTGGTTTTATGAATGACATTATTTTATCCTTACCTTACATTCATGTTAGCGTTCACCTGCTAACCCATCTTTGGGAAACTGTATACCCACGCTATGCAGGAACCGACTGTTCTACTCCTCTTACATAGTGATTGACTCGGGGATAGCTGTGGGATTGAAGTGGTGTGTTTCCATCTTTTCGGAGGGCTCCATTTCATATCATGGATATTTTTAGACATTTTTATTTATTTTTGGATAATGGTTTTGGCTATGGTTGTTGGCATGTTCCAATCAGATATTCTTACTCTTTTGGTTATACGATTTGTCGTACTGCTGTGGGTTGGAATGGATGGGTTGGTATTGGTGTTGGACTTAGAATTAGCATTGGTATTGGTATTGGGGTTGATACCAGTTGATGATTTTGTTTGTTGTTCTATCCTCTTTTATTTTGGGATTTATCATATTATGTTTTGGAACTCATTTGGTTATGGCTTTTTTTATGGCCCTTGGTTCAATATTGGTTTGGTTGGTATGGTTTGGAGGACGGGATAACTTGGTTGGGTTGTTCTAGGAATAGACCTATCCCAAAGTTAGTCCTTGTCCAGTTACGCTATCTTGTTATATTTTCAAAATTCAGCCAACTCAGGGAAGGCAGATGAAGATTAGGTTGGATAACGAGGGCGGTCTTCGGTCCTGGTCGGATTTGGGACACCCATTACAACAAGGCCCCGGGTCGGGTCGGGTCAACTTACCACTATATGATGAAGAGGAGGCTATGGGATACGTTGAGCCATCTGAGACAAGAGCTATTATTTCTCCTGCACTGCCTCCAAATGTGAAGTTTGACATCAACAGTGCCATGATCCAACTTTTAAATTTGAAAGGTGTGGTTGTGGGCTTTGCTTCAGGCAATGCAAATATGCATCTTGCTAATTTTATAAGGATCTGCACTTCTTATACTATACCTGGGGTAGATCAGAAGGCACTCAAGCTGAGGTTATTCCCTTTTTCATTAACTAGAGAAACCTTATTACAGTTTGGGAAACTTCCTCAAGGATTGATTACCACTTGGAATGAGTTGCGCAGAAAATTCTTAGATTATTTATTTCTTTTGTCCAGAATGTTGCAGTAGTAAGACGAGATATACAACTTCAGGCAATTACATTTTAAGTCGATGTACGAGGCTTGGTTTTGGTTTAAGAAGAATTTGAGCATAGTACCCAAGCATCGTATTTCAGGGATGAACTTGCTGGAGATATTCGATACAGCCCTCTACATCAGTTCCAGGGCTATAGCAGACACAATCACTGGGGGATATTTCATGCGGTTACGCTGGGAAGTAAAATATGATATTCTAGACTAGATCTCTCTCACTAACAGAGAGTGGCATAATGGAGAGGTGGAGAGAAGTGCTGGAATTTATGCCATTGGGGCTTCTAGAGACCATAAAGTGGTTGATAATTCTGTAATGCAAAAGATTACATAGCTTTGAACGGATATTGGGTTGCTGATGAAGCAGTTTGTAATAGTGAATTCTGAGAAGATGAATGCAGTAAGTTCACAGGGTGCAGCCTCTAGATCATATAATTCTGAATTAAAGGAGGAGACTAAGTATCTTGATCGAGAATTGGCGGGTTTTCGAGCCAGGGGGCAAGGAAACCAAGGTCGGAACTATTATAGAGATAGATACAAAGATCATAGGTGGAAATATGATGGTGACTGGAGACAAAAAGATGAGTACAAGGAGAAGGGAGACAAGTATGTTTCTCCAGGCAGTCGTGATACTGGATCAAGGGTGTAGGCAATGTTGTCCAAGTTTTTTAAGGGTCAGGAAAGTCAGGAAACGTGCCTTAAAGATATTAGGGAAGATATTGACCCATAAGGTGTAATTGCATGCAACTGAGACAAAATAATTAGAACAATAGTTTGGGAAGATGTCTGCGACTTTGAATTAGAGGCAACCGGGTACCCTTCCGAGCAACACGGTTAGAAATCCTAAGAATGATGATCATTATCTTGATATCACCACTTAAAGTGGTAAGTCTATTGTTGATCCCTCCTTGCCTATTGTTGAGGTACCGAACAATGATAATATTGTGTTTAATGATACACCTACTATGGAGTCGAACAAGGCAACAGGTGTTGATAAAGATAAAGACAAGGTCAAGGCCGATACTTCTATAGTGAAGCAAATTCCATGTCTGCCCCTACTTTTTCCTCAAAGGTTAAAATAGAAGAAGGAATAAAGGAAGTTTAAGAAATTCATTGATATGCTGAAAGAGTTGAGCTTGAACATACCTCTTATTGAGGCTTATAGAGAAGATGCTCAGGTATTGCTGAGTGGTGATTTTACCACTTATTTGCACTTAAACATTCTTTCACATCACCATACTTTGAATGAATAAATGAGACATGATTATGATTAAATTCACTAATATCCTCAATTTGCAGGCACATTATTGATGAGATAGAAAGATGCAGATTGGAGCTAAAAAGGATCAAAAGAAAGCAAGAATGTGCAACTGAAGATCTGGAGTAGACATGGCCTCAGTTACCGCGGTCACAGTTTGAGGATCGTGATTACGTTCAGTCAGTAAGGTCAATCTACCACGCCTGTAGCTAAGCCTAAGGACAATCTACTGGGGTTCCGATCTTGCGGAGAAAATGTAGCCTAAGGGTAGAAATGTAAATGCACATGGTTGATCCCAAATTTGGAAAAAAGAAGACTTAAACTCTAATCATTTATCATATTCCATCTTCCCCAATTTTGAGACATTGTTCTAGGGTTTGTAGCCTTTATTTTTGGAGAAGACATTATTGTATAAATTTCGGGTGAAGAATATTTTGGGGTCACTTCCAAGTGAAGAATTAGTGAACTCCCATTGAAGATTTGTTAGATCTCATAGTTTGAAGTAACATTCACTTAGATTTTTTCAAATAAAATCAATGGATATTTTGGATAAAATCTTTACTTATTTATCTTATGAGTAGCTATTTTTTGCTTTTAGGATTATGCTAGAATAGGGTGTAATTGCATGTCGGTTGTGATTTATTTGTGCATGTGTTAATGTGTTGATTGATGGGTTCTATTGTTTCTTGAGTAAATTGGTTGGTATTTGTGGGTGAAAACCCCAAATACTCAAAGGGATTGTGGGTGAAAATCTCAAACTTTTGAAAGCTCAATCTATCTTCGAATGAAGGGTTTGGGTGAACTGTAGGAACCTACATCATCCTTGAAAGAGGGATGTGGGAACCAAAGCGATATTAGATAATTGTTGGCATAGTTTGCTAAATTTTCACCATCATAGACATAAGAGTGATTGTGAAGTTGACTATTCCTTGGGTATCATCCTAGAAATGGGGATGCTTAATTGAGGTATTGAGCGGCTTTATTTGACACACTTGTTAGGTACTCGAAAGAGAGAATGAGTGAAATCTTTGAGGTTATGTTGACAAACTAGCTCCAAGGACTTACAACCTAGCCTACCACATTATCATTAATAAGAACATGCATCGAATTATCATGTCTCCATGCATATTTTGCCCCTAGGAAAGCATAATCCTAAGATCCATTCCTAATTGTTTAGACTCTAAGTATTCGTATCCCCAAATTTGTACTCGAAAAACCCAAAAAGAAATATTAAGTGTGATACCTTCTTAACCCACCATTTTTATCCTTTTGTACTAATGGTTTGATTTTATCAAGTATGTATTGTTTCAAAATAATTTAGTCGCCACTCACATTGTTCATCATGGATATGACCCAACTCCAAAGTTGGGTAAATATATTGACGACGACCGCCTTGTACTTAAATTTACATGTAAGTTGAGCGTTATCAAAAATAGCATCGTTGTAAGGGAACAATTTAGAGTATTAAGTTAGTTTGGAATTCTAGCTTACTTGCTTGAATTCGAACTTGTAAGTATTTATTTGTGATTTTCATTTGTTTCTTGTGTTAGGTAGATTTTTTATTTTATTTTACTTTTCTCTGTGGGATCTTTCGACAAATATGATTTGGGTAGTTGTATGTCCTATCTTGACGATCCATGTCTATATTGTGACAGACCTCACTCTGGAAGAGATTACACATATGCTCCCCGAAGAGAGATGGAAACACCATCTCAATCCAATTGGGTGTATGATTGTTCTTTGTCTGGTGGTCGAGATGGACATTGGAGTGATTTCCCAAATGCCCCCTCCCCTTATTATACTAACCGAGTTGCAAGTTCTTCTTATGAGTTTGATAGGTCTTATGAGGAGAAAGAGGAAAAGCAACATACTGGGTCCAATATTTTTGAAGCAATGCTTCAAACTATTTTGGATTGAGTAACTACAATGGGGGAGAATATGCAAGACATGCGCCAAACCAATGAGGCATTGGATAGGGAGATTGTCAAGATGGAGAAAATGGGCATAAAGATAAACCTTGCAAATACAACTACCTTTCCCACTTTCCAAGATGAGGTCAACCAAGAAAAGAAACCAAGCTATGATGATGAGCTTGGTAGCAAAAAATCCTCGGTGATTTCCCAATCAACTGATTCAAATGATGTTGAAGATGCCAAGATAAATAAAATGGTTCTAAAGTCAAAAGAAGAAGCCAATATAATCTCTTATGATGACTCTAGCGTATTTTGGGGTGAAGGTGCTAATGATGAAACTATTCTAATATTTAGGGATAGACCTCATTCAAATCACTTTTCAACATTGTGCCTAGGGGATGTGATGGTAATTTATCCACCTAGACGAATGATAGATTGTGGGGAGAAGGAGTGTAATTCCTACATTTTGGGATGTGACATTCCAAAAGAGCACATGGAAGCCCCACCATCAATGGCCAAGGAATTTAACTTTCGATATACAACTAGTGGCCTATTGATGTGCTAACCTTTACCTAAGGATCCAAACCACAAATTCGATGTGAAATTGGGTAAAAGGTTCAAGTCCTCAAAATGGCAAGATAAAAGCTCCCTCATCACTTTCCCACTTTTTCCAAGTTTCATCTTAGAAGATCTGAATCTTCTGTCCCTCTTTCACTTATTGCATAGTGAAAGAAAGTTGGGATAGAGATTTAAATCTTCTAAGTGGAATCACAAAAGGAAGTGGAGGAGGCATCGTGCCATGATATTAAACTAAGTGTTGATGGGAGGCACCCCATTTAGCCACTAAAAGTGGCCTGTATCCTTTTATTTCATGCATGATAGAGTAGATTTTATTTTTTGCATTTGTTCATGCATAATCCATGAAAAGATAGTGGTAGGAGGAAATTTTATTAAAATTAAAAAAGAAAATGGTGAAATTGGCATGCCTGGACTATACAGAGGAATGTAGAGGACTTAATTTTTGGTCTCGATTATCGTGATCTCGGCCGTGCCTCTACTATTGCGGATGCTGCATGCCCACGATTGCAGAACTAGGACCGCAATTGTGGGCAAATCAATTTAAGTGACCATCCTAACATTTTTTCCATACGCCCATTCTCATTTCCTCTTAAATTCTCTCTAAATTTTGGCTGTGTGTTGAGTGATGATAGGCGAAATTACGCGCCTATATCAATATATTTTGCCCATATTTTAGCCTAGTTTTGAGAACAAATTATATATTTCATGCACTTTTAGTCCTTTTTCTGTAAATGACTTAACGAACATGATTAGGAAAGTTTCAGGTATAAATGATGCAAAATACAGCATTTTATGGCTTACTTGACGCAAAAGAAAGCTCACAAAGGAATGGAAGGAAGTCTACACGCCTAAGGACCAAAACTACTGCATGAAAAATCTGTCCCGGGCTAAAACAGCATTTCTGAAGACTTTGGGGACTTACAGATACAAAGCTGGATTTTTACAAAGATACATTAACCTAGTATAATTAGGTTATGTGTTTTACTATTCTATTTGGATTATGATATTGTAACCTTACCCTAGTACATTTGGGTCAAGGATTTCATTAGTATATTAGGATTTGGTTATTTATTTCATTAGCTTAGTAGGAGTAGGATAGGAGTATTATAAATACCCTATCATGTTAGAGATTTTAATTCATTCATTCTACACTTAACACATTCTTCAATTAATTCAACAATTAATTTTCTTCCATCTCTCTCATCTTCCACTACAAACACTTCTAATCTACTCTTCTATTCTTAAATTCCACAATAAGAGAATCGTTACTTGCTAGGGAATCACCAAAACCACACGCCTATCATCTACTTCTCAAGCCATCAACCATGCAAATCGTGATATCCTTCGCATTCATGGGTAACTAAACCTCTTAGTTGGGGTTATGGAAGCCGAATGAGTTACTATCTATAGCTATGAGTTTGTGAGTTCAAGACAAGTATATTGCTTATATCATTATTCTCTTCATCTTAATCTACATTCTTTGCGGTTGCAAACGCAAGAATACGCCAGTCTAACATTTAACTTGTTCGAGAGAAAGGTTATTTGTCTGGAAAAGAGATAATGTCAAGGTAGTAGGACACCCTTTCCTATTAAAAAGCTAGTGCCGTAACTGGACAAACCTCTTGGAGAATTCGTACCGTTAGACACGCTTTAAGCTCGAGAGAGTTAAAGTGAAATAGTCCTTGTTTAGGTCAAGAGACGCTTGGATTTACCATCGACTACAATTCTCTATAAGCAATTGCATGTCAAGACTCTACACACTCATAGCCAATAGAGACGTATACCTCAGAAGGTGGACATAACCCCAACGTTTCAACTCTCATTGTTTCACAACCTACGAAATACTCTCTTTTTACTTTGATATTTTCAGCTTTTATTTCATTACTTTGGTTACTTATTACAATCCCCCCTTCTTACGAGACTTGCACTAAAAGTCTATTAATTTTTCTTACTTGTTGGCCAAGCTATTCCCTGTGGGATCGACACCCAACCCAGGTTGGGTTCTATATTTGCTAACGACCGCTTTACACTCAAACGAGAGCTGTAGATTGAGCGTTATCAAAAATTGGCGCCGTTGCCGGGGAATACGAGTGTCAATCAAGTTCGTGATAATTACTAGACCCTTTGGTCAAAGACTCTCGTACTTTTACGTTTAGTTTTTATTTTTGGTTATTGCAGGTTTTTCTTTTAGTGCATGCCCCATACTAGAAGTTCTGGTCAACCGTTATTACCAATCAATCCTGAACCACAACGAATTAGAAGAATGGAAGCACAAGCTGAAATCGACAGGATGGCTGCTCAACACGAGCAAGCAAGATTAGCTGCTCTTGCCGCTGCTCAAGTCCAACAACAAAACATTGATAATCCTGGGCGAGCAACAAATCCTGACGATGAAGATTTAGGTGATGACGAGTTACTAAACCCTAGGCGTGATGCTGAAATTATAACACCTGCCAATCGAAGAGGTCGACAAGCTCGGTATAGGTATGATCGCCAACCTTTGCAACCAGCTTTCGACGATGATGATGATGATCTTGATGGTGCCGGAGACACTGGAGCAATAATTCCACCACCATTAGCGCCCGGAGCCAAGTTCAACATCACAAGCACCATGATTTAGTTATTGCAACTCAAGGGATTATTTTGTGGACTAGCAGGCGACGATCCGAATATGCATCTCATCAACTTTATTTCTACATGCAAGTCTTTTGACAATCCTGGTGTTGGTCAGAATGCTATTCGATTACGTCTATTTCCATTGTCTCTGTCGGGGGAGGCAACACTATGGTTGAATGGGCTGACTTCTGATTCAATTACAAATTGGAGGAAATTGAGAGACGCTTTCCTTGAAAGATTCTTTCCACCATCCAAAAGGGCTCAATTGAGAGATGAAATCAGCAACTTTCGTCAGCTTCCCTCTGAAGCTCTTCACGAAACATGGGAGAGGTTCAAGACAAAGCTAGCGAGATTCCCAAACCATCACATGACTAATGTTCACCTAATGGAGATCTTGTATAGAGCCTTGAATTAAATAACTAAACCAGTGGTGGATAACGCAGCTGGAGGTTCTTTCATGGACCTCACCTTTGGTCAAGCAAGCAATATGCTAGATCGCATGACAAAGCAAAGTAGAGCTTGGCATACCAGGGATTCTGAGGTAGCAAGCCCCACTTTATCTATTGGCATGTCTGCAGACCAAAGAAGAAGAGAAGAAGAACATGAGCAAGACATGGCGCACATGAAAACACAATTGGATCTTCTGACAAAGCACTTATTATCAGGGAAGACCGAAAAAGTGAAAGCTGTGGCGCTAAAAGGAAGAGACGAATCTGATTCAGAAGAGGAGGACAACTACTTGAACAATCAGGGGGGTTTCCGAGGGAATACCCAAGGAAACCAAGGTCGGAACTATTATGATAAATCTGGAAGCAAAGACCAAGGTAGTTGGAAGAAAAATAACGAAAATAGTGGTTTGTACGTTCCCCCTGGTAAACATGATACCACCACATCTAATTCTATGGAAGACATGATGGCTAAGTTATTGAAAGGAGTGGAAGCAACGAGCGCAGGAGTTAAGGAGGTGATTGATGATTTGTCCTCCATGAAGCAACTAGTTGATTCTCATTCCACTTCTATCAAGCAAATAGAGCAGCAATTAAGCCAACTTTTAGCAGCATTTAATCAAAGAAAGGCTGGCACCTTACCAAGCGATACTGTGCAAAACCCAAGGAATGATGGGTCATGCATGGCCATCACTACCAGAAGTGGTAAGGTGTTGGAAACTTCAGCAAAAGGCAAGCAAGTGGTTGACATAACAGCAGACATTGACGCCACACCTAGCGACATTACAAGAGAAGAAGCCGCAACAACTACTTCAAACGTCGAGGATGTTTTACCTAGTGACATGCAGCCTGAAAAAAATAATAAACGAAAGCAAGAGGAGAAGAAAGCCATGGAGAGAACTCTTCCATACCCACCACCACCTTTTCCACATAGATTGAAGAAGGTGGCCGATGACACTAAGTTCAGCAAATTTATGACTATGTTGAAGCAGCTGGCCATTAATGTCCCATTGGTAGAGGAACTTGAACAAATGCCTGGGTATGCGAAGTTTATGAAAGATCTTTTGACTAAGAAGAGGGCAGCAAGTTATGAGCTGAAGGATGATGTGCATCATTGTAGTGCAATTGCTACCCGATCGATAGTTCAGAAAAAGGCCGACCCCGGAGCTTTCACTATTCCTTGCACCGTCGGATCTTTGGACTTTGCCAAAGCATTGTGTGACTTAGGAGCCAGCATCAACTTGATGCCATTATCGATCTACAAGAAGTTGGGGTTAGGAGATCCTACACCAACTAATATGAGGCTTGTTATGGCGGATAGGTCGGTAAAACAACCGGTTGGTATTCTAAGCGATGTCTTGGTGAAGGTATCTTCATTCATATTTCCAGCAGACTTTGTCATCTTGGATTGTGAAGCAAATTCAGAGGTTACCATAATCTTGGGACGCCCTTTCCTTGCTACGGGAAGTGTGCTCATAGATTTGAGAGCTAATGAGCTTTCATTCCGAATAAATGACGAAGTGGTTCGCTTTGATGTTTGCAAATCAATGAAGCAACCCAAAGATCTGAGTGTATTTTCTGTGGCTGATGTTGTCTTTGATGATGAGAACGAGTTACTTGCTGAAGAGCGAATTCTTGATGATCCTTTGGAGGTTTCGCTCATGAAAGGAGAGAATGATGATGCTGAAATTTCTGATGAAGATATTTGTGCTCTATCGGGATTAGGGACATATCGCTATACCCCCAAGAAGCTGGATCTTGATCTCAAGAATCGACCCACACCACCAGCTAAGCCATCTATTGAAGAATCACCCACGTTAGAATTGAAGGAGCTGCCAAGCCATTTGAAGTACGCATTCTTAGGAAGCGGAAATACTCTTCCAGTCATAGTGGCAGCCGATTTGGGTGAGCAACAAGTTGCAGCTCTTATTGCAACTCTACGCAAGTATATTAGAGCTATTGGATGGACCATTGCGGATATCATTGGTATTCCACCTGGGATTTGCACTCATAAAATTCAGCTTCAAGAAAAGTGCACACCCACCATTGAACATCAAAGACGTCTAAACCCATCAATGCAAGAAGTGGTGAAGAAGGAGATTATCAAGTGGTTAGACGCAGGAGTCGTGTATCCTATTTCTTATAGTACATGGGTAAGCCCAGTACAATGTGTTCCCAAGAAAGGAGGTATGACGGTGGTTGCGAATGCAAAGAATGAGCTTATTCCACTCAGGCCCGTTACTGGATGGAGAGTATGCATGAACTACCGCAAGCTGAATTCTTGGACGCTCAAGGATCACTTCCCCATGCCATTTATGGACCAAATTCTAGATCGATTAGCGGGGAAAGGATGGTTTTGCTTCTTGGATGGTTATTCAGGTTATAATCAGATTTGTATTGCTCTCGAAGACTAAGAGAAGACAACGTTCACATGCCCATATGGTACGTTTGCCTTCAAACGTATGCCATTCGGGTTATGTAACGCACCAGCCACCTTTCAACGTTGTATGATGTCTATTTTCTCCGATATGGTAGAAGACACTTTGGAGGTATTTATGGATGACTTTTCAGTTGTTGGTGAGTCTTTTGAAGCGTGTTTGGCAAACTTGAGCATGGCATTGCAAAGATGTGTAGAGTTCAACCTTGTGCTGAATTGGGAGAAGTGCCACTTCATGGTAAAAGAAGGAATCATTCTTGGGCACAAGATCTCCGAAAGAGGAATAGAGGTTGATCGCGCCAAAATAGAGGTAATTGAGAAGCTACCGCCTCCAATATCGGTGAATGGAGTTCGTAGTTTTCTTGGCCACGCTGGGTTTTATCGTAGATTCATCAAAGACTTCTCCAAAATTTCTAGTCCATTGTGCAAACTATTGGAGAAAGATGTGAAGTTTGACTTTAATGATGATTGCTTAAAGGCATTCAAATGCCTTAAAGGAAAAATCATTGAAGCCCCTATCATGGTAGCACCAGATTGGACACTCCCGTTTGAAGTCATGTGTGATGCTAGTGGTGTAGCCGTTGGTGCTGTTCTTGGACAGAGAAAGGAGAAATTGTTTCATCCTATCTATTATGCAAGTAAGGTCATAAATGAAGCCCAAAGGAACTACACTGTTACTGAACAAGAGCTCTTAGCGGTTGTGTATGCGTTTGAGAAGTTTCGTGCCTATCTATTGGGTACTAAGGTGATCGTTCATACAGACCATGCAGCTCTTAGGTATCTAATGACAAAGAAGGATGCAAAACCAAGGCTGATTCGATGGGTATTGCTGCTGCAAGAGTTTGATTTCGAAGTCAAAGATAGAAGAGGTTGCGAGAACCAAGTGGCTGATCACCTATCTAGACTTGAGAATGAGTATGTGGCGCAACCAGAAAATCAGATTGATGATGCATTCCCTGACGAGGAGATACTAGCGACAACAATGGAGAAATTACCATGGTATGCCGACTTTGCAAATTTCGTGGTGAGTAATGTGTTACCGTCCAATTTATCTTACCACCAAAGGAGGAAGTTTATGCATGACGTTCAGCACTACTATTGGGACGAGCCTTATTTGTTTCGAAGATGCGCGGATGGTATCATTCGACGATGTATATACCATGAAGAAGTGCCTACTATATTGGAAGCATGCCACACTTCGCAAGTTGGAGGACATCATGCAGGGAATCGAACGGCAAGGAAAGTCTTGCAAAGTGGTTATTATTGGCCTACAATATTTAGAGATGCACACGACTATGTGAGAAGGTGTGACCAATGCCAACGTCAAGGTGCTATTTCAAAACACCATGAAATGCCCATGTCCAAAATTCTGGAGGTAGAACTCTTTGATGTGTGGGGTATTGATTTCATGGGACCATTCGTGAATTCGTTTGGAATGAAGTACATCTTGGTTGCTGTGGATTATGTGTCAAAATGGGTTGAAGCTGTAGCATTGGCCGACAACGAAGGAAAGCGTGTTGTAGCATTTTTAAAGAAGAATATCTTCTCTCGCTTTGGAGTACCTCGTACTATCATAAGTGATGGAGGGTCTCACTTTTGCAACAAGCTATTCAAATCTGTATTGGCCAAGTATGGAGTCAAGCAACACAAGGTAGCTACGCCTTATCATCCCCAAACCAGTGGACAAGTTGAGGTTTCCAACCGTGAGATCAAGCAAATCCTTGCCAAGACGGTTAATGCGAATAGGAAGGACTGGTCTTGAAAGCTAGATGATGCACTATGGGCTTATAGGACTGCATTCAAGACACCCATTGGCATGTCACCTTATCAGCTAGTTTATGGGAAGGCTTGTCATCTACCCATCGAGCTTGAATACAAGGCATTGTGGGCATTGAAACACTTGAATCTGAATTGGGATGATGTGAAGAACCTAAGGTTGGAGCAGCTGAACGAACTAGATGAATTTCATCTCCATGCATATGAAAGATCAGATTTATACAAGGAGCGGATGAAGAAGTATCATGATCAGCGGATTGTTCGACGAAACTTCCAAAAAGGTGACATGGTACTACTCTTTAATTCCAAACTCAAGCTCTTCCCAGGTAAGTTAAAATCGAAATGGTCTGGTCCATTTAAAGTCATTCAAGTCTACTCGTCCGGAGTAGTCGAATTGGAGAACAATGAGGGTGTTATCTTCAAAGTGAATGGCCAACGTGTCAAGCCATATATTGGTCCTCTTGACTCGATGAATGACATGGACATCACTTATCTCGACGAAGTCTAAGTACTCGAGATTACTAAGTCGAGCCACGACAATAAATAAGGCGCTAGATGGGAGGCAACCCATCATTTTATCGTTTTATCGTTTTATCGTTTTATCGTTTTGTCGTTTTAGTATTTTTTCTTTTTGATAAATGAAAATCCAAAAATAAGAGTCGTGCCACGACCAAAACTAAGGCGCTTGGTGGGAGGCAACCCATTGTACTAATCGTTTTCATTTTGTTTTGAGCAAAAATAGGTGCAAGAAGTATGCGACGAGGAGATTGATCTCAATCGATGATTTGGACGCATTGTATGGTAAAGTCGGTAAGTTAGGAATGGTGATGCATAAGGCTATGAATTGAGCCTTTCTCTTGTCAAAATAGGCTTCGAGGAAGGCTAGGCCTTGGTAAAAATAGGCCACGAACGATGCACAACCTATTCTATAGCCTAAGGACTCGGAATCTAGTGTGCTATACACTATGCACCGCCTATTCCTAGGTATGCTTTTGACTATGCGCCGCCTATGCTATGGCATTTGGTCTCAGAATCTCATGTGCCATAGACTATGTGGCGCATATGTCTACAAATGCCATAGACTATGCGGCGCATATGTCCCATTATTCCATAGACAATGCGCCGCATATGTCATTGATATGCCGAGTGATATGCGCCGCATATATGGTGTTTTTGTCCCCAAATCCGATTGTAAATGGGTCATAACCCGACCTATACTCTTCCTATATAAAGGGGACTTAGTTTTATAACACAACCACATTAGAAACAACCCTAAAGGCGCCGCATAACCCTCCAAATCTTCTCAAAATTTTCTTCTTTTGCTCTTCCAATTCACAACAACTTCTCCACAAGCTTCAAGCAAGTAAGTTCTCTCTTATTCTTCATCTAATTATCGTAAGTACTACGTTGCTATGCTTATTATAAATTGCTAAATCATGTGATATTGGTGGTGATGTTCATGTGTTTGGATTATTGTTGCAAAATCATGTGAAGTGAATATATACGTAGGGATTTCTTGACTTGTTTCCGACTTGAATTTTGTTTCAAAAGCATTGTTATGATATTTGCTGAATATATATGGCTATGAATATTGCTTAAGAGTGTTGTTTGGATGCTTACATAATAGACTATCCCGGCCATCGGGATAAGATTATAGTGCCTATCGACTTAGGAGATTGTGTTTGTTGTACGAATAACGATTCCATGTGGTAACCCCTATGTCATAGTGTTGCTATATCCACCATGAAAGTAGTCCAATGGCTGCAAATAAGTGATGCAATGCTGATTTTCTTGTCGGAATACAATCCTAAAACGTATGTCGACGAAATCTGAGTACTCGACCACTCTCACTTCATTAATTTGTGCTAATGAAACTAAGTGTGGGGTGGTACCCCTAGTGCTTGCATATAGATTGTATCAAGTGAGATTGTGCTGCAACTAACATTATTTCTAGTCTCAGGTACAATGGCACCTAAAGCGAGGCAAGGCAAGGAGAAGGCTACCACGTCCCAACAGGGCAAAAAGAGAAGTCGAAAAGACCAAGGAGAATCATCCTCAGCGCACCTACCACGCAGAATGTTCGGAATAAAATGGGTTCTTGAGGAAGAAGCCAAAGCATGGTACAGCAGCAACAAAGAAAGAAAGTATGTGCACGTCGACTTGATCAACAAGGAGACCTTAGCAAAGAAGGTGCCGCGTATGTTGGCAAAAATAATGGCTTTGCAGCTGGATTTCATCTTCCGCGACATGGGAGAGTGTAATATTGACTTAACAAGAGAGTTTTACGCCAACTGGTCGCCGAACACAATAGGCAACGAAATCAAAATTCGGGGCCAAGTGTTACAGCTTACCGCGGATTGGATCAACTCTTTTCTTGGCTTACCTTCGGTAGACACTGCACCATTCAAAGAGCTGTACAGCAGGCCTCCTTACAGAGCAATACGACACACGCTTTGTGGAAGCAGATCGATGGCAATATGGGGCAAACATAAGGAAATAGGCCGTCACAACACCTTCCCCTATGCTCCACTAAATAGGGAAGCAAGAATCTGGATGCGCATTGTCAACTCATGCCTTATTCCTGGGAATCAATACACCAAGATATCGAGAGATAGAGTGTGTTTGGTCTATGCTTTAATGACAAATGTCCCTATCAACTTTGGGGCAATCATTCGATCTACCATGAGGAAGGCCAGACTCCACAAAAGGTCCCATTTCACATTCGGCAATTTGTTGACAGCAATGTTGCGGAAGGAGGATGTCGAGGAGGAACCAGCTGACCACACACTCCCACATAACCCAAAGAAGGTTGACCTCACCAAGGTCAAAGATGCTGAAACAACTCATGGAGTCAACCTTACCACTACGGAGAGACATGCTCGTGACGAGAGTTTCTTCCGTCATCTCTATGGCATGACACGATTCATTATGATGAGTGGTGGACGTATTCCAACTGCTGAAGAGCTCCAACAGCTGGACCACGACTACCCAATGAACAGGCATGCACGGGAGATGTGTGGAGTGGGCGTATATTTCGAGGAACCTCTAGACGATGATGTGCCAACTGATGATGATAGACGCTTGCCTGATTCTGATGATGAGGAGAACTCTGACGATGACTCTTATGATGATTCCGACGAAGGGGATATGACCCCCGACATTGATGAAGGGTCCGACTAACTAGGTTCTTCGAATTTATTTTCCACTGAGGGCAGTGTCCCATCTAAGTGTGGGGTGGCAGAATCGCATGCTATACTTCTTTGTTTGCACCTATGTTTGTATGTATGTTTGTTTGCTTTTGTTTCATTTTTGTTTCGTTTTGTTTCGTTTTGTTTTTTTAGTAGTTAAAATTTTTTCTAGCTTCGCATGAAATTATTTTGACAGGCAACATGAGATTATAACAAGAGTATGTGCTACAATTGTGGCTATTGAGACGTTTAGGCTCTAGTTGTGACTCATTATGTGATATTGTGTGGTTCAATTCCTTCACTTGTTGGGTCGAGAGTCTATATTACTTCCAATCAAGTCGACCATGTGCCTTGTGTGTGTGAGATTAATAGTATCTTCTATGTATGTGGCTGATGCTAGAACTTGCCTGGTATGTATGCAAAGCGAAAATAAGGAATGTAAGTTTAGGATATGATTTAGGCATTTCTTTGGCAACCTATACATGTTTACCTTCAGTTTTTCCTACCCATGTAAATCATCCTAGTTAAACCCTTTTGAGCCTTTAGCCTATTTCTTTGACAACCTTGTATGTAAGCCTAATCCATTTTTTTCAAGACCGTAATTTGATCCAAATTCCTAAGTGCTTTAAAGTGAAAAAGTCATATGACAACATAAGAGGAAATTGGGTAAGTATGATGCTTTAAATTGTAAATGGTGCTTGAATGTGTTATGGAAAAGAAAGTGCTATCATAAGAGGTATGTTGTGAAAAGAAAAAGGAAAAGAAAGCTGAAAAGTGAGTTGTTCTTAAAATTGAAAAACAAAAGAGGAGAACAAGGGTGGTCGAATAAAAGAAAGAAGAAAGGTTGAAAGAAAAAAGTGTCAATGATACAATGTGATGTATTAAAGCGCTTAGGAACTTAGTCACTATTTCTGGCCAAAATAGTTGATCCTACCCGTCCCTTAGCCTACATTACAACCATCAAAAGACCTACTTGATCCTAACCTTAACATTCCGACATTTAGTGGAGTACTACATTAAGGGCAAGCCTATGGTCATTAGTTGCTACATATGAATTTTTTGTGAGAGTGAGTGCAAGGAAACTTTGATACCCATGTTTGAAAAATATGCTATACTTGTGAGTGATTATGGTTATTATATTGTGAGACACACATGGTTGATGAGCTTTGGATAGTTGTATATGATTCTATGCACCTTAACGTTTGCATGCGAGTTGAGCACCATCACGAGTCTATGCTTGAGGTTAAATTGTTTCTACTTATAATCAGAAAGCTACTCTTTGTTGATAATTGTTGTGCTTGTCTTGATAAATGTTTTGTGTTGTTGCTGTAAAAACCTTAAGTCGATGCTTAGCAGGACATGATATGTTGTTCGAGGACGAACAAAGCTCTAAGTGTGGGGTGTTGATGATAGGCGAAATTACGCGCCTATATCAATATATTTTGCCCATATTTTAGCCTAGTTTTGAGAACAAATTATATATTTCATGCACTTTTAGTCCTTTTTCTGTAAATGACTTAACGAACATGATTAGGAAAGTTTCAGGTATAAATGATGCAAAATACAGCATTTTATGGCTTACTTGACGCAAAAGAAAGCTCACAAAGGAAGGGAAGGAAGTCTACACGCCTAAGGACCAAAACTGCTGCATGAAAAATCTGTCCCGGGCTAAAACAGCATTTCTGAAGACTTTGGGGACTTACAGATACAAAGCTGGATTTTTACAAAGATACATTAACCTAGTATAATTAGGTTATGTGTTTTACTATTCTATTTGGATTATGATATTGTAACCTTACCCTAGTACATTTGGGTCAAGGATTTCATTAGTATATTAGGATTTGGTTATTTATTTCATTAGCTTAGTAGGAGTAGGATAGGAGTATTATAAATACCCTATCATGTTAGAGATTTTAATTCATTCATTCTACACTTAACACATTCTTCAATTAATTCAACAATTAATTTTCTTCCATCTCTCTCATCTTCCACTACAAACACTTCTAATCTACTCTTCTATTCTTAAATTCCACAATAAGAGAATCGTTACTTGCTAGGGAATCACCAAAACCACACGCCTATCATCTACTTCTCAAGCCATCAACCATGCAAATCGTGATATCCTTCGCATTCATGGGTAACTAAACCTCTTAGTTGGGGTTATGGAAGCCGAATGAGTTACTATCTATAGCTATGAGTTTGTGAGTTCAAGACAAGTATATTGCTTATATCATTATTCTCTTCATCTTAATCTACATTCTTTGCGGTTGCAAATGCAAGAATACGCCAGTCTAACATTTAACTTGTTTGAGAAAAAGGTTATTTGTCTGGAAAAGAGATAATGTCAAGGTAGTAGGACACCCTTTCCTATTAAAAAGCTAGTGCCGTAACTGGACAAACCTCTTGGAGAATTCGTACCGTTAGACACGCTTTAAGCTCGAGAGAGTTAAAGTGAAATAGTCCTTGTTTAGGTCGAGAGACGCTTGGATTTACCATCGACTACAATTCTCTATAAGCAATTGCATGTCAAGACTCTACACACTCATAGCCAATAGAGACGTATACCTCAGAAGGTGGACATAACCCCAACGTTTCAACTCTCATTGTTTCACAACCTACGAAATACTCTCTTTTTACTTTGATATTTTCAGCTTTTATTTCATTACTTTGGTTACTTATTACAATCCCCCCTTCTTACGAGACTTGCACTAAAAGTCTATTAATTTTTCTTACTTGTTGGCCAAGCTATTCCCTGTGGGATCGACACCCAACCCAGGTTGGGTTCTATATTTGCTAACGACCGCTTTACACTCAAACGAGAGCTGTAGATTGAGCGTTATCATTGAGTACCCAAGTGTTCATTTCAATCTCTTTGCATCATCTCATTTGGTATGTTGTCGCAACTCCTTTGTTTTCAATGTAATTATATGCTTAGAACTTGTAGTTTAGGGAAAGGCATGAAATAGTGTTTTTAATACAACATGTATGCTTGTTTATGAGTATTGTGGTTTTTAGCTGTTGTAGTTAGTGTACACACCATTGGGGAAGTATTAAGTATCCAGAATTAGGCCTTAAACTGTAGAACATAATGTGTACACCATGTGTTTGACTCAATGCCCCAATGAGTTTAATGTGAATTCTTTTTAGTTTTGGGCTATAATCACACATTCTAGGCTTTAGTTCTCTGATTATGATGTTGATGTGCCTAGTTGGAACAAAAATTTGGGGTTAAGTTTTGTGTTTTAGTGATGTGCAGAACTATCGACTATGTTCTCAAGCACTGCGATCGCCATACCTGAGGGCAGTTGTCTGCAGAAACCAAAATTTCTGCACACCCATTTCTCACCGTAAAACCTTCTATAACACCACTGTATGAGCTTATTCGAATAATTGAGCATGTTTTTGGTATGATAATACTAATGATGGTCTAGATTGTGTAGCTTACAGGTACTAGGTTGCAAAGATGGGAGACTTTGACAATGATAGATTTATGTCCATTAAATGCCAAAACCTTTACTATGTTGATCTGCCTAGGATGAAATTACTCCTAAAAAGGGGTATATGCCTCGATAAAGTGGAGGATAAATCCTAGGATTCCATGTCAGACTTACTGCTACCTGGTGGATGTGTTTTACCCCAAAACCCTGCTATGCTAATGAGTATTGGGTACGTGAGTTCTACTCTAACCTTAGTGTAGTCTCTCTCACAAACCCTGTGATGATTATTCGGGGAAATGAAGTGCATTTTAGAGTTGAGCGGTTCAATGAGGTGTATGGGCTTCCTAATGCGGATATGGCTCAATTTTATCCAAAAGCATGTGACCCTGGGACCTGGATGGGGAACATATTATGTCCTGGCAAGAAAGTTCCCTGGCTACCAAAAAAAACGGCATTTCTATGAACGATTTTTCAGCAGAGGCCAGACTTTGGTTGGCTATCATTTACAATAGAGTGTCTCCTTGCACACACATGCCGGTTTTTATCGATTTGTGCACCCAGATGGTGTCTTGCATCTTATCTGGAATTGATTTGAATGTAGGAGAAATTATACTTTCAGAGTGGAGGAACTTCAAGAGCCAAGGGGTACCTTCTTTTTTTTTCTTCCCTTATTACTGAGTTATACAGGAGGGAAAAGGTGGAGGAATATACTGCAGATACCTGGGTGTATCTAGGTCCCCCCATCTTCCCACTAATGATCCAGGGTGAGGGTGCTACCAATCAGAGTAAAAAGAGAAAAGTCGACATAAGTAAGTCGACAACTGAAGAATCAGAGTCATGCAGACCATCCACTACAGTGCCCTTGAAGGATATTGGTATGGACATCAGGGCCATTAGGGATTTTGTTTCAGGTTTGCCTCTGGGTCGGGAGAGCTATCCACCCGGTGTCACTCGTATGTCTCACTCACAGATTATGAGAAGTACACAAAGGAGCAGGAGACTCAGGGAGCCACAGTGGCTAGGCTCAAGAGAGCATAACAAGCATTGGTAGAGTCTCATAAGGATCTCAAAGATTTGCATGACAAGATAAAGAAGAGGGGTAAGAAGAGGGACAAGTTCTTCACCAAAATGTGAAAAGGGGTTAAGGGCCTGTGGAAGGTCCTGAAACCCCATGATAGGTTGTATTCTCTCCAATTTGAGAGTGATGATAAGGCCTCTGCTGATTGGTCAACTACTGAGGATGGTGGAGATGATACAGAGTCTACTTGAGAGAGAACTTCCTGAAGCTGATTCAGGGAGCACCCTTTTTCTCTTGTCTTATTGTCTATGCAGTGGGGACTAATAGCTTTTAAGTTAGGGGTGCCTCTGTATAGTTCTGATATATTTATGGTTATGTTTGGCATTGTTTGGTGACATTTTGGATGATGTTTTGTTTTATGTTTTTTGGTATGTTATACTTCCTCCGTTTAGGAATAAGTGAATTATTGGGGTATTTATTGGTGTTTCAAAATAAGTGAATCATTGAATTTTTTTCAAAATTTTCCCTTATGATTTGACAATCAATTAACTTTTGAAAAGGTATTACAAGGTCAGATTTTTCTTTTTTTGGGGGTAAAAATGGAAAATTATGTTAAATTTATGTCTTTAATGCTTTTTCCTTAACCTGTGTGCCAAAATCCAACAATTAATTTATTATGAAACGGAGAGAGTATTTGGGTACTCTGATGGTGCCCAAATTTTCATGAATTATCATGTGGTTTTAATTTTAGTTTTTCTTTTTTACTTTAGTTTTATTTTGATTATGATGATTCATGACGAGCCTTGCCCTATGATAGATTGAGTGACGACATTATTAAGGGTGAAGCGCCATGTTTGGGTTTTGAGTCATAGATACAAGGGAATTCTGAGTATCCGTGGCATCTTAGTCATTAATGCAAGGGAAGTCTGAGTACCTGTGGCATTGTAAATTTGAGGTTCTATTGTGCACAATTGGAGAAGTCTGAGTAGCCATATGGTTGGTTTTCCCATAGTAAGCCAAAATGTGAGGCTAAAGTTTTGGTTGTAGTCGTAAGTTAGAAAATTGAGCATGGTGCAAATGCAAAACAAACAACCCCCTACGTCCAAAATTTTTTCAAAAATCAAGAGCATGGACGTGAGCAACCTTGTAACAAAACTCCTTCTCTTTTTATGACTCCATAAATTTTTGACTTGTTAATAATGATAGATACTCCAGTTTTCTCTCTAACGGGAGTGGAAATTGAGCCTCCTTGGCAAATTTTGCATGCCATGTGTAGTGAGCTTTTTGCATTCATCTCTTATATACTTGTGTTATCTAGAACTTGCTCCATTATTCTCTCAAAGCTAATTTTAATTGTATTTGATTGAAGAAATGATCTTAGGATATCTTTGTGACTTTGGAAACCACTTTATCCTAAAAATCCTACCCATTCATGAATGAAATCCCTAGTTACCCACTTTGATCCTGATGTTGGGTGTATTTATGTACCTTAGTGTTGCTATTCTAGCTTGTTTAGTCTTGTTTTGAGGATAATTCTTGTGCTTTATGTGTTGATTATGATATAAATAACCATCTAAGTATTCAAGTCTATAATTATTATGTTTAGAAGTGTTTTCAAACAAGTTTGGTCTTAAATCAATCTATAAGAGTTTAGGCGAGAAAACTAGTTTTACTAACTTGAGCTAGGTGTTGTTCTAGTCTATCATGATGGATTCTAAGATGTAAAATGAGTTCCTAATGGTTTTAATGTGTAATATTAAGTGGAACAACTTTTTTTAAATGTGAAAAGTGCAATTGGAACAAGCCAAGAGTTAATACAATAAGTCAAAGATCAAAGCGGGCAAGTCTTAGCTCGAGTTTCTAGCCCATAAGGAAGGATGGACGATGAACACTTAGACAAAATTGCGGAAGCAAGTTCCAGTATGGGCACGCGTTATGACCGCGTCGCCCCAGATATAGCAGACTATAGAGCTCGCTCATCCCCATTTATAACGGTTTTATAAGGTAGGATGAGCCTCTTTTGAAAAGGTGCAATACCCCAGGCGGCGCCCATGCTTTAGAACGGGCGACGCCCCCTAATCCCACATGACAATTGTTCCCCTACTATATATACACACCTTAAACACTTTGTACAAGACTTTTGGATGTCTTTGGCTTAGAATAGGGCTACTCAAAACTTATTTTAGGGTTTATATCTCATTAATTTATCTTTTTAATGGATGATAACATGTATTCAATTATGTTAATTACGGTTATGTCTATTAGCGGCTAAATGCCCTCTTTCTGGGGTTAAGGCCAAGAACATGATTGCTTTATTTTGAATTAAGTTCATTGATTTGCTTATCATATTTGGTTGTTTTGTTTATCCTTGTTTTAATTATTTTAAGGAGTATCTAGCCTTAGAGTACATATATTATCGACTTTTTAATCTCGGGAGGGGGAAAAGAAGTAGAACATGGGGATAAACAAAGTAATGTTCTTATTCTTGTATAAATTAAGGAATTTAAATTAGCGTCTAGGATAGGTATATACCTAGAAGCCTTGCTTGGTTCACAAGTAGGATGATTGCTTTATGCATCTAATTGTATTATTACATCTCCACTCAATGATGTAGTTGTAATGTCCAAGTTAGGTAGATGATTAGAGGTTGGGAGACCATGATTATGAGATAAACCCTACGAATCAATAACAATTATAAGAAATCTAAAGAATGAAGTTCAATGACGTAGTATGATTGTTCGTGAGCCTTAACCCTGGTTCTCTATCCATTGATTGTCAAAAGTTATTACTTTTTCGCATTAGTTTAGTTTACTTTTAGTTTACAATTCTAAAACTTTCGTAGTTACTTTATCTTAATTGTTAAACTAGAATTAGATAGTTGTTTAACATAAGTCCTTGTGGGATCGATATTCGGCTTTCTTTAAGGACACTATATTACTTGGCAGACCACGTACACTTGCGTGTGTGCTTAGGTGCTGTCAAGTTTTTGGCACCGTTGTCGGGGACTTGTAATTTGGCAACTACTTTTGTTTTAGGTTTGCTATTTTTGATTACTTTGGTGCTTTACGCTTGATCTTGGTTTTGTATTTGCAGGAAATAAGTTTTCAAAGTAGTAAGCTGGCAGTAGGTCGAGAATTGGTTGAACCAAGCCCCAAACCTGAGCAACGCTTCTATCAATGAAGGAGAGAAATAATCCTTCTCCTCCGTATTCCACAAATAGAAGAAGATCAAGATGCTCTTGCTACCATGGCTGAAGAACAAGCAGGCCACAGGATAGTTAGAGAAGTGGCAATCCTACTTTCGACAAATTTGACCTCCCTTTTTTCATAAACTGGCTACTGGAGGTAATTTTGAGCTCAAACAGAATATGGTGAAACTTTTGATCATCAGTGGATCCTAGGATTTCACATGAAGATCCACAAGTCCACCTGTAGAAGTTATTGTAGATCAGTGACACATTCATCCCTATGGGTGTATCAACTAACTATGTGAGGTTGACACTATTTCCCTTTACACTGTTGGGGGAAGCGAAGAAGTGGTTGAATGCTGAGCTGGAAAATTTAATCACAACATGGGATGACTTAGTTGGGAGATTCTTCATCTGATTCTTTTTATTTGGCAAGACTGCGAGACTTCGTAGTAAGATTGTGTGCTTCAAATAGAAACCATATGAGAATTTATATCATGCGTGGGAGTGGTTCAAATCTCTTCTACGGGACTGTCCACACCATTAATAGTCCAATGGGGTATTAGCTCATACTTTTTTTGAGGAACTTGACCATAACACAAAGACTTTGGTAGATTCAACTGCTGGTGGTCAAGCTCTGGAGATAACGTATGATGAGTTGTATACTTTATTGAATCAGATTGCACAAGGAAATCTAGAGTGACATTCAGACTTAAAGAGTGCTATTAAAAAGGTTGCAGGTGTTTTAGAGATGGATCGGTTGACCATAATATTTGCTCAAATTGCTACATTACAAAATCAATTGATTATGCAGCTCAGCAACATGAAATTGGGTGCCATACAACCCGTAGCCACAGTGAATGAAATCCAGCAGACGAGCACTTGGTGCGTGGTGTGCGGAAATAGTGGTCATTCGATAGATATGTGTGCTTCTAATACTGAGTTCATGATATTTGTAGGCAATGTTCAGAGGCCTAACTATGGGAACTTCTACAACTGATGTTGGGTGTATTTACACGCCTAAAGCACCATAATTTACCCATATTTTAGCTAAGTTTTGAGGACAAAATATATAATTCCTGCACTTTTAGTCCTTTCTCCTGTAAGTGAGCTAACGTATGTGATTAGCATGTTTTCAGGTATTAATGATAAAGATTTCAGCACTTTGTGGACCTTTGGGCAGCAAAGGGAAACTTCGCATAAGAGGGAAGGCAGTTTTTGGAAGCTTGTGGACTGAATATGATGCATGGAGAACTTGTCCCGGGCAAAAGCAGTATTTTTAAATACTTAGGGGTGCAGCAGTAACTTAGTAGGACAAGGATGTTATAAAAACCCTGTTTGCTGAATTTTTCAGCATTCATTCGATTTCTTTCATTTGACATTCAATCATTATTCAGTTTACAGATTGTGTTAGGTTTGGACAGAGAAAAACGCTACACAAACGGCTAGAGAGGGAATCACGTCATTCTCATAGTGACGCCAATTCATCTCCATCGTGAGATTGCTATAGTTTCGGTATGACGATGATGTCTTCATTGATTCCCGTTACACTCATGAGTAGCTAAACTTCTCTGTTAGGGTTATGGAAGCCTCGTAATATACTATCTATTGCTATGAGTTTGTGAGTTCTTGATGTGTATGCTACTTATATCATTACTCTCTTCGTTTTAATTTAATTCTCATGGTTGCAAACATCGAGAATATGCCAGTATAACATTAACTTGTTCGAGAGAAAAGTTACATGTCTGGAAAAGAGAGTATGACAAGGAAATAGGGCTACCAACCCCTGTTTACACGTTAATGCCTTAACCGGATTAACTTCTTGGAGAATTTGTACCGTTATTTATACTCTTTAGGCTTGAGAGAGTTAAAGTGAAATAATCCTTGATGGTTGAGAAACACTAGGATTTACCATTAGAATACGAATCTCTATAAGTGCATGCATGTCTAAATTCTGCATTACTCATAGTTAATAGATACGTAGAACTCATAAGGTGGACATAACCCTAACTTATTATTCTCTGTGATTAAATCTTACTAAACAAAGCATTCCATCGTTACTTTAATAATAGTAGTTCACGCCATAATCAAATCCCCCCCTTTCTGTGGAATTTTCAACCAACAGTCTACTAATAATTTCAACACTTAGTGACCAAGTATTCCCTGTGGGATTCGACCCCCAACCCAGTTGGGTTCTATATTTGACAGCGATCGCTTACACTCTTATGAGAGTTGTACTTTGGGCGTTATCAAATTTTGGCGCCGTTGCCGGGGAATACAGTTGTCAACTAAGTTTGTGATAGTTACTATACCCTTTGGTCAAACATTCTCATATTTTACTTTTAGTTGTTGTTTTTGTTTTATTCAGGTTTGTTTGAGTGCATGCCAAACACTCGAAGTTTAGGTCAACCGTTATTGCCTATCAATCATGAACCTCAACGTATTGACAGAATGGATGCATAACGTGACATTGAAAGAATGGATGCTCAACAGGAGCAGGCTAGATTAGCTGCGTTGGCAGCTGCTCAAGTGCATCAACAGAATATTGATAACCCAGGGCAAGTAACAAATCCTGATGATGAGGACCTGGGTGATGATGAGTTACTAAATCCAAGGCGTGCAGATGAGCTGGCAGCGCCGGTGAACAGGAGAGATCGTCAAGCTAGAGTGAGACCTGACCGCTGAGCTGTGCAGGTTCCTTTTGATGATGATGATGACGATCTGGATGGAGCTGGTGCCACAGGGGCTATTATTCCTCCGCCCTTGGCACCCGGAGCCAAGTTCAATATCACTAGCACCATGATCCAGCTATTGCAACTCAAAGGTGTATTTGGTGGACTTGCAGGAGATGATCCGAATATGCATCTGGTTAATTTTATCTCAACATGCAAGGTATTTGACAATCCAGGGGTTGGACAGAATGTGATCCGGCTGCACTTATTTCCCTTGTCTCTATCTGGAGAGGAAACTCTATGGTTGAATGGGCTAACTCCTGACTCTATTACTAATTGGAGGCAACTGAAAGACGCTTTCCTAGAAAGATTCTATCCGCCATCCAAGAGAGCACAATTAAGAGATGAGATAAGCAATTTTCGACAGCTTCCAACTGAAGCTCTCCATGAAATATGGGAAAGGTTCAATAAGAAGCTTATGAGGTTCCCAAATCATCATATGACCAATGTCCACTTGATGGAGATATTATACAGGGCTTTAAATTCGGTGACTAAGCCAGTGGTTGATAATGCTGCAGGTGGGTCATTCATGGACCATAGTTTTAATGAGGCAAGTGGTATGCTAGATCGTATGACAAAGCAGAGTAGAGCTTGGCATACCAAGGATTCTGAGGTAACAAGCTCTACTATATCTATTGGCATGACTGCAGAATAGAGGCGAAGAGAAGAGGGACGTGACCAGGATATGGCTCACATAAAAATACAGATGGATCTTCTTACAAAGCATTTATTATCAGGGAAGACCGAAAAAGTCAAGGCTATTGTGTCGCAGGGAAGAGATGATTCTGATTCTGAGGAGGAAGCGAACTACTTGAATAATCAGGGGGGTTTCCAAGGCAATGCCCAAGGAAACCAAGGTCGGAACCATTATGATAATTCAGGATACAAGGACCGTGATCAAGGGAGTTGGAAGAATAAGACTGATAGGAGTGGTTTGTACGTTCCCCCTGGGAATCGTGAGGCTGTGGCGTCTGGATTTGGGAAAATGTCCATGCAAAATATGATGGCTAAGCTGTTGAAAGGAGTGGAGGCAACCAACATAGGCGTAACCTAGGTGAAGAATGATTTGTCTTCAATAAATTAATTGGTTGATTCGCATTCTATTGCAATTAAACAGCTAGAGCAACAATTGAGTCAACTATCAGCGGCATTTAACCAAAGAAAGGCTGGAACTTTACCTAGCGACACTGTGCAAAATCCAAGGAATGATGGATCGTGTATGGCTATTACTACCAGGAGTGGTAAGGTGCTGGAAAATTCATCCAAAGGCAAGCAGGTAGTTGATAATACAGAGGAGAATATTATTGATGCAGATTGTGATGAGTCTGTAGAAGCTGAAAATTAGAATGAGAACGTTAATGACACTATACCTAGACGTCACCGGCCTGAAAAGGTTGATAATCGGAAGCAAGATAAAAAGGAAGTAGTGGAGAAAACTATTCCCCTTCCACCACCACCTTTTCCTCAGAGACTGAAGAAGAAAGCTGATGACACCAGGTTCAGTAAATTCATGACTATGTTGAAGAAGCTGACTATTAATGTTCCTTTGGTGGAGGCGCTGGAACAGATGCTTGGGTACGCTAAATTCATGAAGAACCTTTTGACAAAGAAGCGGGCAGTAAGCTATGAGCTGGCAGATAATGTTCATCATTGCAGTGCAATTGCCACAAGGTCTATAGTACAGAAGAAGGTAGATCCTGGTGCTTTCACTATTCCTTGCACGGTTAGATCTATAAATTTTGCTAAGGCATTGTGCGATTTGGGAGCTAGCATCAATTTGATGCCGCTATCCATTTACAGAAAGTTGGGGTTGGGCGATCCTACACCAACCAATATATGACTCATGATGGCAGATAGGTCGGTAAAATGATCTGTTGGTATCTTTTATGATGTGTTGGTGAAGGTTTACACCTTCATTTTTCCTGCAGACTTTGTTATTTTGGATTGCGAGGTGGATTCTGAAGTTCCCATAATCTTGGGATGCCCTTTTATCGCAACTGAAAGTGTGCTTATTGACTTAAGAGCTAATGAGCTTTTATTTCGGCTGAATAAGAAAGTGGTCCGTTTTGATGTATGCAAATAGATGAAGCAGCCTAGAGATATGGATGTGTTCTCTGTAGCTGATGTTTATTATGAGGATGAGAAAGAATTATCTGTAGAGAAGCAGCTTACTGTTGAGCCATTGTCTGCTGTGCTGTTGAATTTTGAGCGTGAGGAGGTTAAAGAATATGAAGAAACTGTTTGTGCTCTAACAGGAATAAGGTCCTATTCTCATGCTCCTAAGAAACTGGACCTTGATCTTAAGAATCGACCGTCACCAACAGCGAAGACTTCCATTGCAGAGCCATCAATGCTAGAATTTAAAGAGCTCCCCAGTCATCTAAAGTATGCATTTTTGGGAAGTGGTGATACACTTCCACTTATTGTTGTGGCTGATTTAGGTGAACAACACGTAGAGGCTCTCATCTCTGCTCTGAAGAGGTACAAGAGAGCTATTGGTTGGACCATTGATGATATAATTGGTATCCCTTCTGGGATATGTATGCACAAGATTTATCTCAAAGAAGATTGTGTACCTACAATTAAGCATCAGCGTCGTCTGAATCCATTCAGAAAATGATGCACCATATATCTCGATGAAGTCTAAGTAATCGAGATAACTATGTCGTGCAGCTATAATAAATCAAGCGCTACATGGGAGGCAACCCATCGTTTTTAATCGTTTTGTTTTCCTAGGAGTTTGTTTTGTTAAATAAAAATCCAAAAAGAAGAGTCGAGCCACGACCAAAACTAAGGCGCTTGGTGGCAGGCAACCCATCTTTCTAATTGTTTTTGTTGTTTTTGATTAAGTGTAGGTGCAAGGTGTACAAAGGAGGGGATTAATCCCTAAAAAAAAAATTGATTTGGAAGTGTGCCATGTTAAAGGTGGTAAGTTAGGAATGAAGGAGCAAAGGCTATCGGTTAGGTATTGCCTATGCAAATCTAGGCAACGAACAAGGTAAGGCCTATGTAATTGCCTATGCTCACTGCCTCAACTAGGCAATGGTAAAGGCAAGGCCTATACAAATCTAGGCAATGAACAAGGTAAGGCCTATGTAATTGCCTATGCTCACTGCCTCAACTAGGCAACGAACAAGGCAAGGCTTATGTAAATCTAGGCAAAGCATTAGGCGCCGCCTATGCCCAACTAGGCAATAGCATAGGCGCCGCCTATGCCATTGCCTATGCTCACTATTTCAACTATATCATAGCATAGGCGCCGCCTATGCCCAACTAGGCCATAGCATAGGCGCCGCCTATGTCCAACTAGGCTTTAATAAAGGCGCCGCCTATGCTAAGCATAGGCAAAGCATTAGGCGCTGCCTACTTATGCAATTTTGTCTCCTAACTCGATTTTTCATGGATCACACCCGACCCAAGCCTTGGTCTATAAATAGAACTTCAGCCTTAGAACAAAATCACATTGTTTGCTCAACCTAGGCACCGCCTAAGCTTCCCAAATCTCTCAAAACTTTTCTTTTTGCTCATCTAACCTTGCAAGATCATCTTCCGAATCCATCACCAAGTAAGTTCTTCTTTTATATTCCGTAGTTGTTACATTACTACGCTTATAATGGTATTAGATTTTAAAGTGGTGTTGATGATTAGAATATGGTTGATTTGTTATGATACATCTAGTTGAGTGAAAGAATACGTATGGGTATTCTTGACTTGGTTCCGACTTGTATTTGATTTTGATACACTGTCATACTTTTGCGGAATCGACATGGTGAAGTTAATTGCATAATCTTCAAAATTGAAAGCTTGAATGTTTGAATGACTCGTTCATCGAGATAAATATCATGATTGAATACAAGCATGAGATGTTGTGATTATTTCTCTGCAATAACTTGATACGATCTCTATGTAGTAGTCTTGTTCAAAAAGTGCATCAATTCAAACAAGAAAGTATAGTCAAGATTACATGAAATAGAGTTGTAAAGGATAGTTAAGATGACATGAAAGTATGACCGTGCTAAACATGTTGTTGGAACATATCGCTTATCTGTATGTCGATGAAGTCTGAGTAATCGACATCACTCACTTAATTAGTTTGTACCAACAAATTAAGTGTGGGGTGGTGCCACTATTGGTTGTTTTTCGATTAAATCTTCCGAGATGAGCTAACATAAATCTATTTTAATCTCAGGTAGAATGGCACCAAAAGGACGACAAGGAAAAGAAAAAGCGTCCACCTCACAGAAAGGTCAGAAAAGGGGAAGAAAAGAGCAAGCTGAATCCTCCTCGATGCAAATACCTCGTCACACTTTCGGGATAAAGTGGGTCCTAGAGGACGAATAAAAGAAGTGGTACAAGAACAACAAAGTGAAAAAATATGTTCACGTGGATTTGATACAAAAGAAAAGTCTAGCAAAGAGAGAACCTCACATTTTGGCTAAAATCATGGCGCTAAATCTTGATTTCATTTTCCGAGATATGGGAGAATGCAATCTTGATCTAACGCGAGAGTTCTATGCCAATTAGTTCCCAAAGACTACCGGAAGTGAAGTGAAGATTCAGGGCCAAGTCTTGTAACTGAATGCGGAGTTTTTCAACACTTTTCTGGGTTTTCCATCTGTAGATCCATCACCTCTCAAGGAGCTTTATCACAGACCTCCGTACAGGGCAATCAGACATACATTGTGCAGAACTAGATCAATGGCACGTTGGAATCGTCACAAGGATACCGGTCGGCACAATACCTTCCCGTATGGTTCCCTAAACAGAGAAGCTCGTATATGGTTGAGGATAGTCAACTCTTGCCTCATTCCTAGGACACAGTACACAAATATCACACGTGATAGAGTATGCTTGGTGTACGCTCTGATGACTAATATTCCCATCAACATTGGTGCGGTTATACGATCATCAATGCGTAAGGCTAGGCTGCACAAGAGGTCCCATTTCAGTTTTGGCAATTTGTTGACTGCGATATTGAGGAAGGAGCACATTGAAGAGGAACTTGCAAATCATAATCTTCCACACAACCCGAAGAAGGTTGATCTGACAAAGGTTAAAGATCCTGAAACTGGGCATGGCGTCAACCTGACCACTGCAGAAAGACATGCTCAGGATGAAAGTTTCTTTCGCCATCTATATGGCATGACTCGATTTACCATGATGAGTGGGGGTCGAATTTCGACTGATGCAGAGCTCCAGTAATTAGATTACGACTACCCGATGAATGAGCATGCGCGGGCTATGTGCGGAGTAGGGGTACATTTTGAGGAACCACTCGATGATGATGTGTAGACTGATGATGATCGCCGAATTCCAGATTCAGACGTGGAGGAGAACTCTGATGACGACGACTCTGATGATGATTCCGATGTAGGGGGTATGACCCCAGACATAGAGGAGGAGTCCGACTAATCAGGTTTTCCTTATTTATTTTCCACTGAGGGCAGTGTGTCCCGTCTAAGTGTGGGTTGCTGGTATTTGTATGCTGTACTTCTTTGCCTACATTTATTTATGTTTGTTTGTAGTTAAATTTTTAGATTTTTAGATTTTTTAGATTTTGCATGAGATTGTTCTGATAGGCGGCATGGTATTATGACAAGAGTTTGTGCTAAAATCATTACTATTGGGACGTTTAGGCTCCAAGTGTGACTCACTGTGTGATAATTGTGTGGTTTAATTCATTCATCTGTTGGGTCAAGAGTCTATACTGCTCCCAATAAAATTGACCATGTGCCTTGTGTGTGTGAGGTTATAGTATATTCTGTGTTGTGACTGATGCTAGAACTTGCCTGGTGTGTGTGTAAAGCGAAATAAAGAGTGTGAGTTTAGGAGATGATTTAAGTATTTCTTTGGAAGCCCTAATTTGTTTACCTTCTTTTTACCTACCTTTGTACATTATTCTAGTTAACCCCCTTTGAGCCGTTAGCTATTTTCCTTGACAGCCTCATATGTAGCCTAATCCATTTTTTTAAGACCATAATTTGATCCAAATTCCTAAGCGCTTTAAATTGTAAAGTCATGTGACAAAATAAGAGGAAATTGGGTGAGAGTGATGCCTCAGAGTGTATTGGTACTTGAAACTTTTATGAAAAAGAATGGCTATCATAGAGGTGTTTTATAAAAATGAAATAAATAAAGAAATAAATAAATCAAATAAAAAAAACAGAAATAGAAAAATAAAAACATAGTTGTGTTTATAATTGAATAACAAAATAGGTGAAAAGGGGTGGTAGATGAAAGGGAAGTAGAGGGGTTGTTTAAAAGATAGTGCGAATGACATAATGTGATATATTAAAGCGCTTAGGGAACATAGTCACTATTTCTGGCCAAAATAGTCCTACCTGTCCCTTAGCCTACATTACAACCTGTAAAGACCTAGTTGATCCTAAGCTTAGCATTCTGATATTAGTGGAGCATTACACTAAGGGCAAGCCTATGGTCATCAGTTGCAACATATGAATTCTTTGTCAGAGAGAGAGCAAGGAGAATCTTGTACCCATGTTTCAAAAAATTCAAAACTTGTGAGTGATTATGGGTAATATCTTGTGTGAGACACACATAGTTGATGAGTTTTGGGTAGTTTTGTGTGATTCTTTGTGCCTTAACTTGTGGATACGAATTAACCATCATCACGAGTCTATGTTGGAGGTTGAATTGTTTCTAGTAGTGATCAAGAAAACTACTCTTTATTAATAATTGTCGTGCATGTCTTGTTGAACATTTTGTGTTGCTGCTGTGATATTCTAGTTAGCTGGCCATAATATTTTATTCGAGGACGAACAACGCTTTAAGTGTGGGGTGGTGATGTTGGGTGTATTTACACGCCTAAAGTACCATAATTTACCCATATTTTAGCTAAGTTTTGAGGACAAAATATATAATTCCTGCACTTTTAGTCCATTCTCCTGTAAGTGAGCTAACGTATATGATTAGCATGTTTTTAGGTATTAATGATGAAGATTTCAGCACTTTGTGGACCTTTGGGCAGCAAAGGGAAACTTCGCATAAGAGGGAAGGCAGCTTTTGGAAGCTTGTGGACTAAATGTGATGCATGGAGAACTTGTCCCGGGCAAAAGCAGTATTTTTAAATACTTAGGGGTGCAGCAGTAACTTAGTAGGACAAGGATGTTATAAAAATCCTGTTTGCTGAAGTTTTCAGCATTCATTTGATTTCTTTCATTTGACATTCAATCATTATTCAGTTTATAGATTCTGTAAGGTTTGGACAGAGAAAAACGCTACACAAACGGCTAGAGAGGGAATCACGTCATTCTCATAGTGACGCCAATTCATCTCCATCGTGAGATTGCTATAGTTTCGGTATGATGATGATGTCTTCGTTGATTCCCGTTACACTCATGAGTAGCTAAACTTCTCTGTTAGGGTTATGGAAGCCTCGTAATATACTATCTCTTGCTATGAGTTTGTGAGTTCTTGATGTGTATGCTACTTATATCATTACTCTCTTCATTTTAATTTAATTCTCATGGTTGCAAACATCGAGAATATGCCAGTATAACATTATCTTGTTCGAGAGAAAAGTTACATGTCTGGAAAAGAGAGTATGACAAGGAAATAGGGCTACCAACCCCTGTTTACACGTTAATGCCTTAACCGGATTAACTTCTTGGAGAATTTGTACCGTTAGTTATACACTTTAGGCTTGAGAGAGTTAAAGTGAAATAATCCTTGATGGTTGAGAAACACTAGGATTTACCATTAGAATACGAATCTCTATAAGTTCATGCATGTCTAAATTCCGCATTACTCATAGTTAATAGATACGTAGAACTCATAAGGTGGATATAACCCTAACTTATTATTCTCTGTGATTAAATCTTACTAAACAAAGCATTCCATTGTTACTTTAATAATAGTAGTTCACGCCATAATCTAATCCCCCCTTTTACGTGGAATTTTCGACCAATAGTCTACTAATAATTGCAACACTTAGTGACCAAGTATTCCCTGTGGGATTCGACACCCAACCAGTTGGGTTCTATATTTGACAGCGACCGCTTACACTCTTACGAGAGCTGTAGTTTGGGCGTTATCAACAACATAAAGTGGCAGGCTCAGACACCAAAATTAACAATGAAACACTTAGTAGCAACAGTTTCAGAACCGCAAGCTCAAGAAAATTAGGACACAGGCAATCTGGAAGAGATGATGAAACAAATTTTAGCTGCTCAAGCATAGTTGGCAGCAGAAATAAAAATTCAACAAGTGGCTACAAGGAGCTTGGAGTTGCAGATAGATTAAATAGCAGCAGTACAGAACACCAGGTCTCAAGGGGGTTTGCCAAGTGATACAGAATATCCTAAACAAATTATGGAAATCACTTAGAGGAGGGGTAATGAGCTTAATAAAATACCTCCAAAGAAAACTAAGGAGGTAGATGCAGATTTGACTCCCTAATTAGTCATAGATAAAGTTTCTTAAAATTCAACGAAGTCTGAGTACTCAAATGCAAAAGTTTCTGAAGAAGTGAGGAAGATCCTACCACTACCTTTCCCACAGAAGCATATAAAGTCAAAAAAGGATGCGTGCTTCAAGAAGTTCTTTGACACGTTCAAAGAGCTTCACATTAACTTATCTCTTTTAGATATGTGACAGGGAATGCCCAAGTATGCTAAGTACATAAGGGATATGGTCTCCAATAAGGTTAAGCTGCATGTGTAGGTGGTAGCACTCACTGAAGAGTTTAGCTCGGTGGTGACATAGAGGATTCCCAAAAAGCTCAAGGACCCTAGGAAGTTCACTCTTCCCATTCAAATTAGGAATAGCGAGGTGGTCCATGTACTTAGTGATTTAGGGGTAAGCGTCAACTTGATGCCTTTAGCTTTGTTCAAAATATTGGGCTTGGGAAATCCTAGACTGAGCTCTTTGCTACTACATCTGGCAAATGAGATCATAGCCCATCCTGAAGGAGTGATAGGGGATGTTCTCACAAAGGTTGGTAAGTTTATTATTCCTGTTGATTTTATTGTTTTAGATTTTTAGGCAGATTAATAGGTGTCGATCATCTTGGGACGTCCATTCTTAGTGATGGGAGGATCTTTGATAGACGTAAGAGAAGGCATGCTCACAATGGGGCTGAAGGATAAGGAGGCAATTTTCAAAGTATACAAACCTCTTAACAAACTATCCCACTACAAAGATTTGTGCATGATTATTATGATTGAAGGGGATAAGTGTGGGGTGGTGGAGATAATTCCATAAAAGACCTCTTCAGACTTCCTCATTGAGCAGCTTAAGAAACAACCACCTAAGCCCGACATGATGTAGATTGATGAGCGTAAAAAGGCTATAGTTGAGAAAGTTATTAACCTTGAGAGTTCACATTCAAGAGGTTTGAAATAAATAAGAAGAAGGCCTCCAAGTGTAAGAAAAAGAATGAAGAAATTTGGTTAAGTTGAGTTGGGTTGTGCCGCGACAATAAATTAGGTGCTGCTTGGGAGGCAACCCAAGTTAAGCAAGCTTGTTTTATTTTTAGTTTTTTTTAATCTTTTTTACTTCACGTAGTTTTTGTTTTGTTGGGTCACAGGTTTATGGGAAGTCTGAGTACCAAAAAACCTCAGTTTAAGGAGCATGGTGAAGACTAGTGGGGTTCCTGGACCCTCTTGATGTATAAGGATGCTACTAGATAGGCCTAGAGGCCTCAGAGAGTATTTATACTTCTACTTTTAAAAGTATGCTTTGTGGACAAAGTAGATTTTTAAGTGTGGGGAGGGAAAATTCCCAGTTTTAGGGGTAATTTTAATTTTTTTTATTTTATGCTAGGAATAAGTGAGATATTCTTGTTGGTACTATGTTGAATACATTATGCAAGTGTTTTGATGGTAAAAATCATATTGATTGTTTGAATTACTACTTTTGAGACTTTTGGGCTCATGATTTTGACTCTTGTACTTGTTGGCTTAAAGTTGAATTCTTGTGATTATTTGGTTAAGAGTATATGATAATCCTACTTGAGTTGAGCGTTTGCCATATGTGATATGAGGTATTTGTATATTCCTTTTTGCATGTGATGTGTTGCAAAGCAAAATAAAGAGTGTGGGTTTAGGAGATGATTTAGGCATTTCTTTGACAGCCTTGTTTCATACCTTCTTTTTACCTACCCTTTTGCATAATCCTAGTAAGCCCCATTGAGCTTTTAGCTTTTTCTTTGGCAGCCTCATGTGTAGCTTAATCTCTTCTTTGATAGAACTTAATTTTATCCAAAGCTTCTAAGTGCTTCAGTGTAAACTTAGTGAGTTAAGGAGTATGAAATTGAAGAAGAAAAAGTTTAAATTGAAGCCCCAAAGTGATAGTTATTGGTGTTCTAAAAAAGTGATATATGTTGAGGTGGTGAGTTGAGTAATGGAAAGAATAAAAAATTAGTTAAAATTGAATAAGTTGTGCAGAGAATACTCCCACCATAGTGTTGAGAATAAGCTTTATGAGATGGGGTAAACAGAAAAAAGGAATGAGGTAGAAAAAAGTGGTGTAATATGGTTGTTAGAGTTAAAATGAATGAAAAAAAAGTCATGTAGAGCCTTTGGACCTTTCTTTAGCACACACGTTATAAGCTGTGAACCCTTTTTTTTATCCCTCTTTTGAACCATACCCTCCTGAAATTTGAAAATGCAACTTGAGGCTAAAATCCTAAGTTGGGGATAGTGAAGATTGATGGAAGTAAATTTGGGGCCACGAAGTTGTTAATGAAATGCCAAAGTTCCCAAGCATTGAAACAAATGAATAGAAAAAAAAGGGTCAAAAAAATGAAAGAATTGCATGAAAATTACAAAAAGAAAAAGAAATAGAAGAAAATGGGCGAACAAAGGAAGCAAAAAGTAGGCTTATGAAAAGAGAAAAAATCAAAGAGAAGTGGACCATAGTCAAAAAGATGGATTGAATAGTGCGATGTAGATGTTCAAGGAAGGGTGTAGCCATGTTGTTCCCAAATGATATCCTACCCAAACCTGAACCTACATTATAAGCTCAAAAAATTCTTTGAGATCTTCAACCATATACTTTCTTTGCAGTGGCGATTGAAAATAGGGACAAGCCTATGGTATGGAACTTTTTGATATAGAGAGTTCTTTTGTGAGGGAGAGAGTTTTTGCACTTAAATTCCTAATTGCATAGTTGGTAGCTTGGTGTGTGAAATTTTCTTTCTTGTGAGGAAGCATATGAACGAGTTGAGGTAGGTGATTTTGTCATCTTCCAAGCAGTAAGGCAAATGGAGTATAGCCTAGTTTTGATGAAAAATGATTCACTTTTAGATTATTGGTTGTTGTTACTTGGTTGCTCTATAAAGTCTTGTTCATCTTTAGATATTGCATTTTATTATGAGGGGTATAGTAAGAATAACTTAGCCCCTGTGCAATGAGTTACTTGTGGTAGTGACTAAGTTTGAAGTCATTGTGATATTTGAGGTATGAAAATTGGGCATAAAAGTGTAATGTCTCATGACAAAGGGTAGTGTTGCTTGAGGATAAGCAAAGCTTTAAGTTAGGGGTATTGATGAGTGGTGATTTTACCACTCATTTGTACTCAAAATTCTTGCATATTACCATGTTTTAAATGAATAAATGAGCCATAATTGTGATTAAATGCACTAATATCCGCATTTTTTAGGCACATTATTGATGAGATAGAAAATGTGGATTGGAGCTAAAAAGGATCAAAAGAAAGAAACAAAGTGCAACTGAAGACCTGGAGCAGACATGGCCTCAGTTACTATGGTCGTGGTTTGAGGACCACGATTGCGGTTAGTCAGTAAGGTCAATCTACCGCGGTCGTAGTGGCCGCGGTCGTGGCCAAGCCTATGCAATCGTAGTCTTGCAAAAAAATATAGCACAAGGGCAGAAATGTAAATGCACGTGGATGATCCCAAATTTGACAAAAGATAGACTCAAACTCTAAGCATTAATCATATTCCATCTTCCCAATTTTGAGACATTGTTCTAGGGTTTGTAGCCTCCATTTTTGGAGAATACAATATTGTATAAATTTTGGGTGAAGAATATTTTGGAGTCACTTCCAAGTGAAGGATTAGTGAACTCCCATTAAGGATTTGTTGGATCTCATAGTTTGAAGTAACATTAACTAAGATTTTCTCAAATCAAATCAATGGAGATTTTGGATAAAATCTATTATTATTTATCTTATGATTAGCTAGTTTTTTTCCTCTTGGAATTATGCTAGAATAAGGTGTAATTGCATGTGGGTTGTGATTTATTTGTGCATATGTTAATGTGTTGATTGATGGGTTCTATTGTGCTTGAGTAAATTGGTTGGGATTTATGGGTGAAAACCCCAAATACTCAAATAGGTTTGTGGGTGAAAATCCCAAACTCTTGAAAGCTCAATCTATCTTGTGAAGTTTAGGAACCCACATCATCCTTGAAAGAGGGATGTAGGAACCAATGCAATAGTAGATAATTGTTGGCATAGTTTGCTAAATTTTCACTATCTTAGACATAAGAGTGATTGCAAAGTTGACTATTTCTTGGGTATCATCCTAGAAATATGGATGCTTAATTAAGGTATTGGGTGATTTTATTTGAAACACTCGTTAGGTACTCGAAAGAGTCAATGACTGAAATCTTTGAGGCTATGTTGACAAACTAGCTCCAAGTACTTACAACCTAGCCTACCACATTATCATCAATTAGAACATGCACCGAATTATCATGTCTCCATGTATATTTTGCCCCTATGAAAGCATAATGCTAAGATCTGTGCCTAATTTCTTAAACTCTAAGTATTTGTAGCCCTAAATTTGAACTCGGAAAACCCAAAAATAACTATTAAGTGTGATACCTTCCTAACCCACCATTTTTATCTTTTTGTACTAATGGTTTGATTTTACAAAATACCTATCGTTTCAAACTAATTTAGTTGCCACTCACACTATTCCTTATGGATTTGACCCCGACTTCAAAGTTGGGTAAATATAATGAAGATGACCACCTTACACTTAAATTGATGTGTAATTTGAGCGTTATCAGGTATGCCAGGTTTATGAAAAAATTAGTTACAATGAAAAGAGCGATTAGTTTTAAAGATGTTGGTGGATTACACCATTAAAGTGTAGTAACTTTTAAATTTCTGCCCCAAAAGAAGGGTGATCCTGGAGCATTCACAATCCCATGTACCATCTGGACATCCAGGTTTGCCAGAGCTTTATGTGACTTGGGAGCCAACATTAATTTAATGTCACTGGCTGTATTCAAGCAATTGGGCTTGATCCCTCTAGAACCGACTACTATGCATTTGTTGATGGCAGATCGCACAGTAAAAAAACCCATGGGCATATTGTTTGATGTGTTGGTGAAAGTTGACAACTTTATTTTTTTGACTTACTTTGTCATTTCCTATTGTGAGGTAGACTTTGAGATGCTCATCATATTGGGAAGACCATTCATGTCCACGAGTAGTACAATGGTTGATATGGAAAAGAGAGAGCTCAAGTTCAAAGATAACAATGAATGTTAAAAGAAAATGTTGTGCATTGAATGTTAAAAGAAAATGTTGAAGATTTTTTGTACTTGCACTTATAAACATACTTATGAGGTTGTAAATACCACTTATGGCTTCGTAAGTAGTGCAATATGTGTTAGAAAAATAAGTCCAGGAACAGGAAAAGGGTCAAAACATTGGGCCCACCTAATGTGGGCACCTATGGCCCGTAGGTGCCGCCTACGATCTATATGTGGTACCGTAAGTGGCCCAATTTTAGGCCCAATTTCATTTAAAAAACTAGGCCGACCCAGAACTGACCCCATGGGGCTATTTGAGCATCCAAACTTGATTCTCAACTCCACAAAACCTCTAAAATTCAAGCTTACCAACTTCCTCCAAAATCCATATAAGTCAAGAACACTAATTTTACTCGGTAACAACTTGTCTATATTGTACGTTTTGTGCATCAAATCTAGGGTTCTTCATATTTTCAATCTTCACTTTCGAATCTTGAAACAAAAGGTAAACTTCTTTGCTCGTAATAATAGTATATTATGCTAAACTTAAAATAAATAAGTTGGTATGTTTAATTGCTTACAAAATATGTAGAAATCAACAAACTTTTGTATGGGAGCCTAGAATTATCCCAAAATAAAAAATAGGTAATTGTTCTTGAATTATAACTTGATGATCATGCCTTAAACAGAAGTTAAAGTAAAATAGATTGAGGAATCCCAAGAGTCTTGTATGCCGCATTTGTATTGAAAAGTTGATTCTAGTTTTATGTGCAAATATTGGACTTGTTTGGGATGAGTATAAGTTCTAGGGATGTAAAATTAAGGGAAAATTTGAAGTTTTCAAATTTTTAATTTTTCTCCAAGTTTTACAGTCCTCCCCCCATCTTTCGGATACTAACACTTGGTTTTTAAGGTACACATGGAATCAAAGGATTAATAGAAGAAGACTGGAGCTTCAAGGCGATGGGATAAATTCCTGAGAGTAGTGGCTCGGTGGAGGAGTACCTGATTGCCCCGACTAGGGTGATGCGACCATGGATTAGAGCCTAGAGACATGCTACGACTGAGATGATTATTTTGGCCATCTTGGGCATACCACTTGCAGACCGTTCACAGTGGTACAAGCGGCCTACTTCTACTGAGCTTAGAGCTCAGCCACAGATTAGTATACCAGTACCTTGGCTGAGGATAAAGTCGACCAAGATGTCACCTCCACACTCTTCCATATCTGAGAAGGAAGATAAGAATAAGGTTGAGTCTGAGTCACTTCCAGAGACTGCCACACATGACTCCCAATCTGTGGAGAGGTCACAAGATGAGTCCAAGTCAGTAGTTCATGAGTAGTCATCAGTAGTACCCTAGTCTGAGGAGGGTACAGACTAGACTTCACATCAGATGCCACCACCAGACACAGAACCACTAGCTTAAACAAATCAGGCTTTCGACCCTACACATATCTCGGTCGAACCTATTGATGAGGTGAACCCAAGGTGGTATGTTGAGGGACTTCAAATTATTTATGAATAAGATATGTTTATAATGGACCAGTTGGCCCAAAAGGACTATTTATGAGAAAAGAAAGATTGAGTTATTCGGGTCGACTAGAGCACCATTATTATGGGTTGCATTCGAAAGGTATCAGTTGAAGTGGATAACTAGACCCCTAGGTTCATACAGATAGGCAGTGGTTCATAAGTTCTATGCTTCATATTCCACTATAGTATCTTTGACTACCTCCAGACACAATAAAAAGGTAGAGCAACTTCAGTTAGATAAGACGTTGGTGAGAGGTGTTATGGTAGATATTTCAGTGACGTCCATCTATTGAGTTCTCTTTGGTTTTGAGTATATTGCTCCAGCTTCTACTATAGGGTATGATTATAGGTTAAGATTTGCATGGGACAGGTATACTATATGGGATGTAGAGCATAGGAGAGAGAGTAGAGATGGCGAGATGGATCGCTAGCTATATTTCACCTCTTGATATAGGTATCCCTTGCATAGAGGGGCAGGGTGTGATTAAGAAGGCGACGTTGAATTTTGCCATAAATTTCTTGTGGTTAGTAGTCTATTATAGATTATTTATGACTGCTGCGGACAACCTGTTAACCTGGGATGGAGCTGTATTGAGAGCAAGCATGGTGGCAGGTTATGATATTGATTTTGCATCCATTATCAGACACGGGCTTCATGAGAGGGCCTTGGGCAATATTGCTACACTACCCTTTCCTTTTCTTGTCCAGATGCTATGTGATGAGGCAGGTGTACCAGAGGTTCTAGGTGTTGATGAAAGAGTAGAGGCGACGAGCATAGACTAAACTAGGATGATTAAGGATCCATCAAGCTCGGTCCTTGCATTGAGGACCCGTACATCTCCAATAGTGATACCAGCCTAGCCTAATGACCATCAGTTCTTGCAGAGCCTACTGATAGATAGGGAAGAGATGCTAATGTTAGTATGGATTTACGATGAGGGAGCAAAGAGAGGTCCCTAATATAAGCACACAGGGTGAGAGTACCCCAGCCACATCTACTTAAGCCCCGGCTTTTACTTTCGAGATGGTGGGTATATGTCACGACTTGAGCTGAGGCCCTAGCCACAATAGATATCCCAAACTATGAAGGTCGGATAGACCCCTTAGCATACTATCATAAGCATTATTTATATGAAAAATAAGTGTGGGAGATATAATGAAACTCAAGGAAAACTAGAAATCAAATAATGTCAAAAATGTTATGACAATACAATAACCAAAGCTCGTCCATGAAGCCTCTACTAAATACTAACCGTCTAGGCTGGGACAAGGCTTCCAACTGGACCATATACTAAAAGAAGTCAAAATATAAATAAATATCTTCTGAAAGATGGATGGCTCACCAACACTGTCATATCTAGATGTTTTATTGATGTGATGGACCATGGGACTGTGCCTCAAAACCTACATTATGAGACAATGCAGTTGCCATGAGGATGGTCAATACTTGGAATATGTTGGTGATACAAGCATGAGGAGCACAAGGATTACAAGTTTTTGTTGGAGGTCCACATTTTGGATTTTCAAAGGAATTAAAGACCTTTTGAAGCCTTTTTCAAAGCCTTGTCCAAGCTCGAGAACTACAAAGACTACAAGGTGCGTTTATAAAAATGAACGCGGTTGAGCATGTCTTAAGTTCATCCAAGGGAGTGTATGTATTAAACTGTGAAGACATGCCTTGAGTGTCTTAAAAACATTACAAGTCTACCCTATTTATACACTCTAAACCCACCCCCTTTATTAAGGGTAAATGTGTCATTTCCCATCTCTTTTGTAATAGACTATAAGTAGGAACCCCTTAGTCTTATTTTCTTAGTTAGCTCATTTTAAAATCACTTTGTAACATTGAACACCATATTTCCTCTTAATAAGAGAGTAAACCACCAAACATTTTAAGCTTTACAAGTGAAAGGTTCTACTTGTGTTGTGAGATGGCTAAAAATGAGAGTGCTTGAGTGAACCGAGTTCATCTTGTGTTCCCGTAAGAAATTGGTGCTTGTTAATGTGATTTGTAGAGGTTTTAGAGTTTCACACACTATTTAGTTGCTACATTTTATATTCTCTTTGTGTCAAGTTATCTATCTCCTTATCTTTCAAGTTTGTGTGTTTGTTGTTTCCATTTGATGTCTTGTACATATGGACTATTTTTGTGAGTTTGTGGACTATTTTGTGCTCTTGTAGATACTGTTTGGTATCATTTGGTATCAAATCTAAGGCTGGTTGTGTTCCTACACTTCCAATCTTGGTCTCTCTAAGTCGAACAAAAAAGAGGTGTTGAAAAGCTGAAAATTCCAAAAAGATCTGTCCATTCTTGTTGTCTTGGCCGAAATTGTGTCTTGCTGTTGTTTTGGCCGAGATTTGTGCCTAGTTTTCTTGTGACTGTTGTGTGTTTTGTGTGTTATAGTGTTAGATATTTGTTTTCTAACATTAGAAGTGGTGTCCAAGGTCGAAAATCTTACAAAAAGAAGTTATTCTATGGGTTGGGTGTCTTGGCCGAAGTGGTGTTGTTGTTTGGCCGAATTTGTGTCTAGATTAGGTGTTATTTTACTTGTCTTAGTAGTTTCGTGTGTTAGATTATTGTTTCCCTAGCACACTTGAGTCTAAAGTCCAAGATTTGAGCTTTGTTAAGTTGTTGTTAAAAGGTTGGACGGTTTAGCTATTGTTATTGCTCAAAGTGTTCTTGTTGTTGTTCATGTTGTTCTTGAGTAATATTCAACAAAATGCCTTGTTTGATTTGAAAAAGGGAAGAGAGAGGTAAGGTATTGTGTTGTCTTGGGACTAATTTCAAGACAACACTAAAGTGGCAAAGAAACAAAGACCTACCAAAAGCTTGCCTACCAAAAATGTGTCAAAACATCTTTCAAGAAAGGCCAAGAGAGGAAAGGGAAAAAACAAGGCAAAAGGGTGTTTTGCCATTTTAGTACAAGTTGGTGAAAGATGATGTACACCTTTTTGAACTTTGGAAAGAGAATCCAAAGCCTTGTATTGTTACTCCAAAACCGAAAATTCATCACCAACAAACAAGATTAAACAACTTATGTCTTGAAAACATTATACTCCATATCAACAACAATATTAACGACCAAAGAAAAAAAAATAACAATAAAAATTATGGGCCATGCCAACAACCAAAAAAAAACACTGAAGTTCTTGGACATCCATAGTTTCTTTCCTTGTCTCTATTAGTTTCATTTTCATTGACTCCTATACTAGTTGACAACTAGTAACAACCTACTAAGTTGTGAACTAGTTTTTGAGTACTTCTTTTGTGTAAGTGTTACTTGTGGTGCTTTGCTCGTTTATAGTTTGTAGTTTTTTTTTGTTCAAGTGCGTACAAAACTTCTTTGAGTCTTCTAACCAAAATCCACTCCAACTCAAGTGTATACTCATTCCTAAGAACTCAAGGATTGATAGACGGCTTACAATACTTGAAGGACCAAGTGAGGAAGCCAAGTGTGAAGAATGTCTAGCGTATTTTGAACTAATTTTTGCTTGTTTCGTAGGTACAATTGCAAATGGAACCCAAAAATTCCAATTCCCCAACCATGGAAAATAATGTTATGAATGTCCTCTTAGCTAGTCTTGAAACTTTGTCTCGAGGCGTGGCTAAGATGAAGGCAAATGTTGAGAAGTTGGGTTAGGATGTGGCCTCAACGAGTGAAATATTGGAGAGGGTGGAAAGCCAAAGGAGTTCTCTAACTCATACCACTCAAAAAACCTCACCTACTATTACTCCCGAGACCTTGAACCAAAGATTGTATCCACCAAGTGCTACAAACCAAGTCAATCCTTACTCCCAAAGCCGAGAACAAGATGGACCTAGATGTTCCTCACTCCACAAAGTTCCACAAGGAGGACTTGGAACCCAAATTCCATCCCTAAACCCAAATCCTTCACTCTAAAATCTTTCAATTCAAAGACCCTACACTCCAATAAATCCAATTTCTCCTTCCCAAGCTACACTAACCCAAAAATACACCATCCAAGTAGAAAAACAGGGAGAGTTAGGATCCAAGGATAATGAGGACAAGACTCAAGATGGAGATAAACTTAGTGGTGAGATACAAGAAGAATGCGAAGAGAAGATGGCAAGGGAAAGGGAAACTTGGGTAGTGAAGTAGGAAAGGGAAAGAAAAACGTGCTTGTGGGATTTTCCCACAAAGGATCTTTGATACTTACTAACCCATATTCTAGAACTTTGCCTAGCATTGAACCTTCTTATGTACAGGTTCAAGATCATATGCTATCAATGAAGGATAAAAAAGGAATTCCACACGATAACATGGGAAATGAGCTAGTGACCCCTTGGTCGAGAGCTCCAAACAAGTGAACTACTGTGGCATACACCGAGGTGCGAATTTGAGGACAAATTCCTTACAAGGTGGAGAGGATGATACAAGCATAAGGAGCACAAGGATTACAAGTTTTTGTTGGAGGTCCATGTTTTGGATTCGCAAAGGAATTAAAGACCTTTTGAAGCCTTTTTCAAAGCCTTGTCCAAGCTCGGGAACTACAAAGACTACAAGGTGTGTTCATGAAAATGGACGCAGTTGAGCATGTCTTAAGTTCATCCAAGGGAGTGTATGTATTAAAGTGTGAATACATACCCAAAGTGTTTTAAAAACATTACAAGTTTGCCCCATTTATACACTCCAAACCCACCCCCTTTATTAAGGGTAAATGTGTCATTTCCCATCTCTTTTATTATAGACTATAAGTAGGAACCCCTTAGTCTTACTTTCTTAGTTATCTCATTTTAAAATCACTTTGTAACATTCAACACCATATTTCCTCTCAATAAGAGAGTAGACCACCAAACATTTTAAGCTTCACAAGTGAAAGGTTCTACTTGTGTTGTGAGATGGCTAGAAACGAGAGTGCTTGAGTGAACCGAGTTCCTCTTGTGTTCCCGTAAAAACTTGGTGCTTGTTAATGTGATTTTTAGATGTTTTAGAGTTTGATACACTATTTAGTTGCTACATTTTATATTCTCTTTGTATCAAGTTATCTATCTCCTTATCTTTCAAGTTTGTGTGTTTATTGTTTCCGTTTGATGACTTGTACGTATGGATTGTTTTTGTGAGTTTGTGGACTATTTTGTGCTCTTGTAGATACCGTTTGTATTAGTTGGTAAGCAAAACAATCCTAAAACAACATATATTTCATATAAAATAATCAAGAGCATTATGAAAATAATTCAACATAATAGAGATCAAAACACATGGGCATACTTAAAAACTTCAATGAAACTTGTAAAATAAAAACTCAACTATTTGTTTAGTCCTGAAATAGATGGCATACCCGACATGTTTTGAAAATACCCCATGGGCTATACAGGTGTCGACATTCACTCATTGATTAAGCCCTTAATCTGAGTTTGCCACAAGGATTGGAGTATCTGTTCTAGTATTCAACCGCATATAGCAAGTATACAATCATCATTCATATTTCAAGACAACATCAATCTCGTGTTGGCAAAATAAGTTTTCGTACTATGAGTTATCTGAACTCGTGCCTTCTCGGTTAGCCACCTAACTCTCTTTAAGCCCATATTTTAGACTCTAAAAACATACATACTTTCTCAAAACATGGTTTGAAGTTTGAAAAGTCTGTAGTATGGCCTAGTCTGAGTCTGTCATGGCATTTGTCTAATTTGGTATCGTCATACCAAGACTTGCAATCCGTGTAAGCTATATCGTATCATGTCATATCATATCTATAGCCCTTTATTTAAAAGCATGTTATTTGACCACAAAAAATGATTCAATTATCACATGAGAGTTCGTATTTCAAAAGAACATGAAAACTTATGCAAAACACTCTTCTTTCAAGACTTTAACATTAAGTGGCCATTATTTTCATAAATCACAAGCAATTCTTTCATTAGAAAACAAGAGTACTTAGAAATAAGAATAAAATCTTTGACAAAATATCAATGACGATGCAAAAATTTGATAAAAATTCATTTAAAACTCAATCTTATCATCATTCATTAGCCCCCAACACTAGTCAATAAATATTTCTCAGAATCAAAAAAAGGGGATTTATAGTTCATGCTCGCAAAGCCAATTCAAAATCCATAACACATGCACATAAATACAATTTAAAGTTGATAGAAAACCCCATAGTTAATGCATAATTTCATCATAAAAAAGGGGTTCATAATTCATGCTTTTCAATCAATTTCAAAGCATATCCATAAAAGAGGGAATTTTCATAAACCATGCTCTTAAATCAATTCCCAAGATTCATGACATATATATATATATATATGTACATAAATACACTTTGAAATCCATAGAGAAATAATACTTGCGTCCATAAGTGTTAGGATAGTTATACATACCTTTTTATGAAGGAAAAATAGAAGAAAAACCTTGATTCTGGATTCTATAAGCTTTAGAATTGAGAAACCCTGTCTTAATTTTCTTGAGAAGAAGAGAATAAAGATTTGAGGCTTTTCCTTAGTTTTGGATGAATTTAGGGTTATATGACGGATTGGGGAGTTATGGGGGGTGAAAAGATCATTTTGCCCTTAATTTTAAGTGAGAAAAATATGTTTTAACATCTAGGAAAGAAGGGTCATGCCACAGACCAAAAATCATAACTCCATATTTTCCTCACGACCCCAAACGCGATACATCAACATTGCCTTGTGACCCCGATTGCACCCTGGACACTGTCTCACTAAAACACTCATAACTTTTGACTCTGATGGTCAATTGATTTGGAAAGAAGACTAAAAAAGCTTCAATTTGAAAAATAGTAGGACACATAAATTTTCATATTATAGGATTAATGGTCTTTGGAAGTTGACCTAAGAAAAATCATATACTAAAATTCAATAGATAGGAAAGTACTAACTTAACTTTGTGCTAGGAGATATTTATAACTTTATTCCATCTCTGAAGATGTCCCCACTCTACAAAATTACGAATCACACTTATTTCTAAATATAACATGTTGGGTTTGGGTCTATATACATAGGAAAGATAATTCAAACTTTAGCCCAAAAATGTGGGCCATTCCAGTACATCTTTAGTGCCCCCTCGCCCCTCTGCTATAACTGCTGCTACAGGTATGGTATTTGTATCATGTAAGTTTTTATAGAGTGGTATTTGTATCACGTGATTTTTTCTAGAGCTTAGTATATAGTCAAAGTGCTACCACCACCCGGAGAGAGAATGTTAAAGTCGAGGTGGCATTATTGTACGGACAGATCCGACCTTGGTCCTAGATGATGCTTAAGGCAGTAGAGACTAGATTACAGGCTACACACAGGGTTGAGATGTTAGAGTTTTGAGATGAGATACATGCCCTAATATATGCTTTGAGAGTTGAGTGTTATCCCAATTTAGTAATATTAAGGCACCCGATCTTGGTGAGATTAGAGAGGAGGTGGCTATACCGCGAGTAGAGATACGCTCTCTCACTCCACACTTATGGGGGGGGGGGGGGGGCTACAAGGTATTTAGGAATATTTTCCTTTCTTGTTGTTCTATTTTGAGCTATAGAGTATAAGGTCTCAAACTTATATAATTCTCATTTATTCGCATTTTAAATCATACCTCCCAGAAGATCTGATGATCGTGGAAACTCTTGTGTCCCACTTGAGGACAATGTTGATGACACTCATCCTACTTATGGGGTAAAAACCTAGTCTACGGGTCCAGCTTCTAATTTCCCTCGTGGAGTTCCACCGATTCCCTCCAGTCCTCCTCTAACACCTCAGGGCAATGTGTTCAATACTGAGCTTTGTCGATTGATCCATTTGCTTACCCAGATGGTGGCCTCTCAGACTGAGTGCATTGCTTCTGTTGCTTCATCTTCTGAGGTTACTAGAGTTGGCCAGCTTGTAAGGTTGAGTCCTTCTACTTTTATCGATTCCAAAGTTAAGAAAGACCCTTAAGAATTTATTGATGAAATGGAAAAGATCTTCAGAGTTATGCATACTTCTGACTTTGAGGGGGTTAAGTTTGGTGCTAACAGTTGAAGGATATGGAATATTAGTGGTATGAGAAGTGGAAGCAGATGATTCTGAGCAAGCTATATGGGATAAATTTTCTAGTACTTTTTTGGATCGCTTATTTCCTCAAAATTTAAGGGAGGTGAAGGCTGAGGAGTTTGTGAATTTAAAGCAAGGCAGAATAACTATGAAGGAGTATGCCTTAAAATTTTATCAATTATCTCGATATGATTCAGAGTTGGTGTTATCTATAACGGCTAAGATAAGAAAGTTTGATTTAGGTTTGTCTCGGGAGTTAGTGTTGGAGTGCAAGGTCGCCTTGTTGAATAAGGACATAGATATATCTAGGCTTGTAGTATACATACAACAGGTTGGGGATGAGAATAAGAAATAGGTGTAAGTAGAGGAAAGGCAAAGTAAGAAAGTTAGGTATTCTAAATAGGGTGAAGATCAACAGAATAGTGGTAGAGATGGCAGACAGTGGTCTAAAAAAAGTGGAAAAATTCTGGTTATTATAAGATGGCTAGTGCTTCATATCATAAGTCATTCGATGATCATCGATTTCAGAATGACAATGGATTTAGGGAACAGGGTACCCAGTCTTAGGCCAGTGGACTCAATCGGCTCCATCTTATCCCCCTTGCTGATTGTGTGGGCAGATGCATCATAGTTTTTGTGATGAAAAGAGGAATACGTGTTTCAAATATGGCCAGTCTGGCAATATTCATAGGAATTGTCCTTCAGGCAGTGTTCCTACTGGAGATAACAGGGTTTCAATTTGTACTTCTCCAGCTCTTACACCAAAAGGTGTGACTTCTACTTCTGGTACCGACACTAGCTGAAATTACCTGTATGCTCTTGTTACCCGTTAGAACTCTAAGGCATCTCCTAATGTCTTCACTGGTATTTTATAACTCTTTTCTCGTGATGTGTATTGTCTGCTTGACCCTGGGTCTACCCTTTCCTATGTGACTCTTTATGTGGCTATTCATTTTAATTTTGGTCCTGAGTGTATTTCTGATCCCTTTTTAGTATCTACCCCAGAGGGTGACTTTGTTGTGGCTAGAAGGGTGTATAGGGTTGTGTGGTATCTATCCGTGGCAGGGAGACTTTTGGTAGGTTTGTGTAATACCCTTTGCTTTTCCTAGCTCAATTTAACCCCTAGAATGTCAAAGGCTAGCTTCAAAAATGGATAACTTTTGTTACTTTTGAATTATCTTTCCATCTTTACCAAATTTGCCTAAAACTAATACTCGATTGAGAAGTTATGGTGTTTTTAGTAAAGCAATGTGCCATTTAGGCAAGCACCGCATCGCGGTGAAGGTTTAATTCACATTCGTCAAAATCTAGTGGACCTCCGTGATTACCCTGCATCATGTTAAAGTCCCAGGACCCAGTCATCCTTTTTCACTGGCTCACTGCGATGGCCAATTTCCCAGTCGTTCTTTTCCAATGAGCCATCGTGATAGTGGCGCGTTGCGGTGGCATGTAAAATTGGGAATTTATCCCTTATTTTAGTTCTTCTTAAAAGTTTAAAAGGGACACTTTGGTCAATTCCCAAGCCCCCAGTTCATCCAAAACAAGGAATTAAGCATATCCTAAGCACTTTATGCCTATTTTCATCCATTCTCTCTCAAAGCAAAACCCTAGAGCTCAAAAGCTTACTCTCCAAGAAATCAATTTCCTCCATTGTTTCTCCAAGAAAACCCAAAATTGAGGATTTCTAAATCAAGATAATCAAGAGTTCATCTTCAAAGACACAAATAGAGATTCAAGTTCAAGCTTTCTGAGAAATTTCATCAATTAAGGTATGTGAGGCTATGAACAATGATACTTATTTCATCCTTGTGCCCAAAACCAATCTTTTATTTTAAATTTATATGATTTTAAATGATTATACATAAGTTTTGAATTAGGGTTTATACCCATTATTGCTATTTTCAAGATTATGAGATTTCGAGTGTTTATGAAGTTGAATTGTATGTCTGTTTCTATATTTTCATGCCTATTACAGTAAATTTCAGATTTAAAATTGAATTATCATTACTCTCAATATCAAGCATGAACATTATGATGTTTTGACATGAACTTGATGCATGAGTTATAAAGCCCAAGATTACATGTTATGGTTTCAAGAAAGATTATGCTTTGATCATCCTATAATCAGATTATTTTCAGATTTTCAATAAAGCTTTGATCTTTCGATCTTCAGTTAAGTTTTGGAATCCACATTATAGATTTATTACAGATTTCAAAAATTAGAATATTTTTATTCACAGATTGAATCAGATAAATGCATAATTGGTTTCGTAATAACCCTTATGCTAGCTTTTTAAAGTGGATTTTCAATAGAATGAGCATACTGATTAAAAAGGGAGTAGTATTTAGCATCGAGCGGGAAGTGTGGGATTAGCGTGCCCTATATTCCAAAAAACTACGTAGCCAACATAGGTAAAATTATCAGATTATTCCCATTTCTACATGGATGAAAGTTACAGATGTGATCACTTAGATTAGGTTATACTCTTTAGCAAGAGTATGACACCTCTCCCCTATCGTGAGGTTTTCCCTATAGGTGAATAAGACCTTGGACTCCATGTTAGCTTACATGGTTTATGTCGGTTAAGAGAACCTCCCTGCTAGTAAAAGTAAATAAACAGCGTTTGAGTAACTTTCCTAATAGAAAAGACTAAAAGAAAAGCTTTTAAGAAAACTTAGTGTAAAGGCTCACAACTTTATTCAGATTATGCTTTTACAGAAAGATATTAGCTATAGACTACAACTTTCAGATTTCAGATATAGAAGTGAACCCTTTTTACACTTTGACAGTATGATTTACAGACAAAATATTAGTACAGCTTTTAGAATTAAATGTTATGACTCACTAGATTTACAAAGTATGATTTGTTATTCATGATTACAGATTTCAGCAATTCAAGTATTTCAGCTTGTGTGAGTCATTTACATTTAACATGCCTTGTTTTACAAACTATGATGATGGATGATATTATATTTTACATATTCATTTCACCCTCATATACTCAGTACATACTCAAAGTATTGATCCACATATATGTCTATGTGCTACATTGTCTCATAATATAGGTTCAGATGCTCGGTTCCAGTGGCGTGAGTAATTTTAAGCATCTCCATCTACATTCCGACAGTTGGTGAGTCCTCATAGTTTGGGGACTTAGTTATTCAGATTTTTATCTTAGATGATTCAGCATTTTTTTCAGACAGTTCGAATTAGCTGGGGTTTATCCCAATGGCTCTCTAGTTATTAGTAGTGGAGGCTTGTCGGACTGCTTGATACGATTCAGACTTACAGTATTGGTTTTTCAGACATTATATTCAGATTATTCTTAGTTAACTCAGAAATTTTCCATATTTAGCATGACTTTTATGTCTATATTTCACTTATTATGAGATTCAGATTTAGTAGAAGGCAGACAAGGTTAGCTTAAGAATACTCATAGTCTTGAGCATCGTGTGACATCTCGGGACCAAGTTTTAGGGCGTTACAGTTTGATAGAGTTGGATATGTTGGACTTTGATGTCATATTGGGGATGAATTGGCTTCACTCGTGTTATGCGTCTCTCGATTACAGGACCTGAAGGGTCATTTTCTAAGTCCTAAATGAGTCGATGATCGAGTGGTAAGGTAGTTCTCTAGTACCTAAAGGAAGGTTGATTTTATATCTTAGAGGCCGAAAATTAATTTCAAAGGGGTGTCTTTATCATCTAGTGCATGTTTAAGATTCCAGTTCAAAGGATCCCTCTCTACAATTTGTTTTTATGTCAATTAGTTTCTTAAGGTCTTTCCTGATGATCTTCTTGATATTCCTCCTGACAGGGAAATAGACTTTGGGATTGATCTTGTTCTCGATACTCATCCTATCTTTATCCCTTCCTGTAGAATAAATTCTATTGAGTAGAAAAAACTCAAGGAGCAGTTGAAAGATCTTCTTAATAAGGGTTTTATTTTCCCTAGCATTCTATGTGGGGTGCTCTGGTTCTCTTTCTACGAAAAAAATGGTTCTCTTTGAATGTGTACAGAGTACCGCCATTTGAATAAGGTGACGGTGAAGAATAAGTATTATTTTTCTAGGATAGATGATCTCTTTGACCAACTTCAAGGTGCTAGAAACTTCTCTAAGATTAATCATTGGTCGGGTTATTATTAGTTGAATATTAGGGAGGTGGATATACCTAAGACTACATTTTGTACCCGGTATGGTCACTATGAGTTTTTTAGTGATGTTCTTTGATTTGACTAATGCCCCGGTGGCATTTATGGACCTTATGAACTGAGTATTACGTCAGTTTCTGGATTTATTTGTCATTGTGTTCATTGATGATATTCTGGCATACCCTAAGAGTGAGGAGGATCATGCCAATCACCTTTATATAGTGTTGTAGACCCTTAAGGACCAGCGTTTGTATTTTAGGTTTTCGAAGTATGAGTTGTGGTTGAATGTTATTACTTTTCTGGGTCATTTTTTCCTAGTTAGGGGATCATGGTGCATCCGCAAAATGTTGTGGTTGTTAAGAAGTGGCCTAAACCCACGACTCAATCATTATTTAAAGTTTCTTGGGTTTGGTCGATCATTATAGAAGGTTTCTGGAGAGATTTTTATCTATTGCTGCTTCGTTTACTACATTGACTCGTAAAAAGGTGAAATTTCTCTGGTATAATATTTGTAAGGGTAGTTTTGAGAAGTTGAAGGATAAGTTGACTTCTGATCCAGTCTTGACCCTGAGGATACTGATTGCTTCACTGTTTATTGTGATGCATCCCGTGTGGGATTGGGTTGTGTTCTGATGCAACTACTGATTTTCTAGGTATTTGAAGGTTCATAAGAAGAATTATCCAACTCATGATTTAGAATTATTAGTAGTGGTGTTTGCTTTGAATATTTGGCGCCGCTTCTTATATGGTGTTCACGTTGATATATATTCTAATCATAAGAGGCTGCAGTATGTGTTCACCCAGAAGAAGTTGAATCTCCAGCAAAATAAATGGCTTAAGTTGCTTAATAATTATGATATAAGTCTGCACTATCATTCAAGTTAAGCTAATATGGTTGTTGATGCTCTTAGAAGGTTCTCCATAGGAAGCTTATCTCATGTAGAGGACAAGAAGCAAGGTTTGGTGAAGGATATTCACAGGTGAGCTAATCCTTGGGTTCTTTTTTATACTCCGAAGGTGGAGGTGTGGTTGTTCAAGAGGTGGTTAAGTCATCTCTTGGCACTAAAGTAAAAGAGAAATAAGTTTTTGATCCCATCTTGATGTAGATTAAAGATGATGTGGGTCAGCAGAAAGTGATGGATTTTGAGATTGGTGGTGATGGTATCCTGAGGTACCAAGAGAGGTTGTGTGTTCTCAATATTGATGGTTTGGGAGAGAAAATTTTGACTGAGGCTCATGATTCGCGGTATACGGTTCATCCTGGTTAGACAAAGATGTACCATGACTTGAAGGAGAATTATTGGTGGAAGAACAAAAAGAGATATATGGCTATTTTTTTATAAAGTGCATAATTTGTCAGCAAGTGAAGGTTGAGTACTTGAGGCCCGACGGGATATTTCAAGAAATTGAGTTGCCTGTGTGGAAGTTGGAAGTGATCAACATGGATTTTATTATGGGTATTCCACGGTCTCGTAGTCAGTTGATTCTATTTAGATCATCATGGATATGGTGACTAAGTACACTCATTTCTTGCCTGTGGCGACTAGTTATTCTGCAGACGACTATGCAAAGTTGTTTATTCAGGAGACCGTTAAGTTGCATGGTGCTCCAATTTCTATTATATTTGATCAAGGTACGCAATTCTCATCTTACTTTTGGCGTTCTTTCCAACTAAGTTTGGGGACTAAGGTGAACCTTAGCATCGCTTTTCACCCTCAAATGGATGGGTAAATGGAGAGGACCATTCAGAATTTGGAAAATATGCTTTGAGATTATGCAATTGACTTTGGTGGTATTTAGGTTGATCACTTTCCTCTCATCGAGTTTGCTTATAACAATAGCCACCAGTCAAGCATTCAGATGGCTTCGTTCAAGGCTTTGTATTATAAGAGGTGTCATTCTCCTATTGGGTGGTTCAAAGTTGGTAAGACTAGATTGTTTGACCTTGATTTGGTTTATCAGGCTCTGGAGAAGGTGAAAGTGATTAGGGATAGGCTTAAGACTTCCCAAAGTCACCAAAAGTCCTATGCGGACATGAGGCAAAGAGAGTTGGAGTTTGATGTTAGTGATTGGGCATTCTTAAAGGAATCTCCCATAAAGGGAGTGATGCGGTTTGGTAAGAAGGGGAAGCTCAGTACCCAGTATGTTGACCCTTACTTGATTTTGAGGAGAGTGGGCAATGTAGCTTATGAGTTGGAGTTACCTTCTAGCTTGGGTTCCATTCATTCGGTGTTTCATGTTTTGATATTAAAGAAGTGTGTGAGTAATCCATCCTTGATTGTTCCCTTGGAGAGTGTGGGTATTTTGGATTCATCATCTTATGAGGAAGTATCGGTGGAAATCTTGGATCGGCAAGTCTATCAGTTGCGGACCAAGGACGTGCCTTCGATAAAGGACCTTTGGAGAAATCAAAAGATTGAAGAAGCTACTTGGGAAGCCGGAGAGGACATGAAGTCCAAATAACCATTCTTGTTCCCCGTTCTAGATAATCATACTTAAGGTATGTATTTTCCTTAATATCTTTATTTTCTAACTTTGTTAAAGAAAATTATGGTTTCCTCGATATATTTGTTTTTTGTCTTTGGTAAAGGTAAGTGTGGTTGTGTTTTGTCCCAAAAATTGTGCTAATGAATGCCTTGACTCATCATTTGGGGATGAATGATCCTAGGGGGAGGATATAACACCCAGGATTTTAATCCTTACAATTTTCCTGAGCTTTGAGCTCACTGCCCAGCCTACGACTCTCCTTACGAGTCATAATGTCTCCATATGGGTCATAAGACCCCAATCATAGCCTAACCAGTGTGCTAGTTTGAAGTTTCTGTTGTGACTACGACTGGAGGTCACGAGTCTTACTGACTCTATACGAGTTGTATGGTGCTGAACGTAGGGTGACTAGTGTGTTACCCAAATGGTTCTGTCTTGGTTACAACTTTCACCCTACGAGTTATAGGGTCTCTGAATGAGTCGTATGGCCTGAGTCATAGGGCCACCATATAGGGGTCTCTTAGCTACTGTCTAGACTATGACTCATGGTGACGAGTCGTAGCGAGTCCTTATGAGTCGTAAGGTGACCAGTACTCACTGGCAATAATTTTTCAGATTTTACTAAGGGGCACTTTGGATATTTTCTCTTTTCACCAATAACAACCCACAACTTAAAACCCCTTTAGGGTATCATTATCACTCCAAAATAAATCAAAATAACTTCTTAAACTCTCTCAAATTCTCTCAAGTAAAAACACTTAGGGTTTCACAAAGTTAACAATTAGAGCTTCCAAGGGTGATTCCTACTTCAAATTTCTTAGTGATTAAGGCATGTGACTCTACCCTCAAACTTATTTTCCTTAAAGAATATGTATTAAATGATTATTGATGAGAAATTGAATGTGGGTTTTGATAAGGGTTGAGGGTTTTGATGGTTGATTCTTAAATTGTTTTCCCATGATTAATATGAATTGTTCATGCTTTGAATTGAATGTTTTTAAACTAATGGGGTGTAGGGGTGTGGGAATTGGAATGGGGGGTTGAGGTATTCCCCCAAATTGATGTTCTAAACTTGGAATTGGTTTTGAATAGTTGTGTTCTCTCAACCCACTTGTGTAAATGGCTTTGAATTATGGAAATTATCACTTGGTTTGACTTACTCACTTATACTATTGTATTGCATAAATAGTTAAATAATGAACATGGATTTTGAAGGCTTTGTTTTCTATGTTTTGATTTAATGAACAACGGGGGTCGTGGCATTCCTCTAACATGACAATATGTAATTAAACTGGCATAAGTGTAAGCTTACAAGTGTAAGGGTATGACGATACTAGTAGTTGCCTTAATGTGTCATTCCATGGTTAAATAAATGGGTTATGTGAAACTAGTTTTATATTGGGATTAATGGGGGTTATGTAGTGACAACGCTCAAGCGCATACACAAATGTACGTGGTCTACCAAGTAATATAGTGGCCTTCAAGAAAGCCGAGCTATTGATCCCACAGAGACTAGATTTGGCAACGATTTGATTTCAGTTCACAATTTAGATTCATTTGATGCGAGAGTAACCAAAAGAGAGAATTGAGTTTGTATATTGCAAGTAAATTAAATAATGTGTAAAGTAAAGATCTTGTAACAATCAATAGGAGAAAATAATATTATGCTATTGGATTTCATTTGTTAATTTTCTTGTCTTAGTTGTTGATTCGTAGGGTAAATTGCGCGATTATGGTTTCCCAACCTCTAACCTATTACCTAAGTTGAACCTTACACCTATATTGTTGAGCGGGGATGTAATAATTCACTTAAGTTCTCAACAAATATTATCCTACATATGAATCAAGTAAGGTATCTAAGTGCATCCCTATCCTAGATACTAATTCAAGTTTCTTATTTTATAAAGAATCAAGAACCATACTCTGTTTATTCTCATGTTCTATTGCCCTATTCCCTCTCTTGAGTTCACAAGGTTGACAATGGATGTATTCTAAGGGTCGCGAATCCTTAAAATAGTTAAAATGAGAATAAACAAACAACCAATATTGATAAGCAAAGAAAACAAACTTAATCCATAGCAATAATAAACATGTTCTTGGCTTCAACCCCGAAAAGGGAGTTTTTAGCCACTCATAGCCATAATCAACATCAATTAATTGTATGAATCATTAAAAGCATAAAAGAAAGCTAAATTACAGAAATAAAAACCTAAAAAGAAGTTTTGGAAGCGTCCAATGTTGTTCCAAGTGTTCTAGGGGTTCCTCCTCCTTCCAAACGGAGTTTGGGACATTATATTTATAGTATTAAAGTCATAAACCCATTTGGATTGTGTTTCCACATCGTTTTTCTTCAGCTGGGCAAAATTTTCCCGATTTTGCCAGTCGGCGTGTCGCGCCATGCCATCAAATGTCATATTCTGTCACACTTTATATAATCGCAAAAATTCATTATTCAGTGAAATTTACATTTACCGCAATGTGACACTATCGCGGTGAGCTACTGGTTTTTGATAATTTTGATATCTCTATCTTTCGCGATGCGTTAAACTTCCAGGTCTCAGAAATTGGCAACTGGGCTTGTACCGCGACGCGGTGAAATAGGGCCAAGTCATTGGAAAGTGACAACTGTGATTTCCTTCTTCATCGCGACATGCTACAATCGTGGACCAACACTGGATTTTGCTAAATGGAAATTCAATATTCTCCTCGATGCGCCATAATTGCGCTACTTCACTGGAATTTGACCAACACCATTTTATTGGTCGGCGCGACGCGGTGACTTTATAAATGTGAAGTTTTGCCTTCCATATTATCTTTCTGAGCTATGTTCCCATGACTTTTATTCCTTCTATTATGACATATCATCAATGTATCCAATTCATCAAGATTTGATCCCTGAAAACACCAATCATATCCATTAACCACACCTTTTATAGCATTAGAACCCAACACAATAGACTAGAAAACACCTAGTTCAAGCTAGTAACACTAGTTTCATTGATTGAACTCTAAATGCTCAAATTGAATCAAAAATCATGTAAAACCACCATTTAAACATTGTAAACACATAGTTGGACACATAAATGCTGATTTATATAATTATCAACACATATAGCATAAGAATCATCCTCAAAACAAGGCTAAAAAGGCTAGAATAGTAACGCTAAAGTGCATAAATACACCCAACATCATATAGCAAAGTCGTGAATGTGCAATAAAAGAATAAAAAGAGAGAACTAAGGGTGGAATAAAAATAAAATTGGTTGATAAGTGGACTCAAAAGTAAGTGTAGTCCCAAGGATTCACTAAATATATCCATATGTATCATACCAGCCTCCAAGCCTACATTACAAGCCAAATAAAGTCCTATAGTGATCCTAATTTGATTGTCTGAAAGCTAAGGTAAAGAAAATAAGGGCAAGCCTATGGTATTTGATGCGCATTGATGGAACTTATCTTGTGAGTGTGAGTGTCTCTTGACTGTCCATGCATTATTTCATATGAGTGAGTGGGACTTCTTTGTTATGAGGGCACATGGGTTGTATTTCTAGTTGCTTACTTGTTTGGGTAGTGTAACTTTTATATATGCATAGTTGTTTATTACTAATGTAATGCCATATCTTAATTCCCTTGTGTCACATTATTGTACATCTTGTATACACACAGTTGATTTTGAAAGGTTGAAATAGGAGGGGGTAATGTTTTTAAGCTTAAAGTGTTGATTGACTGCCTTAGATAACTTAGAGTTCTCCTAGTTAAGCACCTTTGTTTTGTTTTGTTATATTGTGTTGTCTGAGGACATGTAAACATTCTAAGTTGAGGGTGTTGATGTGTTATGGTTTTATACCACTTTCAACCTTAAAACGATGAAAATATGCAAGTTACTTAGGTCTTTTTGTTAGCTATAATGTGTTTGTGTATGTTTTGCAAGAAATCAGGTTTTGGAACCATTCTGGAGAAAAAGAGTGAAAGTTGAAATTTTGGACCACTAAAGTGTCCACCTAAGACCCGTATGTACTACCTACGGGGTGTAGGTTCTGGAGTAGGTGTCAGAAAGTTGAAGTCCAGAGGCTTAGGATCTAAAAAGAAGACCCTGCCACTTAAGGAGCGCACCTACGGCTCGTAGGTGCCACCTACGGCTCGTAGGTGCCACCTACGATTTGTAGGTGACAAATTATGTCTCATAGGAGCAAAGTCCAGAGAAGGATGTAGATGATTATAGACCAGGGGTACTACGGGGACCACCTACGACCTGTAGGTTCCACCTACAGCCCATGGGTGGCCCAGTAAGTGGCCACCGACCTTGATTTCCCTCTTTTGTTCGGAAATGGTTTCCAAGGGTTTCCTTGTACTCTATATATACCCTTTTGAAGATTTTTAGTTATTTTACGCACTCTTGATACTTACAAACATATATTTAATTCTGAGATCCGATTTTGATCTTGGGTTACTTTGTTTTTGATTTTGGTTGATAATCCAGCTAGACTTTGGGTTTTATTCGTTGATCATTGTGATATTGTTTAATGCTTTCAATCATGAATTTCATTAATCGTTTCACAATAATGAGCGACTAATTTCCTTAGCTAGGATTATGGAAATCCTGGAAGATTGACGAAGAGGAAGTGCTAAAGTGTTCTGAACCAATACTCTTGCATGTATAGTGATTATCTTCAGTTTATAAATTTTTTAGCGATTGCAAATGTTAGAATCCCGCCTAGTATATCACTACTTACTTCACAAGAGGAATAGTGATTAGGAAAAGATAATCAAAACAGGAATTTGAAGATTAATCATCGATCTAGGCTAATCAACATCATCTACTTAAGACGGTTATCTTTCATCTAATAATTTGAGACTCAAAAGGTAATAGTTAACTGAAATTTAGGATAAGGGTTAGTAATGCGACATTCTGAGACTCAGAAGGTAAATGGTGAAATCTGTAAATGAGTTCACAGGATAATTAATGGTACATAACTTATCAAATTCTACATACAAAGTATCTGGTCGGTTCAATAAAACACAATAAACCTATGAAGTTGAGAAGCCAGGGGGAACACAATCCTAGTGTTCGTTTCCAATTGATTACAACCAAAGTTGTGTTCTATTGCTTGTTCGAGATTACTACGACAAACCCCTCATTTACTTTCAGTACTTCCCGTTGATTCCAACAAACGAGAGATATAATTCTATGTATTCCCTTGAAATTCGACCCCAAGCTGAGTTGGATTATTATATTTTGCTTCTACTACTTTAGCCTGATTTAGACGCGTACCTTTGGGCGACATCAAAGAGCAAAATCTAGTGAAACACTATTTCAAGAAAATATGAAGAAAAAAATATAGAAAACATAAAAAAACTTGAGGGCAAATTGAAAAGTGGCAACTTACTTGAGTCACCAGTGATTGTCATATCAAAGACAACATAAAATCAGTCATGATTATAAAAGCAATAATGAAGAAATTACACTAATTTCTTTATTTTTTCAAGACAAAAAAATTGATAAAGGAGAAGAAGGATGTTATTTTCTAGAAACAACTTTCTGAGAGAAGTGTGAAGTGAATGAAAAAATCATTCATTAAAAGATCAAATTAGAATGGTACTATAAAGCCAACATTAATTAACAACAAACTATTTGATAAAGTAAACAATCAAATTAATAAATGAACAAATAAATAAGAAAACAATTCCTAAAAGGAAACACTTGACAAAGTTGATATTAGATAGAAAAAAAATGGTTGACAGAAAAGCAGAATGAATTAAGGGAGGAAACAAGAGCGCTCTGTCGGCAGGCTTTTTGTTCACTGTCTCTGAGAGAAAAAGTCATGCATCTATACAATGTTTTTCTTACATTGATAGTGTCTGAATTAGCTTGTGCAACTCAACTATTTCATCGAATATCTTCTATCTCCCAATAATATATGTGGACAATATATTTCTATCACAACCTTCTACCTTTTTCTATTTAGTACCTCAAATTTATGTATGTACAGATATCAAGACATTTAAAATTGGTAAGATTGAGCATACCTCACACAGATTATATGTGAATCTATATTGATAATCCATCACCACAAAACCACTCATTGAAAGAAAATTATAAACCAAGCCAAAAAAATCTCAAAATTAACATGTTATTTAAACATCTATTTTTTTCAGTTTTCGGTATAACAGAGAAACTCCATTTTTTAATTAAGAAAAAGTATACAACTTTACATTAATAAAAAAAAATGAAACACCACAGGTACCTTACGTTGAAGAACACACAAACACAAATAAAATTTATAAAAGAGATATATACAACTACACATTAAAAAATCAACCCCATAACTGCAGTTAATCGAAGCAAGTCGAGGTTGAAGAAAGAAATAGCTTACCATGAATCTGGACAATTAAGAGAGACAAGGTGTTTGAGAATAGATGTAGAAGCTCATCGAGAAACTGAAGATTCTAAATCAAAAAATAATTAATTCTTTCATCGATAAATACAATAGCTCCAACATAGCTCACCGTTTGGACGAGAGAAACAAAATAGCAAAGAAACTATTTTGGGACAACAAAAAAGTTATGCTCAAATATCATTATTTACACTATCTCTGAATAGAGAAATCAAATGAAGCAAAACGGAGCAATGAATCACCGCACGAAGAAAACAAGAATGTGTTCTGTGAGAAGAAAATAAAGCTTCTAGAAGTCAGACAAAGTACAAATAATATTTCTTTTACTTTTATATTTGATTTTCTTTGTCTTTTTAAAATTATTTGACCTATTTCGAGTTTGAGCCATACTCCAAGTTTTATCTTCAAATTCATGTTTATATACAAAAAAGAAAATAATTAAAATTTTTATAAATTTACACTCTCCATCTCAAGTTACATGAAGTATTTAAAATGGGTATACAATTTTAAAATACAGAAATTTTTTTATAATTTATGGTCTAAATTAAATTATATGTTTTCTATAGTTGTAAATCATCTCATTAGGAATGTACTTTTTAGTTATTGTTACTAAATGGACAAATGTGTGATTTTCATGAGATTTAGTTAATGATTTTCATGGGATTTAATTAAAAAAAAGTGTGCCATATAATTGTAATAGTGGAAGTAGAATAGGTCAAAATATAATTTTATAAAAAGAAATATATGGAAGGTGAAGTTTCAAGAATGATGATGAAAATAGTATACATGCACAAATTGTTTTAAAGAAAATTATATTTGACATAAAATACAAACATACACCATTGCTATATTTGAATTAACCGTTGTGCACAAATTATTTTAAAGAAAATTAGTATGCATACCCGTGGATGAGCAGATAATATTAAAATATTAATTTTAATCATTTCATATTAGAATGTCTCGTTCAAGTATATTAAATTATATTACCTTCAAGTCCAAATATATATTATTTGTCAATGACTACCCTTCCTCCACCCCTACCCCATACCCACTCTCAACTTTCTCTAAAAAAAATTCTACTCCCCCCTCCCCAAATCCCTTCATCTCTAATCAAATCAATATGAAAAAAATAATTATGTAATTGTAAAGTAAGTTTTATGTGTTTTTTTTTTGTTTTCCAAAGGTATCTCCACAGTCGGAAGCCGTGAGACTAATCCTTCATTTCTCGGTCAGCGCATTTTGCGGTAGGGAACTAGCCACAGAGTTTGCTCCATTCGCCAGAGGCGGGGATCGAACCCCCGACCTCTTACTTAAGGGACATCGCGCTGAACCACTATGCCAACTCTAGTGGTTAAGTTTTATGTTTCATAATCCTTTCTTTATAATATTATTTAGTGCTACAATTTATAAATTTCAAATTGTCCAAAATAATTATATTTTTATTCTATTGTCTCTCCATCTCTTCAGTATATATATTATCTAATTACGTTCATTATATTCTCAAAATTAATTCAAGTTCCTCCTCCTCAATCACCCCTACCCCACCTTCAGCTCTCCCTCCCCCTACCTTAATTTTTTATTTTTAAAAAGACCCTCCACCCACCCACCCACCCCTCAACTCTACTCAATTTTATATGGAAAAACAATCACCAACTCTAATCAAATTTATATGAAAAGCAATCATGTAATGTGAGAAAAAATTATGTTACAAAATTTTCTTTATTATATTATTCACAATTTAAGAATATTGAGTACATTGTTAATATCAACTCCCTTGCCACACACGCACACACACATGCATACTGTCACCTCTTACATTTTTTATCTGGATGAGCAGATTGCGTAGCTAAACTCAGTGATGACTCTTTCTTAGTAGTGTAAACTTTGTCGCTATTTTCATTAATGTAAAACTGGAGATTCATCTTTAAGGTATTACATAAGCCACTTTATTGATTTTGTTTTTTTTATGAAGGAGGTAACGATTGATTTCTTTATATATTTCAATTCTTTATTAAACTTGTTCATTTTTCAACATACTCATTTCACATTTTTTTTATATCCATATACATCAGATTAGCAAATATTTTAGTTTCTTTAATTACATCTATGACAAAAGATAAAATATAATGTTAATTGTAAATAATAATAAATTAATTAGTAAGTCAATCAAATATAAACAACATACCCTTGTAAGTATTTTGAAAAATCTCATGTGCATATCTATAGCCTTTTTGTCCATGATAGAAATTCTATGTAACAAAAAACAACACAACTTATGACAAATTATAATAAAATAATCAAAATTAAAGCTTTAAATAGTACACAAATTGTGTATATATCTACTAATGTAAACATATTGTCAACCTCGAATGTGGTATAAGCAATAAATGAGTTTGACTGAATAATGAAAGAACACGTTTAAAAGAATTTAAAGAATGAATGAGAATTTTTCTTGAAAATTTAGTTTATATAAAAAGAGTTAATTCAAATTCAACTTTATCTAGTGTAGAGTTTGTTTTCAATATTTAAAAGAATCTGTAACTTCCATTTGAAATTCAAAATTTTAAAAATTGACACCATTTCAATAAACTTATTTTCAGTATACTTTATCTTTATCTAAAGACTAACTTAAATAATTTATATCTCTAAAAATAACCTTTATACTTGTATAGTTTCAATTTAAAAATATAAAAAATATTATAAAAAATTTTAAACTAATATTTTTTTGATATTTTATCTTTTAACTTATATTAATAATATATCAAATTTAATAAATTTATCATCAGTTACTTTTAATTATTTTAACATTTGAATTTCTTTGCTTCAAATATAAGTTAAAGTAATTAAAACCACTTATAACAATAATGTAGTCATCCTTATTTCCTTTCTTGAATTATCTAAATACAACAAGTTTTCCTTTCAAAATGCCTAAAAATAAGAAAATTTAACCTCAAATCAGTTCACATCCGTAAAAATACTTATCTGGCCAATTGCAGACATTTTAAATTTAGTTTGCGTTATTTATTTTTTAATTATAAATAATTATAAAATCAATGAGATAATAATAATTATAAAATCATCATCGCCACAATATTACTATTACTACACACTTATTGTTTGTTTGTACTTTTACTACGTACTATTATATTATTATTATTATTATTACTATTATTATTATTATTATTATTATTATTATTATTATTATTATGATGATGATGATGATGATGATGATGATGATGATGATGATGATGATGATGATATCCACAATATTACTATTACTACGCACTTATTTTTTGTTTGCGCTTTTACTACGTACTATTATATTATTATTATTATTATTATTATTATTATTATTATTATTATTATTATTATTATTATTATTATTATTATTATTATTATAAAAGGAATAATTTTTTGAAATAGTAATAGTTTATTGAGGACTCTTTAAGCATTCTTTTCTATTTTTAAGCTAGTGTTTTTTTTTTCTTTTAAAAAGGATAATTCATTTTTAAATTCAAATATTTAATATCCTTTCATTCAAATTTTTTATTACAATGATTTAATTTTGTCGTAAGAATTGTCACGTGGCTTAACAATAGTTTGTCACTTGGCTAATTTTAGTGCTTCGTCCTCTGCTTTATAATATATACTAGTATACGTACCCGTGCGATGCACGGATAATATTAAATTAATATTTTTCATATTCTTATATTGAAATGTCTCTTTTGAGCACGTTAAATGAAATTACCTTAAAAAATTAATCTATCATATTATTTCTCAATAAAATATGGGGGAAAAATCGACCTCCTACCCCTATTTTTTTTTTTTAGTTTTTCATTCAATATCCAGTACTTGAGAGCCCGGTTAAATCCAAGTTCGCGTCAGAATGTCCCACATTGGGAGGTAAAGTGCTTCCTAACAAAGGTGAGTCCGTACCAAAGAAGGCTCGAACTCGAGACCTCTAGTTAATGATGAAGGAGTACTTATCATTCCACTACCTTTCAAAACAATAAATTCTACCCCCTCCCCCCCAAAACCAAATCTATATAAAAAAATAATCATGTAATTGTAAACAACTTTGTGTTTCATATTTTTCTTTATTATGTTATTCACAATTTAAAGATATTAGATTGTTAATATTTTTTCTTTCTCCATTTATAATTAAATTTATATGAGTAAAAACAATCATGTAATTGCAACAATATATATATATATATATATATATATATATATATATATATATATATATGTATATTTCATACTTTTCTTATGATATCTTTTGCAATTTAAGGAGTTTAGACTGTGTTGAATAATTTACATTTTTATCCTACTGTCTCCCACATCTTTCGTTTAGAATTTATAATTAGTAATATACTTATTATTTAATTAATTTATTATATTCTCAAAATTAATTCAATTCCTCCCACTCACCCCAGCTCAGCCCATCGCCATCCTCGATAAACGACGTTAGATATATTTTTGTACAATAACATATATATTTTAAAATGTGTCATCCTTAAATTAATATTTCCTTCATAAATAAATTAACTCTATAGAAATTTCTTTTCTATATTTCTTCTTTCAAATTTGGCTTACGTTGTCTAAATAGATCTCTATTCTTCATAACTTATATATATAATATCAATTACTAATTATTTTTATCAATTTGATATACCTAAATTTGGGATATATTCATGTAAGTTGAATATCTGATCTCTGAAATATCATATTCTTATTTTATTATTTTTATTTTAGAAAATAAGTAAACCTAATCTTGACTTTTATTAGGATCAGGCCGGTTCTACCCTTTTGCAAAAAAAGTGAGCGCCTTAGGCCCCCAAATTTGAGGGGCCTCAATTTTCTTTTTAGTAATAATAGGTTATAGATTTTTTTAAAAAAAATTAAATGTTATTTGTAGAAAAAATTATTAGAAGAAGTTTGATATATATTTAGACTCTATTATTAATTAAAAAAGAATTATAAGAAGAAAACGATTATAGGAGTATAATTTTAAAAATAGGCTTTATAAAAAAGATTAATTTTTCTTCAATATTCAAGACCTCCATTCGATTTTCGTCTTAGGCCACAAATGCGGTTGAGCCGCCCCTGATTAGGATATTTTGATTGAAAATTCAATTATGCATGATTAATTATTTATTAAAAACCCAAAAAATTCATGAATTAATTTGTGTGATTTAATGGTGCCATGGTTATATAACTCAAACTTATTATCTCCATTGGTATATCGTTATTTTGAGTAGTAGACATATTCACAGAAATTGATGCATGTTCAAAAAAAATATTAATTATTTATAAAATGATAGTGCAATCTCATTGAGTAGTTATTTTGATTTCAAATCGTAAAATCAACTCATATTTAAAATTGTGTTTCATTGTCTTACAAAATCGTAAAATTTGAATAATTAATTGTATTTTCTAAAGCAAAATAGAGAATCAAAAATCAATTATGAATAATTTAAAAGTTGAGCATATATAAGAAATCCAAATTTAGAAAATGTAATTCTAAAGATAAGAATTACTATACTTGAATTGGATAAAAATATTTACTTAGAAATTAATATAAAATATAAAAATATATGTAATACTAACTTTAGTTAAAATTCATACTTAGTTTAAGTATAAGACTTTACAAAAGTAAAAAAAAAATTAGTTTAAGGATAAGAATTTATGAAAGTAAAATATATATTTACAGATTTCAATTTCCTGAAGCTGGGCTAGGTGATTGTTACTCTAATTAAATATTTAACTACTATCTTTATTTAATTATTAAAAAATTATTTTGACACAAATTCAAAAATTGCACCGATTAGTAAGATGTTAGAAATAGAATAAAAAATATTTGAAAAAAAAAATCCATATTTATATGCATTTGATTAGATAGGATCTAATGCATCAACTATAATAACTATCTAGCTAGTCTTAAAAATAAAACGAACTATATGTCACGTAGTATTGAGCTGTAAAAAATTTCAGTTAATCAATAAAGTAGAAAGTAAAACAATTATATAAGTCTCTACAATGAAAACACCTTAAATAGATTAGAGATGATAAATAAGAAACCGTATTTTTTACCAAAAAAAAAGTTATTGAGTTATTAGTTGCTTAATTTTTTATCTTTGGATAATTCATTTAAATTTCTTGAAACATTGAATTAAATACATGAATCATTACATAAATACATATAATAAAATATAAACACAAAAATATTTATAAATATTTAATTTAATAAAATAATAATATAACAATATCCCATGATTTTGCATCTATATCCTTTGCTTGAGGGTATGCTGGCAAACTCAAAGGATCACAAGCAAATAATTTTGCAGTGAAGAATCATAAGATGAGCAATACCTTTAGCTTTAATGAGGAAATCAATTATTGCTACTCGTACTTTATACCACGATAAATGATGAAAATACATTGAAGGACATTATTGACTTTCGGCATTAATTAGCCTATTTGTTAGAACTGCGTTTTGTTCATTTGATTCATTTGTATTTCCTCGCATGTAGTAATTATTTCATACGACTATCGTTGGATGTTTTCAATCGAAAATATATAATGTTTGATAATCAACCCACAGATAATTTCTTCACAAAATAGACAGAGTTGATCAATAATTTCTTAGTGCCCAGATCAAGGGATCTTTACACGTCAGACATGCTATAATGCATCATGGAAAGCCTCAGAACATTTTTACTAAGGAAAAAAGGATCAACCTCAAACGGTTTGTGGATCACCCAACCATCGCAGCCATGTCACATATCCCATCATGATTCATGTGTGTCCTTCACAACACCTCCCAAATCCTACTGTCCAATAATGATTTGGGTGTTCTATGCTTCATATAGGTTTGCACAAGAGAATAATGAAAAGCAAATATATTTATTTTTATTTAAGGAAACGAATAATATAATAATAAAAAGGTATTACTTACTTGAATTCATGTATGAATATATTAGGAAGAATAGTCTGTAAAAAGACCATTTATCTACGTACAAAAAACAAAAATGTTAAAACACACACAAAAAAAATTCTTTTTAAAAGGACATTTTTGTATGCAGCAAATAAAAATAATGAAAGATAACTTGACATTACATGTCATTGTAGGAGTATATATAAGAGAGGTAAAGAAGCTAGAACTTCATTCGAATTCAATTTTTTTTTTTTTTTTGTAAATTCAAATTCAAAATCATTTCATTTTGTTATAAAAAGATTAGGTTGTTACTCTTTCTTATCATGTTTATCTTGTTATTCATATTTGAATTGAGAAAAATATTTATGGTTTTAGTTTTAATTTGCTCATACGTATAAGATTTTGAAATTCTTGTGAATAATGGTTATTTTTTTATGAATACATATTTTTATCATAAATAGTATTTTTTTAATTCTCTAAATGAAACCGTATATTTTAATATTATCCATGCTCCCAAATTCAAATTGACCACAATCAATTTTGCTTGAATAAGATATATACAGACGACAACATTTACAACATATATTTAAAGTGCAGTTTATTTAAAACTAATCTTATAGAGAAATAATTTACAGTCAATATTCATACTTTACTCATTTTTGTTAAAATAGGAAAGTGAGTTTATCTTTATAAAATGATAAACAATCTACACATTTCAAATGTAAAAGCCACGGCCAAAATTCAAAATTTGATTTCAAATTTTAAACTTAATCTTCTAAATAACATTTGAAAAGGCTAAGTTAATTTAATAATTAAATAAATTATATTAAGATATTTATAACATTTAAATTTAAAAGAGATAAGTTTATGAAGTGTAGAAGTCTATTTAGAACTCTTCAGCCATAAATTTCTATTTTTAAACTAAGGAAAAAAATAGTTAGAATAATGTTGTACGGAGAGTGGAAGTTCGGCCGGTCATATTGTACGGAGCGGAGTGTTGGTCAGTCAATAACTCTCATGTTCAAAAATTGAAGGTGACAAAAATGCGAATATTGCGTTGGATGTATGGGCTTACTAGGGGTGATAGGGTTAGGAATGAAACTGTCTGTGATAAGGTTGGAGTGACTTCGGTGGAAGACAAGATGCGGGAAGTTCAGCTGAGATCGTTTGGGCATGTGATAAGGAGGGGCACGGATGCCCCAGTTCGTAGGTGTGAGAGGCTAGCTTCGGATGGTTTCAAGTGGGGTAAGGGTAGGCCAAAGAAGTATTGGAGAGAAGTGATTAGACATGACATGAAGCAGTTACAGCTTACCGAGGACATGACCCTAGATAGGAAAACGTGGAGGACGCGAATTAGGATAGAAGGATAGTGCATGTGGGGGGTGCCTTTGGTATGTTAGTGTAGGGTATTACTGTGTGGGTGTCTTATCTCTGTTGTGTCATCTTGTTTCATGCCTTTATTTTGAATTTGTTTATTATTCTTTGTCTTGAGCCGGGGGTCTATCAGAAACAGCCTTGCTACTTCTCCGAAGATAGTGATATGGACTGCGTACATCTTACCCTCCTCAGACCCTACTGTGTGGGAATACACTGGGTTTGTTGTTGTTGTATTTTCAAATTCAAATATTTCTAATTCCTTAATACAAAAATTTTACTACAATACAATTAAATTTTGTCTTAAAAACTGTCAAGTAGCTTCTTAATAGTTTGCCACTTGGCTAATTGTAATGCTTCGTCCTCTACTTTATAATATATATATATATATATATAGAGAGAGAGAGAGAGAGAGAGAGATTATATTTAAATAAATTTTATAGCATTTATATTTTAAAAGAGATAAGTTTGGGATAGTAAAAGTCTATTAGAACTCTTCAATTATGAGTTTCTATTTTTAAGATAATGATTTCTTTTTTCTAAAAGAGATAATGTATTTCAAATTCAAGATTTTAAAATTTGTTAGAATCTTAGAAAGATAAAATTCTAAAATGTCATGATTATCTTATAGTTTACATATTTTGCATTTGTAAAAAAATATATTTGAAATTAATGATACGAATTAGGTGTTTTCTATAGTAAAAATAGAGTAAATAAAAAACAATATTTCTGATTAATGATATCAATTTTAAAATACGAAAAAAATGTCAGAAATACCCTTCAAGTATTGAAATTGGGTCAAAAATACCCTTCGTTAACCTATTGGGCCAAAAATACCCTTCAAGTATTGAAAATGGTTCAAAAATACCCCTCTATCCACCTTTATGGATCAAAAATACCCTTGCAACTAACAGTTTTTAAAAATCATAATTAAAAATTCAAAAAAGGGTCAGAAATGCCCTTTAAGATTGAAATTAGCTAAAAATACCATCTATCCACCTTTATGGCTCAAAAAAACCCTTGCAACGAACGATTTTCTTAAATCATAAATAATTTTTTTTAAAAAAATACGTGGCACCTTTCACTTGGTTGAAACTAAATTAATTAAAATGTTATATCCAATCCAACCCCAACTCAAGCTACCCGATTCAAACCATATAAAGGTTGCCCCAACGTCAATAATGCTAGGCTTTAATATAGTAGCAAAGCGAGACAGTATAAACTTTGTGAAGGCATTTTTTAATCCGTGCTTGTGGAGAATATCTATAGTAAATAAAATACCAGTACTTTCAGTAATTTTACTCTTTCATACAAACGTCAAATCTTCTAACTATTATTCATTCCTCTGTTTCTTTGTTTATCGAAGTATAATGATCAAGCTAATTAATATTTGATGTGAATTTGGATATAAATTTTTTAATTTTTTATAATAAAATTTATATATTAAAAATTATGTTCATAAAATAACTGCACTATTAAAAGATTTAATATAATTAATAATTTAAAATATTTTATGTAAATAATAATTAAAATAAGTAAATTAAAAACGGAGGATATACAATATCATTATTTGACATTACTGTTCTATAATATGGTCAAAATCTAACCTTAAAGATGCATATTATCTTTTTTGGGGCAGGAAATATAACTATGGAGTACATTCTCTTCCCTTTATAAAGAATCATCACAATCTACTAGTATAATATTTCAAGTGAGAGTTAAAATAATAGGAAATTGTATAACGAAGAATATAATATATACCAATTCCACACGAGTTAAATGATAATTAATTATTTAAGGCCATTTGTAGAAAAAAAATAGGTAAGAGATTTTGATGTAAAACTTTGATTAATCATGAACCTTGGAGTGTTTTCTTATGCCGGCGCTAGAACTACCAAAAAAAGCATCACCTCACCATTACAAGCTTTTAAGGGTGTGTTCAGTGCGAACGAAAATGTTCGTTTGACTAAAAATTTTGAAATTTTTTTTTCCTAAAAAATATATTTATTCTAAATTTCAAACTAAGAAAAATAACTTCCCTAATCAAAGTAGGGAAAATAAGTTGCAAAGCTTATACCACTCAAAATCACCCACCCCACCCCAAAGCTTGAGTTGAGGCCGGATTGAATATAACATTTAAATTAATTTAGTTTCTACCAAGTGAAAGCTGCCACGTATATTAAAAAAAAATTATTTATGATTTAAGAAAATCGTTAGTTGCAAGGGTATTTTTGAGTCATAAAGGTGGATGAATGGTATTTTTGAACTAATTTCAATACTTAAAGGGTATTTCTGACCCCTTTTTTGAATTTTTAATTATGATTTTTAAAAACCGTTAGTTGCAAGGGTATTTTTGAGTCACAAAGGTGGATGGAGGAATATTTTTGAACCATTTTCAATACTTGAAAGGTATTTCTGGCCCAATAGGTTAACGAAGGATATTTTTGACCCAATTTCAATACTTAAAGGGTATTTCTGACCCTTTTTCGTTTAAAATATTAGTATCAAACTCACTACATCATATCCTACATATTGCTGTTTCTTCTAATTTTATTTTTTTTTGGTAAACTTCTACTAATTATTATTACTTATGCTACTAAACGTATGAGTTACGACACTATTAACTGTTATTGTTATTTTAATAATACTTTTATATTTTATTAATATGTAAATAAATTATATTTCAATATATTTTATATAGCATTTAAATTTTAAAAGAGATAAGTTTGGAATAGTAAAAGTATATTAGAACTCTTCAATTATGAATTTTTATTTTTAAGATAATGATTTTTTTAAAAAGGGATAAGATATTTCAAATTTAAATACTTAATATTTTAATTCAAAATTTTTATTTAAATTAAATAATGATAAGCACTAAGAGTTGAGATAAAATTAAAACTCTAAAATTATAGAGGTAGTTGTATAAACTCAAAATTGTCATCTAGCGAGAATATATTTTTTTTATTATTATTACTAGTAATACTACTTGGGTTATAATCATGTTTTATTTATTATTATTTTTTATTTTTTATCTTTTGTTTAATTTTTTTTCCACTATAAGTAGTCCTCCTCCTATTATTATTATTTATTATTATTATTACTATCAATATTCGTATCATTTTTACGTAGTGCCACTATTATTATTATTATTATTATGTATATAAATTTATATATATATATATATATATATATATATATATATATATATATATATATATATGTATGTATGTATGTATGTATGTATGTATTATTTAAATTTTATGAGATATAGGTTTGAAAAAGTAAGAGCCTATTAGAACTCTTTAATTATGGATTTTTATTTATTAAGATAATAATTTTTTTTAAAAAAAGTATAATATATTTCAAAATCAAATATTCAATGTTTTAATTCAAAATTTTTATTACAATATTTATAACCTTGTCCTAAAAACTGCCACATGGCTTTCTATTGTGCTGTCACTTGGCTTCTTCTAATGTTTCGTCTTCTGCTTTATAATATATATAGATAGAAGATTATATTTTACATAAAATACAAACATATTACACGTATATATTTGAATTAATCGTCAATACATCAATAACTTATTTCCTGTACACCTACTAAACGTTGTATAAATTATATATAGTTTAAATACATGAATAACTTTAGTCTTATCAACAATCAAACACCCCTTAATATGTTAAAGATTTATAATAATCTAAAATGCCCTCAATTTCGATAAAAGTATAGAATTCCAAGAATAAAAACATCTCTTCATAAAAACAAAGTGTTTTTAAAATTAGAATTAAGTATAATGACTAAATTCCTTTTAATTAATTACACCTTTTTTATCTTCAAAATTTACATTATCTTTTTTAAAATTTTGGACTTAATAAAATAACACACACACAATAATTTATTTTTATATACATGTATTCTTAATTAACACTTGATACACGTGCAACGCACATACCTTAAACTAATAATTATAAAACATGTAAAAAAATTATTCTCTTAAAATTACATCAATGCCACATAAATGGAGACAGAGAAAGTAGAATATATCATTTGAAAATAGCATAAAAACTATTATAAATTATACTAATTAACAACCTAAAATATTTAAAGAAATTAAAATTTTGATTGACTCTTTAAATTATATTAATGCCACATAATTTGGGACAGACGCAGTAACATGTAGTACTTGAAAATTACCTAGAAAGTAATATAAGTAAATCATAACCATAACAACTTAAAATATCTAAAAGGTATAGAACAAATTTGGTTGACTCTACAAGTTTCACCAGCTAGTTCCACATAAATTGAACAAACAGAGTAACATGTATTATTTAAAAATTATGTGAAAAATAATATAAATCACAATAATTAACAACTTAATATATTTAAAATACCATGCAAACAATTTGATTCAATCTCCGAATTTCATCTATGCTACACATAAATTGAAAATAACATATATTAAGTTTGTACTGGCATAAACTTCTATTTCTAGTAGTGTGAATAAATGACCAGGAAAAGAGGAGGGACATGTTTTTTTTTTCCGAAAAAGGTACAAATATACCCCTAAACTTTAATAAATGGTATATATATACCCTCCGTCATACTTTGGGTATAAATATACCCCTACCGTTAATTATTTGGTACATATATACTCTCCTAACTAACGACGTACCACGTGTCACGATCCTAGCCATTTACCCATTTTTATACGGAAAAGGTATAATATACCCCTGAACTTTGATAAATGGTACATATATACCCTCCGTCATACTTTGGGTAGAAATATACCCCTGCTGTTAATGATTTGGTACATATATACCCTCCTAACTAACGGCGTGCCACATGTCACGATCCTGTCATTTATCCATTTTTATTTATTTTACCCTCAAATAATTAATCCACTCTAATTAAAAATTCACTAACCGACCCATTACATTCCAACCCGACTCGATCCAAATTGAAGCTTCTGAGAGACGTGTTTATGCCAAAAGCTTCTGAGACTTAGAATTAAACGAAGGATTGATGTAAATGGCAGCGACGAACCAGATCTGAAGGTATTTTAACCCTACAAATGCATCTCTTACCGCTAAACCAATATCCCTAACAAATTTCGACCATCCTTTGCATAAAATCATCCGCATTTTCCTCCTGATGCAATAGACATTCTTCTTATTTCCATTAGAATCTTGAAGTTCAATTACACCTGAAGTCTTTCGCGTATACTCTTGTACAAAGTCAACTAATATAATCTGCAAATTGTGATGAGTTTTGAAGTATGCATCAAGAAGAATGAAAGATTAATATGCATGAGTATGAATATATTGACATACATAATAGTTTACAGAGGAAAAAAATTAACACATTCAATTTAACCTCACCAGAATCTGGTTCCTTACTACGTTATAACCTCCAAGAGTCATCATGAAGTAAGAATTTTCTCGCGTAAATATTTTGGCAGCATTAGTTGCCTTGTTTGCTTCTGCAGCTCTTAGAAGCTTTAGGCGTACAACGTGAAGCTTCAGTTTGGATCGGATCAGATTGGATGGAATGGGTCCCGTAATGAATTTTTAATTAGGATGGATTAATAATTTGGGAATAAAATAAAAATAAATAAATAAATTACTAGGATCGCGACATGTGGCACGCCGTTAATGAGAAGTGTATGTATGTATCAAATCATTAACGGAGGGGGTATATTTGTACCTAAAGTATAATAGAGGGTATATATGTACCATTTATCAAAGTTTGAGGGTATATTTGTACCTTTTTCATTTTTTTTTAGGAAGGATGCTCGTCTTCCCTTTATTTGAAGTACAAGATTTAACTTTTAGTAGGTATTTGGACATGAAGATCATAATTTTTTAGAGAAAAAGTTATGTTATGTCTAATCATGAATATAGATTGAAATTATTTTTGAATTTTTGTGAGAAAAGTAAAAGTAAAAAGTGAAAATAAGTTTCACTTTCATGTATCTACTATTAAAATAATTAGGCTAAACTCATAGGTGGCCCGCTAAACTTGGCACCATCTTTCACTTAGACACCTCAACTGATGTTCATTTTAAATACCTCAAATAGATAAAAGTGTCTTACTTTGATACTTTTTGCCCTGTTGGCAAAATGCATATTTCACACGCTGCAGAGGCACGTCCAAGCCTCATTTTTGCTGATTTGGCATAAAAATTAGCCCCTCAACAACTATATCTCTCTTTCCACTATTTATATTACTTTCTTCTTCATTCCACCATCCAAAAATAACCCTAATTTCTCAAATTTCTTCATTCTTCTTCAACTTCCTTAAATTTGGCCTTAAATTAATTTCAGATTTCATTTTGAATGAAAAATTTAATTTCTTAAAATTTTAATTTTTTTCTAAATTTTCTCAAATTATATTGAACAATGTCGAGCTCATCGTTCATAACCTATTTTGAAAATGATTACTGCTATTGTAAATGTGGTCATGAAGTATTACTGAAGACTTCTTGGACTCAACAAAATCCAGGTCGTCGATTTTTTACTTGTAAACTTTCAAAGGTAATGTTTTTGACTTCTTAATTAAATTAGTTGATTAATTATGATTTTGTCATCGATTTTGTAATTGATTTTATAAAAATTAGGCGGCTGTGATTTTTTTCTTTGGTATGAAGAACAAAATCCTTCACAAGCAAATAGGGTGATTTGGGGTTTGTTGAAAAAAGTGAAGGAGTTTGAAGAAAAACAAAATCGAGCAAGAAGATTATATATTATTGGTGTTATTGTCACTGCTTTGGTGTTGTCAGGAATATGAATGTTGAAACTTAATTGCTGAAGTTTTGCGTTAAACTCATTCTACTAATATTGATGCTAATTGCTGAAGTTTTGATTGAACTCATTCTACTGGTATTGATGTTACAAATTGGTCGTTTAGGTGTATAGCGGTGATGGGCATTAGGACTTGTAAGGTGTAGTTTATTGATGTAATATTGGCTTTGTAATATTTCTTACAGGTGCAGTTTTGTTGATGTAATGTTGGCCTTGTAATATTTCTTACATTTGCTGAAATAAAATATTTATCGTTTAAACTTTTGATCGCACATTTATAGTAAAACAAGTGTCAAAGAAGACAAACAACAACAACTTATTACATCTCAAAGCAACACCAATAATAACTTCACAAAGAAACACCAACAATAACTCCATAACTATGCTCCATTTTGAGCTTAAAGTCACAGTAATGTACATACAAAACATGCTTCAAACAACCCAATTGTTTACTGCATACACTAGCATATTTAAGTCCAGATTTAAACTAAAGAAGAAAGGCCTTGTTTACTGCTATACACTACCAGATTTAAACTACCAAACGTTTTGGTACAATATGTTACACAACAAAAACACAAAACACCATCAAAATATATTGTTTCTTCTTGACTACTTCTTCTTTATTTTGTTTGCCATTTGCTGCAATTGATTGGTGGTGACAACATCTTTATTTTTTCATTTCAAGCCTCTTGGCTTATAACCAAGATCAAAACCTTTAGAGCTTGTTTCCTTGTAAGTTGTACCACTTTGTAGGATCCTTTAGCTTGATGTCCCCGACTGATTTTTTTAAAGAAGGAACAATAATTAATATATGTACTTTCTTGTTAAAAAACCAATGTTTGAGTTAACTTACATTCAATATTTGGATTTTCCTTGGACTTGTGTAGATTCCAAATCCAACATTCTTTGACTTTTTAGATCCACCACAATCAGCATCTATTGTTGTTTCAACTCTACCTCTCTTATGCCCAACAATTTTTCTATTTCTAGGAGGTAGTTGGCTTTTTATTCATCCTGTAACAGGGGTCCTAGTATCACCACAAGAGGTAGATGTTGCAGCTGCCTTCAAGCTCCTAACTTTTGTTGTATCAGCATAAACTGTTATTGAAGTTGCAGCTTGAGTTGAGCTTGTTGGTGCAGACTAACTTGAGATACATTTTGCTGATTTTTTTGAGGTTGAAGGTGCAGGTTGCCTTGAGCTTTTTGACCGGCAACTTTCTTGGGAACTATGACCACTAGGCTAGAACCCTTGGCTAGGAACTTGTTCATTTGGATCAGGAATCTGTAAACACATACACAACAGTTAAATCAATATGAAATCAAAGTCTAAAATAAATTAAAAGTCATTGTTTTACCTTACAATATCTTCTGTTATGGACTTGTTGATGACACTTGGAATGTTATTTTCACCCCTTGTTTTGACAGCTTTCCATATTTCTTTTTTGGTTCACCTTTACCTCTTTTTCTATTTCTTGCAGGTCTGCCAGGCATTTTTTTAGGCTCAGGAGGCTCAATCTTTGGATTGTTTGTCTTAGGCCACATCTTCATATTGGAGATTGGTTGTATAAAGTGACTGTAAGCCTTTATAAAGGTTTTTTTTATACCAATGCTCCACATAAGGTTCAGGCTCTTGTTCAACATGATACAAAACACAAATAGCATGTTGGCAGGGAATGCCTCTTAACTGCCAAGTTCTACAACTACAAATCCTACTACTCAAGTCCACTGTATGCCTAAACTCCCTTTCTCCAATTTCAAATCCAACATCAGCATTCAAAAGAACCTTGTAAGCCCTAGCCCTTTCCTTATTATCCTCCAATATAAGTCTAGCCATAGGTGCAATATCACATATCCAAGTATTGGCAAACTTAATCATATCCACAATTCTAGTCATGATTTTTCTCCTAATGTCCTCCAACATTGTAATGATAAATTATGTCTGGGAATTAAGATCCATGAGTTAAAGGTCTCACACATGTTATTTTCAACAGCATCACACTTACAATCTTCTTTAAAGAATGACCTAACCCATGACTGCCTAGGATAATGCAATAAATCACCAATAATATCCTTACCTTACATACCAAGTTGGCTCATGTAATCAAGTTCCTCTTTGAACTTCACTTCAAAGCTTGCCTTTGAGCATTTCCAGAATTATTTTCTCCTCTCTTCTCCCTTCCACTGTTGACTCCAGTTGGACCAAATATATCTAGCACATCTTCTTACTTCAGCATTTGGTAGCAAGTCAAAAACAACAACAATAAAGCCCTACATACATAAAATAGTTAAAGTACTAGACAAAGAAATCAAGTGTTTCAATTATTGATAGTTAAAAAAACAAAAATATTACCTTTTGCATATTAGCCATCATAGTAAGACCTGCTCCAGTACCCAACTACAGATCCTCGTTCAAATACTTGATAAAAAAAAACTCCAACTATGCTTAGTTTCCTTGTCCACAACAACCTAGGCTATAGGAAATATCTAATTGTTACCCTTCTTCCCAACTGCTACTAGAAGTTCACCCTTACAAAGCACCCTTTAAGAAACATCCATCTAACCCTATAATTCTTCTACATCCTTCCATCCACCCTTTCTTCAATGCATCAAGACACACATAGAAATACACAAATAAATTTTTACCAGGGACAGTTTCTGTATCCATTCTCAGCCAAACAGAACTACCAGGATTGGTTTGTTTTATCATCTCAACATAATCACATAATCTTGCAAACTCCAAGTTTCAGTCCCCCATAAACTCTCTTAGAACCTGTAATCTAGACTTATAACAGATTGTTCTACCCACATATAATCTCAATTTTTCTCTGCACAGTTCTTATATTTCTCAAATCCTTAAAGATGGTTGTTTAATTATGTCATCTCTAAATCTGTCAGCAACAAATTTAGTTGTGCACATCTTGATCTTGTTTGATGTTGTGCACTTATGCACTGGATTATAGTTTTTAATCATGAAATTACCAGAATCTCTGTCAATTGTACCATAACACAACTAACTGCATTTTGGCTTAAATTTGCACTTAGCCCTCACTCTATGAGTCTCATTAGGTTTTAAAAAAATTTGAACTCTATTTTCTACTTCATACCTCCCCAATGTTTTCTAAATTCCTTAGGACCATTAAAAATCATCCCAAGTTCAAAAACAACAACACCACAATCATCATCAAATCTGATTTTACTACTTCTTCTTCTCCTTAGTAAGTCAGCACCCACAACAGCATCCTCATCTACCAAATTAGTGCTATTAATACTATCACAGTCTGAACTATCAATGAACTCTTCATCACCTCCTAATCTACCCACATATCTGTCTTTCTTTTTTATGAAAATATCCTGAAAACCTTTGTCAACACCAGCTTCACCTACAACTATTTCTTCTCTAGCTTTTGCTTTTTTTTTTTGGATTTCTTTGCTTCTATTTTCAGCCCTAAAGGCTCTCAACTCTTCATCAATGTTTGAACCATCATCTTCAGGGATTTCAACATCTGAATCAGTACTAGGCACATCTGATTCATTACCATTCAGATCTTCATTAAGACTCCTACCCTCATTACCATCACTGCTAATATCATCTTCATCAATACACACGGGTGGCCCTTCTAAAAGAAGAGAAGACTTTGATACAACCTCAATATCTTCATCAATGCCATGAAGAAGAAACACATCAAGCTCATCACCATCTTTCAAGTCCTTCACAAAGTTTAATAACTCCCTATCAGAATTAATTGGAACTAACTCTTCACCATATATATGTTGACAGTAGAACCCCTCAATATTTGAATACCCAAGATCTTTGGCGTAGGAAAGAAACTCAAAAAGACTATAGTGGTATTTATCAATAGCAACAGCAAAAACATCTACCTCACCTTTATAACTAAACTTAGGGCCGACTACAACATTTCTCCCGTGATGAAAACAGGTCAAAATATAGTTGTCCATTATATTTTCTTAACAACCTCCAGAAGATTCTTAACAAAAGGAAATACCCAAAATACCCTTGAACCAGAAAAGTATCAAAATAACCTTGTATTTATTAGTGAAATCTAAAAAATAACACATAAATTAGTCAAATCCACACAAAACCCTAACTTTGTCACTGAAATCCCTAAAAAACCCTAATAACGAAAATTTAGAAAAAAATACTACAAATTGTTAGGGTAAAATATACATACAGTAAGGAAAATAGAAAAAAAAGTAAAAAACAACATTAGTTGTACCTCAAATTTCTTCAATTTCGTCAATTAAAAAAAATCTTCAATTTCGTCGATGAACATTAATCAACACTTCATTGCATGCATTGTACCTACAAAAAATATCATTATTAGCTAGATCTCTCTACGAATTAACGAAAATTGAATCAAAAGTAAAATAAAAAAATACCGGAGCTCTTCAATCGGGTTTGAGAAATGATATGGAAATGAGAATTTTGTGGGATTTTACCCCTTAAATTTTGATATGCTGATGTGTAAAGTAGTTTTCACCGTCGCATGTTTTAAATGGATTATAAAATCCACGTGGGTCATTTGACTCACACGCGCCTCACCTTAATTTTAATAAGGGCAAAAAGCGACAAAGTAAGACACTTTTATCTACTTGAGGTGTTTAAAATGAACATGGTCTAGTTAAGATGTCTAAGTGAAAGATGGTGTCAAGTTTAGGAGGCCACCGATGGGTTTGGCCAAATAACCAAGAAGACTTTGATGTATGTATGTGAGAAAAAGGCATAAATGGTCCCTTATCTATAGTAGTAGGTCTAAAATAGTTCTTTAAATATAAATTTATCAGTTTTAGTCTTTTAACTATTCAAAAACTTATCAAGTTTGACCTTTATATATTTTTATACAAACAACCACCGTTTATACTAACGAAAATTCACACCTCCATTAGATTTTCTCCATCACAATTTCTCTATTGTTTCTCTCTCTTCGACACCTTTTCCTTGAATTTTTTTTGGTCAAAAAATAGCTTAAAACTAAAAAGACAACAACTTGAACACCGTAATCAGTTTATTGAATTAACTCAATTTGGTGAAGTATGTTAGGTGAATAGTATTATTGTTAATTGATTGATCATATGTTTTAATTTTTTTAGTCATTTCTTTGTTATTATATTATCTTAGCATTATGAACATTTTTTGGTATCAACACTAGTTCCAAGGGTGGCAATGGGACGGTGCGGTGCAGGTGTGGTGTGATTTTTTTCTAAACCCGTAAGTTTAAAAATCACACTGTATCGCAACACCTTTAAATCTGCATAAATTCGCCTAACACTAATACCCGCGAATATACCGCACCGCCCCATATATATATTTTTTTTTAAATTATAACTCCATTGAAAGACACAATATTTTCAAGTCCTTTTTATAGATAAATTAAATAAGTTATGCACGATAAAGTGATTTAGTAAGGAAAAACCTTTAAAATTTTGTTTGATATTTTGAGTTATAAAATTATTTTACTAATTTAAAAAGAAAAAGTTATGAAATTATTTATTTATAGTGTTATATATGTCGTTTTAAGTATGATAAATTTTGAAGTGTAAAATACATATAATTTTAGGTAGATTCACGAGAATAGTACTAAATTTTATTTTTTTAATTTAAACTCGTATATACCCGCAATTCGCCCCACCTCACCCCACACTATTTAAAAAAAAAAAAATTTACTCCAACCCGCCCTATATCCACATAGCCTAAAATACGCACCGCCCCTCATAGTCTAAAATTCACACCACATCACACTCGCAGCGTCTTATTGCCATTCCTAATTAGTTTTGTGGTTGAAAACGTTTGAAAGTTGAACTAGATTTCAGTGCAAAAGTTAACGAGGTTATCCATCAAGTAGTTTCATGTTATATAGACAACCTTCTAGTCTCATAAAAAAATATTTTGATGTTTATTGTTGCAGTTTGATGCTTTTTTTTGTGCAGCTTATTGACATTTTTAATGCATTTTTTGTGTAGTTTGGCATAATTTTTTGTGCAGTTTGGTGATAATTTGATCTAGTTTTTTTGTGTAGTGTGGTGACTTTTTGAGTATTTTAGTACTGTAATTTGACCTAGTTTGATGCAAAATACTGTTTTTTGTACGTTGAAGCTATTTTATGACGAGAGAAATTTCAGAATAAGGTGACCAAAAAAATAATAATTGAGAAACTAGTGATAGAGAAAATGTAATGGAGGAATATAAATTTCCATTAATATAAATAAAAGTTGTTTGTATAAGAATATATAAAAAACAAACTTGATAAGTTTTTAGATAATTAAAGGATTAAAATTAATAAGTGTATATTTAAAGGTCTATATTAGACATACTCCAATAAGCGTTCATTTATGCCTTTTCTCTATGTATTATATCTGTGTATCTATGTATAGATAATTTTCAAAAATAAAAAAGATAAACAAATTTTCAGATTACAAAAAATCAGGAAGTCACAAAAATTAAAAGATACACTGTTGTTAATACACCATCCAAATACAAGAATATCTGAATTTGGCTTGAACTTGCTGGAGTTTTCAGATCTGCGTCGAGCTCAATTGCCATCCGACTATGATGGAGAGAGGAACTAGATCTGTCAATCGACCGGAGAAGGTTCTCCGGTGGTGGTGAAGCTCATCGTAGATAGAGGGAGGTATCAATTTTCGACGATGGTGGAGGGAGGAATCAGATCTGCCGTAGATATGATGGTTAAATCAAATTTCAATGGTAATAATGATTGACCGAAGATTTGCTGCACGGTGTTGAGTGAGGTTCGTTTGGTGGTGTTCTACTGGTGATAGTGGCAGATGGAGGTTGAGAAATAGAAGATGAAGAGGAGTGGGGCGGATACATAGTGGTTCACGGGCCATGGTGGTCGTAGATGATGGAGGTGAAGTGAGCCAGCGACTGTAGTGATGTGAGGCTTGAAATTTGAATTGCGTATCTGAGCTAGTTTCGTGCATCTCCGATAAATCGATTATTATCTTGGAGTTGGAGTTTGGTCATGTCTTTTTAATTTTTTTTTTTATTTTCATGTGTCAACTTTTATAAATTATCAAAATCACCTAATTAAAATTTATAAAAAAATATAATTAACTATTTTTATAAAAATAATTACATATATATGGTCATATTTAATGAGTTTTAATTATAACATATATAATATTTATATTAACAGTTATTTTCTCATATTTAAAAATTTTAAATATGCATGTTATATTAACATATTACTGCTTTCTATTTTTTTTAGGTAACAAATATTATCTTTTAAATAAATTTATTTGTTTAGAAATTTATTTAATTTATTTTCTTTATGTTCCGTTCCTAAAATTTAAGAAATGATGAGTTGTTATTAAATTTTAGGGTGTCACTAATTTATTTTTTTAATTTTCTTATACATAAAAAAATTTATTGTGTGTGAATAAATTATTTCTATATAAAACATACTTTGCATATTTATGGTATACGCCAAAATCATCGACAGACACTCAAACTTCTTTCGAAAATTTAGTTAAACCCCTCAACTATGACCTGTACCTATCAGGTATCTAACAACCTCATTTCCGAATTTTGATTCAATTGGGCCTTTTTTCTCAATCATCTAAAATTTTAAGTGTGTGTAATATACACGCGATGACGTGAAAAAATTAACCAATTCAAAAAAAATACGTGGCAAAAATAATAATTATATGATGAAATTGTTAATTTGTCCATTTTTCTATTTAATTATTTATTTAATAATAATTTCTTAATTAAAGAAAAAAAAAACCATCCCCCAGTAGTCGTCTTCTTCAAACCCCCCCTCCCCCTCCTTCCCTACACTAATCTAGTAATGCTAATATAACAAAAAAATGCACCAAATTCACCTAAACCTCAACTAAATCAGCTCAAAAACATCATATTACACGAATCTGGTAATACCAATCTAACCAAAAAGGCATCAAATTCACCTCCAAATCTTGACACACTTCAACAAAATCAACTCAAAATTGCCAAAAACTTCTCCTCACAACACGAGTCTCATAATGCCAATTCAATAAAAAATACATCAAAACTTATCAAAAATTCACTTTATATTTTCCTAAAGTTTGAATCATTTCACTAAGTAGTCATTTGACCATGAAAACTAAAAATTTTCAGAGTTGGAGTTGAAGTTGGAGTTAAAATTGGAGTTGGAGTTGTGTTTGACCATGTCTTTTTTGAATTTTTTTTTGACTTTTGAAAAAAAATTTTAAATATGATTTTATGCCCTAACTTTTACAAACTATCAAAATCACCCAACTAAATTTTACCTACTAATGAAAAAAGAACACAATAAGCCACTATTATAAAAATAATTATATATATATGGTCATATTTAATGAATTTCAATTATGAAATATATAATATTTACATTAATAGCCATTTTCTCATATTTAAAAAATTTAAATATGAATGTTTTATTAACAGATCACTACTTCCTGTTTTTTAGGTAACAAATATTATCTTTCAAACAAATTTATTTTTTTAGGAATTTATTTAATTTATTTCCTTCATTTTCTGTTCCTAAAAAATAGGAAATGATGAGTTGTTATTAAGTTTTAGGATACCGCTAATTTATTTCTTTAATTTTCTTATACATGAAAGATTTTACTGTGTGTGAATAAATTATTTCTATGTAAAATATGCTTTGCATATTTATGGTATATTATATCATATACCATAAATATATAAATATGCTTAGTATGTTTCTTGAGAAAATTGAAGGATAGGTGTCTTTTAAGTCTTGAATGAAGGATTGGTGACATTGACCAACAGATAGGGTCAAACATTATTAGAAAACTTGATCAAGTTAATTGTGGACTTGATTGATATTTTCAAAACTTTCTAATCTTTTAAAAAATACAACCCAACCCAACCCAAACCCTCTTTAATCCAAATCAACCACTCTCTCCTCTCTCTCGACAACTTCTTTCAACTCTCTCACAACTAACAGTTCTGCAAAATTTCTCCCTTTAACCCCTGACGATAAATAGTTGGGCTTCGAGTTCCCCTCTTCAATTCAATCAACCTGTCTCTCATCCTTCTCTCGACAGCTTCTCCCAACTCTCTCCCAACCAACTGTTCTGCAAATTTCTTATTTCAATCTTTGGCGACTTCAACATCCGACTACAAATAGTTAGGATTTCAGTTCCTTTTCGACTTCAATCAACGTGATAGCCTTGCTCTCCGGCCACAACAACTTCGAATTCTTCATCAGTTTTTTTCTTCTTTCACAGGTAAAAATTTATGGCCTTTTTAGTTTTGAAGAAAATGAGGAACTTGAGCCAACTTCTCTTATAGTATTGGTTAACAATTTCAATATTTGTTGCACTAATTTGAAATGCGGTCTGAATAAAACCCTAATTTCTGGTATTTCTTCTCTTCTCTTTTCGAAGTGAATTTGATATTTTGTTGTTTGTTGTATTTTTTTGAAGTTTGATTTTTATTATTTTTGTTTATAAAAACAAAAGGACAATTTGGTTTGATTTGTTCTGTTCTTGTTCTTGATAAAAATGGTGAAATTGCTATTTTTTGTTTAACAAAATCGTGCTACTGTTTTCTCCGATAGATTACCTATCTGGTGCAACATATTAACCATCTGATGCAACAGATCAACCATCTGATGCACTAGAGGAACCATCAGATTATAATTCTGATGCAACAGATTAACAATCTGATGCAACAACTTTACCATATGTTACAACAGATTAAGCTTCGAATAAAAAATCTGATGCAACTAAAACCATATGGTGCAATGAGAGAACCATCAGATTAATGATCTGGTGCAACAGATGAACCTCCTGTTAGATAAAATCCTACCAACTCTTTCTATAGGAAAAGTCCAAGACTTGATTTTTTGAACTGATCATTCATCTGCCGCGATAGACGACCCTATGTTGGAAGAAATCTAAACAATATTGACCGTTGATAACTATTTCAACAGATCACTCATGTGTTGCAACAGATGTGTGACCTGTTGCACAGACCATTCATATTTCTCAATAGATGAGTGATATATTTTGTATTGTCGCAACATATTACTCAGACGTTGTTATGGATTATTTAATTGTTCCAACAAATCACTCATATGTTACAATAAATGATGTCACAACAGTTGTGTGATCTGTTGAACAGACTATTCATCTATCTTAAAAGATGAGTGGTATGTTTTGTATTATTGCAACAGATTACTCATCCGCTGCAACAGTTTGGTTATATGCTGTAACAGATATACTACCTGGTGCAACACATCGGTGATCTGTTGCAACTGTTATTTTATTATTTTGCTTGTTTGATTTACTGTTATCCTTTTTAATTATGCATTAATCAACAATAATATATTATTTTATATTTCTGTTAATTTTAGATAATATGGTTTCCAAAAGAACAGAAACTGAATCAAGTCCAAGTAAAGGAACAGGTGAAGCAGCTAGGCTACATCCACCACTCTATGAGCTTGCTTTACAAGTGTTATCTCAATCGGGAGCAGAATATGATGAACACGGGGAGGAGGAATGTTTCAAAAGAGATGATGCAGATGCTAATAGCCCTTCCACCGAAAAGCTGGTCAAAGCCTTCAACATTAATCGTTATCCTGTGAGAATGCAGTGCGATGGTGCCGCAGATTTAACGGGTGATTTCGTGGTTAAGTCGGTCATGGGAAAATCTTTCGACGCCTTTAGAAAAATACTTCGAGAAAAAAAATTGGATGCTTATTTCAGGGACAGCTGCTTTGGAAAATATCTTGATTTATCGGAGGACAACAATGCTCGTTTCCAAATGAAAATGGTATATGAATTTCTTAAGCGTAGGTTTATGTATGAAAATAAAGATAAGATGGATGAGGTGTGGATAAATTACTGTGGCATGCCCGTTTGTTTTGGTTGAAAGGAGTTTGCCATAGTTACTGGACTAAAATGTTATCCTCCTTCTCAAGTTATACCTATTCTAACCCAAAAAAGCACCCCGCACACCCAAAAAAGGCAAAGGCAAGTCGTGTGATCGTGATGACCTGGTGTCCATTATTGGTCCAAGCTTCAAAAATAAAAATTTGATAGAAGCGTTGAAAGGTAAAGGACTTTCAAAGAAGCACAAGAAGTCATTGTGCTTGGTTTGGTTTGTACATGATATTCTTTGGGCGAGAGACGTTAACAACAACATAAGCCTCAGTTTAATAAAGCTCTCCGAGGATCTTGAGGCGTTTAACAGTTATTCATGGGGGTATGAAATCTTCAAAATGACTGTTAAATATTTGTTGACTCAGTTAGCGCCAAAGACAGTCAACTTATATGGCTTCCCATGGGCTTTCATGGTAAATGTTTCTTTCTTCTATTATGATATCATTCATTTTTTCGCTCAATAATGGTTTTGATTTATTGATTTTATTTTATAGGCTTGGGCGTTTGAAGCCATTCCTTATTTGAGACAACAAGTGAACTACCAGGAAGGAGTTTCCTGTCCAAGAATCTTGAGATGGTTGTCGGCCAAAACTCATAAAAATGTAAAATTTCTTGATCTCTTCAACCCTTCGAAGGATGCAGTAAGTATAGTTATAATTAATTTTTTCTTTTAATTAATATTTTTTTTAATGATCTAATCATCATTCTAATATATGTAATGATTTATGTTAGAATGTGCATCCATCGCTAGTTTTGACCAATCAAGAGTTAAAGATGCCATTTTTTCTTAATTTACGGTCTGTGAAAACTTTATCGGACCCTAAGGTCATCGACAAAATAAAAATAGAATTGTTTGGAGCAACAACCATTACAAGAAAAATAATTTTGAAGGGTGGGCTTGTTGTTATTGATGGAGCTGTTGGTGGTGGTAGTGGTGCTGCTGTTGGTGCTAATGATGCTCTTTTTATAATATTTAAAGCAAACCATTATGAGTATGATCATACTGGTTATACAGATTTTTCCTCTCCCAGCGAATGTTCTGCATGCAAATGTCAAGACTGCAGGGCGAAACATGATGTAGTGATTAATGCTATTAATGCATTAACTGCTTCTGAATAGGAATTGACATCTAAGAGGGGTCTCATTCCATCAAAGAGAATTTTATTTTCATCCGCTCCATTAGAGATTAGGGCTAAGAGGAGAAGGAGAGTGATTTCCAGGGCATTATTATGCATCCAAAAAAGTGAAATTGCAACTCCTCTGTCTGCGTGTTGCACTGAGCAACGTACAAGGTCCAAAGGAGAGCAGCACGAGCTGAAGAAGGTGAATATATTATATGTCTTCCAACTGACAAAACAAACATACACATATCTGTTTCAACAGATGACACATCTGCTGAAAATTATCAAACAGATATATACATCTGTTGCAACAATTGACTAATCTGTTGCACCAGAACTTTATCTGGTGCAACATATGTCTCATCTATTTTAGCAAATCAAATAGCTCTTCGTACAACTTTTATTTGTACCAACAGACGACCTATCTGCTGCAACAGATGATTCATATGTTGTAACGGATAGTTCATCCATTTGAAATTATCACACAGGGTCTTCCTCATGTAGAAATTTATCCCACAGTTGATTCATTGTTGCAACAAAAATATAATATGTTTGGCACAATTTAAAATGGGAGGAAGACCTGTTTGATTTGCTAGAAGAGATAAGTTATCCTTTTCCGTTTTATTGTATCTCCGTGATTAGCATTGACCAATTCTGGATTTCCAGGTGGATGTAGAAGAAGCTACTGTTGAACAACATTGACAATATGCTACTCTTTTTATGGAAATATGGAGAACAGAAAGCACAGAAATTGTACGCAAGCAACAATGAAGATCCACGACGAGCAAAACCGAATTCCATAGCACCGGATGAAGAACAACTTGTCCATACTGAGTAAATATTTATAGCTTGATCCTGTCAAAGCAATCCTTGGTAGTATACTTAAATTATTGTTGATGTATTTGTTGAGACCTGTACCCATAACAATTTTTTGACATTTCATTTATTCGTTGACTTATTTCAACTAATTTATGAAGGCTTTGATTTTTTTTATTTTGTCTACAAATTTTATTTATTCCTTAGATTTGAACTTATTAATTAAAAAGGAATACTATATTCAAATATTACAACAGATAATGTATCCGTTGCAACAGACGACACATCTATTGAAAAATTCGAACAAATTTAGACATATATTTTAATAGGTAGGTGATCTATTAGAATTTATCAAACAGGTCTTCCCACTGTTGCAACAGACGGACTTTAGATAAAAACATCAAGATAATGCAACAGATGACACATCTATTAAAAAAAACAAATTTAAACATATGTTGCAACAGATGGACTTTATCTGTTGCAACAGACGACACATCTATTGGAATAATCAAACAGATTTATACATATGTTGCAACAGGTAGGTTATCTGTTGGAGTTTATCAAACATGTCTTTCCACTGTTGCAACAGATGGACTTTAGATAAAAATATCTAGATAATGCAACAGATGACTAACCTATTGCAACAGATAAACTATATGTCAGAACAGGTAGGATAACTGTTACAATGGATGAAGAATCTGTTGCATTATAAAAATTCAACTTTTGTTGGACATAAAAAATTGCCACTACATTTAAAAAGGTTAAAGTAAATTGAAATAAAAAAGGAGCAACCTATCGACGGTATTCAATTCAAACACCTAAAATAAAATAGGCATCAAGTAGACATGTTCATTTTAAAGACGTAAAATAAAATAGGCATCAAATATGTTAGTGTCAGTCCTGGCACATTTCGCTGACTTGCCGTCACTTGGCCCCCAATGGTCATTTTTCCCCCCATTATCTTATATATTCATCTTCCCCCTAAAATTTAACCCTAAATTTCCAAATCTTCTTCTTCATCGTCATCTTCTTTTATCTATCCAAATTCTTCAAATTACTACTTTCATTTTTTCCAACAGACCTTGACAATGTCGAGAACATCTTTCACTGTTTTTTGTGATAAAGATTTACGATATTGTAAGTGCGGTCATGAAGCTCTGTTAAAGACTTTTTGGACTCAACAAAATCTGGGTCGTAGGTTTTTTACTGTAAGATTTCAAAGGTAATATTTTTTAATTTAATTAATTGATTAATTATTGACTTGTAATTATTTTGTAATTGTGTTCTCTTTTTTATAGAAATTGGGTGGATGCGATTACTTTGATTGGTATGAAGAACGACACCCTTCACAAGAAAATCATGTAATCTGGGATATGTTGAACAAAGTCAAGGCTTTTGAAGAGAAACAAAACCGAGCAAGAAGATACTACATTGTTATTATTATTGCTACTGGTTTGGTGTTGTTTGGCATATGGATATTGAAGCCTAATTGCTGAGATTTTCATGGTGGTGTGTGTATTTGCTACTGGTTTGTTGTCGATGAGCACATGGATATTCAAGCGTAACCATTGGAAAATATCAAAAAGATTTAGGCATATGTTGTAAAATTTAGGTCATCTATGGAAATTATCAAACAGGTCTTCCCACTGTTGCAACAGATTAGACTTAGATTATTAGATTATTAGATTATTCAAACAGGTCTTCCCACTGTTGCAACAGATTGACAATCTAATCCATAGCATTATAAAAAACTCTACTTTTATCAGAAAAAATTATTGCCACTACATGTACATGTAATAAAGTGAAGGGTGACTTGAAATTAAAAATTTCTATTTCACAGGCTCTTCTATATACACAGGCTTCAAGCGTCCAGTTAGTACCCCATAAGCCCAGACCTCTTGCAGGTTTTCCATAGCGTTGTCTCATAGAAAAGTCATTGGCTTGGTCATTTATATGCCGATCAGCAAAGATTCGATGTGTGCAAGAGCGTGCGAGCTGCTCGCTTTAGCGACAACATCTTTTGAAAGGATCATTCCCCTGTTTTGACCTTCAAAATCCCATGATTTCTTCATCAACACTTCCTTTGACAAATGATTTATCAGTTTAATCTTCCTCAACAAGATGGGCAACAACACCATCAGTGGTTCCACGAGAAGAAAAAGATCAAAATCATCGATGAGAGGTATGTTGGAGTCATAAACATTGATCTTTCCCTCCTCGAGTAGTATCTCAACAGCCTGATAATACATTTCATTCACGCTAATGACTGCAAGAATCCTTTTTGCCTCGGTCCAGCTCTTACCGTGTGGATTTGGCCTGTCCCCTCTAACATATCTTAACGTTTCTTCTTCATCCAAGACCAACGTTGGAACTAGGAAATCAAGTCCCATGCCAAGGGCTGACGCCTCTCCCTTGATTTTATCATACCTATCCTTAGCTTCTTGCAGAAGTCGATGTCCATTATCCTATCGGCAGTGTCATAAGCTTCTCGGTAAGTTAATTGTCTTTTTCTATGTCAACATGCTGGGAGATAAGAAATTAATTTGTAAAGAAATCAATTTTTAAATAGGTTAGTAATTGTAAAGATGAAATGGATGGTCCATCTTTTGCATAGGGTTCTCTGAATCAATAATCTAACACAACTTATGCAACAGATGGTTAATAAGTTGCAACAGAACCACAACCAGTTGCACCAGTATACCCAGCTGTTGCAACATATGTGAAATCTGTTGCGTAGCTTTTTTTTCATGGGATAAATTAGAAGGGCTAGGTTAGGAAAAGTAAACTTGCCTTATCCTCGTACGTCATACACATATCAGTCATAGTCTGTAAGTCTTGGGGGGAAAAGGGAGGCCTGGGGTAATCTGGTGCGCCTGTCTTGACATTCTTGGTCTGTCGTAGATCCCTCTTCTCTTTGGCGTCAAGTTTCGCGTATATTTCCACCTTCTTGACTAGCCCCTGAACTTCAATAGCTTTTGGAGAGGGAGGAATTATAATTTCTTTTGATTTTCGAGTGGAGAGTATGTCTTTAATTGCTCTTTTCTTTCTCCTAACCAACGCTGTAGGAGTGTGTGGCTCCCTCACCTTCTTAGATGGTATGACACACCTCTTGGAATTGAATTCCTCGATAGCTTTAGAGATAACCTCTACTTTTTCAAAGAGTTTATCCTGTCTGTGTTTGCACTCATCGTATTCGCAACAAGAACATGAGGGTGGAGAGGGGTGAGAGGAACCTGTGTAAGGGCGAAAAAGGGGTGTTTTCAAACATATTTATTCTTCAGTAGCAGCATCAGCATGCCTTCCACCAACACCAACAACTCCACTAGAAGAAGCACCCGGATCTGCCTTAGTAAAAGATTGGTCATGAAGAGCCTCAATATTAGGCTGACCTTGCCTAACTGCTCTTCTTATGGTTGTTACTCCAACCAATTCCTTCTCTATTAACTCCACCGTTGGATCTGCAATAGTATCAACATGACCAAGAGTAATATAAGAAGTCATCACCGACTCCTCCTCAGTAGGCATGATCCATGGATGCACAACCTATAAAAAAACAAAAAAAGACAGATGCATTTAAATTATATAATATAATAATTTTCACAGTTGGCCTAAATTTAAAAAAAAGACCCATCTGTTGCATAGTTTACAGTATATGGTTAAAATCTGTTTGAGTCTGGTTCATAGAAACAGAGCAACACATGGATAATCTGATGCAAAATATCAATCATCTGTTTCAACAGCTACACAAGACAGGTAATCTTCTATGCAACAGATGATCTGTACGTCTCAACAAATGAATGATATATTATCAGATTAAATATCTGTTGCATAATTTATAGTAGATGGTTAATCTTTTAGGAGTCAGGTTCAGAGAACCAAAGCCACAGATGGGTAATCTAATGCAAGATATACCCCGTCGCAACAGATATCCTATCTGGTGCATCAGCTATAATATCTCATGCACCAGATATAACATCTGTTCAATAGCTTTCTTATCTTTGAGTAGAATTATTTTACTTGAAGAAGACATACTGCATCATCCGGAGGGTTAAAGAGATCAGCCTCCTTAATATTGGTGTTGCTCTTTGCAGCCAACCACCTAAACATCCTTGGATGAGAAACCTTATCCAGATAATCCATTAACTGCTTTCGAAGGGGAGGAATGACTTCAAATGCCCAAGCCTAAAAAGTGTAAACAGGAAGCAAGCAAAAAAAAAATCATAATAACTATATTTAATATAAATTAATGGATGAGTAAAATTAGTGATTAATTTTACCATGAAAGCCCAAGGAAAGCAATATAATGTGATACTCTTTCTCTTTCTGACTCTTCAATTCCTCTTCTTTCTCACTTTTATTTTCTTCATCACCATCTACGGACCCTTGTCCACCTCCGTCAATGTTGTTTTCACATCTCTCCTCAGCTTCACTTTTCTTTGAGTGAGACTGTTCAGGAAGCTCCTCCGAATCCCTCTGTACTGTAGCCTTTTTTTGAGTGGTCAGACGTTGATCCACCTTTACTTTCTTTTCTTTTGGGAGATATGTTTTACCTATAGACAAAGAAAAACAAAAATTATAATACAATTGATGTATGCATAGATTTTAAAAAATACATTACAAACACCACGAATACCGACACATCAACAGCCACCACCAAAAACACCACCAACCAATGCGAACAAACAAATAAATACCACGAATACCGACACCACCACAAACACTACCAACCAATGCCACCACCGGTGCCACCACGACAACTACAAACACCACCACTACCACCACCACCACCACCATCCAACTATACCACGACAGTCAATAGAATACTGTGATGGAAACTAGGGATTTCTCGAGTTCTTTCTATGATTTTACCATCAAAACTCAAAATTGTAAACCCATTCTCGAAGATAATACAACTAAAAGTTTTATTTTCATCATTAACTTAAAAGCCCTTATTTTTTAGAAAAAAATAAAAAAATAAATATAGAGCTCTTCTCGAACTCTGTTGCCTACAAAGACAAAGAAAATGACTGATACAAGCAAGAATGATGTCGAAAATAACACCTATGTGGTCGAAAATGAGAAGAAAAGCGATTTGTTGTGAAGGGTTGAGCAAATTTTTTGAGTAGTTGTTATTTGTACTGTATTTTTGAGTGAGAATGAGAGAGAAAGAGACAGACCTCGAGATTTGAAATGATAAAATATTTTGTATGAGTCGATTTGTATTTTGGAAAAGAATGACAAGTAGTTTTGAAAATGTTAATTTGGTCTGAAATGATCTTAATGATTTTTAAAATCATAAAATATATACGTAATTTTTAAAATCATATAAAAATAATTAAAGTTGTATTTGATCGAGTACTCTAGGAGGTGACCCTATGAAAACTCACTTCTGGTCCTAGATTAATCAATTTAGGAGTCTAACATATGAACTCAATTGAAATTATAAAAAACAAATGTTCAACATGTTACGTCGGATTTCTCATCTGTTGTAAATTATCAATCAGTCTAGGTAACAACAGATTATGAATCTGATGTAAATTGTCAAACAGATTAAGTCATCTATTGCGATAGATTACCCATCTATTATAAATTATCAAATGAATTTTCATATATCGCAACAGATTACCCATATGTTGTAAATTATCAAATAGGCGTTGCCATCTATTGTGGATGACCCTATAAGAACTCACCCCTAGTCCTAGATTAATCGATAGTTTACCCTATGAGAACTCAACCCTAGTCCCAGATTATTCAATAAAGGTATTAGTACCCTAGTCCTAGATTAATCAATTAAGGTATTAGTCTAACATATGAGTTAGTAAGAATCGGTTTGGCTCAGAGTGATTAATCGCCGACTCTGGCGAGAGGAACGCAGTACCGTTTTATCATGCAATTGACAAAAAACTCAATTGAAGTTGTAGTTGACCCTATGAGAACTCACATTCAATTAAGGTATTAGTCTAACATATGAACTCAATTGAATTATACATAAACAAATACTTAACCTGTTGCAACAAATGTCTTTTCTATTGGATCAAATCAAACAGATTATGTAATCTGTTCCAACATATTACACATCTGTTGTAAACTATCAAACAGATTAAGTCATTTGTTGCAATAGATTACCCATCTGCTGTAAATTATCAAATGAATTGAGTCATATATTGTAATAGATTACCCATCTGTTGTAAATTATCAAATAGGCGTTGTCATCTATTGTAGTTAACATTATGAGAACTCACCCCTAGTCCTAGATTAATCAATTAAGGTATTAGTTGGACATATGAGGTAGTAAGAATCGGTTTGGCTCAGAGTGAGCGATCGACGACTCTTGTTGGGAGGAACGCAATCCCGTCTCATCATGCATTTGCCAAAAGACTCAATTGAAGTTGTAGTTGACCCTCTGAGAACTTACCCCTAGTCCCAGATTATTCAATTAAGGTATTAGTTGAATATACAAGGTAGTAATAATCGGTTTATCTCAGAGTGATCGATTGATGACTCTTGTCGGGAGGAATGCAGTACCGTCTCATCATGCAATTGTCAAAAAACTCAATTGAAGTTGTAGTTGACCCTTTGTGCTCATTCATCCATCCCTAATTCCACCTAGATCAATGTCAGTACTATTATTAATCTTAACATTAAGTTAATGAGAACACATTTTAACTTAGAGTGATCGATCAACGACTCGGGTCGGGATGAACGCAATACTAACACAATGCAAATACAACGACTCAATTGGATTTGTAATTAACCCTGTGAGCTCATTCATTAATCCCTCGTTCCACCTAGATCGATGTAGGTACTATTATTAATCTTAAAATTAAGTTAATGAAGAGCTCATTCTTTAATCCCTAGTTCATCCTAAATCAATTGCAATGAAATCCGTTGCAACAAACAACTGAGCTGTTGGAGAATTTCAAACAGATAACAAAATCTATTGCAACAGATGACATTTCTTATTTAATTATCAAATAGACATTTGCATCTGTTATGACGGATGACTGAGATGTTGAAAATTTTCAAACAGATAGTGATATCTGTTGTAACAGATGACGCTTCTAATTTAGTTATCAAATGACATTTCCATCTGTTGTCACAGATGACTGAGCTGTTGGGATTTCTCAAACAGATATCTAAATCTTTTGCAATAGACGACATATCTATTTGAAAATCTTTTTGTTTTCTTTTAATTTTAAAGCAAGCTATTGTCCGAGTAGATAAAGTAGTAGTACTACTAAAGGCAGTAAAAAATGTTTCTTGGATAACTCAAAAATCTCATTGAGTAGTCTTGTCCTTTCTTTTCAATGTCACCCGTTTTCTTCCCCGTTCCCCTTAAATTATTAGTGAATATTAATTAATGAATAATGAAACCCCTAATACTTTTTCCTTTTTATATTGATTTGGCACTCCCATCAAGAAAATATTAATTAGGGGTTTATTTTACTACCAAATTAGCCTTATTAATTATGCTTTGTAAATATAAATTTGAATAATTACACTTTGTTTAGTCATTTAATATTAAGGGTAGTACATCTAGAAATTAGAATTATCTCATCTCTTCTCTCCTCTCCTTCAGCCCTAAATCTCTCATCTTTTTTCTTTCTATCCTCTTTAGGGTTATCAAAGCCTTTTTTTTCTCTTCTTTTTCTCAAAAATTTTTGTTCGATTCTAAATCGATTGATATCCATATCTTATATTCCTAGACTGAAATTGCTGTTTTGACCCCCTTTTGACATTGTATGATATGATTCACTATTGCTCTTTCATTCTCGTCTTCTTCTTGCAACTTTATTTACATTTTTTTGTTTATTTAATGACCATTTTCCCATATCATATTTATTTAAAAAATTTGAAGGAACTTTTAATTGTTGAATAAACATAACGAGAATTTTTATTATAAGATGCGAAAAAAGTCATCTGTTGGAAGAAGTTTAAAAGTCTTGTTAGCGGTATCATTTTTTTATGTATTTTGTTTGTTTCTTTATTGTTGATGCTATTATTGATATTGTTGGTGGGGCTGGCATTGTTGGAACTTGTGGTGTGGTGTTGTTGGTGGGTTTGGCATTGTTGAAACTTGTGGTGTGGTGTGGTTTAGACGACGGGTGCTTCTTAGCTTAAAAATAGTGGAGTCCAAACAATCAACACAAGGAGTAAGGGGAAAAAAATAAAAAGTTTAAAGTGAATAACAAGAGAAGAGTTGGTTACTAAAATTTAAAAAATATTTGCTGAGTGGGAATTGAACTCAAAACCAAAAGAAATAAATAGCCTTAAGAACCCATAAACAACAACTAGGCTAACCAAACAACTCTTACTATGGGTGCTCACTGATTAGATTATATACGTTTTTTTCTTTATTCCCACATACATATATAAAGTTTGATATGAGTTCAGCCTGTGCTCACGCACTCGGAGGACTCCATGTGGGTCCATCCCTTGTTGTTGATGGTGTTGGAACATAGGATGTATGCTTCTTTGTAGTTGATGATGTTGTTGGAACAAATGTTGTTGTTTTCTTTGTTGTTGATATTTTTTATTTGTTGTTTGTAGTTTATGCTATTGTTGATGTTGCAACAGACGGAGCAACTGATGGAACAAACCAAACCACCAGACAGACTCCATCTCTATTGCATCAAACTCCATATCTGACGCAACAGACTCCACATTTGATGCAAATTATCTGGGATTTATGTGTTGTGTATGTTACTTAAATAAAACTGATCAATTTATTAATATGTAAATTAAAAAAAATGGATCTAAATACAACATTTTATCTTTTTGTATTTTCGAAAGAAACAGATTGATAATTTATTGCAAAATATATTCCACCTGTCAGATAACTTACAACATATGGACAATCTGTTGCAACAGATGTATTTATTATTTTTCTTTTCCATCAGCTGTGGCGTCTGTTGCAACTTGCTAATCATCTGTTTATTCAATTTCATAGAGAACAATAGATTTTTCTAAATTGAATTTGGACAAGAAGTGTTTAGAAAAATCGATTGCTCTCGATGAATTTGAATAAATAGATGACTAGCAAGTTGCAACAGACGCCACAGCTAAAGGAAAAGCAAACTGATATATCCATCTGTTGCAACAGATTGTCCATATGTTGTAAGTTATCTGACAGGTGAAATATATTTTGCAACAGATTACCAATCTTTATCTTTTGGAAATACAACAAAAAGATAAAATGTTGTATTTAGATCTAGTTTTTTTGCAATTTACTTATTAATAAAGTCACCAGTATTATTTAAGTAACACACACAACACATAAATCCCGGATGTATTCAGCAATATTGCATTAAATCTCGAATAGTTTGCTAATTATATTTTATCCCAGAATTTTGAACTGTGATACATATGTTAAGCAGTGATATATATAGCATATGTATCCCTAGTAAATATGAATCCGGGATTTTATGTAATTTTTAAAACATTAAGGGATATTGTGTAATATGGTGTCTTAAATATGAGATTTGTGTAATTTTTCCTTTTAAGGGATATGAACAGTCGTGGCTTGTTGTTTGACTAAGTCCAGTCCCTTCCAATTCTCAATCATTTTATAAATAGGTTCCTCCGTCCTCCTCACTCACTCTCACTCACTCTTGTTCATTCTACTATACTTACAATACTAATATGTCAGATCCAGATTCGTACAAGAAGGTTCATATCGAGTCCTTGCAGGAATTTCAAAGGCAGTTTGATGAACTCCAAAGGGATTTGGCCGACTTTCGAGCAAGGCTGAGAAGGGCCCTGCTGCTGCTGGATGAAAATTGTCAGGTTGATAATAATAATAATAATAATAATAATAATAATAATAATAATAATTAGGTTATGTTTTTTCTTTCTTTTAGCGTATGTATTTCCCTTTTTTATATCCGATCTACCTATAAGGGATTCAAAAATATCCATGTATATGTTTGGTTTGGTTTGGTCGATTTTGAATTTTTAATTCTTATTCAATATTTAATTATCATTCTATTTATTCCCTATTCAAAATATGTCGGCGGTTGGAGTTAGGGATGCAGTCATGATGAGAAATTCTCCTAAAAATGGTTCGTTAATAAATAATAAGAAACTAAATGATATTTTAATCGTAAAATAAAGATTATTTAATTTTAAAAAGTCACAACATTGGATTAATTTAATTAAGATATATATATATGATGATATGATTGTTAAGAAAAAAGTTAATGAATAGTCATGACTGTGATTTTGTCTAAACACATTCAACAAACAAACAAAAACAAAAAATGCTTCTGATGCATCAAATTCCTCATCTGTTGCGACTTATGAATCAATTAGAAGAAATAAAAAAAGCTCATTAAACAGATTGTCGATTTATAGCAACAGATGGTATATCTGTTGAAACAGATGGGTTATCTGATGCAACAGATATACAATCTGTTGCCATAACTCAATTAATAAAAATGGCTATTAAAGAAACGAAAAGATTAAGTCACCACCAGCTTGATTTAATTAAGTCATTTCTTTTCACTGAAAAGAATAAGGAAATAAATGATAAACACAATTTAAACCGTAAAAAGCTCACCAGAAATATTCTTGTTTTTAAATCTTCTTTATTAATTTATATAATTAAAAAGTCAGAAAATTTGAATGTCCTAAAGATAATTTTTTTAAAAGATATATATATTATATGTTGCAAAAGATATATTATCTGATGCAACAGTTGAACTATTTGTTGGAATGGATGATATATCTATTGTAATAGATGATTTATCTAAAGCAACAGATATATAATCTGTTGTGCAACTCAGTGTAAAAAATAAACGGTTGCTTAAAAGAACTAATTACTTTAATAATTATAAAGCTAAGCTTTAAGCTGAAAAGTCATGACCTATCATAATATTGATTAATTTAATTAAGTCATAACTTTTTACAGTAATCAAGAATGTCATTAATAAATGGAGGTAAACAGTTGTGCCTTTAAATCTGCTTTATTAATTTATATAAATAAAAAGTCAGAAAATTTGATATCATAAAGATAATATATATATTTTTAAAAATATATATTATATGTTGCAACAGATATATTATCTGATGCAACAGGTTATCTATTTATTGCAAATCATGATATATCTGTTGTAACAGATGATTTATCTGATGCAACAGATATATTATCTGTTGTCCAAAATAGTGTAAAAAAATGGTTCCTCGAAAGAACTAATATTAATAATAATAAAGCTGAAAAGTCATGACTTATCATAATATTGATTAATTTAATTAAGTCATAACTTTTTACAGTAATCAAGAATGTCATTAATAAATGGAGGTGAATAGTTGCAATTTTTTGCCTAACTCATTCAAGTTCAATCCTCTATAAATAGGTCCCTACTTACTCAATCGTTCGTTCTACTACATACTATTTATTCCTTGCTCTTGTTACACCTTCAACTACTTTCTCTTCAAGGACTTGATTGCTTTTTCCTATCTCTGATAACTTTTTTTCTTGATTTTTGTATAAATATACGTTGTATTATATTACATTACATTCAAATTCTTTCTTTTCTTTACTTTTGTGTTTATGTGTGTGTTTTGTCAACTTATGTATTTTTTAGATATGGCTGATCCTGTGTGGGATGTCGCTATTTTACGAGATGCCATGAGGGAACTGCAGAAGGAGGTTCATGACCTGCATTGGGAGTTGGCCACCGTCAGAGTAAGGATGCTGCGAGAGATTCGCAGGCTGCGGAGGGCACTACTGCTACCCTTTGAAGATTGGCCGGCAGTCCATACAAATAATAATGATGTTAATAATGATGATAATAATAATTAAGCTTTTTTTTCTGTTATCTATGTATTTTTTTTGTTTGTTTTATAAAAAAATATGTTTGATGCACTTGACTTTTTATTTCTTATTTAATTTTCATGCTGTCTATTTCTATTTCTTAATGAATGACATGTCAACAATTAAGGAATAATTTGATTCCAGTATCAATAGCAAGAACATATAGTTATCTGTTAGGTTTTGTGTGTGATAGGAGCTGTATTTTATTGTTCGAAACATATTAGTAATCTGATGAAGCAGATCATTTATCTGTTGAAACAGATTACTAATCAGGTGCAATAGAATACCCATCTATTCGATTCATAATCATATTACGAGCACCTAGAACCCTTAAACATGAATCCAACATGAGTCTACTGTTAAAACAGAACCTTTATCTGGTGTTGCAGATAATGGATCTGTCTAAATAGATTGCTCTTGTATTGCATTCATGTTCGCGTGCAAATTATTGCTGAAAAATCAACACACTAGCAGTTACCCAGATTCAACTAAAAATCATAATCTGACATACCAAAGTCACCTCTCAAGTAAATTCCAAAGTTGAAAGTGATTTACGAAAAAAAATTTGATATTAGAATTTGGTCAAAGGGCAGCAGTTGGGGTAACAACAACAACAACAACAATGGTCAACAAGAAGAATATAAAGTTGATAAAGAAGTATAAGATGATGATAATGAATCAAAAGAAGATGAATAAAGCAGCAGCAACAATGAACAACAAATATTACGAAGAGAGAGAGAATAATAACGAATGAGGAGAGAGAAAAAAGCGCATTTTTTCCCTTCGTTCCCCGTTATATATTAACTAACATTTGAATCAAAGTGTAAATTTAAAAACTTATGGGTTATTTTGAAATTTTCCAAACTTTCTTAACCCATAATGAAGTAATTATCACTTTTACTAAATTATTAAGACTTGTGTCACCTATACCTCATTTTAAAACTCTTTTACCACCTGTGGCCCAAACCCCCATGTTTCTTGGGGGTTTGGGCCACAGGTGACAAAAGAGTTTTAAAATAAGGTGTAGGTGACACAAGTCTTAATTATTAGTTGGAGGTGACATTACTTTATAATGTATTAAGAAAGTTGGAGAAGTTTTAAAATAACCCACAAGTTTTAAATTTACACTTTGATCGCAATGTATACCTAAAATAACGGGAAACGAAGGGGAAAAAATGTGTCTTTCTCTCTCTTCTCATCTATTGTTGTTTTCTCTCTCTTAGTGATTTTTGTTGTTAATTGTTTCTGTTTCTGCTGCTTTATTCATCATCTTCTACTTCATCTTTTTCTTGTCGACCATTTGTTGTTATTGTTGTCATTGTTGGTACAACGCTACTGCTGCGATCTGACCAATTTCTTAGGTCAATTTTTTCTACTGCATCACTTTCCACTTTGGCATTACTTCATAGGTTACTTTGGTAAGTAAAATTATGATTTTTATTCGTATTTGTCATCGGGGTACACTTCTATTTTTCCAACAATGGATAGAACTCCGATTCTGAATCCAGTACAAGTGCCTACAATTTAAACAAATCAATCATCAGGTGCATCAGATGAGTAATCTGTTGCATCAGAATATTTATCTGTTGCATTATTGTATTATCTATTGCATCAGACATTTTATCTGTTGTATTAGGATATTTATCTATTGTACCAAACTTATTATCTGTTGCATCAGAATGTTTATCTGTTGCCCCAGACTAATTATCTGTTGCAACGAATGATTAATCTGTTTGAAACAACACAAATCAACCCCTGCTACAAACCCAACAAATAAATCTTGCTATTGCTACTGGATTCTAAATTATTCCTTTTTACGTCGAATCATCGAAATGTTTGTTGAGAAGATAATAGACAGAATGAAAATTAAATATGGATTAAAACGTCAAAGATCAAACATAATTTATTTATTAAACAAATAAAAATACATATAATAGACTAAAAGAAAAATAATAGTCTAATTATTATTATTATTATTATTATCAGCATCATCATTGCTAGCCGGCCAATCTTCAACCAGAAATAGCAAGGCCCTCCTCAGCCTGCGTATCTCGCGGAGCATTCTTGATCTAACTCCTCCTAATTCCCATTGCAGATCACAAAGTTGATTTCGAAGTTCATTCATGGCGTCTTGCGGAAAAATAAAGTCCCACACTGGGTCAGCCATAATCTTATCTTCTAGAGTATAATATGAAAGACGAGATGCAATAAATAAATAGAGTGTGTATTTGAATGAACGAATGAGTAAGGATGAACCTATTTATAAAGGATTGAATTTGAATGAGAGGGAAAAAGGCACGACTATTCACCTCCATACATTAATTTAATTTTTGATTAAATTAAAAAAAAATATTGTGATATAAGCCATGACTTTTCAGATTATTATTATTAATTAGTCTTTCGAAGAACCATTTTTATTGAGTTGTGGTAACAGATTTTATATCTGTTGCATCAGATAACACATTTGTGACAATAGATGTATTATCTATTGCAACAAAGACAAAATATGTTGCATCAGATTACATATCTGTTGCAACATATAATCTAACTGTTCACCTCCATTTATTAATTACATTTTTTATTAATGGGAAAAGTAATGAATTAATTAAATTAAAAAATATTGTGATAAGTCATGACTTTTTAAATTATTATTATTAATTAGTTCTTTCCAAGAACTACTTTTATTAAGTTGTGACTTGATATAGGTTGCATCAGATAAATCATTTGTGACAACAGATATATCATCTGTTGCAACCATAGTGAACCTGTTGCATCAGATAATTTAATTGTTGCAACATATAATCTACTTTAAAAAAAAATAACTACATCATCATATCATTAATTCAAATTTTCTTACTTTTTTATTTTATAAATAAAAAAAATACCTTTTCAAATTCCTTAATAAAATAATAATCATTTTATTATATAATAAATAATTTAAAAGATAAATTCAAAAATAAAAATGGTGAAAAGTCACGATCAGTTATTAAAATTGTGGTTATAAATTATGTTTATTATTTATTTCCTTATTATTTATGTACGAAACATTTTTCATATTGAATAATCGAAACTCCGAGTCATGTCTTTCTCTTTTCACCCTCTTAATAACAACAACAACCCTTTTTTAGTAATAACCACCAGGTGCAACATATGATTGATATGTCGTAGCAGATTAACCTCTAACTGTTGACACAAATTGCTGCTCAATCCCTACCACCAACCGTCGACATATTGAGAACAAGGAATAAACAGAATGATTATTATTAAATACTAAATAAGAATTAAAAATTCAAAGTCGACAACAAAATGAAATGAATGTTCATAGATTTTTGAATCCCTTGGGTAGATTTGATATACAAAAAGACGAAAATAATCGCTAAAATAAAAAACATTACCTAATTATTATTACTACTATTATTATTATTATTGTCAATCAGACATCTTTCATTCATCCGGCAGCCTTGCTCCGAAGTCAGCTAAATATCTCTCTTGAGTTCATCAATCAAACTGCCTTTGAAGTTCACGCAAAGAATCGATATGAATATTCTTTTACGAATCTGGATCATCCATATTTGTAAGGAGGGACCTATTTATAAATTATTGTATCTCAAAAAGAAAACAAAATTGCTTTAAAATAAATCTAACAGATGCATAATCTATTACAAAATATATTCTTTCTGTTAGATAACTTACAACATACAGGCAATCTTTTTACAACAGATGTATATATCTGTTTGATTTCTACAACAGGTTGATCACTGTCGTAACAGATATCTCTAATTGATTGATAATATAAACAGATATGTCATCTGTTGCAACAAGCTAGTCATCTATTTATTCAATTTAAGCCATAGATGGGCTAGGAAGAATAAGGTGCATACAGATGGATGCACTATCATATGTGTGTAAGTTAAGTATGTATTACCGATGAGGTTGCCAGGAAAACACACACAAAGTATAATATTTTTGTGAATGGAGTTTTTAACTGATTAGGCATTGATCATTCAAATAAGATTCTGCATTGTACCGTTAAGTTTGATGGGTTCAAAATTGATAAGGCTGAGGACTTCATAAAGATGGTGCAGATACCCTGTTAAGAATTACTGACGATTGGTGCTCGTGTTTATGCGTATCAAGTTTTGAGAAGGGATCAATATTTGTCGTCACTGCAGAGAACCAATAGCGATTGGACTTAACTTTAAGTGTGCATTGGACCCTTAGAGGGTCCTCGAAGCCTTGCACTGCATCAAACAAGAATGGAAAACTAATATAGTTATTGCCTTGGCCAAAATTTATATGGTTGGGTTGCTCGCTCAGGTTGATGATTATATGCCAGAAGGTGCGGTAGGAGAATGCTTTCGAGGGAAAATGGTTGTTGATGGAAGACTATATCATCTGAGAGATAATTGAAGAAGATACACAGGGTAGAAAGTAACTTCTAACGAATCTGACCGATGGAATTATCTTAACAGATACAAAATCTGAATCAAGTGCAAATATGAAAGTGTATCCGGTAATGTAATTTCGTCTGTTGTGTCTCTGAAAGAAAAACAATGCAGATGGACACTTTACTAGGGAGCTGCATGGTCGGGATTATCACTTAGGTAGAAAATAGGAGAACACCAACAGAGCAGCCTCACGGGCATCGAGGGTAGAAATGATGTTCAGCAAGTCTAGAAAACTTACGCCAAGAACAACTGCAGTGAAAATAAGGAAACTAAGCGAAGGCGACAATTTCTGAATTTTAAATTTCATCCTATCTTCTTGTTTGTGTTTCCGATCAGTTCCACTGTCGTTGACCTGATCAGAACCACAAACGAGATTGAAAGGCAAATAGAGTATCATTGCTTCCTTAGCAATATGGTTATAATTGATTGTGTTTTCTTGCCTTGACATGCTTTCAACATTCCTTGGAGAAGATCAGATGCTTGTTGTAGTATATGAATCCCGATAATTTTCAAGCTTGCCTGCAGCTTGATGATTCTGTATTCAAGCTGGTCATTACCGTTTTCGAAGTTGGTAAGGAGCTCCTCGTCTCTTGTGAGCTCGATCAGGAACACTACCTCAAAGTTGTAGCATTCTAGAAGCCCTTCAGAACACTTTCTCTTCAGAATCTTTAAAGGATACATAGAGGGTCGCTGTGTTTGTTTTAGGTCAAAATGTGTTGATGCACGTTGAAGATGTGGTCCTAACAGTTGAACAACACACTTTTATCGAGTGTTGCTCCATGCATCTTGCTCAACCAATTTGATAAATTAGTAAGCATGGAGTTACGTAGTATGTGATTTAAACCGGCTCTACCAAGCCTATTAAATGTTACGTAACTCCAAGCTCAGTACCCTATCAAACCAATATGCTCGAGTTAGTGCACATAGAAAAAAAGCCCAATCTGTCAGCCTTTTTGCTGATCACTCTTCTCCAATATAGATGACAAGATATCTGCTATGCAAAAGTCTACACCATCGCTATACATGATTGCCTGGGAACATTTCTGGCGATGGTGTAGACTTTTGCATAGCAGATATTTTGTCATCTATATTAGAGAAGAGCAATCAGCACAAAGGCTGAGAGATTGAGCTCGTTCGATTTGTGCACTAACTTGGTCATATTTTTTTGATAGAGTAATAATCTTAGAGTTACGTAACGTTTGATAGGCTTGGTAGAGCCGATTTAGATCACACACTACATAACTCCATGCTTACTAATTTATCAAATTGGTTGAGCAAGATGCATAGAGCAACGCTAGATAAAAATGTGTTGTTCAACTTTTGAGACCACATCTTCAACGTGCATCAACATATTTTGACCTAAAACAAACACACAAACCCTATATGTATCCTTTATGGCTTCTGAAGAAAGTATTCTGAAGGGCATCTAGAATGCCACAACTTTAAAGGTAGTGTTCCTAATCGAGCTCACAAGAGATGAGGAACTCTTTACCAACTTTGAAGAGGGCAACAACTAGCTTGAATACAGAATCAACAAGCTGGAGGCAAGCTTGAAAATTATCGGGATTTATATACTACAACAAGCATCTGATCTTCTCCAAGGAATGTTGAAAGCATGTCAAGCAAGAAAACACAATCAATTATAACCATATTGCTAAGGAAGCAGTGATACTCTATTTGCCTTTCAATCTCATTTGTGGTTCCGATTAGGTCAACGACAGTGAACCTGATCGGAAATATAAATAAGGAGACATGGGATGAAATTTAAAATTCAAAAATTTACCGCCTTCGCTTAGATTCCTTATTTTAACTGCAGTTGCTGTTGGCATAAGTTTTCTAGACTTGTTGTACATCATTTCTACCCTCGATGCCCGTGAGGCTGCTCTGTTGGTGTTCTCCTATTTTCTACCTAGGTGATATTCCCGAGTATGCAGCTCCCTAGCAAAGTGTCCATCTGCATTATTTTTCTTTCAGAGACATAACAGACGAAATTACATTACCGGATACACTTTCATATTTATACTTGATTCAGATCTCGCATCTGTTAAGATAATTCCACCGGCTAAATTCGTTAGAAGTTACTTTCTTTCCTATGTCTCTTCTTCAATTAGCTCTCAGATGATATAGTTTTCCATCAACCACCCATTTTCATTCGAAAGCATTCTCCTAACGCACATTCTGGCATAAAATCATCACCCCGAGCGAGCAACCCAGCCATATAAATTTTGGCCAGGGTAATAAATATACTGATTTTCCATTCTTATTAGATGCAGTGCTAAGCTTCGAAGGCCCTTTAAGGGTACAATGCACCCTAAAAGTTAATCCAATTGCTATTGAATCACTTTACAATGACACAAAAATTAGATCCCTTCACAATGCTTGACAAATAAACATGAGCAACAACCGACATTAAATCTTAACAAGCTATCAGAACCATTCATGGTCCCTCAGCCTTATCAGTTTGGACCTACCAAACTTAACTGTAAAATTGCAGACATCTTTTTTGAACGATCTATGACTAATCAGTAAAAACATCATTCAAAAAATCAGTGCACTCTATATGTGTTTCCATGATAACATTATCAGTAATACATACCTCTCACATATGAAGTGGTTCCATCTACAAGCAGCTTATTCCTCCGATCCCATCTTTATTGCAGCCTCTTGAGATAGTCCATTAAAAATTGATCAAATGTCAGTTCCTTATATTTATAAAGAAGAGGAAAAAAATTAATGTCACAAAAAGAACATTGTCCATCTGTTGCATCAGATGTGGAGTCTGTTACAACAGATGTGGAGTCTGATGGAATACATCAAACTAGCCTTTCTGATGGTTTTATTTGTTCGAACAGTTTCTCCATCTATTGCAACATCAACAACAGCATAAATATCAACAAAAAAGAAACAACATTTGTTCCAACAGCATCATCAACAACAAAGAAGCAACATCCTTTGTGCCAGAACCATCAACAACACCACAAGTTCCAACAACGCCAACCCAACCAAAAACATCAATAACTGCATCAACAATAATGAAACAAACAAAATACATACAACCAACAAGGTTTTTAAACTTCTCCCAACAGATGACTTTTTTCTCATATTGTAATAAAAATTCTCGGATTGTTTATTCAACACTTACAAGTTCCTTAATTTTTTTTAATAAATATAATATGGGTAAATAGTAATTAAATAAAAAACAGATATAAATAACATGCAAAGAAGAAGACGAGAATGAAAGAGCAATAATAAACCATACCTTAATATAAAAAAGGGGATCAAAACAGAAATTTAAGTTGAGGAAAGATATGGATGGATTTAGATCCGAAAAGATATTTATGAGAAGAGAAGAGAAAAGAGAGAAAAAAGGTTATAATCCTAAAGAGGAGAGAGAAAAAGATGAGAGTTGAATAAAATAAACTGCAGCTGAAAAAAGAGATGAGATAATTTCTATTGATGTATTTTGTATGTAGATGTGGTGGTTTTCAATATTCATTAATTAATATTCATTAATTTCATTAATAATTTGAGAGGCACGAGGAAGACTAAGACTACTGACATTGAAAAGACAAGACAAGACTGCTCAATCAACTCATTTTTGAGATATCCAAGAAATATTTTTTACCGCCTTTAGTAGTAAGTACTACTACTTGATATTATCTACTCGGACCAGAAGCTTTTTTTTTTTTAAATTAAAAGAGATAAAAATATTTTCAAACAGCTCAGTCATTTGTTACAATAGATATAAATATCTATTTAAAAATCCCAAAAGCTCAGTCATCTGTGACAACAGATAAAAATATTCATTTGATAATTAATAAAATCAGATATGTCATCTGTTACAACAGATATAAATATTTTTTTAAAAATTTTTAATAGCTTAGTCATCTATCACAACAGATGCAAATATCTATTTGATAATTAAATCAGATATGTCATCTGTTGCAACATATATGTACCTGTTTGAAAATTTTCAACAGCTTAGTCGTTTGTTGCAACAAATTTTATAGCAATTGATTTAGGTGGAACTAGGTATGAATGAATGATCTTGCAGGGTCAACTACAAATCTAATCGAGTCTTTGTAATTGCATGGCATTGGTATTGCGTTAATACCAACTCGAGTCATCGATCGATCACTCTGAGTTGAAATGAGTTCTTATCAACTCAATGTTAGGATAGTAATAGTACCTAAGTTGATTTAGGTGGAACTAGGGATTAATGAGTGAGCTCGCAGGGTCAACTACAAATCCAATCGAGTCTTTGCAATTGCATGGCGTTGGTATTTCGTTCATCCCGACCCGAGTCATCGATCGATCACTCTGATTTGAAATGAGTTCTCATTAACTCAATGTTAGGATAGTGATAGTACCTAAGTTAATTTAGGTGAAACTAGGTATGAAAGAGTGAGCTCGCAGGGTCAACTATAAATCCAATCGAGTCTTTACAATTGCATGGCATTGGTATTGTGTTCATCCTAACTCGAGTCATCGATCGATCACTCTGAGTTAAAATGAGTTCTCATCAACTCAATATTTGGATAGTGATAGTACCTAAGTTGATTTAAGAAGAAATAGGGATGAACGAGTGAGCTCGCAAGATAAACTATAAATCCAATTATGTCTTTGCAATTTCATGGAGTTGGTATTATGTTCATCCCGACTCGAGTCATAGATCGATCACTCTGAGTAGAAATGAGTTCTCATCAACTCAATGTTAGGATAGTGATAGTACCTAAGTTGATTTAGGTATAACTAGGGATGAATGAGTGAGCTCGCAGGATCAACTATAAATCTAATCGAGTCTTTGCAATTGCATGGCATTGGTATTACGTTCATCTCAACCCGAGTCATTGATTGATCACTCTGAGTTGATATGAGTTCTCATCAACTCAATGTTAGGATAGCGATAGTACCTAAGTTGATTTAGATGGAACTAGGGATGAATGAATGAGCTAGCAGGGTCAACTACAAATCCAATCGAGTCTTTGCAATTGCATGGTGTTGGTATTACGTTCATCCTACCCGATTCGTCGATCGATCACTATGAGTTGAAATGAGTTCTCATCAACTCAATATTAGGATAGTGATAGTACCTAAGTTGATTTAGGTAGAACTAGGGATCAATGAATGAGCTCCCAGGGTCAATTACAAATTCATTCGAGTCTTTGCAATTGCATGACACTGGTATTGTGTTCATCTTGACCCAAGTCGTCGATCGATCACTCTGAGTAGAAATGAGTTCTCATCAACTCAATGTTTTAAAAACTATATTTTTTAAAAATTTTAAAATTATTTAAGATCAATTCAGACCAAATTAGCAATTTTAAAACTTGTCATTCTTTTTTCAAAATTACAAATCAACCCATACAAATCATCCATTTGTTCGAAAAACTTTTCATTTTAAATCTTAAGTTCTCTCTCTTCTCTCTCTCTTTCTCTCAGGATGTCCTCTCCCTCTCAATAATACAAATAATACAAACAACAACTACTCAAGATATTTCTCAACCCTTCAAAACAAGTCAATTTTCTTCCCATTTATGACTACATATAGTTATTTTTTTCGACTTCATTACTGCTTGTATCCATTATTTTCTCTATCTTCGCATGTAGCAGATTTCGAGAAGATTTTTATATTTGTTCTTTATTCTAAAAAATAGGGCTTTTTAGTTAATGATAAAAAAGAAGACTTTTAGTTGTATTATCTTCGAGAATGGGTTATAAATTTTGAGTTCTGATGCTAAAAAAGTAGGAAGCACCCGAGAAAAACCTAATTTTTCTCTCAGTGTTTTGTTGACTGTCGTGGTATTGTTGGATGGTGTTTGTGCTGTTGGTGGTGGTTGTTATTGGTGGTGTTGGTATTTGTGTGTTTTGGCGGTCGTATCGGTGGTCTTGGTGTTGGTATTGGTGGCATTGGTGGTGCTCTTGGTGGAATTGGCCATGGCATTGGTTGTGGTGGTGGTGGTCCATCTGTTGCAACGCGTGGAAGATCTGTTGGGAGATATTAAATAGGTCTTCAAACAGATTCCCCATCTGTTCCAACTAATGGGTTATCCATTGGAGTATTTTCTTGTAATGTGGTAGAGAATAATTTATTAAAATTTCTCCACCTGTTGCAATAGGTGGAATATCTGTGGGGAGATATTAAATAGGTCTTCAAACAGATTCAGATTTCCCATTTGTTTCAATTGATGGGTTGTCTGTTGGAGTATTTTTTTTTAGTTATGTGGTAAGAATAATTTATTGAAATTTGTCTCACCTTTTTTTAAAAAATTATGCAGACATCAAAAACAATGTATTTTTTGTTTTTCTTTTGTTTGTAACTCAAAGATGTCTCCCAAAAGAAAAGAAATAGAAAGTGGAGAAAGTGGATCAAATTTCGATCACCAAACAAAAAAGGCTAGAGTACAGATAGATTCGGAGAAACTTCCAGAACAATCTCAGTCAGGGCAAAATGAAGCCGAGGAAAGTGATAACTCCTTACCAATGGGGCATGAAATAATATCAAAATTCCAGCATGATTCTATCAAAACCATTAGTATTGATAAATTTTGAGTTGCAATGCCGATGAATAACACTAATGCAATATTTGGTGATCTTGTACTTAAATGTCAGGTTGGAAAACTTTTTAACAAACTTAGGAGAATTATGAAGAAGGAAAACATAGATGGACTTTTTAAGAAGAGCTGCTTTGCACATTTTCTTGAGTTGTTTGGGACCCGCCCTCTCCGTTTCCTAATACTCATGGTATATGGCCTTCTCAAGTGCAGGATCATGTATGCGGGAGATGATGGAGGTCCGAAGGAGGGCGGAAATAAGATGGATGAAGTCTGGATCAACTACTGTGGCATGCTGGTTTGATTTAGATTAAAAGAGTTTGCCATGGTGACAAGCTTAAGATGGAACGTCCAAAAGAACCTGCCATCAAGAAAATACCTCACAAAGGATCCAACAAACGCAAGGTAAAAAAAGATGGGTTGTTGGGCATTGTTGGACCTAGATACAAAGTGAAGGATTTAATAGTGGATCTCAAGAATAAAGACATACCAAAGCACTACAGGGAGAAATTATGCTTAGTTTGGTTTGTCCATTCTGTTTTATTGGCAAGAGATGTCAAGAAAGTCATAGAACGTGATTTGTTGGTGCTTGCTGATGATTTTATGAGATTCAACGATTATCTCTAGGTCTAGGACAGCTACTACTTATTTGTCAAATATTTACTGAAAGAGCTAAAGCCAAAGACGACCACATTATACGGCTTTCCTTGGGCTTTCATGGTAAAATTGATCACTATTTTTACTCATTCATTAACTTATATTGAATATACTTGTGACTTTTTTTTTCTTGCTTCTTGTTTATAATTTTTAGTCTTGGGCATGTGAAGCTATTCCTTCCCTCCGAAAGCATTTCACGGATTACCCGAATAAGGTTTCTCATCCAAGGATCCTTAGGTGGTTGGCTGCAGTAGAGAGCAGCAAAAAAATATTAATGAGGCTGATCTCTTTAACCCTCTGGATGATACAGTACGTCTTCTTTAAACTAAAATAATTTTCCTTAAAGAAAGATATTGAAACAGATGTTCCATCTGTTGCAAGAGATTACCCGTCAACTACAACTGGTGCAATGGGTAATCTGTTGCAACAGACAATCCATATTTCACAACAGATTAACCATATGTTGCTTTGTTCTCTGAACCTTACTCAACAGATTACCCATTTACTGTAAATTATACAACAGATGGGTATTCTGATACAACATATTATCAATTTGTTTCAATATACAGATCAGCTATTATGGTAGCTAGATCGTTCTTTGCATAAGTTGGCTATGTTAACATAACCCGAGCCCCATGTAACCCAACTGAATGCAAGTTATTATTATGTGATTTAAACTCCTCCTATCATTTTTTATAGGTTGTGCATCCTTGGATCGTGCCTACCATTGATGAGCTGGGGATGACTTCTTTTCTTACTCTGGGTCTTGTTGATATAAAAGAAGACCCAACGGTGGAGTTAATAAAGAAGGAATTGGATGGAGCAACATCCATAAGAAGAGAAGTTAGGCAAGGTCAGTCTAGTGTTGAAGCTCTTCACGACCTAACTCAAACTGTAACAGATCCGGGTGCTTCTTCTGGGGGTGTTACTGGTGGAGTTGTTTGTGATGGTGGCAGCCATCCTGCTTCTGCTTCTACTGCAAGTCGTGATTATGAGCAATTTGGTGCTCAGTAAAAAATAAATATATTTGAAAACACCCCTTACACAGGTCCTCCCTCTCACCCCTACACCGGTTCCTCCCACCCTTACAGTGGTCCCTCTCACCCCTCCTCACCCTCATGTTCTCATTGCAAATGCAAAGTGTGCAAGGATAGAGAGGATAAACTTCTTGATAAGCTAGAGGCTATTCTAAAGCTGCCGGGGAGTTGAAATATAGGAGGGGTGTCATACTATCCAACGAGGTGAGGGAGCCATGCACTCCTATAGTGGAGGTTAGGAGGAAAAGAATAAAAATTAGACAAATTCTCTTCGTTCTGAAATCCGCAAAAAATGCAACTCCCCCTGTTCCCATAGTTGTTGAAGTTCAGGGGCCGCCGAAGAAGGTGGACATATTTTCAGTGCTTGGCAAGGAGAAGAAGAAGGAACTAGAAGAATTCATCAAGATAAAGGTTCAAAAAGAATACACCATGCATTCATTTACCGCCAAAGACTTCTCGAATATGACAAATATGTTCATGTGGTACGAGGACAAGGTAAGTTTACTTTTGCTAACCTACCCTTCCAATCTACTCCATGAAGAAGAATCTATGCAGCAGATGTGTATTCTGTTGCAACAGCTTGGTATTCTGTTGCAACATAATATGCATCTGTTGCATAAGTTGCGTTGGCTGGGTAATCTGTGAACTGATTCAGAGAACCCTCTACATTGGATTCTTTCCACTGTGTTTTTATTCTTTTCAATTACTAACCTATTTAAAAATTATCTTCTTATACCACAGTATGTTGATGAAATTCTCTGCCTTATAAGGGGCAGGCAATTAGCGTATCCAGATGCTTATGATGCTGCTGATAGGATAATGGACCTCAACTTCTACAATAATTTCAAAGATAGGTATGTTAATCTTCGTAATCTAGTTGATTTCAATAGCCTGGTATTTGATCAGTTAGTTTCTACGTTCCAATGGGATGAAAAAGCGATTAAATATGTTAGAGGGAAGAGGCCATATCCACACGACAAAAGCTGGACCAAGGCAAAGAAAATCCTTGCAGTCATGAACGTAGATGTCACCCATTTTCTCACTGTTGAGATACTACTATACGAGGGAAAGATTAAGGTTTATGACTGAAACTTACCTGTGTTCAGCGAGAAGACGTTTTTAACCCACATACAACCACTCTTGAAGTTGTTGCCCAAGTTAGTAACGCATAGTAAACTGATGGATCATTTGCCTGCTGAAGTCTTGGTGAAGGAATCATGGGTTTTTGAAGATCGAAATAAGAACATCTAGCTCCCAAAAAATACAACCGGTGCAGCGTGTGGGCCATACTCGCTTGCATACATGGAGTGTTTGTTGACCGGCACACAAATGATCGGTGTGTGCGACAACATTGTGGGAAAGATGCAATGGGTCTGGGCATATGGGGTACTAACTAAATGGTTGGAGCCCATGTATAAAAAAGAACATGTACAAAGACAGAGACGAACACGATAACAAATTTTCATTTAAAGCCAATTCACTATACATATAGGGGAAATAATTTTTATGTTTGGCAAAGTTGAATTTTGATAATGCAACAGATTTTATATCTGTCGTAATAGATATAGTACCTGTTGTGACAGATTGATTATCTGTTGGAATAGGTTGGTCATCTGTTGCGTTATGCAGATGTTCTCCATCTGTCTGTCCCAACAGATTTATGATTTATTTCAACATATAACTTATCTATTGCAACTGATCGGCAATCTGTTGGAGCAAATAAAAAAAGTAGGAAGACCTGTTATATAATTTCCAGCAGATGACCTACGTGTTGCATCTCATGTGCAACATATGTCTAAATATGTCTGATAAGATATGTCGTCTATTGCAGCAGATGTATTATCTGTTGCGATATTTAAATCTAGTACTCCATTTTGATTAACATGTTCAAAACTCAGAATTAATTATATTCATAGACAGAATAGAATAAATCGAAGCCTTCAGAAATTACATGAAATAAAATAACCCATCAAATAAATGAAATGTAAAAAAAATCATTATGAGTAAAACGATCTACTCTACAAATAAATCAACTAGTTAAACCAAGGAGGATAGGTTATTACATTGACGGACTCGAGCTATAAAGATCTAATCAATATGGACAAGTTGTTCTTCATCCCCTGCTATGGAATTCGGCTTTGGTCGTCGTGGATCTTTAACATCGGTTGCGTACGGCTTCTAAGCTTTTGCTTCTCCATATTTCCATAAAAGAGCAGCATATATTTTGCGGAGTAATCCGGCATCAAGTCCATCATTTGGTACTTGTAATTCATTGCTCAAATACTTGGCATAGGCGGCAACAAAAGGACCGCAATCCCTGCGTTATAAAAAAACAAATAATCCATATCTTGCAGTTCATACAAGCGTTGTAAAATTTGTGAAATGAAACTAAATCATGACACTTAAACTTACAGGCTATCAATAGTTTGTTGAGAAATTCCGTCAACATATTGTACATCAAATGAATTAGCCATTTTATCTCGGTATGCTTCAATCATCGACCAATCAGTACGAATTTTTTGATCCAAAAAGCCACTCATATCAACGTAAGTAGGCAATATTTTGTATCTCAGACGACGACCCAAAATGTATCCTTCGCGACATCGAGTCAAAAACTCGGATGCGCCTCTATTTTAGAATGACGACAGCCAACACCTAATGGAATTCATCACCATAATTGATTGGGATGTACACTTCATCGACCAAATGCCAAGGTAAGCCAACCGGAATGCTAAAACCTTTGATGATGTTGATTAAGCATTCCTCGTTTCGAGAAACTTCCAGCTGCTGTTGACAATACCTATCGTAGGCATTATTGATGTAAACTTTATACAAACAATTGTCTGTTGTGTATCTGTATTATTATTGTGTTTGCAACTTGGCCTTCTTTCGGAGGTACTAAAAAATAACATCGATGTGCTACACATATTATCAAACATTTCAGATTACGTGATAAAAAAATTAATACGTAGATGCAATTAAATAAAGTATTAATTAATAGTAATATGTATGGCCTTTAAACCTCATCATTCCATTAAGTTTGGGGTTGTGACGTCAAAGAGAACCAATTCTTCATTCTAGGATGTGCAACAACAAAGTCGAACATATCAAAACCAAGACACGATTCATTCACTTTGTAGCGCTCGTCATTTTATTTTCTACATGTTGATTTGTATGTGTTAATGTCAGGTTCTTACAACAAGAATTTTATAAATCAATATCCATAAAATTGATTTATGTACCTGCCGGCATGATGCTTTAATAGCCTATCGGCAATCCATTCTGAATAGTCGTTGATCAATTGTATTAGTTTTTTTGGAGCCTCATCCGAGATGTTAAACCCTTCAAACGGGTAATTCTTCCATTCTCCCAAACTGACAGGCTTCACTTTTTCTTCATCTTTGGAAGCAGATTAATGGATTATCAACTGTCATATTATACTCTTCAATAGTAGTTGTGACATTTACCTGAAAAGCCAGAATTGTTAATGCTAAGTAGAGATATACAACAGATTTTCCATCTGTTGCAATAGATGATTCTTATGTTGCATCAAATGGATTATCTGTTGGGACAAATTCGAATAGGTAAATCATAGCAGTAAGATAATTTTGAACAGATGACCCATATGTTGCAACATAAGACTCATTTGTTGAAATAGATAACAAATCTGATGCAACAGGTTAGACAACAGTTGCAACAGATGTATACATCTGTTTGATAATTTTCAGCAGATGTATCATCTGTTGAAATAGATATGTGCTTGTTTGTTTTTTAGAACAGATGATGTACATTCACCTTCTTCAGGTCATGCTGCTCTTCTGTGGCCCTTGCACACTGAACATCGGTGCAAGACAAAGACAGAGACGTTGGAATCTTGCTTTTTTTGATGATTGATGATTCCTTGAAAATGTCTTTTCTTCTCCTCTTAGCCGCCTTGATCTCTAGTGGAGTATCTGGATATGAAATCTTCTTTGATGGAATGACACCCCTCTTAGATGTTATTTTCTTTACAGAAGCAGTTAGTGCATTAATAGAATTAATCACTCCATCGTGTTTCACCTTGCAGTCTTGACATTTGCATGAAGAACATTCGCTAGATGCGGCAAAATTCGGAGAAAAATTTGTACAATCATTATGATCATAATCATAATGGCTTGTTGTTTCAAAAACTGTAAGAGGAGCATCATTAGCCCCACCCTCCAAAATTATTTTTCTTATGATGGTTGTTGCTCTAAATAATTTTATTTTTATTCCATTAATGACCTTAGGGTCCGATAAAGTTTGCACAGACCATAAAGTAAGAAAAAATGGTATCTTCAACTCTCGGTTGGTCGGAACAAGCCACAGATGGACAATCTAAAATAAATAGATACATATATTAAGAATGATGATGAAATCATTTAATTATTAATTAAAACAAAAACTTGATTAGAATTGGACTTACTACTTCCTTGGGGGGGGGTTGAAAAGATCAAGAAATTTTGCATTTTTATCGGTTTTGGCCGATAACCATCTTAGAATTCTTAGACAGGAAACTTCTTTTTGGTAGTTCACTTATTGTCTCAAATAAGGAATGGCTTCAAATGCCCAAGCCTATAACATAACTCCAATAAATCAAAAGTATTATTGAATAAAAAAAATGATGAATCATATCATGATAAAAGAAATATTTATCATGAAGGCCCATGGAAAACCATATAAGTTGACTGTTTTTGGCGTTAACGGAGTCAACAAATATTCGACAGTCATTTTGAAGCTTTTATAACCCCAAGGATAGCTGTTAAATGCCTCAAGATCCTCGGAGAGATTTATTAAACTGAGGCTTATGTTGTTGTTAACATCTCTCGCCCAAGGAACATTATGTACAAACCAAACCAAGCACAATGATTGCTTGTGCTTCTTTGAAAGTCCTTTACCTTTCAACGCTTCAATCAGATTTTTATTTTTAAAGCTTAGACCAACAATGGACACCAGGTAATCACGATCACTCGACTTGCCTTTTCCTTTTTGGGGTGTGCAGGGTGCTTTTTTGGGTCAAAGTAGGTATAACTTGAGAAGGAGAAGGAGGATAACATTTTAGTCCAGTAACTATGGCAAACTCCTCCCAACCAAAACAAATAGGCATGCCACAGTAATTTATCCACACCTCATCCATCTTATCTTTGTTTTCATACATAAACCTGCGCTTGAGAAGATCATATACTATTTTCATCTAGAAACGAGCATTGTTGTCCTCTGGCAAATAAAGATATTTCTCAAAACAGCTTTTCCTGAAATAAGAATCCAATTTTTGTTCTCAAAGTATTTTCTTGAAGGAGTCAAAAGATTTTCCCATGACTGACTTAACCACGATATCACCCGTTAAATCTATGGCACCATCGCACTATATTCTCACAGGGTAACGATCAATGTTGAAGGTTTTGACCAACTCTTCGCCGGAAGGGATATTAGAATTTAGATCATCTCTTTTGAAATATTCCTCTTCCCCGTGTTCATTATTTTCATCTCCTGATTGAGATAACACTTGTAAAGTAAGCTTATAGAGTGGTGGATGTAGCTGAGCTGCTGCACTTGTTCCTTTACTTGGATTTGATTCGATTTCTTTTATTTTGGAAGCCATGTTATCTTAAATTAATAGGAATATAACATAGATTATAATTGATTAATGCATAACAGTAATAAAAAGTTCCAACAGACAACTAATATGCTGCACCAGGTATGTTATCTGTTGCAACATATAACTGACCTATTGCAATGAATGAGTAATATGTGGGAACCATAAAAACAGCACTATCTATTGCACCTGGTATTTTATCTGATGCAACACATAACTGACCCATTGCAACAGATGAGTAATTGATTGGAAACAATAAAAATAAATCACTAATCTGTTGCACCAGGTATTTTATCTATTGCAACATATAACCAACTTATTACAACAAATGAGTAAACCGTTGGAAAGAATAAAAATGGATCACTAATCTGTTGCACCAGGTATGTTATTTATTGCAATAGATAACCGACCTGTATGAGTAAATCATTGGAAAGAATAAAAGCAGTCCTAATCTGTTGTAAAATGAAGAGTAAATCATTGAAAAGAATAAAAATAGATCACTAATCAGTTATCTGTTGGATTAATATTGTTTAGATTTCTTCCAAACAGAAGAGTCGTCTGTTGCAACAGATGAATGATCTGTTAGATTATTCACCTGTTGTATCAGATTTTCATAGTTGCATCAGATTTTTAAACTGTTGCATCAGATTTTAAAATAAAGAGTAAACCGTTGGAAAGAATAAAAACAAATCACTAATCAGTTATCTGTTGGATCAATATTGTTTAGATTTCTTCCAAACAGAAGAGTCATCTGTCACAACAGATGAATGATCCGTTAGATTGTTCACCTGTTGCATTAGATTTTCATAGTTGCATCAGATTTTTAATCTGTTGCATCAGATTTTCATCTGTTGCATCATATGTTTCATCTATTACATCAGATGTTTTAACTGTTGCAATACCATTTCTACCAAGACAAACAACAAATTAATCCATCAACACCAACATATCACACACACACATACACACTAAGAACATCAACTGTGATAAAAAATCACCAACAAAATCGAATCAACAGTACGACAAAAAAAAGAAGAAATGTTAAAAATTAGGATTTTATTCAGTCCACATTTCAATACCAGAAGAGTAGTTGGCTCAAGTTCCTCTATTTCTTCATAATTTTTTACTTGTGAAAAAAGAAATGGGAGGACGAAGAACTCGAAGTTGTTGTCGCCGGAGAAGTATTCATGTCGATTGACGGTTGAAAGTTGAAAAGAAACTCTCCCGACTATTTATCGCCGGAGGTTGAAGGGAGAAATTTTGCAGAACTGTTGGTTGGGAGAAGCTGGAGAGAGAGGGTGGTTGATTAGGATTGAAGAGGGGTGTGGGTTGGGTTGATTTGTATTTTTGAAAAGATTAGAAAGTTTTAAAAATATTAATCAGGTCCACAATTAACTTAATCAAGTTTCCTAATGATGTTTGACCCTATCTGTTGGTCACCGTCACCAATCCTTCATTCAAGACTTAATAGATACCTTTCCTTCAATTTTCTCATGTTTTTTTATACTTTGTATTTTTATATATGTGTGTATATGGTATATACATGGTATAAACTTCATATATAACATACTTTGCATATTTATATTATAAATATGCTTAGTATGTTTCTTAATACTTTGTATATTTATATATGTGTGTATATGGTATATACATGGTATAAACTTTATATATATCATACTTTGTATATTTCTATTATAAATATAATACTTTATATATTTATGGGTATAAATATAAATTAGCAGTAAAATAATATCTTAAATAAGGGAGAAAATTAAATAAAGGATAAAAATAATGATGAGAGAGAAAAAGAGATATATATTAATTAGGATAGCATTAAGTTTGAAATTATAATTATTTTATTCTTTAAAACTGCTATATACGTAATATTGAAAAAGTAATGTTATAAGAAGAGTTTTATGTAAAAATTTAAAAAATTGGGGTTATATGTAATAATAATAAAAGTTGAAATTGGAGTTGAAAAATTGTGAAAACAACAAAAACCTATTTTCCCTTTTCAGAAGAATTTTCCGAAATTATTTTTTGAATTTTCATGGCCAAACACCACAATTTCCAACTCTGGAAAAAAATTTCGAAAAAAAAGAGAAAAATTTCCATGGCCAAACGGGCCCTAAATTTCACCGCTAAATTTCCAAAATTTCAACAAAAACAACTCAAGACTTCAATTCCCCAAATTCCCATATCAATTTCGCCAAAAAATTCTTAAATTTTGATGTTTTCGGACTAATTTCATCAAATTTTCAGTTCCAAAGATATTTTTTCAACAAATCTTATCTAATTTATCACACTTATTTAATCATAAGTTCAATACCCAAAATAAAAAATTTCAATTTTGATGAAACTCATCACGAGAGGTTAGATCGTAACTATTTAGTGTGGAGTGGTGGTAGAGATAATTGTAATATATGAAGAGGAGAAAAAGAAAAATTTATTTAAAAGGAAAATGAGAAAGAGTAAGAAATGGAAGAGAAAGAAAGAGCTTAAGAAATGGCAAAAAATGAGTTGTAAGAAAAAAAGTTATGAAGAGGAGAGAGAAAACATTATTTAAAAAGAAAGAGGAAGAGAAAAAGATTATTTTAAAAAAACTTGTTTTATTAATTTTTTTTGGGCTCTCAGTGACACTTGGCACGTTTTTATTTGTTATTTAGTCAAAAATTGTGTTTCACGCGTTCCTAGTGAGTGAAAAACACGCGCAGCGCCATGTAGACAAAAAAGGCTCAATTGGATCAAAATTTGGAGGGTTTAAGAGTCTGATAGGTACAAGCCATAGTTGAGGGGTCTAAGTGAATTTTCGAAACAAGTTTGAGTGCCTATCGATGACTTTGGCCTATGGTATATTATATCATATGTCATAAATATATAAATATGCTTAGTATGTTTCTTTATACTTTGTATTTTTATATATGTGTGTGTGTATGGTATATACATGGTATAAACTTCATATATAACATACTTTGTATATTTATGTTATAAATATGCTTAGTATGTTTCTTAATACTTTATATATTTCTGTTATAAATATAGTACTCTATATATTTATGGGTATAAATATAATACTTTGTGTATAAAGATACCAAGTATTATGGTATATAAAGGTAGCAGTTGCAGTTTAAGGTATAAATTTGTTAAACTGGACATATTTTTTTATGAAAAATATGTATCACGGATTTATATTTTTAACATATATATGGTATAAACTATTTATATTTGAATAGTATAATAAAAATGTACATAATATATATATATATATATATATATATATATATATAATCAAATAAAAAATGAGAATAATTTGTGGCAGTGGTAAACTAATCTTCTACAACTTTATTAATTTCATAAATATAGAAAATTATTATCCATTATTAATTACACGACTATAATTCCTTAAACATCCGTATCACAGCAGAAAAATTATTATTATTATTATTATTATTATTATTATTATTATTATATTATAGTAATTATGACATTAGCAGTAAAATAATGTCTTAAATAAAGAAGAAAATTAAATAAGGAAGGAAAATAATGATGAGAGAAAAAAAGAGATATATTAATTAGGATAGCATTAAGTTTGAAATTATAATTATCTTATTCTTTAAAACTGCTATATACGTAATATTGAAAAAGTAATGTTATAAGGATAGTTTTATGTAAAAATTTAAAAGATTGAGGATATATGTAATAATAATAAAAGTTGGAATTCGAGTTGGAAAATTATGAAAACACCAAAAACCTGTTTTCCCTTTTCAGAATTTTTTTTTGGAATTATTTTCCGAATTTTCATGGCCGTTACACCACAATTTCCAACTCTAAAATTTTTTTTTGGAACAAAGGAAAAAAATTTCATGTCAAACGGGCTCAATTTTTTTTTCCTTTTTTCCAATTTTTTTCTTCACTTTTTCACTTTTCCAAAAATTATGGTGTTTGGCCATGAAAATTTAAAAAATTATTTTGGAGTTGGATTCTAAAAAGTGAAAACAACTTTTTGTTATTTTCACAATTTTTCACTTTCGATTTTAACTTTCATTATTATTACATATAACCCCCAATATTCAAATTTTTACACAAATTCCTCTTATAACTACAACCAACCGCTAAAAAAAATTATTATTTATTTTCTATGGTACAACATCATTTTTAATTGTTACAGATATTCTAATCTTTTTTTTCTTTTAACTAAAATTTACTAACGTGAAGTAAAAAATAATAAATGGCAATCTATGGCGAAAATATATTAACTTTTGTTTTGAATGAACTATATTATAGAAATATAAGGCCTAGTACGTTATGTTATTTAAAAATAAAAAAATTAATATTTTTTTTCTTGCCATTCTAATTTTCTATATATGTCATATAATGGCTATGATGATTTTAATATATTATTAAAAAGTGGTCAATAAAGTCGCATATCAAACATAACGTAACGATCCATATTGACGATTACCTTATTTTGGTTTTATGGATTTTCAACAGAGACGAGTGTGGTAATTAGCTTAACAAAAGTTTGTTCTCTTTACCAAAAAAAAATATTCAAGAAAAATCAATATCATCAATAAAGAAAAAGCAAAAAATTAGCACTAATCTATTCAAAAATAATTCATACATAAATTTTTTTTAAAAAGATCAAATTCAATAAAATAATTAATTAAAGTGAAAGTAATTAAGAATTTTCATCAACAAATTTAAAAATATATAAAATATATTTATATCCATCAATCATATTTATCATAATATATTTTCTCTATTCAATTGATTATGGTTAGATAAACTTATTTAGTTCGTGCTTGTGATATTTTTGTTCAAATTTTAGAAAAATAACAATCATAATAATTAATTTGTTGTTAATTATTTTATCAATTGAAGACATATAAATTATTTTCTCAACATTTGGTTGTATGTTAGTAGGTAAATTAGTAGTTGATTGATTTTGTTAATTTTTAAAAGTTGAGGGCATAAAATCATATTTAAAAAAGATTTTTCAAAAGTCTAAAAAAGTTTTTCAAAAAGACATGGTCAAACACAACTCCAACTCCAACTTCATCTTCAACTTCAACTCCAACTCCGAAAAAAAATATTTTTATGGACAAACGACTACTTATTTCAGTATTTCTTTTATTTAGAGGTTGAACCTCCTACATTTCTGTTGTTTGCCCAAATATTTGTTAGGATTTTATTTTACTAAATTAGCCGTATTAATTATGCTTAAAAAATATAAATTTGAGTATTATATACTTCTTCGTCCCAAATTGAGATGATACATTGATTAAGAAAAAAAATTAATAACATGGTTAGTTTACCATAGTGCCCCTATTAAATGATGTTTACATTTTAATTTGAAGAAAAAGTAATTGATGCAAAGGGTAAAACATGGAAAAAAAATTTGACTCTTTTGATTAATGAAAAAGGACAAGTAAAATAGGAAATCAAATTAGAAAATTTGGGACGAATAATTTGAGACGGAGGGAGTATTTTATATAATCATTTAATGATATGCGTAGCAATTGAAAGAACATGATAAACTTCTCTTGATTTCATAAATTGAATAAGTAAATTGAAACAACTAATTTTAGTAAGAGGGTCAACTAAAACGGAATTGAGAATACTAAGAATAGAAAAGTAGAAATATAACAAAATTCTATTGATTTCATAAATTAGACAAGTAGAGTTAACTAAAACAGCTATTATTGCTACATGGATCAAGTAAAATAAAACGGATAAAGTAGTAACAGCTATTATTGCTACATGGATCAAGTAAAATAAAACGAATAAAATAGTATGACTCTTCCATTGTAAAATTTATCAAAATTACTTCCTTCATTCCTAAATAGTTGTCATCATTTTCGTTTATACTCTCCTTAAAAAATCATTAACGACATGCTAAATTTTACTAATTACCCTTATTATTACTCTTCTATATTTAATACTTATCTTTTTTGCATTACATTAATATCTTTTCATATTTATGACTAAAAGTAAAGGTGAAAAATTAAATAATTTTTTTTATGAAATTTAAAGGTGAAAAAATAAATAATTATTTTTGATTTTATGAAATGATAAATATAAAAGCGAAGAAAGTACCCTCAATTAGATAGAATCTCCTGAATCCACGTAAAGTACTGATTTCAATTAATATACGCCTTTTCACCCATTTATTTTAGCAGATCCACTTAACTAAAATAACCATTATGCCAAATTAAGGGTGGCAACAGACTGGAACCAGTACTGTCGGACCGTTTTAATCAAAATCGGTATCGGTACCGACACAGTCTTACTGGTGTATTTTGTCGGAACCTAATTACTAAAATTTTTGGTTGGTCCGCACCGATCCGTTGGTTATCAATGTGGAACCGGATCGGACCGAACCGGCAACCGGATCTATATCGGAAAAAATAATTATATAATTAGCTTATATTCTATAACTTATATTTTATTAATATAATTAACTTAAAGATATTTTAATATAACATTTTTTATTAACTTTTTAAAATAAATTTAAGTTTAATATATCTTAAGAAGTTTAAAACTTTAACTTTAAAATATATCTTTAAGTTTAAGATAATATATATAAGCATTTTTTATTGTATCATAAACTTACAAAATATATCTTTAAGTTTAAGTTAATTTAAAAATTTTAATAAGTTTAATTATATTTATATAATTTTAAGTTATAAAGTTAAAAATTTCTTAACTTTATAAAGTTAAAAGTATTAAACTTTTTTGCCCATAACTTTAAAGTTACAAATATAAATTTTATAATTTCGACTAAGATAATTGCATCAAATAAAAGATAAATTTTAAAATAAAACTAAAGTGAATAGCCTTTATATTTATTCAAATTCCGTACGTTGTACATTTATTACAAATATTAAAAGAAAATCTAATCTACACAACCACATTCTAGGAAGGGTTCCGTTTGAATTAGATCTATACTCTAGAATCTTATTAATATCTATAATATCCATAATAATCTAAGCGCAACTTATCTCTTTCTTCGGTGGATAAATTTTTCGAAATTGGTCTTTTTCCTTATTCCTCCGTTGCTTTCATTCCATCATCACTATTTTCCTCAAATATTTCATTTATTTCGTCTTCAATTTGGGGCGATAATTTTGGGAGCCCAAAATTTCTTCGTTCAGCATTGATCCAATCTCTAAATAAGACCGAAATCTTTAAACTATCCTTTGATAACAAATATTGATGATCTCCAATCATAAATCTTCTTGCGCTAAAAGCTTTTTCAGAAGCAACTGAAAAAGTTTGAGTTGCTAGCACATCTCGAACCACCTTTGAAAGTTTTGAAAATTGTCTGGTACAAGTCTTCCACGATGCTAAAAGTTGTTGTTCTTTATTTGCATCTCTAATACTTTTCCGATCCTGAGGAATATACAAATCAAAATCATTACTTCTAAAATATTGAAGACCAATTCTTCACCCATCTCGTCATCTAAATCATCATATCTATGTTTAGAAGTAGAAGGTTCGGCCAGCGTAATATTTTATTCCATAACTTGATACAAGTTATATAAACTCCTAGCTTTAGGTACTATGTTAGCACAACAAATTTCAACCGATGACTTTTCACGAGGTTAAATTTCTAAATTATTGTAAAAATTTTGAACCATCATCATTACACCATGTTCTTTGTAAAATGGGTTGAATAAAGTAGCAATCAAATAAATTTGTGGAATAGGAACAAAATATTTTTAAAATTTATCAACCATAGATTCAATTGCCTCTTTGCAAGGGCAATTGTTTTTTTATATTTAGCAAGTACTTTAGAAATAGCAGTAATAGTTACCAAATCAGAAGAAATAGTTGGAGTATATTGAGCAGATACTGTGTTCGTAGCTTGATAAAAAAATTTCAAAAATTTATAATGTTCTTCTAATTCAATCCAATCATCATCAGCTAGACTTAAATCAGGATTCGAATTATGAGCATTGTAAACTAATTGAATAGGTTCACGATATACAAGATCAACTTCAAGCATTTGATACAAAGAATTCCATCTTGTAGAAACTTCTTTTGAAACTTTTCTATGCAGAATATCACATTTTCCACATTGAAATTTAAAATTATTCATTATAGACTTTTTTTTATTTTTAAAAATATAACAACAAGCAATTAGAACTTTACAACAACCATTTTCAAACAACTCAACACTATCATGTACTATCAAATTTAAAATATGTGTAGTACATCTCACATGAAAATGATCTTCATCCATAGGACATAGTCTATTTTAAAAAAAATCAACAACTTTCAAATTATTAGAAGCATTATCTAATGTGCATGTCATAGTTTTATCAACAAATTTATAATATTTCAAGCTATCCGCTATTGTACCAGCTATAAAGCTACCGGTTTTAGACTCTTCAACATATTTGTAAGCAATAATTTTTTTTTGTATGTTCCAATGGTGATCAATTCAATGATCCATGACAATAAAATAATCATTATCGAGAACACTACGATCCATATCAGAAGTAATAGATATTCTACCATCAAATTTACTAAATAAGCAACGAAGATAATGACAATATTCAGCTTGAAATTTAAAAATATCATTTTTAATTGTATTTCGTGAAAACCTTTAAAATAGAGATTATATACTCGTTGAATATAATGAATAAAATCGGGATGCGAAGAAAAACTAAAAGACAAACCCATAACAACAATCATTTTCGCTAGTTCTTCTCTATTACATCTTCACTATATGTCGATGATGAACTTGAGCCAGTTGGGTTAAACATGTCTAAACGTCTTTGAACCATATTACCTCCTACAAATTCTTGCGTTAATGGTGTACCACCATTTTTTACCGTAGCCTCATTTTCTAGACGAATAAATTCTTTATGACATCTTCTCAAATGTGTAGTTAGTAATTGTGTACCGCCATTTTTTTTGGGTTAAATGTTTCATAACTCTTTGACCTTTATTGCAAGTAGCATTATTTTTTACCTTATCATGCTCCATAAATTTTCAAACTAAATACCTTTTAGGACGTTCGATACCTTTGACCGTAGTAAATTTTGATAAAGAAAGAAGTTCTTTACTATCTTCAGGTAATTCCGTAACCAGATTAGTAGGGGGAAGGGTATCACCTAACTCTTGTTCTTCTATATCATCTTCTTCCAGTAAGTCTTTCTCAAAATTATCATAATGCCTACTTAGGGTCTCATGGTCTAATTTCATACCGGTAACAACATCGAAATCATTAGGCTGTGATAAAGAAGTTTTACTAAATTTAGGCGGTAATGAACTAGTCGTAGCACTATTTTTTTTATTTCTAAGAAAAATCTTACCAAATATTATTTTTTTACCATTACTATTTTTATGGACATTCATAATTAAAATATTAAAATAAGCAATATAAATATTATAAATCAAAAAATTAATGTAAGTAAACAAATATAGATACTAAAAATAAAAATATAGATATTAAAGTAAATAAAAAGAGATTAAAGTTGTAATATCTTCACAAAATTTTCAACTCCAACTAATACAATAAATATAAATATTAAGAGCGAGTATGAGAATATTAAGAGAGAGTATGAGAAATTGAGAATATTTGTGAAAAAATTAGATATAAAATGATATTTGTAGTGAAAAATTTAAGGGGGTAGTGGGGTAATTGGGGGGTGGGGGGCACAAAATAGCCTTTGCTGCCCCCTCCCCCCCCCCCCTCCCCCGGCTAAAATTCCCTGGCCCCAAAAGAGCCGATGTCATTTGCCAAATATTAAAAAGAAAATTTAAATGGTTAAAATAGTCCGGTCTGCGCCAGATCGAAACCTAAATCAAGATTATCGAAAAATTAATAAGCTCTGCACCGATATCAAATTTCGGACCTTTGAGTATCGATAATCGATTGCAATCGATACCGTTGCACTACCGATACCGCAGCGTTACCAAAACGAAAAAACTCAGGTTTGTTGCCACCCTTATGCCATACACACAAATATAATCATACACCTAATTCTTTCTTATCTTCTTTATCAAATTATCCAAACTAAAAATAACTGAATCAAAACAGTTCGTTATAGAGGTCCTGACATTTATTAAGAGTTTATTTTGTAAAAATAATTTTATTGATTATGCTTTGAAGATTTAAATTTGACTAGTGCTATTTTATATATCTATCTATATATAAATACAAAAGTAAAACATACGGTGTCATCACAGGAAAAACAAGAGTTTTCATTAAAAATTAAATTTAAACTAAAAAATTTAAACACAGTAAAACTGTCAAACATTAAAACTTTAACGACAGTAAAACTGTATTTACAGAAAACAACTTTCAGTAAAACAACCAATAATACAACTTATGAAACAACACTAATTATCAATAAATATTAAACTTAAATTAAAAACATAAAAAAACTGTCACACAACTACCAATATTACAAATTTACATTAACATTAACACTTAATTCTCTATTTATTATTTTTAATTTCATTACTTACAAAACAACACTAATTTTCAATAAAAATTAAAATTAATGGTAATACAAAAAAAACCTTTAAATTAAATATAGTAAAACTATCAAACAATCAATAATATATATTTTAGGTGAACAATATTTATTTATTTTTAAAATAAATTATTTATCATTTACGCTCCCACACTACAAGATTTATTATTTAAAAAATAATAGTTATTATTTTTAAATTTAACACAAAATTTATCTTTAAATAATAATAATTCTATAAAATAGTCAGCATTAAATTTAGATAATTCCTAAAGTATCCCGCACCACTCCTACTACTTAATACTTAAAAACTATTTGCCATCTATGACTCTCACCCCCACTACTTAAAAACTGTGCCATTTACGATTTACTTTAACTTTCTGTAGTTTGATTAATTCTTCTTCCTAAAAGAGACTACAACATACAACCATAAAAATATGGCTTTACAATTTTATAAGATCTCACAAATTACAAGCAATTCAATGCAATGAAATTTGAAAGTAAGAATGGTTCGATTGTGGCAAATTTTAGATAAATTCAAACCCGAGATACCCTATTCAACCAAAATACTTTTACAGAATGCAAATGTACTTACTATTTTCTTTATCTTTTAAGTTTACTGCTTCACTTTGTTTTCATAATTAATATTACCGTTAATTTTACTGTCACTGTTGTGGATGCATTTAATCATACTAATTTTATTTTCAAAATTTTTTTAATGTAGGAAGATCATATACATGCATCAATTGGCAAGTATGGCATCAAGTTTTTCAGGATCAAGTTAGAGGAACTCGAGTTATATCGGATCAACTACTTTGTCGTTACATCAAATTTCAAAAAAATTAAGACAACGACGCACAAACACAGGTTGATTCTCATAAAAATGACTTTTGTTGAGAAAATTTTTGATTCTTCATTTCCTTTGGACATATTTAATTTGCGTCCATTTGAACAACTGATAATTCAACAGAACGTTGATGACAATGAACTATTCGGTAATTACTTTTTTTCATGTCACTTCAATTTTAGATAGATAATTTTTTTTTCATTTGCACTAACCTTTACATTTATTGATGTCACAGGTCAGGTTGTGACATATGAATCAATTCAAACCTGTCATCAAGGAAGCATTAATAGTATTTTTATAAATATTGTCTTAAAAAATGAAAAGTATGTATTTTTTTTCCATTTCACAATACAAACTGCAACATACAAAAAACTATTCTATCAAAAAATTAATCATACTTTACTGATTAATTGCCTAACCTATTATTTAATATAGGAGGAATAGGTTTTCTACAACTTTATGGGAGAACTTGTGGATCAAATTCAACCTCATTTGATTGCAGCTCTAGATGAACCTTTGATTGTGGTTCTTCAACTTATGAAGGCTCAAAAATTTAGAGGTATAACTAATTAAATATGTAATGTAAATTATATTTTTTTTATATTATATTTTATTTTTAGAATATAAAATAATTTTTTCGCAGATGTCTACTTTGTTCGTAGTTGTTGGTATCAATCTAAGCTATGGATAAATTCATCTCTGCCGCAATTTATTGCGTTTAAATTCATGTTTGTCATCACTTATTTTTAAAAATATTCATCAATTAAATATTAAATATATAATATAAATTATATTCTTATATTTTTTTCAGATTAAATACAACATGTGATTCTAACTATGAACGACTTAGCTAGACATGTTCTCAACAAAGTTACTCTCTTACTGATGAGTTATTCAAAGAAATTGTACCTTTCAAATATATCAGTGCTTTGACTCTCTGCACCGATGTGAGTTGAACAATTTTCTAAGTTCATATTGATTTTACACAATTCGTTAGAACAATTATTAACAATAATATTTCTCATAAACAGGAAGCTACCTATTGAATTGCTGCAAAATTTGTATGTTTGAATCTTGAACATGGATGGTCATATTTGGCTTGTAATAAGTATCTTATAAAGGTTGAACCAGATGAAAGTTCACATTTTTGCTCAAAATGTAATGTATAAGCAAAAGTTATTCACAAGTTATTACAATTCTATACGAATTTATTTCTCTAACAAATAAATATTTTAACATGATAAAAGTGTGACTTTCAGCTATAGGCTACAAGTTTGTGTAATGAATGTAACTGGTATTATCATTTTACTGTTTTGGAATCGCAAAGCTATGCAACTTATAGGAAAGTCCGCAAAAGAATTAAAGGAAGGATTAATTTCCGATGATGAATGTTCATATCCAAGTGAGTTGGATGAAATCTGCAAAGTTATTAAGTTTGTTGATGATGAAGCCCTTTTCAAGGAATACAACCATCCTTCACTAACTTACATTGTAAGTTCTACTCACTAATATAAATCCTATACAATAGTAATTTTTTTTTAAATATCATAAATGAATTCTTTTTTATGACATTACTGTTTGTATTAGGAGCCCTTATTTGAAGGTGGACAAAATTATGGAGGAAATGAGCGCTTTGAGGTAATTATAAATTATATTTATGAGTCTTTTAGACTATTTTTTATACAAGTATAATAATTTTGTGTTGGAGTAATTGCATACATTTTATAATGGATATTTGGGACATTTCATCGCCAAATTCATCCTGCAAATTACCTGCTCTCTGCCATATCAATATTTAGACAAAGAGATGATAATCATTAAAAGCTTCAACATAATATATTATAAAGATATACAAGAAAATTTAAATGCTTAATATAATCTCATGTTAGTTTTCTTTGAATTTAACTTGACACAAACTTTACACTACACCTTTATAGGCTCCCATCAAGAACAGTCTTTCAGAATGTGGATCATCCCTAACAGATATCAGTGTTGATACGACTGAAAAACAGACTTTCAAGAGAAGCAAATATGTAGGGTTCCCAATACAGGAATATGATGATGACTGCAATGACAAGCAATCCACGAATAATGTTCGTAAAGTGATTAAGAAGGAAAAAAATATGATGTGGGAAGTGCATGGTCAACTATATTTACTTTTCTGCAAATTTTAGTTTTAATTTATTTTTATTATAGTATAACCTAAGTTTCATGTACTGATTATGAACAAGTATTATATTAGATTTTTTTGCAATGTACTAAAAATTATTTGTTGTTGTTTCATTTTTCTTTATTCACTTTGTATGATTCAATTTTATTTTACATAAATTTATCATCAATGTCTATTGCTTTGGAAAAGAAAAGGTTACAGTTATATTGCAACATACTACAAAAACAGGTAGAAAGACAATACTAGCAACCAACATGAAGAACATATTCCTCAAAAGTAAACAATTAATGCACAAACAGAACATGTTAGTTCCACCCTTCACATGTTTATAGGTCATTTATAAATGTCAAAACATATTTCTTTCACAATTAAAAAAATATTTACACTGCCACAACTGAACATGTTAGTGATGCCCACATCATGACATTAGTACCATTAACTTTAAAATGCAAATTTCAATAGTTCTACTACTACATAAAAGAGGTTATTATGGTAGACACACCTAGATGCTTCAACTCTATATTTCCCTTTATACTAAGATATCCAGTAAAAAAAAAACATTCACAAATAATTAAAAAAGATAATTGCGTGCCACTTGAGTGTAAGAACAAGTTGCAGTTATATTTTCTATGACAATATGGACAAACCTCTGAGACTTCCTCTTCTTCAAATTCAGAATATTTGCTCATAAAAAATAAATAACAGGAAACTTAATATGGTGTTAAAATTTCACTAGACACTAAATCAATATCTCTAAGGATTTGAACAGCAAGATACGAAATACATATTAGAGGTTTGCTATGCTCCGAAGCACTTAATACATTAAAATTTTTCTTTACACTTCGTAACAAGGAACAACAGTTTTTTCCACTCACCAACAAAGTAATTATGATCATATCTCTTGAGTGAGGCAGTAACACGTCTTACTGATGTCCTTTTATTTTCTGCATCATTTTCATAAATTCTCTGCTTCTTTTTTTCATCCATGGACAAACTTGATTTTTCTTTGTACATATTCCACTCATCTTCACTGTCATCCACTTTATCCATTGTACTATTTGCCCAAAAACTCTTCTTCTTGATTGACGCTTCAATAAATTGTTCTCCATTTAATATAGTTGTTGCTATGAAGGCAGTGAACTACAAAAAGGTAATTTCCCTGAAAATTTAATTATATCTTTTGGACTATTTTTTGGTTTTGACTTAGGTGAAACATCACTTTCCTGGCTTCTTGTGTTACTGGGTATATGATGTTCATCACTTGGTGGAAAAACCTCATAACCATCAGTATCATCTTCCTACTCACCAACATAGTAGTCTCATTATCTCTTGAATGAACCAATAGCCAATCTACACAACTGAATAATAAAATCAAATTACAAAACTTATCTCAGACAAAGAAACCTATAAAAGTAAACAATATCTATGATACATTAGTTATTTATATGAGGCTACATGCGATATAGTTTTCCTATATATATTTAGCATGCCATATGACTTAAAACAAAATATCATCATAATACATATAGTTCTATATATACAGGCACTTGGAGATTAGATTTATTTTGCCAAGGAAGTGTGCATTAACCACAATTTCAAATGTTAGATTATTGTGAAAGGATTAGAATCATATAACACCAATTATTGAGCCCATGCATGTAGTCCTCTATTTTTATCAATAAGTTGCTTTAATATGATTTCTTTAATACAATACTTTATATAAACAGAACAAGAAAACAAATTAGTTCCTTTTAGCTCAACTGTTCCTTTTACTATCCTCTATATTAAAAATAGTTACACAATACATCTATTAATTACAGGCATTATCCAATATATTTTTCAAAGCATTGAATTACTTATATTCAAAGAATAATATGATAATATACTCCTATCATTTACTGTCTTGAGTCAGGGGTCTATCGGAAACAACCTCTCTACTTCTTCGGAGGTAGTGGTATGGACTGCGTATATTTTACCCTCCCCAGACCCCACTATGTGGGAATATACTGAGTTTGTTACTAGATATATTTTTCTTTATTAAACTATTTTAAAATATTAATATAATACAAAATAAATACAACTTTATAAGCAAATTTTAAACATTATGAAGAAAGGTAGTATACTTGTTGGACAAGTCTTGCCTCTAAGACAAGAGTTATAGAATATCTCATAAATCAAGACACAATGTGGTAGTGTTAACTCTGGCCCATGTGGCGTAACTTGCTTTTTGAAAGTCTTTGGAATAATTCATGCCTCTAAGGCAAGAGTTATAGAATATCTCATAAATTAAGACATAATGTGGTAGTGTCAACTCTTACCCATAGGGCATAACTTGTTATTTAAAAGTCCTTGATTTATAAAACATCTCATAAATCAAAACACAGTGTGATAGTACCAAATCTTGCATATGGAGTATAACTTGTTGTTTAAAAGTCCTTAGACTAAGTCCCGCCTCTAAGGCAAGAGTTATGAACATCTCATAAATCAAAACATAATGTGATAGTGTCAACTCTTACTCATGGGGTGTAACTTGTTGTTTGAAAGTCCTTGGGTTAAGTCTTGTCTCTAAGGCAAGAGTTATAGAATATCTCATAAACCAAAACACAATACGATAATGTCAACTCTTGTCTATAGGGCACAACTTATTACTTGAAAACCCTTGGTCTGAGTCTTTCCTCGAAGGAAAGATTTATAAAGCATCTCATAACATCAATACACAATTGGGTAGTGTCAACTCTTGCCCATGGGACATAACTTGTTGTTTGATGGTCCTTGGGCTGAGTCATACTTCTAAGACAAGAGTTATAGAACATTTCAGAAGTAAGAACATAATTTTTTAATGTTGAATCTTGCCCAATGTACATAACTTGTTTGAAAATTCTGGGGATAAGTCGTTCCCCTAAGGCAAGAGTTGTAAAATATCTCATAAATGAAGACATAATGTGGTAGCGTCAACTCTTGTCCGTGGGGTATAATTTTTTGTTTGAAAGTCCTTGATCTAAGTCTTGCCTCTAAGGCAAGAGTTGTAGAACATCTCATAAATGAATACATAACGTGGTAGGATCAGCTCTTGCCTATGGGACATAATTTATTGTTTGAAAGTCCCTGAGTTAAGCCTTGTCTCTAAGGCAAAAGTTGTAGAACATCTCATAAATGAAGACATAATTCGGTAGTATCAATTCTTGCCCGTGAGACATAATTTGTTGTTTGAAAGTCCTTAAGATAAGTCTTGCCTCTAAGGCAAGAGTTGTAGAAAATCTTATAAATGAAAACATAACATGGTAGAGTCAACTCTTTCCCATGGGGCATAATTTGTTATTTGAAAGTCCTTGAGCTAAGTCTTGCCTCTAGGTGAAGAGTTATAGAACATCTCATAAATCAAAACACAATGTGATAGTATCAACTCTTACCACAAAATGTAACTTCTTGTTTGAAAGTCATGTCTTACTTCTACAATGTGGTAGTGTCAACTCTTACTCTTGGGGCGTAACTTGATTGGAGGAAATTGAAGAAAGAAAAATAATAAAAATTACAAAAAAAAAAGAAAATAAAAAAAAATATTTTTTAAAAATAAAAATCAAAGAAAATAGAAAAGAAAAATAAAGAAAATATAGAAGTTGAAGGGAGAAAAAAAATAAAGGTTGAGAAAATAAAAAAAGAGACAAAACAAAAATTAAAATTGAGAAAAAATAAAAAAATAAAAAGGAAAAAATTTTTTAAAAATAAATAGAGGTTGAAAGGAGAAAGAAAACAAAATAAGGGTTGAGAAAAATTTAAAATTAAAAATAAAAAAATAAAAATCAAAGTAAAGTAAAAAAGAGAATTTTTTCTTTAAAAATAAAAGTTGGGAGGAGGAAAAGGGAAAAAAAGTAAGGATTGAAAAAAATATTTAAAAAAAGAGAGAGAGAGAGAAAAGAAAAGAAAAGAAAAGATAAAGATTTAAGTAAAATAGAAAAGAGAAAAAAATAAAGGTTGAAAGGTAAATAAATATGAATTTGTTTAGAAATATTTGAGATATTGAGCAACAAATAGATAATTATCTATAATATATTAATAGTGTGAAGACCCTTAAAAAAGTGATTTGAAATTATTTTCTCCATTTAAAAGACTCTGTAATAGATAAAATCATCTTTTCACTATTTTTCGCAAATTATAATTTAATTATTTGATGATTTAAACACAATATTGAATCCTAAAATATATATATGAAAAGAAAAAAGAAAAAGTCCGAAAACATATGGTAATAAAAAATATTAAAGTAAGAAGAATTTAGAAAAAAAGAACTACTAAACTCCTAAGTTTTAGGAATTATATGTGTGTATGGTTTTTTTTTTTTTGAAAAATAAGACACAGTCGTTTTTAGGTTTCTTCCTTCATTTAAATCAAATTTTTGGAAAAAAAAAATTATTTAAATTTCCTACAATACTATTGTCAAATTCGTCTCCTATTTGATTTATGAATATTCCCTTTTTACCAAACTTCGTGACTTTTTTCCAGCAATATCACTTGTGTCCTATTTGAAAAAAAAAAAAAGTTTCAGTAGCAAATAGGAGGTAGTTTTCTTAGTATTGTTAATTCCTACATAAAAAGTAAATCAAACTCTCATATATGTCCAAAAAAACAGGCTACGGTCCTTTTTGCAAATAGGAGTCCTTATAAGATTTACGTCGTAATTATTGTTTCTTCTTAAATAGAGATACAACACCGAAACATCTGCTCTTTTTTGTCTCGCTCTGAACAAGTTTATATGATTCGTTATTGATTGATTCTTCAATATTCTTGTGCAGATGAAGGAAGATTAATGTGTAGCTTGCGATTGAATTGTGCCGATTAACAACGAATTTGAAGGTATGTTCTCTTCATTTTATTTCTCATTTATATTGAGGCACAATTATTAATATAAGGTTCCCAGGTGCAATGAGAAATATGACTTCAGATGTAATAGAATCATAGCACTTGCATAACATAAAAAACAACTTTGCTTCCTCTTTATTGGAAGAGTTCAAGAGCAAAAGTCTGGAGTTTTTAGAGTTTTAATGTGGATAATATTGATTCACGTAAGGTTTACAGTGAATATTACTTTGCTCGCAATTAATTTTCTTGGTTGCTTAGGTTAGCTTCGAGTGTTTTTTGCTATTTCGAAGGTGAATCTAGTGGATTGAGTTGTTTTATCTTGATTTAAATATTTGAGAGATATGATATTAGCATTTTTACGGTTTGAGATGGTGATGTTGTGGCAATGCACGACTCATGTAGCACTATTTTTCTTGGATTGGATCAAATTTTTTTTTGATTAATCAAAGCTTATTAGATTGATTCCCTCGTTCTACTTGTTGTTTGGATTTCCATACAAGCACAACATTCGTCCATGATGGCAATTCCAATGGCCAATGATAGCAACTTCAAAGATGACCAGTTTCATGTTTTATCCACTGAAGATATTATTAGGGCTTCATGCCTTCTTGACAACGAAATTGAATCATAAAGATTTCAATCTCTCTTCGTTTGCCCTACTCACAGTTATTTGTTTTTGTTGAATTTTTTTGTTCTCAAATTTTAGGTTTTGCTAAGGAGACTAATTCATTGACTTGAATGGTGTGAATAAAGATTTAGGATTTTCATCAGGAAAATGCCTAAAAGATTCATTGTGATGGTCCGAAATGAGAATGAAAAAGAGCTGGAAAAATCGAATGTCTTTTCTTCTATAACAAGTGCAACTACGACAATGGAACTAGAGCGGTTAGTGGCCGGAAGGCAAGGACTTTGCAACGAGTAACAAGTATTTTTTCATGGAAGTTTCAGCTAGAATTGGGGAGAATGTGTTGGCAGCGTTTGGTAAAAGGGCAGAGGATCGGAAGCGGAAAGTTTGAAGTGGTGGAGGAATCTATGAGAATTACAATTCGGAATTGGAGAAAAAATAGGATTGACAATCATAGAATGAGAAGATATACTCATGCATATGATGTGGTTGACAATGCAGCTTCGTCAACGGTTTCTTCACAAATTTCAGCATCGACATCTCTAGTATCATATCTGACAAAGAAGAGAACAAATTCACATGTAAAAACTGTTGGGTTCAGTTACAAGTGTGAATGAAAAATGAAGAAAATTAGTGGAGGGGAAAATGAGATAACACTTAAAAAGGAAAGTGTACTCAAGAATAAGAAAAGTGTACTAATTCTCCCACATTGGTGGGAGAATAAAACTTTCATGTGTTCTTATTAAGAAACACAAACTCGAAATAGATAGTAAGACCAGAACCAAGAGGTGCCTTGCGCCGTCGTCGTTGTCACTCGCTCGGCTTCGGATTTGAATTTGTCAAATGATCGATGAGATTAAGTTTTAGACAAAGTTTAATAGAAACTTGGAAAAAACCAGTCCGAAAATCCAATAAAAAATTACAATATTTTTTGCCTCCATCAACGTGCATACGAAAGCATGCAAAAACGCTGAAAGTAAGGGTGTTAAGTGGGTCGGGCCGGGTCAACCCAAAACCGGCTCGTTAAGTTTAACTAGGTTTTGGGCTGGGCCAGGCCGGGTTGTAGTTAATTGGGTCAGGCCGGGTCCAGGTTCAATAGTAAAATCCTTAAAAACAACCCTGAACTGACCCACTTAGCTCAACCCGGTCTAACCCACCTAAACCCAATCAAACTCAGTTAAAAATCCGGTCAAAAACTAATTATTTTTTTTCTAATATACCCTATATATACCCACCTATTTATATTTTAAATACATTAAACAATATATACACACTATATATAGAGTATATACTACATTAGAATTTAAAAAATATATACACATATACACAATTACACATATATACGTAACATTCAATATATACGACCATACGTACTAATTTAAATAAAACATATACTAAAATATATATATATATATATATATAGTTATATACTAATTTATAAAACATATACACATGTATATGTTAAATATATACGTCTATAGAAGATATATACACATATATACACACCATTCAATTATAGGTACTACTTTAAATAAAACATATACTGTAATATATATATATTACAATATATACACACACTACATAAATATTTATATACTATTTTATAAAACATATACACAAATATACGTTAAATATATACGTCTATAGAAGATATATACACATATAGACATACCATTCAATATATATGTACTACTTTAAATAAAATATACTACAATATATACACACACTATACATATATAGTTATACACTAATTTATAAAACATATACACATGTATACGTTAAATATATACGTCTATAGAAGATATATACACATATATACGTACCATTCAATATATACGTACTAATTTAAATAAAATATACTACAATATATACACACACACCCCATAGATATAGTAATATACTGTACTAATTTATAAAACATATACACATGTATATGTTAAATATATAAGTCTATAGAAGATATATACATATATACGTATCATTCAATCTATACGCACGACTTTAAATAAAATATACTGTAATATATATACACTACAATATACACACACACAATATATATAGTTATACACTAATTTATAAAACATATACACATGTATACATTAACTATATACGTCAATAGAAGATATAAACACATATATACGTACTACTTTAAATAAAATATACTACAATATATATACTACAATATATACACACACTATACATATAGTTATATACTAATTTATAAAACATAAACATGTATATACACATATATACGTTCCATTCAATATATACGTACTACTTTAAATAAAATATACTACAATATATATATAGAGTACAATATACACACACACACTATATATAGTTATACACTACTTTATAAAACATATACACATGTATACGTCTATAGAAGATATATACACATATATACGTACCATTCAATATATACGTACTACTTCAAATAAAATATACAACAATATATATACTACAATATATACACACATTATATAATAGTTTTATACTAATTTATAAAACATATACACATGTATACGTTAAATATATACGTATATAGAATATATAGACATATATACGTATCATTCAAAATATACGTACTACTTTAAATAAAATATACTGCAATATATATACTACAATATATACACACACTATATATATAGTTATACACTAATTTATAAAAACATATACAAATGTATACGTTAAATATATACGTCAATAGAAGATATATATACATATATACGTACTACTTTAATAAAATATACTACAATATATAAACAACGATATATTAACACACTATATATATAGTTATATACTAATTTATAAAACATATACACATGTAAACGTTAAATATATAAGTCTATAGAAGTTATATACACATATATACGTACCATTCAATATATACATACTACTTTAAATAAAATATACTACAATATATATATACTACAATATACACACACACACACTATATATAGTTATACAATAATTTATAAAACATATACACATGTATACGTTAAATATATACATCAATAGAAGATATATACACATATATACGTACCATTCAATATATACGTACTACTTTAAATAAAATATACTACAATATATATAGTTATATATTAATTTATAAAACAAATACACGTGTATACGTTAAATATATACGTCTATAGAATATATATACAAATATATACGTACCATTCAATATATATGTACTACTTTAAATAAAATATACTACAATATATACACACACTATATATATAGTTATACACTAATTTATAAAACATATACACATGTATATGTTAAATATATACATCTATAGAAGATATATACACATATATACATACCATTCAACATATACGTACTATTTTAAATAAAATATACTACAATATATATATAGTTATATATTAATTTATAAAAAGTATACACATGTATACGCTAAATATATACGTCTACAGAATATATATATATATATATATATATATGTACCATTCAATAAATACGTACTACTTTAAATAAAATATACTACAATATATATACTACAATATATACACACTATATATATATAGTTATACACTAATTTATAAAATATATACACATGTATACGTCAAATATATATGTCTATAGAAGATATATACACATATTTATGTACCATTCAATATATGCGTACTACTTTAAATAAAATATACTACAATATATATACTACAATATATACACACACTATATATATAGTTATATACTAATTTATAAATATATAAACATGTATACATCAAATATATATGTCTATAGAAGATATATACACTTATATACGTACCATTCAATATATACGTACTACTTTAAATCAAATATACTTCAATATATATACTACAATATATACGCCTGGACTGGGCTTGTTTCGGGTCGGGTTAACTAGGACCACAACCAAAAATAAACCAGCCCGGTACTCGGTACCCTACAGCCTATGGGCTGACGGGCCGGGTCAAACCTAGCCGGGTTTTGTAAGTGGGCCAGGTCGAGCCGGGTCCGCCCGGCCTGTTTCATAGGTATAGATGAAAGGTTTCTCGAAAGGGACACAACTCTTTGAGTAAAAGACACACCATTTCGGAAAGCGATGACTGTTTGGATGGTTGTGACTGTTCCGAAAAGCCATACTATTTCGAATGGACAGACATGACTCTTTAGAAAAGATACACCTTTCTGATGAATCATTGCCTCCTTTTCGAAGGGGCACTTCATGGCTATATAAACCTGCATTTTTCACAGGTTTAGTACAAAAATTCTGCATTTGAAAAAACATTTCTTGCTTTTAAAAACTCCGTGTGATCGTCTCCCGTTGAGTGAGTTCGAAGAAAACCAGAACGTTTGAGGTACCACTACATTCTGGTTGTGAAGCCATTTTATCTTGGGAGGAAAATTTCGCAACCTCAGGTACTTGAGGAAAATTACTTCCTTAAGGACATTCCGTGAATTCGGAGGACTTGACGTATTCTGTTTTCATCTTATTTCTTAATAAAATAATACTTTTCTTTGATATTTCATTTGAACTTGTGTTGAAGGTGTTAGAAAACTTGATAAGTGTTCTTGATATGATCTTGAACTTGTATTAAAGTTGTTTTTTCAAAATACAGATTGTGTACCCGAAACAACAAAAAGAAACAAAGCTGATTTTTTATTATTAATCTTTTTGATTGATAAAGCTAATATATGATCACTATAGATTTAGGGGTAAGTTTTAGGAGCAAACAACAAATACTTGAAGAAAGAACAAATGCAAAAAAAACAATGAAAAGAGCACGCAAACAAACAAAGCTTGGGCACGGATATTTGGTGCAAGGAGCACACAAACAACAAATGCTATAGGATACAAAGAGATAAATAGTTGAAGAGCTATTGATACAATTGATGCATAGGTGTCATAGGAATTTCTGCTCAAATTCAACCCAGATTGAGATTAGTATGTTAATTGCGTTCTTTTTTTCAATTAGTTTATTAGTTTGCTAATTATCTTTTTCATATTGTTGTAGTTCTTCTTCAATTCAGGTGTGTATATGTTTATATTTTTTTATATATTAATAGAGATCTTGATAGTATATATGTTTGAAGAGATAAATTTACTTGTGATTTGAAGTAAGTTTTCTAAAATTTTGGTTTCTTTTCGAAATTTGATTATCCTATTAGATGACAACATTAGAGTGGATAATAGGTGTTGCAAGTTTGATATTTATGTTATGTGTACTTTTCTCTAATTAAAACGAATTTATTATTGACTTATTTAGTTATTAGGGTCAACCGCGTGGTCTCAGAGGAGAGTTTAGACTTAACCAAGTACGTATGTGACAGGGAATATGAAATTATTTGTAAATTCTAACCTTTTGTTATCGCTTTAGATGGTCTACACACCCATAAGGATAATTCAAGAGATATAAAGCTTCAAAACACACCTATAAATTAATATGATTTAGTTTAATTGATTGTGCATAAAAAAAAAATTTCTAACTAAATGCACGTTTTCGCGCATTCAAAATAATAGACATTATAGAAGTCTTAGGGTCGTCTGGTTGAGAACAAGTTATCTCGAGATGAACTATCTCGGAATAAGTTATCCCACCATATATATGAGATTACTTTTTCTATCATCAAGATATAAATGGTGAGATAAATAATTTTTGAACTAACCAATACCTCCTGTCACACCCATTTTTTAACCAAAAAGAATTAATTTTAAAATTTGAAAGGAGTTTTTATTATTAAAGTGACAAAATAAAAATTATTTTGAAAAGAATTCATTTTACAATTAACTCAGAGTCGCCACTTGACATAAATCTGGTGTGCCAAGTCACCTTTGAAATATTTTTTTTCAAAATGATTTGACTCTTTAAAACTGGTTTGCGAACAGAGATTACGGTTAAGGAATTCTATTGACTTAGGGAAGGTGTTAGGCATCCCACGATCCCGTGGTTCAATCACGGTCTCTTTGTGGAGTATATCAACTATTTTTGGCACTACGAATGTATAAAGCAAACAAAAATACATAAAACAATCAATCAAACAAACAAAATAAAACAAATCCAAAATATAGTGTCCAGCCCAATTATACAATCCAAAATAGAAAAATGCAAAAATATAAATCCTATTCTAACCTACACTAATCCTAAACTACGCTCCAATGCTTTACCCGTTGCCTCGGGCCTTCATCACGAACGTCCCCCGAGTACAAATATTTCTGGACATTCCTCGGTGAATAAGTACAATATAACCTCGGGGCATTCCTCGATGAATGAATACATCTTCAAATCTTGTGCGATAAAGTGGAAAGAACTATTCACATGCACATTCAAACATTCAATAAAACATCATTCCTAAAATTTGCCTACCCGACTTAGCATTCGCCTACTAGTTTTGACTTATCACAATTCCAAAAAATTCAATATAATCAATGATCCAAAATTAAAATGAATTCACTTTATTGTTTAACCCCTTCCCATGTTTCTTTTAACATATGAATTTTAACATGAAAATAGTCGTCCACCCATATAAACATCAATTTCATACCACGACTAGTTATTCAAATAAACAACACCAAACATCAATAAAATTATCCAATCCACAATCATAAACACACAACCATTACATCACCCAACAAATAGAATACAATATCAAACCAATATCCGTAATCATATAAAAAAATTAAGAAATAGAGTTGAGAAATAGATCTCACTGCCACTTTCAACTAATTATCATTAAATTAAACGAGATGAAATCCGCACTGGAACCTCGAATCAAACTTCAATCCAAACAAACCAACTTGAATAGCTTCACTGCTTTCCACCAAAATCATGAATGTCGCCCTAGGATGTCTTCCAGTAGGTTTCACCAGAACTGAACTCAATTAGGGTCAAGTTTGGTTGAGAAATCAGATGTGGGATGGAGGTAATGGGTTCGTCGGTCCTCATTGGCAGAGCCTATTCCGGTGAAAGTCATCGGTTTTCACTATTTTGTGGCATTAGTTGGCGTCAGTGACGTTTTTTCGGCGAGAAACTCGCTGGAGCAGTCAGCCTCCCCTATTCTCTCTCTCTCCTGATCTCTTTTCCTTCTTTACCCCTTTCTCTCTTTCTTGATCTCCCTTATTATCCTCTCCAGTCAGCTCTCTCTCTATTTTATCCATTCTTTCCTTTTTTGGTGTGTGTAGTATGTGATGTTGTATGCCGGTGAGTATATCAGTGAGTGTGTGAGAATTTGTTATGATGTTTATGTATTTTTCCCCATGAGTCAGTGTGTGTTCTGTGTTTGAATTATTGAAAAATTTGAGGTCTGTGTTTCTGTGCTTCTATGGAAAAAATGAATCCCCCATCCCCCTATATATTGATGTGTGTATATAAATAGTGGGGGTGAGTGATATGAGCTCTCCCAATTGTGAGTGTCAGTGAGGGTCTCTTATTCTCGAATGAAAATTCGATCCAAGTAGAAAAAAATATGACTTTTATGAGGGGGTGGGGTAAGGGTACATGTGGGGTATGTGAAGGGTAGGGTATGGGGTGGTGAGGTGTAAAAATTAGTTAGGATAAGAGAATATTAAGGATTGAGGATTTAATTTATTAGGATTTATTGTATTTGTTTTCTTGTAGGGAAAGTGTAGAATGGGTGAGGGTCCGTGGTAAGGTGAGCTAAAAATGAATAAAATTAAACTTCGATGGGGGGGGGGGGGGGGGGGGACAAAATTAGGTGTCTACATCATGCCCCTTTTTGTCTATAAACACAAAGTGTTTTCAAACAAAAAAGTAGACAATGAGACCAAATTTTGACCCGACCATTATTCAAGGAAAGAAATAGGAGAAAGAAGGGCAACCGAGTTGGGGAGTCAATTGAGGTCCCGTCGAGGTTCCGGTCCGCGGCTCTGGCATTACATCAAAGATGAAAATTAAAAGTTAAAACATAAATGAAATAACAAAAATCCTATCTATGTAGTTTCTTTTGCTTTTGACTTGCTATTTCATTACCTTGTTCTTCAAGCGGGCTCCTAACTTGCAATTTCTTCAACTTGTTGCTTGGTTTTCAATTTCTTCACCCTGTTCTTCAGGAGGGTTCCTAACTTGCTATTTTTCAATCTGTTGACTTTCAATTTTTTGATTTTCTTGCTTGACTTTAAACTTCTTCACCTTATTGCTTGACTTTCAACTTCTTCACCATGTTGCTTGACTTTTCATTTATTCGCCCTGTTCTTCAGGAGGGCTCCTGAAATCACTACTAGAGAGAAAATTCTTCCAAACAAAGATTATGATAAAGAAGATTCCATTTTCCAGAAAAGTAAAGTTCCAAACAACAGGAATTAAATTTTTTGTCCTAGTTTATCATCGGAGGACTTGTGTGAAAGTCACATCATAACTACTTGAAAAACCCGAACAAAGAAATGCATCTTCTATGAGTTAATTGGAATGATTCGACTAGAAAGTGCATTTTCTAGGAGTTAAAGAAAATAACTCGACTAAAAAGTACATTTTCTAGGAATCACGGGGAATGACTCTACTAAAAGGTGCGTCTTATAGGAATCAAGGGGAATGACTTTACTAAAAGGTATGTCTTATAGGAATCAAAGGAATGACTTGACTAAAAGGTACGTCTTATAGAAATCAATGGTAATGACTCAATTAAAAGGTACATATTATAGGAATCAAGGAGAATGAGTCGACTAAAAAGTACATCTTAAAGGAATCAAGGGAACGACTCGACTAAAAGGTACATCTTATAGGAATCAAGGGGAATGACTCGACTAAAAACTACATCTTATAGGAATCAAGGGGAATGACTCAACTAAAAGGTACGTCTTATAGGAATCAAGCGGAATGACTAGACTAAAAGGTACATCTTATAGGAATCAAGGGAATGACTCGACTAAAAGGTACGTCTTATAGGAATCAAGGGGAATGACTCAACTAAAAGGTACGTCTTATAGGAATCAAGGGGAATGACTCAACTAAAAGGTACGTCTTATAGGAATCAAGGAAATGACTCGACTAAAAGTTACGTCTTATAGGAATTAAGGGGAATGACTTGACTAAAAGGTATGTCTTATAGGAATCCAGGGAATGACTCGACTAAAAGGTACGTCTTATAGGAATCAAGGGGAATGACTCGACTAAAAAATACGTCTTCTAGGAGTCAAAGTTTAATTTAAGAAGTGCATCACCTAGCAATCCAAAACTGAAATATCTGGACAAGGAAATGTGTCTCCGAGGGATATAGGATAATGAATTATACCATAATTGGATTATCAAACCTGTGCAGCAACATTGCCCCCTTGTATTTGTAGATGTGATAAATTACGGACTTTGATGTTTAGGCTTTGAAGTCCTTGATTTGAAGGTAACATGTGTTCCTGTTTCATACAAAGAAAACCTGTAAGTTTAAAACACGGTGGCTGGTTTATGGCTTTAGCTTTCACGACAATCGCTCTTGACCTCGTCACATTTAATCTTGCTTCTAACCATTAGCATATGTGATTGAATTTCTGCATCATTGATCCAAACCCAGATTATTAAAAGTGACTCTGAAACAAATATAGTATCTTTGCTTTTCCATGTTTCTCAGATAAACCCTTTGAACCTTGGTATTTCCATGAGTTCCCAGACTTGTCTGTTGACAAAACTTTCTGTATGCCTCATTTCAGCCCATAATCATATCTCTTTTATGTGCTGGCTTTTGTCTTGCTTTGTGCAATTTAAGAAGCTGGTAGCCAGTTTTGAAATCTTTCTCACTTGTTTTGACATGGACTTGACTCAAAGACACGAAAAAAATGACATTGATTTTTTTATTTGGATAACTGACTCAAAAAACAAAAATAAAGATAAGGAATACAATGAATGTTCCCGTTTGAAATAAAGAAACAAAAAATTTATCTAAAAATGACAGTCAACTCTAATGATTATATCATGCATTTTGGATTAAGCTGCCTGATCTTTCCATCCAAACTTTTTACCAATTGTTCTTGAGTTAATGGCCATGAAACAGAGTTGTTTTCTTAGGCAAATTGTATTCGAAGACCTCATTCGGCTAGTGGCATCTTGAAGATTTTCACCAGCAAACCTCTCTTATTATTTTTCTCAGCTTCCCATTGTCTTATGGTGTCCGTGAGGGTTTTTCACCAATAAGACTCTTTTAATTTCATTTCTCTCAACCCGCAGTTGTCTTACAGTACCCATGAGGGTTTTCACGAATAAAAATCTCTCATTTTTATCTCTCTCAACTTACCATTGTCTTACAGTGCCCGTGAGGGTTTTCACCAATAAAACTCTCTCATTTTTATTTCTCTCCATATTTCTTATGCTGAGGAAGACAAGTAGTACCCAAAATATGTCATCATATCCATTGCATGCTTAGCCTTTAACATTCTCAAAGATTGATTTGAAGGTCTTTCTTTGGATGTAACTTGTCTTTTGGATAAGGTTAGAAAAAAATGATGACATGAGGCTCAAATAACACTTGAATTGGGGTAGGACTTACAATTTTTGGAATTGACTCAAACAATGAGGATTAACTCATGCCCCAGTTTCTTTTGGCTGGGTGACTCTAAATTACTTATTTGGTTTGACCGAGTCTCGAGTAGTACAACCTACGTATGTCACCCCTAAGAGAGAAGAATCAGGTCTCACGTAGTTCAGACAACTTATTTTTTTTCTTGATTCTAATTTTTCTCTTTTTTTTCTTTTATCGACTCTTTTTTCTTTTGAGACCGTTCTGACTCTATTTTTCTTGACATTCTTTTCTTTTCTTTCTCTTGACACATTTTTTCCCTTTTTTTGAAACTTTTCTGACTCTATTCTTTTGCTCGACGTTTTTATTGTGAGATTTGCTGACTCTATCTTGATTTCAAAAGAGGGGTATGAAATAACATAGGACTAAAGCTCAAATGGGGTAAACAAAGGATGCCATAATGTTTGGATAGCAGAATGAAATACCTTTATCATATCAATCCTTAAAAATGCAAGTACACATCATGCAATATGAAAGTGAAATATGAAAATCATTTGTGAAATATTTTACAATATTAACTTTAATTGAGCATGTGTGCTACTTCTTCCTCTACACTTATCAAACATACAACTCCGCCTTTGTTTTACATCCCTCACATCGAATGATCTATGCTTTTGTGGAGCTGATTATTTTTTTTCCTCTTGATATAGGGATCATGCGTCCACTATTTGACCTGATTGAGACGTGCCTTTTAATTGATGGCCAAGTTATTCTTTTGATTCTTAAAGTAATTGCCTTAATTTTCAAAGAAGGCTTCAACTTGTCACCAAATGTCTCAACACTCTTCCTTTTTTCTCAGATGTTTTTTTTTCTAACTTTAGCCCTCTGATTCAAAGTTAATGCTTAAATTGGATTTCAAGATCTGGATGAAAATTCTGCTAGTATGTCATATCACTAGAATCAACATAAAATGTACTGTGTAAAGAAAACAAACAACACATATTTAAAACATAAAGGGAAAAGAGACATTTCATTTAGTTGAAATAAAAGATAGAATGGTTTGAACATAAATGACAAAAGGACAAAACAAGATAGATCTCAAACCACAACCCTAAAATAATTCGAATAACAAAAAAGAAAACAAAATAAACTGCCAAACATCCATCCTAGCAGGGAGAGGAGTGACTTCCCAATTATTGATCTTGGTGTCTTAGCCACTGGTTTGCATATTAGCATGACTAGAGATTTCCTCACTGTCAATTTTCTGCACCATAATTAATCTATCTTGAATCATGTTTCGATTTCTCTTTTCAAATCCCAACAATCTTCAATACTATGACCTTGAGTATCAGAATGATATGCACATCGTACATTAGGATCAAATTTCTTGAACGCAGATTAAAAGTGTGCTCGAGGAAATGAGTGATCATTCCCTCCTATACCAATCTTTAAAATAAACTAGCATACAACTCTCCAATCGGTGTAAATCTATCTCTTAACTTCTGCCTCATTTCATTGTTTGGCTTTGATCGAAAATTGAGCCTAGAAGGGCTTTGGTATATTTGTGGAGTTAGAGGATGACTCTGAGGAGTTGGTGTGTTCCATTGTGGATAAGATAGTGGTTGAACATGTGGTTGTGCATTGTACACTGGATATGGGGGTGGAGGAACAGAGTATAATTGATTTGGGGAGTAATTATGTGGATATTGGGCATGAACTTGGGCTTGAGCCTGAGAACGACGATGACGTGGTATTCTTGACCGTGTCGGCTGTTGATAACGCTTAATCTACAGCTCTCGTGGGAGTGTAAAGCGGTCGTTAGCAAATATAGAACCCAACCTGGGTTGGGTGTCGATCCCACAGGGAATAGCTTGGCCAACAAGTAAGCAAAATTACTAAACTTTTGGTGCAAGTCTCGTAAAAGGGGGGATTGTAATGTGTAACGAAAACAATAAAGTAAAAGCTGAAAATAGCAAAGTAAAGAGAGAAAGATTGTTACGTAAGTTGTAAACAATGAGAATTGAAGCGTTGGGGTTATGTCCACCTTCTGAGGTATACGTCTCTATCGGCTATGAGTGTGTAGAGTCTTGACATGCAATTGCTTATAGATAATTGTAGTCGATGGTAAATCCAAGCGTCTCTCGACCTGAACAAGGACTATTTCACTTTAACTCTCTCGAGCTTAAAGCGTGTCTAACGGTACGAATTCTCCAAGAGGTTAGTCCAGTTACGGCACTAGCTTTTTAATAGGAAAGGGTGTCCTACTACCTTGACATTATCTCTTTTCCAGACAAATAACCTTTCTCTCGAACAAGTTAAATGTTAGACTGGCGTTATTCTATGCGTCTGCAGCCACAAGAATTTGCATTAAGATGAAGAGAATAATGATATAAGCAATATACGTGTCTCGAACTCACAAACTCACAGCAATAGATAGTATCTCATTCGGCTTCCATAACCCCAACAGAGAAGTTTAGTTACCCATGAGTGCGAAGGAGATCACGATTTGCATTGTTATTGTTGAGTAATGGCGTGTTGATTAGTGATAGGCGTGTGGCGTGATTCCTTAGCAAGTAACGATTCTCTTGTTGTGGAATTTAAGAATAGAATTAATGGAAAGATTAGAAGAGTTATAATTGAGAAGTAGAATGTGTCTCTCCACTAAGGGAGGACTTGCCTCTCCACTAAGGGAGGACTTAATTAAAAATCTCTAGCATGATAGGGTATTTATAATACTCCTATCCTACTCCTACTATGCTAATGAAATAAATAACCAAATCCTACTAAACTAAGGAAATACTTAACCCATTTGTACTAGGTTAATGTAACATTCTCCTAATCCAAATAAACTAATGAAATACATAACCCAATTGTACTAGGTTAATGTATCATTGTCAAAATCCAGCTTTGTATCTGTAAGTCCCCAAAGTCTTCCGAAATGCTGTTTTAGCCCGGGACAGATTTTTTATGCAGCAGTTTTGGTCCTTAGGCGTGTAGACTTCCTTCCCTTCCTTTGTGAGCTTTCTTTTGCGTCAAGTAAGCCATAAAATGCTGTATTTTGCATCATTTATACCTGAAACTTTCCTAATCATGTTCGTTAGCTCATTTACAGGAAAAAGGACTAAAAGTGCATGAAATATATAATTTGTTCTCAAAACTAGGCTAAAATATGGGCAAAATATATTGATATAGGCGTGTAAATTCGCCTATCATCAGCTGTCCAACTACAATAACAGATACATCTTCCTCATTCTTTTCCCCCCAACACTTCCTGAACTCTTTTTAATTGCTTGAGTAGTTGCTTTCAATATTGCAAAATTTACAATGCGATCGGTCTTAATTCCATCTTATATCATCTCCCCTATTTTAAGGACCTCAATAAAAGAATTGCCTAATATAGGTAACAAGTGTTTATAATATACTTCATCTTGTGCTTGAATAAACACCTCCACTATCTTAATTTCTTTTATTGGTGGTTTCACCCTAGCAGCTTGTTCATGCCATCTGATCGCATACTCCCTGAAACCTCAGTATTCTTTTTCTTCATACTGGTTAGGGATTTCTCATCAGGAATCAAATCCACATTGTATTAGAATTATTACACGAATTCATTAGCTAGGTCATCTTAACTAATCCATTTGTCGATGTCTTGGTCAACAAACCATTCCGAAGATAGACCTGAAAGACTCTCACCAAAATAAGCCATGAGTAGTTCTTCCTTCCCTCCAGCGCCCATTAATTGGTTACAATAATGCCTTAAATATGCCACTGGGTCCCCATGTCGGTCATATTTCTCAAACTTTGGCATTTTAAAACCAAGAGAGGGATGAACACCTGAAATAATGCACAAATCTTTATATGAGACACTTTTGTACCCCCCAAGTCCTTGGAAGTTTTTCATAGCCAGTTCCAAAATTCTAAATTTTCTAGACATTTCCTCTTGTTCTTCTATCATAACAGTCTTCTCAGTGTTAAGAGAAAATTCAGGCAGTGGAGTGTAGCCATAAGGACCAGTCGACTTAAATGTGGGCTTGGGAGCATAATGCTGATCACTAGAAATATTCAATACAGGCTCACTTGCAGAATGAGAAATCACAACCAGTGGTTGAGCATCAAAAGTAGGAGCTTCAGGCAGGAGCGGTACTGCAAAATCATGAATAGAAAGTGGAGCCGAGCATATGGTAGTTTTGTATTGAGGAGTGAGGAAATGAATATTGGAAGTGTTTGGAAAGTGTTGCCCTGGAGTAGACCCTGATGCATGTTGTGGCGTTTCAATAAAAATGAAAAATTATATATGGGACACAGGAGTCAAGCTAGAAAGATATTTTAGATTATCAGTAGGAAATGGAGGAGGAGGCAACCCATTAGCCCAAACTCGATGCATTTCTATCATTTGTTGCCTTAATTTTCAGATCTCTTCATTAGCTTCTAAATTCTCATTCCCCAAATTCCCTATCTGATTAGTGACCACAACCTCGGTATTTCTGTTGGTCATAACTTTCTCTTAGACTAGGTGCAATGTGGAGGACCAGCCAAAATGCCACAAACCAACCACCTTAAACTAACTAAACAAGAGAAACACCAAATGCATTAGAATTCAACAGTTTTTTTCAAAATATTTTTTTTCGTTTTGAAAAGATCACCAAACCCAAGAAAGGCACCTACGTATCTCACTCCTGAGAGAGGAGAATCAGGTGTGCGTAGTTCATGAAGTTTGACCACAAAATGACCGATCAAACTCTCTTTCTATTTTTTTTCTTCAAACTTTAAGAAGAAAAGAAAATAACAAATTATCAAAAGATTTGACGATTTTGTTTTTTTAATTTTTCAACTTTATAATCTCTATACAAAATGAAACCTATGATTACCAAAGAAAATCTTTTTGGGTTTTTGATTTTGAATTTCATATGAAAATGAAACTTGAAACTATTAAAAAAAAATCTTTTTGTAGTTTTCTTTTAATGATGTATATGAAACACCTACTCTAAATGAAGAGTGAAGAAAATCTTTTTGGATTTTTGAAATAAGATCCCCAAACCCACAATAGGCTACCTACAAATCTCACTTCTGAAAGATGAGAATCAGGGTTGCATAGTTCGTCCAGATTGGACAATTAAGGATTAAATAACAAACTAAAAATGACTTGAGTGACACAACCAAAGACAGACAATGACTAACGTCAATAAAATCTTTTTGAGTTTTCAATTTGAAACTTCACATAAAACTGACACCAACAACTATGAAAGGAAATATTTTTGATATTTTCGTTATATGAAATGTACAAAATTTCTATCATTTTTTTGGAAAAAAAACTCCTATTAAAAAAAATCTTTTTAAAAATTTTGAATTATGAATGCTTGCTAAAGGAGATAAAGAGAGCTCTTTTTGATTTTTTTTTTTGAGAAAATGAGTGTAAAAGGTAAGAAATCTTTTTGAATTTTTGGATTATGAAAAACAAAATTCTAAAAACTACAAAACTCTTTTCTTTTTTTTTTCTCATTTCTTTTTTTTATTCAACCTTTTCTTGTCTCATACTTTACTTAAATTCTAGCACATGTTTTCCTCAAATCAGTCCATCCAATAACCCTGTTACCCTCAAAGATGCAACATTTAGCACGTAGGGATGCTTTAGGGGTGAGTTTCCTACAAAGGATAAAGTGGGTCTCGCTAGGTCTGAATATGAGGCTGATAAGCATGAAATATAGGATGACCTACGCTGGGGTCCGGTAACAAGGCTGTTCAAGGAAGTGTATGGTGGATAGTGGCTGCGAGAGCTTTCCACCCACTCCATACACCCGACGGCTCCCCCTCCTAAAATAAGGATGACTCAACTAAAGGTCGTGTACACATGTGTACTACAAATGTGTTACAAAAAAAATGACTCGGGTATGCACATGATTCCAAATATAAAGCGGTAACACATAATAAAACTGTAAACCTGTAGCACATAGGCAATCAACAATGATAAAATAAACACAGACGATAACACAAATAATGTTTATACACCCATAATGTCAAACTAAGCCGATACAACTCCAAAAAATAAGCTCAAATTCTGAAAAATCCCCAGCAGAGTCGCCAAAGCTGTCACAATTTTTTTTTAACTAAAAAGAATTAATTTTAAAGTTTGAATGGGTTTTTTATTATTAAAGTGACAAAATAAAAATTATTTTGATAATGATTAATTTTACAATTAACTCAGAGTCACCACTTGACATAAATCTGGTGTGCTAAGTCACCTTTGGAAAATCCTTTTTTCAAAATGATTTGACTCTTTAAAACTGGTTTGAGAACAGAGATTTTGATTAAGGAATTTTGTTGACCGAGGGAAAGGTGTTAGGCATCCCTCAATCCCGTGGTTCAACCATAATTGCTTTGTGGAGTATATCGCCTATTTTTGGCACTACGAATGTATAAAACACGCAAAAACACGTAAAACAATCAAACAAACAAACAAAACAAAATAAATCCAAAATATAGTGTCTAGTCCAATTATACAGTCCAAAATACAAAAATGCAAAAATATAAATCCCATTCTAACCTACATTAATCCTAAACTATGCTCCACTGCTTTACTCGATACCTCGGACCTTCGTCACGGATGTCCTCCAAGTATAAAATACTTCGAGGCATTTCCCGGTGAATAAGTACAATATAACCTCGGGGCATTCCCCCACGAATGAATACACCTTCAAATCATGTGCGATAAAGTAGAAAGAACTATTCACATACACATTCAAACATTCAACAAAACACCATTCCTAAAATTTGCCTACCCAACTTAGCATTCGCCTATTAGTTTCGATTTATCACATTTCCAACAAATTCAATATAATCGATGATCCAAAATTAAAATGAATTCACTTTATTGTATTTAACCCCTTCCCAACCAAGTTTCTTTTAACATATGAATTTTAACATGAAAATAATCGTCCACCCATATCAACATCAATTTCATACCACGACTAGTTGTTTAGATAAACAGCACAAAACATCAACGAAATTATCCAATCCACAATCATCAACACACAACCATTACATCACCTAACAAATAGAACATAATATCAAACCAATATCCGTAATCGTATAAAAAAATTAAAAATAAAGTTGAGAAATGGACCCCAGTGCTGCTTTCAACCAATTATTATTACATTATACGAGATGAAATCCATGCCAGAATCTCAAATTGAACTTTAATCCCAAAAAAACAACTCGAATAGCTTTAGTTCTTTCCATAGAAATCACGAACGTTGGCTTAGGATGTCTTCCGGCAGGTTTTACCGAAACTAAACTCAATAGGGGTCAAGTTTGGTTAAGAAATCAGATGCTGGATGGAGGGAATGGGTTCACCAGTCCTCACCAGTGGATCCTATTCCGGTGGAAGTCGTCGTGTTTTATGCTTTTTAGTATTGTATTCTTTGTTGTCTGATTTATTATGTCATAGTTTTGCAACTATTAGCTTCCGCATGACGCCCTCTCGATTTCGAACCAATAAGTGATATTAGAGCTTACGGTTCAAAGATCCAAAAGTTTGATGAAACGAGATTAAATAGGCTCAAAGCGATTTCAAATCAAGATGCAACTAGTTTGGCGATAATGATGATTTTGTGTAACTACATGTGGAGATAATTGTCAATCATATTTTAATAATTTTTTTGTCACATATTTAAAAATAAAGCTCACTTTTAACCCTGCAAAGGGCTCCAATATTTTTAACCCGAAAAGGGCTGATTATTTTAACCTAAAGAGGCTCAATTTTTAAAGCATGACATACAACAGTGATTTATGAAAAATATGTGAAGAACGAAGATTATGCACAAGAAGAAGGAGGATCAAGAATATTTTGTAGAAAATCAAGCCAAAAAGGGGGAGATTTGTTAGGGTTTTTGCCTTAATTTTCTTACCAAAATTAAGTTTTATTTATTCTTGGAAAGAAAATAAAAGTAACCATGATTACTTTTATTTTTCCTAAAAATAAAATATAATTATTTTTTATATTTGTCTAACCTCTTTCTTGGAGGAATGATTTTGGATATATATAAATAGAAGACCCCCTTCTTATACCATAAGACAATAATATTCACAATGTAGTCTATAAAGAGTCATGTTTAGAGGGAGATTTCTCTCTAATAGTTTGTTATGTTTTTTATTATATTATGTTTTTATATATAGGCCAATTGGCCAAAACATATAATAATTTTATGCTTTTTATTATTGTATTCTTTGTTGTCTAATTTATCGTCTCATAGTTTTGCAACTATTAGCTTCCGTATGACTCCCTCTCGATTTCGAACCCAACAGATGAATATATCAGTAAGTGTGTGAGAATGTGTGATGGTGTTTGTATATTTTTCCCCGTGAGTCATTGTGCATTTTGTGTTTGAATTATTGAAGCATTTGAGGTCTATGTTTTTATGCTTCTATGAAAAAAATGGATCCCTCCCCTGTATATTGATGTGTGTATATAAATTGTGGGGGGTGAGTGATGTGAGATCTCCCAGTTGTGAGTGCTAGTGAGGGTCTCTTATTCTCGAATGAAAATTTGATCCAAGAAGGAAAGAAAACATGACTTTTTGTAAGGGGGTGGGGTAAGGGTACACGTGGGGTATGTGAGGGGTAGGGTATGGGGTGGTGAGGGGTAAGAATTAGCCAGGATAACAGAATATTAAGGATTAGGGATTTAATTTGTTAGGATTTGTTGTATTTGTTTTCTTATGGGGAAAGTGTAGAATGGGTGAGGGTCCGTGGTAAGGTGAGCTAAAAATGAATAAAATTAAACTTCGAGAGGGAAAAAATTAGGTGTATATACCTCCAACCAAACGCAAGATAAAATAATCATGAATTTTATCCCAAATTTTTATACTTTATCCATCACACCAAATGCCCCTTTAGAATTTTATTGCAATTTGAAGTTCTTTTCTTACATTATCACTCATTTACTTTTGTACAGATTATTTAGATCATTAAAGTTCCGTCCCAAGAAATTAGTTAGACATTCTAATTCATAAAAATTAATAATCTTATTAAATTTAAATTACTTACATGCTTTATAATTATTAACAATTAATTGGCATGTCAGATTAATTTGATGTAAGTTTTCTAAACTTTTAGTCAATTGGTGAAGTTTATAATAACTTGAACTCTATTTTATATTATTTTTTCTTCTATTTTTTGTGATTGGAGGATAATAGTCCTTAGCGTGTCAGCTAACAAGTTGTGCACTATCCAGAAACAAACTAAAAAATAACCATTAATGGTCATAAAAGAGTTGGATCCTAACAACTTGGATACATTATGATAATTTAAAGGAATTAAGTAGACTAATAGTAATCTAAAATTTATAGTCCTAACTTGAAATTAGTTATTGATGCAATGATATATATTCAATAGATTGAGAGCTTAGAAAATGCTAATAACCGCAAGCACCACATCGATCTATGCAAAAAGGAGGCGACAACCAACTTGACTTAGATGATGAGTCACAAACTTAAGCGGACACAAGAATTAACTTCAATATTGAGATGGTATGAGTCTATGACAGTTTTATGTACTTTTTGTTGGATACTTGGCAAAGATTTTAGGTATTGTTATTGTGGATTGCAATCATGGTTGGTCTATTTAATTGGAAGTATATTCAGTATAAAATAAGCTACCTATAATGTCATGGACTCTGTGTGTTTTGCAACCTTGAGTTTCATTCGGAGTAGATAATCTTATCACACCAAAGTCAGATTTTAGGATTCTGTTCTGCATTAAGTAGAACATTACTAGCTTTGACATCATTGAAGAAGCCATGTTATTAAAAGGCTTTCTCAAAAGTTATTCCTATAAGAGATTGGGCATACTTATCTTTTTCAAGTCATTGAATTTCCCAATATAATTTATGAAATTTTTTCAATAAAGCTTCGTGTATTATTTCTTTCACTTTCCGTTTCCAATTTGCAGATTCGTGATTATATATCAAAAAAAAAAGTTTCTAGAAATTTTATTCTCTTCTTCTCATTTATATGAAGTATTTTAAATGGGTACACAATTTTAAAATATAGAAAGATTTTTGCGATTATAAAGAAAAGATATCAAAACACTCCTAAACTTGTCTGACGAACTTACTTTAAACCTTTAACTTTTCGTATATTTATTCACACCCTAGACAACTTTCAAGTGAATTAATGTCATCCCTAATACTGCCGTGGCTAAAAAAAATGAAAGAAAAATTAAAAGCGCATATATTTTTTTGAAAAAAAAAATGATCCCACTAATTTATAAATTATATAATTTAAAAAATTAAAAAATAGTCATTAAATTAGCATTCCATTTCTCCTTCTTCAACCCCCACTCCCTTTCTCCTTCTTCATCCCCCCCCCCCCCCGGCTCCCTTCTTCAATTTTCATCGATTACTTCCTTGAAGAATCTTCCATCTGCAATTAGATTCAACAACAACAAAACTCATTAAAATTGTTCTAATCCCTCACCCACTTTATCAACTTTTTAAAGAAAAATTAGAAAAAAAATATAGATAAAAAAATTATGAATTTAATATTAATTTCAAAATATCTATTTCAATTCTCATTATCCTTATTTCTTTTTCACAATAAGTTTACTTCATACATCTACAAGAACACCGGTAATTTTAATTTCGATAATGATTCACCGTTGCCGATTGAAATATAGAGCTATTGATGGTGCATGCATTCTACTTTTTATTTTTTAGGTGTAATAATACGGCTCAATATACATTTTTGAATTGAAAATATATATAATATAATTTGATAGAAAAGAATAAAGATACAAATATAATTGAAGTTTTAATTTGTAATTGATATAATATTTACTTTAATTTAATTAGAAGTTTACATATAATTCGAAGTAAAATTGATGGTTATTTTTATGGAGGTGGGGTGGCGGAGATACAAATGGGGGTGGATGGATTGGAGAAGGAAAAATAAAGTTTTGTATGGGGGTGGGTGGGTTGGTGGGGCGGAGTTTGTAGCTAGAAGATTAAAGAAGTGGAGGTTGGTTGAAGAAGGTGGAGTGGGGGTGTTTATATGTGTGTGCACTGATGTGTGAGCTAATGCTAACATATTTGAGGCTTTTAACTAAAAATAATTGCGAAGTCTTAAGGAACTTTTGTCCTTTTTGATTTCTTAATGTTTGATTTTGCAATAGAAGCTAAGATGCTAGAGAACCATCAGGAATGGAAGCAAATGAGCTGAAATTTGAAATAAACAAAGGTGAACTATGGCTGACGACATTTGTGATAAGTCATCAGCCCTGTGATAAGCTATCAGCTTCATCGTCAGCAGTAGACAGAGAATTGACCTAAGTTGAAAGTTGTGACGATATTTTGTGATAGGATATCTAGGAGCTGATAAGTCGTCAAGATTGTCGTCAGCCTAAGGCAGAACATGAGAGCTGAGGAAAATCCTTGACGACATTTGTGATAGGTCGTCAAGGAGCTGATAGGGTGTCACTATTGTCATCAGCGATAGGCAGCGAGTACGAAAAACATAAAGAAAGCTGACGATATTTGTGATAAGTCGTCAGCCTCTTGATAGGTTATCACAAATGGCGTCACCTAATTCGAGGAATTTTTGAATTTTATTATTTTGTTTCCATAATTAGGGTGAACTATTTAAAGCCTTGTTTAAGGTTTTCTTAAGGGTTCTGAACATTGAGTTTAGAGACACGTATTTTGATATTTTCTCTCTCTAATTTCTTGGCTTGAAAAAATAATTACTTTAAAGAGATTTTAGTCATTATTTTGGTATTTCTATTGTAATCTAATTTGAGATTCACTAGTCATTATTCATCTTGTGGTAAGTTTATCTTTCAAAGCATGAATTCATCTAGTTGTTTCGATTATTACATCATGCGTGGCTAAGTTCCTTTAATTAGAATTATGGGATCTAGGGTTAAGTCTTGATAAGATGCTAAGTGTTCAATATTCAAAAGGTAGTAGGACTTCTTGATAATTCTGAGGTTTTAATTATTGTCTGTTGGTTGCAAACAATAGATAACACCTGCTTTGATTTGCTTGAGAAAGAAATCAAATATAGTGGGAAGTGAATTATTAATAGGGACTTAGAAGCAACAAAAACTTCTATTTAATAATTGACGTTGTAACAAGTTTGATTAACCTGAGGTAAAATCTGGTCATGAACATAAATTCCCTAAGTCCGAGAGGATTAGGTAATTAAATGCTTAAGTAGGCCGAGAGACATTTAGACATAACTTCGATAAAGATAACTTGTTGTCCTATCTACTGTGAGAATCTTAAACTACTATTAGCATCTGTCAAGTACCAAAACCCCTAGTGAACATAATTCTGGTTTTTTCATAAACTCTTGATTACGAACACTTAAGTTAAAGTGACAAACAATTACTTGCTAAACTTAAAACCCCCATTTCAGGAAACCTCCAACTACGAGTTGATTAAATAGCAAACCACTTAAGTTCACACCATATTCCCTGTGGGATTCGACCCCGATCTAGTTGACTTTTATATTGACAACGATATCTTACATTCTCATTAGAGAGGTGTAGTTTGAGTGTTATCAAAAATGGCACCGTTGTCGGGGAATACGGATGAAAACTGAGGTTGTATGCACAAATTGACTGTCAATCAAGTTTCCTAGTTTTACGTTTATTTGTTGTTTTTGTTTATTTGCAGGATCTTTATAGTGTATGCCAAGAACCAGAAGTACTAGAGAACCATTATTACCACCTAATCCGAAACCGCAATGAATTGGAAAAATGCCAGAACAGCAAGAGGCTAACAGATTGGCTGCCTTAGCTAGAGCTTAGGTGAATGTGCAAAATGTTGGGCAACAAGCACGACATCCAAATCCTGAGGATGAAGATTTGGGAGACGAGGAATTGCTGAATCCTGGTAACCCAAGATGTGCAGAGCAAATATCTGCACCAGTACGACATAATGTTAACAGGAACCATCCGTTCTGAGAAAGGCAAGAGTACCAGCTGATCCAGTATGATCTCAATAATGATCATGATGGAATGTATGGAGCAGGTGCAACGGGTGAAATTATTCATCCACCGTTGGCACCTGGGGCAAAATTCAACATTACGAGTACTATGATTCAACTCCCAAATCTGAAGGGGTTGTTTGGTGGCCTTTCTCGGGATTACCCAAACTTGCATCTGGTGAATTTTGTCACCATCTACAAATCTTTTGATAACCGAGGAGTGGGCCAAAATTCTATCCGATTGAGATTGTTTCTGTTGTTTCTGTCTAGGGAGGCAACATTGTGGCTAAATGAGCTGACACCCAATTCTATAAATAACTGTAGGCAGTTGAAGGGAGCTTTCCTAGAAAGGTTCTTTCCGCCTTCTAGGTGGGTACAATTGAGGGATGAGGTCAGTAACTTTAGGAAGCTCCCGACTAAAGCCTTGCATGAAACCTGGGAAAGATTCAAGAAGAAGCTGACACAGTGTTCGAACCACAACATGACAGACATACATTTGATAGAGACCTTGTATAGGGCTCTTAACTCCGTTACAAAGACAATTGTAGATAATGCTGGTGGTGGTTCATTTGTTGATCTTACATTCCCAGAGGCTTCAGAGATACTGGACAAATGACCAAATAGAGTTGGGCATGGCATACCAGAGACTCCGTGGTGGCTAGCCCCACTGCTTCTGTAGGTATTACTGTGGAACAACGCAAAAGAGAAGAGGAGCTTGACCAAGACATGGCTCACCTTAAAACATAGATTGACTTACTAACCAAGCACTTGCTATCAGGCAAGATTGAAAAAGTGAAAGTTGTATGATCTCAGATAGAAGTGAGTCTGATATAGATGAAAAGGCTAACTATGCTAATAATCAGGGGATTTTCGAGGCAATAGCCAAGGGAATCAAGGTCGAACTTACTATGATAATCCTGGTTATAAGGATATAGAGCAAGGAAATTGGAGAAATAAAAATGACTGGAGCAGGCTATATGTTCTTCCTGGAAATCGTGAGGCTGCTTCAACAAGTTCTAAAAAGATGTCCATGGAAGACATGATGGCTAAGTTGTTGAAGAGAGTGGAAGCTACCAACTCTGGTGTGACCACTATGAAGATCGTTCTGACATTCATCAGTTAGTTAGTGCACTCACACTCTACCGCAATCAAACAGTTGGAGCAGCAGGTGAGCCAACTCTCTGCAGTATTCAACCAGAGGAAGAGCGAAACATTACCAAGTGATACGATCTAAAATGTGAGGAATGATGGCTCATGCATAGCTATTACCACTAGAAGTGTTAAGATATTACCTAGACCTTCTGTGGGCAAACCTATAGTTGATGAGGTAGTTGATGTGGAACTGGAAGAAAGTGGTCCAGTGGAGTCTGAGAAGCTGGATAATTCTGATGATGCTCTGGGTAAAGACAAAGAGAAGGAGAAGGAGGTAGTGCTGAAAACTATCCCAAGACCAGCACCTCCATTTCCTTAACGGTTGAAGAAAAGGTTGATGATGCAAAATTCAGCAAATTTATAGCAATGCTCAAGTAATTAACAATAAATGTGCCTTTGGTTTAGGCACATGAGCAAATGCCAAGATAAGTGAAATTCATGAAGGACCTTGTGACTAAGAAAAGAGAAGTGAGCTACGAATTGGAGGATAATCTCCATCATTGTAGTGCTATTTCTACAAGGACCTTGGTGCAGAAGAAGCCAGACCCAGGCGCATTCACTATTCCCTGTACAATTGGGACTATGAAATTCACCAAGGCTGTGATCTGGGAGCAAGCATTAATTTGATGCCACTGGCTTTATATAGAAAGTTGGGTCTGGGAAATCCCACACCCACCAACATGCGACTCGTGATGACGGATAGGTCAATAAAATGATCTGTTGGCATTTTATATAATGTGTTGGTGAAAGTATCCAACTTTATATTCCCTGCAAATTTTGTCATTTTGGATTGCGAGGTGGACTTCGAGGTGCCCATAATCTTGGGTCGACCTTTCCTCAAAACCGAAAGTGTATTGATTGATTTGGGAGCGAATGAGCTCTTATTCAGGATGAATGATGAAGTGGTACGGTTTGATGTGTGTAAATCAATAAAGCACCAGGAAGAAATGAGTATGTTCTCAGTAGTTGATGTGTATTATGAGGATGAACAGAAGGTGTCAAGAGAGGCACAACTTGTTGCCGAGCCTTTAGTCGCAGTTCAGATGAACTTTGACCGTGAAGGCATTGAGGAGTATGAAGAAACTATTTTTGCCATGTCAGGCATGGATTCATATCCTTATGCTCCTAAAAAGCTATACCTTGACCGGGCTAATCGACTAACACCACTAGCCAAGCCATCCATTAAGAAGCCACCGGTGTTGGTATTGAAAAACTGCCTGGGCACTTACGATACATGTTTTTGGGCAACAGAAACACGCTACCTGTTATTATTGCTGCTGATCTGGGTGAACAACAGGTAAACACACTTATTTCAGTACTTCAGAGGCACAAGAGAGCTATAGGATAGACCATCGCAAATATTATTGGCATTTTCCCTGGTATCTGCACGCATAAAATACAACTTGAAGATGATTATATCCAAACCATAGAGCATTAGCGTCGTCTTAACCCACCAATGTAAGATGTGGTTAATAAGGAGATTATTAAGTGGTTGGATGCAGGAGTGGCTTACCCGATTTCTGCCAGCAAATGGGTGAGCTCAGTTCAATGCGTGCCCAAAAAGGGGGACATGACTGTGGTTGCAAATGAAAGGAATGAGTTGATTCCACTCTGGACTGTGATTGGGTAGAGAGTTTTCATGGACTACTGCAAGCTGAATTCATGGACTCTGAAAGACCACTTTCTGATGCCCTTTATGGACTAAATGCTTGATCGATTGGCTGGAAGGAGATGGTATTGCTTCTTGGATGGATATTCCAGATACAACCAAATCTGTTTTGCTCCTGAAGATCAGGAGAAAACAACATTCACATGTCCATATGGCACCTTTACATTTAACAGGATGCCATTTGGACTATGCAATACACCCGCCACTTTTCAATGGTACATGATGTCTATCTTCTCAGATATGTTGAAGGACACCATAGAGGTATCCATGGATGATTGTTTTGTGGTGGGAGATTCATTTTAGGTGTGCTTGGCAAACCTGAGCATAGCCTTGCAACGATGTGTTGAATTCAATTTGGTGCTTAACTAGGAAAAATACCATTTATGGTAAAGAAAGGCATCATTCTTGGCCATAAAATTTCAGCAAAAGTGATAGAAGTTGATCGAGCCAAGGTGGAAGTTATTGAGAAAATACAACCTCCCATTTCAGTGAAGGGAGTGCATAGTTTTCTTGGACATGCTGGCTTTTATCGGAGGTTTATAAAAGACTTCACGAAGGTTGCAAATCTACTTTGCAAACTTTTGGAGAAAAAAGTGAAATTTTCCTTAAATGATGATTGCTTGAAGGCATTTGAATGCCTTAAAAAGAAGATGGTTGAGGCCCCTATTATTGTTGCACCAGACTGGTCAAAACCATTTGAAATCAAGTGTGATGCAAGCGGTGTTGCCCTTGGAGCTGTATTGGGACAAAAGAAGGACAAACGATTTCATCCAATATATTATGCCAGCAAAACACTGAATGGAACTCAAACGAACTACACCGTTACTGAGTAGGAGCTTCTGGCTGTAGTGTATGCTTTTGAGAAATTTAGGGCTTATCTATTTGGGACCAAGGTGGTGGTCCACACTGACCATGCAGCCTTGAGGTATTTGATGGCTAAGAAGGATGCAAAACCAAGGCTGATTAGATGGGTATTTCTGCTATAAGAATTTGACTTTGAAGTCAAGGATAGAAAATGTTGTGAAAACCAGGTTGCAAATCATCTGTCTAGAATGGAAGGTAAGCAATAAAGTAGTGATGAAATGGAGATAACTGATGTATTTCCTAATGAGGAGATATTAGCTGTTGTGGTGGAAAAATTGCCTTGGTACGCAGATTTTGCAAATTATGTTGTGAGTAAAGTCATTCCAGAAAATCTCTCTTTCCATCAAAGGAAGAAATTCCTGCATGATGTGACACATTACTTCTAGGATGAGCCGTATCTTTTTCGGCGATGTGCTGACAATATTATAAGGAGATGTGTGCCAGAGGTGGATGTATTGTGCATATTGGAGGCATGCCATGCTTCCCTATTTGGAGGCCACCATGTAGGTGATCGAACGGCTAGGAAGGTATTGTAGAGCGGCTACTATTGGCTAACATTATTCAAGGATGCCCACGAGTTTGTGCTGAAATGCGACCAATGTCAAAGACAGGGGTCAATCTCCAAAAGACATAAGATGCCTTTGACTAAGATGCTTAAAGTGGAATTGTTTGATGTCTGGGGCATCATTTCATGGGAATTTTTGTAAGCTTGTATGGGATGAAGTATATTTTAGTTGCTATTGACTATGTCTCAAAATGGGTTGAAGCTATTGCCTTGTCCGATAATGAAGGAAAGAGGGTTGTTGCTTTTCCCAAGAAGAACATCTTCTCTCGCTTTGGAGTACCACGTACTATTATAAGCGATGAAGGATCTCATTTTTGCAACAAAGTGTTTTGAACGGTGTTACAAAAATATAGGGTGAAATAGCATAGAGTAGCCACTCCATATCACCCATAAACTAGCGGGTAAGTGGAGGTGTCAAATCGAGAGATTAAAGCCATCTTAGCCAAAATGGTGAATGCTAGTCGAAAAGACTGGTCTCAAAAGCTTGATGATGCCTTGTGGACATATCATACTGTTTTCAAGACACCCATTGGCATGTCACTATTTCAGCTGGTCTATGGAAAAGCTTGCCACTTACCAATAGAGTTGAAGCACAAAGTCTTATGGGCACTCAAAAGGCTGAATTTGAGTTGGAAGAAGGCAGCAGAGCTGAGACTGGGATAGCTGAATAAGATTGATGAATTCCGTCTCAGGGCATATGAACGAGCAGACCTATATAAAGAAAAGATGAAATAATACCATGATTGGAGGATAGAGAAATGAGACTTCCAAAAGGATGACTTGGTGCTCCTGTTCAATTTCAGACTCAAATCGTTCCCAGGTAAGCTTAAATCTAAGTGGCCAGGCCCTTTTAGAGTTAGTCAAGTCTACTCATCTGGAGTGGTGGAACTTGAAAATGAAGACGTCAATACCTTTAAGGTAAATGGGCAACGAGTCAAACTTTATATTGATCCAAAAGAATCAATAAAAAGTATCACTACTATCTATCTTGATGAAGTATGAAGTGATCGAGATACCTGAGTCGTACCGCAACGTTAAATCAGGCGCTGCACGGGAGGCAACCCATGACCCCCGGGATTGATCTATTCCAGGTATACTTTAACCCTTAGTTTAGATTTTCTTTGATTTTATGTTGAGGGTGTAGGGTAAAGTTGTTGTTGTAAAATTTTGTAGTCAACTAAGAGAAATACTTGTACTTGAGGAAGTTGAATTGTTTTTGTGATTTTTGTACACCTCTTCAAGTGGTCTACTACTTTAAACTGAGTGATTTGCATTTAAATATGACCACCGTGCATCTTTGTATGGCATTAGTTCTAGTAACATAATAATCATTGCTAAACAGATGCACGAACTGAATGAGTAGTCGAGTGTGATATACTTGTATGCCAAGTGTGTGTGTGAGATGTTACTCAGTTCCCTCTGTATGCTGAATCCAGAACTTTCTCAGTTAGTCTTACCTAGGTGGAAAGATAGAGGTTAGGAAAGGATCATAGGCCGTTTTAATATTAGCTCACTTTAGCCTAAATGACCTTCCCTATGTGTATCATATCCCTTGATCTCTATTTTGATCCTAATTAGCCTATTTCTTTGTATGACACCTATCACCTTCTCATTTAGATCATAATAAACCTATTTTGGCCCTGGTCCTCCTTGGACACTGTGCACCTTGACTTTGGCAAATGGCCTAAGTTGAGGGTGGTTATCATAGGGGTGAGTGACATAGAATAAGTATGAAGAAAGGTAACATAAAAGAAAATAATAAAAAGCTGGGTGCAGAGAAAAAGAGCAAGAAAAAGATAAATTGTGAAAAAGAATAAGTAATTGAGAAAAGACTGCACCCATCCTAAATAATTGTGATCAAGAAAAGAGAAGAGCGGAAAAGGCTAATGAGTGAAACCCTAAAAATCTAGTGTAGTGTCAAGGAGGCTTAGTCACTTTAAATACCATCGAGTATCAGACCAGCCCTTAGCCTACATTACAAGCCTAAGAGAAGTCCTATAGTGATCCTAGCTGACCTATCTGAAGATCTGGGTAATAAAAATAAGGGCAAGGCTATGGTACTTGGCATACACTGATTAGAACTTCATTCTGAGAGTGAGTGTTTTGATTGTCCCCATGGTTACATATATAATACCTGACATGAGATGAGGGGGATTTCTTTGTTGTGAGGGCCCACTAGTTACATTTCTAGTTACTAACTTGTTCGGGTAGCATAATATTGGTCTATGCATGATTGTTATATCTGAATTGATGCCATGTCTTGATTCCCGTATGTTGCATTGGTGTTCTTTATTGTACTTAAATTGACTGACTTTGGAGATGGTGAAAGTGTTTTGAGATTATATGGATGATTGACTGCCAAATGTGCTTTGTATTCTCTTAGTTGTGTTGAGTTGCTTGAGGACAAGCAATTGTTTTAAGTTGGGGGTGTTGATGTGTGAGCTAATACTACCATATTTGAGGCTTTTAACTAAGAATAATTGTTAAGTCTTAAGAAACTTTTGTCACTTTTTATTGCTTTATGTTTAATTTTGCAGTAGAAGCTAAGATGCTAGAGAACCAACAGGAATGGGAGCAAATGAGCTGAAATCTGAAGTAAATAAAGGTGAAGTATGGCTGACGATATTTGTGATAAGTCGTCAGCCCTATGATAAGCTATTATCTTAATCGTCAGCAGTAGACAGAGAATTGGCCTAAGTTGAAAGATGTGATGATATTTTGTGATAGGACGCCAAGGAGATGATAAGTCATCAAGATTGTCGTTAGCCTAAGGCAGAACATGAGAGCTAACGAAAAGCCTTGACAACATTTGTGATAGGTCATCAAGGAGATGATAGGGCGTCATCGTTTTCGTCAGCTTTAGGCAGCGAGTACAAAAAGCATAAAGAAAGCTGGCGACATTTGTAATAAGTCGTCAGCCTCCTGATAGGCTATCACAAATAGCGTCACCTAATCCGAGGAATTTATGAATTTTATTATTTTTTTCCATAATTAGGGTAAACTATTTAAAGTCTTGTTTAGGGTTTTCTTAAAGGTTCCGAACATTGAGTTTAGAGACACGTATTTTGATATTTTCTCTCTAATTTCTTGGCTTGAAAAAGCAATTACTTTAAAAAGATTTTAGTCATTATTTTGGGATTTCTATTGTGATCTAATCTGCGATTCACTAGTCATTATTCATCTTGTGGTAAGTTTATCTTTCAAAGCATGAATTCATCTAGTTTTTTCGATTATTACATCATGCGTGGCTAAGTTCCTTTAACCTGAATTATGGGATCTAGGGTTAAATCTTGATAAGATGCTAAGTGTTCAAGATTCAAAAGGTAGTAGGACTTCTTGATAATTCTGAGGTTTAATTATTGACTGTTGGTTGCAAACAATAGATAGCACTTGCTTTGATTTGCTTGAGAAAGAAATCAAATATAGTGGGAAGTGAATTATTAATAGGGACTTGGAAGCAACAAAAACTTCCATTTAATAATTAACGTTTTAACAAGGTTGATTAACCTGAGGTAAAATCTGGTCATGAACATAAATTCCCTACATCTAAGAGGATTAGGTAATTAAATGCCTAAGTAGGTCGAGAGACATTTAGGCAAAACTTCGATAAAGTTAACTTGTTATCCTATCTACTGTGAGAATCTTGAACTACTATTAGCATCTGTCAACTACCAAAACCCCTAGTGAACATAATTCTGGTTGTTTCATAAACTCTTGATTACGAACACTTAAGTTAAAGTGACCAACAATTACTTGCTAAACTTAAAACCCCCATTTCAGGAAACCTCTAACTAACTTAAGTGTTTTGTGGGTTCTGAAAAAAAAAATTCTATAAAAGAGTTAGAATAAAAAAAATATATGTTGGTGGTGGGGTTCGAACCCACATCTGAGGCAAAAAAAGGCCTCAACAGTCATGCATCAACTACTAGGTCAACCAACAAGATTTGTATGTGGGTTTGCACTATATAATTTTATAAATATAAATATATTTAGAATTTATTAGTACAAATATAAGATCTACGCAAAAACTACTGGGTTCACCCGCACCCCCATAGTGTATTGTAGCTCTGCCCCTGTGTGTCACAATCCAAAATAGGATCATGACCGTCGCTAAGGAGGTTAGGACTCCAAAGCAAGCCTCGTCAGAATTCTACGAAAAAATGGTCAAAGTTTTCTCTATTTTTGGGCTTAACAAGAAAATTTCTTGCCTTGAATCCACAACACAATAACCCAATATCACAACAAGCACATCAACCCCAACACAATACACCAAAATCATCAACAATTCACCAACACCACCAAATAATAATATGAAATCCATCTCCAAAATATGAGATAAAGCTCAATACTTCACAAGTCTAAAATAATGAAAGAATACTCTAAAACTCTAAAGACATGATTATGGAGCAACTCTAAAAGTTTTCAAGAAAATGAATATAACAAATAAATAAACCGTAGCCTACACGAACAAATGAGGGACTCACCAGGAAATAAATAAACACCCCAACATGTTAAAGATTTATAATCATCTAAATTGCCTTTAATTTCAATTTAAAAAAAAAAACTGAAAATGAAAATAAATCTTCATAAATACAAAGTGCTTCAATTTTAGAGTTAATAAGTATACAATGACTAAATTACTCTTCAATTAGTGACAACCTTTTTATTTTCAAACTTTTACGTTATCTTTTAAAAAATTTTGTACTTAATAAAATAACCTACACATCAATAATTTATTTTTTATACATGTTTATTTTTAATTAACTAGATAATGAAGGGTCCATTTTACGGGCCCGATATTAATATTTTAAATATATTTACAGATATTTAATTATTATTTTTAATGATCATCAATATTTTTAAATTAGCACAATAAAAAATGATAATAAAGATACACGTTATAATAAAGTGTCAATTACATTAGTATTTTTTTATAGAATCATACAAAACAACCAAAAAATAAAAAAATGATCCATCTATAAATTTATTTTGAATGCACTTAAATTTATTTTATAGAAGTTTACCGAATGAAACTCAACCTATTTGATGAAAGTTAAAATTAATCATATCATTCTTTACAAAGTGATAAAAATAAAAGAAGTTATAGTTTCACATCTTCTTTTATATACTATAAAATCAAGAGAATAATTTATTTATTTTTAAGGAAAAGTGATTTATGTACCTGATGAGAGAATATACTACCTCAAAATAATATATTTTATATTTTAAAGATTGTAAATGTGTTTTAAAAAGATATATATAGTTAAGTGTACACAGTATAACGTCTTGATATAATATGAACAAACGTACAAATTAAATTAAATAAATTATAGTTTTAGAATTATCTTTCGTTTATATAGTTTTAAAATTAAATGAATAATTTTTAATCATTTATCAATATCTTTTTTTATTATTTTAATATTAATATAGTACTCCATCCATTTTGATCCATTTAAAAGGAGAACATCCTCTTTTTTTTTTATAATTTTTTAATTAATTCTGAAAAATTAAAGAGTATTTTGATACATTATACATATCTTTAGCCTATTAATATAAAATTCAAAATCTTTTTTTTTTAATTTGTTAAAATTCAATATCAAATCAAAATCAGACAAATAAATAACACTAACTAATTAAACTCTTTTCTCTTAGTATGAACTAAACGTGTCAATTGTATCTATATTAGTTCAATCATATTGTAATTTATTATTTCATTGCAATATCTTGATTAAAAGTAATCTCAAGTCATAGTTTAAAACATTACTCATCAATAATCTTATATTATATAATGGACTAAATTTTATATAAGGAATTCAACTTTGGTATGAATAATATCCGTAATGATTTATAAAATAATTTCAATGAATTTTATAAGTTTGTTATAATTATTAGAAGTTTATGAAGATAACCTTTGGCTAAAACATAATTTTCGAAGCTTTGAATTTTGAAAATACATATATACATATTCAGAAGCACAATTTAACATCTACAAGTTTTGTATTTTTTTTCTTATAGAAATGCACCATTCTGTTAATACTCTATATGTTCTAGCTTGTTTGATCTATTTTAATTTGGTACGAAATTTAAAAGAGTAAAATATTTTTTTAAAACATTGTGATATTAAATAAAAGATATGTCAAATATATCAAAATATTATTTAATCTTATAATCTTAAATGTGACATGTGGAAAGTTAAAATTACAAATGTTGCTCAAAAATGAAAAAGATTTTTTTAAAACAAAATAAAAAAGAAATAAAACAAATGAATTGAACCAAAGAAAGTACTAAATAATGACAAACAAAACTTCCACAGAAAATTTAAAAAAATGTGAAAAAATAGAACATGAAAGAAAGTTGATGATAGTTGAGTATTTTAATTTTTTTACAATAAATAATGGATTTGAATAAATTTGTGTAGTAATAAAGAGAATGAGCCCTAGTATTGCATGTGGTTGAAGATAATTGGTGATAAAATAAGACAAGGTAAAGTACATAGTACAATTTGTATTGTATATTGTACAATTTTTCATAGCCATGGTCGTCCTTCCTTGACTTTTCTATATAATACTAGATAGGTATGGCCGTGCGTTGAACGGGCCCAACGCGTATAGTAGAATAAAATTAAGATATAACAGCAAGGGACTATTTCGTTTGATTGGATCAGTTGATGGAAATAATTTCAAATGTATGTTTTATACAATCATGGGAATAACAGGATGCTCATATTTACATCTGATAGTGATTGTTGTCTATTTACATTAGTAGGGATAATATTTATAAATTCTAAAATAGGGGATGCAGTTGTCGCTGTGATCAATCTCTCAAGTATTCACGATAAAACACCTGTTAAAAAACATTCCAACTTGCAGGACCAACACCTTACACCATGTTAATGACTTTTTAAGTATCATCTAAAGCAGGGCAAATAATTATTTTTACATGTATTGTCAGTTGAAAAAAATGCTATAGTCATACAAGTGCAGGATAGTCTGACCTCCTCAATATGCTTGAGTTCTTTCTGATAGTCAATCATTTGTGTACCTAATTTCTCAAACTGGGCTCACCTGTTAGATGAAAGAAATTAATTGATTAGATCATTGTTATTCTACTGGCTCTTCCAAAGACCAAAACGTAGGCAGAGGATGAACTACCAAAGTTTCCAGGATTGACACGTATTTTGTCAAAGCACTCTGCCACTCGAAGTGCAACAGGAGGAGTGAAATGAATCTCCACCACCAGAGGGATGTTGTAGCTGCATGTGCAGAACATTGATGAAATAAAATATGCTTGTATAATCAAATCCATAAAATATCGATATATACTAATGAAAAATGAGACCTGCTTCTTTTGCACCAGAGAATTTTTAATTTCAAAATATGCATCAACTTCTTTATTTCCTTGGACTGTAATTCGGACTATGTCAGCTCCTGCATCAGCAATTTTCATTACCTGAACAAACAAGAATTAGCATCACGGCTAAGATTGTGTCCTCTTCCAGGTTTTCAAGCTCATTCAACAGGCATGTTCAGATACATAATGCAAATAATTGGCAGAATATTTATGTTGAAAGCAGTTTGGAAGTAACAAGTGTTATGTTGAAATATCCACAACATAGTTTTTAGGAACCCAAACAGATCACCTCACATAAGGTCCAGCCAGATTTCCAACAAAAGCAAAATAACATTCCTTAACAAACAAATCCAAAAGCAAAATTCCTTAATCTAAATGCACATCTCTGTGCAAAACTTAATATTTTTTAATACTTTTACATAAAAACTAAAAACATTAGTGGAACAACAAAAAACAACAATGTACTCACTGTAATCCTATGAGTGGGGTCGGGGGAGGATAGAGTGTACACAATCTTTATCCCTACTTTGTGGAGGTAGAGATAGAACCCAACTTCAACAATATAAAATGCAATCCATTAAGCTAAAAAACCAAGGGTCTAGCGGAAAAAACCTTTCCACAGCATAAGAGGTGGAAATCTCACCTTTTCCTGGAGTAACCGACATAGCATCTGGAGTACTGATTGGAGAAACGGGCTGAAAATATGGATAGTGGTAGTGTTGTGCTCCATAAAGCTGGCCATCATGCCTCACAGTGGGGACAGGGGAAGTAGTAGGCGAGTATGTAATATAGGTTGCATAACCCTAGCCTTGGTGATACATAAGTGACCCGTTGTCCCCATAAGCTCCCTGCAATTTAAACATATGAAAACCGAAAACATAAACAAAAACCCAACTAACATTTATTCAAAAGCTATAATGTAAGTCCAGAAGCATAAAAGATCCAGTGACACGAAAAATGCAATCCAATACGCAATTAGATTACCACATCAAATATGTTCAAACAGAATAACTTACAGTCATATCAACTCCATCTTAGGCAGATGTAATTATAGTCTTATAAATCCAATTGACTAAAAACAGAATATACTAACACAACTCACAACTGTACACATCAATATATACTTACATCTCAAAAAATGGGAAAATGGGTAACTATACCACAAGTATTATGCTATACACATAATTTCAACATTCATAACTAAAGTGGAGAAAAGGTGTATGAAAAATTAGGATTAAAAAACATAACAACACAAGATTATACAGTGCACCAATATACACCTAACCTGTAGCTTTAAAATGGCCAAATATAGCTCAATTAATGTAACAAGACACATAATCTTTAACATTTATAACTAAAATAGACAAAAGGGATAAAAAGAACATACCAACACAAGATTTTATAATGCATCAATATATACCTGTAGCGTAAAAATGGCGAGTATAGAACAAGTATTATCCTATACACATAATTTTTTAAATTTGTAAGTAAAATTGACAAAAGAGGCATAAAAAATTATAGAAAAAAAATATACCAGCACAAGATTTAATAGTGCATCAATATATACCTATGCTTAAAAATTATCTAAGTGTAGCACAATCAATGTAACAAGACACATAATTCTTAACAAGTATAACTAAAATGGACAAAATGGGTATAAAAAAATTGAACATACTAGCACAAGATTTTATAGTGCATCAACTTCACTTGCATCTTGAACAGGAACCACATCGTCAGAACCCTCCCATGAATCCATAGGAGTATTCAGATCCCAGTTAGATCTATCAGTGCGTACAGTATCATCAACACCATTGTTATTTAATTTGTTCTTTCATCTTCATTTCTGAGACATGTCCTTTCATTTATTCAAAAGAAGGATTTATAGTTCCACACAGGCAGATACAAAAATCAAGTATTGTATCTCAACAGAGAGAATCGTGTCGCCATGTAACATAAATTCTATCAAGGCAACAATAATATTGTTGTCCCCATCATACCACAAGGTAGCATAAAAAAGATTTTTGTGTATGGGGATATCATGTTTTGGCAACTGAATGTGTCATAACAAAACAACACTTATTAATGGCAGAGTACAAAACAATGACATAAAAATAATGCTAACCCGGCCCATCATCTATTTTTTTTTTGGTCAGTAGCCTGGACCATCATCAATGCCACATAGACACCAGCAGTGAAAAGATATAGAGGGCCAAGATCACCCGCTGGTTGTGTTGCTCAAATACGCTCACCAACCTTCCACATCTTTTGTCCGTTAATTTTTTCCATTGGAAAGGCTGGTAATCCCTCCTTTTCCTGCATGTACAGAACGAAAGATAAAATTATTTTACTTTCATATTTGACTTTTTTCTTCAAATATCCCCTTGAAAACTTAAATTACCAGGTCTAACATGTGAACTAAATTAAAATGACCAAGAAAAGACATCATTAGCTAGGTAGTGGTAGGATTTTAGTCTAAAACTCAAATAGAGAAGACACCAATGCCCTTCTGCTACAATTGATTAGAAAAGTTTCTAGATAATTCTCCAAACCTGAAACACTTGTTTGTTTGTAAAACAGACTCTTTTCAGGAATCATACTCAACGGCATTAAAAGAGACCTGGTGAATGGCAAAACTTACATTAATTCCAGCACTATTGATTTCTTTTCCTTGAACATATAATCGCCTGACTGAGGGACCCATTCCCTTGGGACAAAGAACAATCACACTCATGTTCTTCGGGAAGTCTAGGCCTATTTGGCTGCAAATGGACCAGGAGGAAACCATGTGAAACCCAAAGTATGATGGCTTCATGTGAGAACACATTTTCTCATTATTATCAGCCTGCACATACATCAAAAAATTAGACAGAGCAACAATGAAACGAAAGGTAATATCTGCACACTGGTGAAAGAATAAACTACCAGGTTAAGCAATCAAAAATCTAGATGTGTTAACAGAGATTCAATGGACATTTTGAAGCATCTCTGGAGCTTCAAAGCCCTCCCCTCCCGCTTCTCAAGAAAGCTTTCGCAATCCAATGACATTGATTCCAAATACTTAGCAATATTTACACCAGGACAAAAATTGGCCCCAACATTCTAATTCATAGATTTGAGCACCCCAAAGGTGAATGTTATTCCAAAGATGAAGAAGTGAAGGCATGAAAATTAACTATATACCATGAGCTAGATTGTATCTTGATCAAAAATAGTTGTAGACTCAAAAAAATTGTACTAAGTTAGCTAAGACGTTGAACTATTATGTGAAAGAAGCATTCAATAAAATGTAACTACCAAAAAAACATAATTACCAAGTGTACTTGCTACAAAATGTAATTACCAAACTCTGAAAAGGTTCAAAAGAGTATATACTAGCTGTCTCAGGATGAACAAAGATAGCAAAGGTTAAAACTACTCTCATCTCGACTCCATCAGCCTCGTATTTGTGAATACATTGATCATCAGAATCTTGGACTCAATAGTGCCTTTGAGACTGAAAGCTTATCGTCTTGCATCATGGAATCCTCACCCAAACTAATATTTCTTTTGCGCCTTTTTGGAGCAACAACAACTTCAGTTCCTGGGATAAGTTGTACTGATAACAACCAAGCAAGTCAGATATTCACGAATTTGAAGTTTACAAAATACAGATTAAGTTCATGAAAAGAATATTTTATATGTCCTAACACTGTTGACATCATTTTCTACCAATATGAAGTTAAAAGGAAGAGGAGAAAAATCAACCAAGAATATTGCAAATATGCAACATTTACAAAATCTACATCGTAATCTTCTTTCCATCCTTAAATAACAACATGTATATATTAAATGAAGGCAACAAAATGCCTTAATCCATATTCTAGATAAACGACAGTCCCTGGAAATAAACACCAGCAATTATCTTCTCTTTCTAGTAAGTGATTCAAGGATTTATGCAACATTGTCAGATAATACATGAAAGAAAGTAGACACTAAACTTCACGACATGCATCTCCCTTCAGAAACTTTAGATTACAGTTGGGGAAATTAACCAAGTTTTTATTCAGAAATAGAGCACAACTATAAGGAATAAATCAAATCGATCAACCAATGAATTAACATCATTTTACCTACCTATGTCAGTGGAAGGGTTGAAACAACTCAATAAAAAACCAAAACAAGTCATAAGTGGGACTTTCGTTGTTCATTTTGTTGGGATATAAAAATAATTTTTAGAACAGAAATAACTTACTTCATAATCAGTTGGGTGGGGACAAGTGGTGATCACTAATTTTGTGAGCAAGTTAGATCCAGGCGAAGGTCCCTCGAAATAAAAGACAACTTGATCGAGCATATTGATAGTGAAAATGAACCCTTCAACACTTGCCAACCCTCTTTCATAACAGATTTTCTGCATGGAATAAGGTGCTAACATTATACATGTTTCATAAACAATATTCTGTAATAATAAGGCTAAAGATACAGACTCTAACTTTGAAATAAATAAATAGCTTATTTCTATATTTTGGTAAACAAGTCGTAATGTAGCTTGGACATTAATAGAGCCATGAAAATTACCCTAGACTCCAACACGAGCTGAAACTGTTTAAACACAACCTGCTTAAATTCTACTTGTAATATCTTGCTCCAAGCCTTACCAACATTCAGTGCAATTCGTGACAACAACATAAGAACAACGTACGTCTTTTTGTAACTCCTTTATATTTACCTTAACAAGCTGGAACCACAAATGCATTGCAATAATTGGTGTATCGCAAGTGCAAACTTTCCAAAAAGTCATGGTTAAGGATGACGTTAATAGCTTTATATCTTCCTGTCCATCTATGTCTGAAAAAAATCAAGAAAATTCAACCTAAAATATCAAAGAACCTCGAATCCTTGGCAATCAGGTAACATACCCGTCATGGGCTTTCCCAATCAAGTGCCATTGGCCAAGCACCAAACCACGCTCTAATAACAGCTCCATAAGCAAATAGACAGATCATATAGTCTGTGGACTCATTTGGCCTACAAGAACAATGAAAATTACTTTGCAAATATTCTGTGCCAATCAGTCCATGATGAGCCAAAAACACAAGCCACTGGTACAAACTGCCTAACCAATATTACTGAAAGCATGAGATAAGTCCTCCAAAGCATGAGATAAATCCTGCCAAACCAATATTCTCCAACACAAATGCATTCAATATAGCACTCCAAGACACAACATTTCTCACAGGTATTTTGTCAAACACTTGGTAAGCATCCACAATTCCTCCAAAATTACTATAAAAAGTGATGAAAGAACTACCAACATACACATTTGATAAAAACCCATTAACAATAACCAAACAATGTACCTGAATCCCTACAGTAAAATTCATTTTCGATGCACATAAACTCATAGCATTTGATACTAAACTCACACCAATTTTTTATCCTTCTTTATGCAACTATTACTCCTAGAGTTACAGTTAAAAACTGCGGCAAATAATTCCAACTCCTTTTACGTTTTAATTCGAAGAAGAAAAGAATAATAGAAACAGCAAATAAGAAATCAATTTGGATTCACACGAAAATAGAACTATTTCTTCGTATAATCATTGATGAATTCGTCCCTTTTCACAGGTTTTGAAGGTATACTTCTAAAAATTCAAAATCTAAAGTAAATAAAATTAGTGTCATCATCTTATCTTTCATATTTACCTATGTCAGATGAAGATCATATCGAAACACGAAATGATAAGAATCATGTTAGGAATCTTAAAAGAGACTAAGGCAAGTACTGATAAAATTGAATGAAAAATGAAGAGTTGGGCAAATATTGTAAGATGAACACCTGAAATTGTAACCTTCTGTTAAAAGAAAAAGAACCAAAAAAGTGGATTGAAAGTGAATTACACTCAATGGTCTTTTCTCTGGAAATATAAAAGAGAGAAAGAAATCAGGGTTTGACCACCATGGAAAAGCTGGGAAAGCAGGCGTAAGAGAGTGATATGAGTACTCTAGATGATTCTAAACATTACTAATAGAGAAAAATATCTTGATGTGAAATTATAGTATTGCCCCTTGTCATCCCTTCCTTGGCTTTTCTATATAGTAGAAATATAAATATAAGTATAAATAAATAATATAAAGAAAATTAATGTTTGATACACGTGCAACACACGTACCTTAAACCAATACTATAAAAAATACATAATAATTTATTTTTTATATGTTTATTATTATTAATGTTATATATACGTGCAAATCACGTAAACTATACTAGTAATACAAAAAAAAGAACGGTGATTAGTTTTTTAAGATTATTAGGGGTCGTTTGGTGTGGGGTGTTAAAATAAATAGTCCTGACATAAAAAAATAGTTTCGGAATAAATTTTTTGGTGCTTTGTTTGGTTGCCAAGTTTGGAATAACTTATCCCGAAATTAACAAATAGTATCAGAATAAGTTATCCCGCCCTTTGGGTGGTATAAATAGTCCCAACATTATTTAACTTAGGATAAAGTCATAAATGACAAAATCAACCTCCCATTATCACTTTTCACTATATATAAGAGTGTAAAATTTTGATAGTCCCCACATCAATTTTTTTTTGTCAATTTTATTCCTAATTTAAATTTCAATTATTCTATAAATTTTCATTCATTTTGTAAATTTGAATAATTATATAAGTTTATTAAATGCAACAAAAGTGATGAGTCATGAAAAAATGATAGGGACACCATAAAATCTATTTATACAATGAAATTCAAAATTAATCCAAGAAGTTGTATGAATGTTTATAAATTTTACTTCAAATTTTCATTTTTCCTATCAAATTTATCATGAACAAGTAATTAAAATATTTTAACATTTCTTTTCTAACTTAGCACATGCTTGATTATTAAATAAAAAATTAATTTTTCATATATATCTAAAAATGTTTGATTTTTTTTTTAAATATAATTTCCCTTCAAATATTAATGATACTAAATAATGAAAAATGAGAGTAAGTTTTTTTCACAATTTTTGATGACGAATGTTTTTAACAAAAAGTGAAATTATCAATATTTTATAGAATTTAAGATAAAATAAATAATTTAACATAAAATATTAAAACTTCATACATGCTTAATAAATATCAACACAAATTTTTTAACATGTATTTTTAGGAAAAAAACTACTAAAGTTAAAAAAAATAGTTTCAATTTCTTTTGTATGATTTAATATGAAGGAAAATAATTAAGTTAAATAAGGTGAATGTTATTTTTGTAAACAAACTATCTATTCTTAAAAAGAATGTAATATGTATTATTTTTAGTGCCACAAACCAAACAACCACTAAAAAAATAATATCAGCATGATTAATCTCAGGACAACTCTCAGTATAACTTATTCCATTATAACTAATTTCAATATAACTTATTTTCAAACAAGTTTAGTAGGCTATGGAACGAGCTTCAACGTTAACCGTCAAGGATACAACAGTTTGCTCAGCTAATAGTCAAATCTGGAAGGGATCAGTAGAATTAATAAAAAGATGGAGGGCAAACACATAAATAGGAAGATAGTCCACGTGTCTTATCGTGAAACGCAATGTGTTCACGAAATTCGTAACACACCCCTCTCACACTTTTTGAGCTCACCTCCCAAAATCCCTCCACTAAATTTCTCTGTAGTATTGGTTGCTAATCATCGATTCCACATGCTTATACTCAAATTAATTGACTACTTCATCAGTTTTCTATCAATCTCTGTTTAATACACAAAAGTATTGAATGGAAGTTAATCAGTCAACTCAGTGCTCAAAGTTTCATTGAATCTTTTCCTTTTTTTTTTACTTTTGTTCGATGGAAGGGTGTGTGGGCGATGCAATTTTATTAAATTTAAATCGTACAAAATTTGGATTATATTAAATTCAAAATATATTAGTCCCAAATAACTATTACGGATTAATATAATTGAATTAATTATTTAAGTCCAAATAAGTATGGATTTAAATAAGGCCCAATATTTGTTGGGTTAATCCATTAATTTGGGATACAAATGATGAGCCCACTTTACTAAGCCCAAGATATTGTCATATTCTAGAGGCCCAAATAAGCGTCATATGTCAAATGATGTGGCATGCCAAGTCAAGTGAAGGAGCCAATAGGACTGTGCCACATGTCAAACTGACAGGCCCATGAAATAAAAGCCCATAAAAGGCGCCACATCACTTAAATATGATTGGTCAAAGGAAGTTCATTTTCATCATGACTCTTCCTTTCCTACAACTATAAATAGGGGCTCATAATTAAGAAAGAGGACCCACCCCCCAGATCTCTAACAAGTAGCAAGAGAAAGTTTGTGGATCAAACACTGTAATTTCTCTAAAAAGCTTAAGCATTCAAATCAAGATTCAAGATCAAGACCGCAATATTCAAGAACAAGCTCAAAAGCCCTTGAATTCAAGCACAAGTGAAGATCAAATCCCTCAAAGCAACAAATCAAGTTCAAATTCAAGATCATGCTTCAAGCTCTTCAATTTATATTTGAAAAGATAAATAAATTGATTGTTGCAATATTTTTCTTATCTCAATTATTTATTTTTCGGCCTCAAAATTTTATTGTCCAATAAATTCTGGCACGCCCAGTGGGACCAAATCTGCCCTTCATCTCTTCTCTTATAAATCAGATCTGCAAATCTGTAGCCACCGCATAAAGATGGACGCTCTATTGGTACTTCAAGACTCGTCATCAAATCTACACTTCGACAAACCTTGAAGTAGGGGCATTTGTAGACATCTAAAATTTGTGGACTCTTCAATAAGAATCCAAATTCTGTTAAAGTTCTAGAAGGCTACTTTACCCTAAATCTCGCCTATTTAAAGGGTAACATGTTCCCTGAAACAGCCATCTTGAATATCCCATAAGCTGATGGGTATTCATAAAAAGACCGGGATCTCTAATATCCCACAAAATCCTGGCATATTCATAAAGAAATCATTCTATGTTCGAGAATAAGCCACTAACGGCCCTCGAATTACGGAGAAAATCAAGAGAGAAGAATGAAGGGAGGAACAGATTTATAACCACAATCGTTTATCAATAAAAAATTCTTGTTTCTTCATATTTTTGTTTGTGGTTAAAATTTATTTTTCATGAATTTAAATTATGTTGCAAACAAATTGGCATGCCCAGTGAGACCAAATCTGCCCTTCATCTCTTCTCCAGATCTATAAATCTATAGCCACCGCATAAAGATGGAAGCTCTATTGGTACTTCAAGACTCGTCATCAAATCTACACTTCGACAAGCTTTGAAGTAGGGGGCATTTGTAGACATCTAAAATTTGTGGACTCTTCAATAAGAATCCCAATTCTGTTAGAGTTCTAGAAGGCTACTTTACCCTAAATCTCGCCTATTTAAAGGGTAACATGTTCCCTGAAATAGGCATCTTGATATCCCATAAATTGATGGGTATTCGTAAAAAGATCAGGATCTCCAATATCCCACAAAACCATCTTGAATATCCCATAAGTTGATGGGTATTCGTAAAAAGATAGGGATCTCCAATATCCCACAAAATCATAGGATATTCATAAAGAGATCATCATATACTTGAGAATAAGCCACTAACGGACCTCAAATTATGGAGAAAATTAAGAGAGAAGAATCAATGTTCAAGAATAAGTCACTAATGACCCTTGAATTACGGAGAAAATCGAAAGAGAAGAATCAAGGGAGGAACAGATTTGTAAACACCTCATTTATTAATAAAAAATTCTTGTTTCTTTATATTTTTGTTTGTGGTTAAAATTTATTTCCTATGAATTTAAATTATGTTGCAAAAAATTTGGGACGCCCAGTGGGACGATCTCTACCTCTCATCTCAACTTTTCATACTTCAAAGTTTAAGAACAACGAAATGACTTCCAAGAAGGTCAATTCTCAATCAACTACTTCCAAGGCTGCAGATTCAAAGTTCTCTGCTAAAGTAGAAAGCATCCTTGGTGTTACTTTCAGAACCCTGGGAGTTGTTACAAGAAGCAAGCCAGGCTTGCTAGGACAACAAACATATCCAGTGTCGTCCGCTCCAGCTCTAGTTTTTGGATCTTCAACCTCGAAAAGAATGAAGTCCAATGCAAGTTCTTCAGAAAGAGGAAGCAGTGTGGCCGAATCGCTAAAAAAGACTCTAGCTCTACTTGAGCATTTCAATTCCAAATACTCTGGAGCCAAGAGCGATGGTCGTTTAACAAATGTGTCATCTCCACTTACACCACATAACCTAAGCACTTCAAAGATAAACTTATGTGATAATCCGTGTTACTCTTCGACGTCTCCGGTGATCATGCAAGCAATGGTAACTGATGCCTCATCTACGGAGGAGCAACTTACGAATATGACAAAGGCAATCAAAGGCCTGGCCAACTATGTTTAGAATCAAGATGTTAGGATTAATAAGATAGTGGATAGGGTAGAAGGATTGATGGATGAAGAATCTAGCCATGCACCGGGAAAAGGTCCAGAGGTTCATGAGATAGAAAATCCTGTGAAACAAACACCATCGATTAAAGAGGTGCAAGTTTCTGCTGAGGGAATGATCCCGATTGGGCAATTGAGGGAATTTATTGAAGGGACCCTCAAAGACAAGTATGTTATTGTCACCAAGTCTTCCCTTGCATATGCCAAGCCTTACACTACAAGAATAGATAACCTCAAAATACCTGCTAGCTATCAACCTCCCAAATTTTAACAATTTGAGGGCAAAGATAACCCAAAACAACATGTCGCACACTTTGTCGAGACATGTAATGATGCTGGAACTTATGGTGACTATCCTGTCAAATAGTTTGTTCGTTCCCTAATGTGATTACTGGAGGTATTATTATGTCCTCTGGAACTATGATTGGATCACTTCACTCCTAATGAGAGCTCCCACTGAGGATACCTAATTAATGCTCCTTCTCTTCCCTTCTCCATCCCCACATCGAGAAAGACGGTATTATCTGGCATCGGGAATGGTCCAAAAGTTAGATACTGCGTCCAAAACTTTAAATGTTTTGTTGGATTGAATACAACTACAAATTACGACATTCAACTGTCAAGGGCCTATATAATCCTGTTAACTGTGGCTTCTTTCTTCTGTGCCAACATAACCTGATGCAAATCATTGCTCTCTATTTCAAAGTTTTTCTTTGGTTCATATAAGTTTACCAATTATGACATACTGCCAAAATCCTAATGAACCAGTCTACTGTCTATTATTCTGTTTAGTGGGACCAAATTAAAGGCAAGGAAGCCCCATATGCTCAAACCAAAATAGTGAAGAAATGAAACTCCATATATGCTTTGATAGACAAATGACGTAGGTTCTTGTTGGACATGGAACTCAACAAAGAACTATTAGAAGGACTATATTCTCTCGAGCCATATATAGGTGTGGCCATATTTTTCTAATTTCTGTATCATATTGTTCTATCCTATTAAGCCATATATATGTGTAACCCTATTTTCTCTAATTTCTGAATCATACTGTTCTGGAAATTTTCTAATGGGAAAAATAAAGTACATGAAATTAATGCATGTATGGTCTTTCTGAAACTTTAATCCTCTAACCTGCTTTGATTTATGTCCAAGTCTACCTTCTGGTATCTTAGGCCGACACTTGGCTTCACTAATATGCACAATATGGGCTGAATCCCAAAATAAATTCAAGTATCTGTTGTTAATCTATAACACTTCTTTTTGATGTTATGTTCACTTCATGCCCTTTGATCTTTGAACTGCTGGTTTTACAGAGCTTGTGTTGATCAGTGTGAGAAGACTGGATGTGTGGGGGACAAATACTCTCAACATTATAATTTTACTTCGGGGGATAGTCCCATTGATGGTCCATGGTATCTGCAGGATCCACTTTATCTGAGATGGAAACAATGGGACTGCCTTAGTGATTGTCGTTACCACTGCATACTTGCCAGAGAGGAAGAACGGAAGAAAGTTGGTCTTAAGCCTGTAAAATATCATGGAAAATGGCCTTTCCAGCGTGTCAATGGAATCCAGGTTCTTCACACTATTAGGAGTAGCATTTCCTCCTTATTAAGCATGCTAGTTCTAGGCTGTATTGTGGTTAGTATCCTAAACTAAATCTTTCATGGCCAGAAACCCGTTTCTATAGCTCTTTCCGCTCTTAACCTTGCTGTACAATTCCATGGATGGGTATCCTTTTTCATTTTGGTGAATTACAAGCTGCCCTTTAGGACAAACAGAAAGCCATATTATGAGTTCACGGGCTTGTGGCATATTTATGCTATTTTTTCACTAAACTCCTGGTTCTGGAGTGTTGTTTTCCATAGTCGGTGAGATATTGTTTACTTCTCTTCTCTCTTTCTTTCAAAAGAAATCTCTGATTAACATTACTGCATTCTTTTTTTTTCACCCCTTCATGGGAGCTCCTCCCCTTTTTCTTCCTTGGTGACTTAAACCCACAACCTTAAGGTTGGAGGTGAGGGGTGCTTACCTTACGAGAACTCCCTCTTGTCTAATTGCTGCATTCCATGTACAACTATGCATAAATCAAGTAACTTGAAACTGTCTTTGGAAGATATGTAGTTTCTTCTTCTTGGTCATTGACTTCTCATAAATATATCATTACTGGCTAAAGGATGAGGTTTTTTCACTGGTTAATAAGCTTTTTTCTGATATGGTCATGGATAACTGTTCAAAAATTTTAAATTTGTCGATGCATATGTTTATCAGAATTGACAGATGTCAATTTCTCAATTTTCAAGGCATTTGTGGTAGATCATATGAACACCACGTTACTGCAAATTGTTATTTTGGTTTCTGAGAAGTGAGGACAATTTATGTTCTCTACCTTCTTCTTGTGATTGGAAATCTCAAGGACAAAGTAGGTAGCGTTGTCTAGTCTATATAAAACTAGTTGCTTGCAATTGTTGAGTTCTTTAACTGTTTAATTCTGGGTGTTGTTTGAGACCAATTACTTCTTAAGTAATTGTGATGAAAAGTTAGTCTAACTTCTTAGGATAGTGAAACAATCCTCAATTATTGCATGGTGTACTGTAATAAGACCCTAGTTTAGCTTTTCAGCCCAATTACTAAAAGAAGTAAAGGCCTCACTATTTCTTCTGGTCCAGCACCTGGACAATATTTATGTTGGGGTGTGATAAAGTTCTAGCTTGTTAAAAACATACAACAATTACACTCTCAATCTTCTTAAAAAAACCAACAATTATGCCTCAATCCCAAGCCAGTTAGGGTCGACTGGATGAATCCTCGTCATCATAACTTGGTTTGGGTTCATAATATTTCAATAACCCATACAGAAGGATTATCTAACACTAGTGGATCGTTTGGTAGAGTGTATAAGAATAGTACTGAATATGGTGTATTAGTGGTTATGGTGGGATTAGTTATACTACAACTATTTCCTATCTACTGTTTGGTATGATGTATTAAGAACAATTTTGTCTTTAGCCTTGCTGCTTGTCCATGTATTAATAGTCCATGTATTGCTAATACATTGGTTTGCTATGTATTAGATATACACAATATAATACTGGATAGGGTGTATAACCTTTTTTTGAGAAATGGTAACTTTGTATTCACTCAAAATTCCTCATGAATTGGAAACTTACATCCTACAGAATGGTAGGCACACCTAGATGAGGGTAGTTAGATTACAAGTTTCCTAGGAAATCAACTAAATCTTCTACCTCCCCTACCAAATCTTGTTTACACCAAAAAAATAAAAGGCTAATACAATTCATCTTAATCTTCTGATTAATCTCTAGCCCTTTCTCTCCAGATGGCCCACCAAATACATGATGGTATAGTCTTCCACCGTTCTTCCTTTCTGCCCTGCTACCAATTTTGTGCCAACTGTTCAAGAGATCTAGAGTAGTCTTTGGCATCACCCAGCTAACCCCTAGTAAACGTAAGAACATATTCCACAGGTTTGTTGCTGTTTGGCAATGTATGAATAGGTGGTTGTTTACCTCAATCTCATGTTCACACATGAAACACCTAGAACATATCTGCACTCCTCTCCTTTTGTAATGCCTCATGAGTGAGGCATGCCTTCCTGATTAGTATCCAAGTAAAGCATGAGACTTTTAATGGGCATTTGATCTTCCAAATTAGTTTCCATGACCACCTTTCTGCCAACTACCAGTTATAGTTCATCTCCCAATAACCTGATTTAATAGTGTAGACCCCCTTGCTGTGAATTTTCCACACTGATTGATCAGTTGTCATAGTTATACCTGGGAATTCATTAAGGGGTGGTTTAGTAGAATGTACTGATGATAGGCAAATTTACGCGCCTATATCAATATATTTTGCCCATATTTTAGCCTAGTTCTGAGAACAAATTATATATTTCATGCACTTTTAGTCATTTTTCCTATAAATGAGCTAACGAACATGATTAGTAAAGTTTCAGGTATAAATGATGCAAAATTCAGCATTTTATGGCTTACTTGACGCAAAAGAAAGCTCACGAAGGAAGGAAAGGGAGTTTACACGCCTAAGGACCAAAACTGCTGCATGGAAAATCTGTCCCGGGCTAAAACAGCATTTCTGAAGACTCTGGGGACCTGGACCAAAACTGCTGCATGGAAAATCTGTCCCGGGCTAAAACAACATTTCTGAAGACTTTGGGGACTTACAGACACAAAGCTGGATTTGGACAATGATACATTAACCTAATACAATTGGGTTATGTATTTCATTAGTTTATTTGGATTATGATAATGTTACCTTAACCTAGTACATTTGGGTTAAGTATTCCATTAGCCTATTAGGATTTGGTTATTTATTTCATTAGCTTAGTAGGAGTAGGATATGGGTATTATAAATACCCTATCATGCTAGAGATTTCTACACATTCCTCCCTTAATGGAGAGAATTAACTCCTCCCTTAGTTGAGAGATACATTCAATAATTAATCTTCTTCCATCCCTCTCTTCTTCCACCACAACACTTCTAATCTACTCTTCTAATCTTTTCATCTATTCTATTCTTAATTTCCGCAACAAGAGAAATGTTACCTTGCTAAGGAATTCATGCCTCACGCCTACCACTTGTGCTACACGAAATTGATCAATCTTGTGGTATAATAACAATGTCAATCGTGATCTCCTTCGCATTCATGGGTAACTAAACCTCTCTGTTGGGGTTATGGAAGCCGAATGAGATACTATCTATTGCTGTGAGTTTGTAAGTTCGTGACACGTATATTGCTTATATCATTATTCTCTTCATCTTAATCTACATTCTTTGCGGTTGCAAACGCAAGAATACGCCAGTCTAACATTTAACTTGTTCGAGAGAAAGGTTATTTGTCTGGAAAAAAGATAGTGTCAAGGTAGTAGGACACCCTTTCCTATTAAAAAGCTAGTGCCGTAACTGGACTAACCTCTTGGAGAATTCGTACCGTTAGACACGCTTTAAGCTCGAGAGAGTTAAAGTGAAATAGTCCTTGTTGAGGTCGAGAGACGCTTGGATTTACCATCGACTACAATTCTCTATAAGCAATTACATGTCAGAATTCTACACACTCATAGCCAATAGAGATGTATACCTCAGAAGGTGGACATAACCCCAACGCTTCAATTCTCATTGTTTACAACTTACATAACAATCTTTCTCTCTTTACTTTGCTATTTTCAGCTTTTACTTTATTGTTTTCGTTACACATTACAATCCCCCATTTTATGAGACTTGCACCAAAAGTTTAGTAATTTTGCTTACTTATTGGCCAAGCTATTCCCTGTGGGATCGACACCCAACCCAGGTTGGGTTCTATATTTGCTAACGACCGCTTTACACTCACAAGAGATGTAGATTGAGCGTTACCAAAAATTGGCGCCATTGCCGGGGAATACAAGTGTCAATCAAGTTCGTGATAATTACTAGACCCTTTGGTCAAAGATTCTCGTACTTTTACGTTTAGTTTTTGTTTTTGTTTATTGCAGGTTTTTCTTTTAGTGCATGCCCCATACTAGAAGTTCTGGTCAACCGTTATTACCAATCAATCCTGAACCACAACGAATTAGAAGAATGGAAGCACAAGCTGAAATCGACAGGATGGCTGCTCAACACGAGCAAGCAAGATTAGCTGCTCTTGCCGTTGCTCAAGTCTAACAACAAAACATTGATAATCCTGGGCGAGCCACAAATCCTGACGATGAAGATTTAGGTGATGACGAGTTGATAAACCCAAGGCATGTCGCTGAAACTGCAACACCTGCCAACAGAAGAGGTCGACAAGCTCGGTATAGATATGATCGCCAACCTTTGCAGCCAGCTTTTGACGATGATGATGATGATCTTGATGGTGCCGGAGCCACTGGAGCTATAATTCCACCACCATTAGGGCCCGGAGCCAAGTTCAACATCACTAGCACCATGATTCAGTTATTGCAACTCAAGGGATTATTTGGTGGACTAGCAGGCGATGATCCGAATATGCATCTCATCAACTTTATTTCTACATACAAGTCTTTTGACAATCCTGGTGTTGGTCAGAATGCTATTCGATTACGTCTATTTCCATTGTCTCTGTCTGGGGAGGCAACACTATGGTTGAATGGACTGACTCCTGATTCAATTACAAATTGGAGGCAATTGAGAGACGCTTTCCTAGAAAGATTCTTTCCGCCATCTAAAAGGGCTCAATTGAGAGATGAAATCAACAACTTTCGTCAGCTTCCCTCTGAAGCTCTTCATGAAACATGGGAGAGGTTCAAGACAAAGCTAGCGAGATGCCCAAACCATCACATGACTAATGTTCACCTCATGGAGATCTTGTATAGAGCCTTGAATTCAATAACTAAACCAGTGGTGGATAACGCAGCTGGAGGTTCTTTCATGGACCTCACCTTTGGTCAAGCAAGCAATATGCTAGATCGCATGACAAAGCAAAGTAGAGCTTGGCATACAAGGGATTCTGAGGTAGCAAGCCCCACTTTATCTATTGGCATATCTTCAGACCAAAGAAGAAGAGAAGAAGAACGTGATCAAGACATGGCGCACATGAAAACACAAGTGGATCTTCTTACAAAGCATTTATTATCAGGGAAGACCGAAAAAGTGAAAGTTGTGGCACTAAAAGGAAGAAACGAATCTGATTCTGAAGAGGAGGCCAACTACTTGAACAATCAGGGGGGTTTCCGCGGGAATGCCCAAGGAAACCAAGGTCAGAACTATTATGATAAATCTGGAAGCAAAGACCAAGGTAGTTGGAAGAAAAATAATGAAAAGAGTGGTTTGTACGTTCCCCCTGGTAGACGTGATACCACCACAACTAATTCTGGGAGTATGGAAGACATGATGGGTAAGTTATTGAAAGGAGTGGAAGCAACGAGTGCGGGAGTTAAGGAGGTGATTGATGATTTGTCCTCCATGAAGCAACTAGTTGATTCTCATTCCACTTCTATCAAGAAAATAGAGCAGCAATTGAGCCAACTTTCAGCAGCATTCAATCAAAGAAAGGCTGGCACCTTACCAAGCGATACTGTGCAAAACCCAAGGAATGATGGGTCATGCATGGCCATCACTACCAAAAGTGGTAAGGTGCTGGAAACTTCAGTAAAAGGCAAGCAAGTGGTTGACGAAGTTGCGGACATGGATGCTACACTTAGTGACGTTACAAAAGGAGAAGAAGCCGCAACAACTACTCCCAACGTCAAGGACGTTTCACCTAGTGACGTACAGCCTAAAAAAGTGGAAAAACGGAAGCAAGAGGAGAAGAAAACCGTGGAGAGACACTTCCATACCCACCACCACCTTTTCCCCAAAGATTGAAGAAGGTGGCGGATGACACAAAGTTCAGCAAATTCATGACTATGCTCAAGCAGCTGACCATTAATGTTCCATTGGTGGAGGCACTTGAACAAATGCCTGGGTATGCGAAATTTATGAAGGATCTCTTGACAAAGAAGCGGGCAGCAAGTTATGACTTGGCGAATAATGTTCATCATTGTAGTGCAATCGCTACAAGGTCGCTAGTTCAAAAGAAGGCAGATCCTGGAGCTTTCACTATTCCTTGCACAATTGGATCGTTGGATTTTGCTAAGGCATTGTGCGATCTAGGTGCTAGCATCAATTTGATGCCACTATCCATCTACAAGAAGTTGGGGTTAGGCGATCCAACACCAACCAATATGAGGCTCGTGATGGCTGATAGGTCGGTAAAACGACCTGTGGGTATCTTGAATGATGTGTTGGTGAAAGTTTCTTCATTCATCTTTCCTGCAGACTTCGTTATTCTGGATTGTAAGGAGGATTCTGAAGTTCCCATAATCTTGGGACGTCCTTTCCTTGCAACTGGAAGTGTGCTTATTGACATGAAAGATAATGAGCTTTCATTTCGAATTAATGACGAAGTGGTACGGTTTGATATATGCAAAGCAATGAAGCAGCCCAGCGATATGAATGAGTTATCTGTAGCTGATGTTCATCATAAGAATATGAAAGCATTATCTATAGAGAAACAACCTACTGTTGAGCCATTGTCTGCTGCGCCACTGAATGTTGAGCATGAGGACAATGAAGAACTTATGGGTGATCTAACAGAAACAGAGCCGTATACTCCTAAGCAACCGGAATGTGATCTCAAGAATCAACCAACAGCAAAGACTCCCATTGACGAGCCACCAATGCTAGAATCGCAAGAGCTCCCCGATTATCTAAGGTATATGTTCTTGGAAAGTAAAAATATACTTTCGGAGAGAGCAGATGATTTAAGTGAACAGCACGTGAAGGCTCTCATCTCTGCTCTGATGAGGTACAAGCAAGCTATTGGTAGGAAGATTGATGATATAATTGGTGACTCTCCGGAGAAACGTAGGAGCCATCTTGAAGAAGATCGCATGCCCACAGGTAAGCCTCATTGTCGTCTAAATCCTTTCAGAAAACGATCCACCATTTACCTCGATGAAGTCTGAGTACTCGAGGTAACTACGTCGAGCCACGACAATAAATAAGGCGCTAGATGAGAGGCAACCCATCGTTTTATCGTTTTATCATTTATCATTTTTCCTTTCATTCTAGTACTTGTTTTTTTTTTATAAATGAAAAATCCAAAAATAAGAGTCGTGCCACGACTAAAACTAAGGCGCTTGGTGGGAGGCAACCCATCGTACTAATCATTTTCATTTGGTTTTAAGCAAAAATAGGTGCAAGAAGTAGTCAACGAGGAGATTGATTTCCATTGACGATTTGGACGCATTGTATGGTAAAGTTGGTAAGTTAGGAATGGTGATGCATAAGGCTATGGATTGAGCATTTCTCACGCCAAAATAGGTATCGAGGAAGGCTAGGCCTTGGTAAAACTAGGCCACGAACAATTCACAACCTATCCTATAGCCTAAGGTCTCGGAATCTAGTGTGCTATACACTATGCGCCGCCTATTCCTAGGTATGATTTTGACTATGTGCCGCCTATGCTATGGCATTTGGTCTCAGTATCTCATATGCCATAGACTATGCGGCGCATATGTCTACAAATGCCATAGACTATGCGGCGCATATGTCCCATTATGCCATAGACAATGCGCCGCATATGTCATGACTATGCCAAGCATTATGCGCCGCATATATAGCATTTTTGTCTCCAAAACTGATTGTAAATGGGTCATAACCCGACCTATTCTCTTCCTATATAAAGGGGACTTAGTCTTGAAACATAACCACACTAAAAATTGACCCAAAGGCGCCGCACATCCATCCAAATCATCTTAAAATTTCTCTTTTTGCTCTTCCAATTCACAAGAACATCTCCAAAGGCTTCAATCACGTAAGTACTCTTTTATTCTTCATCTATTTCTAGTAAGTACTACGTTCCTATGCCTATTATGAATTGCTACATCTTGAAAGATGATTGGTGATGTTAATGTGTTTGGATTGTTGATACACAACCATGTGAGTGAACATATACATTAGAATCATCTTGACTTATTTTCGACTTGAATTTAGTTCTAATAGCATTGTTATACTATTTGCGAAATTGCTATGGCCATGAACATTGCTTAATATTGTTGTTTGGATACTTACATGTTAGACTATCCCGGCCATCGGGATAAGACTTATAGTGCCTACCGACATAAGAGGTTGTGATTGTTGTAAGAATAACTATTCCATGTGGTAACCCCTATGTAGTAGTGTTGCTATATCTACCATGAAAGTAGTCCAATGGCTGAAAGTAAGTGATGCATTGCTGATTTTCTTGTCGGAATACAATCCTAAAACGTATGTCGACGAAATCTGAGTAATCGACCACTTTCGCTTCACTGATTTGTGTTAACAAAACTAAGTGTGGGGTGGTACCCCTACTGCTTATGTATAGATTGTATCCATTGAGATTGTGCTACCATTAACACTATTTCAAGTCTCAGGTACAATGGCACCTAAAGAGAGACAAGGCAAGGAGAAGGCTACCACTTCCCAAAAGGGCAAGAAAAGAGGCCGCAAGGAGCAAGGAGAACCCTCCTCGCTGCAAACACCTCGACTCACGCTTGGAATTAAGTGGGATACTTATGAGGAACTTCTAAGGATGACGACTCTGATGATGATTTCAATGCAAGGGGTATGACCCCAGACAAAGAGGATAAGTCCGACCAACCAGGTTCCTCGTATTTATTTTCCACTGAGGACAGTGTCCCGACTAAGTGTGGGGTGGTGGTATTGCATGATATACTTCTATATTCGCAACTATGTTTGCTTTTGTTTCATTTTTGTTTCGTTTTGTTTTTTTTGGTAGTTTAAATTTTTTTTTCTAGCTTCGCATGAAATTATTTTGATAGGCAGCATGAGATTATAACAAGAGTATGTGTTACAATTGTGACTATTGAGACGTTTAGGCTCTATTTGTGACTCATTATGTGATATTGTGTGATTCAATTCCTTCACTTGTTGGGTCGAGAGTCTATATTACTTCCAATCAAGTCGACCATGTGCCTTGTGGGTGTGAGATTAATCGTATATTCTATGATTGTGGCTGATGCTAGAACTTGCCTGGTATGTATGCAAAGCGAAAATAAGGAGTGTAAGTTTAGGATATGATTTAGGCATTTCTTTGGCAACCTATACATGTTTACCTTCAGTTTTACCTACCCATGGACATCATCCTAGATAAACCCTTTTGAGCCTTTAGCCTATTTCTTTGACAACCTTGTATGTAAGCCTAATCCATTTCTTTCAAGACCACAATTTGATCCAAATTCCTAAGTGCTTTAAAGTGAAAAAGTCATGTGACAACATAAGAGGAAATTGGGTGAAAATAATGCTATAATTTGTAATGGTGCTTGAATGTGTAATGAAAAAGAAAAGTGCTATCATAAGAGGTATGTTGTGAAAAAAAAAGGAAAAGAAAGCTGAAAAGTGAGTGGTGCTTAAAATTGAAAAACAAAAGAGGAGAACAAGGGTGGTAGAATAGAAGAAATAAGAAAGGTTGAAAGAAAAAAGTGTCAACGATACAAAGTGATGTATTAAAGCGCTTAGGAACCTAGTCACTATTCTTGGCCAAAATAGTCCTACCCGTCCCTTAGCCTACATTACAACCATCAAAAGACCTACTTGATCCTAATCTTAACATTCTGACATTTAGTAGAGTACTACATTAAGGGCAAGCCTATGGTCATCAGTTGCTACATATGAATTCTTTGTGAGAACGAGAGCAAGGATATTGTTGATACCCATGTTTGAAAAATATGCTATACTTGTGAGTGATTATGGGTAATATATTGTGAGACACACATGGTTGATGAGTTTTGGGTAGTTATATATGATTCCTTCTACCTTAACATTTGCATGCGAGTTGATCACCATCACTAGTCTACGCTAGAGGTTAAACTGTTTCTACTTATAATCGGAAAGCTACTCTTTGTTGATAATTGTTGTGCTTGTCTTGATAAATGGTTTGTGTTGTTGTTGTAAAAATCCTAAGTTGATGTTTAGAAGGACATGATATTTTGTTCGAGGACGAACAAAGCTTCAAGTGTGGGGTGTTGATGATAGGCAAATTTACGCGCCTATATCAATATATTTTGCCCATATTTTAGCCTAGTTCTGAGAACAAATTATATATTTCATGCACTTTTAGTCCTTTTTCCTATAAATGAGCTAACGAACATGATTAGTAAAGTTTCAGGTATAAATGATGCAAAATTCAGCATTTTATGGCTTACTTGACGCAAAAGAAAACTCACAAAGGAAGGGAAGGGAGTTTACACGCCTAAGGACCAAAACTGCTGCATGGAAAATCTGTCCCGGGCTAAAACAGTATTTCTGAAGACTCTGGGGACCTGGACCAAAACTGCTGCATGGAAAATCTATCCCAGGCTAAAACAGCATTTCTGAAGACTTTGGGGACTTACAGACACAAAGCTGGATTTGGACAATGATACATTAACCTAGTACAATTGGGTTATGTATTTCATTAGTTTATTTGGATTATGATAATGTTACCTTAACCTAGTACATTTGGGTTAAGTATTCCATTAGCCTATTAGGATTTGGTTATTTATTTTATTAGCTTAGTAGGAGTAGGATATGGGTATTATAAATACCCTATCATGCTAGAGATTTCTACACATTCCTCCCTTAGTGGAGAGAATTAACTCCTCCCTTAGTGGAGAGATACATTCAACAATTAATCTTATTTCATCTCTCTCTTCTTCCACCACAACACTTCTAATCTACTCTTCTAATCTTTTCATCTATTCTATTCTTAATTTTCGCAACAAGAGAAACGTTACCTTGCTAAGGAATTCACGCCTCACGCCTACCACTTGTGCTACACGAAATTGATCAATCTTGTGGTATAATAACAATGTCAATCGTGATCTCCTTCGCATTCATGGGTAACTAAACCTCTCTGTTGGGGTTATGGAAGCCGAATGAGATACTATCTATTGCTGTGAGTTTGTGAGTTCGTGACACGTATATTGCTTATATCATTATTCTCTTCATCTTAATCTACATTCTTTGCGGTTGCAAACGCAAGAATACGCCAGTCTAACATTTAACTTGTTCGAGAGAAAGGTTATTTGTCTGGAAAAAAGATAGTGTCAAGGTAGTAGGACACCCTTTCCTATTAAAAAGCTAGTGCCGTAATTGGACTAACCTCTTGGAGAATTCGTACCGTTAGACACGCTTTAAGCTCGAGAGAGTTAAAGTGAAATAGTCCTTGTTGAGGTCAAGAGACGCTTGGATTTACCATCGACTACAATTCTCTATAAACAATTGCATGTCAGAATTCTACACACTCATAGCCAATAGAGACGTATACCTCAGAAGGTGGACATAACCCCAACGCTTCAATTCTCATTGTTTACAACTTACATAACAATCTTTCTCTCTTTACTTTGCTATTTTCAGCTTTTACTTTATTGTTTTCGTTACACATTACAATCCCCCATTTTACGAGACTTGCACCAAAAGTTTAGTAATTTTGCTTACTTATTGGCCAAGCTATTCCCTGTGGGATTGACACCCAACCCAGGTTAGGTTCTATATTTGCTAACGACCGCTTTACACTCACAAGAGCTGTAGATTGAGCGTTATCATGTACAAGGATAATACAAAATATAATGTATTAGTAATGTTTGTATTAGTTATGCTTGCATTATTTCTGCCGATATTGTTTTTTATACATTGTTTGTTTTGATGTATTAGAAATAATATATTTTACATAATTTCTATAAAAGAAATGTTTGTTTACCAAAATACCCTTTGATTTTGTACACTTTTTTTTGTAGCAAAGTTTTTTTGTCATCTCAAACATAATTATTATTGTTGAACTAGTACATTGAGGTTTAAGATTACTTACAAGACCTTCGTCTTTGAGCATGAAATGTTACGTGCGACGAACTAGCATAGTCAAAACAAAAATGAAATATAAGATGTAAAATTAAGGAATAGTCTCAAGATTTTTTTTTAAAGACCCTCGAAGTAAAACAAAGATATTTAGCAATTATTTAAACCAACTATTCACTGTTGTAAATCAAAATGGTGGGAAAAGGAATTGTGAAATATTTTGAAAAGATTCACTATTGCAAATTAAAATGTGGGAAAAGGAATTATGAAATATTTTGAGAGGAAAATTGAGGGGTATTAAGGTCATTTAATAAGTTAATGCATGTGTTTAAAGCTTATGTATTACTAATATATAGGAAATGATGTGTATTACTAATACACACCTCAATACACAATAGGGTATATAACTAATGCAAGCATTAGTTAGTTATATATAGGCAAAAAAATGTACCAAACAAGGTATTTGTAATACACATTAATTAATGCATGCTTATCTTTTTCAATACACTCTACCAAACGATCCCTAAGGGTCTCTAGTAGTTTAGCAACTTCCTCAATTTCCCAATCATTCAATGCCCTTCTGAATAGTAAATTTAACCCAATTGACTCCAGACTTGCACTACAGTGGCATTATTTTGTAGAATCAGGGTATAAAGATGAGGAAATAAACTCCTCAAGTTTCTTCTCCTAACCAGATTTCATTCTAGAAGTTCGTCCTCAACCCATCCCCAACCTTAATGCATATGTTGTCATTGAAATAAGGCCACAGTTTTCCGATAGTCTTCCAAACACTAAATCCAAATGTAACCATAACCTCTATAGTTGTCCACTGGTTAAGGAGCCCGTACTTGCTAGCTATAAATCTTCTCCATAAAGCTCTATCTTCTGTAAAAAATCTCCATAACCACTTCTGTAGCAGACATATATTTTGGAGACTCAGGTTCTTCAAACCTAAACCCCCTTGAATTCTGCTAAGTGTGAGTGTGTCCCACTTTACCAGATTGAATCCTCCTTTCTCCTTAGCCTATTAATTTTCTTCTCAATGCTCTTCGAAATTGGAAACAAACTCATTATGTAAGTAGGTAAGCCATCAAGAACTGACTTAATTAGTATCACTCTACCACCTAGAGATAAGTATTGGCATTTCCATCTAACGAGCTTCTTTTAACACTTCTCCATCACCCCATTCCACACTTTCATTTCCTTGTTCTTGGCACCTTATGGAAGCCCCAAATACTTTGTAGGTAGTGCATCTGTCTGACACCCCAATTTCTCAGCAAGCCCGATTAAGTTATCAACCTGGTTAACAGGGAAGATGTGGTTCTTTAACAAGTTGACATGGAGTCCTGAGATAGCCTAAAAAATTGTGAGAATAGCTCTCAGGTGTTTGATTTGTGCCTCATCTGCCTCACAGAATATGAGGGCATCGTCTGCATAGAACAACTGTGTAATTTCCAGGTTCTCCCCTCTCCCATGTTGAGCACTAAAGCCCCCCACCCAACCGTTTGTCTTTGCCTTCCTGAACATATGATTAAGCCCCTCCATAGCTAGTAAGAATAAGAACAGAGACATAGGATCCCCTTGCCTAAGACCCCTTTGGGATTGAAGAAAACCTTTAGTATTTCCATTTATAATGAGAGAAAACTTTATAGTTGAAATACAAAACTTCACCCATCTTAGCCACTTGTTACCATATCCTATGTCTTTTAGAATTTTTAGAAGAAAATTCCAATTGACATGGTCGTAAGCTTTCTCAATATCCAATTTACATAAATTCCCTGGCTTCTTCTGTTTCTCTCTTGAATCAACCAGCTCATTCGCCAACAATGTTGCATCAGTGATTTGTGTTCCTTTAAAAAATGCCACCTGGTGTTCATTAACCAGTTTTCCAATCACTGTTTTCATTCTCTTAGTTATCAACTTGGAAATAATTTTATAGACTCCTCCAATGATACTAATAGGTCTGAAATCTTTTAACTCAATAGCTCCGGGTTTCTTTGGGATTAATGCTATGAAAGATTTCTCAAGCACACTTTTCTGACAGAAGTTCTGGATTGTCAACATAAGGTCTTCTTTCACTATGTCCCAACATGCTTTGTAGAAATTCATAGTGAAACCATCGGGTCCGGGTTCTTTGGCTTCGTCACATTGTTTGATGATCTGTAACACTTTATCTTCTGTGAATGGTCATTGCAACCATTCATTCTCTTCAGTAGGGACTATTGGGCACCTTTCAAACTCAAAAGAAGGTCTCCAAGTTCCAGTTTATGAATACAAATTGGTATAGAAGTCTATCATGGCTTCTTTGATATCATTTGGTTTCTGTATTTCTTCCCTTCTCACCACCATTCTATCAATTGTATTATACATTCTGTGAGAAGTTGCTAACCTTTGAAAGAATCTGGTGTTTTTATCTCCTTGCTTCAACCATATTATTCTGGACTTCTGTCTTTACCTAGCTTCTTCTTGTTTGGCCAGTACTTCCAACTCGACAAGGATTGTTGCTCTTATCAGCATTTCATCATCATTTAGAGTTCTTTCATTTTTGATCTTGTCCAATTCAGATAGCTCCATAAGCAATCCATTTTTTCTATTAGTTATTTTAGTATATTTCCTTTTGCTCCAATCTTTTAACTTGTGTTTTAGCATCGTTAGTTTGCTGGTAAGTATGTAGTTTGGGAACCTCTCTACCTCAAATCTATTCCACCAGTCTTGTACCATCTCACTGAAGCCATCAACATTGAGCCACCAATTTTCAAATTTAAGTATGGTTGTCTATGTTCCCAGTTCCACTTTCTAGCATAGCATAATAGGGTTGTGATCGGACCCTGCTCTAGGAAGTGTGTTTTTCCTAATGCTTTTGAAACTTTCCTCCCATTCCCTTAAAAATAGGAATATGTCTAGTCTAGCAGCACTGTGATGATTATCTCCACGGAACCAAGTGTATTTCCCTCAAAGCAAAAAAGGGTCATGCAGTTCCAAATCTTTTATTTACCTGGAGAAATCTTTCATGACATTAGTGACTGTTGCACCCTCTTCTTTCCATCATGTATCTCACAGTGTTGAAGTGTTGAAGTCTCTACCTATAACCCAAGAACCTACACATAGCTCCTTCATTGCAGCCATTTCTTCCCAATATTCTAACTTCTCACTCCTATTATGAGGAGCATAGACTCCAGTGAAGTACCACAAAAAAGAGTGTTGAGTTGATTCAAACTTGAAAGTAATTGAATATGATCCTTCCTCCACCTTAGTGCTGGACCAGACCCTGCTATCCCACATAAGTAGTATTTCCCTTTTACTTCCATCTGGTTTAATAAATCCACATCTCATCCATCTGCATGGCCATAGATGATATGCAATTTCTTTAACCTCTTTATTCACCGTGGTTTCTTGTTAGCAAACCACATCTGGTTTCCACTTCTGCAAACAAGTCTTAACAATATTCTTATTAGAATTATTGTTAAGACCCCTCACATTCTACGTGATCAGTTTGATATTCATTTAAAGGTTAGAATTAGTACTTTCCCCCTGTTCCTTGTACCTTCAACCTCTTTATTGAGACTTGATTGAAGGTTTTTCAACTCATTTTTCTCGATACCCCTGCTTCTTAGGGTGGTGATGGCTTTCCTTTGGTTCTTGCTGTCAAGCACTGTTTTCCTCTCATCAATTCTCATGAGAAGTTCTAGAGTTTCCTTCTCAAATCCTTCAAATGCTACCCCATAAGTATTACTCAACTCCAGTATATACGAGTTAACCCAGCTTGGTGCCTCTGTTTCAACCACTTCTTGCTCTACAAAATTCTGCAAAGTTTTGTATGGCCACTGGTTCCGTATCAAATATTTGCTGCAACTACAAATCTGAATCTCTTGGTTGTGACTTCTCCTTGCCCTTCAACTTGTTCACCTCATCAGATTGATTAGGCATGTTGCTCGTGTCCTTGATTTGTGTGGCTACTTGATTTTGCATGTGTAGGTCGTCCCTAGCTGGTCTCTTTTTCACTAATTTACCCATTTATTCTTCATTCGCAGTGGACTCCAAAATTTTCACTGCTTCCAGGAACTGAGACGCTAGGATTTTAATGGCTTGGAGTCCATTAAAACCACTCATGTGCTTGTCACATGTTCCTTCATTTAAACCCAAGAAAGGCTCATTTGTTTTGGGACTTTGGCCCAAAATATTTGTTGGGCCTAATTTACTTTCTGTTGAGGACTGGACTTGGTCTTTTATTTTTGCTGCATTTGAAGAACTGGTCCCACCCTTCCAGGTTGGTCCTCTTGACTCATCACATGTCCCTAGATTGATTTTTTCCAGCTGTATTTTATCAACTTTTGCCAGCTGTGTCATATCAACATCACTTCTCCTATTATCCAATGTGTTTTTTTCGATCAACTGATGAACAAAGGAGCTGGTCGAGTTTTCTTCTCCAGTAACCACCGTCGCCAGAGCTTCTGCCCAGATCTGCATCGAAAATAGTACCCCGCCATTCTCGATCTTCACCTCCCTCGGGATGCTGCTCCCTTCACTGCGCGCCTTCACCCTTGCCCATTTGACATGATTTCGCAGTGTGGTCTCTTCCTCTATCTCGATCGATCCACCACAGTACTCTCCAATGATCTTGAAAATCTTTTGGGACCAAAGATGCAGAGGAAGGACTACAATTCTGATCCACGTTGACTTGGGTCTGTTCACCAGATGTTCTGCTATTAGTTTAGAAGTAAACTCAAATAAAAAGAGTCCATTCCCCATCTCATAAATGTTTAGTCCATGTGCTTGTTTCCACAGACTATTGGACCACTTTCTGACTTCAGAGAGAGTAGCAGAGACATTAAATACTCCCACCAAACTCCTCTTTAAAACTTCATTCTGGCTTACTAAGGAGTCTTTAATATTGGTAATTCCCCCTTGTTTGACTGCATAGCTTGTCTCTGTTTCCTTCTCATTTCTGTTTTCCCATTTAAAACTCCTAACCGCCTGTGCATACAGAATATTGCTATCAGAGAGCCTATATTCCTCTATATTGTTTTTCGTTTTATGATTCCTTATGAACCTTGCCACCTTTTCTGCAATGTCCACCTATCCGGAATTAGCCGTTAGCTCGGATTATAAGTACTGACCTCCTTCTGCCCCTCACGTTTATCAAGCTGATGTAGCGACCGAACTTGTTGAAATTACGGGCTATGATAAAGGTTCTATTTTTCTCCATCTGCGAACAAAGTTCCCTTTCATCTTGGATGCCTCTTTCATAGTCTGCACTATCCACTCCATCAATCTTTTGTTAAAAGAGGTCCTAGTGATAGCATTTATACTCCTTTCTGTCCATTCATACCACACTCCTGCCGTACCTGAGATTCTTTCTAAGTCATAAGATTTGAATCCTACTGCAAAGTGTATAGTGTTGTCCATCGAAATTTGGGTTAAGGGAGAAGAGAAGGAGAAGGAAAAGGTTAGGTTTTCGATGGTCAGAAGGACCACCGGAGGGGGTGGGAGAGAGAAAGTCAGAGGGAAATCTTTGAATTTGAATTGTTTAGATCTCATCTTATTAAGTGCTAGAGTGTATAACTAATACATGTATTAGTTATACATAGACTCAAACTCCTACCAAACACAAGATTAAATAATACCATGACTTCCCTAATATACCCTTAGTGGTTATATCTCTAATATACGAGGAGTCTTTTAACAAGCATTATTCGTTACTATTACCTACAATAGCTTTTCAACTTCCATTTTTTCGTATCATTTGCTAGATTTGCCCAGATTCTGAGATATTCTAAATATCACCCTCAATCATCATGTTTCTGCATTGAAGAACCAGTGTATTTGGAGGCCAACGTAACACGTAGCCAAACCATATCAAGCGGCATTCTCTCATTATTTTCTCTCTATTACTTGCACCTTCCGTCGTATGTGATCATTTCTATTCTTATCCAATATTGTATTGCCACACATCATCTTCAGATTCACCTTTCTACGGAACTCAGCTTGTAGATATGTTGGGCTTTGGCGGCCCTCCATTTACTGTCATACAATATTCTTGGCCTTACAGTCATTTCATAAATTTTGCCTCACTTTGGTAGGTATCTTCCTAGCATATAGCACTCTTGTGACACTTGTCAGTTTCAAACACCCACTTTAATCATATACGTAACAATTTCACCTACCATTCCATTCTCCTGGAACATTGAGCCTACATATCTAAACTATCTACATTTAGGCACAACAATTCCATCTAATCTCACCTCAACTTCACTTTACACCTATCTTGCTGTCTAAACTTGCAGTGCATATATTCTATCTTAGTCGTACTTATCCTATATCTTTTACTTGCTAAAGTGCTTCTCCATAGCTCGAGCTTTGATTGAATCCTCACTAATTTCATCGATTAACACTTCGTCTGCAATTCTCTCCTGTATTCTGTCGGCTAGCTTATCCATAATGAGGATGAAGAGGTACGAGCTTAGCACAGGGCTCTGTTGCAAAACAACTGTAATGGGAAACTCATGTGTGTCTCTTACCACTGGTCTCACACTTGTTAAAATGTTAATCATTAATGTTAGAATGTCAGAGTTGGAATGTTGAAAATGTTTAAGTAAGATATTCTTCCACATTAGAAAGATATAGTGTGTATTATGTTTGACAGCTCCATCAACTTATTTAAGTCGCAGATACAGCTCTTCCCTTACTTTTTCACATGGTATTGAAGTTTGTACGATCCTAGTGAGGATCTAAGTAGTTTATGCTTATTACATGACAGCCTCATGCCAGCTTCCGAGCAAAGCAAAATTTTCTTGCTCTATTTTCAAGTTTTTAAGTTCTTATGTTTTCCAGATAATCGTTTTAGCAACATTACTTCGATCTTTGGAGACTCGTCCAGTGCCATCATGCTTATTCCCGGTGACTATTTCAGTGGCATCATGCTTCTTCTTTGGTGACCGTTACAGAGCCATTGCGTCTATTTTTGGTGACTGTCGTGGCAGCATCACACCTCTCTCTAATGAGCATTTTAATGGCACTCCTTTTTTGGCTAGTGTTTTGGCAACTCATCCGGTGATGATTCCGACATTGTTCTGGCACTTTCCAGCAACGCCCCAACGATCTGAACTTCGATACAAGATTCCCCCCCCCCCCCCCAAATCCCACCCCACCCACCCACAAATGAACCGATGGTATTCAAGTGACTTTTTACTATTCCAAAGATTGCTTGCTCTTTCTATTGTCAAACTAACTAAAATTGGGTTTCCAAATGAATTTGAGGGGGTCGTTAAGATATAAGAGGTTTTAAGTTCTTAGTTTCGATACTGCCCATATGTTATTTGACACTTCTAAATAGGTGTCTTTTTTTTAATAGCAGAGAAATCCCTGAGGGCAGTGACAGAAAATGGATCCATCCTTCTCCTTTTAAATACCAGGCTTTGTTTGCGGCGGGTTCGAACCTTTGACGTGTGCCTAATCTGCACATCATGCGCTACGCTCTTACCAGTAGCTCAAAGCCTAGCGGGAACTTGTAAATAGTTGTACCTTGTATTCATCAAATTATCAAGTCATCAACACATCCTCTGTTTTCTTATTTTCTCAAATAGCTTATGGTTTCTCATTTGTGAATGTATTACATGTTCTGATGTTTTGAAATTATTTGTAGAGACGTAGACTTGACTGAGAAGCTAGACTATTTGTCTGCCGTTGCATTGTTGGGGTTTTCTCTCATCCTGGCTGTATTGCGGGTCTTTAATGTGCGAGACGAGGCAGCAAGAGTAATGGTTTCTGCCCCCCTTGTTGCATTTGTGACAACCCACATCTTGTATCTTAATTGTTACCAGCTTGACTATGGTATGCCCACGTTCACATTACTTTATGTAGGATATTGCATGATGAAATGTGCCTTGCATCATATACAAAATTAGTTTGTAACATCAAAACCATTAGTTTCGTAAATGTGTTCTTTCTTACCTCCTTTATTTTTCTCTCATTTGAATTTTGAACTTTTGTTTATTTCTCAAATCATTTGCATCACATATTTGAAATTTTGGTTTTATTTTCTGTTCATATAATTATGGGATCAAAGCGATATTTATATCCTAATAACAAAATTATCAACTACTCTATATGTAACAATAAACTAATTACCGTAGAGTTGTTACATTCCGTGATCTGTCAGCAATATTTGGAACATTATGAGGTCTAGTTGTGTTTATGTATTGTACCTTTAGAATCTAGAAAATTTTGGTGCTCGTGAAAAGCTTTTTGACAATAGAAAGTGTGATGGAGAAATAAGTAATGCGTAAAAAAAAAATAATGATGCTAAAATGCAAAGGCTATCGGAGCAATTTGTGTATGAACGAAAAAAAAGAAATATGTCAGGTGACTGAATTTCTTCTGTCTTGCCTTGTGTCACTTTTTTGAAGTAAAAATGATGTATGATTGTTGTGGCTCTTTGGATTTCATGAATGTGTCGAAGTGGTCTGGAGTAGAAAGGCTGATCTTGCTTGATCACATTGCAGGGTTAAACATGAAAGTCTGTCTGGCAATGGGAATGCTGCAGCTTATCTTATGGGCTGTATGGGCAGGGGTTACTTGCCATCCATCACGCTGGAAATTATGGGTTGTGGCGATTGGTGGAGGTCTGGCTTCACTCCTTGAGATATATGACTTTCCTCCCTATATGGGATTTGTGGATGCCCATGCTCTATGGCATGGCACCACCATTCCTTTGACCCACTTGTGGTGGAGCTTTGTGCGGGGTGACAGTGAATTCAGGACAACAACTCTCATCAAGAAAGCAAAGTAGATTGAAGAAACGTGTGCTTCTAATTGCTAATTGTGTATGAAATCATTGGTTGTTTAGGTCTCTGTTAGTTGTCAGTAGGCTGCCCTTTTTCCTGGTGATGTGCATTTCTAGGAGTTGTCTAGCCATGCGAGTTTCTCTATTTCCAGCTTCAGTAGGTCTAGGTCGGACTAAATTCATCTCCAGTAGTTTCGTAATAACATTTGATGCTCTGTCGTTGCTTTTTGTGGCTTGAACTTTACTTGAGCTGGGTCGCAAAATAAATTCATTTAAAGCTCCTTGATTTGAATTACGTATATTTTCCTTGATATTTCCTGCTATTATTTTATCGCTTATTTCTGTTGTGTTATACATCCTGTTTCGAGTTGCATTACGACCTTGCTATACTATTTCACTCTCTTGAGCCGGGGTCCTATCGAAAACAGCCTCTCTACTTCTTCGGAGGTAGCGGTATGGGCTACGTACATTTCACCCTCCCCAGACCTCACTGTGTGGGAATATACTGGGTTGTTGTTGATGTTGATTTGAATTACGTATAAGGTGTGGTTTCCATATCTTTCATGGTGTTCTGTGAATCACGTTTAATATTCTCACTGGACATTATTGTAGCCTGAGGTCACTTTGTTTCCGTGAAAATACCAGTACTATTCTTTGCTGTAAAATATTGTCAAATGATTTCAGGTCAGGTCCTCGTAAGGTGTCAATATTCCAGGTCGATGCTATTACGATTTAGTGGTGACTGATGATATTCATGTATTTCAAATCCCTTAAGCAGGTTCTGTAATATTTACAGTATGCATTCCTAAAACCTGGTTTCTTATACTTATTTGTGTTGGTAGTTTACTTATTTGTTTTGGTAGTTTGGAGCAGTAAGTCCTACATGCAAGTAAGTTATGCTGGGCTCAAATTAAAAGGCGGCTTTTGATCAAGAGGCAATTGAGAATTTAGACCCCAAATTTTATTTCTTTGATATATAGACCCTTTTTAGGGTAAGGCTGCATTTGTGTTTTTAAGATTCACAGTTTGAATCTGAATGCATGTCTGAATGATTAAAATGTTGTCTCTAAATTTGTAAAACTGAATGATTAAGACTGTTTGTTTTTCGACATGTGAATGTGCAAAAAAAAATTTATGTATATATATTAAGTTAAAAAATATAATTCAAATAAAAAACTAATTATCTATAATTTATATATCTATATCTATAATTTATAATCTATAATATACTAAAAGTGTGAAGGGCCTTAGAAATATTGTTTGAACTTTTTGTCATTAAAAGTTATTAAAAGTTTGCTTTAGACAAAATCGTATTTTCGCTATTTTTTTCCTAATATTTAAGAGTTGAAAATATTTAAATATATTTATGGTAAAATCTTTCCTTATTAAAAGTCTTTAGAATTAATGACACCTAATATTTTTTTCATTAGCTTAAGAATTTCAAATCAACTAAATTTGATTTTAAGAAGATTTAAAAAATTCAAAAATAAATATATATATATATATTTTTAATAAGAAAACACTCCCACCTCCAAAAGGAAAAAAGAAAACCAAGAATATTGCTAGGTTGTAGTATTGTACGACCAAAATAGGAAAAAGAAAACAAGTAAGGTTTTGATTTAATTAAGTCCTTAATGTTCTCTTCTTTTAATTTATTTAGTCTTGATTTTTTATAATAATTAGTTTTTTTATGGAAAAAGTTTCCCTAATTAGGCTTATTTTTTTCCATGTTTGATCAACTTTTTAAAAAAAAAATAAAAAATTTTGGATTTTTATATATTGAGCATTCTTTTTCTAATATTTAAGAGTTGAAAATAATTAAATATATTTATAGTAAAATCTTTCTTTATTAGAATTAATAATAATTAATAGTTTTCATTATCTTAAGCATTTCAAATCAGCTAAATTTGATTTTAAAAGATTTACGAAATTCAAAAATACATATATATTTTTAATAAGAAAACACGTCCCACCACAAAAAGGAAAAAGAAAACTAAGAATAGTGCTAGGTTGTTGTATTGTACGACCAAAATAGGAAAAAGAAAACAAGTAGGGTTTTGATTTAATAAGAGTTCTTTTAAGTTTCTTTAGTCTTGATTTTCTATGATAATTAGTTATTTATGGAAAATTTTCCCTAATTAGACTAAATTTCTCCCATGTTTGATCAACTTTATTTTAAAAGAAAAATTTTTGGACTTCTATATATTGAGCATTCCTTTTTTCCCAACAAATAATAGGATAAATTCACAATTTAATTGTTAAAGAGTATGTTTAAGAGAAGATTAAATTTTGTGTTTTTTAATATTAGTTCTTAATTTGTAGGTCAATCATATTAAATATTATGCATCTTTTATTATCGAATGATTTGTTATAATTTCAATTGTTGGCTTTCGCATAATGTGCAGGTAAAGAAAAATTATGTAAGTGCGTTTGTATTTTTTAATATTAGTTCTTAATTTGTAGGTCAATTATATTAAATATTATGCATCTTTTATTGTCATTTTCTTTATCGAATGATTTATTATAATTTCAATTGTTGTCTTTCTCATGATGTGCAGGTAAAGAAAAATTATGTGAGTGCGTGATTCAAACTTCGTGTCGATTATGAGATGACTTGAAGGCATTTTATTTCTAAATTTTATTTGCATTTTATTTCTAAATTTTATTTCTCATTCATATTAGTACGATTTATGTTGTTAAGGTGTTGATTAAGAGTGCACATTATGTTCTTTGATTTGATTTTATCAAATTTTGATTTAATACTTTTGATTAATGATTTTAAAAAAAGTAGTCACCGAACACTGAGTTGAACTATTTCTGTTTGGTTTGTTTAACTTTGTTTCTATTTGATTCGGTATTTTCAAGACATTTTCAAGTGTCAAGTAAAAGCAAAATGACCTTATTTTCTTGAAGTGTTTTCGGACCTACGGATCTTGATGACATTGAGAATTGTAATGGATGAAGATGGGAAGTAGAAAACAGAAATGTTGCAATGGTTCTTTCATATCGACATCTCGATTAGCATTTTAGTGTAGTACTTCTGTGATTTTTATTAATTTTGTGTATTTTAATGTTGACTTGAAAATTTAATCCTGTGTTCAACTTGAATTAATGGATATTTGGATTATAAACAATTAATAGAAGTACTAAATTAAATTTAAATGAGTTAAATATACTATTTTTTAATAAAAATTCTCTATATCTGCGATCTATATCTATATCTATGATATATTTGCTTAGGCTTTTAAAACAGTCAATACAAAGATAAATTTGCTTATGATTTGCGCTACCTTAAATTTGTTCTTAAAGTTGTAGAGTAATAAGCAATAGTTTATTCTTTATAGACAACTCAACATATACATAACATCAATACACTACGTAGGTATAAGTTCTGATATTTTAGAATACATTATTTTGATTTGAAATATTTTTTAATCATCAATATGACATTAAGTCCAACTTATTCTATTTGGGTAAAATTAGGGCATGAAAGAGTAAAAATCTTGAATAAAGGGTGATATATGCCACTTTTTAGGTACACTTTTTACCTTAAAAATTTGTACCTTTTTTTGTAAAAAAAAAAATTGGTACTATATATCTATATCTATATCTATAATATATTAAAAGTGTGAAGGGTCTTAGAAATATTGATTAAATTTTTTGTTCTTTATTAAAAGTCTCTAATTTAGACAAAATCATCCCTTTACTATTTTTTTAATGTTTAAGAGTTGAAAATTAAATAAATTTTTGCAATAAAACATTTCTTTATTAGAAGTCATCACAATTAATGACAACTAATGCCTTTTTCATTAGTTTAATAATTCTAAATCAACTTTTTGAAAAATCTGGAAATAAAATATGAAAGTATTAGAATAAGAAAAATATAAAAAGTACCAAATTTTTAAAAGTTTTAAGTAAATAATCAAGATTCTTTAAAGATTTAACTTTAAAAATAAGAAAAAATATTACATATACAAAAATAAAAAAAATAATCGTACTACAAATATGGTTCAAATCGATGTGTTGACAGACGCAAAAGTGACGATCCATATATATATAATTATATTTACATTATTATATTAAAGTGTGAAAGATCTTTGAAAATTGATTTAAACTTTTTGCACTTTATTAAAAATCTTTACAATAGATAAAATTATCTAATTTTAAATAATCAAAAGTTACATGTGCAAAACACGTGCGGTTTAACTAGTATATATTAAATGTGTGAAGATCCAAAAGTGATTTGAACTTTTTGTCCTTCATTAAAAAATTCTATAATAGACAAAATTGTCTTTTTACTATTTTACTCAAATTATTGTAATATTAAATATTGATTACGATAAATCTATGAAAAAATTTGGTCTCTAAATATATGGGAAATAAAACTCCTAAATAAATGGAAAGTTACACAACTTTAAATAATTACATTCCTTAAAAATAAAAGTTTTTCTTCCCTGAATACACTAACAATCCCTTTTCTTTTTCTAAAAAAACGTAACAATATTACTAATTGGATCTAATTAGTTTTTTTTTTTCAAAATCGAATAGGAAAAGAATAAATTGATTTGAACTAATTATCCAAATAAGGAATCAACTTGAATATAAACCAAATAAAATTTACTATAATTAAACCAATTAAGTTAGACAATTTTATTATTTTCTCAAATTATTAATTAATTTAATTTTCCTTTCAAGTGAAATATTCCATATAGAATTCGTATTAGTTAGAAAATTACAACTATATAAGAATAACAATAAACGTAAAGTGAGTTTTTCTCAACTCCCACAACTCTATTGCTTATCAAGTTATCATCAATTGTAATTCTTTATCTGATTTTAAATTGATTTGATTCTTGATCGGATGACTTTAAATTGGTTTGGTTCTTCATCAGCTTAATATTAAACCTTATAATTTTTTAAATTTGATTACGTATTCTTGAATTTTCTTTTTGATCAATTATTCTTTGATGATACTGCAATTTGTATGATTTTCTAAGTTATGTATTATCTGTTGGTATATTATACAATTTTTTTATTTAGTGGATATCATTCTTAATTTTTCATTGTGTTTCTAATTTTTGTATATTTTTTATTTCACGATTTGCTTGAAAAATTTGCATCTCTTAATTATTTCAAGTCTTTTTTGCCTTGAAACAATAATTTTCTTAAACTTGGAAGACGATAATATCCATTACATAATTTAGTTACGAATTTTTAACCCAACTGAATATAAAAATTATTTATTTAGATATGTGGTATTTGAGAGAAGCTTTTGCATAGTCTTTGCACAATAATCTTGATTGTCAAGGTGTCTTTATATCAATAGAGTTATACAGGGTACTATTTTCAAGGTGATTGAATCACAAAAAGAGAAAGACCAAAAGAATATAACAAGCTGACTTCAAATTGATAATTGAATCAGACCAATCTATAGGAAATAATAAGATGAGTTGAGATAATTAGACAAAATACGAAAGTCATGAATTAGGGTAGAAAGTTAGTAGATGATTTAGGCTTAGTGGAATAGCTAAAAGTACCGTATCTCTTTTAGTATGTCCAAAATATTTAAATCGAAATTAGATATCTAACATATTTAACATAATATGTTTTGATGCCAAAGTTAGTCTTATGAGGAGTGTGTGCGTTGAATGGAAATTTTCAGGGGCTGAAGTGTTTATAATGAGGATGGCTGTTGTAGTGTGTTGTATATGTTTGGCGTAAGAGACATCAAAGGGTACGTTACTATACATATAAAGAACATTATTTCCTCCATTAAACAGAAAAAAAAAAAAAAGGCTCAAAAGGGTAAGTGATGGAGGGGTTTTAAAGTGAAACTCAGTTGCTTTTTGCTCTAATATTTAATATTTTAAAACTAACTAAGTTTATTATTAATTCTTTTCTTATTAAAATTGAAAGTTTGAATATTTTCAAAGTATGTATAATTAAAGTTATCTTTAAGTATACTTTTTATCTTTAAAAAATTTATGTTATTTTTTTAAAGTTATATACTTAATAATATAACATACGCACAATAGCTTGATCTTTCTATATACATTTATTATTACTTAACGTGATGCACACGTGCAAAGTATGTACACTTGTCTAGTATATTAAAAATGTGAAGACCCTTAGAAAAGTTATTTGAACTTTTTACCCTTCATTAAAAGATTCTTCTTTAGACAAAACTGTCTTTTCACTATTTTTTTAATTTATTATTCAATTATTTTTTATTATATTAACTAGACTTTCTAAAATATATGAAACTCCTAAAATATACGGTAGGAGAATTAATTAATATTTTATTTTCTACTAGACTTCCTAAAATACATGTGACTCCTAAAATATATACTAGGAGAATTAGTTAATATTTCCCCTTCTACTATTCAATTAGAAAAATATTCCTAAAATAGGACTCTATTAAAAAAATACTTCTATAAATATTTAGATGTACGTTAAACTAGAGAACAAACTGGTTTGCCTATTAAGAGAATATGATTGATGCTCATCTAACTTGATTCGATTGCATGTCGAGATTGGTGGATACTTGATTTTATAACCCTCAATTTCTTCACTATTTTTGTCAGCATAATAGAATTCAACATGTGTGTATATATAAATCTTCTTTGTTTTCATTCATAATCATTCTTAGGGGTGTACAAATCGAACCGTTAAGTTAAACCGAACTGATGAATCAAACCAAACCGAGGAAAAAAATCGACTTATAGTTTGGTTTGATTGGTTTGGTGTTGGCAAAAAAAACTCCATCATTCTTGGTTTGGTTTGGTATTAGAAAAATAAAATCAAACCGAACCCAAACCGAACCGACATAATACATATATAATTTTAATTTTTTATACGTAAAAAATATTACTTATAATTACTTTTATTATTTTTTTATATTCAGAAAATAGATATATATTCTTGGGCCTTTATTCCGAGTCAAAGAAGATCTAGCTCATTTTAGTGCAGTTACAGGGCTGGTTGCAAACACGGAAAAGTCTAATATCTTTTTAGCTGGAATGGAGGAGAATGTTAAAACTCAACTAATGTCCTTGACTGGATTCACACAGGGTACTCTTCCTATAATATATCTCAGATTACCTCTTTCCTCTAAGAAATGGTCCAAACTAGATTGCCACCTGTTGATCGAAAAAAATAGTGCAGAAGATAAGAGTTACTTATGCAAGAAGACTGTCATATGCAGGAAGATTGCAAGTAGTCCTTGCAGTATTGTCTTCAATACACAACTTTTGGGGTTCAATTTTCATCTTGCCTCAAAGTGTGGTAAAAGAGATAGATAGCAAATGTAGAGAGTTCTTGTGGGAAAATACTAAAGAGAAGAGGAAAGTACCTTTAATTGCTTGGAGCAAAGTCTATGTTCCTAAGAAGTACGGGGGTTTAAATATCAAGGAGTGTGGTAAGTGAAATGTGGCTTCAATTGGTAAGTTACTGTGGCAAATAGTGCAAAGGGAGACAACTTATGGGTGAAATGTGTACATGGTATATACATAAAGGATGATCTCAATGTATGGGCATATAAAGCTCCATAGGATAGTAGCTGGTATTGGAGAAAATTGATGTTCCTCAAGAACGGTATGAGAAGCTGGTATGTGCAAGATAGATATATACTCACCGCAAGAGGGCAATATTCAATTACAAAGAGCTATCAAGCCATGTTAGAAAATCAAGTGAATGTGGGCATAACTAATCTTATTTGGAGTGCAATATCACTCCCCAAGCAGAGATTCATCCTCTGATTAGCTGTGCACAATAAGTTACTAACAAAGGAAAGATTGATCAAGATGAATATCCCTGTTGATGACGTTGTGTGTTGTTTGTGTGATAAACAAGATCTTGAAATCAACCACCATCTGTTTGTCACTTGCAGTTGGTTATATGAAGTCTGAAATGAAGTGATGCAGTGGGAAAGTATTAAGTTACCTGCTGTAGGGATCAAACAAGTGCTAGAATTTGTAAAGAAAAGGCATTGGAGAAAGTTTGTAAAGAAAATTGTTGCTGCTCTAATAAGTGGAATGGTGTATTATGCTTGGCGTGCCATAAATTGAAGATTGTTCAAGAAAATCAATATTAGTCCCAGTGATGTTGTTGCAAGGATTAAAGATGAAGTGGTGGCCGAAATAGATATCTTCAAACTAGCTCAAAAAGCTATTAGGATTAGAAGTTCATCAAAGATTATGTGTTTAGTGTTTCTAGATTCTGAGGCCTGATACTTGCCACATGTCGTGGAAGGAAGGGTGCTCTTTGTTTGTACTTATGGATCTTTCTTGTTGGTTCAATGGTATTCACCTTTTTTACCCAAAAAAAAATAATATCACTTACTTATATATATTAGATTAGATTAGAAATAACAATAGTATAATAATAATAATAATAGTAAAATAAAAAATGAATAATAATAATAATTTCTCTTATATATAAATGACGGATTGGTAGTAGTAATAGTAATAGTAAAAAAAAAGTAATAATAGTAATAGTAATAATAATAATAATAATAATAACAGAATTTTTGGGTGTTAGCAAAGAGGTGTTGATTACGTTGGATACAAAGTTTAAGTCTTTTGACAGATAATTAGGGGACGTAGGCACGTTTTGACTTTATATTCAAGTGTTTCTTGGCTTAATTTTGGTGGTGTTGATTATGTTGGATACAAACTTTAAGTCTTTTGACAGATAATTGGGGCCTTGCTATACTATTCTCTCTCTTGAGCCAGGGGTCTATCGGAAACAACCTCTCTACTTCTTCGGAGGTAGCGGTATGGACTGTGTACATTTCACCCTCCCCAGACCTCACTGTGTAGGAATATACTGGGTTGTTGTTGTTTTTGTTGTTGTTGTTGACAGATAATTGGGGAACGCAGGCACATTTTGACTTGATATTCAAGTGTTTCTTGGCTTAATTTTGGTATTTGTGGTTTCATATATATATATATATATATATATATATATATATATATATATATATATATATATATATATATATATATAATATTTCTATGTTTTCTATTATATATAAGTGAAAGTCCTTGGTACTACTAATTTGTCTTATTCTCTTTCTTTCATTTTTTTTACTATTATTAGTATGCTATTATTTCTATTCTATTTGTTTATTATTATTATATTATTATTATTTTTTACTGCTATATATAAGTGAAGGTTGACGTGATTACCAAGGGTATTTTGATAATTTTAGTCACCCCAACCTTCACTTATAAATAGTAATAAATAAAATGGTTACATGTGCATTTATTTTTTTCTTATATTTATTAGTTTAGTCCTCGTTTTTATGGTGCAATAAAATGGTTACACGTGCATATTATTTTTTTCTTATATTCATTAATTTTTTCCTCATGTATTGTTTTAATAATATTTTTATTTAGACCTTCGTAATTGAATTATACATGGCAGTATTTTTTTATAAATATCTTTTTGTTCCTTAATAAATGACTACCAAGGGTATTTCGGTAATTGTATGGTGAAATAAGTGAAGGTTAGGGTGACTATCAAGGGAATTTCAATAATTTATGTGTTATTTTAATAATATTTTTATTTAGACTTTTGTAATTGAATTATACATGGCAGTATTTTTTTATAAATATCTTTTTGTTCCTTATTAAATGATTATCAAGGGTATTTCGGTAATATTATGGTACAATAAGTGAAGGCTCGAGTGACTACCAAGGATATTTCGGTAATTTTAGTCACTCCAACCTTCACTTATATATAGTAGTAATATGATACAAGACTAAGTGTGTATCAAGAGATTCAAGCCAAAATAAGAGCAACAAGCTGAACAACAAGGTGCTAGTAAATCGAAATAGGCCACTCATGGCTTCACTAGACTTTAAATTTAGTTTTGAGCAAGAAAAGAGATGATCACAAGAACAACAATACTAGTGAATCGAAAGAGCCCCACACGGCATTGCTAGACTTCAAAGACCAACAACAATACAATGTTAACAAAAGAGATGAATAAATAGTTTGACATACAATATTCAAGAATCTAAGAACCCTAACCACATGTAAGGACCCTAAGATTAATTAATTTTAAAACCAAACTCTTACGTTGACAAAAGAGGGACTTTACCTCCCTAATAACCAACGTATCAAGCCAACGATGCAACATAAGTGATCCTCATTTGGGCAGCCTTAGTTATGGATTGGTGGCTTTTCCAAGCCCTACAACTAAGGGGTGTTACACTCCCCACACTAGAGAGAGAGTTTGTCTTCCATCAATAAACAACTAAGTCCTAAAACTCTATCTTGTTCTATTTATATTACATTACAAAAGAAGACAAATGACTACACTACCCTCAATGAGAGGGGTGGTCATGGAGTGCATTTTGGGAAAAGTAAAGTGACCAAAATGCTCTCAATGAAGATGACCCAAAAACTGTGAGCTATTTAAGTGTCCAAAACCGTGAATTCTCAAATCTTCAATGCTCCAAGCAATCTTCCACTCACGGCCTTGATGAATGATATGCTCAATGGTAGGCTCAAAATGGGTCTTCCTTCCATGTTCTTATGCCCTCGGGATGACCAAGTCTTGAGCGTTTAAGTGATGGTTTCCAATTATGTCTTCAAAAATTAGGGTGGTCATTTGACTTGTATCATCCTCCCCTTCTTGAAAAGAATTCGACCTCGAATCCAAACCTTACAAGAACTAAGAGAAGACAAACAAGCACCACATCCTCATAACATGCGGGTTAGAGTTAGTACAATAAACAACATCAACATGCCAAGGAGGTACACACTTGAGATATAGCCACACATCCTTGACTTTAATCATGAGGGGCTTAGCAAAATCATTACAAAGGGGTGGTGCCCTAATTGAAAGTAAAGTCCATGCAACACATATAGCAATATCACTCAAACAAGTGGACCGAACAACAACCATCCGTCCTTCACACCCTAAGAAGTTACCGGGGTCAAATGGAAGACTTAACTAAGGACTTAGGTCTCGACCACTCTCATTCTCCCCTAGGGTGCCATCCTCAAGGTTAAGCAAGCCCTCTTTATCACCATTGAAAATATCATGCAAAAAACAAAAGGGTTGAGAAAGGTGTTCCACAAGCCAACTTTAAATAAAAGGTTCTCATGCATGCACTTACTACTAGTTTCAAAATCTCCACTACGAATATGCCCAACATAAGAAACACTGAAAGAAGAAGTAGATGGAATTTCTAAGCATACATCACCTTCTCTTTCAAATGAGCAATCCTCACTTAGACACAAACCACCACGGGAAGCCAAGGGATCACAAGCAAAACCATCTATACCAAGTCAATCACAATTTGGGTTTCCTAAACAATCAAGCACATCAAGGTCTTTTCCACTCGATTAGTCATTGTCCACATTCTCACTAGTTGTTGGCAACTTATATACAAACATAGACTCACCTTTTTTTTCATAGGTGTCAACTAGTGTGTGAATACTCTCTCCACTTGGTAATGAAACCTTAGTCAAGTTATAAGTGCTAGCACTAGATGGACACAAATCATTCTCATGCGGAGAATCGATTTCATCATCTAAAGGATCAACTAGTGCTTGCATACCTATAACAAGAGTTTGGTCCTCATGCGACCTAACAATACCGAGAGTATCACAAAAGAGAGACTCAATCACCTCTACCCTAGGAAAAGCCGCAACTATACCTACTTGGCTCCTACTAGCCACAACACAACATTCTAAGTCTATAGGAGTGTAGGGAATAACGTTTTTACCTCGTAACTCACATGAGCTATGGACTTCCTCTTGAAGTGTGTTCGGGCATCCCACTTGCACCCTTTGAACTACCATACGATCTAACCTTTTATTTGCCGTAGCTAGGTCTTGGGACATAGTGTCAAGGTAGGCCAAAATGACATTGGTGGCATTGTTGTCCATGGGTTGAGAGGTTGAAGCCGCGGGTTCCCTTGTAATTGTTCCTAAAAAAATGAAAAGAAAATAACAAGACTACAAAGCAAAACACAAGTTAGTTCGAAACAAACTCACCACACTCACACACACTTGATCGTCTCACACTTGGATTCACAAGTGTTGCAAGTCAGCTTATAGTTCGTGATGAGTTGAAGGGGTGAGTCTACTCATTGGTCGGAATGGATTCTTTGTTTGAAGACTCAAGAAAAGTAATGTCCGAACTTGAACCAATAAGTACTACGATTTTAAAAACGATAAAAGCACAAAAGAAACGTAGACACGAACAATGGATTCAAAGGACTAATTGACAATCTAGTAGGAGTCTACTAGTTTGTTAATTAGTACTAAGAAACTAAGAAGGGAAATTCAAACAAGTCTTGGAGCCTTTTTCAACTTCAAGTTTCAAGACTTGACTTTCTTGTACACCCTTAAGACGTGGCTCCTTGTATCATGGAAAGTTGTTGGATAGTAGTTGTTAAAGTCTTTGGTGGTTGAGAAGTTTTGCAAGACTAACAAATTCTTACACCTTTTCCTTCACCTTTTTGGATCAAATAAGCACTTTATTTTTAGCAAGGTATGAAGGCTGTGAAGAACATCAAGAACTATAACAACATTCACTAAGAACAACAACAACAATCTCAAGAACAACCAACAATTTCCACACGGCTCCTCCCAAATCCACAACAACAATATCTTCAACACTTGGCCAAGACAACTACAACATCAAAAAAGATGTTCTTAGGCCACCAATTAACAACAATATCACGTGGTCAAGATTATAAAAACAACAATTTGAATATTACACGGCCAAAATAGTCCACCACAATAATGTTTAACAAGAAGCGGCCAAGTCTTATATTCATAACAACACCAGCACTTCAAGCTCAAACTTAGATATAGACTCAATGTGTTAGTGAAGAATAAAACTAACACTTAGAGACAACAAATATAAGTAAAAATCTTGGCCAACACACAACAAGAACAAAATTTTCAACCAAGAACACAAGATGGATAGGTTGCTCTTTTTACTGGAATTTTCAGTTTTCAACAATATTTTTTTTTGAATTTTTCAAGAAAGATAGCCTAAGATTGATCTTGTGGGAACAAAATCAAGCCACACTTTGATATCAAATGATACGGGGAAGACAACGAAAACACAAGAAAGGTACAAAACAGTCCACCAAGGAGACAACAGATTATATATGTTGCATCAGATTACAAATCTGTGATAACAAATATTCCATTTGTGCAACAGATCGATAATCTGTTGCATCAGATAGTATATTTATTGCAAATTGCCCCAAACTAGATTACAACAGTAAGATGAAGAAACAAGAACAACAGAAAGAACAACACACGATTTTACTAACACAAGAACAAAAGATTACAAGGACACAAACTATTAAACGATTACAAGAAAAGGAAGCAGGGGATAGATAGATAGACTACACAAAGATGTAATCTTAAAAATCCAAGAGCCTATTCCACTCTTGGACCTTTAACACTACACACAATGATTCACGTATCTATTATGTGACACTAGATCGGATTCCACCTCTCAGGCGCCAAAGTTTCCAAGCAAACACAATCACTAGTGATTCCATACTAGATGTTGCCCTAGTTTCGGTTGGTGGCTTTTCCAAGCCCTAACTATGGTGTTTCAAGTATTACAAGACTTACAAATATCATCCAAAAACTAAACTAAAACCCCTACAATGTTTCTTTTATAGCTATTACAAAATATAAGTTAAAATGACCAAAAGACCCTTCAAAGAGTGGGCACCCATCTAGTGTAATTTATGGGCTGATTTGAGTGCATTTTGGGCCTCTTTTACACTTCAATTGCACGTGCCAAGGCTCGGGTCCAACACACTCTCTCCTAAGTCCATATCCATGATTATTCTCGTATCATAATATCTTTTTGTTCCTTATTAAATGACTACCTAGGGTATTTCGGTAATTTAATAATGCAATAAGTGAAGGTTGGATGACTACTACGCATATTTTGATAATTTTAATCACCTCAACTTTCACTTATATGTAGTAGTAAATAAAATGGTTACATATGCATATGATTTGTTTCTTATATTTATTAGTTTTTTTCTCATTTTTATGATGCAATAAAATAGTTACAAATGCATATTTTTTTCTTATATTTATTAGTTTTATCCTCATGTATTATTATAATAATATTTTTATTTAGTCCTTTCTAATTAAATTATACATGATAGTAATTTTTTATAAATATCTTTTTGTTTCTTATTAAATGACTACCAAGGGTCTTTCGGTAATTTTATGGTGCAATAAGTCAAGGTTGGGGTGACTATCAAGGATATTTCGATAATTTTAGTCACCCCAACCTTCACTTATATATAGTAGTAATATATTTTTGTTCCTTATTAAATGACTACCAAGGGTATTTTAGTAATTTTATGGTGCAATAAGTGAAGGTTAGGGTGACTACCAAGGATATTTCGGTAATTTTAGTCACCCCAACCTTCACTTATATATAGTAGTAAATAAAATGATTTACACATACATATGGTTTTTTCTTATATTTATTAGTTTTGTCTTCATATATTATTTTAATAATATTTTTATTTAGACCTTTGTAATTGAATTATACGTGGTAGTATTTTTTTATAAATATTTTTTCGTTCTTTATTAAATGACTATGAAGGATATTTCAAAATTTCATGATGCAATAAAATGGTTATACATACATAATGCTTTTTGCCTTACATTTATTAGTTTTGTCCTCATTTTTATGGTGCAATAAAATGGTTACACATGCATATTATTTTTTTGTTATATTTATCAGTTTTGTCCTTATTTATTATTTTAATAATATTTTTTTTATTTAGACCTTTATAATTGAATTATACATGGTAGTAATTTCTTATAAATATCTTTTTGTTCCTTATTAAATTACTTCTTTTTTATACCCCAAGGGTATTTCGATAATTTTATGGTGCAATAAAATGGTTATACATGCATATTGCTTTTTCCTTATATTTATTAGTTTTATCCTCATTTTTATGGTGCAATAAAATGGTTGGACATACATATTATTTTTTCTTATATTTATTAATTTTTTTCTCATGTATTATTTTAATAATATTTTTATTTAGACATTTGTAATTAAATTATACATGGTAGTAATCTTTTATAAATATCTTTTTGTTCCTTATTAAATGACCAAGGTTATTTTGGTAATTTTATGGTGCAATAAATATTTTGGAATCGATGTATGTCACCTCAACTTATATATTTGAAACTTTCAAATGAGACGTGCATCATGTACTTTTTCAGGAATGTCCAAACGAAAGACGTGTCGGCAACTGTAGTTACAATAATTTAGCTAGATTTTTATCCACTTATATAATCATTTTTGTATTGATTGGACCAGTCTAGCAAGCTCAATTTTATTTCACACTGAATGTATATATTAGGTTAATATCAGTTCATTGTACTACATTTCTTTTTTTTTTTTTTTTTTTACTTCTATAATAAATAATCTTCATCAAAGTTGGGTCTCTTTTGCACATTAATATTGCCAAAATACTCATGCCTTGCACGGACACGGGTATCTAGTATATATATATATATATATATAGTGGAAGGTGAATTGTTAGTTCCTTTTGGAGTTGTAGTGTGTTTGGACCAAGTGACAAATCAATTATATCCTAGGACAGTTCAAATGTAATCATGTTGACTGGTAATTAACTTCGAAAACTCACCTTTCAAATATTATGAAGCGATCAATATTGTCCTACTGATCAACTAAATACTCTCATGGACTTGCACTAGAGCACACGGTTTTGCTAGTTAACAAGTGGAGTACTGGACTAGGAAATAGGAATCTTTGATTAGTACTTGTTACAATGGTACTAGGAACCTAGAAAGTGAGACATGTCTTTTCCTATGAAATCTTGGACTAAAGGTGTGTTCGATTTTCTCAAGTTCCATGATCAAGATTTTTGAAAAATATATTTCTTTTAAGAATATAAATTCCTTAATAACAAGAAAACAGTGACTTCATAATAGAAGTAGGAAACAAGTTTCACAAGTGATATTTCATATTGATTGTGACATCCCATCCCCCAACACATCTCATCTTTATCCCATCCTCGCTCAACTCCCATCCCCACAACCCCACATCCCTAAGCCAACCCCACCCCTACCTTCCATAGTAGTACTAGTCGGATTTGCTTTTACGATAACATCTGTGGCTTAGGTGTGTACTAAGACTGTCAATCGGACCGGTTTGATCCGGCCCACCACACTAACCCGGCTCGGTTTGACTCGGCCCGGTCAGCCCATAGGCTGTAGGGTACCGGGTCCCGAGATGGGTTATTTTTTGGTCCCGGTTAACCCGGCTCGGACCAAATTTGGTCCAGGCCTGTCAGTTAACCGACCCGGCCCGGATAACAATTTTTTTTTTCTTTAAAATGGTCGTTTAGGCCATTATAGCCGTTGGGCCCAACGACTATATGACCGTTGGGAGCCCAAAACGGCTAAATGCCCCCTTTAATTTTTTTTTTCATTTAAAATATTTTTTAATCCCCAAAATATTCCTATAAATATCCTACACTTTCAAATCATTTTCCACACAATTTTCATTCTCTCAAATCTCATTCTCTCTCAAATCTCAGTTCTCAATTCTCAAATATTCTATATATTTACTAAAGTGTTCACTTTAATTTTTTAATTTTGTAATTACAAAGTACGAGTGGAAGTTTCTAAAGTCACAACCTTCGGATACTTCCAAAATTTGGTATTGTCGTTCCATCTCTTACGTTTAATTTCTATTTAGTGTATTAATTGTTGAATATTTAATTTTATTATATTTGTTTATTTTGAATTTTTTTAGTTTAATTTATATTATGGATAAATTAAAAAACCTCGCTACTAAAGGTGTTAAAATTTTTTATCCCGAAAGTGATAGTAAAAAATAAATTACTAGCGTTAGAGGTAGTTCTAGTAGTAGATATACTTGTGTGCCTCCGGCACCGCTTAGTCAACCTTTTGAGGAAGAAGTAGGTGTACCTTTAGGTGTAGGTGCCCATGATATGGATTATGTAGAAGTTCAGAAAAATTACGGTATAGAAGAAAAAAATGAAGTGGATGCGGTTGATTTAGACGAAGATAATAAAAATATTGATGAGACACTAGCAGTAGAAAATGCTAACGTTAGATCCGAATCAGTTAATCTTCCTCCCCGACCTCCCCGTACCCCAAGAGCTCGTAAACCAACTAGTATTGCATGACAATTTTTTGAATGTATATCAGATATTGAGGTGTAATACAATATTTATCAATAAATATATAAGCATAAAAGAGGAGACAAGCAAGGGGGTACGGGTACATTAATGAGACATATAAGTGATAATCACGAAAGAGAGTTAAATATTGCACGAGGTGGTGCGGATGTTGGTGGGCCAACGCAAACTAGAATGGACTCAACAACCGATCAGATAATGAAGAAGTATAATAAATTGAGGGACTGGAAAGAAATAACTAAAATGATAGTTGTGGATTGTTTGCCTTTTAGTGTTCCTTCTTCTGATGCCTTTATTCATTATATTCAAGCAATTTATAATCCTATGTTTAATGGTATTCCTAGAACTACTTGTAGGGTCGATATTTTTAGAATTCATTCACAATATTGTTTTTATTTATCAATACTGTTAAAAAATATTTAATGTAGAATGTCCCTAACTTCTGATCTTGGTCATGCTGTAAATAAAAATGATTATTTAACCATTACTTGCCACTGGATAGATAGTAGTTTTGTTATGCAAAAACGAATTCTTACTTTTTTATATGATGAAGATCGTAAACATACCGGAAATTTTATTGCTGATTCGATTGCTAAAGTTGCAGAATTTTATGGTATTAAAAATAAAATCTTATGTATTGCTTTTGATAATGCTTCTAACAACAAGACTACTATAACAAAGTTAAAATCTAAGTTATCTCCGTCGTTACCTGAAATTTTTCATGTTAAATGTGCTTGTCATATATATAATTTAATTGTAAGAGATGGTTTTGAGTTTTTTGAACTTTATATTGAAAAAAATTTGGCTTGCCGTTAGTTTTATTCAAGGAAATAATCATAGAAGAAGAATTAAAGACTTTTAACTTAAATATGAACAAAATGGACTTGCACCGATATTGATGCCTGAAGAATGTGATACTAGATGAATGCTACGCATGATTTTTTTAAAAACTTGTCATAAATATAGAGTTCCTATTACACTATCTTTTAACCAACATTGTGGTTCGTTTGCTGATTCTGCCCACTGCATGCTACATGATTCTGACTGGACTGTAATTAATGATCTTGTTAACTTTTTAAATTTTTTTTATATAGCTACGGTTGAATTTTTCGATGCTTATTATCCTACTGTTTATAATATTTTGGCATATATAGCCGATATTTCTGGTTTGCTCAAAGAATATAAAAATAAAGAAGGTTACAAAGAAGTTGTTGGTGCCATGTTTGCTAAATTTAATTTTTTTTTTCGATTTCCCCTATTTGATTGGTTGGTGCTATGCTAAATTCATGCATGAAATATAATACTATGTGCTACTTTAGTACTCTTATTTATGCCAACTTAGAAATAAATATTAACAATAACTTTGATGATGAAGAACAAGAAAAACCTGAGTTGTGGACGGCTATGGCCGATGCGAACGCTTATATGGATAAATTATATAACCACTATGCTGATTTAGTTGATTTAGCTGTGCTGACAAATATCACTCTAACTGTCGCTCCTCGTCCTCCCGAGAAGCCATCATCTTCTAAAAGGCCAGCACATAGTGGTTTTCCTGATCACTTTTATGATTTACCTTGTTGGAACAGTGTTGAGGAGTGAGCTTACACATCAACTTATTGGGAAGAGCTAAAATATTATCTCCGATCGCCGCTAGAGGATCGCAAACAATGGATCAACACGTTGGATTGGTGGAGGAATAATAAAGCACAATATCCTGTGCTTTCAAGATTAGCTAGAGATATCCTGAATGTTCCAATGTCAACCGTTGTATCGGAAAGTGCTTTTAGTCAAGGACAACAACAGCTTGGAGACAATCAACATTCATTGGTAAGCAATGCAATGAATGTTCTAGTTTGCCTTAGAGATTGGATTAGGGCAGAACGAAGAAATCAAGGAATGGAAGTGGAGCCGAACAACGAGCAGAGGCTTGAAGAAATTATGACTTCACGGGAGAACTCAGCAGAATCAAGTCCAATGCATGATTTTTCCCCCGTTGACTTTGATTATCCTATGCAAGTTCCCGTTTATATTAACATGAATGAGTTAGAAAAATGACGCAAATTTTGTAGATTTTTCATCCGTGTAAATTATAAATTTTGGATCATTTTGCAATCAATAAAATTCAACATTCATTCACTCCTTAGTCCTTACTTTGTAATTTTTTTCATTTAACGATTTAAATTAAATTTCTAGTTTAAATTAAATACTTAGTTTTAATATATTACTAATTTACTATAAAGTATTATTAATTTATTACATTAAGTAGCATATGTTTTATTTAAAGAAGTCCATATATTTTATATGTGTACGTATATATTGAAAGGTACGTATACATGTGTATATATTTTATAAATTAGTATATAACTATATATATAGTGTGAGTATATATTGTAGTATATTTTATTTAAAGTAGTACGTATATATTGAATGGTACGTATATATGTGTATATATCTTCTATAGACGTATATATTTAACGTATACATGTGTATATATTTTATAGATTAGTGTATAACTATATATATAGTGTGTGTATATATTGTAGTATATTTTATTTAAAGTAGTACATATATATTGAATGGTACGTATATATGTGTATATATCTTCTATAGACGTATATATTTAACGTATACATGTATATGTTTTATAAATTAGTATATAACTATATATATAGTGTGTGTGTGTATATTGTATTATATTTTAATTAAAGTAGTACGTATATATTGAATGGTACGTATATATGTGTATATATCTTCTATAGATGTATATATTAACGTACACATGTGTATATATTTTATAAATTAGTGTATAACTATATATATAGTGTGTGTATATATTGTAGTATATATATATTGTAGTATATTTTATTTAAAGTAGTACATATATATTGAATGGTACATATATATGTTTATATATCTTCTATAGACGTATATATTTAACATATACATGTGTATATGTTTTATAAATTATTATATATATCATTATATTGTAGTATATATCTTGTAGAATATGTTTTATTTAGAGTAATATGTATATTTAACTAACGTACAGTCGTATACACGATTATATGTGTAATTGTGTATATATTTTTTTCAAATTCTAATGTAGTATATACTATATATATAGTGTATATATATTGTTTAACGTATTTAAAATGTATATAGGTGGGTATATATAATGTATATTGGAGATTTATTTTATTTTATTTTTGACCGATTCAGGATTGTTTTTAAAAATTTACTGTTGGGCCCAGAACTGACCTGACTCGTTTAACCAGGCCTGGATCCGGACCGGCCCACAACCCGGCTAACATTCACGGGCTAATTCCGAGTTGACCCGGCCCGACCCACTTGACACCCTTAGTGTGTACCTAACAAAAAGAGAAGTAAAAATTCACTAATTGTTTTCTTTGAAAGTTATTTTCCAACTTTTCATTGTACCGAACACAACCTACTTCTCTCTGAGCTTAGACTTCATTTATACCTCTCAATTTTATTTTACTTGAACTTTGTTGACTTGACACATTTTTTAAGAAATCTTAATTAGAGGTATGTAATTTACTAAATTAATCTTATTAATGATGTTTTGCAACTCAAAATTTAACTATATTACTTTGTACAGTTATTTAATACTAAGAGTGGAAGGAGAAAAATTATAACAAAATTCTCTTTCATTTTATAAATTTGACAAGTAAAGTGAAAGGGAGGGAATAACATTTTAGGGATGAGTCCAATATAATAGGAGTAATTACTAAATAATTATTGCGTAGACTAAAGGCGTTTGACTGAAATCGGACACGAAAATTAGTAAAAACGTGTTATACTTTCTTATTAGATTAGGGCGTGGAGATCTTAAACTTCATGATTGCTTGTTTACTTAAATGCATCATGCATGATTACTAATTTTGTCTAACTGTTTCAGAGAAATGATTTGACGGCTTGTTATATATGTGGAGACCGACGAGTGTAAATATTCTTGACAATAGCTATTTTTAACATAATATGCTTATGGTTTAAAATTCGATGGCTTGAAATTCAGATATTGTCTACATTGTTACTAAATCACTACACTTCTATATTCGTACAATCCAAATACTGAGTACGTAACTAATACTAAATATCCTAAATCCTTATTTAGATAGAATAACTCCATATATAAAGGCATGTAAGCATCAACTTCCACATAGTCTCCTACTTCCTCAAGTTTAAATGGGTGTTTGAATTGATTTATTTTTAGTTACTTTTAGCTTTTAACCATTTTTTCAGTTTTTGGTGGTTGACAAAGTAAAAAAGTGCTTTTAAGTACTTAGTTTTAAATCAAAATAAGTGCTTATAATCCAAAAGTCAAAAGTAGGATAGTACCAACTTATGACTTTTGGTTTTTGACTTATAAACTACTTATTAAAAGTCAATCCAAACGGGTCCTTAGAAAATAAAGATGATTTTTGAATCTTGTGATCTTAAATTAAAGTTGTGTCAAATGTATCAAAATGTCTTTAATCTTGTAGTCCTAAACATATCATGCAAAAAGTTGAAATTAAAGTATTATAAAAAAAGTAAGGGATCATTCTTTTTTAAACGAATTAAAAAAATAGTTCATTCTTTTTGAAATGGAGAGAGTATTTCTAAACATTGAGGTGGAGGCAGCATTCGTCCTTATGCCATATTCGCAATTAATCCCGGCATGCAGAAGAGTGCTTCCTCATCCATAAAGAACCTACCGGCCTTTGGTGATTCCTCATTCATAAAGAACACATTTTTTGGTGTTCCAGGAGTACTACTGTCAGATTTTCCTAAAAAATCCGTTCGCCTCTGATGGTCGAAAGGCTTCGAGGTCGCTGTTCGTGTAATATACCACAAATTATAATAATTACAGTTGAAAATATAAAATGAACAAAATAAAGAAAATAAAATAATATTCTTTTTGGGTGAGACGTGGATATCTCGCTCTCTTTAAGGAGATTCAAGCCCACTGCGGCATAATCTATACTGATCCAACAATATTTCTCGTGACTTGTCCCCTTCAAAATACAACAATCCATCAATGATGTACAATTCAAGCACTCCGAATTAGTTGAAGAGTCCAAAGCTCCATCATAAGAACACCTTCATTCAACATATATTTACTCTTTTTGTATAGTGAATATAGTTAAAGACTTAGAATATTTCTTTGTCTAAACTTTTTCTTTCACCAATATAATTACACTCTTTTGTAGGATGAATTAGTTGTAAACTTAGAATATTTTTTTTTGTCTCAACTCTCTCTTTCACTACTACACACTATAATCTTTTTCACACTCATCATATTTTCTTGTTACATTCAATAACATGTAAGACCACCTCTATTTGTAGGTGAGATATTCATCCTTGTATTGAATAAGAAGAATAAAAAGGAGTGGTAAAGAGGAAACATCAATTGTTTCTAGGTTACAAGAGTTACAAGAAATTAATGACACTAATAGCTATGAGAGTAACAACAAAATAATGAGAGAAATTACAAATTACTAAAGACCACATTCTACCACCATTAACAATTGGAGTAATATAGATAGATAAATAGTCTTGTTGTTGCATCTGTTACATGCAACTAATGACCATGGAGTTACAACAACTAATGATCATATAAGTTACAAGACACAATGTGGTACATTATGAACAAAAAAAGTGTTAGAAGTTACATGAGTTATCAAAATATAATGACTCCACTTTTTCCGCTTTATTTTTATAAATTATCATGCAAATTAAATTTTTTGTTATACATGTACCATATATAGTGAATGTCTACTTTACCATATATAGTGAATACCTACTTTACCATATATTGTATATGTCTATTTATGAAAAAGTTACAAACCCCAAGGTTAGTTTTCTCCTATAAATAAAAGGATTTTCCTTCATCATCATCTTCTTCTTCTTCTTCTTCTTCTTCTTCTTCTTCTTCTTCTTCTTCTTCTTCTTCTTCTTCTTCTTCTTCTTCTTCTTCTTCTTCTTCTTCTTCTTTATTTTATATTTCTTAACACGTTATCAGTACGAGACTCTGCCAAACAAGGTGAGATTATAAATCTAAAGGTAATTTCAAGGTTAGCGATTTCTTATGTTATTTGTCTTTTTCTACTAATGATATAATTATTGTTGGATTTGAGAAAAAGTAATTGGTTCAGAACCACTTATGTTTTCAATTTTTTTCATGTAGAACAATATTGTTAAAAAATATGATGATGAATTTGAGTCTCATCTCATTAAGATGGTAAGACATTAGGTTAAAAGTTCCAATGCATCATGATGATAAGATGTTGGGTTCAATTCCCACTGAGTTATGCCTAAGACGCCTTTATATGGATAAGACGTTGAGTTTGAATCTCAATGCACCATATTGTTGATATTATAATGGCTAAGACAAAATTATGTATTTTTGATGAAAAGTCATGAAACTAGTCCATTGACAACTTGCTCCATTCTTGAAGTGAATGTGGTAGCAATGCATAATATGTCTGAAAGAAGACAAGTGATGATTTTTTCACACACTTATGGTGATTACAATTAAATATATGATGGAGAAAAGTTCTCTACATTATATGTATGCCTCAGTTTTCTCCTGAAGTAGCAATATTTTAAATGAGGCTAAAAGCTATCATAATTTGATAGGCTTAAGGCACAATTATATTTCATTCTTAAAGAATGAGAAATTTATTAATATAAACGTGCACTTGATTGTGAAGGTATCACAACTCACCTCCGAATGAGACAAAATAACTGAGAAGAGTTCTTTTAAAATCTATTTCTGAAGTAGTAAATTCAAAAATTTATTCATGTAATAGTAAATCTAAAATTTATTAAAACAAAAAGGCACATGTCATGGTAAACTTGGAGTTTACTAGTATCAAAGTTTGTAAATTGACATAAGCGATTGCTATATTTTAAAAATGTGCATATTGAGTATTAGACATATGTTGAAGAAATAGAAGATTTCAAGAATTGTTTATTTGCTTGTTCTTGTGATAAGTTGGTTGGACCAACTAATGTTGAGATTGGATCCCTTAAAATCTAAAAAGTATGAAAGGTAAATATGGGCCTATTCACCCATCATGTGATCTGTTAAGATGCATCAATATAAGATGATCACTTGTACATTTATTGTCAACCTGCAGTTTGACATTCATAAAGGTGTTTGCTCAATGAAATTGAGTTAAAAGCATAATTTTCAGATTGTGTAATTAAGATAATTCATCTTGATGATGATGGTTTAACATTGAATGCATTCAATAAATAGTTAAACCATTGAGAACAAAAGCTTCATGTGTTGGTTTAAAATATTACATACAAAAGTACTTGTATGCATCAAACCAATAAATTATGATTAATTTTTCCTCAAAGTTGGTTCTAAGTTAGGAATCACACGTTGTCCATCTAATAGTTTTGATGTGTGGTATATGATTAATAAATATGCCATGATGCACAAAGATGGATTCCTCAAGGAATATGGAGGATGTATGTTAGTTTTTCTAACATAAGGGGGAGATTATAAGCAGCTATGAAATATGTTAGGAATTATCACCAGATCCTTATTCAAAAGATAATTCAAGTCAAATGCCGAAAATATTTCATATTTAAGCTGCAAGTGCTCCTATTTTTTGTCCCTAAAAGACAAAGTCTATGCATGCTTGAAGCGTGATAGACCAATCGGTTCTGAATGAAATAATTTTTGAAAAGGATAGGGAGTAAATAATCATAATAAGAAGACAATGTGCTCTTGAATAGCCTACGACATAACACTTCATGAAACCTTATGAGAGGTTTAGGTACCTGAAAATAATGAAGTGATGAGATCTCAAAATGTTATGTCACACTGTAAACTGATACAAAATTATATATCATCGATGATATTTTTGATACAATATTGGCGTAATATTGTAAAAGATTGTGAGGATCTAAATTCTATGTTTATTTAAGCATGCTGACGTAGAATCATTTATCAAGTGACACGAAAGAATGCATCTTGGTAAGCATAAAACTTATTTGATTTGCAGTCCAGACACTTGAAGATGTCGCACATGATATGTTGAATATTGTCACTTGACAAAATTTATATGAAACTTTTTAAGGATTCAAAGTGCTTAAAGCATAAAAATGTTTCTAGAAAACTTATTTATAATCCTTATATTGTATAAGCTTAGAGCTTGAAAATTATTAAAACTCTTGGAGAGTTTTCAAAAACAATAGATTGTTTGCTAACATGAGAAATATACCGAATTGAATTGGTTATGAAGTACCTTATCTTAGTGCAATTGGTGCACTAGTGTATGTTGCAAATACTACAAGGCCTGATATAGCCTTTTTGGTTAGTTTGTTAGCAAGATAAGTTCTGCTTCTAATGAGACATCAAAATGGGATAAAAGACATGATCTTATTTTATTCTAAAGATTATAGTCTTGATCTTATTGGTTATGCTGATGTTGGGTACTTATCTGATCCGTATAAAGCTTGATCTCAAATAAGTTATATGTTCACATGTGAGGATACTGCCATATCTTGGAGATATACAAAGCAGTCTATCTAGCCACTTTATTGAACTATGCTGAGATAATAGCTATTCATGAAGAAAGCCGAGAATGAGTATTGTTGAGATCCATGATACATCTCATTCAAGAAAAATGTGGTGTGAAATGTGATAATGTACCACATTTTTGTACGGAGATAATGCAACATGCATAGCACAACTTAAGAGAGGATTAATGAAAGGAGATAGAATAAAGCACGTTTTGCCAAAGCTTTTCTACACACATGAGCTCCAAAAGAATGGTGATATTAACGTGCAACAGATTTGTTCAAGTGACAATGTGGCTGATTTATTCACCAAGTCTTTTCCAACTACAACTTCCAAGAAGATGTTGCACAAGATCGGAATTCAAACGTTCAAGGATTTCTCATTAGGGGGAGTTAATATGCGATGTACTCTTTTTTTCATACGAGGTTTTATCCAACTGGGTTTTCCTAGTAAGATTTTTAATGAGGCAATATTTATACGTATTACCTATCAATTAGACATTTAAGAGGGAGTGTTATAAATGTACCATATATAGTGAATGTCTACTTTACCATATATAGTGAATACCTACTTTACCATATATTGTGTATGTTTATTTATGAAAAAGTTACAAACCCCAAGGTTAGTTTTTTCCTATAAATAAATGGGTTTTCCTTCATTGTAATTCATCCCTCAATAATCCCTCAAGAGAAATAAAGAAGTCTCTCTTTTCTCTCTCTATTTTTTTTCTTCTTTGTTTTATATTTCATAACAATTTTAATATTTTTAAATGTATAATAACACTGCCGACTTTTGAATATCCTTGGTGTTGGAGGAATCAGGGATGGGTAACCTCCAACTAGATTTAATGAAATTCAAGCAAGCAGAACGACCCCTTAATGCTAAAGCCAGCACGTCATGAGTTATAGCTACCATTTCTCTGACTTTGCAAACCCACTTGCCTGAATTCCCCTGCCTCACTCCTTTGTACACTGTATACTGGATGTCGAGTTTCCCGAAACTTCTTCCCCCCCACATGCTTTTTCGGGTTATTTGAAGCTAACATAACATCCTCATCAGAAAAAATATCTCTATCATGGGAGTAATTGCTATAATTAAAAAATGATGAAGATTCAGTAAGTGGGATGGGAGTGTAAAAGGTAGTGTTGGATGTTTTTTCAGTTAGAGATTTTTACTTTTTGGGTAGTGTACTAAAAGTTTTTTTTTATTTCTCACCCGATGTTCGATATCTGCATTAGAAGCTCGACTAATCTGAATCACGCATTGTAGGGCCCATTTTGGGGGTGGCGCTCCAACATAATTTTTTTCATACCAACCCAAGACTTGTTGATTAAAGATGAAGTAGTCTCACCACTACACCACAACTTATGTTGGTAAGTTGGATTTCTAGATATAGATATCATATAATAAGTAAAGTAATTAAAGCTAAAAATGTTGGAGTATCACACAGAGTTGGAGGGTGATAAGAAAATGGGTTGAAGTTTCAAAATGTGTATCACACGGAGTTGGAGGGTGATAAGGAGACATGAAATTACATGGTATCTATAATCTATATCTATATCTATATCTATAATTTATAATCTATCTATAATCTATAATATATATCGATAATATATTAAAAGTGTGAAGGGCCTTAAAAATGTTGTTTGAACTTTTTTTCCTTCATTAAAAGTCCTTGCTTTAGACAAAATCATCCTTTTTACTATTTTCCTAATATTTAAGAGTTAAAAATTAATTAAATATATTTATGGTAAAACCTTTTCTTATTATGAGTCATCAAAACTTCAATATTTTTTCTTGATTTAAGAGTTAAAAATTAATTAAATATATTTATGGTAAAATATTTCCTTATTAGAGGTTATCAAAATTAATGACAACTGATTTTTTTTATTAATTTAAGAATTTTAAATCAATTAAATTTAATTTTAAAAAGATTTAAAAAATCTAGAAATAAATATAATTATTATAATAAGAGAATTTAAGAAGTACCAAAATTTTAAAATTTTAAATATGTAATAAGAATGTAATCAATGATTTTGTAAAAATTTGACTTTAAAAATAAGAAAATATTTTAAATATAAAAAATATATAATCGTAACACAAATATGATTTAAATTGATGCGTCTCTCTTAGTCTGTGACAACAAGGGAAATAAGTACTATATGACAAATGCTAAAGTAATGATCCATCAGCCATTTGAAACTTCTGGTGGCATAACATATATGTGTGTATATTTATATTTACATTATTTTAGTAAAGTGTGAAAGATTTTTGAAAAGTGATTTAAACTTTTACACTATATTAAAAATATCCGCAACAGGAAAAATTATTTAATTTTAAATAATCAAATGTTACACGTGCGAGACACATGTCGATTAAACCAGTAGCTCCAATATTGGTTGACTTTGAAATTTTGACCCCAATAAGAAAAGTCTTTAAAGACTAGCATTCCTTCCATTTTGAAGTATAGTACAAGTACAATTTTACCCCTCTATATCTCAAATATTTTTAAACTTTCCATACTCATTTGCCTTTCAAATTCTATTTTTATTTTTATTTTTTTCACTTTTTTCCTTTAATTTTATTTTCATATTTTAATTCGTTTGTCTCAACCTTTATTTTTTTCTTTTTTCTCAAACATTATATATTTCTTTATTTTTTTTAATTCATTTGTTTCAACCTTTATTTTTCTTTTATTTTTGATTTTTATCATTTCTCTTTTTTTTTCTCATTTTTTCTCAAACATTATTTTTATTTTTTTTCTCATTTTGTTTTTCTCAATTTTTTTAATTCTTCGCTTTTTTCTTAATCTTTATTTTTTTCTTGTCTTTTTATTTCTCAATCTTTTTTTTTTATTTCTGTATTTTGTTTGATCTATTTTTTTTCTCAACTTCTATTATATTTTGCTAATAAATAAAAAATTGGATAATCCACAAAGGGATCTTTTTTCTTGACATCAAAATAAATTTAAGGGCATGAATTGTTGTTAGAAAGTTCTTTGGGATAAGTTTTGCTTCTAAGGCAAAAATATAGAATAACTCATAAATCAAGACACAATGTGGTAGTGTCAAGTCTTGATTGTAGAAGATAACTTGTGTTTGAAAATCCTTGACTTAAGTCTTACTTCTAAGTCAAGAGTTATAGAACATCTCATAAATCAAAAAATAATGTGGTAGTGTCAATACTTGTCCATTGACGTGACTTGTTCTTTTGGGAGGTTCTTGAGCTAAGTTTTGTCTTAGAGGCAAGACTAATAGAACATCACATAAATTAAGACATAATATGATAGTATCAACTCTTATCCATGGGGCGTAACTTGTCAGCTAAGTCTTGCCTCTAAAGCAAGAGTTATAGAATATATCATAAATTAAGACACGATGTGGTAGTGTCAACTCTTGCCTATGGGGCGTAACTTGTTGTGTGAAAGTCCTTGACTAATTCGCCCTCTAAGGCAAGATTTATAGAATAGCTCACAAATCAAGACATAATGTGGTAGTGTCAACTCTTACCCGTGGGGCATAACTTGTTATTTAAAGGTCATTGATTTATAAAATATTTCTTAAATTAAGACACAATGTGATAGTGTCAAATCTTGTTCGTGAAACATAACTTATTGTTTAAAGGTCCTTGGCCTAAGTCTTGGCTCTAAAACAAAAGTTATATAACATATCATAAATCAAAACATAATGTGATAGCGTCAACTCTTACCCATGAGGCATAACTTGTTATTTGAAAGTCCTTGGGTTAAGTCTTACCTCTAAGGCAAGAGTTATAGAATATCTCATAAATCAAAACACAAAGTGGTAATGTCAACTCTTGCCCATGAGGCACAACTCGTTACATAAAAGTCCTTGGTCTAAGTCTTGAATCTAAGGGAAGAGTTATAAAACATTTCATAAATCAATACACAATTTGGTGGTGTCAACTCTTGCCCATAGGGCATAACTTATCGTTTGATGGTTCTTAGGCCGATTCTTACCTCTAAGACAAGAGTAATGCGGTAGTGTTGACTCTTGCCCAATATACGTAACTTATTTGAAAAATCTTGGGATAATTCATGCCTTTAAGGAAAGAGTTGTAGAATATCTCATAAATAAAGACATAATGTGGTAGTGTCAACTCTTTCCCATGGGGCATAATTTGTAATTCAAATATCCTTGCGCTAAGTCTTGCCTCTAAGGCAATAGTTGTAGAACATCTCATAAATGAAAATATAATGTGGTAGAGTCAACTCTTGCCCGTGGGGCTTAATTTATTGTTTGAAAGTCCTTGATCTAAGGTAAGAGTCATAGAACATTTCATAAATCAAAACACAATATGGTAGTGTCAACTCTTACCCGTGGGGCATAACTTGTAATTCGAACATCCTTGCGCTAAGTCTTGCCTCTAAGGCAATAGTTGTAGAACAGTTCATAAATGAAAATATAACGTGGTAGAGTCAACTCTTTCCCGTGGGACATAATTTATTGTTTGAAAGTCCTTGAGCTAAGTCTTTCCTCTAAGGTAAGAATTATACAATATTTTATAAATCAAAATACAATGTGGTAGTGTCAACTCTTGCCATGAAATATAACTTGTTGTTTTAAAGTCGTAAGTCTTGACTCTACAGTGTAGTAGTGTCAACTCTTTTTCATTAAACATAACTTGTGTTTGAAAGTCATAATTCTTGCCTTTATAATGTGATAGTGTCAACTCTTACTCATGAGATGTAACTTGATTGGAAGAAATCGAAGAAAAGAACAAAAATAATAAAAATTACGAAAAAAAAGAAAATAAAGAAAGATATTAAAAAGATAAAAATTAAAGAAAATGTAAAAGTTGAGAGAGAACAGAAAAAAATCAAGGTTGATAGTAAAATAAAATAAATAAAGGCCGAGAAAAATTTAAAAAGAAAAAAAAAGAGAAGAAGAAATAAAAATCAAAGAAAAATATTTTTTCTTTTATAAAAGTAAATGTTGAGAGGAGTATATGAAAAAAAAGTAAGGGCTGAGAAAAACTAAAAAGAACAAACAAAAAGGGAAAGAAAAAGAATCAAAGTAAAATAAAAACAAAAGAAAAAAGAAGTTGAGAGGAAAAAAGAAAAAAAGTAACGGTTGAGAAAAATAAAAAGTAAAAAGAGAAAATAAAAAATAAAAATCAAAGTATAATCAAAAAGGAAAAAAAAGTTGAAATATGAATAAGTATGAAGTTATTATCCATTATGAGGATCATTTACGTAATTTAATTGTTGATAGCTATTTTTATGAAGCTTTTTTATTTGGGGTCAAAACTTGAAAGCCACCTTATTTTGGGGCTATTCCTGTAGTTTCCTCATAAGGAGACGGGTTGAAATTTCAAACTGTGTAAAAAGTAAGCCAGTTGTTTTGTAAGACAACCGAATGGGTTTCAAGTCTAAAGTGTGTTCAACTCGTGTGGCCTTTCTACTGATGTGGCATTTTAATTTTTTTTCCTCTTTCTCCCTTCATTCCTTTTTGGAATATTACTGCTAGTATATCTTATCTACCGTGCCTGGACTAGTTAGGCTACTTGTACTCCCCATGTCCTTTTATTTATTCAATATTCTTCAAAATAGATTTTCACTTTTACTTGTCACTTTTAACATATCAAAAAAATATAATTATTTTTCCTTAGGATTAATTACTTATTGTCTAAATCATTATCAAAGATCTAATATTAAACATCAATTAATAGGGGTAGTGTAGTAAAATGGACATGTCAATAATTATTTTCTTAATGAGAGTGTCAAGTTCAAATGTTACAAGTACAAGTAAAAAAAGGAAGTAATAAATAAATCTTTGTCAAATGATACAAGCCAAATTGACACAAACCTTTCTGGCCTATATTCCAAGTACAACACCAATGAATCCAAGTATTATCATCTTAAGGCCATAAGGACGTGTTTGGGGGACCTTTATTCAGCTTCAAATAGAATAATACCACATATGGATGATAGTTTGGAGCTTGGGATAAACTTGGAAGAGCTGCCTAGTCATGGTGGCTTGGACGATGACCTGTCAAGACTTTGACGAACCCTCAAACTAATCGTCACAAAGGCTAGCTTGGACACCTATTGTGCTTAGGCTTAACAACTTAGTGTGATGAGTCTTCCCACTTCTGACGAATCTTCAGGCCTAAACGCCAAGTCGGACATGCACGGATAGTAACTACTAGGCAACCCACTCCTTAATGGGTCACTTTTGGGCCCATTTGTAATAGCTTAGCCCTAGACTTTAAATAATTAAGTCTAGGTTTTTATTAGTGAGATTTTTATGACATTTGGCATTGTAAGACTCTTGAGAGAGCATCCAAGCTTGGAAAAGATTTTATTGATTTATCACTTATAAACAGTGGTTGCATGAGCATTGCAATTATTTTTCAATTATCGTAAGAGTTAGATTCTTGTTGGTAATCAATACAAGGCGTCTTTGGGTTTGAAACACCCATTGGTTGCCTTTTTTCTTTATCTACATGTGTCTATCTATCTATCTTTTAATTTTTTACATTTTCAATTCTATCGTTTCTTCTAGTTTTCATGTTTATTTCTTTTCTCATATTTTGGTTAGTATCATTTGGTATAGAGCCGAGCTTAGAATTGTTCTAATGATTCTAATCCTAGGTTTATTATCATGAAATTAAAAAAAATATTCAAAACATTTTTGAGGGTTTCTAAAATATCATTGTTTGATTTTTGTGTTTGAAAACTAGATTTTTATTCCCTAGTATTTTAGAGTCTTAGATCTTAAGTTTTGAGTCATTTCGATTTGATTTGAGGATTCTACCATTATTGAGTTAGAGCTTCAAAAAAATGGAAATGGGTTTTCACATCTGAAAAATTGGAGTGAATTAAGGATTGAAAAGCATTGGATTTTTTTTTCTCCACATCAAAAGGAGCTCAGATGTTGAATTTGGAGTGATTTCGAGTTAAACAGGAGAGTTGGATTTTTGAAATCTTTATATTTATTCTTGGTGAAGAAGAAGCAAGAAAGTACAACTTGATCCAAACCCTTGATGCAAATTTGAAAAATAAGTGTTTTTGGCCCCATAAAGGGTGAATAGTAAGTGAAGTGTTCCAAGAAGTCAAGAAATCTTAAGTATCAACATACTTTCTGAGTTCCCAAATTGAGTAGCCGCTAAAGCCAACTAACGGCTCACTGCGATGACCCATCAAGAAAGTGACAACCCATCACTTAAATCATCATCCTGAGGTAGAAACAACATTTTCACTGGAGTAGATGACAGCTCACCGTGACAATCCATCAGGCACTTAATGGACCATCAGTTTTATCCGTCAACAAGTGTTCTAGTTGGGTATATTCTTCCTGGACTTGACGGAAAGGCTGATGACTTGTCACCTCATTGACGACCTGTCACCTCAATGACGACCTGTCACCTTGGAAACGAGGTAAGGAATTAAAAAAAAAGAGTTCACAAATTTTAAAAATGCATTTTTTCATATTGATGCCATGGGTTTTTTGGGTCATTTAGAGCATGTTTCAAGTGATCACCTAACTTGACCTTGAAATTTCAAATTTTATCCAGTTTTTGTGTTTCTGTTCTTAATTTTTATAGCTAGTGTACATTTAGTACTTGCTTGGTACTTTTGAATACTAGTTTTTGTGTCCATTTTTCTTCCCATCTAATTTTTTATGCTTTTCTCATTTTAGCTTCGTAGCTAATTCTTGATTCAAGTCTGTTAGCTTGTAATTGAGTTGCCCATCTTTCTTGAAACACGAATTCACTCCGTCTAAGAATAGTAATCTACACCTTGTGTACCGCCAAAGCATAAACAATCTTCAACTTTGGCCGATCCAATTGTGAGATAATCAAAGGTGTATAAACACGAGTGATTGTGAGTTTTTATTTTTGCTAATGCTTATATTATTGTTGTTGTCTTTGCTGAGTGTCTTTAATTGCTAGGTACAATTGCTTTTGAGAAATAAACTCAAAATACCTTGAGAAGTGATACATTAAAGTCTATATGGGATAAGATTGGGGTCATAAATCATACATTAGGAGTAATTACTACTCAATTATTACCGCATAGACTAAAGAGGAATATATGTTTCTTGATCACTGATGGAGAGAGAAGTACTAATGTCGTATCTTATGCACTTATTGATCTAATGAAGCTTCCTACACAAAGGCACCCCAATCCTTACAAGATCCAATGATACCATGAGAATGGATCAATAGAGGTGACCAGACAAGCGGACATTAACTTTAGCGTGGGAAAGTATCAAGATAAAGTACGATGTGATGTAATGCCCTTGAGAGAATGCCATATATTGCTTGGTATTCCATGAAAAGATGATGATTTGGTCCAATATTGATAGAAGTCCAATAAACACGCACTTGCATTTAGAAGATGGAAGAACATTCTTGAGTCATTGATACCTGAGCAAGTGATATGAAAATGTTCTAGGAAGTATTAAAGAAGGAAGAAATTGAAAAGATAGAAAGGGAATCATCCCTTGTGCAAGGAAATAAATACTTAGCTCAAAGAAGAGATTTGACTAAGAGTAACGATTCAAGAGAGTGTTTAAACGAAGTGGACAAGGAAAACTTAATTGTGGGACTTGTCAACTTCTATCCTTGTTACTCACTAACCATGATACTTTTATTTTACCTAGTAGCACCCCTATTTTTATGCGGGTTCACGAATAAATATTTCTGAAGGAGAATCTAAGGAGAGTTACTCACGAACATATGCTTGAAGACATAAAGGATCAGAGTTTTTATCTAAGAATTCCAACTCCGGGAAGAGTGATAAGGAGATGACTTAAGGGACAAGAATTAACAAACTCCCATATAATGAGAACTTCCCAAATGATTCAAACTATATTGTCTTAAGACCATTTGTAATGAATTAAGGAAGACAACTTCAAGCATTATAAGAAGTATTTGCAAAGAGGAAAATATTACATCTTACTTAGTTACCTTTCCATGGAACGCACATGTTGGAGATCAATAAAGAATTGAATACTTGATCATTTACCAAAAAAAGATATTTGAAGACTTGATCTCTTGAAATCATGAATTGGAAATACTAAATAAGGCCCTTAATTCATTAAGGGTAGAATAGTAATAACTAGTAGTTCCTTTTCCTAGACTAATATAAATAGTAGTTTTTTTTATTTTACATTTAATTTATGTTGTTTGTTGATTAACTTCTCTTTGAGAGTTTGTGAGATATTGGTCAAGCTTTTGTTGAACCTTATTTAGAAATGGAGGTCGCAAGGTGAATTCAATTCCCTTGAGGTCTCTTAGTCTAGGTACGTTCCTTGGATTAATCAACAAAGGTCTTAGATTTTAATATAATCTTTGGTTGTTTTTGATTTCTTTGTTTGAGTCTAGTCTTTTATTTTTCTTTTTTTTCTCTTTTTAATTTTGTGTTTCTCTTTGTTTCCATATCTATATTGCATCACCAAAGTAGAAAACATGCTCTCATGTTGAAAACCAAGGTGAAGACCATACTTTTTATAAGCTACAAGGTAACAATACTAATTCTTGCACTTCCTTAAAATGGAAAGTTCATGATGTGGTTAGTAACCAAGTAAGTGTAAATGATGGCTTGTCTAATATTGAGCATAGTAAGTCTTCCCTTTATGATACTCTTGATAACACTTTGTTGCATGATCGCCATATTTTTGTTGTGAGTTTTCAAATACTAGTTGATCCTATAGTTATTCGAATTGACTCTTTTAGTAAGATTGATTTGTGTCCATCTAGTGTTGGCACTTATAGCTTGAATGAGATTCCATTTTCATGTGATAAGAGTATTCACGCTCTAGTTGACCTTAGTGAAAATCAAGTTGCGTCTATGTTGGCATGTGAATTGCCTACTACTAGTGAAGGTGTACACATTGATCGATTTGTGTGGACCGTTAATTTGCTACGTGAGAAATTGTATGACGTTCTTAATGAATCTCAACTTAGTTATGATGAAGATGACATTGATCTTGTAGACAGTTATACAGGATTCTTACTTAGAGATGGTAATTCCTTAAATGTTGAATCCATTCTTATTTTTATCAAGAGAAGCTTGAGGTGGAATGTGGTCTTGAGGATAACCCCATATTTGGTGATGACATACTTAAGAGAACTTGTATTGATTAACTTACTTATGAATGTAATCCACTACTTGAGCATGTTTGTGGTGTGCTTGATGAGCCTTAAGTTAGTGATGATGTTTATAGAGTTGATCATATGAATAGATTCTTTAAGCATATCATGTGATGATGATCCTATTATTAGTTTTGCTCATAAATATTATGTGAATGAAAATATTATGAAAAATGACTGTATCTTTTTGAGAGTGAACTTGTTTGCTTTAACTCCCAACATTTGTTTGTTGATCCTCTCTCAAAGAAAAATATCTTGCTTAATAATGGTGAGATCACTTCTTGTTTAAAACCTTGTGATGTGCATTTTGATCTGCTTAAAGAGAAGGATGATAAGCTTAAAATCCACTTGTTATTCTATTTCTTGAAATCCATTAAGAATATAGGATTGATTAAAGATTGTGCTAACTATCCAATTTTTGATAATGATCTTTTACTTTTGAAAAAGGATGATCATTTGGGTAAATATAGCTTTGATTTGTTTGAATTTGAGAAACTCAACTAGTGATCGTTCTTATGTTGATGCCTTTGATTGTAACCCTTTGTATGACACCCTACCTTTATTTGATAAAGTTGAGGATAACTTACTTGATTTTTATGGTGACTATGATCTCCTTGATGTTATTAGTGGATTGTGTCAAACTGGGGATATTACTCTTGTAAAAGAAGGTGGTACTTTTTTAGAAACTACTTCTTCTTCTTTCTGTGCTTCCTTTATTGAGGATACTCATGGTGATGATTTTGAATCTAATAGTGGGTATCTATATAAGGACACCTTAGTGAAAGTTAATTTATGTGACATCTTTCTCTACTCTCTTTTTGCCTATGATAACGCTTATGATTGTGTAGAGAGTATGTCTTTTTATAATAATGGCACCCTTAGGGAAAATGGATATTGCATTGACCAATGTTCATGGATATTTCTTCCAACAATTTGGTGCTTGGTCAAAACAACAAGTGAAATTTTATTAAGGTTGCTGGCACACTTCTCTACTATGAAAAATCCTTCTTAAGGATTCATATTCCACTTGATAGACCCAAGTTGTGTATGGAAGATATTTCTAACTTAGAAGAATGCTCATTTAAGAAGGGGGCAAAGAGAAGTCTCTTTCTTAAAGGTAGAACTCTCTTTCTTAATGTACTTCATTATTTAGTTGACTTATTTTAGAAGTGTTACCAAGAGAGAAGTCTTAAGGAGAATTACCAATGGACAACATCTCTTGGAACATCAACTTGGTAAGAAGTCACTTCTAATATTCCTTTAAAGAAAGGTATTTATTCGTGGCTCATGCGTATTCTTGGGATTTGTAATGCCATAGAGGTCATATCTTTGTTTGATGTGCATAGTAGTAACACTTCATTTCATTCATGTGGTAAGTGCTTGGTGTTATTACTTAATTTCAACGTAAGCTTAAATAAAACATATTTACTAATGTGTGTAGGGGATACCATTGTATTTGACTCCGGTTATGATTTGGGAGTACTTCCGTTCTTGAAGATAGCTAGTGTATTGCATGAGTCTTAACTTGTGATAAATATTTGTGACCTTGCACTTAGCTATGGGAACTATAAAGAGTCTTTAACTTAAAGGGATCTTATGCTTGTTGAAATATTGAACCAATTTGGGTTTACATGTGTGGTTGGCTAATTACCATGGTTTTTTTTATTTACCCTTTTGTCAAAGTCTCTTGAGTAGCCAAGTAGTTATTGCTTTGTGGGTTACAACCCTGATTGATCATTTTGATGCTTGGTTATATGCTAAATGTGTGACTCCTTGGCTTGGTAATAAACTTGTTGTTGTTAACACTAACCCTCATGCCATGAGGATATTGTGGATGCTTGTTTTCCCTTTTAGTTTTGCAAGGGTTGGATTCGAGGCCGAATCCTTTTCAAGAAGGGGGATGATACAAACCAAATCGACATAAACATTTCTTGGCCTATATTTCAAGAACAACACCAAGGGATCCAAGTGTTAGGATTTTTGCCCTGATTTTCTTACTATATTTAAGTTTTATTTTTTCTTAGAAGGAAAATAAAAGCTACCGTAATTACTTTTACTTTTCCTGAAAGAAAAAATATAATTCTTTTCCATATTTGGCTAACCTCTTTCTTGGAGGAAAGGTTTTGGACATCTATAAATAGAAGACCCCCTTCTCATACCATAACACAATAGCATTCACAATGTAGTCTTTAAAGAGTCTTTGTTTAGGGGGAGATTTCTCCCAATAAGTTTTAGGATTTTCAATTTTATTTTTAATACATAGGCCGTTTGGCCCAAACCATATCCAATAATATATTTTTAGTTTATTTTTTAATGTGTCATCTGATTTATCGTCTTATGGTTTGCAAACTAAAAGCTTCCTCATGACGCCTTCTCAATTTTGAACCCAACAAGTGGTATTAAAGCTTACGGTTCAATGGTCTAATGGTGTGGTGAGACGAGATTAAACAGGTTCAAAGCGGTTTCAAAATCAAGCTGTAGCCAATTTGATGATAATGAAGATATATGTCCAAAAACTACATGTGGAGATAATTGTCAATCATATTTTCAACAATTCTACTGTCACATATTTGAAAATAAAGCTCACTTTTAACCCCGCAAAAAGGCTCCAATATTTTTAACCCAAAAAGGGCTGATATATTTTAGTCCAAAGAGGTTTAGTTTTTAAAGCATGTCAAACAACAGTGATATGTGAAGAATATATATGAAGAACTAAGATCATGCACAAAAAGAAAGGGGATCAAGAATATTTTGAAGAAAATCAATCCAAAAAGGAGAGATTTGTTAGGGTTTCTGCCCTGATTTTCTTACTATATTTAAGTTTTACTTTTTCTTAGAAGGAAAATAAAAGTTACCATAATTACTTTTACTTTTCCTGAAAGAAAAAATATAATTCTTTTTCATATTTGGCTAACCTCTTTCTTGGAGGAAAGGTTTTGGACATCTATAAATAGAAGGCCACCTTCTCATGTCATAACATAATAACATCCACAATGTAGTCTTTGTTTAGGGGGAGATTTCTTCCAATAAGTTTTAGGATTTTCAATTTTATTTTGAATATGTAGGCCGTTTGGCCAAACCATATCCAATAATATATTTTTAGTTTATTTTTTCATGTATCGTCTGATTTATAGTCTTATGGTTTGCAAACTAAAAGTTTCCGCATGACGCCTTCTCAATTTCGAACCCAACACCAAGCCATGATCATCTTAAGACCACAAGGACGTATTTAGAGGCCTCTTTTTGAGCTCCAATTAGAGAAATATCACATGTGGATGATAGCTTATAGCTTGGAGCTTAGAAAGAACTTGGAAGAGCAGCCTAGTCATGGCGACTTGGACGACAACCGTCAAGCTTTTGATGAACCGTCAAGCTAATTATTATAAGGAATAGCTTGGATGACTATCTGTTTAGGCTTGACAACTTAGTGTGATTAGTTTTCACACTTCTGGCGATTCTTCAGCCCACTCATCAAATCAGACGTCCACGAACAGTAGCTACTAGGCAACCCACTCCTTAATGGGTCACTTTTGGGCCTATTTGTAATAGCTTAGCCCTAGACTGTAAATAGTTAAGTCTATATTTTCATTAGTTAGATTTTGATGACATTTGATATTATAAGAATCTTGAGAGAGAATTAGAGCTTGAAAAAGCTTTTATTGATTATCGTTTAGAAACGGTGGTTGAAAGGCGTTACGATTTCCTTTAGGTCATCATAATAGTTAGGTGTTTGTTGGTAATCAACAAGGAAGGTCTTTAGGTTTGAAACACCCATTGATTGCCCTTTTCTTTATCTATCTATCTATCTATCTATCTATCTATCTATCTCTATCTTGTATCTTTTAATATTTGGCATTTTTAATTCTATCATTTCTTCTGGTTTTCATATTTATTTTTCTTCTCGTATTTTGGTTGGTATCATCAAAGGTCAAAATGAATAATGACTTCTACAAATCTTCTTACTTCTTATTGAATCTACCTGTTAAAATCTTATTTTTTTAGTTAATCAGTTTTATGTCTACTTGATCTTTCAAAGCATGTTAATGTTTATTACTGTAGATAATTATTGTATCAGTTTCAGTTAGGCTACTTACTTTTCTTCTTGTACATTCATTTATTTGATTGTTTTTTAGAGCTTATTTTCTAGAAACCTTGAAAAGAGAATATTCTTTTGCCAATTTTCATTTTTAATTATTTTTGTTAGAGCAAACAAGATAATATATTAATAGTACTTAATATGCATAATTATAAAGAGGTGACAGAGTGATTCTACTAGTAGCTTTTGGGAAGGGGTTTTACCATAGGGACGAGTACTAGAGTAGCTATTACAATTAGTGAACTTATGAAGTGGCAGTTTTAGTCTAACAAAAAGATTTCCAATTTTATCTGCTTCCACTTTACGCAAAATAAACAATAACAAAACTGTCCAGTGCACAAAGGAGTTAGCATTTTGCATCCTAGAGCCCTTCTCAGCTAACACATCTGCCACTTGATTCTCTTCCCTAAAGCTATGCTGGAAGGGGTTGGGGGTTCCCAACCTGATGGAGCAGTCCCCTAGATATGCTTCGCTAGTATTTTATAGATTGAGCATGAACACGTTGGTATTTTATTTTTTTATGATTATATTTGACAGCAACAATTTCTTAGTAATTTTATTCCATTGTCATATAGGTTCCACAAACATTCTTTGGGCTATTTTGTATATGATATGGGTACTCATTATGTCACTTATGAATTAAGTAATCTCTCTATATATGTCGAAAGAGACCGAAAAGCCATTGTGTTATCCATTTAAAATAGAAAACACTGAACATTTTGAGCGATGAAATAGTTGCTAATTGAATAACTTGGTCACTTGTTTCATTCAAATTCAAATATTGTCTAATTTAATTTTTACAATCCAAATGCCGAGTACGAAACTACTAAAATCTCCATAAAGGTATGTAAGCACCAACTTCCACATAATCTCCGATTTCTAAAAACGAGGTGGAGGTAGCATTAGTCCTTCCGCTATATTCACAAGTAATCCCGTCATGTAGACGAGTGTTTCCTCATCCATAAAGAACCTACTCTCTGGCACTTCCTCATTCATAAAGAACACACTTTCTGGCATTTCGGGAGTTGTGGATTCTTCTGAAACTCTTGTACTTTAGGTGTTTTAGGAGTACTTCTTGATTCTCCTTAAACTCCTTCCTGACTTCAATGGTTGGAAGGCTTCGGCGGCCTCAACAACCGCCTTCTGAGTATCCTTGGTGTTGGAATAATTAGGGACGGGCTAACCTCCAAGTAGAGTCAGCGAAATTTATGCAAGCAGAACGACCCCTTAATGATAAAGCCACCACGTCATGAGCTCTAGCTACCAGTTCTGCAGTGGGGAAAGTACCAAGCCAAATTCTTGATTTCTTATTGGGTTCTCTCACTTTGCAAACCCACTTACCCGAATTCCTCTGCCTAACTCCCCTGTATGCTGGATGTCTAGTTTCACGAAACTTCTTGCTCTCTGCTGATCTTTTTGGATTATTTGAAGCTAAAATAACATCCTCATCAGAAAGAATAGCTATATTAGGGGAGCAATTGCTATGAGCAGACATTGATGATGATAATGACAATGATGATGATTCAGTAAGTGGTCCGAGTAATAGCTTCGGAAGATATCCATTACTATTCTTGAACACTGATTTGATGAGAGTGTAAAAGGTTGTGTTTGATGTTTATTTAGTTTTACGTATTTGCTTATTTGGTACTCAATATATGAAAAGTTGGATTTCTATGTATGGATATATGATAAGTGAAGTACTGAAGCGAAAAAGGTTGGGAGTTGGAGGGTGATAAGGAGGTAGCTGTTTAATAAGACATGCTATTGAATTGGTTTCAACTTTCAAGTCTTCAGTGTGTATAATTCGTGCTTTTCATGTGGAGGTTTTGAGTTTTTGACTTTTTTTTTGCCTTTCTTCCTTCCTTCTTTCCTTTGTGGGGATACTTTTATATCTTATCTACTTGGACTACTTAGGCTGCTAGTGAATCAATCTTTGACACCAACATGAATTGTGGTGAAGTGGATGAAGCTGCTACACCTTTAATCAAAGGTCGATGGTTCGATTCTAGATATGAAGAAAACTTATTGGGAGCGCTGTCAGCTTAATGGGCCCTATAACGTGCGATTTGAATTAGTTGGGCTCCAATGCAAGCATCAGACGCCGAATGAGAAAAAAAATGAGGACAAAAAAAAATCAATGTTTGACATTTCAAAAATAATTAATTCGTGTTGCATCTGTGTTATACCACAAATTTAATTAACTTGGTAGCTGTCAAGTCTAAGGTCAACACGAATATTGACGTCATCCAATCTTCTTACTTCTTAGGCTACTTCAGAATCTCTAAAAGCTATTATTTCTAAGATTGAGAATATTACCATAACTTAGTGAATCCACCAGTTAAAATCTTCCTTTTTTTTTAATTAATATCTTTTACTCACTATACCGAACAAATGAAAATAACTAAAAAAATTTAACGGAAAAGGCTAAAAAATACTCCTGAACTATTTAAAATAACTTAAAAATACCCCTCGTTAGATTTTTGGCTCAAAAATACCCTTCCATTAAATATTTGGCTCAAAAATACCCCCTCTAACGGAACTCGAAAAAGTTTAAAAATACGCTTGAACTATCTGAAATGGATCAAAAATACCTTCATGAGTTTTTTGGCTCAAAAATACACCTCTGTTAAATATTTGGCTCAAAAATACCCCTCCCCTTAACGAAATTCCACCAAGTATGCCACCTAGATTAAAAAAAAAATATGTAGCTATGCCACATTACCATCCACATGTAAAATGTTATATTTTTTAATTATATGACATTCCTTTCTTCTCTATTTTTATTTTTATTTTTTTGCAAAGTAGTTTAATTGATCTGGAAAAAACATGATCAGTAAAATTAAAATTTTTAAAAAATATTTAAATAAAATAAATCAGTGTTTTTACTGGATTTAGTTTAACGTTTTTGAAATTTCTCGACATTGTGAAGGTACTAAATAAATTTTGTTAAAGGAGTACAAATTATTCATTTTTTTCATTATATGATAAACTTTTCACTTAGATTATTAAAGAAAATTATATCAATATTTTTATGATGATAAAAATATAGTAAATGTCATTTACTTTTTTGAAAGTGGAATTTTCAAAAATTCTAAGAATACTTGATGATTAAAAATTAGAAAAACTATCAACATTCATTGAGTTCAGAAAAAATAAATCAACATCACTGAATATAATATTTTTATTTAACTCTTTCATCAAGAAGAAAAGAATGCCATATAATTAAAAAATACTAACATTTTACATGTGGATGGTAATGTGGCATAGTCAAGTGATTTTTATTTACGGAAGAGGCTAAAAAATATTTCGACTCAGATGATCTTAATGGGATTAGGTCGATCTTGTCTTTTAGGGAATCTTTGGTGCAACAATGAAGTTGTAGCCATGTGATCAGGAGGTCATATTGTAACGATCCGAGATCTCATCCCGAGACATCACACGGTGCTTATGACCCCGAAGGACCACAAGCTAACCCTTTTCTGATATCTGTACCTGTACACTGCTTAATGTCTGAAATAAATGCAGAAAATGGCCATAAGGTTCAACACATCTATACATACTCAAAACTGAAAACTGAATACTAATACATCTATCTGAAAAGCCTCTAAACTATCTGAATTGTGAAGTTGATGGGACATGTCCCTAACTAACTTCATCTACTGAAAATATAAACAAAGTCTGATGCTATAATAGTAAACTGAGATTCATCCTCGAAAGAAGAGGACTCACTACTACGACTACTGTTGCTGATTGGGATTGAATTGCTAAGGAAACTCTGGGTCCTGTGCCTCTGAACCTATGGTGCCAAATAAAACACCATAGCGCAAATGCGTCAGTACAAAAATATACTGAGTATGTAGAAGAGGTAAGGCTAAATGCAAAGGCTTATGCGTGCAGAATATCTAAACTGAATAATCATGAAAATGTCATACGAGAACACATACATGAATGCACAGACCATAATCACAATCATCGCAACTTTAAATATTAAAACTCGGATACCACTTTACTGCAGACTGAACTCACTACTGACACCGAGATACTGAATTACTGACTCATCTAATACTAGTAACTGAGGATCTGGATACACTTACATCAATGACTGAATTCTGAGCTTACTGCTTTCGACTGACAGGATTAGAGATCAACCTCTCTAACAGATGATTTCAGAAACTATTATCAATGATATGAAATATGAATATATCTGAATCTGACAACAAGGATACTCAATAGAATCTAAGATTGTGAATCAAGCTTGTCTGGCTGCATTTCTCTGAATATGATATCAAATAACTGTATATGAGACCAAGACTATCTGACGAGATGGTCCATGAATCAATGAAACTATCTGAGTTCCTCATAAAGATAGATGACTGTATCTGGCAGTCCTGATTTTTGAAGATTGATACTGAAACTGAAACTGTAACTGAAGCTGTGGGAAGTAGTTACTTAACCAACATTCCCCAACCTACCACAGGTGGGGTCCAACCTATAACCCCAGCTGGAAGTGTGTCAATACCGTGCCACGGGTAAAGACCTTTCTTTGGTCAATCCTCTCTAGCAGATGACCCTTACCAGAAAGTCAACCTAAGGCAATATAATAGTCAAATACTCTCTCTGGAGGTGAAAGCCTTTTACTGATGGTGAGTCCAGTATACGGTGATGGCGACACAGTTCTGGAGGTCAGGGATTGCTACTACGACGTCCTCTCTCGCTGACGGGGAGAGCCACCATCCTTTCCCTCGCTCGGTGTTAGTTTCTACTCTCAACTGAAAGACTCTGACTGAATTCTCAACTGAACACAACTGAACTAAATCTGATACTGATCATGTTCTCAAAATATCTGACTGAGTTACGCTGAGATCACTTGGTTCTATATCTGATAGAATGTTATTAGATCAAGGTATCTGACTGAAGATACATACCTTAAATAGGTTATTCAAATCGCTTCTGAGATTAGAATTGAACAGTTGAGTACTATTAGATGTGAGCTAATTTCAGGACTGAGGCTAGATTACTAGTGATACGGAGATTACAACTTACTGAGCTTTCTTAAGTTCTGCAATTATCTGAGGATACAGAGTTCTATAGTTCACTGAGTTCTGAAAATCATGGCTCGACTGGAATTATCGTGAAACTGAAATGGGCTCTAGACAACAGCTAAAATTATCAGGTATAAATGCCCCTAGGACTCGATAACATAAAATAAAGCATAATCATTCCTCCCTCATTACAACCATTCATACAGAGTTCTATAGTTCACTGAGTTCTGAAAATCATGGCTCGACTGGAATTATCGTGAAACTGAAACAGGCTCTAAACAGCAGCTAAAATTATCGGGTATAAATACCCCTAGGACTCGATAACATAAAATAAAGCATAATCATTCCTCCATCATTACAACTATTCATTCATCGTCACAATCATTCATGCATCATTACAGTCAGTCATTCATCATCATTATCATTCAAGCATCTCTTCAAGTATTTAGGAAACATAACATACCTTCACCTTTGCAATCATTAAGGTATCGTGTCAAGCATTTAGGAAACATCAACATATACTAGCGTAGGGAAACATACTACTAGGTTATACTTCCTTCAACAAGGTCTTACCTCAAGTACTTCACACCTAAATCAGTCTTGACATGTATTTGAACATCACATGATTTGGGGAAAACTTCATACTATCATGTCTCAACTTACTTGCTAACCACTTGGAATGTATTAAAATCTTAGCATATATCAAGGAGCACATAATTGGGGAATTTACTACTATCACATCTCCACTTATTCACTAAAGTCCTTCAACAAAAACTAGACATGCACGGGTTTGGGGATTTCTTCCTACTATCATGGAATAATTCATCCACTTAGGCATTTTATCAAACATCAAGCATGCATAAACTAACTCACAATTTGGGGTTTCATATTCAACATACTACAATGGCACTTTTATGCTTCACCTATGCTTTTTATCAAACCTATGGGGAACATGCTTCGCTTATTCAACCATTTCTACACCCAAATGTCATGAACACATCACATAGAAAACAACATAAGGAAGATTCATCACAAAAATCACATGGATTCCACATACAAGGGTCAAAGCTCATGAATCTTGTAAACAAACATGAATCAAAACTAAAAAACACATGGAGCATCAATTTCAACTCACATGAATCATTAACAACTCATAAACATAAAATCTTTAAGTTTCAGAAAAGGGTACTTAAGTTGCTTGGATGAAAGGGACCCAAGAATCAACGTCTACATACCTTGGGGAAACTCTTTTCTTGAAAGCCTTTGGAAGATTTTTCAATTTCTCTAGATCTTTCTTGAACTTTGTTGAGGAAGAAGAGAGGATTAAATTTTCTTGGAAACCCTAGTTTTTGGTGGAAGAAGAGAAAATAAGGCTAAAATCCCTTAGCCGGGTATTTATAGAGGCTAGGGGAAAGGAGAAAAGACCCAAAAGCCCTTGGAATTAAGATGAAAAATTCCCGATTTTACATGCTGGTGTGACACACCATAATCGCACCAGTTCACTGGAATTTAGATAATTGGAAAACTGCATGACGGTGCGACGAGGTGGAAATCGCGTTGCCATCTTAATTGTGAATTGAACTATACCGTGATGCGGTGGAATCGCGGAGGTTTACTGAATTTTGACAATTGCCATTTTGGCTGGCTCCGCCACGCGCTAAGGTGCCAGGTGGCACACTGTCTCACTAAAATGGCTTTAACTCTTCACGAGTGTCCAATTTGGGCGAATTTGGTATCGATGGAAAGATTATTCGATGCTCTACATGGAAAAAAGTAGAAATTAGGGAAATTCCACACGATTCAAAGTATTTCTGATGATAGGCGAATTTACACGCCTATATCAATATATTTTGCCCATATTTTAGCCTAGTTTTGAGAACAAATTATATATTTCATGCACTTTTAGTCCTTTTTCCTGTAAATGAGCTAACAAATATGATTAGGAAAGTTTCAGGTATAAATGATGCAAAATACAGCATTTTATGGCTTACTTGACGCAAAAGAAAGCTCACAAAGGAAGGGAAGGAAGTCTACACGCCTAAGGACCAAAACTGCTGCATAGAAAATCTGTCCCAGGCTAAAACAGCATTTCTGAAGACTTTGGGGACTTACAGACACAAAGCTGGATTTTGACAATGATACATTAACCTAGTACAATTGGGTTATGTATTTCATTTGTTTATTTGGATTAGGAGAATGTTACATTAACCTAGTACAAATGGGTTAAGTATTTCCTTAGTTTAGTAGGATTTGGTTATTTATTTCATTAGCATAGTAGGAGTAGGATAGGAGTATTATAAATACCCTATCATGCTAGAGATTTTTAATGAAGTCCTCCCTTAGTGGAGAGGCAAGTCCTCCCTTAGTGGAGAGACACATTCTACTTCTCAATTACAACTCTTCTAATCTTTCCATTAATTCTATTCTTAAATTCCACAACAAGAGAATCATTACTTGCTAAGGAATCACGCCACACGCCTATCACCTAATCCACACGCCATTACTCAACAATAACAATGCAAATCATGATCTCCTTCGCACTCATGGGTAACTAAACTTCTCTGTTGGGGTTATGGAAGCCGAATGAGATACTATTTATTGCTGTGAGTTTGTGAGTTCGAGACACGTATATTGCTTATATCATTATTCTCTTCATCTTAATGCAAATTCTTGTGGCTGCAGACGCATAGAATAACGCCAGTCTAACATTTAACTTGTTCGAGAGAAAGGTTATTTGTGTGGAAAAGAGATAATGTCAAGGTAGTAGGACACCCTTTCCTATTAAAAAGCTAGTGCCGTAACTGGACTAACCTCTTGGAGAATTCGTACCGTTAGACACGCTTTAAGCTCGAGAGAGTCAAAGTGAAATAGTTCTTGTTCAGGTCGAGAGACGCTTGGATTTACCATCGACTACAATTCTCTATAAGCAATTGCATGTCAAGACTCTACACACTCATAGCCAATAGAGACGTATACCTCAGAAGGTGGACATAACCCCAACTCTTCAATTCTCATTGTTTACAACTTACGTAACAATCTTTCTCTCTTTACTTTGCTATTTTCATCTTTTACTTTATTGTTTTGGTTACACATTACAATCCCCCCTCATTACGAGACTTGCACTAAAAGTCTAGTAATTCTGCTTACTTGTTGACCAAGCTATTCTCTGTGGGATCGATACCCAACCCAGTTGGGTTCTATATTTGCTAACGACCGCTTTACACTCCTACGAGAGCTGTAGATTGAGCGTTATCAAAAATTGGCGCCGTTGCCGGGGAATACGAGTGTCAATCAAGTTTGTGATAATTACTAGACCCTTTGGTCAAAGATTCTCGTACTTTTACTTTTAGTTGTTGTTTTTGTTTTATTCAGGTTCTGTAGACAGAATGGATGCACAACGTGAAATTGAAAGGATGGCTGCTCAAGAGAATATTAATAACCGTAGGCGAGCAACAAATCCTGACGATGAGGATGATCTAGACGGACCTGGTGCCACCGGAGCTATTATTCTTCCGCCATTAGCACCTGGAGCAAAGTTCAACATCACAAGCACCATGATTCAGTTATTGCAACTCAAGGGATTATTTGGTGGACTAGCAGGCGATGATCCGAATATGCATCTCATCAACTTTATTTCTACATGCAAGTCTTTTGACAATCCTGTTGTTGGTCAGAATGCTATTCGATTACGTCTATTTCCATTGTCTCTGTCTGGGGAGGCAACACTATGGTTGAATGGGCTGACTCCTGATTCAATTACAAGTTGGAGGCAATTGAGAGACGCTTTTCTAGAAAGATTCTTTCCGCCATCCAAAAGGGCTCAATTGAGAGATGAAATCAGCAACTTTCGTCAGCTTCCCTCTGAAGCTCTTCATGAAACATGGGAGAGGTTCAAGACAAAGCTAGCGAGATGCCCAAACCATCACATGACTAATGTTCACCTCATGGAGATCTTGTATAGAGCCTTGAATTCAATAACTAAACCAGTGGTGGACAACGCAGCTGGAGGTTCTTTCATGGACCTCACCTTTGGTCAAGCAAGCAATATGCTAGATCGTATGACGAAACAAAGTAGAGCTTGGCATACTAGGGATTCTGAGGAAGCAAGCCCCACTTTATCTATTGGCATGACTGCAGACCAAAGAAGAAGAGAAGAAGAACGTGAGCAAGACATGACGCACATGAAAACACAATTGGATCTTCTGACAAAGCACTTATTATCAGGGAAGACCAAAAAAGTGAAAGCTATTGCGTCAAAATGAAGAGACGAATCTGATTCAGAAGAGGAGGCTAACTACTTGAACAATCAGGGGGGTTTCCGAGGGAATACCCAAGGAAACCAAGGTCGGAACTATTATGATAAATCTGGAAGCAAAGACCAAGGTAGTTGGAAGAACACGAATGAAAAGAGTGGTTTGTACGTTCCCCATGGAAGACGTGACACCACCACATCTAATTCTGGGAGTATGGAAGACATGATGGCTAAGTTATTGAAAGGAGTGGAAGCAACGAGCGCAGGAGTTAAGGAGGTGATTGATGATTTGTCCTCCATGAAGCAACTAGTTGATTCTCATTCCACTTCTATCAGGCAAATAGAGCAACAATTGAGCCAACTTTCAGCAGCATTCAATCAAAGAAAGGCTGGCACCTTACCAAGCGATACTGTGCAAAACCCAAAGAATGATGGGTTATGCATGGCCATCACTACCAGAAGTGGTAAGGTGCTGGAAACTTCAGCAAAAGGCAAGCAAGTGGTTGACGAAGTTGCGGATATGGACATTACACCTAGTGACGTTACAAAAGGAGAAAAAGCCGCAACAACTACTCCCAACGTCAGGGACGTTTCACCTAGTGATGTGCAGCCTGAAAAAGTGGAAAAACAGAAGCAAGAGGAGAAAAAAACCGTGGAGAGAACACTTCCATACCCACCACCACCTTTTCCCCAAAGATTGAAGAAGGTGGCAGATGACACAAAGTTCAGCAAATTCATGAATATGTTAAAGCAACTCACCATTAATGTTCCATTGGTGGAGGCACTTGAACAAATGCCTGGGTATGCGAAATTTATGAAGGATCTCTTGACAAAGAAGCGGGCAGCAAGTTATGACTTGGCGGATAATGTTCATCATTGTAGTGCAATCGCTACAAGATCGCTAGTTCAAAAGAAGGCAGATCCTGGAGCTTTCACTATTCCTTGCACAATTGGATCGTTTGATTTTGCTAAGGCATTGTGAGATTTGGGAGCTAGCATCAATTTGATGCCACTATCTATCTACAGAAAGTTGGGGTTGAGAGACCCTACACCAACCAATATGAGCCTCGTGATGGCTGATAGGTCGGTAAAACGACCTGTGGGTATCTTGAATGATGTGTTGGTGAAGGTTTCTTCATTCATCTTTCCTGCAGACTTCGTTATTCTAGATTGTAAGGAGGATTCTGAAGTTCCCATCATCTTGGGACGTCCCTTCCTTGCAACTGGAAGTGTGCTTATTGACATGAAAGATAATGAGCTTTTGTTTCGAATTAATGACGAAGTGGTACGGTTTGATATATGCAAAACAATGAAGCAGCCCAGCGATATGAATGAGTTATATGTTCATCATGAGGATACGAAAGAATTATCTATAGAGAAACAGCCTACTGTTGAGCCATTGTCTGCTGTGCCACTAAAAGTTGAGCATGAAGATAATAAAGGTTATGAAGAACTTATGAGTGCTCTAACAGAAATAGAGCCTTATACTCCTAAGAAACCGGATTGTGATCTCAAGAATCAACCAACAGCGAAGACTCACATTGATGAGCCACCAATGCTAGAATTGCAAGAGCTCCCCGATTATCTAAGGTATATATTCTTGGAAAGTGGAAGTATACTTTCGATAAGTGTGGCGGATGATTTAAGTAAATAGCACGTGGAGGCTCTCATCTCTGCTCTGATGAGGTACAAGAGAGCTATGGGTTGGGCTATTGATGATATAATTGGTGACTCTCCGGAGAAACGTAGGAGCCATCTCGAAGAAGATTGCATGCCCACAGGTAAGCCTCATTGCCGTCTAAATCCTTTTAGAAAATGATCCACCATTTACCTCGACGAATTCTGAGTACTCGAGATAACCATGTCGTGCCACGCCAATAAATAAGGTGCTAGATGGGAGGCAACCCATTGTTTATCGTTTTTCATTTATCGTTTATCATTTTCTTTCATTCTAGTACTTGTCTTGTTTTTAATTAATGAAAAATCCAAAAATAAGAGTCGTGCTACGACCAAAACTAAGGCGCTTGGTGGGAGGCAACCCATCGTACTAATCATTTTCATTTGTTTTGAGCAAAAATAGGTGCAAGAGGTAGTCAACGAGGAGATTGATTTCAATTGACGATTTGGACGCATTGGATGGTAAAGTTGGTAAGTTAGGAATGGTGATGCATAAGGCTATGGATTGAGCATTTCTCACGCCAAAATAGGCTTCGAGGAAGGCTAGGCCTTGATAAAACTAGGCCACGAACGATGCACAACCTATCCTATAGCCTAAGGTCTCGGAATCTAGTGTGCTATACACTATGCGCCGCCTATTCCTAGGTATGCTTTTGACTATGCGCCGCCTATGCTATGGCATTTGGTCTCAGTATCTCATATGCCATAGACTATGCAGCGCATATGTCTACAAATGCCATAGACTATGCGGCGCATATGTCCCATTATGCTATAGACAATGCGCCGCATATGTCATTGATATGCCGAGCATTAGGCGCCGCATATGTGGGAATTTTGTCTCCAAAACCGATTGTAAATGGGTCATAACCCGACCCATACTCTTCCTATATAAAGGGGACTTAGTTTTATAACACAACCACACTAGAATATACCCTAAAGGCGCCGCACACTCTTCCAAATCTTCTCAAAACTTCTCTTTTTGCCCTTCCAATTCACAAGAACATCTCCAAAGGCTTCAATCACGTAAGTACTCTTTTATTCTTCATCTATTTCTAGTAAGTACTACGTTCCTATGCCTATTATGAATTGCTACATCTTCAAAGATCATTGGTGATGTTAATGTGTTTGAATTGTTGATACAAAACCAAGTGAGTGAACATGTACGTTAGGATGCTCTTAACTTATTTCCGACTTGAATTTGATTTTGATGCATTGTTATACTACTTGAGGAATTGCTATAGTAATGAACATTGCATAGTCTTGTCACTTGAATACTTACATGTTAGAATATCCCGTTCATCGGAATAAGACTTATAACTACCTACCGACATAGAAGGTTGAGTTTATTGATAGAAACTATACCATGTGGTTACCCCTATGTAGTAGTGTTGTTATATCTACCATGAAAGTAGTCCAATGGATGAAAGTAAGTGATGCATTGCTGAGTTTCTTGTCAGAATATAATCCTAAAACGTATGTCGATAAAGTCTAAGTAATCGACCACTTTCACTTCACTGATTTGTATCAACAAAACTAAGTGTGGGGTGGTACCCCTACTGCTTATGTATAGATTGTATCCATTGAGATTGTGCTACCATTAACACTATTTCAAGTCTCATGTACAATGGCACCCAAAGCAAGACAAGGCAAAGAAAAGGCTACCACTTCCCAAAAGAGCAAGAAAAGAAGCCGCTAGGAGCAAGGAGAACCCTCCTCGCTGCAAACACCTCAACTCACGCTTGGAATTAAGTGAGATACTTATGAGGAACTTCTGAGGATGACGACTCTGATTATGATTCCGATGAAAGGGGTAGGACCCCAGACATAGAGGAGGAGTCCGACTAACCAGGTTCCTCGTATTTATTTTCCACTGAGGACAGTGTCCCGACTAAGTGTGGGGTGGTGGTATTGCATGCTATACTTCTCTATTCGCATCTATGTTTGTTTGCTTTTGTTTCATTTTTCTTTCATTTTGTTTCGTTTTATTTTTTTTTTAGTAGTTAAAATTTTTTTAGCTTCGCATGAAATTATTTTGATAGGCAGCATAAGATTATAACAAGAGTATGTGCTACAATTGTGACTATTGAGACGTTTAGGCTCCAGTTGTGACTCATTATGTGATATTGTGTGGTTCAATTCCTTCACTTGTTGGGTCAAGAGTCTATATTTCTTCCAATCAAGTCGACCATGTGCCTTGTGTGTGTGAGGTAATAGTATATTCTATGTTTGTGGCTGATGCTAGAACTTGCCTGGTATGTATGCAAAGCGAAAATAAGGAGTGTAAGTTTAGGAGATGATTTAGGCATTTCTTTGGCAACCTATACATGTTTACCTTTGTTTTACCTACCCATGGACATCATCCTAGTTAAACCTTTTTGAGCCTTTAGCCTATTTCTTTGACAACCTTGTATGTAAGCCTAATCCATTTCTTTCAAGACAGTAATTTGATCCAAATTCCTAAGTGCTTTAAAGTGAAAAAGTCATGTGACAACATAAGAGGAAATTGGGTGAGTATAATGCTATAAATTGGAATGGTTCTTGAATGTGTTATGAAAAAGGAAAAAAGTGCTATCATAGGACGTATGTTGTGAAAAGAAAAAGGAAAAGAAAGGTGAAAAGTGAGTTGTGCTTAAAATTGAAAAGAGGAGAACAAGGGTGGTAGAACAAAAGAAAGAAGAAAGGTTGAAAGAAAAAAGTGTCAATGATACAATGTGATGTATTAAAGTGCTTAGGAACTTAGTCACTATTTCTGGCCAAAATAGCTGATCCTACCCGTCCCTTAGCCTACATTACAACCATCAAAAGACCTACTTGATCCTAAGCTTAGCATTCTGACATTTAGTAGAGTACTACATTAAGGGCAAGCCTATGGTCATCAGTTGCTACATATGAATTCTTTGTGAGAGTGAGAGCAAGGACATTTTGATACCCATATTTGAAAAATATGCCATATTTGTGAGTAATTATGGGTACTATATTGTGAGACACACATGGTTGATGAGCTTTGGATAGTTGTATATGATTCTATGTACCTTAAAGTTTGCATGCGAGTTGATCACCATCACTAGTCTACGCTAGAGGTTAAACTGTTTCTACTTATAATCGGGAAGCTACTCTTTGTTGATAATTTTTATGCTTGTCTTGAAGAATGTTTTGTGTTGTTGCTGTAAAAACCCTAAGTTGATGCTTAGAAAGACATGATATTTTGTTCGAGGACGAACAAAGCTGCAAGTGTGGGGTGTTGATGATAGGCGAATTTACACGCCTATATCAATATATTTTGCCCATATTTTAGCCTAGTTTTGAGAACAAATTATATATTTCATGCACTTTTAGTCCTTTTTCCTGTAAATGAGCTAACAAACATGATTAGGAAAGTTTCAGGTATAAATGATGCAAAATACAACATTTTATGGCTTACTTGACGCAAAAGAAAGCTCATAAAGGAAGGGAAGGAAGTCTACACACCTAAGGACCAAAACTGCTGCATAGAAAATCTGTCCCGGGCTAAAACAACATTTCTGAAGACTTTGGGGACTTACAGACACAAAGCTGGATTTTGACAATGATACATTAACCTAGTACAATTGGGTTATGTATTTCATTAGTTTATTTGGATTAGGAGAATGTTACATTAACCTAGTACAAATGGGTTAAGTATTTCCTTAGTTTAGTAGGATTTGGTTATTTATTTCATTAGCATAGTAGGAGTAGGATAGGAGTATTATAAATACCCTATCATGCTAGAGATTTTTAATAAAGTCCTCCCTTAGTGGAGAGGCAAGTCCTCCCTTAGTGGAGAGGCAAGTCCTCCCTTAGTGGAGAGACACATTCTACTTCTCAATTACAACTCTTCTAATCTTTCCATTAATTCTATTTTTAAATTCCGCAACAAGAGAATCGTTACTTGCTAAGGAATCACGCCACACGCCTATTACCTAATACACACGCCATTACTCAACAATAACAATGCAAATCGTGATCTCCTTCGCACTCATGGGTAACTAAACTTCTCTGTTGGGGTTATGGAAGCCGAATGAGATACTATCTATTGCTGTGAGTTTGTGAGTTCGAGACACGTATATTGCTTATATCATTATTCTCTTCATCTTAATGCAAATTCTTGTGGCTGCAGACGCATAGAATAGCGCCAGTCTAACATTTAACTTGTTCGAGAGAAAGGTTATTTGTGTGGAAAAGAGATAATGTCAAGGTAGTTGGACACCCTTTCCTATTAAAAAGCTAGTGCCGTAACTGGACTAACCTCTTGGAGAATTCGTACCGTTAGACACGCTTTAAGCTCGAGAGAGTCAAAGTGAAATAGTCCTTGTTCAGGTCGAGAGACGCTTGGATTTACCATCGACTACAATTCTCTATAAGCAATTGCATGTCAAGACTCTACACACTCATAGCCAATAGAGACGTATACCTCAGAAGGTGGACATAACCCCAACTCTTCAATTCTCATTGTTTACAACTTACGTAACAATCTTTCTCTCTTTACTTTGCTATTTTCATCTTTTACTTTATTGTTTTGGTTACACATTACAATCCCCCCTCATTACGAGACTTGCACTAAAAGTCTAGTAATTCTGCTTACTTGTTGACCAAGCTATTCTCTGTGGGATCGATACCCAACCCAGTTGGGTTCTATATTTGCTAACGACCGCTTTACACTCCTACGAGAGCTGTAGATTGAGCGTTATCAATTCCATACTTGGAAATATATTTTTAAAACTTTTAGACTCGGATTTCCGCTTTACTGAATACGCTCTAAGGCTTAGACTGGAAGAGGACTTTGTGGGGTATTACATATATGGTTCAAACTGCTAATCATAGAAACCACCTCTTTTGTATAGTTGTGACTTATGAGGTGAAGTCGTGCATTTATATGATATGTTTCTTCCCTAGTCCCTGTTCATAGTTAAAGCCTTTAACTATCAATTCTCATCTCAAGGTTTGTTCTATGTTTTGTTATAACCACTTAAGTGGTAATATTAAAACTATAGTTACAATTTACAATGTATTTATAATTTACTCACTATGTTATTGCGCTACTGCTTCATGTGTTAAACTTTAATGTTCAAGAAATTTTAGAGGTCGATGTTGACACCTAATTTTGACCCTCCACAACTATATTTAATCTCGAGTTTCTTCGATTTTCAAATAAAATCACAATAATTATTTTTTTCAAATAAATACATTTTAAAATATTTATTTGGGCTAAATTTGACATTTAAGTGATAATTATATATTTTCCTATTTTTATATACGAGATTGTATAGATGGTATCATTTAAATGAACATTTTCCTCAAAATTGGACTTCAAATTAAGGATTATTTGGAAAATAAATTTAAATGATTAAAAATTTGATTCAAATATAATTTATTATTGAAAATAATTTATTTGGAAAATATTTAGTCAATTTTATTAAATCAAGAAGCTCGAGATTCAACAAGGTATTAATTAGTATTGAATTTTGATTCAATTTAGTCAAATTTATTAAATTTGATCATAATTGAAATCAATTGGCTACAATCACAATGCAATTTGACCAATTTAATTTTCAATTTGATCGAAATATTAATTAAATTAGGCTAAATCTTAAATCAATTGGGGGTTATGTTTTAAATAGCCCCCAAACCAACACAAACAGACCCAACCACTCGACCCAAATATTAACTAACCCGGCCCAACCAAGTCAAAATATTCCCTTTCTCCTCAAGTACAACACAAAACAACAACAACAACGTACAACATCAACACCCCTCAACTCTAATCGAAAAATTACAACAATATCTGAAACAGCGAGCAAAATCAACGTTGTCAACAAATCAGACTCGACGAGCTCCGACCCGAGTCCCTCCATTCGCAACAACATGTTGTGCACGAGACTAGTCTGCGAGAAAGTTCTAGAGAGATGCCGCAATGGTATTATTCTAAATCCCTCAAAGTTATCTTCAAATTCATAAAAGAACCATACGATTCCAGCTCACCCGATCCTTATCCCTTGCCTTAAAATTCAAATTTCAAAGAAAATTCCAAGATTGCCCTTAAAATTTGGTGTTCCCACATTGGTGGGAGCTCAAAATCAACCCCATTTTGTTCTCTATAAGTAACTCGCTTTGGAGAAATTGAAAACAAGTATCGGAAGGTCAAAAAAGCCATTTTGAGCAAAAAAACCAGTATATTTTTGTTTGAGTATAAGTTTTCTTCTTTCCAAGGAAGGTTGGGGGCTGCTCGGAGCGTTCGGAGTCGCGAAAAAATTCTCTGGTGGTGATAGAGTTTGGTGTTAGCTCGTTGCCCCATTTTGCTACTCTAAAAGAGGTAAACGCTTTTTCCATTTTAACTTCTGTTATGGTTTTCTTTTTCTCCGTCTCCTTCTTTGTAATGTCGTAATTGTAAGATTGTTTTCTGGAAGTAGCTGTATATGGCTATGAAGGTCGTAGGATTAGCTTGTTACTGGTTATTATTCTGTTGAATTGATAATTGTGTTTAGGTTTTCAATTCAACTGCTTTTGAACGATTTCAATGTTTTCATGTTAATAGAGTTATAATCGCTTGATCGTAATCGTGTGAGAATTGTTTGCTGTAGAAGGTGGCCGTAGGATATTTGATTATGATGGTTACAGTTGTTGTTTGGTCAATGTTCATCTTATGTTCACTGTTTGCCGTGGAAATCTCACTTTTAGTTAATCATGCTACTTATTTCTCCTTTGGTTAATCATGCCTGTCAACCTAAAAATGTTAACATTCTCCTTACTTTTACCTTATGTAAATCATAGCAAATTGGTTCAGTGCTTACATTTACAATATATTTTAGTTCTTAGTTTGTCACTTAATTCGATGCTATTTTGGACCCGGTTTTTGCTCATAAAGGCCTAAAACTCTTTGAGTTTTGCAAGACCGTTACCGAAAAATATTTTAGCAATCAAGTTAATACGGTTAGGACTCAAGCTTTTCCTACCTGGTCAGTTGGTTTAATTTTACTCTTTTGATTTGTTTGTTGATGAAAATTGTAGTTTCCTAGAATTTTATGTTAAGTTTACTGTTTCTTTTTAGTTGGTTTGATTTGAGATTTGGTTTGTAGGTTGCTCGATAAAAATCATAGCTTTTTAACCTATTTAGTGTAATTCAACTGTAATTTTTTTTCTGCTTTGAAACTTAATGCTTCATTCTTTCTTTGAAAAGCTGTGATATTGCGATGCTTCTAGTCCAAATTTTTGTCAGGATAAAGTATGTTGTGTATTATTATATTGATTGCATCACTCTGCCATATTTGAATTACTATCTCCCAGTTCATTTGAATTACTACAGTTGACTGTTTGTCTATCAATTTGTTATATTATTTCTCCATGTAGCATTTCGTGTTTTGGATGTGTATTAATTTCGTTTCTTCTTTCTTCTTTTGCATGACAATTTGCTGGAGTCCAAACAGACTCTTTGCATTCTCTAATGGACCAATAAGGCCCATCCATTGAGTCAATCCTGAAAGAGAGTCTAAGTGTGTGGATAAGAAAATTGGAAGAAGAAAATGGATTAAAGCCCCATCCTTGCAGTGGCAAAACGACTCAATAGTCTTCTCTTTCTTTCTTTATTCATTGTTGTATTATTTATTTATTCATTTATCATTGTCTTATTTATTTATTACTTTAGTTATCCATTTGGGGCCTCGAAGTCAAAGTTGTAAATTCAATACAGGTGGAGCAAGACTCGAGACAAAGGCTCAAAAACTATATTAGGACAGGTGAAATGGGTCGAAAGCCCAATTAGACTAGGACAGGTCTCGTTGATTCGGGCCCAATGGCCTGAATCCTTTACTTTGTCCTCCCTTCCCCCTTTTATGTGTTTATTTGTTTATTAGTTTTGTTTAGAGTTAGTTAAAATCCCTACTAAGTCACCTAAATTTATTTTACACAAGTCTTTTCTAAAAAATCAATCACTTTTCAACAAATTAATTTTTTTTTGAAGTTAATCAAAATATGTTTTCAAACAGTCCGAATAACCGCAAGTTAGCGGGCGTTTTAGGTGCCTAACACCTTTCTAAAACGTTAATAGGAACCGCTTACTTAGAATCTTCGAAACTTAAACGATTTTTCTGTTTGGATCGTTTAAAGTATTTTTAAAGGTTTCTTAATTTCTTTTCAAAATTAAGTGGCGATTCTTCTAAAAAACTTAAAATTTTTGCAAAACAGAAATGGCGACTTTGCTGGGGATTTTTAACTAGGTTCTAACCAAATGTTTGATTTCGCCCTTTGATTAAGTTTTTATGTTTTTATATGTTTCGATTCTGTAAAGTTTAACTATCGCATCTCATGACATATTCCTGTATTATTTAAACTGTTTTGTGGTTTCGTGGATGTCCCGATGTCCCGACCCCTATTGTTTAATTCCAATAATGTGTTGGAAATACGAACGTCTAATTCGTACGTGAGTCGTCTGATGGCTGTTCATATTTTCAAACTCAAGTTGTCCGCTTGAGAACCAGTGTTCAAACCCACTCTAGACACCTAGGATAGAACGAAACCAAAACCCTATTTTAGGCATGAGCCTAGGACGGCCCAATATTCGAGCAGTGTATTGGGCCCATTATAAAACCTGCCCTGCGTCTATTGACCCCGAGTCAATTATAGACGAGCCATATTTATGTGTTGAAGAAAATATATGTCTTTCTAATTCAATCCATTATCCTTTGGGGGTCGGGAAAAAACTTGATTTGCTTACTTTCGTAAGAAGAATTAAAGCAATTTAAGCAAGAAATTGATCGATTTGGGAGGTTGCATCTAAGGCACAGTTTGAACATCAACGGATGTCACCAATATAAGAAATGGACGAAGCTAAGAAGGCGAAGGCTGATAGAAGAAGCACCCAGGAGTTAGTTTTTTCTAGCCCCTGTGTGGGAACGTGTCTTCTTTCATGTTATTTCCCTTTCCCTAAAGATTATATCCCTCTTTTGTTATTTTTTTTAGGCATTTATGCCCTTTTAGTGTCTATAAAGGTTGGGGGATAATGGATTGACCTTAAGCAAGCATATATTTTTCTTCAAAAATCGTTAAGCCCAAACCCTTGGCTCAAAAGGGTCACCCCAGTTAGGATATACATTATTATAATGTTCTTATGTGATATAATTGTCTTTTGTGTTTATGTGCGTTTGTTTGGATCAAAGACAAGTTTATCCGCTATGCTCCTATAAATGGATTTGCCTATGACACAAACAACTCTACGTGGCTATTTGTTGTCAAGTATTTTGCCTTGCTTATCACATGTGGAAACTAACACATTTGCCTTTGATTTGTTTTACTTTACAGATAATAGAAAACTACTCCGTGTTGAAATAAGCCGGAAAAACATCCTTACTTTATCCAGTCAAAAACACATAAAATCCTATCCTCTGACCATTATTCAATAATGACTGGAAATGACAAAGAAAATACATTGACCATCAGGGATAATGTGATAGCGAAACAGAGTGAGATGATTGCGGAACTCGCAAGAAATCTAGAAATGCTTCAGGAGGAAATAAATCGTACTCGAGATTTGTCTAACCTGGCCATCACTATCAATGCTCCCGCTCCAGAAGGACATGAGACTCCACTCCAAATCCCTCCCCTCAGTACGTCTATTCTCGAGGATCATCCCAATAACATATCATCCGTCTCTGCCACTCCACTTGTCTAAAATACCAATCGTGAAAATAACCCAGATGCTTACCATCCACAAAATCCAACCGTTGCCCCACAAAATCCTTCTCTGAATCTACAAAATTCATTCCCAAATCCCCAAAACCCATTGGTAAATCCAAAAAATTCATCCCCAGATCTACCAAATCTGCCAAATCTCTCTCCGAACCAACAAGCTTCATTTTTGAATCCGCAGAATCCCTCCCAGATCCCACTAAGTTACTCTCAAATTCTACAAAACTTTTCCAATTTCTAAAACATTCTCCCCACCCACCAACCAAATTTCTTTCATCCACAAAATTAAGCTGCCTTTCCAAATCCTTCTTATGTCATCATATTCCCTGAAATCTATAATTTCCTTCCTAATCCTGAGGTAGACCATTACGAGGAGAAGGAGAAAGAGTAGAGGACTGAGCATGAAATGAAGTTGCTATCTATGAATTAAGAGATCATGAGAATCAAGGAATCTCATGGAACGGGGAACAACGACGGGTTAGGTTATGATGATTTATGTGTTCACCCTGAAGTAGATCTACCAGAAGGGTATAAGGTCCCTAAATTTGAAGTGTTCGATGGCACCGGATCCAATGGCCCATCTGAGAAGGTATTGTGATCAAATGGTGAGAGTAAGGAAAAATGAGGCATTTTTAATGCGCTTAGTCATCCGTAGCTTAAGTGGCGAAACCTTAGATTGGTTCACGTCTCAAGAACTGAAAAAGTGGACTAGTTGGAGGGCATTGGCCAAAAGTTTCCTTAATGGGTTTGCATTCAACATTGAAATAGTCCCTGATCGATATTCATTAGATCGGATCTAGTAGAGGAATGATAAGTGTTTTCGAGACTATGCCTTCCATTGGAGAAAAGAAGCTGCCAAAGTACAACCTTCCATGTCTGAGGAAGAAATGGTGTCTGTGTTCTCTTGTGCTTAAGAGGAAGAATATTATACTTGGTTGGTATCCGCAGTTCGAGCAACTTTTATAGATTTAGTAAAGATTGGGGAATCGCTAGAGGAAGGCATCCGAACAAAAAAATTGCCAAAACCCCAACATCATCTGAATCTTTTGCATTCTCAAAGAAGAAAAGAGAGAATGTAACTGCGGTCTCTACTTATTATGTTGATTAATTGAAGACGAAATTCAAGCCTAGGAATATTCTTTCCTCACCACCATCACCAACTTTTCAGCCTATATTCTACGCTCATCCCCAATATCAAGCTCCAATTTCAAATATCTTACCCAGTGCCAAATTCCGCAGCCAAATTATCAATCTCATGTTCAAGCTATTCTTCCAAACAATCAAATAAATTTCCAAGCGCCTCCAAACTATCATCAAGTACCTCCCACTGCTAATCAAAATCATTATAACCACCCACGTGTATGCCTCGAGAAAAATTTTCTAGAAAATTCACTCCATTAGCTGAAAGTTGTACCTATCTCTTTGGAAGATTGATGAAGGCTGGTTATCTATAGACTATTCCACTAAAAACTACCAATCTCAACTCTTGATTCTTTCATGCCGATCAAGTCAGTGGTTATCATTTAGGAGCTCCTGGGCATAATATGAAGATTGCATTAATCTGAAATATAAAATCTAGGATTTGATTGACCAGAAGATCATCACTCTTCAGGCGTCGACACCAAATATTGCTAGTAACCCATTGCCTAATCATGAGGGAGCCACGGTTAGCATGATCAAAATAACAGACCAATAGATATCAAGCGAGATTATTGCTAATATGGGTTCACAAAACTCCAAAAAGACAAAAGGAGTGGAAATGATAGAGAAAGTTGTGGCTGCCTTGAGTAAGAATTTGGAAGGAATTATTGAGCCTATTATGGTCTCGGAAAGAGAATTTAAGCGTGGAGTAGGATATCAACTAAGAAATGAAGATGAGATCGAAGATAATTGAAATGAGAGTCTGTTTAGGACCTTTCCGCTCTTGTACCAATCATTTTCCGTACATGAGATGTCAAACGATTATGGTCTTAGGGATGTGATAGGAGATCTTTTCAAAGGATGCAATGGTCTACCAGATGATTTCCCAAAGTCCTGTGGGGTGAAGAAGATTGCATCAGAGGAGGCCTTGCAAAACTGGACCTCTACTCCACTCATAACCCGTCACCTATCGTGGTAGATGAAAAGGGAAATTACTAATTGTTTTTAAAATCGGTAATGATTCGGAGGAGGCCCCGTGATCCACCCTTTTATGTCTCAAATTTTTGTTTCGTGTTTTACAACTTTCAAAAAGACATGGGCCCACATTTGTGTGGGTCATGAGCCATAGTTTTTATTTATTTTCCAAAAAAGCTCCCTTTATTTAAGAAGTTATTTTTTTAGATATGGTTATCTAGCATTGTTTATTTTGGTAGCAACAATTTAAAAACCTGCCAATGTCATGTCATGTTAAGGGTTAGACGAACAAAGGGAAGGAAATAATGATGAACAGAAAAGGTGATTAGGAGAAGTTAGTCGTAGATACAGAGGAATGTGAAAATCAAAAGAAGCCCAACCTGGAAGAGCCCTAATCCTACCTGAGATGGATAGTCAAGAGTGGACCAAACCAATTAATTCTGATGCAGTAAAGAGATATTGTGCTTGAAAGATGTTATAGTTTTTGTTTCTTAGATTATTTGTAATCTCCTTTATAATAGTATTAATTTTATGATGTGCAATTGCCTAGAACCCCTTCCCTTTGTGTACGAACTACGTTTGACCTAAATTCTGAAGAATGAGATACGTAGGCGGCCTATGTCAGCTTCGGTCAACCTCTTAGGAAAATTTATCTTTTCCTTTTATGTATGAACTACCTGATGACCTAAATTCTCAAGAATGAGATACGTAGGCGGCCTATGTCAGCTTCGGAAAACCCATTAGATTTTTCTATATATCTTTAGCGTACTCCTGAACTACGTTTGACCTAATTCCTACTTCAACAGGATACGTAGGTGCTCTAATGGCTCGGTCATATAACCCCAAGAAATGGAAACTGGGGAAGAATTTTTGAGAAGGAATCTCAAAAATTTACTAGAGATGATCAACATCCAACAAAGAGAATGAAGATCAGCAAAGACTTCAGATCCACTCGAGATGATATCATCTTATACTACTATAAATTGAGGCAGAAATTTTGAGGGAGGCCTCAAAATTTCCACCAATTACTAGAATATATTTCAAATTCCCCGGCACCAGAGGTTAAAGCCAAGCTTTTGAAGCCACCAACTGCGATAAAGTCTAGGTAAACTAAAACTTCAGTTATGGCAAAACCATTTGTAGAATACACAACAATGATGATGAGCTCTGGAACTTCTCCATCGGATATAGTCAAAACTAAGAGGAGTACGTTCGTTGAGCTAGTACATGACATAACTGACAGAGATTTTCGAAAGCTTATACAGAAACTTTCGAAACTATTTGCTAAAAATAAGACTACTTTTGAAAAATCTTTACAAAATATTTTACTTAGTGATTGCCTAGGAGTCTATGGGAGCTGGGAGCTAGGGTGGAGGTACCAACACAGCGGAGATCCCAAAAGACGGCGTGGAGCAAACGGAGAATTGAAGAAGGTCAACACGGAGTAGTTTCACTCAAACTAATCATTTTTCTGTGGATGCAGGGACCAATACACAAAAAAGAGAGTCTTTTTCAAAAATCCCCGAGCAAATTAGGAGACACACCAGAGCACTAATGCTCAAGAATGGTATTTTTGGGTAGCCCTAAAAATGGGTTTAATACCCATATATTGAGGACTTGTTGAATTGTCCATCTCACTTCTTGCGATCATGGAGGATAAACAAAAATGTCTTGTCTTCTTTACAAATATTGTATTTAGAGTGTTTCTAAACAATAGTCACTAGCAAAAGAGACTTTATGTCTACTAATCATCTACCTTGAGTACAGATGTATGTAGAAAGCAAGACGCAGACAAAAAAACTCAGGTGAAACTTTTTTCAAATTGGCAAGAGGGCCATTCATATCATCGTTGAGAGGGCCAATTCATATCATTGCGGAGAGGGCCATTTCCTATCATTGCCAAGAGGGCCACTTCATAGCATTTCTAAGAGGGCCATTTCATATCATTGTCGAGAGGACCATTCATATCATTTGTTGAGAGGGCCATTTTATATCTGTTGACACGCAATACATAAATGCTGGTGTTGAGGACATCATCCCATTTCATATATGTTGACACGCAAGACATAAACGTTGGAATCGAGGATATCATCTGTATTTTATATCTGTTAACACATAAGACATAAACGCTGGCATCAAGGATATCATCAGTATTTCATATCTGTTGACACGTAAGACATAAACGCTGACATCGAGGATATTTCATCATTTTAAGTATCAGTATATGAAAGCATCAAGAGCATACAATTTGAAGGGACGCCTTTAAGTCAGTATCTAAAGATGGATGATATATGAGATTTCCTAGAAATTGACAATTTGAGGTTCATCTATAAGTCATATTATTTGAAATAAGATAGTGTGCAAGATCACCTATAAGTTGATATCCTATAGGTCATCCATAAGCCACAACAACATCCTAACCAGATAGTGTGTAAGATCGCCCCAAAAATCAATAGTTTGGAGGTTATCCGTAAGTCGCAACTAAATCCTTACCGAAGAATATGCAAAATTATCCAATTGATACGTCCAAGGGTTCTCTATAAGCCACGTCATATCCAACATCTATTATGTGCAGGATTACCCAAGGATTAGCAATTTAAGTGATATCTATAAGTCATATTGTATCCAAGGTCGGATGATATGCAGGAATCGATTGGAGAGATATCTATAAGCCATCTCTTATCCAAGGTCGGATAATGTGCAGGATTACCTAAAAGCTAGCAATTCAAAGGATATCTACAAGTCGTCTCGTAACCAACATCAAATAATGCGCAATACTATACAAAGATTTACAATTTAAGGGAAATTTATCGATCATCGGCTATAAACAGGAGAGGTTATCATTCCACATCCAACAAGTAATATAGGTAAACAAAAGGGTTTCCACACCAGCACAAGATTACGCGGTTGTAGGGACCGTTTTGCATAAAGTATCGCCGGTGTCTAAAAGGGCCACCCCACTTTGAAGACATATTCAACCGACAAATATCATAATCATACAACAACCAATAGGGTTGTTGTGTTTGTTATTGCCGGTTATTTCATTCCAAACAGGTACATGAAGAGATGACTCCGCTTTTCAGGCCACAACTCATGTGGAGATATGGTAAAAGATTACATACCTATTTCGTGAATTATATTTAGCACTAACACTTTTTTCTTGAAGCATTGTCGAGAGCATCCGAGAGGATGAAAAACTCAAATCAAAACCACAGGTGTGGACGACTTCAGATAGGACGCAACACAACATGAAACTCTTTCTTAGCAGCAACACGGGACATAGTCTAAAGAGGGACGTCAAACTCCTTGGACGCGAGCTAAATGATGATCGCCACCACCATCCAACCACACCCCTGTTAGAAAGAATGTGTGAATTCTGGGATATTCTGGTTTTAGCTTTACCTTCGAGACATTTCTAAACTCACACCGAGGGTAAACTTCGCTTTCTTTCCAATTTGTGTGACAACACATTTGGAAATTATGTACAGGTTAATTCTTGCCTATGGATGTGAAGGATCCCACATTCATGGTTAAGAGGCCACAACTCGATCATTAACTTTTCACTCATCCGAGCCAAAGATCGTCTGAAATAGAAGACTTTCTTTTCTGCCGATCCAATCAAACTACAAGAAGTCTGATTCCATGAAATCTTGAGGATATGTAGGTTGGGATCTATGTATAAAACTCGACTTCATTTCAACCTCCCTCCAAATTCCTCTATTTCCTAGCCTTTCGATTTTATCAGAAATTCTAAAACCGAGATAGTTGGTGGATCTTTTGAAAATCATACTTTAAATCAAGATTTATGAACTACAAGTGGCCTGAATTCTCATGTAACTTGAGATATGAAGGAAACCTGATACCGAGGTCCGACCATAACTCCACAAAACTAATGCAAAAACCAACTTCTTTCAGATTTGAATTTATGGTCAGATAAAAATTAGGAACATCAACCTTCCTTTGCTCAGGGTTACTTACATCCACCCTATCCAAACAGAGGGGGAAGTTGTTGACGCCTAATTTTTGCCCTCCAATACTATGTTTAATCTCGAGTTTCTTCGATTTTCAAATAAAATCACAATTATTATTTTTTCCAAATAAATGTATTTTAAAATATTTATTTGGGCAAGATTTGGCATTTAAGTGATAATTATATATTTTCATATTTTTATATATGAGATTGTATAGATGGTATCATTTAAATGAATATTTTCATCAAAATTAGACTTCAAATTAAGGATTATTTGGAAAATAAATTTAAATGATTAAAATTTTGATTCAAATATAATTTATTATTGAAAATAATTTATTTGGAAAATATTTACTGGATTTTATTAAATCAAGAAGCTCAAGATTCAATGAGGTATTAATTTGTATTGAATTTTGATTCAATTTAGTCAAATTTATTAAATTTGATCATAATTGAAATCAATTGGCTACAATCACAATGCAATTTAACCAATTTAATTTTTAATTTGATCGAAATATTAATTAAATTAGGCTAAATTTTAAATCAATTGGGGGTTATGTTTTAAATAACCCCCAAACCAACAAAAATAGACCCAACCTCTCGGCCCAAACATTAACTGACCCGACCCAACTAAGTAATATTATATCCTTTCTCCTCAAGTACAACATAAAACAACAACAGTAATGTACAACATCAACACCCCTCAACTCCAATCAAAAAATAACAACAACATCCAAAATAAAGAGCAACATCAACGTTGTCAACAAATCAGACCCAACGAGCTCTGACACGAGTCCCTCCATTCGCAACAACGTGTTTTGCACGAGACTAGTTTACGATAAAGTTCTAGAGAGGTGCCACAACGGTATTATTCCAAATCCCTCAAAGTTATCTTCAAATTCATACAAGAACCATACAATTCTAGCTCAACCGATCCTTATCCCTTGCCTCAAAATTTAAATTTCATAGAAAATTCTAGGATTGCCTTTAAAATTTGGTGATCCCACATCGGTGAGAGCTCAAAATCAACCTCATTTTGTTCTCTATAAGTAACTCTCTTTGGAGAAATTGAAAACAAGTCGCGGAAGGTGAAAAAAGCCATTTTGAGTAAAAAAACCAGTATATTTTTGTTTAAGTATAAATTTTCCTCTTTTCGAGGAAGGTTGGGGGCTGCTCGAAGATTTCAGAGTCGTGGAAAAATTCTCTGGTGGTGATAGGGTTAGTGTTAGCTCATTGCCCTATTTTGCTACTTCGGAAGAGGTAAACGCTTTTTTTGTTTTAACTTCTGTTATGGTTTTCTTTTTCGTCTCCTTTTTTGTAATGTCGTAATTGTATGATTGTTTTCTGGGAGTAGCTGTAGATGGATATGAAAGACGTAGTATTAGCTAATTACTGGTTGTTATTTAGTTGAATCGATAATTGTGTTGAGGTTTTCAATTCGACTACTTTTGAACGATTTTACTGTTTTCTTGTTAATAGAGCCATAATCGCTTGATCGTAATCGTTTGAGAATTGTTTGTTGTACAAGGTGGCCGTAGGATATTTGATTATGATGGTTACAGTTTTGTTTTGGTCAATATTTATCTTATATTCACTGTTTGCCGTGGAAATCTCACTTTTAGTTCATCATACTACTTATTTTTCCTTTGGTTAATCATGCCAATCAACCTAAAAATGTTAACATTCTCCTTACTTTTACCTTATGTAAATCATTGCAAATTGGTTCAGTGCTTACATTAACAATATATTTTAGTTCTTAGTTTGTCACTTAATTCGATGCTATTTTGGACCCGGTTTCTGCTCATAAAGACCTTAAACTCTTAGAGTTTTGCAAGACCGCTGCTGAAAAATATTTTAGCAATCAAGTTAATACGGTTAGGATTCAAAATTTTCCTACTTGGTTAGCTGGTTTAATTTTACTCTTTTGATTTGTTTTGTTGATAAAAATTGTAGTTTCTTAGCATTTTGTGTTAAGTTTACTGTTTATTTTTAGTTGGTTTAATTTGAGATTTGGTTTGTAGTTTGTTCGATAAAATTCGTAGCTTTGTAACCTGTTTAGTTTAATTCAGCTGTAATTTTCTTTCTGCTTTGCAACTCAATGCTTTATTCTTTCTTTGAAAAGCTGTGATACTGTGATGCTTCTAGTCCAAATTTTTATCCTGATAAAGTATGTTGTGCGTTATTATATTGATTACATCACTCTGCCATATTTGAATTACTGTTTCCCCATTCATTTGAATTACTACAGTTGACTGTTTTTCTATTAATTTGTTATATTGTTTCTCCATTTAGCATTTCGTGTTTTGGATGTGTATTAATTTCGTTTCTTCTTTCTTCTTTTGCATGCCAATTCGATGGAGTCCAAATGGACTCTTTGCATTCTATAGTGGACCAATAAGGCCTATCCATTGAGTCAAGCCTGAAAGAGAGTCTAAGTGCGTGGATAAGAAAATTGGAAGAAGGAAAATGGATTAAAGCCCCATCCTTGCAGTGGCAACACGACTCGATAGTCTTCTCTTTCTTTATTTATTCATTGTTGTATTATTTATTTATTCATTTATCATTGTCTTATTTATTTATTACTTTAGTTATCCATTTGGGGCCTCGAATCCAAAGTTGTAAATTCAATACAGGTGGAGCAAGACTCGATCCAAAGGCTAGAAAACTAGATTAGGACAGGTGAATTGGGTCGAAAGCCCAATTAGGCTAGGACTGGTCTCTTTGATTCGGGTCCAATGGCCTGAATCCTTTACTTTCTCCTCCCTTCCCTATTTTATGTGTTTATTTGCTTATTAGTTTTGTTTAGACTTGGTTAAAATCTTTACTAAGTTGCCTAAATTTATTTTACACAAGTCTTTTCAAAAAATCAATCACTTTTCAATAAATTAATCTTTTTTAGAAGTTAATCAAAAGATGTTTTCAAATAGTATGGATAACCACAAGTTAGCTGACCTTTTAGGTGCCTAACACCTTCCTAATGCGTTAATAGAAACCGCTTATTTAGAATCTTTGAAACTTAAACGATTTTTCTGTTTGGATCGTTTAAAGAATTTTTAAAGGTTTCTTAATTTATTTTCAAAATTAAGTGGCGACTCTTCTAAAAAAGTCAAAATTTTCTCAAAACAGAAATGGCGACTCTGCTGGGGATTTTTAACTAGGTTCTAACCAAATGTTTGATTTCGTCTTTTGATTAACTGTTTATGTGTTTATATGTTTTGATTCTATAAAGTTTAACTATCGCATCTTATGGCATATTCTTGCATTATTTAAATTGTTTTGGCGTTTCGTGGATGTCCCGATGTCCCGACCCCTATTGTTCAATTCCAATAATGTGTTGGAAATACGAATGGATTATTAGCACATGATTCGTCTGATGGCTATTTGTATTTTCAAACTCAAGTTGTCCGCTTGAGAACCAGTTTTCAAACCTACTCTAGACACCTAGGATAGAACGAAACCAAAACCCTATTTTAGGCATAAGCCTAGGACGACCCAGTACCCGAGCAGGGTATTGGGCCCATTAGAAAACCTGACCTGCGTCTATTGACCCCGAGTAAATTATAAACGAGCTACATTTATGTGTTGAAGAAAGTATATGCCTATCTAATTCAATACATTATCCTTTGGGGGTCGGGAAAATGCTTGATTTGCTTACTTTAGTAAGAAGAATTGAAGCAATTTAGGCAAGAAATTGATCGATTTGGGAGGTTGCATCTAAGGAACAGTTTGAACGTCAACGAATATCACCAATATAAGAAATAGATGAAGCTAAGAAGTCGAAGGCTGATAGAAGAAGCACCCAGGAGTTAGTATTTTCTATCCCCTGTGTAGGAACGTGTATTCTTTCATGTTATTTCCCTTTCTCTAAAGATTGTATCCCTCTTTTGTTCTCTTTTGTAGGCATTTATGCCCTTTTAGTGTCTATAAAAGTTGGGGGATAATGGTTTGACCTTAATCAAGCATATATTTTTCTTCAAAAACTCGTTAGGCCCAAAACCTTGGCTCAAAAGGGTCACCCCAGTTAGGATATGCATTATTATAATGTTCTTATGTGATATAATTGTCTTATGTGTTTATGTGCGTCTGTTTGGATCAAAGACAAGTTTATCCGGTATGCTCCTATAAATGGATTTGCGTATGATACAAACAACTCTACGTGGCTATTTGTTGTCAAGTATTTTGCATTGCTTATCACATGTGGAAACTAACACATTTGCCTTTGATTTGTTTTACTTTACAGATAATAGAAAACTACTCCGTGTTGACATAAGCTGGCAGAACATCCTTACTTCACCTGGTCAAAAGCGCATAAAATCCCATCCTCTGACTATCATTCATTAATGACTAGAAATGACGAAGAAAATACATTGACCATCAGGGACAATGTGATAGGGGAACAGAGTGAGATGATTGCGGAACTCGCAAGAAATCTAGAAATGCTTCAGGAGGAAATAAATCGTACTCGAGATTTGGCTAACCTGGCCATCACTGTCAATGCTCCCGCTCCAGGAGGACATGAGACTCCACTCCAAATCCCTCCCCTCAGTACGCCTATTCTCAGGGATCATCCAAATAACATATTATCCATCTCTGCCACTCCACTTATCGAAAATACCAATCGTGAAAATAACCCAGATGCTTACCATCCACAAAATCCAACCCTCTCCCCATAAAATGCTTCTTCGAATCTACAAAATTCATTCCTAAATCCCCAGAATTCATTGGTAAATCCAAAAAATCCATCCCCAGATCTACCAAATCTGCCAAATCTATCTCCTACCCCACAAACTTCATTTCTGAATCCGCAGAATCCCTCCTAGATCCCACCAAGCTACTCTCAAATTCCACAAAACTTTTCCAGTTTTCGAAACGTTCTCCCCACCCACCAACCAACTTCCTTTTATCCATAAAATCAAGCCGACTTTCCAAATCCTTCTTATGTCATCATATCCCTTGAAATCTATAATTCCCTTCCTAATCCTGAGGTAGACCATTACGAGGAGAAGGAGAAAGAGTGGAGGACCGAGCATAAAATGAAGTCGCTAGCTATGAATGAAGAGATCATGAGAATCAAGGAATCTCATGGAGCAGGGAACAATGTTGGGTTAGGTTATGATGATTTATGTGTTCACCCTGGACTAGATCTACCAGAAGGGTAAAAGGTCCCTAAATTTGAAGTGTTCGATGGCACCGGAAATCCAATGGCCCATCTGAGAAAGTATTATGATCAAATAGTGGGAGTAGGGAAAAATAAGTCATTATTAATGTGCTTATTCAGCCGAAGCTTATGTGGCGAAGCCTTAGATTGGTTCACGTCTCAAGAACTGAAAAATGGACTAGTTGGAGGGCACTGGCCAAAAGTTTCCTTAATAGGTTTGCATTCAACATTGAAATAGTACCTGACCGATATTCATTAGATCGGATCAAGTAGAGGAATGATGAGTGTTTCCGAGACTATGCTTTCCATTGGTGAAAAAAAGCTGCTAAAGTACAACTTTCCATGTCTGAGGAAGAAATGATGTCTATGTTCTCTCGTGCTCAGGAGGGAGAATATTATACTAGGTTTATATCCACAATCTGAGAAAATTTTACAGATTTAGTAAAGATTGGGGAATCGTTAGAGGAAGGCATTCGAACAGGAAAAATTGCCAAAACCCCAACATCATCTGAATCTTTTGCATTCTCAAAGAAGAAAAGAGAGGATGTGACTGCGGTATCAACTGATTTTGTTGATAAATTGAAGAGGAAATTCAAGCCTAGGAATATTCTTTCCTCGTCACCCTCACCAAATTTTCAGCCTGTATTCTACGCCCATCCCCAATTTCAAGCTCCAATTTCAAATATTTTACCCCAGTGCCAAATTCCACAGCCAAATTTTCAATCTCACATTCAAGCTATTCTTCCAAACAATCAAATAAATGTCCAAGAACCTAAAAAATATCATCAAGTACCTCCCCTGCTAATCAAAATCAGTATAACCACCCACGTGTAAGCCTTGAGAAGAAGCCTCCCAGAAAATTCACTCCATTAGCTGAAAGTCGTACCTATCTCTTTGGAAGATTGATGAAGGCTGGTTATCTATAGACTATTCCACTAAAAACTACCAATCTCAACTCTTGATTCTTTCATGCCGATCAAGTCAGTGGTTATCATTTAGGAGCTCCTGGGTATAATATGAAGATTGCATCAATCAGAAATATAAAATCTAGGATTTGATTGACCAGAAGATCATCACTCTTCAGGCGTCGACACCAAATATTGCTAGTAACCCATTTCCTAATCATGAGGGAGCCACGATTAGCATGATCAAAATAACAGACCAATGGGTATCAAGCGAGATTATTGCTAATATGGGTTCACAAAACTCCAAAAAGACAAAAGGAGTGGAAATGATAGAGAAAGTTGTGGCTGCCTTGAGTAAGAATTTGGAAGGAATTATTGAGCCTATTATGGTCTCGGAAAGAGAATTTAAGCGTGGAGTAGGATATCAACTAAGAAATGAAGATGAGATCGAAGATAATTGAAATGAGAGTCTGTTTAGGACCTTTCCGCTCTTGTACCAATCATTTTCCGTACATGAGATGTCAAACGATTATGGTCTTAGGGATGTGATAGGAGATCTTTTCAAAGGATGCAATGGTCTACCAGATGATTTCCCAAAGTCCTGTGGGGTGAAGAAGATTGCATCAGAGGAGGCCTTGCAAAACTGGACCTCTACTCCACTCATAACCCGTCACCTATCGTGGTAGATGAAAAGGGAAATTACTAATTGTTTTTAAAATCGGTAATGATTCGGAGGAGGCCCCGTGATCCACCCTTTTATGTCTCAAATTTTTGTTTCGTGTTTTACAACTTTCAAAAAGACATGGGCCCACATTTGTGTGGGTCATGAGCCATAGTTTTTATTTATTTTCCAAAAAAGCTCCCTTTATTTAAGAAGTTATTTTTTTAGATATGGTTATCTAGCATTGTTTATTTTGGTAGCAACAATTTTAAAACCTGCCAATGTCATGTCATGTTAAGGGTTAGACGAACAAAGGGAAGGAAATAATGATGAACAGAAAAGGTGATTAGGAGAAGTTAGTCGTAGATACAGAGGATTGTGAAAATCAAAAGAAGCCCAACCTGGAAGAGCCCTAATCCTACCTGAGATGGATAGTCAAGAGTGGACCAAACCAATCAATTCTGATGCAGTAAAGAGATATTGTGCTTGAAAGATGTTATAGTTTTTGTTTCTTAGATTATTTGTAATCTCCTTTATAATAGTATTAATTTTATGATGTGCAATTGCCTAGAACCCCTTCCCTTTGTGTACGAACTACGTTTGACCTAAATTCTGAAGAATGAGATACGTAGGCGGCCTATGTCAGCTTCGGTCAACCTCTTAGGAAAATTTATCTTTTCCTTTTATGTATGAACTACCTGATGACCTAAATTCTCAAGAATGAGATACGTAGGCGGCCTATGTCGGCTTCGGAAAACCCATTAGATTTTTCTATATATCTTTAGCGTACTCCTGAACTACGTTTGACCTAATTCCTACTTCAACAGGATACGTAGGTGCTCTAATGGCTCGGTCATATAACCCCAAGAAATGGAAACTGGGGAAGAATTTTTGAGAAGGAATCTGGAAAATTCACAAGAGAATATCAACATCCAACAAAGAGAATGAAGATCAGCAAAGACTTCAGATTTACTCGAGAAGATATCATCTTAGACTACTATAAACTGAGGCAGAAATTTAGAGGGAGGCCTCAAAATTTCTACCAAATATTAGAATATATTTCAAATTCCCCGGCACCAGAGGTTAAAGCCATGCTTCTAAGCCACCAACTGCGACAAAGTCTAGGTAAACTAAATCTTCGGCTATGATGAAACCGTTTGTAGAACCCTCCAACAGTGATGATGAGTTCTGGAACTCCTCCGTCGGATAGAGTCAAAACTAAGAGAAATACGTTCATTAAGCTAGTACATGACATGAATGACAGACATTTTCGAAAGCTTTTATAGAAACTTTTGAAACTATTTGCTAAAAATAAGACTACTTTTGAAAAATCTTTTCAAAATCTTTTACTTAGTGATTACCTAGGCGTCTATGGGAGCAGGGATCTAGGGTGGAGGTACCAACATTGTGGAGTTCCCAAAAGACAATGTGGAGTAAACAAAGAATCGAAGAAGGTCAACACGGAGTAGTTTCACTCAAACTAATCATTTTTCTGTGGATGCAGGGACCAATACACAAAAATGAGAGTCTCTTTCAAAAATCCCCGAGCAATTTGGGAGACACACCAGAGCACTAATGCTCAAGAATGGTATTTTTGGGTAACCCTAAAAATAGGTTTAAAACCCATTTATTGAGGACCTGTTGAATTATCCATCTAACTTCTTGAGATCATGGAGGATAAACAAAAGTGTCTTGTCTTCTTTACAAATATTGTATTTAGAGTTTTTCTAAAAAATAGTCGCTAGCAAAAGCGACTTTGTGTCTACTAATCGTCTATCTTGAGTATAGGTACATATAGAAAGCAAGACACAGACAAACAAACTCAGGTGAAACTGTTTTCAAATTGGCAAGAGGGCCATTCATATCATCGTCGAGAGGGCCAATTCATACCATTACCGAGAGGGCCATTTTATTTCATTGCCAAGAGGGCCACTTCATAGCATTGCCAAGAGGGTCATTCATATCATTTGCCGAGAGGACCATTTTATATCTGTTGACATGCAAGACATAAACGCTGGTGACGAGGATATCATCCCATTTCATATTTGTTGAAATGCAAGACATAAATGCTGGCATCGAGGATATCGTCCCATTTCATATCTGTTGACATGCAAGACATAAATGCTGGTGTCGAGGATATTATCAGTATTTTATATCTGTTTATACGCAATACATAAACGCTGGCATCAAGGATATCATCAACATTTCATATCTGTTGACACGTGAGACATAAATGCTGGCATCGAGGATATTTCATCATTTTATGTATCAGTATCTGAATGCATCAATAGCACACAATTTGAAGGGACGCCTTTAAGTCGGTATCTAAAGATGGATGATATATGAGATTTCCTAGAAATTGACAATTTGAGGTTCATCTATAAGTCATATTATTTGAAATAGGATAGTATGCAAGATCATCTATGAGTTGATAGCCGGTAGGTCATCCGTAAGACACAACAACATCCTAATCAGATAGTGTGCAAGATTGCCCCAAAAATTGATAGTTTGGAGGTTATCCATAAGTCGCAACTAAATTCTTATCGGAGAATATGCATAATTATCAAATTGATACATCCAAGGGTTCTCTATAAGCCGCATCATATCCAAGATCGATTATGTGCAGGATTACCCAAGGACTAGCAATTTAAGTGATATCTATAAGTCATATTGTATCCAAAGTCGGATGATGTACAGGAACACCTAAAAGCTAGCGATTGGAGGGATATATGTAAGCCATCTCTTATCCAAGGTCGGATAATGTGTAGGATTACCTAAAAGCTAACAATTCAAAGGATATCTGTAAGTCGCCTCATAACCAACATCAAATAATGTGCAAGATTAACCAAAGATTGATAATTTATGGGAAATTTATCGTTCATCGGCTATAACCAGGAGAGGTTATCATTCCACATCCAACAAGTGACATAGGTAAACAAAAGGCTTGCCACACTAGCACAAGATTACACGGTTGTAGGGACTGTTTTGCATAAAGTATCACTGGTGTCTGAAAGGTCCACTCCACTTTGAAGACATATTCAACCGACAAATGTCATAATCATACAATAACCAGGAGGGTTGTTGTATTTGTTATTGCCGGTTATTTTATTCTAAACAGGTGCATGAAGAGATGACTCTGCTTTTTAGGCCACAACTCACGTGGAGATATATTAAAAGATTACATACCTCTTTCATGAATTATATTTAGCACTAACACTTTTTTCTTGAAGCATTGTCGAGAGAATCCGAGAGGATGAAAAACTCAAATCAAAACCACAGGTGCGGACGACTTCAGATAGGACACAGCACAATGTGGAACTCTTTCTTAGCAGCAAAATGGGACATAGTCTAAAGAGGGACGTCAAACTCTTTGGATGCGAGATAAAGGATGATCGCCACCACCATCCAACCACACCCCTGTTAAAAGGCATGTGGGAATTTCGGGATATTCTGGTTTTAGCTTCACCTTCGGGATATTCCTAAACTCATACCGAGGGTAAACTTTGCTTTCTTTCAAATCCGAGTGACAACACACCTAGAGTTTTGGAAATTACGTCCAGGTAAATTCTTGCCTACGGATGTGAAGGATCACACATTCATGGTTAAGATGCCATAACTCGATCATTAACTTGTCACTCATCCTGAGCCACAAATCGTCTGAAATAGAAGACTATCTTTTCTACCTATCGAGTTGAACTACAAGAAGTCTGATTTCCTAAAATCTTGAGGATATGTAGGCTAGGATCTATGTAGAAAACTAGATTGCATTCCAACCTCCCTCCAAATTCCTTCATTTCCTAGCCTTTCGATTTTATCAGAAATTCTAAAACCGAGATAGTTGGTGGATCTTTTGAAAATCATACTTTAAATCAAGTTTTATGAACTACAAGTGGCCTGAATTCTCATGTAACTTGAGATATATAGGAAACCTGATACTGAGGTCCGTCCATAACTTCAGGAAACTCATGAAAAAACCAACCTCTTTCAGATTCGAATTTATGGTCAGACAAAAATTAGGAACGTCAACCTCCCTTTGCCCAAAGTTACTTACATCCACCCTACCCAAAGGGAGGGGGCAGTTGTTGACACCTAATTTTTGCCCTCCACAACTATGTTTAATCTCGAGTTTCTTCGATTTTCAAATAAAATCATAATAATTGATTATTTGGAAAATAAATTTAAAAGATTAAAATTTTGATTCAAATATAATTTATTATTGAAAATAATTTATTTGGAGAATATTTAGTCGATTTTATTAAATCAAGAAGCTCGAGATTTTATTCCCTTTATCCTCAAGTACAACATAAAACAACAACAACTATGTACAACATCAACACCCCTCAACTCCAATCGAAAACAACAACAACATCCAAAACAACAAGCAACATCAACATTGTTATTAGATCAGACCCGACAAGCTCCGACCCGAGTCCCTCCATTCACAACAACGTGTTGTGCACGAGACTAGTCTGTGTGAAAGTTCTATAGAGATGCCGCAATGGTATTATTCCAAATCCCTCAAAGTTATCTTCAAATTCATACAAAAATCGTACGATTTTATCTCAACCGATCCTTATTCCTTGCCTCAAAATTCAAATTTCAAAGAAAATTCCAGGATTGCCCTCAGATTTTGGTGTTCCCACATTGGTGGGAGCTCAAAATCAACCCCATTTTGTTCTCTATAAGTAGCTCGCTTTCAAAAAATTGAAAACAAGTCTCGAAAGGTGAAAAAAGCCATTTTGATCCCAAAAAATAGTATATTTTTATTTAAGTATAGATTTTCTTCTTTTCGAGGAAGGTTTGGGGTTGCTCGAAGCTTTAGGAGTCGCGGAAAAATTCTCTCATGGTGATAGAGTTTGGTGTTAGCTCGTTGCCCTGTTTTACTACTCCGAAAGAGGTAAACTCTTTTTCCGTTTTAACTTTTGTTATGGTTTTCTTTTTCTTCGTCTCCTTCTTTCTAACTTTATAATTGTAAGATTATTTGGTGGGTGTAGTTGTAGATATCTATGAAGGCCGTAGGATTAACTTGTTATTGGTTGTTATTCAGTTGTATCGATAATTATGTTGAGGTTTTCAATTCGATTGCTTTTGAACGATTTCACTGTTTTCATGTTAATAGAGTCATAATCGCTTGATCGTAATTGTGTGAGAATTATTTGTTGTAGAAGGTGGCCATAGGATATTTGATTATGATGGTTACAATTGTTGTTTGGTTAATGTTCATCTTATGTTCACTGTTTGCCGTGGAAATCTCACTTTTAGTTCATCATGCTACTTATTGTTCCTTTGGTTAATCATTACTGTCAACCAAAAATGTTAAGATTCTCCTTACTTTTACCTTATATAAATCATTGCAAATTGGTTCAGTGTTTACATTAACAATATATTTTAGTTCTTAGTTTGTCACTTAATTCGATGCTATTTCGGACCCGGTTTCTGCTCATAAAGGCCTAAAACTCTTAGAGTTTTGCAAGACCGTTAACGAAAAATGTTTTAGCAATCAAGTTAATACGGTTAGGACTCAAACTTTTCCTACCTGGTCAGTTGGTTTAATTTTACTCTTTTGATTTGTTTTGTTGATAAAAATTGTAGTTTCCTAGCATTTTGTGTTAAGTTTACTATTTCTTTTTAGTTGGTTTGATTTGAGATTTAGTTTGTAGTTTGTTCGATAAAAATCGTAGCTTTGTAACCTTTTTGGTTTAATTCAGCTGTAATTTTCTATCTGCTTTGCAACTCAATGCTTCATTCTTTCTTTGAAAAGTTGTGATATTGTGATACTTCTAGTCCAAATTTTTGTCCTGATAATGTATGTTGTATGTTATTATATTGATTGCATCACTCTACCATATTTGAATTACTGTCTCCCAGTTTATTTGAATTACTAAAGTTGATTGGTTGTCTATCAATTTGTTATATTATTTCTCCATGTAGCATTTCGTGTTTTGGATGTGTATTTATTGCATTTCTTCTTTCTTCTTTTGCATGACAATTCGCTGGAGTCCGAACAGAATCTTTGCATTCTCTAATGGACCAATAAGGCCCATCCATTGAGTCAAGCCTGAAAGAGAGTCTAAGTGCGTGGATAAGAAAATTGGAAGAAGGAAAATGGATTAAAGCCCCATCCTTGCAGTGGCAACACGACTCGATAGTCTTCTCTTTATTTATTTATTCATTGATGTATTATTTATTTATTTATCATTGTCTTATTTATTTATTACTTTAGTTATCCATTTGGGGCCTCGAAGCCAAAGTTGTAAATTCAATACAGGTGGAGCGAGACTCGAGCCAAAGGCTTGAAAACTAGATTAGGACAGTTGAAATGGGTCGAAAGCCCAATTAGACTAGGACATGTCTCGTTGATTCGGGCTCAATGGCCTAAATCCTTTACTTTCTCCTCCCTTCCCTCTTTTATGTGTTTATTTATTTATTAGTTTTGTTTACACTTAGTTAAAATCCCGACTAAGTCGCCTAAATTTATTTTACACAAGTCTTTTCTAAAAAATCAATCACTTTTCAATAAATTAATCTTTTTTAGAATTTAATCAAAAGATGTTTTCAAACAGTCCGGATTACCGCAAGTTAGCGAACGTTTTAGGTGCCTAACACCTTCCTAAAATGTTAATAGGAACCACTTACTTAGAATCTTCGAAACTTAAATGAATTTTTTGTTTGGATCGTTTAAAGTATTTTTAAAGGTTTCTTAATTCCTTTTCAAAATTAAGTGGCAACTCTTCTCAAAAAGTCAAAATTTCCGCAAAATAGTCGATATAATAAATTGGCTAACTTTTTCTAGTGAAGTGAAACAGTTTCTTTCTACTATTATTCATTCCGTACAAATGATTAGATTTTGAATTTTGTTAGGAAGTACTACAATGAATAATACATCAAGGTATTTTTGAGTCTTTTTCGTAAAAAAAAATCACGCGACTATGCCACATTAACATCCAAATGTAAAATGTTAGTATTTTTTAATTATATGACATTCCTTTCTTCTTGATGAAAGAGTTAAATAAAAAGATTATATTCAGTGATGTTTATTTGTTTTTATTGAACTCAATGAATGTTGATAGCTTTTCTAATTTTGTGTTTAATCATCAAGTATTTATAGAATTTTTGAAAATTCCACTTTCAGAAAAGTAAATGACATCTAATATATTTTAATCATTAGAAAAATATAGATATAATTATCTTTAATAATCTAAGTGAAAAGTTTATCATATAATGAAACAAATTGAATAATTTGTACTCCTTTAACAAAATTTATTTAGTACCATCCCAATGTCGAGAAATTCCAAAAACATTAAACTAAATCCAGTAAAAACACTAATTTATTTTATTTAAATATTTTTAAAATTTTTAAATTTACCGATCATATTTTTTTCCAAATAAACAAAACTGCTTTGCAAAAAAATAAAAATAAAGAAGAAAGGAATGTCATATAATTAAAAAATATAACATTTTACATGTGGATGGTAATGTGGCATAGCCACATGTTTTTTTTTTATCTAGGTGGCATGCTTGGTGGAATTTCGTTAAGGGAAGGGGTATTTTTGAGCCAAATATTTAACAGAGGGATATTTTTGAGCTAAAAACTAACAAGACGTATTTTTGATCCTTTTTCGAATTCCGTTAGAGGGAGGGGTATTTTTGAGCCAAATATTTAACGGAGTCATATTTTTGAGCCAAAAATCTAACGAGAGATATTTTTATGCTATTTCAGATAGTTCAGAGGTATTTTTGAGCCTTTTTTGAAAATTTAATAATAATTATTTTCTTGAGAAATATTTTTTAAAAAAGAAGTTTTCTGTAAAAAAGCATTTTCCATCTTATCGAACACAATCCAAGAGGCCCTTTGGCCATAAAAAATATTTCTTTTTTTTAATTTTTTCACTTTATTAAAGTTGTGGTATTTGGCCATGAAAATTTTAAAAATTATTCCAAAATTATTTTTTGAAAAGTAAAAATAATTTTTTGTTGTATTCACTATTTTCCAACTCCAATTCCAACTTTTATTATTATTACATATAACCTCAATTTTTTAAATTTTTACATAACCCTCATAATGTTTAAAAGTTTTAAGTGTTTACTCACTGATGCAATTAATGATGATTTTTTCCATAATTGCTGATTGAACAATGATTAATACAAAAATATCACCATCTTTCAGCTGAGATTGCATCTAAGGCATTTTTGCATCATCTTTCTTCAATTTTATTTCAACTCTATCTTTCTTTAATTTTTGCATTATCTTTCTTCAATTTTTGCATTTTGACTGATTGAACATTTTTACATTTTTGCATCATCTTTCTTCAATTTAGTTCCAACAGCTTGAGTTAAATCTTAGAATTGGAAAAACTGAAAAGTTATTTGAGAACAAGCGAGGACCTAATGAAGATCCAAAACAAAAAATAAATGATGCGTCTAAACAAATGATCCAAATCAATCATTCTATCTCTTGTAGTTCTGATGCTTGTTAAGAGAGTCATTAGTTGTCAATCTCTGTTCTTGAGTGCTATTTTCTTTGTTAATGCAAATTTGATTCGAGTAATGGAAGTTTCTATATATAAGAATCACATTTGATTGCATGTTAGTAGGTAAATTAGTAATTGGATGATTTTGATAGTTTTTAAAAATTGGGGGAATAAAATCATATTAAAAAAGATATCTAACGTCTCCATAAATTTATTTAATAAATTTCTCCTATTTTAACCCATCTCATAATTTTTAGTAATTATTTTATAGTTATGGATCAAACTGATATTTTTCTTAACTCTTGAGACCTAAGTATAAGAATAAAAATTTTAGTGGAAAGGGATTACCTTATTTATTAATACCATCTGTAAGTTAACTGAGGGAGAGACACAAAGGAGCAGTTTCTTTTTTTCTTCTTCTCCATCGCAACTTTTGACAAAGATCTCGACAACCTTGGTAAGCTACTTTAAATAGGCATATTCTTAATATCGTGTTTGTAACATTGTGGTGGGGGGGGGGGAGTTTGAAGTAGGCAAAAGCCATAATTTCGGATGATTTATTAGTAAATTACTATTGAATTAGTATAAAGAGTTAATCATAATTAGGTATTAATGATTAAAGCTTAATTTGTTAATGATTAGTGGTCATTTTACCTTATTAAGAATTGAGAGAATTAGTAAATTGGGTTGGTAGCACTTTTGTCCTCATTGAGGATTAAGAAACAGTTGAACAAAATTGTATTGTTTCGTTCGTTTCGTATTTTAAACTTTAAGAATTGTAGTATTATTTTATTATCATCTTTATAATTATAATTGTGTACAATTTAGGTTTTAGTTCTAGAATTTTAGGAGTATGAATTTATAAGATAGATGTTACTAGATTCCTATGCATGCGAGAAATATATATTTGAACAGATTTTAACCACTTGAAAGCTTTACGAAAGGTCAAGTTTGTTGATTGATAATTGAGCTTCAGTTTGAGGCAAGTTGAGATTTTTCTTAGACTCTTTTTCAAAGTGTTTATGTGAGTATTTGTTAGGTATGTGTAATGGGAGTAATAAGAACAGGGGGACCTATATAGAAGATTATGACGAGCATCTATGTGGATACCAGTGTTGTTTGAGGGAATAAACTAAGTTAATTGTATGTTTAAACTGTTTTCCCTATTTTCTAGCCTGATGGACTGATTTGTTACGATAAATAACTTATTAAAAAGCCTAGCTAATGATGATACTCTCACTTGATAAGTTGATATGACTTTGAAATTGATGTTTGAACTGGTCTAAGACACAAAGTGCTTTGCCTGACTTTATTGATGATTTGGGATCGAAGTTAAATGCCTGCACATTATGCATTACATTTCATATGGGATCGGAGTGCACACCTACACAGTATTATAAATATTTATTAGGATCAAAGTGCACACCTGCACAGTATTATATATATTTATTGGGATTAAAGTGCACACCTGCATAGTATATATATTGGGATCGAAGTGCACGCCTACACAATATATTTATTGGGCTCGGAGTACACGCCTGCACAATATATTGATTGGGATCAGAGTGCATGACTGCAAAGTTCATGGACCTTGTGAGTCCCTCATGGGTCCCAACCTTGAAGCCATTGCTCGGTAGGTGTCTACAAAGCATGCATTGCATTACATTGCATCACATTGCATTATTTCATTTGGTTCAGATTGGTTAAAGTGTATTTGTTGACCTTGTACTTATCGTATGTGTTATTTATTTCACTGGATTGAGAAATTCTTTGATTGTGTTATGATATCCATGTGACTGTTAAACATGACTATTTAGTTAGATTAAGGTGATTTTTCTGAGTGCAGGTTGTATATTTGTTTTTAGATGATTTATGTGGTATCACTCGTCATCACTTTGAATTAGGGTCGATCGATGATGCTTGCTGAGTACACGTGGTTTCATACTCAATCTTTCTTTTTCTGCACCCTACATGGAGGAACAGATCCGATGACTAGTGGATATTGATTCCTATGGTTTCTTCTTTGCTAGCATTATTGGAGATTTGAGGTAGCTGCTACTGGCTTTAGAGACTACTGAAATTTCCTTCAGCCTTATTCTTATTCAGTTTTTACATTTTGAAAGACTCAAACTTTCTTTTGGTTCAGTACTTTAGTGGCTTGTATTAGTGACTTCCAGAAAGGAGATTAACTACGAATTGATTTTTACTAGTCTACTAATCTACTTATGAGATTATTTAGGATTGGTTATATTATTATTTTCGTTTGCTTCTATGAGTTTGTGATATTTTTCTTGGAATTGAGTTTTTGGCTTACCTCTTACGGAGAATGAATAGGTGCCATCACGGTCCCAAATTTTGGGTCATGACAGAGGGTATCAGAGCCTCAGGTTTATTGGTCTCACAAATACAAGCTGAGTCTAGTATATTCTCATGGATCGATGTGGAGACGTCTGTTACTTATGTTCGAAAGGTTGTAGAGCTTTAGGAATTATTCATTTTATTCTCTCTCTTATCATGCAATATTAATCTTTTAACTTTAAATAATGAAATTCTTATCTTATTCTCTCACAGATGGTGAGGACTCGTGCACCTTGGGATCATGGTGAAGAGCCCCCACCAGCCCCCGAGCTGATTGCTCGGGGGGGGATGCATAGATGGGGTGAGAGACGCAGTAGGGGTAGAGGTCGTGATAGAGAGAGCTCGAGGAGCTGATCAGATTCCTAGTAGGGAAGGGTCTCTTGAGGTTGATTTCGAGGAAGGTGATGATGGTGTTCAGGTTCTAGCTAATGATGTGGGCCCAAGTCAGGCACCACAAAGGATTGTTGTTTAAAATACCTTGGATAAATGTTGGGTGTTTCGGAGACTATTGTTCAGGGAGGCAGATTACTTGGTACTCTACAGGGTTCACATGTTAGGGTGTGGGAGCAGACCCTAGATCAGCAGCCTATTCTGATCTATTAGGGTCTAGTGATTTTGTTAATACCAAGGTATGATGGTATGCCATTACCAGGGGCTGGAGCTACCAGTAGAGGTATGACACTTATGTCTGATGAGAAGCAGCAGTGGTTTGTGAGGTTTAGAAAGATAGACCCACCATAGTTTCAGGGTGATCTGCGTGAGGATGCCTATGAGTTTCTGGTCTGTTACCATGAGAGACTTCAAACTGTGGGATTGGTTGACTCCCACGGGGTTACTTATACTTCTTTACAGATGCATGGTCTTGCCAAGCAGTGGTGGCGCTCTTATGTTGACACCAGGCCAGTAGGTTCTCCACCGATGACTTGGGCTATATTTGCATAGGCCTTCCTTGATAAATTCGTTCCTCATAGCTCGAGGGAGGAGCAGAGGCATTAGTTTGAGAATTTGATGCAGGAAAGTAGTTCTGTGGCTGAGTACGAGAGACTATTTTATGCCTTAGCTCTTTATACTATGGTGATTTTGCAAGATGAGGCTGAGATGATCAGGAGGTTTATGAGGGGTTTGATGCTTAGGATCAGAGAGGCCATGTTTGTTGTAGCCTAATATGAGGATTCTTTTCAAGGGGTGGTTGAATCGGAAGAAGAGTTTAAGTTGATGTATCGTGAGGAGTATGGGGATCTGGGGGACAAGAGGTCCCGCACCTCAGGTCGATTTAGTGGTACCTCATTTGGAGGTAGGGGTTATTTTAGACGAGATTTTTGTCCTCAGCATAATAGGCAGTGTAGGTAGCGATGCTGACAATTGAGGGTGGATATTTAGGTCGGAGTTTTGATGGTTCGAGACAGGTTTCACAGGGTTCGTCTCAGCAGTTTTCAGGTCGTGGTTGCCATACTGGATATATAGGTCCTTCTGGGCAGTTGGTGGCTCCAAAATCTTGCTATGAGTATGGTAGTCAGGATCATCTTCAGAGAGATTTTCCAGTATACAGGAAGAGGTGTCCGCAGCAGAGTTATCAGGCCTCTATTAGAGCAGCAGTGCCTTCAGTTAGGGGTAGAGGCAGATCTTAGGGAGGTAGAGATGCACCACTAGCTAGTAGGGGAGGTGGTAGAGGAGTGACTCAATCGATAGATGACAAAGCTCACTGTTATGCCTTTACAGGAAAGCCCGAGGTAGATTTTTCTGATGCAGTCATTATAGGTATCATCTCTGTTTGTCATCAACCTACTTCGATATTATTTGATCCTGGTCCTACTTTCTCTTATGTGTCTGCATACTTCCCTTCCAGCTTTGATATAAGTTGTGAGTCTATGGCTATGCCTATACATGTTTCTATTTCTTAGTGGTGGATCGAGTATACCGATCCTGCATTATTTCTATTTTGGGACATGATATCTGGGTAGATTTGATTATCCTGGATATGGTTGACTTTGATGTAATTTAGGCATGAATTGGCTTTGTCCTTATCAGGCTATCTTGGAATGTCATACCAAGAAAGTTACTTTAGCCATGGCTTATATCCCTAGATTAGAGCGGAGCAGTGTTCGGAGTTTGTATACTAAGAAGGTATTTCATTCATTCAGGCTCAACGGTTAGCTGAGAAGGGTTGTCTATCATATTTGGCTTATGTTCGTGATACTGGTATCGAGGCACCTTTTTTAGAGTCAGTGGAGGTGGTTAGAGAGTTCATATATGTATTTCCTACTAATTTTCCAACTGTTCCTCCTGATAGAGATATTGATTTTGGTATTGATCTAGAGCCGGGCACTAAGCCCATTTCTATTCCTCCTTATAGGATAGCGCCAATTGAGCTGAAAGAACTGAAAGATCAGCTTTACGACTTGTTAAGAAAGGGGTTTATTCGACGAAGTATTTTACCTTAGGGTGCTCCAGTATTATTTATGAAGAAGAAAGATGGGTCCATGAGAATATGCATTGATTATCGACAGTTGAACAAAGTGACAATCAAGAATAAGTATCCTTTACCACGTATTGATGACTTATTTGATCAGCTTCAGGGTACTTCTATGTTTTCAAAGATTGACTTAAGATCTGGGTATCATCAATTAAAGATTCGAGCTTCAGACATTCCTAAGACTGCTTTACGAACTAGATATTGACAATATGAGTTCTTAGTTATGTCCTTTGGCTTGACTAATGCCCCAACGACATTTATGGAGTTGATGAACACAGTGTTTTGACCTTATCTTGATTATTTTGTAATTATGTTCATCGATGACATTTTGGTGTATTCTAAGAGCGAGGCAGATCATGTAAAACATTTAAGGATCGTACTCCAGAGTTTGAGGGACGAGAAGTTATATGCCAAGTTTTCAAAGTGTGAATTTTTGCTCAGTTTTGTGGCATTCTTGGGACACGTGGTGTCTAAGGATTGTATTATGGTCGATCCGGCCAAATTTAAGGCAGTTAGGAATTGGTTATGACCTATTTCACCTTCAGATATTCAGAGTTTTATTAGATTGGCAGACTATTACAGGCAATTTGTGCAGGGTTTCTCTTCTATTGTAGCTCCTATGACTCAATTGACTCAGAAGAATGTGGCCTTTCAATGGTCAGATAAGTGCGAGGAGAGCTTTGAAAAACTCATGATTATTAATGTCTGCTCCTATCTTGACCCTACCTATTGAAGGTGAGGGCTTCACTGTGTTTTGAGATACTTTCGGTATTGGTTTGGGTAGTGTATTGATACAGAAAAATAAAGTGATAGAGTATTCTTTAAGGCAGTTGAAGCTACATGAGAGTTATTAGCGGTTGTGTTTGTATTGAAGTTATGGCGGAATAATTTGTATGGAGTCCATTCTGTGTTGTACACTAATCATCAAAACCTTCAGTATATCTTCAAATAGAAGTAATTGAATTTGAGGCAACGTAGATGGATGAAGTTGTTAAAAGATTATGATATAACTATCCTGAATCATCCGGGCAAGGCTAATGTAGTGGCAGATGCCTTGAGTAGTAAGGCAGTTAGTATGGGTAGTCTTGCCTTGTTGATCTTGGAGGAGCGACCATTAGACAGGGAGGTTCAACGGTTGGCTAACAGTTTCATGTGTCTTGATATTTCTGAGTCAGGTAGAGTTTTGGCATATGTGGATGTGAGATCCTTGTTGATAGAGCAGATTCGAGATTTCCAGATTGAGGATGAAAAGCTATGTATTGTCAGGGATAAGGTGATGCGAGGTAAGGCTAAGGAGGTGATTTTGGACCAGGAGGGTGTTTTGAGGATTAAGGGGCAGATTTGTATTCCTAGAGTAGGTGATTTGACTAGATCTATTATGGAGGAGGCCCATTGTTCGCGTTATTCCATTTATCTAGTTGCAGTGAAGATGCATCATGATCTTAAACATCATTATTGGTGGTGTGGGATAAAGAGAGATACTGCAAAGTTTGTGGCTAAGTGTTTGAATTGCCAACAGGTGAAATATGAGCATAGGAGACCAGGTGGTTTGCTTTAGAGGATGCCCATTCCCGAGTGGAAGTAGGAGCATATCACTATGGATTTTATAGTTGGGTTGCCTCAGACCTTTGGGAAGTTTGATTCTGTTTGGGTGATTGTGGATAGATTAACCAAATCAACCCATTTTGTGCCTGTTAAAATGAGCTATAATGCAGAGAAATTGGATAAGATTTACATTTGTGAGATAGTTCAATTACATGGCATGCCTATTTCCATCATTTCAAATAGAGGTACTCAGTTTAATTCAAACTTTTGGCGTACTTTACAGCGGGTGTTGGGTACTCAGTTGGATATAAGTACTGCATTCCATCCCCAAAAGGATGGCCAGTTAGAGCGGACTATTGAGGTGTTGAAGGAAATGTTGTGTGCTTGTGTGATGGATTTTAGGGGTCATTGGGATCAGTTTTTGCCCTTAGTGGAGTTTTATTATAATAATAGCTACCACTCTAGTATTCAGATGGCTCCGTTGGCTTCGTTCGAGGCTTTGTATGATAGAAAGTGTAGGACCCTAGTTGGATTGTTTGATTCTTTTGAGGTTAGACCTTGGGGTACTGATTTGTTGAGAGATTCCATGGTCCGAGTGAGATTTATCAAGGATCAGATCTTGGCGGATCAGAGTAGACAAAAGAGTTATGCTGACAGAATAGCCTGTGACTTGGAGTTTATGCAAGGTGAGCGGGTTTTGTTGAAGGTATCACCCATGAAGGGTGTGATGAGTTTTGGAAAGAAATAAAAGCTCAGTTCGAGGTTTATTGGCCCTTTTGATATTCTTCAGCGTATTGGTCCAGTTGCTTATAAGTTGGCTTTGCCATCGGGTCTTTCAGCCGCACATCCAGTTTTTCGTAGTTCTATGTTGAAGAGATACCATCCAGATGATTCGCATGTGATTCAGTGGGACTCAGTGAGTCTATATTAGAATCTGGCATTTGAGGAGGAGCCTATAACTATTTTGGATAGGCAGGTTAGGAAGTTGAGTTCCAAGTATATAGCCTCTGTGAAATTGCAATGGAGGCATCGTCCTATTGCTGAATCAACTTGGGAGGTTGAGTCTGATATAAGGAGTAGATATCCACATCTCTTTGATAGTTTCGGTACCTTATTTCTCTTTACGTCCTTGGACGAATATTTGTTTTAGTGGTGGATGATGTAACGACCCTATTAATTTATTTAATAAATTTGTCCTATTTTAACCCATATCATAATTTTTAGTCCTTATTTTATAGTTTTGGACCAAACTAATATTTTTCTTAACTCTTGAGAACTAAGTATAAGAATAAAAATTTTAGTGGAAAGGGGTTACCTTATTCATTAATACCATTTGTAAGTTGACTGAGAGAGACACAAATGAGCAATTTCTTTTTTTTTCTTCTCCATCGCAACTTTTGACAAAGATCTCGATACCCTTGGTAAGCTACTTTGAATAGGCATACTCTTAATATCGTTTTTGTAATATTGTGGGGGGAGTTTGAAGTAGGCAGAAGCCATGATTTCGGATGATTTATTAGTAAATTTTTGTGGAATTAGTATAAAGCGTTAACCATAATTAGGTATCAATGATTAAGGCTTAACTTGTTAATTATTAGTAGCCATTAGTCCTTATTAAGAATTGAGAGAATTAGTAAATTGGGTTGGCAACCTTTTTGTCCTCATTGAGGATTAAGAAATAGTTGAACGAAATTGTACTGTTTCATTCGTTTCATCTTTTAAACTTTAAGAATTGTAGTATTATTTTCTTATCGTCTTTATAATTATAATAATTCTACAATTTAGGTTTTAATTCTAGAATTTTAGGAGTATGAATTTATAAAATGGATGTTACTAGATTCTTTTTCATGCGAGAAATATATATTTGAATAGATTTTGACCACTCGAAAGCTTTACATAAAGGCAAGTTTATTGATTGACTGTTGAGCTTCGGTTTGAGGCTAGTTGAGATTTTCCTTAGAATCATTTTCAAATTTCTTATGTGAATATCTTTTAGGTCTGGGTAATGGGAGTAATGGGAATAGGGGGTCCCGTATAGATGATTGTGACGAGCATCTACGCGGGTAATGGTGTAGATTACCCTCACTTGATAAGTTGATTTGACTTTGAAATTGGTGTCTGATCTGGTTTAAGACACGAAGTGCTTTGCTTGACTTTAGTGATGATTTAGGGTCGGAGTTGTACGCCTTCACATTATGTATTGCTTTTTATATGGGATCGGAGTGCACAACTGCACAATATTATATATATTTTTTGGGATCACAGTGCACACCTACACAATATTATATATATTTTGTGGGATCAGAGTGCATGCCTACACAATATTATATATATTTATTGGGATTGAAGTGCACGCCTACACAGTATATATATTGGGATCGGATTGCATGCCTGCACAGTATATTTATTGGGATCGGAGTGCACGCCTGCACAATATATTGATTGGGATCGGAGTGCACGCTTGCACAATACATGGACCTTGTAAGTCCCCCATGGGTCCTGAACTTGAATCCATTGCTCGGTAGATGTATACACAGCATATGCATTGCATTACATTGCATCGCATTGCATTGATTCATTTGGTTCAGATTGTTAAAGTGTATTTTTTGACCTTGTACTTATCGTATATGTGTTATTTATTTCACCGAATTGAGAAATTCTTGGATTGTGTTATGATATCCGTGTGACTGTTAAACTTAAATATTTAGTTAGATTAAGGTGATTTTACTGAGTGCAGGTTGTATATTTGTTTTTAGATGATTTACATGGTGTCACTCGTCACCACTTTGAATTAGGTTTGGTCGACGATGCTTGCTGAGTACATGTGGTTCTGTACTCACTCTTGCTTTTTCTGCACCCTACGTGCAGGTACAGATCGACGACCAATTGATATTGATTCTCGTAGTTCCTTCTTTGCTAGCATCATTAGAGATTCAAGGTAGCTGCTACTGGCTTTAGAGACTACTGAAATCTCCTTCAGCCTTATTCTTATGCATTTTCTGCATTTTGAAAGACTCAAACTTTCTTTTGGTTCAATATTTTAGTGTCTTGTATTAGTGACTTCCAGACCTGGGATTATCTGCGAATTGATTTTTAGTAGTCTACTAATCTACTTATGAGATTATTCAAGATTGGTTATATTCTTATTTTCTTCCGCTTCTATGAGTTTGAGATGTTTTTCTTGGAATTGGGTTTTTGGCTTACCTATTACGGAGGATAGAATAGGTGCCATCACGGTTCCGAATTTTGGGCCGTGACATTTTTCAAAAGTCTAAAAAAATCTTTCAAATAGACATAGCCAAACACAACTCCAACTCCAACTCCAACTTAAATATTTTTTAGTTTTCATTGCCAAATGCCTACTAAGTGAGTTATTTCTGATCTTAGACTTTGACTTTTGTAGCATTTTAGGGATGAGTTTAATATAATAGTCCCTCTGTCTCAATTTATATGGTATAGTTGAAATTTTAAGATTCAATCTTTTAAATTTTGACCGTGCATTTAGACATGAATTTTAAGTTTTTTAAAATAAGATTTATATATTTCAAAAATCCGTTAAACTTATAATAATTAACAATTTCAAATATTGAAACAGATTAACTAGTATGCACTGTCAGTGCACATAAAAATTACATGGTCAGCTTATTTTTAGTATGCTATTAAGTGTTATCACACCTATTATTAATATTTCAGAGAAGGGCTAAATATATCTTTGTACTGTTGAAAATGTTTTAAGTATACCCTTGCATGCTTTTGATACAAATATAGCCCTTCTATTATACATTCGATCCAAATATTATCCATGTACTATTAAAAATAGTCTAAATATACCATTCCTTATACTTTCGGTTCAAATATAACCCCTTTGTTATACTTCAGCCTAAATATACCCATCATATTATATATTGACACAAGTTTGCCCTTAATTTCAACGGTAGAATACATGGAAAACTCTCAATAAAGTGACCCACCCCCAATTTTTAAGTTTTTGATTTATTTTAGAAACTCACCCGTTTAACCCGTTCCCAATCAGTTTTCTTTGCTTTGAATTATTTTATTTTCTTTTTTATCTTATTCTTCTAATTAAAGACTCCTCTTTTTGTAAACTTATTTCTTGTTTTCAAGACAATTCCTTTGTCCAGTGGAACTCTTTAGGCTAAATACTACGATCAAAATTGTAGAAGGTATTATTTATCAAATAATCCAAAGCACTTCATTTTAGGATCCCAAAGTCTTGCAATGAATATGATTATGCATGCAAGTGATGGACGTTGAAATTGTTTTGTTAATAATTTATAGGGATATGTTGCATCAGTTCTATTGAATTGAACACTAGAAAACATATTAAAAGGAAAAAAGATGGCCCACAGACCATTTCTCTTTGTTAAAACGTGGGGGGTACACCACCATTAAGGGAACAGGTCCCTTAGATGAAAAGTATATTAATAGAACAGTGAACACACTAAAATGCAAAAAATAAAAGAACACAAATATTTACGTGGAAATCTCCTTACTCAAGAAAAGAAAAATCACGATCTGCACTTACAGGCTCTCAAACTCCACTATAATCAAAACTTATCTTGATTACAGACACTATTAGAACTTAAACTCTAAGTTCTTTAAGTTGTAATAACTCTACCACAACCACCTCTTGGCAACTCTGTCACTTGCACTCTCAATATCGATTAACTCTAATCAATAAAACTTAGGTAACCCTACCTAATAAACTCAACAACAATAAAGAAGTTTTAATCTCATATATTGAGTAAATCAGTTACAAAGCAAGACTCAAGAACCCTAAGTATAAGCAGAAAAGATTTAGAAATTGAGCTCTAAGAGTTTTCGCCATCACCAAGAAATTTGCTGATTTGCAAAAACTATGGTGGAAGAAACATCTTTTTGTATTTATCATAGTGTAGAATTGAGGGTTGAATTTTGATTGGACGAGGTTTAAAATCAGGTACGCTGTGCACCTTCACAGTTTGTTGCACTAGCGGATAAAATTGTGCATATGACAACTGGACAATGGTGTGCAAGGGACTTGGTACTCCAATATCATCTAGTCATCATCCAAACACGAGACAAAAATTTCCCTCCTTTTTGATGATGACAAGCCATGTTCTCAATGCATCAAAATTGATTCAGATTTAGAGTAATTATATCTACACCAGCACACAATCAACATTCCCCTATTAGTGGCTACCCTTTTTCTCTCTTATCACACACATCATAACAACATCAATGTGTGTTCCCCCTATCGACATTCCCCCTATTATTAGCACTCCTGCACTCCTATACTAATGGTACCTGGTACCTCCTACCATGGTGACATTAATGATACCAATTTCCCCCTTTTGGCATCATAAAATAAGTAAGAACAGTAAACTAAGATAATAAATTAGCACAATTTGACTAATTCATTTCCATTGGGCAACAATAACATGAATGAACCATTATAAAGTAGGAGAGACAGTTTATAGATACAGATGAAGATTCCATTCTTTGAAAATAGAAATTATTGTACAGTGTAATTAAAATAAACTTAAACTTCTTAATTATGAAAAATCCACTTGAAATAACAAAGGAAACCGATACAAAGTTCTAATAAAAACAAGGGGGCCTTAGGTAGAAGGAGGTTTAGGGGAGAGAAACTTGAGCAACATTTCCATTCTCTCACTCTTTGCAACATGAGAATTCAACATCTGCTTAGTGAGGCCCTTAAATTCTACATTAAACCCTTGAATCTCCTCAGTTTGTGCTGAGACCTTAGTTGGAGCTTTGCATTTTCTTCTGCAAGTGCTTCAGAAGCACATGGTACCTCAGAGGAAAGCTGCTGGTTCTTCATCTTCAAGAGAAAAATCTCTACATCCTTAATATCCAAATTGATCCTCATCTCCTCCATATCTTTGCTTAAGTTTTCCTGAACAACCAACAATTCTGACACTTGGGACATGGTCCCTACTTTCCCCTTTACACTTTCGTTTTCAATTAATGTTGTCATATTGAACATTTGTTTTACTGTTGTAGGAGTTCCTTTTCACCTACAACCCCAAAGTGATCAAATACTTTATTTAGGAAATCATCATAAGGCATACCATATTTTTCTTTCTTCACATGAATAACCTTATACATATACTGCAACATCAAGGCAGGTAGACTGATTAGTTCAAATTTACTGAGGTACTCAATCACATACAAATCCTCAACGTATGCTATTGTCCTCTTCTAATATCTAGGCAGTACTACCTTGTTGACAAAATCAATAAATAGTTGAAACTCACTTTTAAGAAATTTATTTCTCACACCTGCCATTGATGTTCCCCTACCTTTGATGCATCTACCATAAAATTTGTTAAGGGGTGTTGTTATGAAACAGTCCTCACACCAACAATGGGAACATCTAAAATTTTCCCAAATATTTCTTCATCCAATTTTAGTTTCTTTCCTTCAACCAAGGTAGTTAAACTCAACCCAATATTTGAGCACCTCATAGTATTATAAAACTGCCTCACTTTCTCTTTACGAATAGAGAGAAATGGTTCCTCTAGGAGGTGTAACCATATATGATGCCTAACATACTAAACTAACTCTACTATACCATTCAACACCTTATGAGTTCTCAGAATCTCATTTCTTTCTTGTCTAGTCACACCCTTCTCTACTTCCTCTACCTTTCTCTTCTAGAACCACTGTCAGGTTCTACTTTAGTCACTTTTCTCTTTTTGGGACCAGGTCCCACAGTAGATTTATTTTTTTCACAACAATATGATTTTGTTTTATTCTAGTTAGACTCCTAGATTTTGGAGGGGAGACCTTGTCCTTCTTTCATCCTGAACTTCATCACCTTCTCCAATATCTACAACTTAATTTTTATCCTGAATCAAAGTCACTTTCTTCAGCTTTTTTCTCTTAACAATTGCTGACTTATTTCTCTGCATAGAATCCCCTAATAATTTCTTCTCTGTACCCCTTGTTATGTCAGTTAACTTTTATACCAATCTCAACCATTTTCTCATTACCCTTACTACCTTGTTATTTTTGCACTAACCATCCTAGAGGCTGGCCCTCCTCATCAGTTTTCTTATTTTTATTTGGGGAAGGAATAAATTCCCTAACAACCTCATTATCCTTAGGAGATGTATCTCCTATTTTCTCACCAACACTTTGCTCTTCCAGACCAAAGGATCTATCTCTAGGGTTATTTAAGAGAAAAATAAGCTTCTCAGTAACCCAATCCTGACCAGCTAACTAGCTACTGGATGGTTAAACCTTTTCACAGAGAGTGCTTCTTCAAAGACTTACGCAAAAATGGGATTGAACTCAGAAATTATGGGAGAATTGGGTTCGTTCAGAGTTTTGAAAGGGTTAATTTTTTCTGATACTTCTCATGGAATGGGTTCTTTAAGGAACTCAATTTCTATAGGAGAACCAAAATATTGACTTTGGTCAGCTACTATAGCGGTCTCAGAAGAGGGTTCCACTTTATTAGGGATTTATCCTATGGTGGACTCATCCATAGATGTTGGCGAGGAAGATGAGTCAACCACTGGTAGTTTAGGGAAAAGTACAGAGGGAGGAATAGACTCAACATTTTGAGTGGTGTTTGAAAGAGATTCTTCATCAGTTATAGACACTAGTTGGGAAGAGGTCATAGTGGGTGGACTTTTGGATAGGGTTGAAGTGGATTTAATGATTTCAATTTTTTTTGTGGGGCTTAAAGGCAAGTTTGAAGACTAATTTTAAAAAGTGAGTAGAAAAGGGGATTTGATTTTGTATTTAAGGAAAAGGAAGAATTTTAAAGTTTAGGTTTAAAGACTATAAGACGTGTCTGGTCCCAATAGGTACAACTCTTCACATTTTGGGGGATTTGACAACTTTCAGATAGAGAAGGGAAAAGACGCGGCTTTTTCAGACAAAAATTTAAGTAATTTTAAAATACACTTTAATGGTACTAACTTGTGAAAAGGGACCAGGTCACTCCCTTGCTTGAGTGAACCTTTTTATTGTGTCAGTGTCACTTGCCTTCCTCTAAAGTGGATCACCATGCATGTACACCTGCAAAGGTATGGTACTGAGTTAGATCGAAACACACAAATTATATCAAGGATACCTGTCTCCTAATCACATCCAATGGATAGAGGAAAATTGATCCATCAAGTTGGTCAATTCATTTTGATCAAACCTAATCTCGGCCTATTCTTCACCAACTACTTCTTATGAAGAGACTTTGTAAAGATATCAGCTACTTGATCTTCAGCCTAATAGAACTTATGCAAATAACCTCTTTTTCAACATTGTCTCTTAGAAAGTGATGCCTCACATTAATATGCTTTGTACTTTTATGTTGCACTGAATTTTTAGCCATGTTTAGAGCACTTGTATTGTCACACATTAGAGGAATAGTTATCAAAAACAATCCCAAAGTCCTTCAGTTATTGTTTAATCCATAACAATTGAGCATAGAAAGATGCTTTAACCACATATTCAACTTTAGCAATAAATGGTGCAAATGTATTTTGTTTCTTAAAACCTTAGGTAACTAGCGAGGAAATTAGGAAATGAGCCATTCCTGAGGTGCTCTTTTTGTCTATCAGGTACCCAGCATAATAAGTATTAGTATATAAGACCAAAGCTATCTCCAGATGGATATAATAGGACCAGGTCCCCCGTCTCTTTTAGATACATGAGAATTCTCTTTGTAGCCTTTAAATGTGACTCTTTTGGACATTCCTAAAATCTAGCACACATACTGACACTAAACACAATATCTGGTTTGCTTTTAGTGAGTTGTAATAAGGATATAATAATCCCTCTATATATGGTCACATTTATTGATAGACCAGGTACATCATTATCCATCTTTGAACTGGTTCCAATTGGAGTATCAATTGGCTTGGAATATCCCATATTATATTTCTTCAGCAGCTCTTTGATGTATTTTTCCTAACAAATCATTGTCCCTTGAGAGGTCTATTTAACATGTAGGCCTAAGAAGAAGCTCAATTCGCCCATCATGCTCATTTCAAACTCACTTCCCATTAATTTTGCTAATTTTTCACATAGAGATTCAGAAGCTGCTCCAAAGATTATGTCATCAACATAGATCTGCACAATCAATAAGTTATTATCTCTGGAATTTAGAAAGAGAGTATTGTCAATTTTTCCTCCCTTAAAGCCATTTTCCAGAAGAAACTTTGAAATTCTCTCATACTAAACTCTAGGTTTTTGCTTCAAACCATAAAGAGCTTTATCCAGTTTGACCACACGATGTGGGAAGTATGAATCCTCAAAACCTGATAATTGTTTGACATAAACTTCTTCCTTTAAATTTTCATTTAAAAAGGAACTCTTAACATCCATTTGAAATAGTTTGAAACCCATATAAGATGCAAATACAATAAGAATTCTGTAGCTTCCATCCTTGCAATAGAAGCAAAGGTTTCATCATAGTTAATATTTTCTTCCTAATTATATCCTTAAGCAACAAGTTGTGCTTTATTTCTATTGATAATACCATGTTAATCCTACTTGTTTTTGTACACCCATTTTGTCCCAATAATTCTTCTATAAACAGGCTTGGGGACCAGGTGCAAACTTTGCTCCTTTTAATCTGTTGAAGTTATTCTTGCATAGCATTGATCCAATCAGTATTTTTTGGGGCTTCCTTTACATTCTTGGTCTCAATTTGTGATAGGCTAGTTTAGAACGCCATAAAATTCCTGGCCTGAGCTATTGTTTACATTTTTGATTCCAAAGGAGAGGTTAGATTTTTAAGGGGGTGAGAAGATTTATGCTTCTAATGTGATCTTCTTGACTGAGTTTTGTTGGGACCAGGTCCTTGAGTATTTTGAGCAGGTTCTTCTTGACGTTGCTATTCTATATTTGGATTCATTAACCGAGGACCTGATTCACTATCACATTCTTCATCTGCATCTGTATCATTTTGTTCCTGAACCTTAACTTCAGTTGTGACATCCCTTTGAATAGGAATGAACTATTCTATGTAATAATATTTACCTCTAGTAGAATCTTTTAGCTTTCCTAATTCATCAAAGACCATATGTACACTTTCTGCCACATACAGAGTCCTTTTGTTGAAGACTCTATATGCCTTACTTATACAGGAGTAGACAACAAATGCAGCTTCCTCACTTTTTGGAATAAAATTTTCCAAGCTCATTCTTCCCATTGCTTAGAACAAAATATTTGCACCCAAAGGGTCTACAATAGTCAAGTTTTGGCTCTTTGTTGAACAAGTTCATATGGTATTTTATTCAGAAGAGATCTGATCAGGCATCTATTGGTCATATAACAAACAGTATGGATAGCCTCAACTTAAAAACTTTTTGGAATACCACTATCCATGGTCCTGGCAATTTCTATCTATTCTTCCCTTCAACTACTTTATTTTGCTAAGGAGTTTTAGGAGTAGAAAAGTTATGAATGATGCCATTTTCAGTATAGAATCCTTTAACTTGGGAGTTTTCAAACTCAGTTCCATGATCAGATCTGAATCTAATAATTTTTTGCAGTTCAGCTTCAACTGAATTTACTTGGCAAAGACCACTAAAACTTTATAAGTTTCATCCTTAGTTCTTAATAACATTGTCTAGGTGAATTTGGAATAGTCATCTACAATGGCAAACACATCTTTTCCCACCTCTACTTTGGAATTTAACCAGTCCACATAGATCTATGTGCAATAATTCAAGAGGTTTAGTGGTGCTTACCTGCCTCTTCTACTTAAAGGAAGATCTAGTTTATTTTCCTTTGATAGAAGCATCACAAACCTTGTTGTCTAAAAACTGCAACTTTGGAACACCACGAACTAGGTCCTTCGAGATCAATTTGTTCAGTAAAGAGGAACTTACATATGTCCTAACCTTCTGTGCCACGGATCAGTATTTTCACCTTGAGCACTTAAGCAGGTTAATCCACAGTCAGATACAGAGTCTAGATCAGCCACATATATATTCTTGCACCTTTTTCCTATGAGTATAACTTTCCCATACTTCATATTTGATACAGTGCATCCATCAGATAGGAACTTTACTTTATTACTTTTATCACAAATTTGGGACACACTTAGAAGAATATATTTTAAATCATCCACATAATAAACATTCTTAATAGCATGATTTAAGGATTTTCCTATCTTTCCAACACCATGAATATAACCTTTTTTTCTATTTCCAAAAGAGACACCTCCAATTTGAAGTGCCATAAGTAAGAGAAAGGTGTCAGCTCTACCAACCTTATACTTAGAGCATCCACTATCCATGAACCAACTTTGATTGCCTTTTTCTACTCCTACCTGCATACAAAGGTTATTTGTTAGATTTGGGAACCACTTAAGTTTGAGTTCCCAAAAGGAACACAAGGGAGTGATTCCATCTTTCTTAGTCCCACTAGGCAATTTGCTCTTCTTAAAATTTGTCAAAGAATTAGATCCCTGGTGGAAGAACTGCTTCAGTTGAACATATCTAGCACTGTTCATTCAAACTTTAAGCCATCCCTGGAATTTCTCCTTTAAGTGACCATCCCTGCATATTGAGTGCATAAAGTATAGTTGACTTTATTCTTAGAAACAAAGACATGCTTGCCTTAGGACACAGGATTTTGGGTGTTGTAATGATACCCAAGACCTCTACCATTATTATCATGAACCGAACACGGGCCTGGCCATGATGGGTATCTCGAGCCCACCAAGGGATGGAGACCACCCCCTTAGACTTACTTCAAGAGCGCTATAAAAGTAAACAATGGAAGTCAACCAAATAGTAATAAGGAAAAATAAGTAAAATGACAATTCCAAGAATCCAAACAAAAAAACCAACCCACACTTATCCTCAAAAGCCTTAAAACTAGAATACCAGCTAGTCAAGGTATGCCCCCGACATTGATAAAAGAAAGTCCAAATGTACTGAGACAATGAAAAAACTAGGGAAATGATAGGACCTTCCAAAAAATGAAGGCTCACCACTTCACAACAGATCCACAGGAACACCGAATCGCCTAACACTGCACAGGAGCAATAAAAAAATCCTCCAAACCTACATCTTGAAAGGATGCAGCATATGAGGACGGTCAGTGGGGCGAGCACTGGCATGTAACTAAGGGGATAGGGATAAAAGAATGTAATTACCAAAATCCAGTGATAAATCAAATGTACCACATTCATATACATATATATAGGATATCGGGATAGTTAAAAGGTCTATGAATATAAAAGTTTAAAATATTAACCTGAACTATTTAGCTCGCTTATTCCTAAAGGTACCCTGCTGGAAGGGCCCAGTGTATGTTAACCGCATGAACTAAGGGAAAACCTAGGAAGGATAAAGACACCAAGGCTATAACCTTCCCAAAATATATATATTGTGCTCACCTAGCACACGTTCACATGGACTCCCAAAGCTGGTAAATATGGTTTCCAGTGTTGATCCCCCCTGGGACCTACACCTTTATGAGGAGTTACATAATTTTTTTAAGCCCAAATTAAAATAGTTGCACATAAACCAACCATTAACCGAAGAGTTTTTCATTAAGGAATTTACCAACTTGGTATCATCTTCCAATATGCTTCTAAGCTAATTCAATTATGCCAAACCAATTGACATAACCAAACTGAATCCCGAGTCCTATTTAAAATCCAAGCCATGACCAGCAAAGCTATCTAAAACCCATATTTATCCATTTATCCTTTAATGCATTAAAATGGGTTAAAAAAATAAGTTAAATCATGCAATGATCCATATTCAAAATCAAGATTAGAAAGTAGGTTGGGGTTAATTCTATTATCCAGCCAAAATTCCATCAAGTTGGGGAAACCTATGTCTCCCATTCCAACCATTAAAGCAATGCACCAGTTCAACCCCAAAACCATCAATTAAGACATGAATAATCCATTTAAAACATGGGACAAGTAATTTAGGTAAAAACAACTAGAAACCCTCAACCCAATTTCAAACCCATAAATTCAAACCATATAATATTGGTTAAGAATATGCCACAATGTAAAATTCAAGTTTAGAAAAAAAGCAATATGCCAGAAATACAAAGGCAAGCGAAGAGAAATCAAAGTTTGGAGTTTGGATGATAAATTATCTGTAAAACCCTTGAGCTTTCTTGAGTTTATAGTTAGAGAGAAGAAAAATGGTTTTTGACCTTTAAAAGCTAAAGGAAAAGGGGTTCTTTTATGTTTATGAGTCGTGTAAAGGGTCAGAAAGACCAAAAAACCCTCACCCCAAGTGTAAAAAACAAAAACTGGACAAATTTAACATAGAAACATGGCAGAGCCTTATTATAGAGGTTAGCCTCCATGCCATGACCTTATCACGGAGGTTAACCTCTATGGCACACAACTATCGTGAAGGCTTACTACCTTGGGGTCGCAAAATAACCCCGAACCCCTTTTTATGATTTTAAAACTTTCCCAAAACACCCTTTTTAACATCGCTTAACACAATTCAAGTAAAAACTTGACATTACACAAATGGATGGGTCAAATATAAAATGATCAAAATTGTATGGGGTCTCATATTATCCTCTCATTAGGATCATTCATCACCAAATGAGAAGTAAGGATATTTTTAGCATGAAAAATCCAAGATTATATTTGTAATACCCTGTATTTTCATAGCATAATTTGAATCTCAGTACGTGAGTATTCATTTACAAAATTTTTGAATTACCCATTATTTCTCAGTTAGAGCTTACCATTTTATAGGAAATTCAGTCAGCTTTTCAATGATATATAGTTACCCAAATCCAATACCTGGGCGAAGATTTAGAGATATTTTTGTAAAATCATATACCATTTGGTACACCAACGCATCACGGAGACATGCCTAATGGAAATTGTCCGAAACCGGTGAGCCAACGTGATAGGGTTGCATCGCGGTGAACTTTAGGTCTCAACTAGTGTGAGACCGTGATTCCACTATGTTGCGTCAGAGGCCAAATGGCACTTGTCAATTTCCAGTGAGGCTCTGCGATCGTGGCGCGTTGCACCAAGGCCAAAAATTAGGATTTCCAGCTTTTTGTTCCGAGTTTTTAAATTTCTTTAGGGGTATTTGGGTCTTTTTCCACGGCCCTAATTAGCTTAAAACATGAGATTTAACCCCTAAACAACCTAAGTAATCATCATTCATTCAATTTCTTTCAAATTAAAATAGCCCTTTTCTCAAGAACAAATGTCCTAGCTCTCAAATTCAAGGCCAGATCCTAAGAACTCATCGTCAATCCTCTCAAATTCATTAAGCCAGGCATGATAAATGTTCATCCATTGGTTCTTTTTACCCATGGAGTCTAAGTATCCATTTTCAATTGTAAAGTAATGATCTTTTCAAGTTATCTTGATTTTAAATTATGATTAAACCATGAATTTCCATGAATCTTGTTCTATACCATGTTTTAGCGAAACTGATGTCTATTACTATACTCTATATGTTTGAATATTGTTGTCCACTGATTTAATACATGATTTATGATAATGGTGTTGGAATTGTGCTTTACTAAAAGTTTAAACTAATTTCCATACTTGTATACAACATGCATACCAAGTTTTTGACAAAATGCCTATGCATTGACTACCCAAAAACCATAGCTGTTTACTTAGTCACATCTCAATACCTTCAGAATAGCTTCAGATTATATTATGAGCATTAATTGATCAGTCAGTTAAACTCAAAGTAGTTAGAAATCTAGTGTCATTCAGTAGGGAGTAGGACTTAGCACCGAGAGAGTGCAGGGTTGACAACTTTGCTATCAGCTAGGCAGAGTTGTTAGTAGCAGTCCCTATACTCCAGAACTACGTAGCTAGCATAGGATATAAGAAGTCACCAATAAGTTTAGGCTTGACTATCTCACAGGGGTCATCCATCAGTCTAGGCTTGACACCCTTAGTCCTCCGGGATAGTACGTCAGTATAGTTGATCCACACAACCAGTGTTAGTACCCGTGGCATGGTACTAACACCCTTCTAACTGGGGTTATAGGTTGAACCCTAATTAGCTCAAATTGGGGCATGTCGGTTAGATGATACCTCCTACAGTCTTAGTTATAGTTTTAGTCCAGTAATAAATTTAGACACACAGTCTCAGTGTTGTCTAATCAAAGCATACACACATCAGTTATTTTAGTATTTTAGTATGTCAGTTTACAAATCTTATTCAGTTTATATTATATGCTTAGTCATGCATTCCCTATATCTATAGATTTTATATACTCTATTCAGTACCTTATGCTATGCATAGATACTCAGATGAGTACTTATCTATGTTCATGAAACCATGCATATTAGCCTTCTTCATTTAGCTATAAGTACATTCAAAGTACTGATCGCATACCCTTTTATTTTGCTATGATATTTCATATCATAGGTTTTGATAACGCTTAATCTACAGCTCTCGTAGGAGTGTAAAACGGTCGTTGTCAAATATATAACCCAACTGGGTTGGGTATCGATCCCACAGGGAATAGCTTGGCCAAAAAGTAAGCAAAGATTACTAGACTTTTAGTGCAAGTCTCGTAAAAATGGGGAGTTTTATCGTGCAAAATAATGTAAACAAAGTAATAAAGTAAAAATGGAAAATAGCAAAGTAAAAAGAAAGAATGTTTGGTAAGATGTAAAACAATGAGAATTGAGAAGTTGGGGTTATGTCCACCTTATGAGTTGTACGTCTCTATTGGCTATGAGTTATGTGGAATTCAGACATGCATGTGCTTATAGAGAATTGTATTTTATGTTAAATCCAAGCATCTTTCGACCTAAACAAGGACTATTTCACTTTAACTCTTTCGATCTTAAAGCGTATCTAACGGTACAAATTCTCCAAAATGTTAATCCAGTTACGACACTAACTTTTTAATAGGGGATGGGACCCTATTACCTTGACATTATCTCTTTTCCAGACATATAACTTTTCTTTCAAACAAGTTAATGCTATACTGGCGTATTCTATGCGTTTGCAACCACAAAGAATTTAGATTAAGATGAAGAGAATAATGATATAAGCAGCATACGTGTCACGAATTTACAAACTCATAGCAATAGATAGTATCTCATATGGTTTCCATAACCCCAACAGAGAAGTTTAGTTACCCATGAGTGCGAAGGAAATCACAATCGACATTGTTATTATACCACAATAAAGATCTCGTTAGGTATAGGGTGGTAGGCGTTAGACGTGACTTCTTTGCTAAGTAACGTTTCTCTTGTTGCGAAAATTAAGAATTGAATAGATGAATAGAAGAGGAATAAAAAGTAGAATTAATGGAAGAATTAGAAGTAGTAGTGAATTAAAACTAGAATGAATGAAAATCTCTAGCACAATAGGGTATTTACAATACCCATATCCTATTCCTACTAAGCTAATGCATTACTTAAACCAATCCTACTAGGTTAATGTATCATTATCCTAATCCTAATAAGTTACTGCTAGTCCCCAAAGTCTTCAGAATTGCTATTTTTTGCTCGGGACAGATTTTCCATGCGCCACTTTTGGTCCTTGGCGTGTAAGCTTTCCCTTCCTTCTTTCGTGAAGCTTTCTTTGGCGTCAAGTTATCCATAAAATGCTGAATTCTGCATCATTTATACCTGAAAACTTGCTAATCACGTTTGTTAGCTCACTTACAGGAAAAAGGACTCAAAGTGCATGAATTATATAATTTGTTCTCAAAACTTAGCTAAAATATGGGTAAAATATAGCACTATAGGCGTGTAAATTCGCCTATCATCAACACCCCACACTTAAAGCTTTGTTCGTCCTCGAACAAACTATCATGTCCATATAAACATTTACTTAGGGTTTGACAGTAACAACACAAAATATTCATCAAGACAAGCACAACAATTATCAACAAAGAGTAGTTTTCCAATCATTAGTAGAAACAATTTAACCTCCAACATAGACTCGTGATGGTGGTCAACTTATATTCAAAAGTTAAGGCACAAAAAATCATACACGACTTCCCAAAACTCATCAACCATGTGTGTCTCAGCATATGTTACCCATAATCACTCACAAGTATTGTATATATTTCGAACATGGGTATAGGATCATCCTTGCTCTCACTCTCACAAAGAATTCATATGTTGTAACTGATGACCATAGGCTTGCCCTTAGTGTAATGCTCCACTAAATGTCGGAATGCTAAGCGTAGGATCAAATAGGTCTTTATAGGTTGTAATGTAGGCTAAGGGACGGGTAGGACTATTTTGGCCAGAAATAGTGACTATGTTCCTAAGCGCTTTAACACATCACATTATGTCATTATCACTTTTCTTTCAAACAACCTTTCTACTTTCTTTTATTCTACCACCCTTTTTTTTTCACATTTGTTTTTCAATTTTAAACATAACTAACTTTTCAGTTTTCCTTTCCCCTTTTTTTTTCTTTTCATAACACCTCTTATGATAGCCATTCTTTTTCATAACAAATTCAAGCACCATTACATTCTAAAACATCATACTCACCTAATTTCCTCTTATTTTGTCACATGACTTTACACTTTAAAGCACTTAGGAATTTGGATCAAATTATGGTCTTGAAAAAATGGATTAGGCTTACATATGAGGTTGTCAAAGAAAATAGGCTAAAGGGTCAAAGGGGTTAACTAGGATAATGTCCATGGGTAGGTAAAAAGAAGGTAAACAAGTATAGGTTGCCAAAGAAATGCCTAAATCATCTCCTAGACTTGTACTCCTTATTTTCGCTTTACATACATACCAGACAAGTTCTAGCATCAGCACAAACACAGAATATACTATATGCTCACACACACTAGGCACATGGTCGACTTTATTGGGAGTAGTATAGACTCTCGACCCAACAGATGAAGGAATTGAACCACACAATATCACATAGTGAGTCACAATTAGAGCCTAAACGTCTCAATAGTCATGATTTTAGCACAAACTCTTGTTATAATCTCATGCTGCCTATTAGAATAATTTCATGCAAAACTAAGTAAAAAAAAAAATTTTAACTACTAAAAAAATGAAAAAACGAAAAATAACTAGGCTCTAAGCAAAGAAACTAGCTAAGCAAACAAACATAAATGCAAATGCAGATAGAGAAGTATAGCATGCAAATACCAGCACCTCACACTTAGACGGGACGCATTGCCCTCAGTGGAAAGCAAATACGAAGAACCTGGTCAGTCGGACTCCTCCTCTATGTCGGGGGTCATACCCCTTTCGTCGGAATCATCATAGGAGTCGTCGTCATCAGAATTCTCCTCCACGTTGGAGTCTGGCATTCGTCGATCATCATCGGTCGGCATATCATCATCAAGAGGTTCCTCAAAGTATGTACCTACTCCACACATCTCCCTTGTATGCACATTCATTGGATAGTCATGATCCAGCTGTTGGAGCTCTGCAGCAGTTGGAACACGACCTCCGCTCATCATTGAAAACTGAGTCATGCCATAAAGATGGCGAAAGAAACTCTCATCCCGAGCATGTCTCTCTGCCGTAGTAAGGTTGACGCCATTTGTTGATTCAGCATCTTTGACCTTTGTGAGGTCAACCTTCTTCGGGTTGTGTGGGTGTTTATGATCATTCGACTCCTCTTCGATGTCTTTCTTCCTCAAAATTGCAGTCAACAGATTGCCGAAGCTGAAATGGGACCGCTTGTGTAGCCTAGCCTTCCGCATTATAGACCGAATGATTGCCCCAATGTTGATAGGGACATTCGTCATCAATGCATATACCAAGCACACTCTATCTCTTGTTATTTTTGTGTATTGCGTCCCTGGAATGAGGCAAGATTTGACTATGCGCAACCATATCCTTGCTTCTCTATTCAAAGGAGCATATGGGAAGGTGTTGTGTCGTCCGGTGTCTTTATGTCTGCTCCACCTTGCCATGGATTTAGTTCCACAAAGTGTGTGTCGAATTGATCTATATGGAGGTCTACTATACAGCTCTTTGAATGGTGATGGATCGACTGAAGGCAAGCCAAGAAAGGAGTTGAAGAAATCCGCATTAAGTTGTAAAACTTGGCCCGAATCTTGACCTCGCTGCCTGTGGTTTTCGGCGACCAGTTGGCATAAAATTCTCTTGTCAAATCGAGATTACATTCTCCCATGTCTCGGAAGATGAAATCAAGATGTAATGCCATGATCTTGGCCAACATGCGCGGCTCCTTCTTCGCTAGGCTTTCCTTGTTTATCAAGTCCACATGAACATATTTTCTTTCCTTGTTGTTCCTATACCATTCCTTCGCTTCCTCCTCAAGAACCCATTTTATTCCAAACATGCGGCGTGGTAATTGCATCGAAGATGATTCTCCTTGCTCTTTTCTGCCTCTTTTCTTGCCTTTTTGTGAAGTGGTTGCCTTTTCTTTGCCTTGTCTTGCTTTGGGTGCCATTGTACCTGAGACTAAAACAATGTTCATGTTAGCATCATCTCGATGTATACAATCTATAAGCAAGCAGTAGGGGCACCACCCCACACTTAGCTTGTTGGCACAAACTAGTGGAGTGAAAGTGGTCGATTATTCAGACTTCATTGTCATACGTTTTAGGTGCTATATTCCAATCAATAAAATCAGAGCAGTCACACTTCTTGTAATCTTGGCAATACTTTTATGTTTGATATATCAAGACTACTACATATGGATTGAATCAAGGTATAGCATCTAACAATAATCACAACCTCCTATGTCGGTAGGCAACTATAATTCTTATTCCGATGAACAAGTCATTCCAACATGTAAGTATTCAAGTGACAAGATTATACAACTTTTGTGACCATATCAATTCCACAGAAGTATGATAGTGCATCAAAATAAGATTCAAGTTGGAAATAAGTTAAGATCATACTTACGTATTCATTCACCCACTTGGTTGTATCACAATAATTCAATCACATTCAAATCATCAATACTACTTTCAAGATTCTACAATTCATAATGGGCGTAGTAGTGTAGTACTTACAGAATATAAATGAAGAACAAAGTAGTACTTACTTGATTGATGCCTTTGGATGATGTTCTTGTGAAGTAAGAGAGCAAAAGGAAATTTCTTGAGAGGATTTGGGGACTATAGGCGACGCTTAAGCTAGGTTTCCAATGTGTTTTTGGTTCAAGACTAAGTCTCATATTTATAGGAGAAGGTTGGGTGGGGTTTTGACCCATTTAAAATCGGATTTGGAGACAAGAAGTGACCATAGGCGGCGCCTTTTGCTTTGCCTATGCTTGGCATAGGCGGCGCCTTTCACTTTGCATATGAGATTCAGAGACAAAAGGCATTAGCATAGGCGGCGCCTATGCTATGGCATACTTGGGCATGGGCGGCGCCTATGCTATGGCACACTAGATTCCGAGACCTTAGGCCATAGTATAGGCCTTGCCTTGTTCGTGGCCTAGTTTTACCTAGGCCTAGCCTTCTTCGATGCCTATATTTTCATGAGCAATGCTCAATCCATAGACTTTTACTTCTTCATTCCTAACTTACCACCTTTAACATGCAATACGTCCAAATTAAAATTTGAAACTGACCTCCTCGTTTTACACCTCTTTGCACCTACATTTACTCAAAAACAATAAAGACGATTAGAATGATGGGTTGCCTCCCATTAAGCGCCTTAGTTTTGGTCGTGGCACGACTCTTCTTTTTGGATTTTTATTTATCAAAAGAAAATACGTAATAAGACAAAAAATGAAAAACGATGGGTTGCCTCCCATCAAGTGCTTGATTTATGGTCGCGGCACGACATGGCTATCTCGAGTACTTAGACTTCGTCGAGATAAGTGATGGCCATATAGTTTATCGAATCAAGAGGACCGATATATGGTTTTACTTGTTGGCCATTCACCTTGAAGACAACACCATTAGTGTCTTCCAACTCAACTACTCCAGACGAGTAGACTTGGTTAACTTTGTAAGGACCATACCACTTGGACTTTAACTTACCTGGGAATAACTCAGTCTGGAATTGAAGAGAAGTACCATATCATCCTTTTGAAAGTTTCGTCGAACAACCCGCTGATCATGATACTTTTTCATCCGCTCCTTGTAGAGATCCGATCTTTCATAAGCATGTAGACGGAATTCATCCATCTCGTTCAGTTTCTCCAATCTCAGATTCATTGCATCATCCCAGTTCAAATTTAATCATTTCAAAGCCCACAATGCCTTATGCTCAAGCTCAATGGGTAAGTGACAATCCTTCCCATAAAATAGTTGGTACGGGGACATGCTAATTGGTGTTTTGAATGCAGTCCTATAAGCCCATAGTGCATCGTCCAACTTTCGAGACCAATCTGTCCTATTAGCATTTACCGTTTCAGCAAGGATTTGCTTGATCTCTTGGTTGGAAACCTCTACCTGGCCGCTAGTTTGTGGGTGATAAGGTGTGGCTACCTTATGTTGCTTGACACCATATTTTGCCAACACGAATTTGAATAGCTTGTTGCAAAAGTGAGATCCTTCATCGCTTATGATAGTACGTGGTACTCCAAAGCGAGAGAAGATATTTCTCTTCAAGAATGCAACAACATGCTTTCCCTCATTGTCGGCCAATGCTACTGCTTCAACCCATTTCGAGACATAATCTACAGCAACTAGGATGTACTTCATTCCAAACGAATTTACGAATGGACCCATGAAATCAATACCCATACGTCAAAGAGCTCTACTTCAAGGATTTTCGACATGGTCATCTCATGGTGTTTCGAAATAGCACCTTGTCGCTGACACTGGTCGCATCTTCTCACAAAGTCGTAGGCATCTCTGAATATCGAAGGCCAATAATATCCACTTTGCAATACCTTCCTCGCTGTCCGATTACCTGCATGATGTCCCCCAACTTGGGAAGTGTGGCATGCTTCCAATATATCAGGCACCTCTACATGGGATATACATCATCGGATAACACCATCCGTGCATAGTCGAAACAAATATGGCTCATCCCAAAAGTAGTGTTTTACATCATTTATAAACTTCCTCTTTTGATGGTAAGATAAGTTTGCAGGTATCACATTACTCACCATAAAATTTGCAAAGTCGGCATACCATGGTAATCCTTCCATTATTGTCGCTAAGATCTCCTCGTCAGGGAATGTATCATCAATCTCAATTTCAGGCTGTACCACATGCTCGTTCTCGAGCCTAGATAGATGATCAGCCACTTGGTTCTTGCAACCTCTTCTATCTTTAACCTCGAAATCAAATTCTTGCACCAGAAAAACCCATCGAATTAGTGTTGGTTTTGCATCCTTCTTTGTCATTAGATACCTCAGAGCTGCATGGTCTGTATGAACGATCACTCTGGTTCCCAACAGATACGCACAGAACTTCTCAAAAGCATACACAACTGCTAGGAGCTCTTGTTCTGTGATAGTATAGTTCTATTGGGCTTCGTTTAGGACCTTGCTAGCATAGTAGATAGGATGAAATAATTTCTCCTTCCTCTAGCCAAGTACAGCGCCAACAGCAACCCCACTAGCATCACACATGACTTCGAACGGTAGACACCAATCTGGTGCTACCATGATAGGAGCTTCAATGAGTTTTCTTTTGAGGCATTAGAATGCCTTCAAACAATCTTCATTGAAGTCATACTTTGCATCTTTCTCCAAGAGTTTACACAATGGACTCGCAATTTTGGAGAAGTCTTTGATGAACCGCTGATAGAAACCTGCATGACCGAGGAAACTACGAACTACCTTCACTGAAATTGGGGGCGGTAGCTTCTCGATGACTTCAATTTTTTCTCGATCAACCTCAATTCCTCTTTCGGAGATTTTATGCCCAAGAACGATTCCTTCTTTTACCATGAAGTGACACTTTTCCCAATTCAGCACTAGGTTGAATTCTACACATCTTTGCAACGCCATACTTAGGTTTGCCAAGCACGCTTCAAACGATTCACCAACAACTGAAAAGTCGTCCATGAATACCTCCAAAGTATCTTCAACCATATCTGAAAAAATAGACATCATACAATGCTGAAAGGTGGCTGGTGCGTTACATAGCCCGAATGGCATACGTTTGAAGGCAAACGTGCCATATGGACATGTGAATATTGTCTTGTCTTGGTCTTCGGGGTCAATACAAATCTGATTATAGCCTGAATAACCGTCTAAGAAACAAAACCATCCTTTCCCCGCTAATCGATCTTGCATTTGGTCCATGAATGGCATTGGAAAGTGATCTTTGAGTGTCCAAGAATTCAGCTTCCTGTAGTCCATGCATACTCTCCATCCGGTGATGGGTCTGAGTGGAATAAGCTCATTCTTTTCATTCGCGACTACCATCATGCCTCCTTTCTTGGGAACACATTGTACCGGGCTTACCCATGTACTGTCGGAGATTGGATACACAACTCCTGCGTCTAACCACTTAATAATTTCTTTCTTCACCACTTCTTGTATAGGTGTATTGAGACGTCTTTGATGCTCAATGGTGGGAGTGCATTTTTCTTCAAGCTAAATTTTGTGGGTACAAATTCCAGGTGGAATACCAATAATATCCGTGATAGTCCAACCAATGGCTCTTATATTCTTCCGTAGAATAGTAATGAGACCTGCAACTTGTTGCTCACCCAAATCTGCTGCCACAATGACTGGAAGTGTGTTTCCATTTCCTAAGAATGCATACTTTAAATGACTAGGCAGCTCCTTCAATTCTATCGTGGGTGGCTCTTCAATAGATGGCTTCGCTGGTGATGTAGGTCGATTTTTGAGATCAAGGTCCAGCTTCTTGGGGGCATGGCGATATGTCCCTAATCCTGATAGAGCACAAATAACTTCTTCGCAATTTTCAGCATCCTTACTCTCTCCATTCATGAGCACAATCGCCAATGGGTCTTCAATAATTTGTTCTTCTTCAAGTGATTCTTCCTCATCATCAAAGTAAACATCAGCCACCGAGAATTCATTCAGCTCTTTGGGTTGCTTCATTGCTTTGCACACATCAAAGCGAACTACTTCGTCATTTATTCGGAATAAAAGCTCATTAGCTCTCAAATCAATGAGCACACTTCCGGTAGCAAGGAAAGGGCGCCCCAAGATTATGGGAACTTCTGAGTCTGCCTCACAATCCAAAATAACAAAGTCTGCCGGAAAGATGAATGAAGAAACCTTTACCAATACATTACATAGAATACCAACAGGTCGTTTTACTGACCTATCCCCTATTACAAGCCTCATATTGGTTGGAGTAGGATCTCCCAACCCCAACTTTTTATAGATAGATAATGGCATCAAATTGATGCTGGCTCCTAAATCACATAATGCCTTGGAAAAATTCAAAGATCCAACGGTGCAAGGACTAGTGAAAGCACTGGGGTCAGCCTTCTTCTGAACTAGTGATTGGGTAGCGATTGCGCTGCAGTGATGAACGTCATCTTTCAACTCATAGCTGGCTGCCCGCTTCTTTGTCAAAAGATCCTTCATAAATTTCGCATACCCAGGCATTTGTTCAAGTGCCTCTACCAATGGAACATTAATGGTCAGCTGCTTTAGCATAGTCATGAATTTGCAGAACTTTGTATCATCCGCCACTTTCTTCAATCTTTGAGGAAAAGGTAGTGGTGGATAAGGAATTGTTTTATCCATGGCTTTCTTCTCCTCTTGCTTCCGTTTTTTAGCCTTTTCAGGCTGCAACAAACTCGGTGTGACGTCATGGACATCGTGGGTAGCATCTGCGGAATCTTCTCCTTTTGCCTTATCATCGACGTCCGTTACTTCTTCAACCACTTGCTTGCCTTTTGATGAAGTTTCCAGCACCTTACCACTTCGGGTAGTAACAACCATGCATGACCGATCATTCCTTGGGTTTTGGACAGTGTCGCTAGGTAAAGTGCCAGCCTTTCTTTGATTCAATGCTGCTGAAAGTTGGCTCAATTGCTGCTCTATTTTCTTTATTGAAGTGGAGTGTGAGTCAACCAATTGTTTCATTAAGGACAAGTCATTTATTACCTCCGTTACTCCAGCGCTGGTTGCTTCCACTCCTTTTAATAGTTTAGCCATCATCTCTTCCATATTTCCAGAACCGGATGTAGTGGTGTCACGTTTTCCTGGGGGAACGTACAAACCACTTTTGTCATTCTTGTTCTTCCAACTACCTTGGTCCTTGTTTCCAGATTTGTCATAGTAGTTCTGACCTTGGTTTCCTTGGGTATTGCCTAGGAAACCCCCTGATTGTTTAAGTAGTTGGCTTCTTCTTCCGAATCAGATTCGTCTCTTTCTTTTGACGCAACAGCTTTGACTTTTTCGGTCTTCCCTGATAATAGATGCTTTGTAAGAAGATCAACTTGTGGTTTCATGTGCGCCATATCTTGATCACGTTCTTCTTCTCTTCTCCTTTGGTCTGCAGTCATGCCAATAGATAAAGTGGGGCTTGCTACCTCAGAATCCCTGGTATGCCAAGCTCTACTTTGCTTCGTCATCCGATCTAGCATATTGCTTGCCTGACCAAACATGAGGTCCATAAATGATCCTCCAGCCGTATTATCCACCACTGGTTTAGTTATTAAATTCACGGCTCTGTATAGTATCTCCATTAGGTGAACATTAGTCATGTGATGGTTTGGGCACCTCATTAGCTTCGTCTTGAACCTCTCCCATGTTTCATGAAGGGCTTCAGTTGGAAGCTGATGAAAGTTGCTGATTTTGTCTCTCAATTATGCTCTTTTGGAAGGCGGAAAGAATCTTTCTAGGAAAGTGTCTCTCAATTGCCTCCAATTTGTAATAGAATCAGGAGTCAGCCCATTCAACCATAGAGTTGCCTCCCCAGACAGAGACAATGGAAATAAACGTAATCGAATTGCATTCTGACCAACGCCAGGATTGTCAAACGACTTGCATGTAGAAATAAAGTTGATGAGATGCATATTCGGATCATCGCCTGCTAGTCCACCAAATAATCCTTTGAGTTGCAATAGCTGAATCATGGTGCTCGTGATGTTGAACTTGGCTCCGGGCGCTAGTGGTGGAGGAATTATGTCTCTGTAGCTCTGGCTCCATCAAGATCATCATCATCCTCGTCGAAAGCTGGTTGCATAGCTCGGCGTTCAGGCCTAAACCTAGCTTGACGATCTCTTCTGTTGGCAGGTGTTGCGATCTCAGTAGCATGCCTAGGGTTTAGTAACTCATCATCACCTAGGTCCTCATCGTCGGGATTTATTGCTTGCCCAGGGTTGTCAATATTTTGTTGATGCACTTGAGCGGCGGCAAGAGCAGCTAGTCTCGCCTATTCCTGTTGAGCAGCCATCCTTTTAATTTCGTGTTGTGCCTCCATTCTGCCAATACGTTGTGGTTCAGGATTCATAGGTAATAACGGTTGACCAGAACTTCGAGTATGGGGCATGCACTGAATAAAAACCTGCAGAAAACAAAAACAAAAACTAAAAGTAAAAGTACGAGAATCTTTGACCAAAGGGTCTAGTAATTATCACAAACTTAATTGACACTTGTATTCCCTGGCAACGGCGCCAATTTTTGATAACGCTCAATCTACAGCTCTCGTAGGAGTGCAAAGCGGTCGTTGTCAAATATATAACCTAACTGGGTTGGGTATCGATCCCACAGGGAATAGCTTGGCCAACAAGTAAGCAAAGATTACTAGACTTTTAGTGCAAGTCTCGTAAAAAGGGGGAGTTTTATCGTGCAAAATAATGTAAACAAAGTAATAAAGTAAAAACGAAAAATAGCAAAGTAAAAAGAAAGAATGTTTGGTAAGATGTAAAACAATGAGAATTGAGAAGTTGGGGTTATGTCCACCTTATGAGTTGTACGTCTCTATTGGCTATGAGTTATGTGGAATTCAGACATGCATGTACTTATAGAGAATTGTATTCTATGGTAAATCCAAGCGTCTTTCGAACTAAACAAGGACTATTTCACTTTAACTCTTTCGAGCTTAAAGCGTATCTAACGGTACAAATTCTCCAAGAGGTTAATCCAGTTACGACACTAACTTTTTAATAGGGTATGGGACCCTATTACCTTGACATTATCTCTTTTCCAGACATATAACTTTTCTTTCGAACAAGTTAATGCTATACTGGCGTATTCTATGCGTTTGCAACCACAAAGAATTTAGATTAAGATGAAGAGAATAATGATATAAGCAGCATACGTGTCACGAATTCACAAACTCATAGCAATAGATAGTATCTCATATGGCTTCCATAACCCCAACAGAGAAGTTTAGTTACCTATGAGTGCGAAGGAAATCACAATCGACATTGTTATTATACCACAATAAAGATCTCGTTAGGTATAGGGTGGTAGGCATTAGACGTGACTTCTTTGCTAAGTAACGTTTCTCTTGTTGCAAAAATTAAGAATTGAATAGATGAATAGAAGAGGAATAAAAAGTAGAATTAATGGAAGAATTAGAAGTAGTAGTGAATTAAAACTAGAATGAATGAAAATCTCTAGCACAATAGGGTATTTATAATACCCATATCCTATTCCTACTAAGCTAATGCATTACTTAACCCAATCCTACTAGGTTAATGTGTCATTATCCAAATCCTAATAAGTTACTGCTAGTCTCCAAAGTCTTCAGAATTGTTGTTTTTGTTTGGGACAGATTTTCCATGCGCCACTTTTGGTCCTTGGCGTGTAAGCTTTCCCTTCCTTCTTTCGTGAAGCTTTCTTTGGCATCAAGTTATCCATAAAATGCTGAATTCTACATCATTTATACCTGAAAACTTGCTAATCATGTTTGTTAGCTCACTTACAGGAAAAAGGACTAAAAGTGCATGAATTATATAATTTGTTCTCAAAACTTAGCTAAAATATGGGTAAAATATAGCACTATAGGTGTGTAAATTCTCCTATCATCAGGTTCAAACATCCAATTCCTAGATCATACTTAGACTTCTCAGGCTTTCAGCAGTAGCAGTGGTGAGTCCTCATATTTTGAGGACATATGACTTTATTTCATGCTTTCAGTCTAGTAGTTAGTTGGAGTTAGTTGGGGCCTATCCCATTAGCCTTAGTTTTGACTTTTCCAGATTGTTTAGATGGGTTTGTTGTGTACTGTGATACATCCAGAGTAGGTTTGGGTTATGTCCTCATGCATAGAGGTAAGGTTATAACCTAGGCCTCTAGACAGCTTAAGCTCTATGAAAAGAATTATCCTACCCATGATTTTGAGCTAGCAGTTGTAGTGTTTGCCTTAAAGATTTAGAGGCATTACTTGTATTGGGTGCATGTTGCTATGTTTATAGATCACAAAAGCTTGCAGTATGTGTTCTCTCAGGAAGATTTAAATTTGCATCAGAGGAAATGGTTAGAACTTCTGAAAGATTATGATATGAGTATTCTGTATCATCGGGCAAGCCCAATGTAGTGGAAGATGCCCTCAGTAGATTATCGATAGGTAGTGTTGCTCATGTTGAAGATGATAAGAAAAAGTTAGTTCAGAAAGTTCATCAGTCGATTCAGTAGAGGGTAGTGTGTGGGTACAGAGTAGTGCCAAATCATCTCTAGTTTTTGACGTAAAGGAAAAATAGGATAGCGATCCCAATCTAGTGAAGCCAAAAGAGTCATTTAGAGACCAGCAAGTAGAGGTTTTCTCCCAAGGGGGATATGGCGTGCTGCATTGTCAGGGTCGACTATGTGTGCATGGTGTAGATGACTTGAGGCATTGAATTCTTACAGAAGCGCATGGCGTGCGCTACTCTATTCATCCAAGGCCCACAAAGATGTACCGTAATTTATGGGAGATCTATTGGTGAAGTCAGATGAAGAGGGAGATTATAGAATTTATAGCAAAGTGCTCTACGTGTCAGCAGGTTAATATTGAGCACCAGAAGCCTAGTGGGTCCATGCAGGAGTTCACTATTCCTACGTGGAAATAGGAAGAAGTGGACATGGATTTTGTGATGGGTTTGCCCCGTACTAATCATCAACATAATTTTATATGGATTATCGTAGACAGGATGACCAAATCAGCTCATTTCTTGCCATTCCATACCTTCTATTCAACCGAGGACTACACCAAACTCTATAGCAGAGATTTGGTCAAGTTACACAGAGTCCCATTATCCATTATCTCAGATAGAGGTACCTAGTTTACCTCTTACTTCTGGAAAGCATTCTAAAAGGGTCTTGGTACCCAGGTTCACCTTAGTACAGCCTTCCACCCTCAGACAGATGGTCAAGAAGAAAGGATCATTTAGACTCTGGAAGATATGTTAAGAGCATGCATTATTGATTTTATAGGTAGTTGGGATGACCACTTTCCTTTGATCAAATTTTCATACAATATCAGCTATCACTCCAGTATTCAGATGGCTCCATTTAAGGCTCTCTATGGTAGGATATGTAGATCTCTAATTGGTTGGTTTCAAGTAGGTAAGGCTACGTTGGTAGGGCTTGACTTAGTGTTTGATACCTTAGACAAAGTTCAACTGATCAGAGAAAGACTTAGGGCTGCCAAGAGCCGACAAAAATCATATGCAGATGTAAGGAGAAAAGATCTCGAGTTTGAGGTTGATGATTTTATGTACTTGAAAATCTCTCCCATGAAGGGAGTGAAGAGGTTCGGCAAGAAAGGAAAACTTAGTCCTCAATATGTCGGTCCTTACAGAATTCTCAGTTATTTTGGAAAGTTATCTTACGAGCTTGAGTTGCCTTCAGATCTAGCTTTAGTACACCCTGTGTTCCATGTTTCGTTGTTGAAAAAGTGTATTAGTGACCCAGCTGTAGTTGTTCCCTTAGAAAGTGTAGATGTTTAGAACAGTCTCTCCTATAAGGAAGTTCCAGTCGAAATTCTTGACCATCAAGTTAGCATACTAAGGAACAATGAAGTTCCACTAGTCAAAGTTCTTTGGCGAATCTGTCCATTGAGGGAGCCACTTGGGAAGCAGAAGCAGATATGGGGACCAAGTACCCTCATCTTTTCTTTGTAAACTCAGATTCAGTTCAAGGTATTAATCTTCTTAATATTTCTCTTTATCATGCTCAAATTTAGTTGCATATCATGTTCATGTCATTCATGCATTTACATACCTAGTTCAGTAATAAATCACGTCTCAGACCCAGTCATTAGACTATGTTTTCATCACTTATATTCAGTAAATTCTCTTAGTTCCTTGGTTCTTCCAGTATAGCTAGTCTCATTCAAGGACGAATGATCTCAAGGGGGAGATATTGTAATACCCTATATTTCCCTAGCATAATTTGAATCTGATTACGGGAGTATTCATTTATAAAATTTTCAAAATACTCATTATTTCTCAGTTTAGAGATTAACATTCAAAAGGAAATTCAGTCAGCTATCCAATGATATATAGTTCACCCAAATCCGATACCCGAACGAAGAGTTTGAGTCATTTCTGTAAAATAGTGTTCCATTTGATACACCAATGCGTCACGGAGACATGCCAAATGGCAATTGTCCGAAACCAGTGAGGCAACATGAAAGGGCCGCGTTGCAGTGAAATTTTAGGTATCAACCAGTGGGAGACCGCAATTCCACCTCATCGCACCAATGGCCAAAATGGCACTCATCAATTTCCAGTGAGGCTTCGTGATCCTGGTGCGTTATGCCAAGGCCAAAAATTAGGATTTCCAGCTTTCAGTTTTGAGTTTTTAAATTTCTTTAGGGGTAACTGGGTCTTTTCCCCCGATCCTAATTAGACTAAAACACGAGATTTAACCCCTAAACAACCTAAGTAATCATCATTCATTCAATTTCTCTCAAATTAAAATGGTCATTTTCTCAAGAACAAACGCCCTAACTCTCAAATTCAAGATTAGATCCCAAGAACTCACCGTCAATCCTCTCAAATTCATTAACCCAGGCATGTTAAATGTTTATCCATGGGTTCTTTTCACCCATGGATTCTAAGTATCCATTTTCAATTGTAAAGTTATGATCTTTTCATGTTATCTTGATTTTAAATTATGATTAAACCATGAATTTCCATGAATCTTGTTCTATAACATGTTTTAGGAAAATTGACATCTATTACTACACTCCATATGTTTGAATATTGTTGTCCACTGATTCAATTCATGATTTGTGATAATGGTGTTGAAATTGTTCTTTACTACAAGCTTTAAACTAATTCCTATGCTTGATGTACACCATGAATACCAAGTGTTCGATAAAACTTCTATAAGAATGAATATTTGATAAAGGCTTGCATGTTAAGTCCTCTAAGCTTAAGTATCATGTTACTATTATTGCTTTTGAGTCCTTGGGGTATTGAATACCCGAAAACCATAGATGATTACTTAGTCACATCTCTGTACCTTCAAAATAACTTCAGATTATATTATGATCATTACTAGATCAGTCAGTTAAAATCAGAGTAGTGTCATTCAGTTGGGAGAAGGACTTAGCACCGAGCGAGTACAGGAATGATGACTTCCCCATCAGATAGGCAGAGTCGTTAGTAGTAGTCCCTGTACTCCAGAACTATATAGCCAGTGTAGGATATAAAAATTCACCCGTCAATTTAGGTTTTACTATCTTGTATGGGTCACCCGTCAGTCTAGGTTTGACACTCTTAGTCCTCCGGGACAGTACTTCAGTATAGTGGATCCACATAGCCAGCGTTAGTACCTATGGCATGGTACTAACACCCTTCCAACTGGGGTTACAGGTTGGACCCCAATTAGTTCAAATTGGGTATATCGGTTGGATGATACCTCCCACAGTCTCAAATACAGTTTCAGTCCAGTAATAAGTTTAGACACACAGTCTCAGTGTTGTTTGATCAAAGCATACAGATATCAGTTATTTCAGTATTTCAGTATGTCAGTTTATAGATCTTATTCAGTTTATATTATATGCTTGGAAATGCATCCCCTGTATCTATAGATTTTATATACTCTATTCAGTACCTTATGTTATGCATACATGCTCAGAAGATTACTTATCCATGTTCATGAAACCATGCATATTAGCCTACCTCATTTAGCTACCAGTACATTCAAAGTACTGATGGCATACCCTTTTCTTGCGCTACGATATTTCATATCATAGGTTTGGACGTCCAATTCCCGGATCGCGCTTAGACTTCTCAGGATTTCAGCAGTAGAAGTGGTGAGTCCTCATATTTCAAAGACATATTACTTTATTTCATGCTTTCAGTCTAGTATTTAGTTGGAGTTAGTTGGGTCCTGTCCCATCAACTCCCATTCAGTCAGTTTAGAGGCTTTTTGGACATGTCAGTTAGTTATTCAGTTTATCAGTATTTTATAAGATTCAGACAATTATTTTCTCCAAATTCTTATTTCAGTATTGATACAGTGATAAAACCTTACGTCTTATCAGTTGTTCTTCTGCATTATTATTTTTTATTTTATTATTATTCAATCCTCACAGCAGGTACGAGCTCATGGGCTAGCTTGCGGTCTTTTGGGACTGTGAGCACCGTGTGACACCCAGGGTGCATTCTCGGGGCCTTATAGTATTAGAACACAAGGAAAAGTTCTAAAAATGATACGAGGGAAATGAAATTCATACCTTAAGCACATTTTTCCAACCCGAGGAACAACAACGGGGTACTTGACTTTCATATTTTTTTCAACTTCCCATGCAACCTCTTCTACCTTTAGATTTCTCCAAAGAACCTTCACTGTTCCTACATCCTTGGTCCTCAATCTATGAACTTGCCTCTCTAATTTTTCCAATGGGACCTCCTCATAAGACAAGGAATCCATGATACCAACATCCTCAATAGGCACAAAAAGGGTCACCCACAGACTCTTTCAACATGGACATATGAAACACGAGATGAATCAAAGCCAAATTCGTGGGTAAATCTAACTCATAAGCAATATTCCCAATCCTTCTAAAAATCTGGTACGTACTAATATAATGGGGACTGATCTTCCCCATTTTCCCAAATCTCTTGACTCCTTTCATAGGAGACACCTTCAAGAATAGCCAATCACTTCGATCTCTAACTCCATTCGCCTCATATCCACATAAGACTTTGGTGACTTTGAGCAGTCTTAAATCTTTCCCTACTCACCTTCACCTTATCCATGGACTGGTGAACCAAGTCAGGACCAAGAAATCTAGTCTCACCTACCTCAAACCATCCAATAGAAGACCTGCACCTCCTACCATAAAGAGACTCAAAAGGTGCCATTTGGATGCTAAAATAATAACTATTGTTATAAGCAAATTCAATAAGAGGTAAATGGTCAATCCAACTTCCATTAAAATCAATCACATAGGCCCTTATCATATACTTCAAAGTTTGAATAGTCCACTCTGCTTTTCTATCCATTTGGGAGTGAAAGCGGTGTTAAAGTTCACCTGAGTACCCAAACCTTTCTAAAACAAATACCATAAGTGAGAAGAAATCAGTGTACCTCAGTATGAAATAATAAACACAGGTGCCCCATGCAACTTTACTATCTCCTGAATGAACAACTTAACATAATCCGCTCCTGAGTAGTTAGTCCTCACAGGTAACAAGTGAGCAGACTTTTTCATTCTGTCCATAGTGACCCAAATAGAATCATACTAATTGTGAAACCATGAAAGACCTGTAATAATGTCTATATTGATCATCTCCCACTTCCACATGGGCAAATCTATCTGTTGAGACATGCCACCATGCCTCAAATTCTCATCCTTAACTTGTTGACAAACCATACACTTATCCACAAAGTTATAACTAGACTCAAGTCAAAATCCTTTCTCGCAGCCCATCTAAATCAGGAACACACAACCTTTCTTGAGATCTCAAGATGCCATCTTGACCAATCTCAAAAGTTATAACTTTTTGATAACCCATATCATCCTTGTTTTGTATAAGTATGGTATCCAAAACTTATTTCTCATTGAACTCAGTACCAAGAGACGACTTAACCACTTTCTTAACACTCACTCCTCCATCCCCGGTGTCCAAAAAATGAAAGCCAACTTGTGAATATCCTTTACCAATCCTCTTTTCTCTTCCTTAATGTGAGACAAGATCCCTTTAGACATATTTTTAAGAGCATCAACAACAAAATTAGTTTTACCTGGATGGTAATAAAAAACCTATCATAATCCTTAAGAAATTCGAGCCACCATCTCTACCTGAGATTTAATTCCTTTTGTGTAAACACATACTGAGAGATTTTATGGTTTGAATAAATATCCACCTGCACCACATACAAATAATGGCATTAAATCTTTAAAGCAAAATCCACAGCCTCTAACTCTAGATCGTGAGTCGGGTAATTCCTCTCATGAACCTCAAGGTATCTAGAAGCATAGGCCACAAACTTACCATGTTGCATTAAAACACAACCCAATCCCACATAGGATGCATTACAATACACAACAAAACCATCAGTATCCTCGGGTAGGGTCAAAATAATTGCAAAAGTTAACTTATTCTTCAACTTCTCAAAACTATCTTCACAAGCATCGAATTACAAAAACTTAACCTTTTCTTGAGTTAACTTTGTCAATTGAGTGGCAATAAATGAAAAAATCTTCACAAACCTCCTATTATACCCAACCAAGCCCAAGAAGTTCCTAATATCGGTTGGAGTCATGGGTCTAGGCCATATTTTAACTGCCTCAACTTTCTAGGAATCCACTTTTATCCCTTCACTAGAAATAACATGCTCGAAGAAGGTCACAACACTAAGCCAAAATTCATACTTAGAAAATTTTGCATATAACTTTTAATCCTTAAGAGTCTGGAAAACAATTTAGAGGTGATTGGCATGATCCTCATCACTTTTGGAGTACACCAAGATGTCATTAATGAAGACTATAACAAAAAAATCCAAAAACTGCTTTAAAAACTCAATTCATAAGATCCATGAAAGCAGTCAGAGCATTAGACAACCTAAATGAGATAACCAAAATCTTATAATAGCCATATCGAGTTCGAAAAGTAGTCTTAGGAATATCAACCTCTCTAATTTTCAACTGATGGTAGTGTTGAAACCCTTGGGGGTTGCACCATATAGTGTGGGACCTGGTCCCTCAAAGTTAGTCACAAACAATGGAACATTAAAGCAACTATAAGGTGCTGGAAAGATAAAGGCAGTAGAAAAAGGTAAGAACTCAAGATTTTTACGTGGAAACCTAGAAAGGGAAAAACCATTGCTTGCCCTTAAAAGCACCAAGGAAATTCACTATAATTAATCTCCTGATTATAGTCTAGATTTTAGCCTACCTCTAGGCTCTTTTCGCTAGTAGAAAGTCTACTATAAGCTCATCTTGGTAAACTACCAAGGACCTCTCTACTGATTACTTTTAATCAACAACTAGCTTAGGTAACTCTACCTAAAACCTTAAAAAAGAAACACTACTCTTATAGCATGAGTAGTTCGATTATGAATCAGTACTCACTCAAAAACAATTTTAGTTTGAGCTTACGTAGAAGGCTAAGAACTTGAGCAGTGATGAAATGGGGTTTTCCTGCCTTTCTTTTCACTCTTTAGTATTTGCAAAAACCATTTGATAAAAATGATTTTCTTTTCTTTTATAGATGAGTGATTATTAGGGATAAAATATCATTGGAACAGCTGTCCAAGTTGGTATAAAATAGCATCGACAAATTTGTTACATAAAAGGATAAAATTGTGCAGTTGACACGTGCCAGCTTTACTGTACGTTGCACATCCAGGGACCTAGTCCCCTACAGTTTAGCTGCTCATCATTAAAACTACATATAATAATTTCCCCCTTTTTGATGATACCAAACCAAACCATACAATTTGAGCACCAATGCACATTCATCACATTTAATAAGAGTGATTACCACCTGAAGATAAATGTTCCCCCTATAATCATACTTCTTCCTTCACCATGCAACACAGGGAGCTGGTCCCTTGATGTCATTTACAAGAAAACTTTCCCCTACGATTATGCACCTTTAGTTGTATCTACATTTCCCCTGTCATTATGCTACCATTCTTCTGCACCATATGAGCACACATATTTACACACCAGGTCCTTATATATGAAGTCATTATTCCCTCTTTTGGCATCATTGAAAAGAAGTGACAGTAAACCCTAAGTAAAAATAATTGCAAGATAATTAACTCATGGCCATTAGGACAACACAAACACGATGAACAACTCAATGTAAAGAAAACAAATGAATTTCACGAGTAGAATTCATTCATTCATAAATAGATATTAGTACTAGTACAATCATACCAAAATAATACAACAAATAACTATCTTTAAAAGAGAATACAAGATTGAAATTGACACAATATTGGTTAGAGGACTTGGGCAATAGGACTTGGGTTGAGGTAGGTTTGAGGGAAAGGTACTTAAGAAACATCTCCATCCTTGAATTTCCAGCATTGTGAGCATCTAACAACTATTTGGTGAGATCCTTCACTTCATCATTTAGTTTTGAATTTCGCCAATCAGTCCAGCCACTCTTCCCTGGAGGTTTGCATTTTCAGTTGCAAGTTTGTTAGAGTTACCTGGTCCTTCAGATGACAACTTTTGTATTTGCGACTTCAGATGCACTATATCAACACCTTTAGCATACAATATAATCCTTAACTCTTCTATTTCCTTTCATAACCTTTATTGAACAACTAACAACTCAGATACTTGAGACACAAAACCAACTTTGCCTTTAATACATTTATTCTCTAGAAAGATTATTAGGCTGATCATTTGCTTTGTTATTCCAGGTGTTCCTTTAGTTCTAGTCGTGCCAAAATGTTTGAAGACCCTCTTTAGAAAGTATTCATAGGGCATTTTATGTCTCCCATCTTTCTTAAGAATTACCTTCTTCATGTGTTCAATCATAAGAGCAGGCAGACTGATCAATTTAAAATTACTTAGGCATTCTATCAAGAATAGATCATCCCCAGATACGATGGTAGTTTTCCCTAATCTCCACTTAGGAATTTGTTGATAAATTCAAATACCAGGTGGAACTCACATTTACGGAACTTCTTTTTCACTGCTGCTCTAGATGTTTCTCCCATCTTATAGGCATTTATTATAAACTCAGCTGTGAGTTGGTGCTTTACAACAGTCTAGACTCTAATAGCTAGTACATCTAAGATTTCTCCCAATATTTCTTCATCCAAATAGATAGACTTTACTTGCACCTGTACAGACAAGCTTACCCATCTTTTAAGAGATCCATAAAATAGTAAAATTCTCTAACCTCATTCCTAAAAACCATGGAGTTTGATTCTTTAAAATAGTGTAATCAGCCTTGATACCTAACATATTTGACCAATTCAATCATCACAGGTTTTTCATAAATTTTGGGATTAAATATTCTTCCTGATAATACCTTTTGTGTTCTCAGATTCCCAATCCTTCTTTCTCTGGTCATGTCATTCTTTTGTTTATTTCTTTTCTTTCTTTTGGGCTCACTACTTGTTTCTCCTTTATCATCAGTTGTTCTTTTCATAAGACCTGGTCCCTCAGAGTTTTTTCTTTTCTTGAAAGTTATCTGTTTCTGCCTCACTCTAGAGGAGCTACCAGATTTGATATGAAGGAACTAGTCTCTCAATTATAATATCATCATTTCTTCCCTTTTTGATAGCAATAATACCCCTTTAATTAAATTTCTCTCCTATATCAATCTCTATAACTTTAGTATTTCTAATTTTTTTCTATTTCTCCCGAGTTTCTTCACAGGCTATTTCAGAGGTACTTTGTCCTCAATCTCTTCATTCTCCTTATTTGGAGGTAACAATATATCTTTTCTCACATTTACTTTATCAAAATCGCAAAGCTTCTATTCAATTCCATCAACTGAGTTTTCTATGTTATCACAAGCTAGCAGTTGTGGGTTCTCAGTTACCCAGTTCTCTCTAGTGAAAAGATTAACTCTTTTAACAGGATTTTATTTGTCAAACAACTGACAAGAGATTTCTTGAGTCTGAGTATGTAGGATAATCTGGTGCTTGTTATGTTTAAGAAATTCAATTTTTTGGATTTTTCAGATGGCACAGGAAATTAGAGGTTTTTCGGTGAAAAAGTTTCTTGTTCTATTGATGACCTAGACCCTTGTTTTGAATTTTCTATCATGATTTCTTGAGAATGAACTTCTAAGTTTAAGGATATTTTAGTGAAATCTAACTCAACTATGGGTTTTGGATTTCCTACAGAGTTTGAAGAGATAATGACATCATTAATTTAATTTGAGAAAAAGTGATGAACCACTTTAGTTAAGGGATGATTGTTGATTTAGGAAAATGAATAGGATTAGTTGAGGTATATTTGACAAAAAAGAATGATTTAGCAATTTTAATGATGAACAATGTCTTTAAACGAAGTTTCTTTTGAACTGATATGTCTGAATCTAATAAGTGTGACTCTTCGTCTTACAAGAGATTTGATAGTTTAGAGAAGAGAAAGATTCATGGCTTTTCAGATAGTATTTTGTGATTACTTAGGAATTTTGTATGTACTAACCCGAGAGATAGGACAAGGTTTTTCTCAGGTTAAATGACTTCTGAACTTGTGCAGCTTTAGTTGTTCTCCTTTTAAGTTGTCCCCATAGGTGTATCCTGCAATGATATGGAGCTGAGTTAGATTAATCATGCACCTACATTACTATGGATACATGTCTCCTGATAATAGCTAAGTTTTTTAGGAGTGATATTGACTCAGATGCTGGTTCAGGGCATTTTGATCAAGCTCAGTTCTAATTTTTACTAGATTTTTACTTCCCTTATAGTGCCTCAGGTTTTCTTTAAGATGAGTTTCTTTTGGACCATGTCCCTTGAAATTATCTTTTTTTTTTTACATTGAGACACCTCTATCTTAAAGTGTCTTAAGAGAGAGAGAACACAACCAGTCCTTTCATAATTTATCTTTAAAGCCTTTCAATTAACGTGATATTCCTGACTGCCATCCTATTCCCATACCTGGAATCATGATCACGAGTTAGATTTGGGAAACCACTTGATCTTGAGTTCCCAGTACAAATACAATGGCGTGATAAGATTCTTCTTAGCCCATCTAGGCAGTGATAGCTTTCTTTTTCTCCTTTTCAAAGATTTAAAGCCCTCAAAAAGTGTATTCTCCTACTTAATTCATTCAGTACTCCTCATTCTAGCCTTATGCCAATGCTGATATCCCCTTTTAAAAAGTCAATCTCTTTCATAGTGAGTACACTTGAGTTCATACTCTTGCTTCCAACGTAATGAGAAATCTTTCCTTTTGACTCAACAGGTTGAATATTTCCTTGATAGCCCATCCCTCCATCATCATCAACACCCTGACTCAGTAGATTAGAAAGGATCCTTGAAGAAGCAGTCCATTTAGGAGATTTCAATTTTTTTTAAAATAGACTAGGTCCCTCTCTAACTCTTTATTCCTATGGAGTGCTGGCATATGCTTTTCTTGAGAATCCTTTAATTTTTTTCAAGATCAATTTAAAACTGTGAAGCTTCTCTTTTTTCTTTGTCATTCGAGTCATCCACCTTCTCCAGTGGCTCATACAACTTAGATTTTTATATTTCAATTTAATAACTATTTTTTTATCTTAAGATATCTTGAGGGTTAAGGCAATCAATTTTAGTTCTTGATCTTCAGCTTTCTCCTCTAGAACATTTTTTTGGCGGTTAAAGCTTCCTTATCTTATTAACAGAATAGTGATATAGATTTTCTTTAATATCATAGAGTGTTACCTCATTTTCCTTTTCACCTTCTATGTTTGCCAAGAAAGCAAACAAGGAATTATAGATAACTGAACTGTCTTCCACTGCTAGCATAGATCTACCTCCAGTCTTCTAATCTTTATCTGGACTACTGGAAGAGTCTCTCAATACTACCAGTGTTTGCTTTTCAGCATACTTAACTGCTGCTTTCCTCCTTGAATTTTCAGGATTTTGATTACTCTTTTGTATTTGGTAATTTTTCATGAATGCTTTAGAGCAACCATCTTTGTGACAACCTTGAATCTTACCATTCCCTTTGCTAAGATGACCACTCCTTTATATAGCTCTAATAATTTTTGTTGCAAAAAGTGCAACGTTGGTGTCTTCTTCACGTAGGTCAGACTCTAAAGCTTTCAAGGTCAGGTATCTCTCCTTCTTGCTTTCTTTATATCCACCCCTAGTTTAGTTATAGCAGCCATAATGACCAGAACACTCTAGGTATGAAGCTTTAAGAGTGAACCCACTTAGATACCAATTATTGGAACCCTTGGGGGTTGCACCACATAGTAAGGGACCTGGTCCCTCAAAGTCAGTCATAAGCGATAGAACAGTAAAGCAACTATGAGGTGTTGGAAAGATAAAGGAAGTGTAGGAAGGTAAGAACAAAAGATTTTTACGTGGAAAACCAGAAAGGGATAAACCATGGCTTTCCCTCACAAACACTAAAGAAATCTTCTATAATCTACCTCCTACAGTCTAGTTTTAGCCTATCTCTAGGATCCTTTCGCTAGTAGCAACTCTATTACACGCTCATATTGGTAACTCTACCAAGGCTCTCTCTACAATCCTTCCCATAAAATAGTTGGTACGGGGACATGCTAATTGGAGTTTGATCCATAAAATAGTAAAATTCTCTAACCTCATTCCTAAAAACCATGGAGTTTGATTCTTTAAAATAGTGTAATCAGCCTTGATACCTAACATATTTGACCAATTCAATCATCACAGGTTTTTCATAAATTTTGGGATTAAATATTCTTCCTGATAATACCTTTTGTGTTCTCAGATTCCCAATCCTTCTTTCTCTGGTCATGTCATTCTTTTGTTTATTTCTTTTCTTTCTTTTGGGCTCACTACTTGTTTCTCCTTTATCATCAGTTGTTCTTTTCATAAGACCTGGTCCCTCAGAGTTTTTTCTTTTCTTGAAAGTTATCTGTTTCTGCCTCACTCTAGAGGAGCTACCAGATTTGATATGAAGGAACTGGTCTCTCAATTATAATATCATCATTTCTTCCCTTTTTGATAGCAATAATACCCCTTTAATTAAATTTCTCTCCTATATCAATCTCTATAACTTTAGTATATCTAATTTTTTTCTATTTCTCCCGAGTTTCTTCACAGGCTATTTCAGAGGTACTTTGTCCTCAATCTCTTCATTCTCCTTATTTGGAGGTAACAATATATCTTTTCTCACATTTACTTTATCAAAATCGCAAAGCTTCTATTCAATTCCATCAACTGAGTTTTCTATGTTATCACAAGCTAGCAGTTGTAGGTTCTCAGTTACCCAGTTCTCTCTAGTGAAAAGATTAACTCTTTTAACAGGATTTTATTTGTCAAACAACTGACAAGAGATTTCTTGAGTCTGAGTATGTAGGATAATCTGGTGCTTGTTATGTTTAAGAAATTCAATTTTTTGGATTTTTCAGATGGCACAGGAAATTAGAGGTTTTTCGGTGAAAAAGTTTCTTGTTCTATTGATGACCTAGACCCTTGTTTTGAATTTTCTATCATGATTTCTTGAGAATGAACTTCTAAGTTTAAGGATATTTTAGTGAAATCTAACTCAACTATGGGTTTTGGATTTCCTACAGAGTTTGAAGAGATAATGACATCATTAATTTAATTTGAGAAAAAGTGATGAACCACTTTAGTTAAGGGATGATTGTTGATTTAGGAAAATGAATAGGATTAGTTGAGGTATATTTGACAAAAAAGAATGATTTAGCAATTTTAATGATGAACAATGTCTTTAAACGAAGTTTCTTTTGAACTGATATGTCTGAATCTAATAAGTGTGACTCTTCGTCTTACAAGAGATTTGATAGTTTAGAGAAGAGAAAGATTCATGGCTTTTCAGATAGTATTTTGTGATTACTTAGGAATTTTGTATGTACTAACCCGAGAGATAGGACAAGGTTTTTCTCAGGTTAAATGACTTCTGAACTTGTGCAGCTTTAGTTGTTCTCCTTTTAAGTTGTCCCCATAGGTGTATCCTGCAATGATATGGAGCTGAGTTAGATTAATCATGCACCTACATTACTATGGATACATGTCTCCTGATAATAGCTAAGTTTTTTAGGAGTGATATTGACTCAGATGCTGGTTCAGGGCATTTTGATCAAGCTCAGTTCTAATTTTTACTAGATTTTTACTTCCCTTATAGTGCCTCAGGTTTTCTTTAAGATGAGTTTCTTTTGGACCATGTCCCTTGAAATTATCTTTTTTTTTTTACATTGAGACACCTCTATCTTAAAGTGTCTTAAGAGAGAGAGAACACAACCAGTCCTTTCATAATTTATCTTTAAAGCCTTTCAATTAACGTGATATTCCTGACTGCCATCCTATTCCCATACCTGGAATCATGATCACGAGTTAGATTTGGGAAACCACTTGATCTTGAGTTCCCAGTACAAATACAATGGCGTGATAAGATTCTTCTTAGCCCATCTAGGCAGTGATAGCTTTCTTTTTCTCCTTTTCAAAGATTTAAAGCCCTCAAAAAGTGTATTCTCCTACTTAATTCATTCAGTACTCCTCATTCTAGCCTTATGCCAATGCTGATATCCCCTTTTAAAAAGTCAATCTCTTTCATAGTGAGTACACTTGAGTTCATACTCTTGCTTCCAACGTAATGAGAAATCTTTCCTTTTGACTCAACAGGTTGAATATTTCCTTGATAGCCCATCCCTCCATCATCATCAACACCCTGACTCAGTAGATTAGAAAGGATCCTTGAAGAAGCAGTCCATTTAGGAGATTTCAATTTTTTTTAAAATAGACTAGGTCCCTCTCTAACTCTTTATTCCTATGGAGTGCTGGCATATGCTTTTCTTGAGAATCCTTTAATTTTTTTCAAGATCAATTTAAAACTGTGAAGCTTCTCTTTTTTCTTTGTCATTCGAGTCATCCACCTTCTCCAGTGGCTCATACAACTTAGATTTTTATATTTCAATTTAATAACTATTTTTTTATCTTAAGATATCTTGAGGGTTAAGGCAATCAATTTTAGTTCTTGATCTTCAGCTTTCTCCTCTAGAACATTTTTTTGGCGGTTAAAGCTTCCTTATCTTATTAACAGAATAGTGATATAGATTTTCTTTAATATCATAGAGTGTTACCTCATTTTCCTTTTCACCTTCTATGTTTGCCAAGAAAGCAAACAAGGAATTATAGATAACTGAACTGTCTTCCACTGCTAGCATAGATCTACCTCCAGTCTTCTAATCTTTATCTGGACTACTGGAAGAGTCTCTCAATACTACCAGTGTTTGCTTTTCAGCATACTTAACTGCTGCTTTCCTCCTTGAATTTTCAGGATTTTGATTACTCTTTTGTATTTGGTAATTTTTCATGAATGCTTTAGAGCAACCATCTTTGTGACAACCTTGAATCTTACCATTCCCTTTGCTAAGATGACCACTCCTTTATATAGCTCTAATAATTTTTGTTGCAAAAAGTGCAACGTTGGTGTCTTCTTCACGTAGGTCAGACTCTAAAGCTTTCAAGGTCAGGTATCTCTCCTTCTTGCTTTCTTTATATCCACCCCTAGTTTAGTTATAGCAGCCATAATGACCAGAACACTCTAGGTATGAAGCTTTAAGAGTGAACCCACTTAGATACCAATTATTGGAACCCTTGGGGGTTGCACCACATAGTAAGGGACCTGGTCCCTCAAAGTCAGTCATAAGCGATAGAACAGTAAAGCAACTATGAGGTGTTGGAAAGATAAAGGAAGTGTAGGAAGGTAAGAACAAAAGATTTTTACGTGGAAAACCAGAAAGGGATAAACCATGGCTTTCCCTCACAAACACTAAAGAAATCTTCTATAATCTACCTCCTACAGTCTAGTTTTAGCCTATCTCTAGGATCCTTTCGCTAGTAGCAACTCTATTACACGCTCATATTGGTAACTCTACCAAGGCTCTCTCTATTGATTACCTCTAATCAGCAACTAACTTGGGTAACTCTACCTAAGCACTCACAAAAGAAACACTAATCTTATAGCATGAGTATTTCGATTACAAATCAGTACTCACTCAAGAACAATTTCAGTTTAAGCTTACATTGATAGCTAAGAACTTGAGTAGTGATGAAATGAGGCTTTGCTACCTCTTTTTTTCACACTTTAGAATTTGTAGAAACCATTTGATGGAGATACTTCTCTTTTATTTTATAGATGAGTGATGATTAGGGCTGAAATATAATTGGACCAGCTATCTAAGTCAGTACAAAACAACACTTGCAAGTTTGTTACACAAGAGGACAAAATTGTGTAGTTGACTCATGCCATCTGTACTATATATTGCATATCCAGGGACCTGGTTCCTTGCAGTTTAGCTGCTCGTCCTCAAAAGAACAGATAGCCCGTACAAATATCAATCTTAAAGAAACACCTAGCATCCTAAAGTTGATAAAAAAAATCATCAATCCTAAGAATAGGATACTTATTTTCATGGTCACCTTATTCAATTGACGATAGTCTATACACATCCAAAAAGACCTTTCTTTTGCAAGGAAAGCATAGGAGTACCTTATAGAAAAACACTAGGCTGAATGAACCCTTTATTAAGAAGATTTTTTAATTGCTTCTTAAGTTCCTTTAGTTCAGCCGGAGCCATCCTATAATGAGGAATGGAAATAGGATGGGTATCCGATAGAAGATTAAGCCCAAAATCTATTTCCTAAACAAGAGGAATTGCAGAAATATTATCGAGAAAAACTTTAGAAAATTCATTAACCACAGGGATAGATTGCAAAGAAGGACTTTCAGAGTTTGAATATTTAACCCGAACTAGATGATATAGACACCCTTTAGAGATTAACTTTTGAGCACAAAGATATGAGATAAGCATCCCTTTGGGTACTAAGCAACTCCTCTTCCATTCTAATACCGGCTCATTAGGAAAATGAAAATTGACCTTTTGGGTCCTAAAATCCAGAGAAGCATAACATGAATGTAGCAAATCCATCCCCAAGATTACATCAAAATCTACCATATCAAGTTCTATCAAATCCACTAATGTCTCTATATGAAGAATGGACACCACACAACCCGTATTGATTTTTATAGAAATAATAGAATCACCCATTAGGGTACATACAAAAAAGGGGTTAGAAATATTTTTTGGACCAAAACCAAAGTGTATAGCCACATAATATAGGGTAGAACCCAGATCAAGCAAATAATTAACATCACGAGAGAAGAGTTGTAATATTCTAGTGGCAACATCAAGGGATGCCTCAGATTCCTGATGAGTAGCAAGTGCATAGAGATAATTTTGGCCATTGCTAATACCAGAACTGGTGTCCTTAGGTGCTGGAGCTAAATAAGTGAAAACTGAGATTTCTGCATATAACCAAGCAGACAACAATTATAGAATTGATTTCTCCCTTCCTCAGAATATCCATGGTGAAGCTTCCCATAAAAATAGAAAGGAGGGTAAGGTAGGGTTGACAGAGCTTTACTAGCCTGAACAGTGCACCTTAAGGCTTAGGACAAAGAGCACTAGCAGACGAATACAAATTTCCCTAATTCTTCTTCTTAGTCCACTGTCTACCATCTCTCCCACTGTTCTACTAATTTACACCCTGCTCTGAATATCTAAACTTCTTGTTCTGCCTTTCTCCCACCTTTGCTGCTTCTCTTTTCTATTCTCCTCTTGTTGCATATTAACCACCAGCCTGATATATCCATATAATTATTCAACATTGCAGCCTTAAACTCTAACATCAAGTCAAGGGATAAACCAGAAGTAAATTTCCTCATTTGGGACCTCATATTAGATACCCACTTTCGAGCATAACAGGATAACTGCTGAAATTTCAAGGCGTACTTCTTCACACTTATCTTACCCTGATTCAAGTTCATAAACTCTTCTGCCTTAGCCTTCCTCAACTACTGAGTAAAGAAGTGATTAAGAAAAGTACCTGAAAATTCATCCCATAATGCCAGTTCAGTATTATCACCCCTCATCGCTTCCCACTCTTCATACCATTGATAAACCACATCCTTCAACTGATAGGCAGCAAAATCCACACCCTCTAAATCAGTAGAATGCATAATCCTTATCTATCTCATAAATAAACCCCTGAGAATCCTCCTCAACCTTAATCCCTATAAAGGTCGAGGGATTCAACCTCATAAACTGGCCAGCACGAGTGACTCAGATGAACTAACAGTAAGATCAACATGGTTAGATCGATGGGACTGTGATTCCACCATGTGAGCAAGCATATGAATAGACTGAGGGAACTCCGCATTAGAGATATCTCTCTGAGCCAACTGACAATAAGTATCACCAGCCTAGGATGCTCAAGGAGGACTAGTAAGGACTAGTAGAGCCTCATATAGACCAGTACATTCAGGACTAGGGGACCCTAGACCGGATCTATACTCCATAAGAATGGCGAGTCCCCTACACATTTTCCTCAGGTAGGTCAGAGGTTCCAAAAGAGTTTCTATGAATGTCAGATATTCGGAGAGACATGATCTGAATGCAAGTAAGCTAGGAGTTAGAGAAGTTCATGAAAACTAGACTCTATATTCCAAAATAAAACACACGAAAGGAAAATATTCCTAAATGCCTTGTAACCTCCCCCTTATAAGTGTGGTGCTCTACACACCCATAAAAGGGAATCTACTCTACATGGCTTTGTGGAAACTTAAAGACCCTAAATTATGCTCTGATACCAAGCTTGTCACGACCCAAACTCGGGCCTGACCGTGACAGGTATCTCGAGCCCACTAAGGGTTAAAGACCACCCCCTTAGCCTTACCTCAAGAGCACAATAAAAGTGAATAGTGAAAGTCAACGAAATAGTAATAAGGATAAATAAGTAAAATGACAATTCTAAGAATCCAAACAAAACAACCAACCCACACTTGTCCACAAAAGCCTCAAAACCTAAAATACCAACAAAGTCGGGACATGCCCCCAACTTTGATAAAAGAAAGTCCAAATGTACTAAGACAATAAAGAAACTAGTGAAATGATAGAGGCTTCTGAAAGATGAAGGCTCACAACTTCACAGCAGATCCACAGGAACACTAAATCACATAACGTTACACGGAGTAATAGAAAAGTCCTTCAAACCTATATTGTGAAATGATATAGTGTCCGGAGATGGTTAGTGGGGAAAGAACTAGCATGTAACTAAGGGGATAGGGATAAAATAATGCAATTATCAAAATCCAGTAATAAATCAAATACACCTCTTTCATATATATATATATATATATGATGTTGGGATATGGACAAGGATCTTGAACATGAAAGTTTAAAATATTAACCTGAACTATGTAACATGCTCCATCCTAAAGGTACTCATGGGATATATGGGTCCATCTCCCTATGTTGGAAGAGCCTAGTATGTGTTAGCCACATAAATCGAGGAAAAAGTAAGGAAAGGCTAAAGACACCAAGGATATAGCCCTTCTAAAATATATAACATATGCACCAAGCACACAATCATATGGATCCCTAACTCCGATAAATGTGGTTTTCATTGTTGATCCCTCGAGACCTACACCTTCACGGTGAGCTACATAATTTCCTTTGAGTCTAAATTAAAATAGTTGAACATAAACCAATCATTAACCCAATAGTCTTTCATTAAGGAATTTACCAGCTTGGTATCATCACACTAATATGCTTGCAAACTAATTCAATTATGCCAAACCAGTCCGCATAACCAAAATGACTACAAATTTCCACTTAAAATCCAAGCCATGGCCACCAAGGCCATCCAAAAACCATATTATCCATTTATTCTGTAATGCAATGAAATGGGTTCAAAAGATAAGTTAAATCATGTAATATCCATATTCAAAACCAAGTTTACAAAGTGGGCTGAGACTAATGCCATTATCAAGCAAAAATTCCATTAATTTGGGGAAACCCATGTCCCCCATTCCAACAATTAAAGCAATGCACCAATTCAATACCAAAACCATCAATTACAACATAAATAATCAATGTAAAACATGAGAGATGTAATTCGTCTAAAAATAACAAAAAGCTCTCAACCCAATTTCAAACCCATCAATTTAAATCACATGAATATTTGTTAAGTATACGCCACAAAGTAAAATTCAAATTAAGCAAAGAGAAACATGCCTGAAAGACAAAGAAAATCGAAAAAAAATTAAAGTTTGGAACTTGCATGATGAATTCTTTATAAAACCCTTGAGCTTTCTTGGGTTTAGAGTTATAGAAAGAAAAATGGTTTTTGATCTTTGAAAATGGAAGAAAAGGGTTTATTTTATGTTTATGAGTAGCACACCCTTATCGTGGAGGTTAGCCTCCATGTCACGCCCTTATTGCGGAGGTTAACCTCCATGGAACACTACTACCATGGTGGTTTACTGATGTGAGATCCCAAAATGATCCCGAACCCCTTCTAAAAATTTTAAAACTTTTCCAAAATACCCTTTAACATCCCTTAAAGCAATCCAAGTAAAAAATTGGCATTACGCACGTGGGAGGGTAAAAAATAATGTGATCAAAATTTTATAGGCTCTCAAAATTATTGATCCCCTGACTGTTTATATTAGCAAGGATCTGTGAAGATGTGGTCCATTTTAGGGATTTGTTAAGATCTTCTATTAGGTGGTCCAGGTCCTTTTCCAGTTCTTTATTCTTATGAAGAGCACTCATAAGAAGTTTTTGAGAATTCTTCAACTTTTATTCAAGATCAATCTCAATCTTTGAAGCTTCCTATTTTCCCTTCCCTTCAGATTCAACCATTTTCTTTAGTTGATCTATCAAATCTTTATTTTTAGCTTTTAGTTTTAAAGACTCTCCTACTTTAGACAACTGAATGGTTAAGGAAAGTTTATCATATTCTACATTTTCTACCTTATCTTCAAGTAAACCCCTCTCAACAATAAGTTCACACATTGAATTAAGCAATACATTTGCTAGTTTCTTTATTTCTATGAGGAATAATCATTGAAGTTTTGCTTAATATCAAAAAGTGTAACCTCATTATCTTCTTCATCATCTAATTTTTCCATGAGATCAAAGAGAAAGTTGACGTTTCACTATCTTCAGATTTATCAGATTTACTTAAGCTAACTCCCCAGACAGCCAAGCCTTATTTTACTGCATAGTCTACAACAACCATCCTTCTTGACTTATCAGGAACCTGGTCCTTCTTCTTTTCTTTATATCCCCCTGAATTTGGTAATCTTGGTAGTCCATTTTGTGAAGAGTGTAATCTTTAATAAAATGCTCAAATTTCCCACATTTGTGATAGACTTTAATAGCACCTAATTTTCTGCTGCTGCTTTATTTTCTCTGAAACTGACCACTTTTCTTCATTGCCCTCATAATCTTCATAGCCTAGTAGGTCGTATCAGTATTATATTCAGTTGATTCAGACTTTGAGGCTTTTAATGCTAGTGAAGTTTTCTTTTTTGTCTCCTTCTTTTCTGGACCCTATTACTTTTTCAATTCATGAGTCTTTATTTTCCAATCAGTTCTAGTAAGTGTCTTCAGGTTTCCGACCTTAGTAATAACATCAACTTTTCTTTCCCAATCTTGGAAAGAACTCTTAGGATTTTCCCTACTTGTTTATATAAACAAACAACCTCACCAAGACAGTGCATATTATTAGTAATTGAGGTAAAACTTCTATGAATTTCTTGAATGATGTCTCCCTCCTTCATGAAGAAGGCTTCATATTGAGTGGTTAACATATCCATTTTTGATTCCTTCACATCAATTGTTCCTTCATGAGCTATTGTCATACAATCCCAGATTTCTCTGGCATTTTCACCAATAATTATTTGGCCTTGAATTTTTTTTCAATTTTCTTATGATCTTCATTATCATATTCTCTCCTAGTTTTTGACAACCATTCTAGTTATGTCCTATGACACCACAAAAATCCAAACTAATATTAGAACCATGCGTTAGGTTCATGAAACATCACACCTTATGTTTTGATAGTTTTATAGTGATTTAGACACATATTAAGGTCATAAATAGATCCTAGCTTATAGACAAGTCAAAATATTCCTTAGCAATTAAATTCTTATAAAGTATATAACTATAATGATATTCAAATGAGCATAACTTTTGGTATACTAAGAATTTATGATATCAAGACCCACCTATAGATATATAATTGGATTATCTTTCAACAATACCAATTTCACCTTAATCTGATATCGGGGCAAAAGGTTATGACCAAAATACTGAAGCATTGTCAAAGCTGCCCAGACTATGACTCGTAGTGTCTCATTATGGGTTTTTAGGGGGGAGTCATAATCTGGGAAGTAGAGGCAGAAATTGGACTTCCGAACATGACTCAAGTAAAGACTCATGGCCAGACCCTACGAGTCATGACCTAAGTCATCGGGACTGCTTCTGGACAACTTTTAGATGGTTTCTAAGGTGTTTTTGGGGGTCTTTTCCCACTCTTTTAACCTCTAAAACTATGTCGTTTGATCTATTTCAAGGCTAAACAAAAATATAAAACAACCCCAAATCCCTCATTCTCAATACAACACACAATTTACTCAAATTAACATATGATTTTCTTCAAGTCCAATTCCTCAAATTTCAATTCAAGAATCAAAAGTAATAAGGTATGTGGGGTTTGAAAAAGGATAACCTTTCATCCTTGTGCACAAAAAGCTTTGATTTTACAATTGAATTTTAGGTGATTTGAATTAGGGTTCATACACAATTTTTATGTTTTTGAAATTATGACACTATCATGGGATTTAAAGTTCGGTAAGCACAAGAATTTTCCTTTACTCGTGTTTCTACTTACATGATTGTTCTTATGAGATGAATTTTAGAATTTTGACATGAATTTCCATGAGTTGATAAATATGTATAATTTTCAACATGATTCAGTCAGTTTATAAATAAGAGCATATGATTCTCTTAGTTTACAAGAAGTTCAGATTTACTACTTCAAATTACTACAATATGATTCAAATTTCATTTTTGATCTTATGAACTTATACATGATATGAAATTCACACAATATTTATGAGTATGAGTAACATCCTCGATGTTAAACCCCTGGAGGCACTCTACTCTCCAATAGACGTTTCCTCACCTAGTCCCGGAGACCTAACCTCAAGGCTTAGAAAGAATAAAGATCGGGGAACCTGCTAGCGCAGAGAATCAATGTGCCAAAGCTATCGGCGCTGACCGCATCCATCTTATCTTCTACGGGGTAGGTAGAGAGGCTTTTGCTACAGCCGATGGTCTTCGCCTTCGGTGACTTCTCCTGGAGGATGGTCAAGTAAAAGTAGCCGCTTAACACTCACGAGGGAGATAGCCTACGCTAATCACGCACCTCCAAAGATGCATCGAGACTGACCCGTTGATGAAGCCCGGAATAAAGAGGCTTCTCACTCCTGTTAGTGAGAGAGTAGTCATAGTTCGTCACCTCGAGGGCTTCTCTGAAAGAGAGGGTAAGGATTAAGGCTAAGTTAGGGTCCACTCCACAAGAGCAATCAGAAATAAAGGACAGAGAGTCCCCTGTGAAGATTTATAGGCCAGGGTAAAGATAGATCGAAATTCGCGCTCGGGTGTGAATTGGTAGCTTATAATCTATGAATTCACATCGCCAGAAGGCTTATAAAGGATAGACAATTCCTTGGGTGACCGGGGGGCTCTCGATAAGAGCACAACCTTTCTCCTCGACGAGGCTACGCCAGAGTGGAAGCTCTCCGGATAAAGAGTTGACCTAATAGAAGTATGATTAACTTTCTGATTTACAAACCCACATACTTATTTTAAGGTGAATTTCATCAGTATGAGCATATAGTATATATTTTGGGAGTAGTATTATGAACCGAGAGGGAAGTATGGGTTCAACACATCCTATTTCTCAGAAACTACGTGCCACCATAGGTTTAGGCGCCTCAATAGAAAAGTGTCCCACTTGCCCAATATGGGCTTAGTTTAGTGATCACTCCAGTTTCAGTTTGGGATTTATTTTTATGGCAACAGTAGAAATGCCCTCCTCAACGTAGGTCAGACGTTGGAATCCATGCTAGTTAAGATGTTTTATATTGATTATGTGTAAGACCCAACAAAATTCTAAGGTTAACTCAGTCCTTCAAGCTTGCTAAGGGATCCTAGAATTAGAAAATTTTAGCTAAGTATTCAAACTTAAGTGTCATTATGGCTTTCGTAAGTTGGAAACTCTAGTTCACGACCTTAAAATATCAATCTTTAGGTTAATTCATGATCAGGAATGACAATAGGTGTTCTCAGATGAGTTTCATATTTTTTAAACCTCATTTGGAACACGTTTTGAAATCTAAAATAGTGTATCAATGTGATCTAGGCACGGTGCATCAATCAATATTTTCCATGGATCCCGATGGAAATTTCTAGTGAACCAACACAAACTTGATGTGGCGCATTGGCTATCGTGTTCCTGCCAATGACACGGTGCATCGGTCTGCGCATCACTGGGTCAATTTTCAGTCATTAAAAAGTCACATCTTTGGGGGTAATTAGGTATTTTTTCCATGTCCTTCAGCCCCCATAACACAAGATTTATCCCTTAATTGGCAAACTATATTCATTTTTTCTCAAAATACTCAAGAACAAACCTTAGGAGATTATATTTCAAATTCAAGGCTCAAGATTCCACGATTAATCTTCAGGAATTTAGCAACCAAGGTATGTGAAGTATTCATCCAAGGGTTCCTTTCACCCTTGGAGTCCAAGAAACTCTTTTAAACTTCAAGTAGTTGGAATTTATGACTTCCATGATAGGAACTAAAGTGTATTCATGATTATTATTTGAATTAGATTTCTATTTCATGATTTATTATACGTTTCATGTGGAATTGGTTATTATGTATGTAGATTTGTATGAATCCATGTCAAACCCCTTGAAATTATGAAATTAGAAGCGAATCATGATGGCTTCTTATTATGTGCAAATACTATGCTCACCAAGTTCTTGATGAATTGTTCATGTGAACTAATAAGGGAAAGAAATTGTCATGCTAACTTATGAGCAAGTTATACCATGCAAGTGTTTGATAAAATGTCTCTATAGATACATAATGAACAAGTATGTATTTTATGCTATGGAAGATCATGTGATTCTTTACATTTCATGTTATCGAGTCCTGGAGGTATTTAATACCCAATAATTTAGCTGTTTACCTATAGCCAGTGTTAGATATAGTATAATCTCAGTTATGTCACAATCAGTAGTACTCTCAGCCAGTTACAGGAATCAGAAAACCTCAGGAGAATTTGTATCAGTCTAGTCAAGTTCAGTATTCAGTTCAGACCTCAGTATATTCAGTCAATTAATAGAATTCAGTAGTATTCTGTCAGTTAACAGAACTCAGTAAACTCAGTTCAGTTCAGTTAGACAATATAATCAGTAACAGTCCAGTCAAGCCTAGTATGAACTGGGAAATCAGTTCAGTGTCCATTCATATGGGAGTAAGACAACACCTAGTTAACCCAGGGAGGGGGCATTCATTCCAGCAGAGGGTTTGACCCTTAGTAGCAATCCCTGTGTTACAGAACTACGTAGCTAACGTAGGTTGAGACATCTTCCGGCCAGATATTATGAGGGTTGATACATCTCATTCGAGTTTTCCTACTAGTGAGGGTTGAAGAAAGTGCTTCCTATCAAAGAGGGTTAACTCACATCTTGTCTCTACTCGTGGCACGATATTGACACCCTTCCAACTGGGTTACAGTTTGGACCCCAATCTATCAAGAAAGAGGTATATTGATTAGATGATTACCTCCCACAATCTCAGTTTCTGATCCAGTCTCAGTATAGAACTCAGTTTAGTTCTACAGTTTTAGGACTATTAGACATAGTTACTTAGCTCAGTACGGAACTCTGTATAGTTCCACAGAATCAACAATGTCAGATACAGTATTTCAGTTATCAGTAATTTAGTATTAGTATACTCAAATATCAATAAATCAATGTTCAGACACAGTATTTAGTGTTATCACAATACCAGTTATACTTACAAATTAATGTGTGTACTCTCATCCAGTTATACTCATGTTATTCAGCTAGTATTGTTCATTTATATAAACCCGTGCATTTTAACCTACCTCACTTAAAATACCAGTATATTTAAAGTACTGACGCATACTTTTCTCTTGTTATATTATGTCTTATATTATAGGTTTAGATGCACGGGCTCCCAAGCACCCTTAGTAGTTCAGATCCTTACCAGTCAGAGTTAGTAGTGAGTCTTCATAGTTTGAGGACATGATTGTTATTTTAGAATTTCAATTTATTTAAGTAGTCGGAGTTAGTTGGGAACTTGTCCCATCAACTCCACATTTCAGACAGTTTAGAGGCTTTTCAGACTAGAGTATTTTAAGATAGATGTTTCAGTTTTTATTTTAGTATTGAACCTTATGGAAAGTTTTTACCTAATTTCTGCATATTTACAATATTACTATTCAGCTATTACAGCAGGTACCAGTCATAGGTTAGCATATGATCCTTCAGGATTTTGAGCACTGTGTAGCATCCAAGTACAGACTCGAGGCATTACAAACTTAGTATCAGAGCTTAATTTTCAACAGAGTCCTAGGAAGTCTGAAAGTCGTATCTAGTAGAATCTTATACATGGGTGTGTAGCGCGCTACACTTATGGAAAGGAGGCTGCAAGATGTTTTAGGAAAAGTTTCCCTTTTTTCAATATTTATGTCGTGCAAATGAGCATGAGCTCCAGTTAAACTCTCTGTCTAATCCAAGTTTCTTTTCCATTTACAGAATATTCCTCTAAAGAGTACTAAGGGAAGAGGAACGGGAGACCAGCCAGAACCCCAGCTCTTCCAACCATATCCTCTAGATGAACACGTCTCCCATGTTAAGTTAGACCAGCTTTCACCACCCTAGCTTATTCTGTGGTAGCCCAGAATGAATGTACAGTTTCTGTTCCAGCCAATGCAATGGCCAACACTGCTTTTTCTAGGATTTGGGACTTCACCTAAATGAAGCCTTTATCTTTTACAGGGTCTAAGTCAGATGAGGACCCTCAGGAATTTCTTGATTAGGTGCAAAAAGTTAATGATATTATGGGGGTGACTGCTGTTGAGAGCGCTAAGTTGGCCGCATATCAGTTATGGGATGTGTCACACTCATGGTTTAAACAGTAGAAAGTAGAGAGAGCCATAGATGTTGGGCCCATAGAATGGGAGGAATTTGCAGTTGCATTTCTGGATAGCTTTTTCTCGCTAGAGTTGAGGGAAATGAAGGTTTTAGAGTTTATAAACCTAAAGCAGGGCAATCTTATAGGACAAGAGTATTCTCTCAAGTTTACTAATCTAGCCAGATATTCCCTACATGTAGTAGCAAATAGCAGAGCGAAGATGAGTAAGTTTGTATTTGGGGTGTCTAACAGTATGGTCAAAGCGTGTTGGACCGCGATGTTAATTAAAGAGATAGGAATATCCAGGCTTATGGTCCATGCTCAACAGATAGAGAAGGCCAAGAATAAAGAGATGGAGAGGGAGAACAAGAGAGAGAGAATAGGTAGTTTCAATTTTGCTCAGCCTAAGTCAGAGGGTGAGAATCATTCTCAGTTTTGCCCAAAATCCCATATCCAAATCTGTCCTCAACTAGTGCTCCTGTGTTGAATTTCAGAGATGGTAACAGAGATAGGGTGTTAGGCCCTAAATCCCAGGGTAGTGCTAGCAGTGCCCGAACCGATCCCGTTTGTCAAATATGTGACAAAAACCATTAGGGTATCTGCAGAGCTGGCAATGATGTGTCTTATGAATGTGGTAAGCCATGCCACAGGGTCAGATAGTGTCCTCAGGTGGGTTCTCTGAGTTAGCATAAACGTTCCCCAGCTCAGTCCGATTACTCAAACCAGTAGGGTGCCGCATACAGTGCCACCAGTGGGCAGCGCCCAAATAGGTTCTATGCTCTTTAGTCCCGATAGGATTAGGAAAGTTCTCCTAATATGGTCACTAGTACGTTACAAGTTTTCCATTTATATGTCTATGCTTTGCTAGATATAGGAGATTTTTTGTCTTTTGTTACTCTACTCCAGTAGGTAAATCTATCATAACTAGATGGGTATACAGGGACTATCCGATTATGATATCTTAGAAATTCACTTCAGCAGACTTAGTCAAATTAGAGATGACTAATTTCGATGTCATTCTCAACATGGATTGGCTTTATTCCTGGTATTCCTCAGTCGACTACAAAAATAGAATTGTCCAGTTTCAGATTCAGAATAAACCTATCCTAGAGTGGAGAGGTAGTACTTCAGCACTTAGGGTTCAGTTTCTTTCTTACTTTTGGGTGAGAAAAATAATATCTAAGGGATCTGTTTACCATCTCGTTCGAGTATAGGACTCTAGATCAGAAGCCCCTACTCTTGAATCAGTGTCAGTAGCATGTGTATTACTAATTATATTTCCCGAAGATCTTCTCAGAGTTTCTCCCGAAAGGGGAATCGACTTTGGAATAGACCTTCTCCCAGATACTCAGCCCATATCTATTCTTCGATAACGAATGGCCCCAGCAAAACGCAGGGAGTTATAAGAATAGTTGAAGGATCTCTTAGATAAGGGATTCATCAGACCCAGTGGGTCGCCATGGGGTGCACCAATTTTATTCGTGCGTAAGAAAGACGGTTCTCTCAAAATACGTATTAATTATCATCTGCAAAATAAAGTCATGATTAAAAACAAGTACCCTCTTCCCAGTATCGATGACTTGTTTGACAAACTTTAGGGTACCAGTTACTTCTCTAAGATAGACCTCAGATTGGGCTATCATCAAATCAAAGTCAGAGAATGTGACATCCCAAAAATAGCCTTCAGAACTCGGTATGGTCACTTCGAATTCTTAGTAATGTCCTTTGGTCTTACCAACACCCAACAACCTTCATGGACTTGAAGAACCATGTGTTCAAGCATTACTTGAACTGTTCATCATAGTCTTCATAGATGATATTCTTGTCTCTCCATCAGTGAGCATGATCATGTAGACCATCTCAGAATAGTATTACAGACTCTTAGAAACTATCAGCTATTGGCCAAATTTAGCAAGTGCGAATTTTAGCTAAGGTCAGTAGCTTTCCTTGGCCATATCATTTTCGATAATGACATTAAAGTTGATCCGCAAAAGACCAAAGCAGTGAGAAACTGGCCTAGACCTATCTCTCTATCATATATCAAGAGTTTCTTGGGCTTGGCTGGCTATTACGAAAGTTTTTTGAGGAATTATTATCTATTGCATCCCCTATGTCCAGATTAACTCAGAAGAAAGTCAAATTCCAATGGTCAGATTCTTGCGAGAAGATTTTTCAAAAGTTGAAGACTCGAATCACTACAGCTCCAATTTTAACCCTACCAGATGGTTTAGATGGGTTTATGGTGTATTGTAATGCCTTCAGAGTCGGTTTGAGGTGTGTTTTGATGCAGAGAGGTAAGGTCATAGCCTACGCCTCTACACAGCTTAGGCCCCATGAAAAGAACTATCCTACTCATGATCTTGAGTTAGCAGCAATAGTATTTGCCTTAAATATTTGGAGGCACTATTTGTATAGGGCGCACATTAATGTGTTCACTGACGATAAAAGCCTACAGTATGTGTTCTCTCAAGAAGATCTAAATCTCCATCAGAGAAGGTGGTTGGAGTTGTTGAAGGACTACGACATGAGCATCCTGTATCATTCGGGTAAATCTAATATAGTGGCTGATGCCCTTAGTAGGATATGTATAAGGAGTGTTGCTCATGTTGAGAATTGTAAGAAGAAGTTAGCTCACGAAGTTCATCAGCTTGTCTGACTAGGTGTTCGCTTAGTTGACTCAGCTGAAGGTAGTCTATGGGTACAAAGTAGTTCAGAATTATCCCAAGTTTCCAAGGTAAAGGAAATTTAGGATAAGGGTCCCAATCTGGTGAAGTTGAAGGAATCGGTCAGAGATCAGAAGGTTCCAAGGGGAAGATGGTGTGTTACACTATCAAGGTCGACTATGTGTGCCAGGTGTAGATGATTTGAGACAGCAAATTCTTACAGAAGCACATGGTATGCGCTACTCTATTAATCCAGGGGCCACTAAGATGTATAGTGATTTGTGAGAGATCTATTGGTAGAGTGGGATGAAGAAATATAGTACAGAGTTTGTGGTAAGTACTCAACATGTCAGCAGGTTAAAATTGAGCATCAGAAGCCTAGTGGGTCCATGCAGGAGTTTAGTATTCCCACTTGGAAGTGGGAAGAAGTGAACATGGACTTTGTGACGGGTTTGCCTCATACTCATTGCCAGCATGATTCATTTTAGGTCATCGTAGATATGATAACCAAATCAACCCATTTCCTATCTGTCCATAACTCAAATTTAGCCGAGGATTATGCCAAACTCTATATCATAGAGTTGGTAGATTGCATGGTGTTCCATTGTCTATTATCTCAGATATAGGTACCCAGTTCACCTCTCATTTCTGGAAATCATTCCAAAAAGGTCTTGGTATCTGAGTTCACCTCAGTATAGCCTTTCATCCTTAGACAAATGGTCAAGCAGAAAGGACCATTCAAACTTTAGAAAATATGTTGCGAGCGTCTTTTTTCTCATTCCCTCCCTAATTTTCTTAAATAGTCCATATTTTAAGTAGTCAATATGTCAGTTCCTATTTATTCTCTTGCGATTGACTTTAACGGCAGTTGGGATAGCCACTTTCCTTTTATTGAATTTGCATATAACAACAACTTTCATTCCAGCATTCAGATGGCTCCATCTGAGGTGCTTTATGGTAGGAGATGTAGGTATCCCATTGGTTGGTTTGATGTAGGTGAGGCTGATAACACTCAATCTACAGCTCTCGTTTGAGTGTAAAGCGGTCGTTAGCAAATATAGAACCCAACCTGGGTTGGGTATCGATCCCACAGGGAATAGCTTGGCCAACAAGTAAGCAAAATTACTAAACTTTTGGTGCAAGTCTCGTAAAAGGGGGGATTGTAATGTGTAACGAAAACAATAAAGTAAAAGCTGAAAATAGCAAAGTAAAGAGAGAAAGATTGTTACGTAAGTTGTAAACAATGAGAATTGAAGCGTTGGGGTTATGTCCACCTTCTGAGGTATATGTCTCTATTGGCTATGAGTGTGTAGAATTCTGACATGCAATTGCTTATAGAGAATTGTATTCGATGGTAAATCCAAGCGTTTCTCGACCTAAACAAGGACTATTTCACTTTAACTCTCTCTAGCTTAAAGCGTGTCTAACGGTACGAATTCTCCAAGAGGTTAGTCCAGTTACAACACTAGCTTTTTAATAGGAAAGGGTGTCCTACTACCTTGACATTATCTCTTTTCCAGATAAATAACCTTTCTCTCGAACAAGTTAAATGTTAGACTGGCGTATTCTTGCATTTGCAACCGCAAAGAATGTAGATTAAGATGAAGAGAATAATGATATAAGCAATATACGTGTCATGAACTCACAAACTCACAGCAATAGATAGTATCTCATTCGGCTTCCATAACCCCAACAGAGAGGTTTAGTTACCCATGAATGCGAAGGAGATCACGATTGACATTGTTATTATATCACAATATTGAGTAATGGCGTGTAGATCAAGTGATAGGCGTTAGGCGTGTTTCCTTGGCTTGGTAACGATTCTCTTGTTGTGGAATTTAAGAATAGAAGAGTAGAAGAAGAAAAATAGAATTAATGGAAAGATTAGAAGAGTTGTAATTGAGAAGTAGAATGTGTCTCTCCACTAAGGGAGGACTTAATTCTCCACTACGGGAGGACTTAATTAAAAATCTCTAGCATGATAGGGTATTTATAATACTCCTATCCTACTCCTACTATGCTAATGAAATAAATAACCAAATCCTACTAAACTAAGGAAATACTTAACCCATTTGTACTAGGTTAATGTAACATTCTCCTAATCCAAATAAACTAATGAAATACATAACCCAATTGTACTAGGTTAATGTATCATTGTCAAAATCCAGCTTTGTGTTTGTAAGTCCCCAAAGTCTTCAGAAATGTTGATTTAGCCCGGGACAGATTTTCCATGCAGCAGTTTTGGTCCTTAGGCGTGTAGACTTTCTTCCCTTCCTTCGTGAGCTTTCTTTTGCATCAAGTAAGCCATAAAATGCTGAATTCTGCATCATTTATACCTGAAACTTTACTAATCATGTTTGTTAGCTCATTTATAGGAAAAAGGACTAAAAGTGCATGAAATATATAGTTTGTTCTCAAAACTAGGCTAAAATATGGGAAAAATATATTGATATAGGCGTGTAAATTCGCCTATCATCAACACCCCACACTTGAAGCTTTGTTCGTCCTCGAACAACATATCATGTCCTTCTAAACATCAACTTAGGGTTTTTACAGCAACAACACAAAACATTCTTCAAGACAAGCACAACAATTATCAACAAAGAGTAGTTTTCCGATCATTAGTAGAAACCATTTAACCTCTAGCATAGACTCGTGATGGTGGTTAACTCACATGCAAACATTAAGGTGCATAGAATCATATACAACTATCCAAAACTCATCAACCATGTGTGTCTCACCATATAGTACCCATAATAACTCACAAATATAGCATATTTTTCAAACATGGGTATCAACAATATCCTTGCTCTCGCTCTCACAAAGAATTCATATGTAGCAACTGATGACCATAGGCTTGCCCTTAGTGTAATACTCCACTAAATGTCAGAATGTTAAGATTAGGATTAAGTAGGTCTTTTGATGGTTGTAATGTAGGCTAAGGGACGGGTAGGACTATTTTGGCCAGGAATAGTGACTAAGCTCCTAAGCGCTTTAATACATCACATTGTATCATTGACACTTTTTTGTTTCAACCTTTCTTCTTTCTTTTATTCTACCACCCTTGTTCTCCTCTTTTGTTTTTCAATTTTAAGCACACTCACTTTTCAGCTTTCTTTTCCTTTTTCTTTTCACAACATACCTCTTATGATAGCACTTTGTTTTCCATAACACATTCAAGCACCATTTACAATTTAAAGCATCATACTTACCCAATTTCCTCTTATGTTTTCACATGACTTTTTTAATTTAAAGCACTTAGGAATTTGGATCAAATTACGGTCTTGAAAAAAATGGATTAGGCTAAAGGCTCAAAATGGTTTAACTAGGGATGATGTCCATGGGTAGGTAAAACTGAAGGTAAACAAATATAGGTTGCCAAAGAAATGCCTAAATCATATCCTAACTTACACTCCTTATTTTTACTTTGCATACATACCAGGCAAGTTCTAGCATCAGCCACAAACATAGAAGATACTATTAATCTCACACACACAAGGCACATGGTCGACTTTATTGGAAGTAATATAGACTCTCGACCCAACAAGTGAAGGAATTGAACCACACAATATCACATAATGAGTCACAACTAGAGCCTAAACGTCTCAATAGTCACAATTGTAGCACATACTCTTGTTATAATCTCATGCTGCCTATCAAAATAATTTTATGCGAAGCTAGAAAAAATTTGACTCCTAAAAAAACTTAACTTAACTAAAAAAAAATCGAAAACACAAACACAAAAAAAAAGTAAAAGTAAACAAACATAGATGCAAATAGAGAAGTATAGCATGCGATACCGCCACCCCAAACTTAAACGGGACACTGCCCTCAGTGGAAAATAAATACAAAGAACCTGGTCAGTAGGACTCTTCCTCAATGTCGGGGGTCATACCCCCTTCGTCGGAATCATCATAAGAGTCATCGTCAGAGTTCTCCTCCTCTTCAGAATCAGGCAAACGTCGATCGTCATCAGTCGGCACATCATCATCTAGAGGTTCCTCAAAGTATACGCCCACTCCACACATCTCCTGTGCATGCATGTTCATTGGATAGTCGTGGTCCAGCTGTTGGAGCTCTTCAGCAGTTGGAATACGTCCACCACTCATCGTAGTAAATTGTGTCATACCATAGAGATGATGGAAGAAACTCTCATCACGAGCATGTCTCTCCGCAGTAGTAAGGTTGACACCATGAGTTGTTTCAGCATCTTTAACCTTGGTGAGGTCAACCTTCTTTGGGTTATGTGGGAGTTTGTGGTCAGCTGGTTCCTCTTCGATATCCTCCTTCCGCAAGATTGTTGTCAACAAATTTCCAAATGTGAAGTGGGACCTTTTGTGGAGTCTGACCTTCCTCATGGTAGAGCGAATGATTGCCCCAAAGTTGATAGGGACATTAGTCATCAAAGCATAGACCAAACACACTCTATCTCTTGATATCTTGGTGTATTGAGTCCCAGGAATAAGACATGAGTTGACAATGCGCATCCAGATTCTTGCTTCCCTATTTAGTGCAGCATAGGGGAAGGTGTTGTGTCGGCCTGTTTCTTTATGTCTGCCCCACCTTGCCATCGATCTATTTCCACAAAGTGTGTGTCGTATTTCTCTATAAGGAGGCCTATTGTACAGCTCTTTGAATGGTGCTGTGTCGACCGAAGGTAAGCCAAGAAAAGAGTTGATCCAATCCGCGGTGAGCTGTAACACTTGGCCCCGAATTTTGACTTCATTGCCTGTTGTGTTCGGCGACCAGTTGGCATAAAATTCTCTTGTTAAATCAAGATTGCCTTCTCCCATGTCGCGGAAGATGAAATCCAGCTTCAATGCCATTATTTTTGCCAACATACGCGGCTCCTTCTTTGATAAGGTCTCCTTGTTGATCAAGTCGACGTGCACATATTTTCTTTCTTTGTTTTTGTTGTACCATTCTTTGGCTTCTTCCTCAAGAACCCATTTTATTCCAAACATTCTGTGGGGTAGTTGTGCTGAGGATGATTCTCCTTGGTCCTTTCGACCTCTCTTCCTGCCCTTTTGGGACGTGGTAGCCTTCTCCTTGCCTTGCCTTGCTTTAGGTGCCATTGTACCTGAGACTAGAATTAGTGTTAGTTTCAGCACTATCTCACTTGATACAATCTATAAGCAAGCAATAGGGGTACCACCCCACACTTAGTTTTGTTAACACAAATCAGTGAAGTGAAAGTAGTCGAGCTACTCAGATTTCGTCGACTTACGTTTTAGGATTGTATTCCGACAAGCAAATCAGCAATGCATCACTTACTTGCAACCATTGGACTACTTTTGTGGTAGATATAACAACACTAGTACATAGGGATTACCACATGGAATAGTTATTCTTACAACAATCACAACCTCTTATGCCGGTAGGCACTATAAGTCTTATCCCGATGGCCGGGATAGTCTAACATGTAAGTATCCAACAATCTTAAGCAATGTTCATAGCCATAGTAATTCCATAAATATCATAACAATGCTATTAAAACCAAATTCAAGTCGGAAACAAGTCAAGATTTTCCTACGTATATGTTCACTCACATGATTTTGTATCAACTATCCAAACACATAAACATCACCAACAATCTTATACGATTTAGCAATTCATAATAAACATAGCAACGTAGTACTTACGATAAATAAATGAAGAATAAGAGAGTACATACTTGCTTGAAACTTGTGGAGATGGTTTTGTGAATTGGAAGAGCAAAAGAAGAAAATTTTGAGAGGATTTGGATGTATATGTGGCGCCCTTAGGTCAATTTTTAGTGTGTTTGTGTTGTAAAACTAAGTCCCCTTTATATATGAAGAGAATGGGTCGGGTTTGACCCATTTACAATCGGTTTTGGAGACAAAAATACCACATATGCGGCGCATAATGCTCGGCATATCAATGACATATGCGGTGCATTGTCTATACCATAATGGGACATATGCGCCGCATAGTCTATGGCATTTGTAGACATATGCGCCGCATAGTCTATGGCATATGAGATACTGAGACCAAATGTCATAGCATAGGCGGCGCATAGTCAAAAGCATACCTAGGAATAGGCGGCGCATAGTGTATAGCACACTAGATTCCGAGACCTTAGGCTATAGGATAAGTTGTGCATCGTTCGTGGCCTAGTTTTACCAAGGCCTAGCCTTCTTCAAAGCCTATTTTGGCGTGAGAAAGGCTCAATCCATAGTCTTATGCATCACCGTTCCTAACTTACGAACTTTACCATTCAATGCATCCAAATCGTCAATTGAAATCAATCTCCCCGTTGAATACTTCTTTCACCTATTTTTGCTTAAAACAAATGAAAACGATTAGTACGATGGGTTGCCTCCCACCAAGCGCCTTAGTTTTGGTCGTGGCACGACTCTTATTTTTGGATTTTCATTTATCAAAAACGAAACAAGTACCAAAATGACAAAACGATAAAACGATAAAACGATAAAATGATAAAATGATGGGTTGCCTCCCATCTAGCGCCTTATTTATTGTCGTGGCTCGACGTAATAATCTCGATTACTTAGACTTCATCGAGATAAGTGATGGCCATGTCATTCATCGAGTTAAGAGGACCGATATAAGGCTTAACACGTTAGCCATTCACTTTGAAAACAACACCCTTATCTCCTTCTAATTCGACTACTCCAGACGAGTAGACTTGGATAACTTTAAATGGACTAGACCACTTCGATTTTAACTTACCTGGGAAGAGCTTAAATCTGGAGTTAAAGATTAGTACCATGTCACCTTTTTGGAAGTTTCGTCGAACAATCCGCTGATCATGATACTTCTTCATCCGCTCCTTATATAAATCCGATCGTTCATATGCATGGAGACGGAATTCATCTAGTTCGTTCAGCTGCTCCAACCTCAGATTCTTCACATCATCCCAATTCAAGTTCAATTGCTTCAATGCCCACAATGCCTTGTGCTCGAGATCAATGGGTAGATGACAAGCCTTCCCATAAACTAGCTGATAAGGTGACATACCAATGGGTGTCTTGAAAGCAGTCCTATATGCCCATAGTGCATCATCTAGCTTCCTAGACCAATCCTACCTATTAGCATTAACCGTCTTTGCAAGGATTTGCTTGATCTCACGATTGGAAACCTCTACTTGTCCACTAGTTTGGGGATGATAAGGCGTAGCCACCTTATGTTGCTTGACACCATACTTAGCCAATACAGATTTGAATAGCTTGTTGCAAAAGTGAGATCCTCCATCACTTATGATAGTATGAGGTACTCCAAAGCGAGAGAAGATATTCTTCTTTAAGAACGCTACAACACGCTTTCCTTCGTTGTCGGCCAATGCTACAGCTTCAACCCATTTCGAAACATAATCCACCGCAACCAAGATGTATTTCATTCCAAACGAATTCACGAATGGACCCATGAAATCAATACCCCACACATCAAAAAGTTCTACCTCCAGAATTTTGGACAGGGGCATTTCATGGTGTTTTGAAATAGCACCTTGACGTTGGCATTGGTCACACCTTCTAACATAGTCGTATGCATCTCTGAATATCGAAGGCCAATAATAACCACTCTACAATACTTTTCTTGCCGTTCGATTTCCTGCATGATGTCCTCCAACTTGCGAAGTGTGGCATGCTTCTAATATAGTGGGCACTTCTTCATGGGATATACATCGTCGAATGATACCATCCGCGCATCTTCGAAACAAATAAGGCTCATCCCAATAGTAGTGCTGAACGTCATGTATAAACTTCCTTCTTTGATGGTAGGATAAATTGGCAGGTAGCATATTACTCACCACGAAATTTGGTAAATCAGCATACCATGGTAATTTCTCCACTGTTATTGCTAATATCTCCTCGTCAGGGAATGCATCATCAATCTGAATTTTAGGTTGCGCCATATGTTCATTCTCCAGTCGAGATAGATGATCGGCCACTTGGTTCTCGCAACCTCTTCTATCTTTGACCTCAAAATCGAACTCTTGCAGCAGCAATACCCATCAAATCAACCTTGGTTTTGCATCCTTCTTCGTCATTAGATACCTAAGATCTGCATGGTCTGTATGGACGATCACCTTAGTACCCAATAGGTAGGCACGAAACTTCTCAAATGCATACACAACCGCTAGGAGCTCTTGTTCAGTAACAATGTAGTTCCTTTGGGCTTCATTTAGGACCTTACTTGCATAGTAGATAGGATGAAATAGTTTCTCCTTTTTCTGTCCAAGAACAGCACCAACGGCTACACCACTAGCATCACACATGACTTCTAACGGGAGCGTCCAATCTGGTGCTACCATGATAGGGGCTTCAATGAGTTTTCCTTTAAGGAATTCGAATGCCTTTAAGCAATCTTCATTAAATTCAAACTTCGCATCTTTCTCCAGTAGTTTGCACAATGGACTAGAAATTTTGGAAAAGTCTTTGATGAATCTACGATAGAACCCAGCATGGCCAAGAAAACTATGAACTCCCTTCACCAAAATTGGAGGTGGTAGCTTCTCAATAACCTCAATTTTTGCTTGATCAACCTCTATTCCTCTTTTGGAGATCTTGTGCCCAAGAACGATTCCTTCTTTTACCATGAAGTGGCACTTCTCCCAATTCAGCACAAGGTTGAACTCTACACATCTTTGCAATGCCATGCGCAAGTTTACCAAACACGCTTCAAAAGACTCACCAATAACTGAAAAGTCGTCCATAAATACCTCCAAAGTGTCTTCAACCATATCAGAGAAAATAGACATCATACAACGTTGAAAGGTGGCTGGTGCGTTACATAACTCGAATGGCATACGTTTGAAGGCAAACGTACCATATGGGCATGTAAACGTTGTCTTCTCTTGGTTTTCGGGAGCAATACAAATCTGATTATAACCTGAATAACCATCCAAGAAGCAAAACCATCCTTTCCCTGCTAATCGATCTAGCATTTGGTCCATAAATGGCATGGGGAAGTGATCCTTGAGTGTCCAAGAATTCATCTTGCGGTAGTCCATGCATACTCTCCATCCAGTAACGGGCCTTAGTGGAATAAGCTCATTCTTCGCATTTGCAACCACCGTCATACCTCCTTTCTTGGGAACACATTGTACAGGACTTATCCATGTTCTATCAGAGATAGGATATACAACTCCTGCGTCTAACCACTTGATAATCTCCTTCTTCACCACTTCTTGCATAGGCGGGTTTAAACGCCTTTGATGTTCAATGGTGGGTGTGCACTTTTCTTGAAGCTGAATTTTATGTGTGCAAATCCCAGGTGGAATACCAATAATATCCGCAATGGTCCATCCAATGGCTCTAATATGCTTGCGTAAGATTGAAATAAGAGCTGCAACTTGTTTCTCACCCAAATCGGCTACCACTATGACTGGAAGAGTGTTTTCGCTTCCTAAGAATGCGTACTTTAAATGACTTGGCAGCTCCTTCAATTCTAACGTGGGTAGTTCTTCAATAGATGGCTTAGCTGGTGGTGTGGGTCGATTCTTGAGATCAAGATCCAGCTTCTTGGGAGTATAGCGATAGGTCCCTAATCCCGATAGAGCACAAATAGCTTCTTCAGAAATTTCAGCATCCTCAATCTCTCCTTTCATAAGCAAAACCTCCAAAGGATCATCAAGAATTTGCTCTTCTTTAAGTCGTTCTTTCTCATCATCAAGGACAACATCAGCCATAGAAAATACACTCAGATCTTTGGGTTGCTTCATTGATTTGCAAACATCAAAACGAACCACTTCGTCATTTATTCGGAATGAAAGCTCATTAGCTCTCAAATCAATGAGCACACTTCCTGTAGCAAGGAAAGGGCGCCCCAAGATTATGGGAACCTCAGAATCTGCTTCACAATCCAAGATGACAAAGTCTGCTGGGAAGATAAATGAAGAAACCTTTACCAAGACATCGCATAAAATACCAACAAGTCGTTTTACCGACCTATCCGCCATGACAAGCCTCATATTGGTTGGTGTAGGATCTCTTAACCCCAACTTCTTATAGATCGATAATGGCATCAAGTTGATGCTGGCTCCTAAATCACATAATGCTTTGGCAAAGTTCAAAGATCCGACGGTGCAAGGAATAGTGAAAGCTCTGGGGTCGGCCTTCTTCTGAGCTATCGATCGGGTAGCAATTGCACTACAATGATGCACATCATCCTTCAGCTCATAACTTGCTGCCCTCTTCTTAGTCAAAAGATCTTTCATAAACTTTGCATACCCAGGCATTTGTTCTAGTGCCTCTACTAGTGGAACATTAATGGTCAGCTGTTTCAACATAGTCATAAATTTTCTGAACTTAGTGTCATCCGCCACCTTCTTCAATCTTTGGGGAAAAGGTGGTGGTGGGTATGGAAGTGTTCTCTCCGTGGCTTTCTTCTCCTCTTGCTTCCGTTTTTCCCTTTTTTCAGGCTGCACGTCACTAGGTGTAACGTCCTTGACGTTGGGAGTAGTTGTTGCGGCATCATCTCCTTTTGCATCGTCACTAGGTGTAACGTCCATGTCCGCAATTTCGTCAACCACTTGCTTGCCTGTTGCTGAAGTTTCCAGCACCTTACCACTTCTGGTAGAGATGGCCATGCATGACCCATTATTCCTTGGGTTTTGCACCGTATCGCTCGGTAAGGTGCCAGCCTTTCTTTGATTGAATGCTGCTGAAAGTTGGCTTAATTGCTGCTCTATTTGCTTGATAGAAGTGGAATGAGAATCAACTAATTACTTCATGGAGGACAAATCATTAATCACCTCTGTAACTCCCGCGCTCGTTGCTTCCACTCCTTTCAATAACTTAGCCATCATGTCTTCCATACTTCCAGAATTAGATGTGGTGGCGTCACGTCTTCCAGGGGGAACGTACAAACCACTCTTTTCATTGTTTTTCTTCCAACTACCTTGGTCTTTGCTTCCAGATTTATCATAATAGTTCCGACCTTGGTTTCCTTGGCCATTCCCACGGAAACCCCCCTGATTGTTCAAGTAGTTGGCCTCCTCTTCCGAATCAGATTCGTCTCTTCCTTTTAGTGCTACAGCTTTCACTTTTTCGGTCTTCCCTGATAATAAATGCTTTGTCAGAAGATCCACTTGTGTTTTCATGTGCGCCATGTCTTGATCACGTTCTTCTTCTCTTCTTCGTTGGTCTGCAGTCATGCCAATAGATAAAGTGGGGCTTGCTACCTCAGAATCCCTGGTATGCCAAGCTCTACTTTGTTTCGTCATACGATCTAGCATATTGCTTGCTTGACCAAAGGTAAGGTCCATGAAAGAACCTCCAGCTGTGTTGTCCACCACTGGTTTAGTTATTGAATTCAAGGCTCTATACAAGATCTCCATGAGGTGAACATTAGTCATGTGATGGTTTGGGCATCTCGCTAGCTTTATCTTGAACCTCTCCCATGTTTCATGAAGAGCTTCAGAGGGAAGCTGACGAAAGTTGCTGATTTCATCTCTCAATTGTGCCCTTTTTGATGGCGGAAAGAATCTTTCTAGGAAAGCGTCTCTCAATTGCCTCCAATTTATAATTGAATCAGGAGTCAGCCCATTCAACCATAGTGTTGCCTCCCCAGACAGAGACAATGGAAATAGATGTAATCAAATAGCATTCTGACCAACACCAGGATTGTCAAAAGACTTGCATGTAGAAATAAAGTTGATGAGATGCATATTCGGATCATCGCCTGCTAGTCCACCAAATAATCCCTTGAGTTGCAATAACTGAATCATGGTGCTTGTGATGTTGAACTTGTCTCCGGGCGATAATGGTGGTGGAATTATAGCTCCAGTGGCTCCGGCACCATCAAGATCATCATCATCATCGTCGAAAGATGGTTGCAAAGGTTGGCGATCATACCTATACCGAGCTTGTCGACCTCTTCGGTTGGCAGGTGTTATAATTTCAGCATCACGCCTAGGGTTTAGTAACTCGTCATCACCTAAATCTTTATCGTCAGGATTTGTTGCTCGCCCAGGATTATCAATGTTTTGTTGTTGGACTTAAGCACCGGCAAGAGCAGCTAATCTTGCTTGCTCGTGTTGAGCAGCCATCCTGTCGATTTCAGCTTGTGCTTCCATTCTTCTAATTCGTTGTGGTTCAGGATTAATTGGAAATAACGGTTGACCAGAACTTCTAGTATGGGGCATGCACTAAAGTAAAAACCTGCAATAAACAAAAACAAAAACTAAAAGTAAAAGTACGAGAATCTTTGACCAAAGGGTCTAGTAATTATTACGAACTTGATTGACACTCGTATTCCCCGGCAACGGCGCCAATTTTTGATAACGCTCAATCTACAACTCTCGTTTGAGTGTAAAGCGGTCGTTAGCAAATATAGAACCCAACCTGGGTTGGGTATCGATCCCACAGGGAATAGCTTGGCCAACAAGTAAGCAAAATTACTAAACTTTTGGTGCAAGTCTCGTAAAAGGGGGGATTGTAATGTGTAACGAAAACAATAAAGTAAAAGCTGAAAATAGCAAAGTAAAGAGAGAAAGATTGTTACGTAAGTTGTAAACAATGAGAATTGAAGCGTTGGGGTTATGTCCACCTTCTGAGGTATACGTCTCTATTGGCTATGAGTGTGTAGAATTCTGACATGCAATTGCTTATAGAGAATTGTATTCGATTGTAAATCCAAGCGTCTCTCGACCTGAAAAAGGACTATTTCACTTTAACTCTCTCTAGCTTAAAGCGTGTCTAACGGTACGAATTCTCCAAGAGGTTAGTCCAGTTACGGCACTAGCTTTTTAATAGGAAAGGGTGTCCTACTACCTTGACATTATCTCTTTTCCAGATAAATAACCTTTCTCTCGAACAAGTTAAATGTTAGACTGGCGTATTCTTGCGTTTGCAACCGCAAAGAATGTAGATTAAGATGAAGAGAATAATGATATAAGCAATATATGTGTCATGAACTCACAAACTCACAGCAATAGATAGTATCTCATTCGGCTTCCATAACCCCAACAGAGAGGTTTAGTTACCCATGAATGCGAAGGAGATCACGATTGACATTGTTATTATATCACAATATTGAGTAATGGCGTGTAGATCAAGTGATAGGCGTAAGGTGTGTTTCCTTGGCTTGGTAACGATTCTCTTGTTGTGGAATTTAAGAATAGAAGAGTAGAAGAAGTAAAATAGAATTAATGGAAAGATTAGAAGAGTTGTAATTGAGAAGTAGAATGTGTCTCTCCACTAAGGGAGGACTTAATTCTCCACTACGGGAGGACTTAATTAAAAATCTCTAGCATGATAGGGTATTTATAATACTCCTATCCTACTCCTACTATGCTAATGAAATAAATAACCAAATCCTACTAAACTAAGGAAATACTTAACCCATTTGTACTAGGTTAATGTAACATTCTCCTAATCCAAATAAACTAATGAAATACATAACCCAATTGTACTAGGTTAATGTTTCATTGTCAAAATCCAGCTTTGTGTCTGTAAGTCCCCAAAGTCTTCAGAAATGTTGTTTTAGCCCGGGACAGATTGTCCATGCAGTAGTTTTGGTCCTTAGGCGTGTAGACTTTCTTCCCTTCCTTCGTGAGCTTTCTTTGGCGTCAAGTAAGCCATAAAATGCTGAATTCTGCATCATTTATACCTGAAACTTTACTAATCATGTTCGTTAGCTCATTTATAGGAAAAAAGACTAAAAGTGCATGAAATATATAGTTTGTTCTCAAAACTAGGCTAAAATATGGGCAAAATATATTGATATAGGCGTGTAAATTCGCCTATCATCAGAGTCCACAGTGGGAGGGCCTGACTTGGTATTTGATACCTTAGAAAAATTCCAGTTGATCAGGGAAAGGCTTAAGATAGCTCAGAGCCGACAGAAATCATACGTAGATGTATGCAGACAGGATCTCGAGTTCGACATTGGTGATTTTGTGTATTTAAAAATCTCTTCTATGAAAGAAGTGAAGAGGTTTGGCAAGAAAGGGAAACTCAGTCCTTGATATATTGATCCTTACTGAATACTCAGTCATTTCAGAATGGTAGCTTACGTGCTTTAGTTGCCTTTAGACTAAGCTTCAGTGTACCCAATGTTCCATGTCTCCTTGCTTAAGAAATGCATAGGTGACCCAGCAGTCGTAGTCACTATAGAGGGCATAGATATTCAGAACAACATCTCTTATGAAGAGATCCCAGCCGAAATCCTTGATTATCAGATTCGCACATTGAAGAACAATGAAGTCCCTCCAATCAAAGTTATTTGACAGAATCAGTTCTTTGAGGGAGATACTTAGGAGGCAAAAGTAGATATGCGGACCAAGTACCCTCACCTCTTCTCCGCAAACTCAGACTCAGCCTAAGGTAATAGATTTCCTTTGAATTTACTCAGTCTCATGTTTAGATATAGCTACCAACTTGGTATTAATTAATGTTGCATACTTAGTCATGCATTCATGAATCATTTCAGTCATGTACTCATGTATCAGACATGCATGTCCAGTATATAAGCTCATCTTTTCAGTAATCCCATTCATGCATTCATGAATCATGTTCAACTATGTACACATGCATCAGATATGTATGTTGAGTATGATAATTTAGTACATCAGTAACCTCAGTCATGAAATCATGCTTCAGTTGTGCATGTCTAGTGTCTAAATCCAATCTATCAGTAGACTCAGCTTAGTCAGTCTCATTCGAAGATGAATTTTCCCAAGGGGGAGATATTGTAAGACCCCACAAAATTCTAAACTTAACTCAGTATTTCAAGCTTGCTAAGGGATCCCAGACTTGAAAATTTTAGCCAAGTATTCAAACGTAGTGTCATTTTGGCCTTCGTAAGTTGGAAACTCTAGTTCACAACCTCTATGACCTTACAATGTCAATCTTTAGTTAATTCATGATCAGGAATATCAGTAGGTGTACCCCAACGAGTTTTGTATTTTTCGAACCTCGTTTGGACCACATTTAAAAATCCAAAATAGTGTATTGATGCAATCTCAGTATGGCCCATCGGCCATCGCTTCGATCAATATTTTCCTTGGCTCCTAGTGGTAATTTTTAGTGAACCAACATGGACTCGACGCGGTACATTGGCTATTGTATTGATGCCAATGATGCAGCACGTCGGTCTGCCCGTTGATGGGTCTACTTTTAGTCATTAAAAAGCCACGTCTTTGGGGATAATTGGGCTTCAGCCCCCATAACATGAGATTTATCCCTCAATTAGCAAATTATATTCATTCTTTCTCAAAATACTCAAGAAAAGATATCCTAGGAGATTAAATTTCAAATTCAAGTCTCAAGATTCCACCATTAATCTTCAGAAATTTAGCAAACAAGGTATGTGAAGTGTTCATCCAAGGGTTGCTTCCACCCTTGGAGTCGAAAAAACTCTTTTAAACTTCAAGTAGTTAGAATTTATGACTTCCATGATTGGAATTAAAGTGTACATGATTATTATTTGAATTAGATTTCTATTTCATGATTTGTTATACGTTTCATGTGGAATTTGTTATTATGTGTGTAGATTCGTATGAATCTACGTTAAACCCCTTGAAATTTTGAAATTAGAAGTGAATCATGATGCCCTCTTATTATGTGCATATACTATGATCACCAAGTGCTTGATGAATTATTCATGTGAACTGATAAGGGAAAGAAATTATGTCATGCTAACTTATGTACAAGTTATACCATGCAAGTGTTTGATAAAATGTCTCTATAGATACATTATGAACAAGTGTGCATTTTATGCAATGCAAGATCATGTGATGCTTTACTTTTCATGCTATCAAGTCCTGGGGGTATTTAATACCTGATAATTTAGATGTTTACCTAGAGCCAGTGTCAGATACAGAATAATCTCAGTTATGTCATGATCAGTAGTACTCTCAGTCAGTTACAGGACCCAGGAAAACTCAATAAAATCTGTATCAGTCTAGTCCAGTTCAGTATTCAGTTCAAACCTCAGTAAATTCTGTCAGTTAATAGAATTCAGTAGTATTCCATCAGTCAATGGAACTCAGTAAACCCAATTCAGTTCAGTTAGACAGTATAATCAGTAATAGTCCTGTCAAGCCTAGTATAAACTGGAAAATTAGTTCATTATTTATTCACAAGGGAGTAGGATTCAGCACTAAGTTAATTCAGGGATGGGGGCATTCTTGATAGCAAAGGGTTTGACCCTTATTAGCAATCCCTGCGTTACAGAACTATGTAGCCAGCGTAGGTTGAGATATCTTCTTGCCAGATATTATGAGGGTTGATACATCTCATTCGAGTTTTTCTACCAGCAAGGATTGACGAAAGAGCTTCCTATCAGAGAGGGTTAACTCACAACTTGTCTCTACCTATGGCATGGTATTAACAACCTTCTAACTAGGGTTACTGGTTTGACCCCAATCTATGTAGAAAGGGTCATGTAGGTTAGATGATCACCTCCCACAGTCTCAGTTTCAGATTCAGTCTCAGTATAGAACTCAGTTCAGTTATATAGGTTCATGACTATCAGACATAGTCACTCAGCTTAGTACAAAACTCTGTATAGTTCCACAAAATCAGGACTATCAGATACAGTCATTCAGTTATCAGTAATTCAGTATTAGTATATCTAGATATCAATAAAACAGTTTTCAGACTCAGTATTTAGTGTTATCATGATCTCAGTTACAGTTACATATTCATGCATGTACTCTTATCCAGTTATACTTATGCCATCCAGTCAGTGTTGTTCGTGCATATGAACCTATGCATTTCAGCCTACCTCACTTAGTATACCAGTACATTCAAAGTATTGACATATACTTTTCTCTTGTGCTATGATGTCTTATATCATAGATTTAGATGCACGGGCTCTCGAGCACCCTTAGCAGTTCATATCTTCAGTAGTCAGAGTTAGTGCTGAGTCCTCATAGTTTGAGTACACGATTATTATTTTAGTATTTCATTTTATTTCAGTATTCGAAGTTAGTTGGGGACTTGTCCCAACAACTCCACATTTCAGACAGTTTAGAGGCTTTTCATACTAGAGTATTTTAGAAAATGATGTTTCAATTTTGGTATTGCTATACCGTATTCAGTTTTTATTTCTGTATTGAACCTTATGGCATGTTTCCACCTAATTTTCACATATTTAAAGTATTACTATTTAGCTATTAGAGAAGGTACCAGTCATGGGTTAGCTTGTGGTTCTTCTGTATTATGAGCACCGTATACCGCCGGGTACAGACTAGGGGTGTTACATTATGAGAATCTCCCATAAAAAGAGTATTGTAGAAAATAAGTGTAAAAACTCATGTTTTTATTCAGAGATTGTTTTATGAGTTATTATCCATGAGATTTTAGCTTTTAATTTTACTTACTATCAAGATGAATCCTTTTGCATTTAGCCTGTATGATTTGAAAGTATATTTAGCTTCAGTTTTATTTATTCCACAAAAAAAGAAAGTTTATCAGAAACTATGTATAGTAACTTTCCTAGCTTATCAGATTATATTTGTTATTCATGTTTTATGATAGTTTAGCTTTCAGTTTTATTCATGACTAAGGTGAGTCCTTTTACACTTAGCATGCATGATTTGAAAGTATAATCACTTTTAATTTTACTTATTGCATTCACCCCTGCATACTCAGTACATTCCAAAAGTACTGACCACATATATGTCTGTGTGGATACATTGTTTCATAATGTAGATACCAGTTGTAGCCCACAACACCATGACCAAACAACACACAACTTCCATCCAACAGATGATGAGTTCTCTTAATTAGAGGAGTCGAGTCAACTTTAGATCCAGTATTATATTTTAACTTCAGTCTTATTGATTAGGGATGGTTGGGGGTCATGTACTGGCTACCTATAGTCAGTATTAAGAAGAGGCTTCATAGACAGTCAGTCAAAGTTGTTGTATTTAGATTCAGTTTCCTTTGTATAACCAGTGTTGTAAGTTTTTAAATAGTTTTGTATTGAACAAGTTCTTTAATTACATCTCTTCTGCTTGTTGTTTCCAGTTTTATCTATTTATTTAGCGGCTCAAGAATTATGCCAGTATCATGGGTTAGCTTAGGATCACTTGTGGTTCTAAGCACCGTGTTACGTCCAGGGGTTAGTCTTGGGGCGTGACATGTCCCCATCTTTAACTTCCCTTACCGACACATGGGTACCATCAAGTATTACATCCATCAACTCACTATCCTTAGGCATAATGATATCATACATCCTAGTTTCCACCACCCACAGTATTGCCCATTGAAATAGGTTGGCGTAGTAGTAGATCATCCTTCCTCTGGATTAGGTGGTGCAATCTTGATCAAGAATTCACTCTAGGTGTTAGCCTTTTAGAGTGTCCTCCCTCTGATTTCAATTGTTGAAACCTCTAAAGGATCAGGTTCCTAAAGTGTGGAGTATAGTAATAGAACAGTGAACACACAAAAATGCAGAAAATAAAAGAACACAATAATTTATGTGGAAACCTCCTAGGTCAAGGGAGGAAAAACCATGACTTTACACTCAAAGGCTCTCAAACTCCACTATAATCAAAACTTATCTTGATTACAGGCTCCATTAGAACTTAAATCTAAGTTCTTTAAGTTGTAATAACTCTACTACAACCACCTCTTGATAGCTCTGTCGCTTTCACTCTCAATATCGATTAACTCTAATCGATACAACGTAGGTAACCCTACATAAAAAAACTCAACAACAATAAAGAAGCTTTACTCTTATATATTAAGTAAATCAGTTACAAAGCAAGACTCAAGAACCCTAACTACGAGCAGTAAAGATTTAGAACTTGAGCTTTAAGATTTTTTGCCGCCACTAAGAAATTCTCTGATTTGATAAAACTATAGTGGAATAAACATCTTTTTGTATTTATAGTAGTGTAGAATTGAGGGTTAAATTTTTATTGGACGAGGTGTACAATCAGGTATGTTGTGCACCTGCATAGTTTGTTGCACTAGCAGATAAAATTATGCAGAGATGTGACAGTTGTACCAGGGCAATGGTAAGCAAGGGACCCAATCCTCCAATATCATCTAGTCATCATCAAAATATTAGACAACACTCTTGGAGCTTTTGATCGATGATTCCCAAATTTATCTTGAAAGACTTGCCTAATAATTATTTCCTATGCTGACATAGTTCTATCACATTTTGAATTCAAAGTAGAGGGAACTGTTTAAGAACAAATTAAAGGGGTAGGTTTTAAAAAAAAAATTGGACATAAGGGCAAATTTATTCGATAATATAATAGAAGGAAGAACAAACGTATAATGGAAGGGATACATTTGAACCAATAGTATAACAACATGTATATTTAAATTATTTTCAATAGCACAGGGATATATTTAAATCTAAAATATAATAGAAGGGAAATATTTGAATTGGATGTATAGTGAGGGGTATATTTAAATCATTTTTCAATAATTCAGGGGTATACTTAGCGCTTCTCCATTAATATTTAAATAAAATTAAAGGAAAGAGTGTTATAAGATAACCTGAACTCAAATTAATTATACGGACTTTGCTTAAGATTCGCTTACAAAAAAATAGTGAAGTCTCATTCACCTTTCTTCTTCACCCTATCAGTTTGACGCTTCAACACCCATTTACCATTAGAGATTCAACCATTTCTCAGTGTTATTTCCTTCACTCGGGAGGAATATCCCCAAACTAAGATATATTTTCTCCTTATATTATTAATTTCTACCTCTCTGTGTATTATATTGTCATGATCCCAACAATCATGATTGGCACTGTGACACCTTATTGGTTTACATTTTTATTCATAAGAAAATAATTAATCAACAAACCCAACTCTTTCATTGTTTGTTGTCTCCTAGTGAGATAACATAAATTTCATAGGGTAAATAATCATATTGTATCATTCCCTATACTTAAAGGATAAATTAGGCTCTTTTCTCTTGTTTTTATAATTACTCATGTCGTCTCTCTAATGACCCGATAATATATATTTAATTTTTATATTGGTTCTTGTGTTTTTTTTTAAATTGAATGTATATCTTTGAAGTCTAAAAATTATATTTTACAAATGAAAATGATGATTGAAATTAGAATCGAGTATGTGATAAGAAATCATATTCAAGAAACTATTAATTTTGTTGTCTAATTACATTTATATGATACCTTTTGATAGCGCGGGAGTTTAGGAAAAGAATGACCTTTGATATATATGATCAAAATGAAAGTTAAGACAGTTGTATGTTTAATACATAATCTCCTTTAGAATACTTTTCTTAAAACTAAATTATTTTTAATTATAGAACATGATATTCTTTGAGAATAAATAAAACTGAAAGCGTATAATAAAAATTGAAATACTGAACTATTAGGATTGACTACTCAAAATTTTCGTTTAAAATCAATATAATAATTGAATTGCCTTTTGGTGTTCTAGTTGAACAAACTATAGTCAAGTCATTATCAATTGGTTTGTAGTCTCCTAGGGAGACAACATAAATTTTATAGGGTTGGGTTTGTTGATTAATTGGTTTTTGATTATTAAAATTTCGTCTAATAAGAAGTTGTCACATATTAAATGAAAATTTTAATTATTTTTCTTCAATGATTTGTTAAGGAAAAGGGTAAAATACGCCCAGAGGTAGATGAGAAGGGCATTTTAGAGCCCAAAGGTGAAACAAGAGTATATTTGTTACGATTCAAAAGTTGAGGTATGATGGCACCTATCGAGACCTAGCCTCGACAGATAAGCCAAGTAGCCAAAAAGGATAGAAGTGCGAAATTATAAATAAAGTAAGATAAACGATACTTCAAGAGTGAAGTCAAGTCAAAAAAATACATGAAGAAGCGGTAGTCTGAATGAAACTGTCATAAAAACTCTCAGAATCTGGTGTCATAAGTACAATGTAACGCCCCATATTTCCTTAGCATAATCTAAGTCCCAATACATGAGTATTCATATATAAAATTTTTGAAACACTCATTATTTTCAAATTTAGAGCCTGTCATTGCATATGAAATTGAATTAGCTTTCCAACGATATAAAATTCACCCAAATCCGATAACTAGGTAAGAAGATATGGCAATTTAATGTTTTAGTCGTTAAACACCGTCATTTTAACCCTTAGCGCGTCACATAGGCAGTCCAAATGAAACTTATCAATTTCCGATGTGACTCCGCGACCATGGTGCTTTGCGGAGCAGGCCAATTTCTCGTTTGTAAATTTCCAGTGGGCCTCAGCGATGTTGGCATGTCATGGAGGTGGCCAAGATGGCATCCAAAGGCTTACTGCAATAATGGCGCATCGCGCCGTTAGCTCAATTCCCAGTTGTCAGTTTTCAGTAACACGACGCGATAGCACCGCATCGCGCCAGTTGCCCATTTCGAAAAAATTCGACGAAAAATTAATGTTTCATTCTAGGATAAAACAGCCCTTTCCCCATTATTTTAATTCACCCAGGTGTGATATTTAAACCCTATAAACATTTTTAAAATCATTCTTTAGTTAATTTCTCCCAAATCAAAAGGTATTCTGTCCCAATCAAGAATCCTAGCTCTCAAATTCATCCTCAAGAATTCACTAAGAACTTCAAGAAATCCATCAATTAAGGTATGTTAGATGTTAATCCATGGATTCCTTTCATCCAAGGAGTCCAAGTAACCTATTGAAATTTCAAGTTTTTATCTTTTCAAGCTATTTGATTTTAAATTATCTTGAATCTCCATGTACTATTGATTTTATACCTTGTTAACATGAAATTATTGTTCTTTTTCCATTTACCATATTTTAATATTATTATTTATTGAATAAAATCATGATTTAATGCTATTATGATGAATTCATATTATTCCTACAAGTTCCATGACATTCCTATGATTGTTTTAAACCATGAACTACAAATGTTTGATAAAATGCCTACAAGAGTGACTTATTTAATAAGAGCCTTCATGTTTCGATCTCCAAGTTTTAGTGTCATTTACTATTATTGTTTTGAGTCCTGGGGGTATTGAATACCCAAAAACCATACCTGTTTACTTAGTCTTGTTGCAGTATCTTCAGAATAACTTCAGATTATATTATGAGCATTATCAGAACCGTTACTTAAACTCAGAACAGTCTAGTATTTTAGAGTCTTTCAGTTGGGAGTAGGATTTAGCACCGAGCGAGTGTCGGGATGGTGGCTTCTCCTTCAGATAGGCAGAGTCGCTAGTAGCAGTCCCTAAACTCCAGAACTAGTAGCCAGCGTAGGGTATGAGAAGTCACCCGTCAGATTAGGCTTGACTATCTTGCAGGGGTCACCCGTTAGTTTAGGCTTGACACCCTTAGTACTTTGGACATTATATTAGTTTATTGGATCCACATAGCCATCGTTAGTACCCGTGGCACGGTATTAACAGCCTTTCAACTGGGGTCACAAGTTGGACCCCGATTAGCTCAAATTGGAGAATGTCGGTTAGATGATACCTCCCATAGTCTTAGGTATAATCTCAATTTCAATCTCAGTTCAGTTATGCAGTCTTAGATTTTGGTTGACCAAAACATACAGATATCAATATTTTTTAGTGTTTCAATTTATAGATTTTACTCAGTTCATGTTTTATGCTGGTCATGCATCCTCAGAGTCTATAGATTCTTACGTATTTTTAGTATTTATAGATTCTCATACATACATAGTATTTATATGCTTCTTGTATCTCCAGTGCCTATAGATTTCATGTTCTCTATTCAGTATCCCATGCTTTAGATGCATGTTCACATAGTTAATTATTCCTATTCATGAAAACTTGCATATCAGCCTACCTCATTTAGCATACCAGTATATTAATAGTACTGATCGCATACCTTACTTTGCGCTATGATGTATCATCTCATAGGTGCTGATGCTCAGTTCCCGGATTGCACTTAGTCGGTTAGATCATCAGCAGTATAGTAGCAGTAGTGAGTCCTCATCATCCGAGGACAGATTATATTAATGCATGTATTTATCTCAGTAGTTAGTAGAGTAAGTTGGGGGACTGTCCCATCAACTCACAGTATTTGGTTTAGAGGCTTTTTAGACACTATAGTTAGCTATTCAGGTTATTTAGATTTCAGCATTATGCCAGATTCATAATTTAGTAGTCCTTTCATTGTAAGAACCTTATAGCATTTTAGTTATTCTTCCACATTCATGATTATATAATTCAGTGCTCATAGCAGGTACCAGCTCATGGGTTATCTTTGGTTCTTCGGGACCGTAAGCACCGTGTAACGACTAGGGGGTAGTCTCGGGTCATTACAAACTTGGTATTAGAGCCTAAGGTTTTAAAGTGTCCTAGGAAGTCTGAAAGCCATGTCAAGTAGAGTCTTGTGCATGGGTGTGTAGCACACCACACTTATGGATAAGAGGCTACAAGGTATTTAGGAAAAGTTTCCCTTCTTTCAGTATTCTTGTCGTACGATTGAGCATGAGCTTAAGTTGAACTCTCAGTCTAATTTGTTTCCTCTTTTCATCTATAGAATATGCCTCCTAAGAAGAATGGAAAAAAATAGGAAATCATCCATCCCCTCAACCCATTCAGGAAGATCCTCTAGATGAGCACGTCTCTCACACAGAATTCAGGATTGCGTTCACTACTCTAGCCAATTCCATAGTAGCACAAAATGAACGGCCAGCTGCTGGTTTGGCCAACCCAGTGGCCAATACTACTTTGATTAGAATTTGATATTTCACTCGGATGAATCCTCCTTCTTTCACAGGATCCAAGTCTGAAGAGGATCCATAAGAATTCTTAGCTATGGTGCAAAAGGTAATGGATACTATGGAGGTGACATCTAGTCAGAGTGCTGAGTTGGCTACATATCAATTGTATGATGTAGCCCATACTTGGTTTAAGTAGTGGAAATTTGATAGGGGTGTAGATACAGGGCCTGTAGAATGGGAAGAGTTTTTCGTAGCTTTCTTAGATAGATTCTTCCCATTGGAGTTGAGGAAGTACAAAGTGTTAGAGTTCATTAACTTGAGGCAAGGAGGCATTAGCGTGAGGGAGTATTCCCTTAGGTTTACTCAGTTAGCCAGGTATGCTCCTCATGTGGTAGGGGATAACAGGTCCAAGATGAGTAAGTTTGTGTCTGGCGTATCTAATAGTGTGGTCAAGGAGTCTAGAACGGCTATGCTAGTTAATAAAATGGACTTGTCTAGGCTGATGGTTCATGCTCAAAAAAAGGAGTAGAAGATTAAGGAAAGAGAGGAAATAAGAGGGCTAGGATGGGTAGTTTTAATTTCAATCAGCCAAAGTCAGAAGGTGGTAACTGTCTTCAGTTTCATCAGAGGTCTTCATCCCCAACACCCTCTTCAGCTAGTGCCCCAGTACCCAAATTCAAAAATGACAACAGGGATAGGGAACCAGGCTCTAAGTCCCAGGTCAGTGTTAGCAGTGCTCATATAAATCCTCTATGTCAGAAATATGGCAGACAGCATCAAGGTGAGTGTAGAACGGGTAGTGATGTGTGCTTTGGCTGTGGCAAGCCAGGCCATTAAATTTGGAAGTGTTGGGTAGTTGCTCAGAAAGAAAGGGATGTGCACCAACAGGGCCAGTCCCATCAGTCAGTAGTTCCATCCGATCACCCAACTCAGCAGGGTACTGCTTCCAGTGCTCCCAGTGGTCAACGTCCGAACAGATTATATGCTCTTTAGTCCCGCCAAAATCGGGAAAATTCTCCTAAAGTAGTTATTGTAACATTGCAGGTCTTTCACTTACATTTTTATACTTTACTAAACCCTGGAGTTTATCTTTCTTTTGTAACTCCATATATAGCTGTAAACTTCGGAGTCAGTCTCGAAACTCTAGCAAAGCCCTTTTAAGTGTCTAACCTGGTAGGTGTGTCCATTGTAGCCATACAGGTATACAGGAACTAGCAGGTAACAATATTTTAGAAAGTTACCTCAGTTGATCTCGTGGAGTTAGAGATGACAAATTTTGACGTCATTCTTGGCATTGGCTCCACTCATGCTATGCCTCAGTTGATTGTAGAAACAAAATAGTTTATTTTTAGTTCCCAAATGAACCTGTCCTTTGTAATACCCCGATATGCTTAACCGGAATGTTACACGGTGCTCATGACCCCGAGGGACCACAAGCTAACCCATGACTGATATATGTACCTGTATACTGCAAATCATGATATAATAATGCGGAATACATAAAACTATAAGGCCATAAGGTTCAACTGAATAAAATCATGTGGGTGAAAATACCTAAAACAACTCAATCTGAAAGCTAAGTCTGAATGTAAATCTGAACGTAAATCTGAAAGCCTCTAAACTATCTGAATAAGGAGTTAAAGGAACATGTCTCCAAATAACTCTATAAAACTGAACTGAAGAAATAAATAAATGTATCAAATCATATTGTCCTCGAATCAATGAGGACTCACTGTGTCTCTGCGACTAGAATACTACCGCTACTGCTGGGATGGAGCTCGTGTCTCAGAACCTATGGTGTAACATGAAAAGAAAGAACCATAGCACAAATGCATCAGTACAACTAGAGTACTGAGTATACGAGGAAGGTAGGCTAAACATAAAGGGTTTCATGTATGAACAACACTGACTGACTAATATGAATGTGGGAGTGCAAACACACATGTATAGAAACTGGGACCGTGAATACGTGATAGCATGACCTGTAAGCTAATACATCGTTTACTGATAACTGTCATGACTGATAATGAAACTAATAACATGGACGACTGTATCTGACAGTCCTATATATACTGAAATCTGAAGAATACACTGAGTTCTTTAATTGAGACTGAGACTAAAACTGTGGAAAGTAGTGTTTAACCGACATGCCCCATGTATGCCGTTATGGCTAAGTTGGGGTCTAATCTCTGCCCCGACTGGAGGGGTGTCAATACCATGCCACGGGTAAGGACAGCCTGTGAGTGACCCTTATATGGTAGGTACTCAATGAGAACGGTTGGAACCCTAAACTGACGGGTTAAGCCACCTCATCAACCCTAATTTGACGGGCTAAGATGTCTCAACCTACGCTGGCTACATAGTTCTGGAACACAAGGATGACTACTAAGAATCACACCCTGAACTGGCGGGTGAGTTCCTATCATTGGGTTCACTTGATACTAACCTCTACTCACATCTGGAGGGACTGGACATGAATAACTGACTGTGCATAACTTAATTTTACTGAATTCCATTGACTGGCGGAATGTTACTAATATCTGACAACTAACTAAGATCATGAGGTTTTCCTGAGTTACATGACTAACTGAAGTCTACGGAATCATAGCTTGAGTTCGGATATCGTGAAACATGACATAGCTCTAGGCACACAACTATAGTTTTTGGGTACAAGTACCCCCAGGACTCGATAGGAGAAACTGACACACATGACATGACTTGATCACAAGATTTGAGTCCACAATTCATAATATCATAAGTAAGGCTTTCATAATAAGAATGATTCTCAACAAACTATCACATGATCGGGAATGTACACAACATGTATATACTTGCATGGCTTCAATAACATGGTCATTCTATATCGCAACAATATCATGAGCATCTCGTACAACTTCTTCAATTCAAGACAATAGCACGGGGATCACGCTGAACAAAAATGTAGAACATGGAATAGTCATTTAGGACTTATTATGTCATAAAAGCATGATTTCTATTCACTTAGGTATTTTCACAAAAACCTTACATGCACATCTTAGGCATAGGTGGATTCATCAAGATTACAAATATTCAACCACCAATTTCACATATTTATACGTTAAATACCACCATATCCTCACAATAAAAATACAAAGATCCCATATTAGGTATCATCATACTCCAACCACATGAACATTAACCACCAACAATATAAACATCATAATACAAAATTTAGAAGATGGTTCTTGAGCTTCATGGATGAAAGGAGTCCATGAATCAACTTACACATACCTTAGAAGGAAGATTCTTAATGATTGATGGAGGAATTTCCTAGAAATCGGATGTTCAATCTTAGTTACGCAACCCTAGTTGTTTTTTCTCTTTTAGTGATCTTGGATGATGTGCTTTGAGATGATAATAGGGTTGTAATATGTTTAGAAGCTATATATTTCGTAGGGTTAAGTTTAGGGACGTGTAAGGAGTGTTAAAAGACTTAATTACCCTTAAAATACCTCAAAACAGAGTGTTTTTAGCACCTGGAACTGACTTAGGTGGAGCCCAAGTGATTTCCTAAGCTAGGTTGGGTGGCGCCTAACCAATCGCCTATGCTTGGGTTGGGCGGCGCCTAACCAATCGCCCATCCTTACTGTCTCTCATGAAAACAGGCATAACCTTTCGCTCGGGTATTGGATTAAGGCAAAATTGGTATCATTGGAAAGCTAATTCGATTCTCTAAAATTTGGTGGGTCTAAATCAGCCAAAATACCATATTAACATCGAGTTATACTCATTCAAAGATGACCATTTCAAAATCGAACACTAAAACTTGATGGATTCAAAAACTTTTAGCTTGTATTACCTTAAGTGACTCATATGAACATGCTTAATGCATAATAAGCTATCCTATCACTAAAATATTCATTGTAAGTCATGTACTCAAGGATGAATCACAGGATAGAAGATTTAATACATAGGAATACTTATTCACTTCCTAGCTTAGAAATATGCGGGGTATTACATCCTTGAATAGAGGGGTAGTACTATAGCTCTTAGGGGTCAGTTGATCTCGTACCTTAGAGCCAGAATTATGATATCGAAGTTGTGTATTTACCATCTTGTGCGAGTCAAAGACTCTACTCAAAAGCTCCAACTCTTGAGTCAGTTTCAGTAGTGAGGAATTTTACAAATGTGTTCCCTGAAGATCTCCCTGGAGTTCATCCCAAAAGGAAAATCAACTTTGGAATAGACCTTCTCCCAGATACTTAGCCTATATCTATTTTGCCATACATTATGGCTCCAGCTGACCTCAAAAAATTGAAAGAACAGTTGAAGGATCTCTTAGATAAGGGATTCATTAGACCCAACATCTCTCCTTGGGGCGCACCTGTTCTCTTCATGGGTAAGAAAGATGGTTCTCTCAGAATGTGCATAGACTACCATCAATTGAACAAAGTCACAGTCAAGAATTTATCCACTTCCTCGAATCGATGAATTGTTTGATCAAATTTAGGGTGCTAGCTATTTTTCAAATATAGACCTCAGATCAGGCTACCATCAGTTCAGGGTTAGAGAATATGACATTCTGAAAACAGCTTTTCAAACCCAGTATGGTCACTTTAAATTTCTAGTCATGTCCTTTGGTCTCATGAATGCCCCAGCAGCCTTCATGGACTTAATGAACCGAGTGTTCAAGTAGTACTTGGACATGTTTGTCATAGTCTTTATTGATGACATTCTTGTTTACTCCTGTAGAGAAAATGATCATGCAGACTATCTTAGAATAGTGATGTAAACTCTTAGAGCCCATCAGTTGTTCGTTAAATTTAGTAAGTGAGAATTCTAGCTAAGATCAGTAGCTTTTCTAGGCCATATTATTTTCGATGATGGCATTAGAGTTGATCCTCAAAAGACTGAGGCAGTGAGAAACTAGCCTAGAACCATCTCTCCATCAGATATCAGGAGTTTCTTGGGTTTAACTGGATATTACCGTCGGTTTGTTAAAGGGTTTTCTTCTATTGCATCCCCCGTGTCCAGATTGACTCAGAAGAAAGTTAAGTTTCAATGGTCAGATTCCTGCGAGAAGAGTTTTCAGGAGTTGAAGACTTGACTCACCTCAGCCCTAATTCTTACTCTAACAGACAGTTCAGATAGTTTTGTTATGTACTGTAATACATCCAGAGTAGGTTTGGGTTGTGTCCTCATGTAGAGAGGTAAGTTCATAGCCTATGCCACCAAACAGCTTAAACTGAATGAGAAGAATTATCTGACTCATGATCTTAAGTTAGCAGCAGTAGTATTTTCCTTAAAGATTTGGAGGCATTACTTGTTTGGGGTGCATGTTGATGTGTTCACTGACCATAAGAGCCTGCACTATGTTCTCTCAGAAAGATTTAAATCTGCATCAGAGAAGGTGGTTAGAGTTATTAAAGGATAATGACATAAGTGTTCTGTATCATCTTGGCAAGGCCAGTAAAGTGGTTGATGCTCTCAGTAGATTGTCTATGGGTAGTGTTGCTCATGTCGAGGATGGTAAAAAAAAGTTAGCCCAGGAAGTTCATCAGCTTTCACGACTAGGTGTTCGCTTAGTCGACTCAGCAGAGGGTAGTGTTTGGATACAGAGTAGTATCGAATCATCTATAGTTTTTGAGGTAAAGGAAAAATAAGATAGAGATCCCAATCTAGTTAAGTTGAATAAATCAGTTAAAGATCAAAAAGTGGAGGTTTTCTCCTAAAGGGAAGATGGTGTTTTGCATTGTCGGGAGATGGTGTTTTGCGTTGTCACGGTAGATTGTGTGTGCCTGGTGTAGATGATTTGAGGAAATGAATTCTTGCAGAAGCGGATGGTACAAGTTACTCTATTCATCCAGGGGCCACTAAGGTTTACCGCAATCTGCGTGATCTATTGGTAGAGTAGGATGAAGAGAGATATTGCAGAGTTTGTAGTTAAGTGCTCTACATGCCAGCAAGTTAAGATTAAGCATTAGAAACCTAGTGTGTCCGTGCAGGAGTTCTTATTCCCACTTCGAAGTGGGAGGAAGTGAACATAGATTTTGTGATAGGTTTTTCGTGTACCCGTCATCAACATGATTCTATTTAGGTTATCATAGACAGGATGGCCAAATCAGCTCATTTCTTGCCAATCCATACCTCTTATTCATCCGAGGACTATGCCAAACTCTATCTTAGAGAGTTGGTTAGGTTGCACGGTGTTCCCTTATCTATTATCTCTGTAGAGGTACCCAGTTTACCTCTAAATTCTAGAAGGCATTCCAAAAGGGTATTGGTACCCAAGTCCACCTCAGTGCAGCCTTTCACCCTCAGACAGACGGTCAAGCAGAAAGGACCATTCAAACTCTTGAGGATATGCTGAGAGAATGCATAGTTGATTTTAAAGGTAGTTGGGATGACTACTTTTCTTTAAATTGAATTCGCACACAATAACAGCTATCATTCCTGTATCTGTATGGCTTCATTTGAGGTTTTCTATGGTAGGATATGTAGATTTCAATTTGGTTGATTTGAAGTAGGTGAGGCCGCGGTAGTAGGGCCTGACTTGGTGTTTGATTCCTTAGAGAAGGTTCTGTTGATTAGAGAAAGGCTTAGGGCTGCCCAGAGAAGATAGAAATCATATACAAATGTGAGGTGAAAGGATCTCAAGTGTGAGGTCAGTGATTTCATGTACTTTAAAATCTCTCCCATGAAAGGAGTGAAGAGATTCGACAAGAAAGGGAAACTCAGTCCCTGATATGTCGGTCCCTTCAGAATTCTCAGTCTTTTCGGAAAGGTAGCTTGCGAGCTTGAGTTGCCTTCAGATTTAGCCTCAGTACACCCAGTTTTCTATGTCTCATTATTGAAAAAGTGTATTGGTGATCCACCGGTAGTTGTTCCCTTAGAAATTGCAGAGATTCAGAACAATCTTTCCTTTGAGGAAGTTCCAATCAAAATTATTGATCATCAAGTTCGTAGACTAAGAAACAAAGAAGTTCCACTAGTTAAACTTCTTTGGAGGAATCAGTCCGTTGAGGGAGCCACTTGGGAAGTAGAGACAGATATGCGGACCAAGTACCCTCATCTTTTCACCGTGAATCCAGATTCAGTATAAGGTACCAATCTTCTTAAGATTTCTCCCTATCATGCTCAGTTTCAGTTGCACATCATGTGCATGTCAATCGTGCATTTACAAATTAGTCAGTCATGTATTCCACGCATCAAATATTCATGTTTAGTGTGTAAGATTAGTCCATCAGTTTCCTCAACTTAACCAGTTTCATTCTAGGACGAATGATCCCAAGAAGGAGATATTGTAACACCCCGTATTTCCTTAATGTAATCTAAATCCCAATACATGATTATTCGTATATAAAATTTTTGAAACACTCATTATTTTCCAGTTTAGATCCTGCCATTGCGTAGGAAATTAAATTATTTTTCCAACGATATAAAATTTTCCCAAATCTGATAACCGGGTAAAAAGATATGGCGATTTAAAGTTTCAATCATTAAACACCATTATTTTAACCGTTAGCGCGTCGCGTAGGAAGACCAAATTAATTGTCAATTTTTAGTATGACTCCTCAATCATGGCGCACGGCAGAGCAGGCCAATTTTTTATTTGTCAATTTTGAGTAGGCCTCCGCGATATTGGCGCGTCGCTCAGATGGCCAAAATGGCATCCAAATGGATTACCGCGATAATGGTGCATCACGCCGTTAGCCCAGTTCCCAATTGTCAGTTTCCAGTGACACGGCGCGACAGCGCCGCGTCGCTCCAGTTTCTCATTTCAAAAAAAAATTGACGAAAAATTAATATTTTGTTTAGGGATAAAACGGTCCTTTCCCCATTATTTTATTTTGCCCAGGTGTGATATTTAAGCCCTAAAAACGTTTTTAAAATCATTCTTAAATTTTAATTTCCCCCAAATCAAAAGGCATTCTCTCCCAATCAAAAACCCTACCTCTCAAATTCAAGGTCAATCCTCAAGAATTCACCAAGAACTTCAAGAAATCCACCAATTAAGGTATGTTAGATGTTCATCTATAGATTCCTTTCATCCATGGAGTCCAAGTAACCTATTGAAATTTCAAGTTTTAATCTTTTCAAGCTATTTGATTTTAAATTATGATTTCATCCATGAATCTCCATGTTCAATTGATTTTATACCATGTTACCATGAAATTATTGTTATTATTCAATCCTCCATGTTTTAATATTATTATTTATTAAATTAAACCCTGATTTAATGCTATTATGATGAATTCATGTTATTCCTACAAGTTCCATGACATTCCTGTGATTGTTTTAAAACATGAACTACAAGTGTTTGATAAAATACCTATAAGAGTGATTTATTTAATAAAAGCGTTCATGTTTTGATCTCCAAGTTTTAGTGTCATTTACTATTATTGTTTTGAGTCTTGGGGGTATTGAATATCCAAAAACAATACCTGTTTACTTAGTCTCATTGCAGTATCTTCAAAATAACTTCAGATTATATTATGAGCATTATCAGAATAGTCAATTAAACTCAGAACAGTCTAGTATTTCAGAGTCTTTCAGTTGGGAGTAGGATTTAGCACCGAGCGAGTATAGGGATGGCGGCTTCCCCGTCAGATAGGCAGAGTCGCCAATAGAAGTCCCTAAACTCCAGAACTACATAGCCAGCGTAGGGTATAAGAAGTCACCCACCAGATTAGGCTTGACTACCTTGCAGGGGTCACCCATCAGTTTTGGCTTGACACCCATAGTCCTTTGGACATAATATCAATTTAGTACATCCACACAACCATCGTTAGTACCCGTGGCACGGTATTAACATCATTCCAACTGGGGTCACAGGTTAGACCCCAATTAGCTCAAATTGGAGAATATCGGTTAGATGATACCTCCCACAGTATCAGGTATAGTCTCAGTTATAATCTCAGTTCAGTTATGCAGTCTTAGAGTTTGCTTGACCAAAACATATAGATATCAGTATTTTTCAGAGTTTCAGTTTATAGATTTTACTAAGTTCATGTTATATGATGGTCATGCATCCTCAGTGTCTACAGATTTTCATGTATTTTCAGTTTTTACAGATTCTCATGCATACACAGTATTTACAAGCTTCTCGTATATCCAGTGCCTACAGATTTCATGTTTTCTATTCAGTATCTCATGTTTTATATGCATGTTCACATAGTTTATTATTCCTATTCATGAAACCTTACACTTCAGCCTACCTCATTTAGCATACCAGTACCTTCAAAGTACTGATCGCATATATTTCGTTGCGCTATGATGTATCATATCATAGGTGCTGACGCTCTGTTCCCGGATCATACTTAGTTCCTCAGATCATCAGCAGTAGAGTAGCAGTGGTGAGTCCTCATTATCAGAGGACAAATTATATTAATTCATGTATTTATCTCAGTAGTTAGTAGAGTTAGTTTGGGGTCTGTCCCATAAACTCACAGTATTAATTTTAAAGGCTTTCAAGATACTACAGTTAGCTATTCAGATTATTTAGATTTCAGTATTATGCCAGATTCATTATTCAGTAGTCATTTCATTATTAAAACCTTATGGAATTTCAGTTATTCTTCCGCATTCATGAGTATATTATTCAGTGCTCACAGCAGGTACCAGCTCATGTGTTAGCTTGTGGTTATTCGGGACCGTAAGCACCGTTTAACGACTAGGGGGTAGTCTCAGGTCGTTACATACAAGAGGATCAAAAATAGGACTGAAATTCAAAGAATATACATAATATGTCTCCAAACATAAGTAAAGAGGGGATTAAAATACGAGGAGGTCCAAAATTGGCTTTGAACTCCAAAACGTGCCAGTACCTCGAGTCAACCACCAAATAGCACGATCACTGTCGTGTGTCCTACTCAAACTAGGATCTGCACCAAAAGGACACAGTATTGGTGAGTGTGGTCCACTTCTACTTAGTAGTTATCATAGGCCAATTGAGCAAAGCAGAAAATAATACAAGTAAAGAAATATATGACCACATCACCTGCAAATAAAAAAGTTTCCAAATGGTAACTCACACCATCTCCACTAACAATTCTAATATATATGGAAATGAGATAAAAAAAAAACAAATACAAACAAAGCTTATACAGAAAATAAATACACATCAAGGAAACATAAAGGAACATGGAAAATGCGTATGTAAATGAAATGCAATGATGGCAAAAAGAATAGTTTAAAGTCCTTACAAGACTTTTTGTATACACCTACTGAACTTTAGTGCTCCCAAAATAGGATCCGGGGGGAGGGGGGGTTGAAACCCATATACTATCTCAAACCTCAACTCACCTCTTCGGTTTGTGAATAGTCATGACCCAAAAATCAAGGATCCTGATGGCACTTGTCCCAGCGATCCTATCACCCAAACTGATATGAAATGAGAAGTCAATTCAAAATCCAAGGAAAGGCTTCTAGAAAGAAGCTGAACTACATAGATATGATAATAGAGACAGTACATAACCAAAAATACCATGAGAATATTTCAAATCTTGATGTCACGGTGTAAGAACTACTAATATATCTCGAATGTCAAAAGATACAATAATAGTCCAAAGGATCCAAAATTTGTCTTCGATACAAAATAAGACATGAGATAGATAGAAAGAGGTAGTAGAATGAATCTGAAAGCATAGATTATCCGGTACCTCAAATTAACTCCGATATTTCCTAAATCAGCTCCCACTCGGTGCACTCGTACCTAAATCTGCACCGAAAGAGCTCAGTAGAGGTGAGTACAATCCACTTGTACTTAGTAGATTTTGTAGGCCGACTGAGCAAAGTAGAAAATAAAACATATAAAATAAACACTATGGCCATGTCACCTTCAATCATAAAATGTCTTAAACGATATCTCACACCGTCTCCACTAATAATTCTATAATATACACATGTACCATGTATGAATACGACAAAGAAGCACAAATATATATACATATACCGAATACAAGTACAAGAAAGAAGTACAAATAGACAGTTATCACATCAGGGACAATAATACAACATAGAATAAGCCTATTATAGATGAAATGCATTAAAGATGATGATGGTGTGATGAGGATGTAATAATAATGTGATGATGATGATGCTTGAGAATGTCAGACAACCTCCGTATAATGATGATATGATGCCTGAGGTTGTCGTACAACCTCCATATACACCTATCGAGTTGTGCTTCCAGGTAGGACTCATGAGGGGTTCCTAATCCATATACAATCCATTAGCCAATACCAATATCCATGACTGCTCTCTGGTACATCCTTCAGCAGAGGGTCTATAAAAATGTCACAAGCCAGTGTTCGTAGGTTTTCCACAATGGTACTAATGTTTCACAAGTGCATATAATGTGAGGATGTAATGCTTACAATCGATTAGAATGAGATAGTCTAATAACTAACCAATATACTGACTATATGAGCCTAGATTCGCTCAATATGCACAACAATATATGAATCCAACATAATCATATGCTAATAGAGCGAAATATAGAACAACATGCCATTAATGCCACATAAATTGTATACTTAGGCTTTTCACCAGACAAATACCACTAAATATACATACATAAAGGCCAACAATATCATATAAGATCCCACACGGTCACGCATAGTAAGTAGTGCCTCAATTAGTGATACAAAGATCTCAAATCAATCTTTGAAAACACTGAAACATCCTAAATATGATCGGCGCACCCCATGGTGATATGTTAGGTCAGATAAATCACTTATCCAACAACTCATGTAACTGATCCTTTAATTCATTCAACTCTGTTGGGGACATCCTATTGGAAAGAATATAAATGGGCTTGGTGCCTCGCTCAACATCAATAGTAAAATTACTATCACAATCCAGAAACATACCAGGAAAATTCGTAGGAAAAATACCATGAACTCATGGACAATACAAACAGAATTCAAGAAAGAAGGTAAAGCAGCAGTAGTATCACGAATATGAGCTAAACAAAACAAACATCCCCTCTCAACCAAGCGATGGGCTTGAAGGAATGATATAATTCTCTTAGGACCCAAATGAAGCATACTCTTCCAAACTATACTTGGCACACCCGTCGAAGCTAAGTTCATATTCTTAACATAAAAATCTAGGACAACATGATAAGGAGCTAACCAATCCATATCCAATATGAGAACAAAATATACCATATCTAATATAATTAGATCAACCCAAGTCTCACACCCAGTACAAGTCTCAACACAATATGGGTGCACCAGATCCACCATTAAGAGTCTCCTACAGGGGTAAATACATGAATAGGTATGGAAAAAGACTAACTAGCAAAACCAAAACCCAAAGTAAAATATGCAGACACATAGAAGAAAGTTGATCCCGAAATAAACGGGGATGATACCTGTGATAACAGCGTCAAAAGCTTCTGCCTCTTGTCTAGCGGGTATAGCATAACATTGTCCACGACCACCATCTAGCGGAGTAGCCCTACGAACACTAAAATAGGTGTCACTACTTCTACCTCGCGCACCTCTAGTAGAACCTCCACCTCTCATGGATGATATAGGAGTAGCCTTAAAATACACCATGGCCAACTTTATCACACATAGAGCAACCTCTGCAGCCCGACACAATAGGAAGAGGTACGACTAAACTAGAACCACCACCCAAAGCTGATGGAACTGAAGACCCACTACCTAAACACTACAAAGCTTCCTGCACTGGGCTACCATGATACCTATTAAAACCTTTAAAATCTCTACCTAGAGTAGAGTAACTTTTGAACTCTCCCAGACGGAGCACCCACTTAGCACCTCCTAAAAATCCTCAAAGAATAGACTCAGTCATCCTTGCATAATCCACTATACTCTGAAATGATGCCCTCGACACTATCATTTAAGTCATAGTTAGCTGTAGAGAAACATCCAGCCTCTTCACAAACTCTGAATCTTCTCAAACGCGATGGTAATGCTGGCATAAAAATATCTAGACTAAGCATGGAAATATACTTTATACACTATAAGAGTCATGAAGCCCTGCTCCAGATGATCAAACTCATCTATCATCTGATCCCTCAAACTATATGACACAAACCTATGCAACTTCTCATGATAATCAATCAATAACTCATGGGCATCCTTTCCTACAGTATCACTGGACCTAGGAGGACCCAAATGAGTTGATTTATCAAACTTCTCCTAATCCTTAGAAGACATAAATTACTCGTAATAATAGGATACATAGTAAATCTGGCTAGCTAAGAACACCTAAGGTGGTAACATACACGAAGGCTGAACTTCTGGCCTCGGAATGCCATACTCTAGCGCTGACACTGAATGGGGAACAACACTCAAAGTCCATGGAGTGCTACAAGTCGATGTTCGTACCACTAGAGGGTCCACGCTTATAACTAGAGGAACACCATAAGTAGACCTTGGCATAGATAGTGGTACAACACTTGAAGCTGGAGGAATACCCGGTGCACTCAAAGGAGCACCCTCCAAGTAGGTTAATAAATGAATCAACAAATACTCAAAACTTGGGTAGAAGAACTCTGTGGGATTGGACTAGGACCTATAACCCCCCTATTCCTATCCTTAGATGAGGTAGATCCTCGTGCCCATCCTCTATCTTGAGTACATTCATGACTCGTGACTAGCCCTCTCGACTGGGCTCTCTCCTCGGATGAAGGTTTCACATCTCTAATCTACCGAGATCTAGTCATCACCATTTGCACGAAAAAAGTGAAATGTTATTTAAAATAAGAGGTAAAGATTTGCACGATATAAAATAAATTTAGAGAAGTTTCCTAAGGACATCTCATGGCCTCTCAAAAATAGATATGAACGTCTATGTACCAATCTGCAAGATTCAACTAGATACCTTATTCTTATACTAATGAGACCCATAAAAGCTGACTACTCTAATATCAATTTGTCATGATCCAAAAACTAAGGATCATGATGACATTTGTCGAACCAAACCTTAACAAGTAAGCTGATTACCCAAATTGACATAAAATGACAAATTAATACAACACACAAGGCAAGGCTTTTTAAACAAAGTTGAACCATGTAGATATAATAATAGCGGAAGTGCTTTACCAAAAAGACCATGAGGATATCTCAAAACATGGTGTCACAGTCTAAGAACTACTAATACATCTCTAATGTCAAAAGATACAATATTAGTCTAAAGAATCTAAAATTTGTCTCCAAATATAAAATAAGACATGAAATAGATAGAAAGAGGTAGTAAAGTGACTTCGGAAGCATAGATCATCTGCTAACTCAATCAACTAAAATACCGCCTGAATCAGCTCCCGCTTAGTACACTCGTACCTGGATCTACACCAAAAGGGCATAGTAGGGGTGAGTATGATCCACTAGTGCTTAGTAGTTACCATAGGTCAACTGAGTAAATTATAAAATAAAGCATATAAAATACACACAACGGGCAAGTCACATGCAATTAGAAAATATCCCAAATGGCATCCCACACTGCCTCCACTAATAATTCCACAATATACACATATATCATACACGAGTATAAGAAAAAGTACAAATATATACATATACCGAGGACAAGTACAAGGAAGAAGTATAATTAGACAGTTATCACATCAAGAAAAATAGTACAATATAGAATAAACACATTATAGATAAAATGAAGTAAAGATGATGATAATGTGATGATTATATAATAATGATGTGATGATAATGATGCTCGAGGTCAACGCATAACCTCTGTATATGATGATATGATTCCTGAGGTTATCGCACAACCTCCAAATACACCTATCGAACTATGCTTCCAGGTAATACTCATGGGGGTTCGCAACCCATATACAATCTAAAAACCAATACCAATATCCATGACTCCTCTCTTGCACATCCTTCGGCGGAGGGTCTACAAAGATGTCACAAGCCAATGTTTCTAGTATTTCCACAGTGGTACCAATGTTTCACAACTACATATAATATGAGGATGCAATGCTCACAACAAACTAGAATGAGATATTCCAGTAACCAACCAATATACCAAACTTAATATGCACAAAAATACATGAATCCAACATAATCATATGCTAATAGAGAGAAATAGACAACAACATCCCATTAGTACCTCATAAATGGCAAACTTAGGATTTTTACTAGACATATACCACCAAATATACATACATAAAGGCACACAACATAATATAAGACCCCACACAATCACACATAGCAAGTAATGTCTAAAAACCATCAATTCACAGTAATCTAGGCCCCCATACGGGCACGACATAATAGTATATCCAGCTCCATGATTGGTTCCAATACCCTTAACATAATTTTGCATCCATATTAGCTACCTAGCCCAGTCTAAAGAAACTTTTTCCATAAAATACCTCAAAGGATGAAACTAGTATAAACAAGCCTTGAATACCGAGTTTTTATATTACGAACGAATCCAAAATCAACCAATCTTAGAAATAGAAGAAGTCGCCCAAGAAATAAAAACCCCAAGCTCCAAGTCTCAAAAAATGGTGAATTAAACTGAGAAAACAATTATATACAGGGGTACTAGGTTCTACTAAAGCAGTCAAATGGTTGCTTTAGCGTTCACCGCTAAAATGGTCAAGTACTGCTTTAGCAGTACCTGCCAATACGTGACAGCATGCTAAAGTGGATATGACACTGCTAAAGTACGCTTGTCCAACTGGATCTGATTTCTAAAGCGACATAGTGGAACTCTAGCTCCTACCGCTAAAGTGGCCAAAATGGTGCTTTAGCAGCTGCACCTGCTAGGGAGACTTAGAAAATTTTGTCTCCGCAAATCCCTTGGTATTCATCTGTGATCTCGAGTACGCAAACAAACAATACTACTCTATCAAATTTGATGCTTTGGACTCAATGGCGATATCAGATTTTCAAAAAAATATTATTCTCACAATGTTGACCACCGAAATCCAATTTCATTACTTTCCAAATAGAGGTTTAAAATGATATATAAAAGCCGTAAAATCACACCAACCATGTTATCAACCAATAATCCACGTTTTAAGTTTGATGGTGCAGTCTATTTTTCCATCCAATACATAGATCAATAAATTTTAACCAAAGTCAAATTATAAGCCTTTAAAAACCACCAAAAATAATAATGCCGCACAAATCACATTGGAATACATTGAAAACCATACCAATTATCCCCACACCTCAAAAATATAAAAATGCAACCACAAGAGGGATAAATTGGTCAAATCACACAAAAGTAAATAATTCACGCATTCACCAAAAACCAAATCATTACATATTCGCGGATCAAGGTTTTCATAAAATATCTCTTTTTTTTTAAAAGTAGTGTTCGTCAATGGTACCATTAACTCATGAATATGTATGTATGAAATGAGGATATGATGTTCACGATCAAATTAATAAGAAGATACCAATCCATTCGGTACCTGTATAAGTGATACAGAAATCAGAAGTGAGTCACCTTAATCTTTCTAGACATCGTGCTAGATTTAGAAGAAAATTTAGTAAATTTTTATTAGCAAGAATGAACTTTTTGTCCATCGAATCCACTCTCTCACTTGTAGATTGTTAGTTTGCATTAAAGATGATGTGTCATATCAACAATGTGTGTTTAATAGGCAAAAATTGTCCTTGATTTAAATGTTTAAAGGATCTTAGTGTTTTGTTCAAGTTGTCTAAATGAATTGTTTTAACAAGTTTGAGACTTTCAATGTATTAGGTCATTTTTTATTGAAAAATTAGTTGTATTCAACCATTTAGTTAATTTGTTGTCCAATCATTGATACATACCCTTATGTACACAGAACCAACCAAGTATGATAATAACATTAACATAGTTAATAGACTACCAAAAGGCTATAAAGATCTCCATCACAAGTTTCTTAATACAAGAACAGGTAAAAAAATTTAATGTAGAGTAAGAATGGTTAATGATTATGAGTATTGTTCTGAATACTACAAGTATGGAAGGGGTTGTGAGGAATGAAAATGGGGAGCTCATAAAGGCCTTCTCTAAAGCTTTGAATTTATGCAGTATCAATTGCACAATAGTGGAAGCAACATATTATGCTATGAATTGGTGTGTAAGATATAGGAAAAAAAGTTATACTTGAAATGAAAAAATATAATTTGTCATAGATAGTGTGCAAGGAAAATTTAATATTCCATGGACACAGGATCATCTTATTCAAGAAATAAAGAAGGGTATAGAAAGTCAGTGCATCACTATTAAGAAATCTTTTAGAGAATCTAATCAAGTTCAGGATTTCTTAACTAAACATGGGGAAACTCTCTACATTATTACATGAATCCAGAGATTATACAGAAAAGAAGAACTCCCTATACAAGCCAACGATCTTAATATGCTGGATGAAACAAGTATCCCTCAATTTGAATCAGGAACTCCGTAAAGATTTTTACTTTGATTTACAACCATGTATAATTGGTTGCCATATATTAGGGAAGAGTCCCCCAAAAGTTGTGTATACTCTTAGTACTAGTACTAATAATGGTATTTCAAAACTCTAACCCCAGTTGTCATGAACTGAAAATAAGGTCATGATGGCACTTGTCGCGGACCAGTTTTGACAAGTAAGCCAATTACCAAAAAGGCAAGATGAACCCAACAAGTAAAATAAAATAACAAAGTAAGACATCTACAATGAAGGCAGGCCAACACATAATATGAACTAAATAGAAATCATAATATTAAGACTAAAAATCTGGTGTCATAAATGTAGTGCATCTAATTATAACTCAAAAATACTAAAATATAAATGTCTCAGAAAATAAGTATAAAGATCTAAAAGAAGTAAGAGGAGGTCAGGAGTAAGCTCTGAAGCCCTAGAGCACACCAGTATCTCGATCACCACTAAGATTAGCACAAAATCAGTTGTCGTATTCTATTCCCATACTCGATTCTACACTAAAAGGGCACAATAAGGGTGAGTATGATCCACGTGTACTAAGTGGGTATCATGGGCCGAATGAGCAAAGTATAAATAATAAATGCAAAGAAAACTATGAGCACGTCTTCTACAAGAAGAAAAGTCCCAAATATAGACGACCACCTTCACTAATAGTTTTGAATAAATACTATAGTGAACTAACACAAATATACACGAAAAGTATACATATGCAATGCAATGCAATAGTAATAGAATGTAATGCAATAGTGATGGAATGTAATGGTGAAAGTCATCACATGACTTTCTACATATGCCCATTAAGCTTGTATCTCCTAAGATAGGACCCATGTATCACAACCCAAATCAGGGCCTAGTCATAACGGGTATCTCAAGCCCACCGTAGGTCAGAGACCAACCCTATAGCCTAACCTTCAAAGCACAATATAACAAATACCGAAATCCATCCACAATAATAAGTAAGATAAAAGAATCAAATGAAATATAAGAGTCTAAAAAAACAACCAATCATCCAAATACTGTCCACAAAAGCCTCTAAAACTAAAGATGTAGAAGTAGATCAGGACATGCCTCCGATCATGACAAAAGAGAATTCATAATTCCCAAAATATGAAAAAAAAAAACCAATAAAATGGCAGGGCTTTCCAAAAAATTGAGGCTCACCATTTCATAACAACTCAACCAATGTACCACACCACCTAACACTGCACAAGAGTAACAAAAAAGCCCTCGTTCCCTACATTATAAAATGATGTAGCGTCTAGGGATGGTCAGTAAGGCAAGTACTGACATGTAACTCATGAGAAAGTGATAAAATAAAGTCATTATCAAAAAACAGTCAAAACCACATGCACAACATTTATATATATATATGTATATGTATATAAATAGGATGTCAAGATAGGGAAAAAGGCCATGAATATAAGATTTTAAAATATTAACTTAAACTATGCATCTCGCTCCGTCTTATAAGCGCCCATGGGCTATATGAGTCTGACTCCCCCCTACTTAAAGGGCCACAGTACGTGTTAGCCACACGTACCGAGGAAATAGAGGGCATGGTAAAGATACAAAGGTGATATCCATCCAAAATATAAAGTGTGCACCGAGCACATGGTCATATAGACCCCTATATCGACAAATAGGATTTCCAATGTTAGTCCCCCAGGACTATACCTTCACGGTGAGCTATATAATTTTCTCTAAGCCCAAATTAAAATAATTTACACATAAACCCAATAATTAACCAAGGAGTATTTATTAAGGAATATTCCAACATGGTGTCGTCATACAAATATGCTTGAGTGAAGTTAATTATGCCAAACCAATCCATGTGACCATTAGACTCCCAAGTTCCATTTAAAATAAAAAACCAAGGCCACCAAGGCCACCAAGGCCTTCCAAACTTATTTTTATCCATTTAACCTTTTATGCAATGCAATGTTTTCAAAAGGTAAGTTCATCCATATTTCAAATTAAGTTCACAAAGTGGTTTGAGGTTAAGGCCATTACCAAGCGAAAAATTCATAAATTTAGGAAAATCCATGTCACTCATTCCAAACCATACCATGTAGCACCAACTCAGTCCCAAAAACTATTAATCGATCATGAATAACACACTTAATATAGGAAAAAATAATTCAAGTAATAATCAATCAAAAATCCTCAACCCAATATTTAAATCACATGAATATCATTTAAATAATTGCCATAATGAAAAAATACAAGTTAGAAAATAGCAGCAGGCCTAAATTATACAAGAAACTGGAAGGAATTCGAAGTTTGGAGATTGAAAGAGAAATTTCCTTGTAAAACCCTATTATCGTTAAAGAGGGAAAGAGTAAGTTTTGACAACTAAAGGCCGATAGGTCCTTTGGGTGTTTTTAAGTCGTGGAAAAGAGTGTGAAGTGAGGAAAAGACCAAAAAGGCCCAAAATAAAATATGTAGCTAATTCCTACAAACAGTTGTAGCGGCATGGGTAAAGACTCGTGAGGTTTGACCACAAATCGTGACCTAGAGTTGTTACCTGGGGATCAAAAATATGGTCGTTTGTTGTTATAACCACGAGTCTCCCATAACGACTTGTTATCTGACGTAATGACTCGTCATGAAGAATTATGGTCAAGGGCTGAAATCTTGAACATCTTTCTATTGTGACAACGAATCTCTCCTAATAACTCATTAGGGGCCATTGTCACTGGTTGTTTGACATTATTTCAGTAACTGGGCTACTTTAATTAAGACCCGATTTAGGAGTTAGGGTACACTTAGCATGATAAAAGAAAGATTGAAAATAGAATTCAAGGACAAATTTGAAATGTTATAAAAGGGAAATGAAACTCATACCTTACGCATTCTCATCCATCGCTGGAAACAAGAATAGGTACTTGGCTCTCATATCTTCCTCAGTTTTCTATGAAGTTTCTTCCATCTTTTGATTTCTCCAAAGCACCTTTATCGAAGATACATCCTTAATCCTCAATCTACGAACCTGCCTATCCAATATCTCCACCAAAACATCTTGATAAGAAAATGAATCCATAGCACCCATATCCTCTATAGGCACTATGAAAGAAGGATCACCCACACATTTTTTTTCATTGACACCTAGAAAATAGGATGAATCAATATCGAGCTTGATGAAAAATCTAACTCATAAGCCACATTCATAATTCTTCTTACAACCTGATACAGACTAATGTAATGGGGACAGATCTTCCCATTCTTCCTAAATCTTATAACTCCTTTCGTAGGAGAAACCTTCAAGAACACCCAATTACAAACCTTGAACTCCAACTCTCTCTTCCTCACATATGCATAAGACTTTTGGCAGCTTTGGGTAGTCTTAAGCCTTTCTCTAGTTACCTTTACCTTTTCCATGGCTTGGTGAACCAAGTTAGGGCTAAACAATTTAGTATCACCTACCTCAAACCAATCTATCAGTGACCTGCACCTCCTACCATGAAGATCCTCAAAGAAGCTATCTAAATTGTAGAATGATCACTATTATTGTAAGAAAACTCAATAAGAGGAAAATGGTCAACCCAACTTCCCTTAAAATCAATCACACAAAACCTTAGAATATCCTCTAAAGTTTGAATATTATGCTCCTGTTATATATTTATTTCAGGGTGGAAAATGATGCTAAGTTTTATCTGGATACCTAAACCTTTCTAAAACGAATTCCAAAAGTAAGAAGAAAATAGCGTACCTCGGTCAGAAATAATGGACACAAGTGCTCCATGAAACTTAACTATCTACTGAATGAATAACTTAGCCTAATCCTCTTCTGAGTAGTTAGTCCTCATGGGTAAGAAGTGAGCAGACTTTGTCATTCTATCCATAATGACCCAAATAGAATCATACTGATTACGAGACCGTGAAAGACCATAACAAAGTTCATATTGATAATCTCCTACTTCTATATGGGCAACTCTATCTCTTAAGACATACCATTGTGCCTCAAATATTCTAGCTTAACTTCTTGAAAAAGCATACACTTAGCAACAAAATTCACCACATCCCTCTTCATATTATTCCACCAGTAGATCTCATTTAAATAATCATACATCTTAGTCAAAATTTGATGAACTGTATATCTAGAATCATGAGCTTTAGCCAAAATCTTTTCCCGCAGCTCGTCAATATTAGGAACACACAACCTTCTTTGATACCTCATAATTTCATCTCTCTAAATCTTGAATGTCGTACCTTTTGTTATCCTGCATTATCCTTAATATACATAAGTATTGGATATAAAGCCTGCTTCTCTATTACATCGACATCAAGAGATGATTTAACCGTTTCTTGAACAATCACTCCCCATTCTTAGATTCTAAGAGATGGACTCACAAGTTAGCCAACCTATAAATATCCTTCACCAACCCTTTCTCTCAACATCGACGTGGGATAAGATCCCCGTAGACTACCAGCTAAGAGTATCAACAACTACATTACCTTTACCTGGATTATAGTAGAGGCTCATCTCATAATTCTTAAGCAATTCGAGCCACCACCTTTGCTTAAGATTTGATTCCTTCTATGTAAATACATACTGCAAGATCTTATAGTCTGAATAAATATCCACATGCACCACATACAAATAATGGCACCAGATTTTTAAAGCAAAAACCACAACCACTAACTCTAAATCATAAGTCGGGTAGTTCCTCTCATGAACCTCAAGCTGTTTAGAAGTATAGACCACAAACTTACTATGTTACATCAAAACACAACCCAGTCCCACACGAGATGCATCACTATACACAATGAACCTATCAATACTCTCGGATGTGACGCCCTTAGAGTACACCCTGGGTGTCACACGGTGCTTACAGTCCCGAGGGACCACAAGTTATCCCCATGAGCTGGTACCTAATGTGAGTGCTGAATAATATAATGATAATTCGGAATAAGAAATGTTATACCATAAGGTTTTAAGTAATGAAAACTGATAAAAATCTGTAAATGTCAAACGGATGAAATAATCTGACAATATCAATGGAAGTTTGAATACTGAATAACTGACTGTAGTGTCTGAAAGCTTCTAAACTGACTAACTATGACTTGATGGAACAGGCCCCACTAACTCTAACTACCTACTAAACTGAAAGCATGAAGTAAAATAATCTGTCCTCCAAATATAAGGATTTACCACTGTTACGGCTGAAAGCCTGAGAAGTCTATGCACAATTCGGGAATTGAAAGTCTGAACCTATGATATGAAACATCATAGCGCAAGAGAAAGGTATGCGATCAGTACTTTGAATGAACTGCTATGCTAAATGAGGTAGGCAGATATATATGGTTTCATGAACATGAATAATAATAACTATCTGTATGCATGCATATAGATATATAACACATAAAACTAGATAGAGTGCAGGAAAACCATAGACACTAAGGATACATGAAGTCTGTAAATGCTGGGAATACATGAAATCGGTAAATACTGAGAATGTATGACCAAGCATAAAATATGTTCTGAAGATTATCTGTAAATACTGAAATGTTAAAGTCTGATAGCTGAATCACTGATATCTGTATGCTATGATCAAGCAACTAAAATTGAATTATTAGACTGGTTACTGGACAAAGACTGTGGGAGCTATCATCTAACCGACATGCCCCAATGAGCAAGATTGGGGTCCCACCTGTAACCCCAGTTGAAAGGGTGTTAGTACCATGTCACAAGTACTACCGCTGGTTATATGAATCCATTAAACTGATGTATTATCCTGAAAGACTAAGGGTGTCAAGCCTAACTGACGGGTGACCCCTGCGAGGTAGTCAAGCCTAATCTGACGAGTGACTCCTCTTATCCTACACTGGATACGCAGTTCTGGAGTACAGGGACTGCTACTAACGACTGTTCCTATCTAACAGGGAAGACTTCATCCCTGCACTCGCTCGGTGCTAAATCCTACTCCCAACTGAATGACACTGGATTACTAAACTATTTTGAGTTTAACTGACTAATCTGATAATGCTCATAATATGTTTTGAAGCTATTCTGAAGATACTAAGATGAGACCAAGTAACAACTATGGTTTTTGGGTATGCAAAATCCCTAGGACTCAAAAAAAAAAGAGTAAAATAATATTGAGCTTAAAGGACATAGCATGAAAGCCTTTATCAAATATTCCTTCTTGTAGGCATTTTATCAAACACTTATAGTTCATAGTTTAATCTAGTCATAGGAATGATATGGAACTTGAAGTAATAGCATGAATGCAACATCTATGACACTAAATCATGATTCAAATCAATGAATAATAACATTAAAACATGTTGGATTTGACAACGACAATAATTTCATTAAAACATAGTGTAGAATCAAAGTTTAGGGAGATTCATAGTTGAAATCATAAGTTAAAATCAAGTTAACTTGAAAAGATCATGATTTTGCAATTAAAATTGGATACTTGGGCTCCATAGGTAAAAGGACCCCATGGATAAACACTTAACATACCTGGGTGATGAATTCTTGAGGTTTCTTGGTAGTGTTCTTGAGATTTGACCTTGATTCTTGTAGGTTAGGGATTGGTAATTGATAGAGAATGATTTAATTTGGAAGAAAAGTTAATAAAGAATGGGTTTAAAATGTTTTTAGAGATTAAATCTCATATCTGGGCGTATTAAAATCATGGGAAAGGACTAGCTTAACCCTAGATGAAACTTTCAATTTTTGTCAAAAAATTTTTACCTGGGCCCTTGGCACGACACGACGCTATCGCACCATGTCACTAGAAATAGACAATTAGGAACTGAGGGCTTGGTGTGATGTGGTGAAATTTCACTGGAAAAGGACAATTCTAAATATGTTGCATGGCGCGATGCGCCATGATTGCGATGGAGCCCTCCTGCTTGGCACGATGCACCATGATCGCGATGATGCACTGAATTTTGAGAATTGTCATTTGGCTGGCCTCCGCGATGCGGTGAAGTGCCAGTTGGCACACTGCTTTATGAAATGGCCCTAACTCCTTACCCGAGTATCAGATTTGGGCAAATTTTCTATCATTACAAAGCTAGCTGAATTTCCTACGAAATGGTAAGATCTAAACTAAAAAATACCAAGTAGTTTAAAAAATTGTGTGGAATAACTCATGTACTGAGAGTAAAATTAAGATAGGGAAATACGGGATATTACATCGGATAGGGTCAAAACAGGTACAGAAGTAAACTTATCCTTCAACTTCTCAAAAATACCTTCACAAGCATCGGACCACAGAAACTTAACCTTTTTCTGAGTTAACATCGTCAGCAGAGCAGTAATACATGAAAAACTCTCCATAAACATCCAATAATACCCAGCCAAGCCCAATAATCTCCTAATGTCGGTTGGAGTCATGGGCGTAGGCCACTTGTTAACTGCCTCAACTTTCTATAGATCCACCTTGATCCACTCACTAGGAACAATATGCTCAAAAAAGGTCACATCACTCGACCAAAATTCACACTAAGAAAATTTTGCATACAATCTCTGGTTCTTAAGAGTCTGCAACATAATTCATAGGTGATTGGCATGATCCTCCTCACTCTTAGTGTACACCAAGATGTCATTAATGAAAACTATAATAAGCAAATCCAGAAATTGCCTAAACATTCGATTTATAAGATCCATCAAAGCAGCTGGAGCATTAGTCAAACCAAATTACATAATCAAGAACTTATAATGGTTATACCGAGTCCAGAAAGCAATCTTTGGAATATCAACCTCCCTAATTTTTAATCGGTGATAGCCCGAATGGAGATCAATCAGAGAAGCACCTAGCACCCTGAAGTTGATCAAAAAGATCATCAATCCTAGTAAGGGGTAATTATTTTTCACTGTAACCTTATTCAACTGACGATGTCTATGCATATCCGAGGAGACCCATCTTTATTTCGCATAAAAAGTATAGGATCACCCCATGAAAAACCACTAGAATGGATGAAACCCTTATTAAGAAGATCTTTTAACTGCTTGTTTAGCTCATTTAGTTTAGTCGGAGCCATCCTGTAAGGAGAAATGGACATGGGGTGGTATCCGGTAGAAGATCAAGAAAGATCATCAGGAAACCAAAAAGATCAAGTAATAGATCAAGTATAAATCCCACAAGGACTCGTTTCAATAACAATTTAATTCTAGTTCACAGTTTAGATTAATTTAGTGCAAGAGTAACTGAAAAGAGAGAGTTTGGAAATTGTAACTGAAAGTAAAGTAACAGTGCGTAAAGTAAATTCTTGAAACAATCAATGGAGTAATGCCCAAGGTTAAAGCACTTCGAACAATCATATTATGTTATTGAACTTCATTCATTAAATCGCTTATCTTGGTTGTTGATTCATAGGATTAATTTCATGATCATGGTCTCCCGACCTCTAACCGTTTACCTAACTTGGAAATTACAACTATATCATTGAGAAGGGATGTAATAATCCAATTAAGTTATTAAAGCTATCATCCTACATTTGAATCAAGTAAAGCTTCTAGGTACAACCCTATCCTAGATGCTAATTTAAATTCTTTATTTCATAAAAGAATAAAAACCATACTTTTTCATCCCCGTGTTCTATCTCTCTATTCCCTCTCCTAAGATCACAAAGTTGACAATATATGTATTTCACGGGTGATCAATCCATAAAATAGTTTTAAAATAAATATGAACAAGCAACCAAATATGATAAGAAATTTAGACGATATCAATTCAAAACAATAATACTCATGTTCTTGGCTTTAACCCTAGAAAGGAAGTTTTTAGCCTATAATATTCATAATCACGATCCAATATGAATACATGATATAATATAATTGAAAGCTAAATAAAGAGAATATTGAAACCTAAAATAATGTGCAGAATCTCCCAATTTTATCTAAGGACGTCTCCAGCATTCTCTAAGATTGTGTAAAATATGTGTATATATAATAAACTAATCCTAAACCTTGTACAATTAAAAGATGTCAGTATGATCCAAAGATTCAAAGATTCCAAGATACCTAACCATGTGAGCAATATATTATATTTATAGTATATGTTAATCCCTATTCGTGTATAAGTGGGAACTTGTCCAAAACTGCAGCAGTGGAATGAAGGAATCGGCGCGCGTATGGGATCACCGAAATGAAGCCTGTGTCGCATGCATGGCTGCACCGAAATGAAGGGTAAGTCGCATCTTAACCGCATGACACCACTGGAAATTGTTTCCAACTTTTTGACTAAGGAAAAAGAGCATGCTATAGAGAAAGCGTCACATGGTAATCGCGTGATCACACTGGAATTAGCATCAGAAATATTTTCTAAGTGTTTAACGTCCCTTCGTTGTATTCCATGCTTGTGGCATTATTTTGCTTTGAATTTCCAGCCTTTGGTGTTGTTTTCTCTTTAATTTTCAGCTTGTTCAACATCCATATATCACTATAATAAACTCCACAAGCATCCTACATAGAGTTCAACACATTAAAGCGACAAGAACGACGAACTAAAAACTCAATCTAAGCACTAGTCTCGACCATTTTATGCTATAATGTATTATTGACTCTTGGCTCATTTTAATTGAATGTTGCACACTTCAAAAAAGTTGTTCCAAAAAATATTTACACATTCAAACCATAAGGAACAACACACTAGAATCCACCGAGACTAACTGGAACAACACCTACCTCAAGCTAGTAAGATTAGTTTCCTCGTCTAGACTTTAATTGATTGTTTTAAGTCCAAACTTGTTTGAAAAAAACCTTTACACATTGTAATCATGTCCTTTAACACTTATATGCTTAATAATATCATCATTACACATAAAACACATGAATTATCCTACAAATAAGGCTTAATAGGCTAAAATAGCAATGCTAGAATGTATAAATACATCCAACATCACTCCACTAGCCTGGGACTGGCACTCTGTGCCTTAGGACAACTACTAGCCTAGAAATGATGATCACCCAAAGGTTTCGAATAAGAAGCACTAGCCGACAAATAAGAATGCCCCTAATTCATCTTCATGGGCCACTATCTACCATCTCTCCCACTGTTCTGCTGACTTGCGCCCTGTTCTAAATTTCTAAACTTCTTGCTTTACCTCTCTCCCATCTCTACCTATTTTTTTTTCTCATCCTCTACCTGTTTTATATAAACCATCAATATGAAGATATCCATATCATTGTTCAACATCACAGCCTTACATTCCAGCACCAAGTCGCGAGACAAACCAAAAAAATAATTCTCATCCAGGACCATATATTAGATACTAACTCCAGAGCATAATGGGACAACTACTGAGATTTTAAGGCATACTACCTCACACTCTTCTTACCCTGCTTCATCGTTTCCCACTCCTCATACCACCGATAAGTGATAACGCTCAATCTACAGCTCTCGTAGGAGTGTAAAATGGTCGTTAGCAAATATAGAACCCAACCTGGGTTGGGTGTCGATCCCATAGGGAATATCTTGGCCAACAAGTAAGCAACGGTTACTAGACTTTTAGTGCAAGTCTCGTAATGAGGGGGGATTGCAATGTGTAACCAAATTATTAAAGCAAAACTGAAAATAGCAAAGTAAAAAGAAAGAATATTTCGTAGGTTGTGAATCAATGAGAATCGAGGAGTTAGGGTTATGTCCACCTTCTGAGTTATACGTCTCTATTGGCTATGAGTTATGCGGAATTTAGACATTCATGTGCTTATAGAGAATTGTATTCGATGGTAAATCCAGGCGTCTTAACACCTATTCGAGGATTATTTCACTTTAACTCTTTCGAGCTTAAAGCATATCTAACGGTACGAATTCTCCAAGAGGTTAATCCAGTTACGGCACTAACTTTTTAATAGGGGATAGGACCCTACTACCTTGACATTATCTCTTTTCCAGACAAATAACCTTTATTTCGAACAAGTTAAATGTTATACTGGCGTTATTCTATGCATCTGCAGCCACAAGAATTTGTATTAAGATGAAGAGAATAATGATATAAGCAGCATACGTGTCACGAACTCACAAACTCACAGCAATAGATAGTATCTCATTCGGCTTCCATAACCCCAATAGAGAGGTTTAGTTACCCATGAGTGCGAAGGAAGTCATAATAAACATGATCATTGTACCCCAATAAAGATTTGCACGTTAGGTGTAAGGGTGAGGATGGCGTGAAGTCCTTTGCAAAGTAACGTCTCTCTTGTTGTGGAATTTAATAGAAGAATGGAAGAAAAATAGAATTAATGGAAGAATTAGAATTGTTGGAATAGTAATTGAATGAATCTCTCCATTAAGGGAGGAATGAATAAAAATTTCTAGCATGATAGGGTATTTATAATACCCATATCCTATTCCTACTAAGCTAATGAAATACTTAACCAAATCCTACTAAGCTAATGAAATACTTAACCCAATTGTACTAGGTTAATGTATCATTATCCTAATCCTAATAAGCTAATGAAATACTTAACCCAATTGTATTAGGTTAATGTATCACTATCCTAATCCTAATAAGCTACTGCTAGTCCCCAAAGTCTTCAGAAATGTTGTTTTAGCCCGTGACAGATTTTCCATGCATCACTTTTGGTCCTTTAGGCGTCCAAGCTCCCTTTCCTTCCTTCGTGAGCTTTCTTTGGCATCAAGTTATCCACAAAATACTGAATTCTGCATCATTTATACCTGAAACTTTGCTAATCATGTTCTTTAGCTCACTTACAGGAAAAAGGACTAAAAGTGCATGAAATATATAATTTGTTCTCAAAACATGGCACAAATATGGGCAAAATATATCGATATAGGCGTGTAAATTCGCCTATCATCAACACCCCACACTTGAAGCTTTGTTCGTCCTCGAACAAAATATCATGTCCCTCTAAACATCAACTTAGGGTTTCACAGCAACAACACAAAATATTCGTCAAGACAAGCACAACAATTATCAACAAAGAGTAGTTTTCCGATCATTAGTAGAAACCATTTAACCTCTAGCATAGACTCGTGATGTTTGTCAACTCATATTCAAAAGTTAAGGCACAAAGAATCATACACAACTATCCAAAACTCATCAACCATGTGTGTCTCACAATATATTACCCATAGCCACTCACAAGTATAGCATATTTTTCAAACATGGGTATCAAAATATCCTTGCTCTCGTTCTCACAAAGAATTCGTATGCAGCAACTGATGACCATAGGCTTGCCCTTAGTGTAATACTCCACTAAATGTTAGAATGCTAAGATTAGGATCAAATAGGTCTTTTGATGGTTGTAATGTAGGCTAAGGGACGGGTAGGACTATTTTGGCCAGAAATAGTGACTAAGTTCCTAAGCACTTTCATACATCACATTGTATGATTGACATTTTTCTTTCAACCTTTCTTTCTTTTATTCTACCACCCTTGTTCTCCTCTTTTGTTTTGCAATTTTAAGCATAACTCACTTTTCAGCTTTCTTTTCCTTTTTCTTTTCATAACATACCTCTTATGATAGCACTTTTTTTTTCATAACACCTTCAAGCACCACTACAATTTAGAGCATCATACTCACCCAATTTCCTCTTATTTCATCACATGACTTTTTCACTTTAAAGCGCTTAGGAATTTGGATCAAATTATGGTCTTGAAAAAAATTGGATTAGGCTTACATATGAGGTTTGTCAAAGAAAATAGGCTAAAAGCTCAAAAGGGTTTAACTAGGATGATGTCCATGGGTAGGTAAAACGAAGGTAAACATGTATAGGTTGCCAAAGAAATGCTTAAATCATCTCCTAAACTTACACTCCTTATTTTTGCTTTGCATACATACCAGGCAAGTTCTAGCATCAGCCACAAACATAGAATATACTAGTAATCTCACACACACAAGGCACATGGTCGACTTGATTGGAAGTAATATAGACTCTTGACCCAACAGGTGAAGGAATTGAACCACACAATATCACATAATGAGTCACAACTAGAGCCTAAAACGTCTCAATAGTAATAATTGTAGCACATACTCTTGTTATAATCTCATGCTACCTATTAGAATAATTTCATGCGAAGCTAAAAAAATTTACTACTAAAAACAACAAAACGAGAAAACTAAGCAAACATACATGAATAAATGCAAATGCGGATAGAGAAGTATAGCATGCAAATACCATCACCCCATACTTAGACGGGACACACTGTCCTCAGTGGAAAATAAATAAGAAGAACCTGGTTAGTCGGACTCATTCTCTATGTCTGGGGTCATACCCCTTTGCATCGGAATCATCATCAGAGTTGTCATCCTTAGGAGTTCTTCATAAGTATCCCACTTAATTCCAAGAGTGAGTCGAGGTGTTTGCATCGAGGAGGGTTCTCCTTGCTCTTTTTTAGCCTCTTTTCTTGCCTTTTTGTGAAGTGGTAGCCTTATCTTTGCCTTGTCTTTTGGTGCCATTGTACCTGAGATCTCAATAGAGTCATGTTAGCATCATCTCAATGGATACAATCTATGAACAAGCAGTAGGGGTACCACCCCACACTTAGGTTGTTGGCACAAACTAGTGAAGTGAAAGTGGTCGATTACTTAGACTTCATCGACATACGTTTTAGGGGCTAAATTCCGACAAGAAAATCAAAGATGTATCACTTATTGGAACCCTTGCAATACTTTCAAGTTAGGTATAACAAGACTACTACATAGGGATTTCATCATGGTATAGTTTCTATCAATAATCTCACCCTCCTATGTCGGTAGGTACTTATAAGTCTTATTCCGATGAACGGGATCTTCTAACATGCAAGTATTCAAGTGACAAGATTATGCAATGTTTATTACTATAGAAATTCCGCAAGTAGTATGACAATGCACCAAAATCAAAGTCGAGTCGGAAACAAGTTAAGATAATCCTAACGTATGTGGTCACTCATATGGTTTTGTATCAACAATCCAAACACATTAACATCACCAATATTCTTTCAAGATGTAGCAATTCATAATAGACATAGCAACGTAGTACTTACGAGAAATAGATGAAGAATAAAAGAGTACTTACGTGATTGAAGCCTTTGGAGATGTTCTTGTGAATTGAAAGAGCAAAAAAGAAAATTTTTGAGATGATTTGGGTTGATGTGCTGCGCCTTTAGGTCAGGTTTCAATGTGGTTATGTTTCAAGACCAAGTCCCCTTTATATAGGAAAAGAATGGGTCGGGTTTCGACCCATTTAAAAATGGTTTTGGAGATAAAAAGGGTCCATATGCGGCGCATAGTGCTTTGCATAAGCATGGTATATGCGGCGCATAGTGTACTGCATTTAGGGACATATGCGGCGCATAGTGTATAGCATTTAGGGACATATGCACCGCATAGTGTATGGCATTTGAGATACTGAGACCTAATGCTATATCATAGGCGGCGCATAGTGTATAGCACACTTAAGCATGAGCGGCGCCTATGTCTTTGCACACTAGATTCCGAGACCATAGGCTATAGTATAGGTTTTGCATTGTTCGTGGCCTAGTTTTACCTAGGCCTAGCCTTCCTCGATGCCAATTTTGGCATGAGCAATGCTCAATCCATAGCCTTATGCATCCTTATTCCTAAATTACCACCTTTACCATACAATACGTCCAAATCGTCATTTGAAACCAATCTCCTCATTGAATACCTCTTGCACCTACATTTGCTCAAAAACAACAAAAACGATTAGAACGATGGGTTGCCTCCCATCAAGCGCCTTAGTTTTGGTCGTGGCTCGACAAAATCCTAAGAAAACAAAAAACAATTAAAAACATTTAAAAATGATGGGTTGCCTCCCACCAAGTGCTTGATTTATTATCGCGGCACGACATAGCTATCTCGATTACTTAGACTTCATCGAGATAGATGGGGCATCGTTTTCTGAATGGATTCAAACAACGCTGATACTTACTTGTAGGCATGCAATCTTCTTCGATATGACTCTTGTGCATACATACCTCAGGAGGGATACCAATTATATCATCAATCTTCCTACCCATAGCTCTCTTGTACCTCATCAGAGCAGAGATGAGAGCCTCCACGTGCTGTTCACTTAAATCATCCGCCACACTTACCGGAAGTATACTTCCACTTTCCAAGAACACATACCTTAGATAATCGGGAGCTCTTTTGATTCTAGCATTGGTGGCTCTTTGCTGGAAGTCTTTGCTGTTGGTGACGGTTGATTCGTAAGATCAAGGTCCATCTGTTTAGGAGTATGAGAATAGGACCTTATTCCTGTTAGAGCACCCATAAGTTCTTCATAATATTCATCATCCTCATGCTCAACATTCAGCAGTACAACAGCCAATGGCTCAACATTAAGATGTTTCTTTACAGATAATGCTTTCTTACCCTCATAATCTACGGAGAACACATCCATATCGCTAGGTTGCTTCATTGCTTTGCATATATCAAAGCAGACCACTTCGTCATTCAACCGAAACAAAAGCTCATTAGCTCTCATATCAATAAGCACACTTCCAGTTGTAAGGAAAGGACGTTCCAGGATTATGGGGACTTCATAATCCGCCTCACAATCCAGAATAACAAAGTCTGTAGGAAAGATGAATGAAGAAACCTTCATCAACACATCATTCAAGATACCCACAGGTCGTTTTACCGACCTATCAGCCATCACGAGCCTCATATTGGTTGGTGTCGGATCACCTAACCCCAACTTCTTGTAGACGGATAGTGGCATCAAATTGAAGCTAGCACCCAGATCGCACAACGCCTTGGCGAAATTCATAGATCCAACAGTGCAAGGAATAGTGAAGGCACCAGGGTCGTCCTTTTTCTGAACTAGCGATCTTGTAGCGATTGCACTGCAATGGTGAACATTATCTGCCGGCTCATAGCTTACCGCCCGCTTCTTTGTTAAAATTTCCTTCATGAATTTTGCGTACCCAGGCATTTTCTCTAGTGCCTATACCAACGAAACATTAATGGTCAGCTGCTTTAACATCGTCATGAATTTGCTGAACTTTGTATCATCCGCAATCTTCTTTAATCTTTGAGGAAAAGGTGGTGGTGGATATGGAATTGTTTTCTCTTCGGCTTTCTTCTCCTCTTGCTTCCGTTTTTCAGCTTTTTCAGGTTGCAAATCGTAAGGGGTGACGTTATGGACGTCAGGATCAGCTGCTGCGGCATCTTCCCATTTCGCCTTGTCCACTACTTCGTCAACCACTTGCTTGCTTTTTGCTGAAGTTTCCAGCACCTTACCACTTCGGGTAGTAATGGCCATGCATGACCCATAATTCCTTGGGTTTTGTACAGTGTCGCTAGGTAAAGTGCCAGCCTTTCTTTGATTGAGTGCTGCTGAAAGTTGGCTTAATTGCTGCTCTATTTGTTTGATTGAAGTGGAATGAGAATCAACTAATTGCTTCATTGAGGACAAGTCGTTCTTCACCTCATTCACTCCCGTATTAGTTGCCTCTACTCCTTTCAATAGTTTAGCCATCATATCTTCCATTGACATAGTTCCAAAACCAGATGCAGCGGCGTCACGTCTTCCAGGAGGAACATACAAATCACTCTTTTCATTCTTGTTCTTCCAACTACCTTGGTCCTTGTTTCCACATTTATCATAATAGTTCCGACCTTGGTTTCCTTGGGTATTACCTCGGAAACCCTCCTGATTGTTCAAGTAGTTGGTTTCTTCCTCGGAATCAGATTCGTCTCTTCCTTTTAACGCAACAGCTTTGACTTGTTCGGTCTTCCCTGATAATAGATGCTTTGTAAGAAGATCCACTTGTGTTTTCATGTGCGCCATATCTTGATCACGTTCTTCTTCTCTTCTCCTTTGTTCTGCAGTCATGCCAATAGGTATAGTAGGGCTTGCTACCTCAGAATCCCTGGTATACCAAGCTCTACTTTGCTTCATCATCCGATCTAGCATATTGCTTGCCTGTTTCGTGGAGGGCTTCAGTTAGAAGCTGCCGAAAATTTGTGATCTCATCTCTCAACTGTGCTCTTTTGGATGGCAGAAAGAATCTTTCTAGGAAAGCGTCTTTCAATTGCCTCCAATTAGTAATAGAATCAGGAGTCAGCCTATTCAACCATAGAGTTGCCTCCCCAGACAGAGACAATGGAAATAAGCACAGCCGAATTGCATTCTGTCCAACGCCAGGATTGTCGAATGACTTGCATGTAGAAATAAAGTTGATCAGATGCATATTCGGATCATCGCCTGCTAGTCCACCAAATAATCCCTTGAGTTGAAAAAGCTGAATCATGGTGCTAGTGATATTAAACTTTGCTCTGGGTGTCAATAGCGGAAGAATAATAGCTCCGGTGGCACCAGGTCCGTCCATATCGTCCTCATCGTCATCAAAAGGAATTTGCATAGCTTGGTGATCAGGTCTCCATCACGCTTGACGATCTCTCCTCTGCATGGGTGCCGCCATCTCAGCAGTATGCCATGGGTTTAGTAGCTCCTTATCGCCCAGATCCTCATCATCAGGATTTGTTGCACACCCTGGGTTATCAATATTCTGTTGATGCGCTTGAGCAGCCATCCTTTCAATTTCACGTTGTGTATCCATTGATGCACTGAAAAAACCTAAAAAAAAACAAAAACAACAACTAAAAGTAAAAGTACGAGAATCTTTGACCAAAGGGTCTAGTAATTATCACAAACTTAATTGACACTCGTATTCCCCGGCAACGGCGCCAATTTTTGATAACGCTCAATCTACAGCTCTCGTAGGAGTGTAAAGCGGTCGTTAGTAAATATAGAACCCAACCTGGGTTGGGTGTCTATCCCACAAGGAATAGCTTGGCCAACAAGTAAGCAACGGTTACTAGACTTTTAGTGCAAGTCTCGTAATGAGGGGGGATTGCAATGTGTAACCAAATTATTAAAGCAAAACTGAAAATAACAAAGTAAAAAGAAAGAATATTTCATAGGTTGTGAATCAATGAGAATTGAGGAGCTGGGGTTATGTCCACCTTCTGAGTTATACGTCTCTGTTGGCTATGAGTTATGCGGAATTCAGACATGCATGTGCTTATAGAGAACTGTATTCGATGGTAAATCCAGGCGTCTTTCGACCTATTCGAGGATTATTTCACTTTAACTCTTTCGAGCTTAAAGCATATCTAACGGTACGAATTCTCCAAGAGGTTAATCCAGTTACGGCACTAACTTTTTAATAGGGGATGGGACCCTACTACCTTGACATTATCTCTTTTCCAGACAGATAACCTTTCTTTCGAACAAGTTAAATGTTATACTAACGTTATTCTATGCGTCTGCATCCACAAGAATTTGTATTAAGATGAAGAGAATGATGATATATGCAGCATACGTGTCACGAACTCACAAACTCACAGCAATAGATAGTATCTCATTCGGCTTCCATAACCCCAACAGAGAGGTTTAGTTACCCATGAGTGCGAAGGAAGTCACAATAAACATGATCATTGTACCCCAATAAAGATTTGCACGTTAGGTGTAAGGGTGAGGATGGCGTGAAGTCCTTTGCAAAGTAACGTCTCTCTTGTTGTGGAATTTAATAGAAGAATGGAAGAAAAATAGAATTAATGGAAGAATTAGAATTGTTGGAATAGTAAGTGAATGAATCTCTCCACTAAGGGAGGAATGAATAAAAATTTCTAGCATGATAGGGTATTTATAATACCCATATCCTATTCCTACTAAGCTAATTAAATACTTAACCAAATCCTACTAAGCTAATGAAATACTTAACCCAATTGTACTAGGTTAATGTATCATTATCCTAATCCTAATAAGCTAATGAAATACTTAACCCAATTGTATTAGGTTAATGTATCATTATCCTAATCCTAATAAGTTACTGTTAGTCCCCAAAGTCTTCAAAAATGTTGTTTTAGCCCGGGACAAATTTTCCATGCATCACTTTTGGTCCTTTAGGCGTCCAAGCTCCCTTTCCTTCCTTCGTGAGCTTTCTTTAGTGTCAAGTTATCCACAAAATGGTGAATTCTGCATCATTTATACATGAAACTTTGCTAATCATGTTCTTTAGCTCACTTACAGGAAAAAGGACTAAAAGTGCATGAAATATATAATTTGTTCTCAAAACATGGCACAAATATGGGCAAAATATATCGATATAGGCGTGTAAATTTGCCTATAATCAATAAGCCACATCTTTCAACTGATAGGCAGAAAACTCCATACCCTCTAAATCAGTAGCATGCATAGCCCTAAAAATCTTCTCCATCATTAATAAACCATTGAAGATCCTCCTCAACCTAAAAGCCAGTAAAGGTTTAGGGATTTAACCTCATAAATTTTCCAACCCGAGTAACCTCAGATGAATTAGAAACTTAACCAATATGATCAGGTCGACGGGACTGAGATGCCACTAGTTGGGAAAATATATGAATAGAATAATGGAAATCCACATTTGAAATATCACACTGAGAGGGATTAGCATGGGTATCACCAGCCTGAAAATCCCAAGGAGGACTAGTAGAGACCGCTGGAATCCCACGTCAAACAGTACAGTCAGAAGTAGGGACACTAGACTGGGTCTGCACTCCATAAGCAGGATGAGTTCCCTCTATATCTTCCCAGGTGGGACAGAGGTTCCAGCAGAGTTTTGATGACCCTCAGATCTTTGGGGAGGCATGATCTAAAATACGAGTAAGCTAGGAGTTAGAGAAGTTTCAAGACAACTAGACTCTACAGCCCAAAGTAGAACACAAGAAAGAAAAACATTCCTAAATACCTCATAGAATATCCCTTATAAGTGTGGTGCGCTACACACCCATAAAAGGGACTTTACTCGACACATCATTGTGGATATCCAGTAACCCTGAATCTAGCTCTGATAAAAATATTGTCACAACCCAAACCAGGGCCTAGTCATGATAGGTATCTCAAACCCATTGTGGGTTGAAGACCACCCCATAGCCTAACCTCTAGAGCATAATATAATAAACATCAGAAGCTAACCAAACTAGTAAGTAGGATAGATGAATCAAATAAAATCTAAAAGTCCAAACAAGACACCAATAATCCTAATATAGTCCAAAAAAGTCATTAAAATCAGAGATACCAAGCTAGGCCGGGACTTTCCCCCAACCATGACAAAAGAGAATTCACAATTCCCAAATTATGGAAAGAAACCTAATAAAATGGCAACGCTTTCTGAAAGACAATGGATCACCATTTTATAAAAACTCAACCAATGTACTACACTACCTAATGTTGTACATGAGTAACGAAAAATCCCTCAAACCCAACATCATGAAATAATGCAGCATCCAGGGATGGTTAGTGGGGCAAGCACTGCATGTAACTTAGGGAAAAGTGATAAAATAATGTTGTTGCCAAATAACTAGTCAAAACCACATGTACAACTTTTATATACATATATAGGATGTTGAGATAGGGATAGGGTCCATGAACATAAGAGTTTAAAATATTAACTTGAACTATGTAGCTGGCTTTGTCCTATAAGCATCCATAGGTTATATGGGTTCAACTCCCTCTGTTGGAAGGGCCCTAATGCGTGTTAGCTGCATGTACTAAGGAAACCAAGGCTAGACTAAAGACAACAAGGAGATATCCATCAAAAATATAAAGTGTGCACCAAGCACACGATCGCATAGAACCCTGCGTCGACAAATTATTTACAGTGTTGGTATCTCTCGAGACTACACCTTCACGGTGAGATACACAATTCTCTTTAGGCTTAAAATAAAACAATTTAAATATAAACTCAACCATTAACCAAAGAGACTTTATTATGGAATATTCCAACATGGTGTGGTCATAGTAATATGCTTGAAAACTAGTCAATTATGCCACATCAATCTATGTAACTATTAGACTCCCAAGTTCCATTTAAAATCCAAAACCAGGACCACCAAGGCCTTTCAAAACTATTTTTATCCATTTAACCTTTTGTTCAATGCAATGTTTTCAAAAGGTATGTTCAATCATACAAATATCCCTATTTCAAATTAAGTTCACAAAGTGGGTTGAGGTTAATGCCATTACCAAGCCAAAAATCCATAAATTTGGAAAAAACCATGTCACCCATTCCAAACCATACCATATAGCACCAACTCAGTCCCAAATACCATTAATCAAGCATGAATAACACATTTAATATAGGGGAAAATAACTCAAGTAATAATCAATCAAAAACCCTCAACCCAATTTCAAACCCAACAATTAAATCATATAAATATCAATTAAATAATTGCCTCAATGTTAAAATACTAGTAAGGGATGCGCGACATGCCTAAAATATAAAAGAAACTGAAAGAAATTCAAATTGTTGAGCTTGAATGCTAAATTTCTTTGTAAAACCCTACTATCTCTTGCCTTGGGAGTTAAAGAGGGAAAGAGTAAGTTTATTCTTGATAACTAAAGGCAGAGATATCCTTTGGGTGTTTCTAAGTCATAGAAAAGAGTGTGAAGGGAGGAAAAGACCAAAAAACCCTAATTAAAACATATAGGAAAATCCTGAGAACAATTTTCATGACTGGGGTAACGACTCGTGAGGTTTGACGATGAGTTGTGACCTGGAGTCATTACCTGGGGATCAAAAATTTGGTCCTTCATTATTATGACCTCGATTCCCTTGTAATGACTCATTATCTAACATAACGACTCATCATGAAGAATCGTGGTCAAGGTATGAACTCCTAAACATCCTTCTATTGTGACAATGAGTCTTTTTTAACGACTCATTCTGTCTCACAATGAGTCATACCATAGATTCGTTGTCAAGGGACCATAATCTGGGATCCCTCACTACCGTGGCAATGAGTCCTTCTAATGACTCATTATATTTGACAATGAGTCATTGTAAGGGACCGTTGTCACTGGAAATTTGACATCATTTTAGTAACTGGGCTACTTCAATTACTCAACTCTTGAGGGGTCTAAAGTTCAATAACTTAGGGCGTCACACCATGGGAGATTCGTAACCCATGTAATATAACTCCTATCTTAATATCTCAACCCACTTCTTTGGCTTATGTTCACGGAGTGGGTTCTTATAAAAATGTCTCATACTCTTTTAAAATTAGTGTTCCTCAATAGTACCAATGACTCATGAATGCATATGTACGGAATGAGGATGTAATGCTCATAATTAAATTAGTATAAAGATATCCAATCTATCAAACACGCATATTAGAGAGCCTAAAAATTAACTCAATAGGTCCATAATTCCTGATCATCAATGCAAATTAGGCGCCATCAGAATAAATATGCATGTAAGTCATTATTTAGATCATATCAAACACTAACTCAGGCATTTCTATCATGCAAAAGGCAACCTATTCTTAAACAAGCCTAAAATAACATTTCAAGCACCCACATGAGAATTATATCTAGAATAAAGGCATAAAATGCACAGATAAGATCAATGATGTCAAATAAATTCATCAATGAGCAACACGTAATATCAAATATAACAAGACAACAAAACTGAATATAACCTCCCATGCGGGCACACCACAGTAGTAATAATCTCAAAATATAAATTTTATAGTTATTTTTCTCCACTCATAGCATGTCGTACTTATTTATTAACTATCCATCTCAATATGAAAAAAGTTGAGTTATAACCTACCTCAAAATAATGAAACCCCAACCTAAAGCACTTCAACGTGGAGCTATCTCTTTACATACCTAGGAATCAACTATGACATTCAAATATAGCATCTATACATAAAATAAAGCAAAAGATTTCCATATTTCCCATATTTAGGCCAGGTCCAAAATGGGCTCAAAAAATGAGTTAAAAAATGAAAGGGATAAAATCAATATTTTATTTTATAAATACATTTCCCAAGGTTATATGAGTCTACAGTTGAAAAACTATATGAAATGGGTTTATAAAAATGTCCAAATCAAAGAAAATCCATTTTTAAGCTTTACAAATAAAAAAAAATTATTCAACTGATAATAATAGTTGGCTGGATTTTTAAATTCTGGTATAAAATAAATTGAAATTAGGAAATGTCTTGAGATTATGCCACGTGTCATTTCATTTAAAAGTAAGAATGGACAGCCTTACGAATAGGCTGATCGTTTTTAGCCCATCCAAAAATATAAACTATGGGGTATATACGTACCCAAAGTATGATGGAAAGGGTATATATGTACCCAAGGTATAACGGAGCATATATATGTACTATTTATAATAGATTGGGGGTATATTTGTACTTTTTCTAAACTTTTTGAAAAGTAATTTGCTAGAAGAATATTGAAATATATATATTTAGAGGAGATAGTAACTTTAATTTTAAGAAATGTTTTAAAACTTAATGTAATGACTCGTTCTGTTAAAATCCTACTTAGCACCGACAACTTTCCTTTGCCTAGAAAATCAGCCGCCATCTGAACTCCAAAACTGCACTGAAAATGGCCAAGTTGGCCACTAGTTAGTTCGTTCCTAAGGTTGGCCATCTCTCACTTGTAGTAACTACGGACAACTCCTCTTCTCTACCCAACGTCAATCACATCGAACCTATTTCTTTGCCTAGATTAAAATCACCCCTTTACATTTCTACTTTTACACATGGGAAATATGTTGATTTGCTGAAACCTTTAAACATTAATTCTCCTAAATCCATATTAGGTCCAACAGTAGACCCTATTCAAGTAAATAAACTTTCCTGTGTATATAGAGTACATGTGGACTGAGAAAGAGAAAGATTGAATGAATATAATTGAGAACTTACAATATGTAGTAATTAGAAAGTTCTCATATGGCTGGCCAGAATTGGAGAAATTGAGAATTTTAGTCTCTAAACTTATCAATCTAAAAAGAGATTGTAAGATAGGATTCTTAAGGAACATGCACATTCTAATTAGCTTCAATCTAATTGAGGATTTCGCAAACATGACGGCAAAAAATATTTATTACATAACTTAGAAGGATGACTACTCCTATTAGTTGAGACAATTTATATATGACACAACGTTCAATGTGAATAAGTAAACCCCCCAAGAAATGGCTTGGATATACTTTCCCTAATTAAAGACAACTTTTTTATTAAATAGTCCTTGTTTATATTAGCCTCGATAGTGGATAAGCTAACCAATTTGGACATGGCCATAGTGAACAAGACAAGACCTATTTGTGCAAAGGTTAAGATCCAGGTTGCCGACTTTCCAAAATATGAGGAAATGTAGATTTTTAGTAGTAAAACTAAGGATTCTTGACTTGAGAAAATTAAGATTCAGTATGATTTGTTTCCAAAGTATTATAAAGAATGCATGCTACAAGATCATAATGGGGTTAAATGCATGATGCCACACCCTAAACTTTAGCAAGACACACAATAAAATCATATAATTAGAATGAGAAGCAAAATGGATGGTGTAAAACAATAAGTCAAAAGAAGATGCATAAAAAAAGTCCTGTACAGGAAACAATGAAACAAAACTCAAAAGAGGTTCATCAATGAAGGATGTATAAGTGAGAAGACAGTAACACCCCAAAGAGTTCTGATAATTCATTTGGAGCATTGGAAAATAGAGAAGAACAGTATAAGGATGTTGATGATACAAATATAATAATGAACAAAGAAAAAACCACAATCAAAAGTCAAGGAAAAGGGAATGAGACAAATCCAATCTTCACCAAAGAGTGGATAACAAAATCCATCCACAGTGAATAATTGAAGGACAATCTTGCAAATTATGTAGATGTTATGAATACCACCAGTGATGTAAGGTTCAATTGATAGAGATGATAAAAGTAATAGTGAATTGGATAAAAATAAGTCCTACCTTTGATACCATCATTAATAAGAAATCTTTAGATGAGCATCACAATGATCAACAACTATCTAATAGAGCTTATGTAAAGAAAGGAGATGGAAATGATAGTAATACCAGTGAATAACATAGCAAGGAGGTGCAACCATCCATCAACAATAATAAACCTATAGATATAGTTAAAGCAGCAATAAGGCATAGCACTAAAAGAAAATACAGGAAATAATTTTTAATTATGAAAGGTCAATGAAGATAATAACATGGTAGATGTAAGTAAGCAAGATGTAGAGAATGCAATGGAAATTATAGATGTTTCAATAACTGTTATGTTAGATGAAACCCAACTATGGAGTGATCAAATTGAGAGCACTAATAAAGTGTTTCATAATATCCTCAATCATAATGTGCATGAGGATGAGTAAAAGAATGACAACTTGAAGAGGAAAATGTAAAGATACTCAGTGATAACCAAGAATATGATATATATATATATATATATATATACATATAAAGATGTTGATTTGCAACCTAGAGTATTAAAAGCAGTAAACTTTGTAATAAAAGGCAAATGCAAGGTAACAGAGAAGCCTCACAGCCTATTAGAGTCCAACAAAAGACAAAAGTGGTGTCTAAACAAGTTAAATAATATTGAAACTATTAATTCGAAACATTAGTGTAATACCCTGAACTTTCTTTAAGTCGATTTTCATCCTTAAGAAGAGTAAGGGATAAACTTTTTTTTCATATGGAGAATTGAAAAAGCTTTTCGTCAATACCAAATTTGTCAAAATCTGATGTCGGGGTAAAAATTTATGGATGTTTTATAGAAAGCTGTCTAAACTGCCTAGGTGTGATGGGCAGGCCGATGGACCATCGAGCTAGTGACGGACCGTCGCCCATAGCCGTCGCTATAAGGCAGTAGCCCTATTCACTATCCAAGTGTGACGATCAGGATCAACGGACCATCGAGCTAGTGATTGACCATCGCCCCAGGCCGTCGCGATAAGGCAGTAAGTCCCAGTTTTGGTCCAGGTGTGACAGTCAGTCCGATGGACCATCGAACCAGCGACGGACCGTCGCACCCCCCGTTCAGTGATTTTTAGTCATTTTAGAAAGATTTTTGGTATTTTTCCACATTTTCTTGCACCTATTTATATCAGATCAAGGCTCCCAACTTCATTACTCATCTATAAGATCAAAAGCTAGGGTTTCTTTTAAGATCAAAAACCCAAGAACAAGATCAAAACCCTTATTCAAGAAAACTCAAGAAACCAAGAATCTCTCCAAGAACTTTCAAGAAAGAGTCTCCTAAGGTATGTTAGATGTTAATTCTTGGGCTCCTACTACCCAAGAAGTCCAAGAATCCTTTTTAAAATTACAAAGTTTATGTATTTATGAGATTTCATAATTTATGTGTATTAAAGTTTATGATTGTGTGTTGTTGAGTTTTAATTCATGATTTAAACTACAGGTATTAAGAATTGATTCTAGCATGTGATTAATTGTGTGATGTTCATGATAAACCCTCTTCAAGTTGCATGTTGGTTAATGAAATCATGATACTTGGGTGTAGTATTTGTTGTATAACTAAAGCATGCTCCCCACATGTTTGACAAAATGCTTATGTGAAGGAAATAGAGTCAATATAGCATGGTTAGCAAGAAATCCCCAATTATGTATAAGTTTATGTAAGCCAAGTGTTTGTTGAAAAGTCTCATTGATTGATTTATGATACATTGTATGCATTCCTATTCACCTGTTTCCTTATTGAGTGAACTTTGAGATATTGGTATGCATTTCCTATACCTTTATATGTTCATAGTATTCAAGTGATTGGCGAGATATCGCATTGATTATATTGTGGATGATAGCCTATTGTCATCTCATGTATGAGTTATCCTGTTTTATGATATTTATGTTATCGAGTCCTGGGGGTATTTAATACATGAAATTTAGCTGCTTGCCTGGAGCTGAGTCAGACTCAAGATAATCCCAGTCGTGTTATGCTCAATAGAATTCAGACAGTTACAGAACTTAAGGAAATTCAGTAATCTAAGTGTAAGTGCAATCCAGTCTCAGTATCAGTCAAATTCGACTCAGTATTTAGAAGTAATCAGCATTCAGTAGTACTTAGTAGTATTCAGTATTTAGCTCAGATTTTAGTGAGACCTAGTAAGCTGATAAGAATTTTGTAGCGTTTATCCAGGTAGTGGAATCCAAGTGGCATTTCGTCAGATAACGAAACCAAGTCAACCCAGTCAGATCAGTCAAGAAATATGAACAAAAATAGATTCAGCTCAGTCTAAGTTCAGTTAAGAATCAATTCAGAGTCCTTCAGTTGGGAGTAGGAACTAGCACCGAGCGAGTGCAGGGATGACGGCTTCCCCATTAGAGAGGTAGAGTTGTTAGTAACAATCCCTGAACTCCAGAACTGCGTAGCCGGTGCAGGACCAGGAGTCACCCATCAGATTAAGGCTTAACTATCATACTGCCTTAGGCTTGACTTCCTATTCAGGGTCACCCGTTAGAGAAGCTTGACCATAGTAGAGTTCTTTACCCGTGGCACAGTATTGACACCCTTCCAGCTGGGGTTATAAGTTGGACCCCACTATTTTAGATTTAGGAAATGTTGGTTAAGTGAGAACTCCCACAGTTGCAGATTCAGTATTAGTCTTCAGAGTAGAAATCGAAAATCAGAACTGTCAGATATAGTCACCCTTCTCAGTAAGGAACTTAGATATTTCCATAGATTAATAGACCACCCGCTAGATAGGCCTAGTCTCACATAAATTTAATCAGTATCAGTACTAATAGATCCAGAGATCACCTGTTAGATAGGCCAGATCTCAAACTCAGTCCATTATTTCTATTATTAAAAGATTCAGAGATCTTCCGATAGATAGGTCTGATCTAAGATACAATCATTCCTTATCATTATTAGTAGATTCACAGATCATCCACAAGAGAGGTTTGATCTCAGATTTAGTCAGTCGATAGTAGAAAGCTCAGAACTTAGTTATTAATATAAGTAGATTCATTTATTCAGTATTCCAAAGTTAGTAAACTCAGATATCAGTATTAGTAGACCCAGTCATCAGTAAATTAGTATTCATAAACAAGTATTCAGAGTTTGTATTCAGTGTTACTACGATTCCAGTTTTGGTTTGGGTGTTCATATATATATCCCCATTCAGTATTCTCTTGTTATACAGTTAAGTAATGTTCATGCATAAGCCCTTGCATTCAGCCTTACCTCATCTAGCATATCAATACATTCAAACTATTGACATATACTTTCCTGCGCTATGGTATATTATACCATAGGTTCAGACGTACAGGATCCATAGCACCCATAGCAGACCAGACTCAGTCAGCCGCAGTAGACATAGCAGTGAGTCCTCTTCATTCGAGGATGATTCATATTTTATTATTGCATTAGATTAGGTATATTTTTAGCAGATGGAGTTAGTTGGGGACATGTCCCATCAACTCCATAGTTTAGATAATTTAAAGGCTTTTCAGACAGATGTATCAGTATTTAGTCTTTAGTTTTGAGTATTTTAGACGTTTTGAACCTTATGGCAAGTTTCTGCCAGTTTTTTGCATTTATTTCAGTATATTATGCAGTGCTCAATTACAAGTACCAGCAGAGGGTTAGCTTGTGGTCCTTCGGGATCACGAGCACCGTGGGCATTCCGGTTCTAGTAAAATTGGGGCATCACAATTAGATTTGTTAAATCACAAAATAGTAATTCAAAGGGTGCAAATGTTATGTAATTATCATAGATTTGCTTTTATAGCATTAGTGTAGTCATTCTAATATGTCAGAAATATAAAGAGATATAAAATAAGATTAAAAATACCTATAGTGGTGCATAACTTAAATGGAAAGATCTTGTTTTTTTCTAATCAAAGTTTTAAGGCCTCAATTATTAGCAATATAGAGAAATAACTAAATATATTAATGACGAATCGAAGTCTTGATTTTAGTTTTTAACTACTGTTATTTATGCTAAATATGATAGAAATCTTAGATTGGTGTTGAGGAAAGATATGTTTTCTCAAGATCCCTTCCCATGTCCAAGTTTATGATTATTACATATCTGATGAAATGCCCATGTTTTAGTTCTTTGAATGATTATTTTATATTACAGTGTTGCAAGTTTGATACTGTATTTTATAATCATTCAGTGTTGGTGGGTTATGAACGCTTGATACCTAGTTGTTTTACATGATTTCATTATCTCAGAAATGATTTTAGTTAAACCATGAGTATTATTATTCAGTCAGTTGTTATGATCATGATGAGCACTATCAGAAATAAAGTTCAGATGAATTTAATATAGTTCAGTAACAGTGTCATTTAGTTGGGAGTAGGATTTAGCACCAAGCAAATCTAGGGATGGGGGCTCACCCATCAATTTGGACTGGGTCCTTAGTAGTTGTCCCTAAGATCCAAAATACGTATCCAGCATAGGATTATGAGATGTCACCTGCCAATTTTGGATTGACACTCTTTTAGGGGTCACTCACCTATTTAGGACTGATGCCCTAGTCCATCGAGACATCAGATTAGTAGATACACATAGCTGATAACGCTCAATCTACAGCTCTCGTAGGAGTGTAAAGCGGTCGTTAGCAAATATAGAACCCAACCTGGGTTGGGTGTCGATCCCACAGGGAATAGCTTGGCCAACAAGTAAGCAAAATTACTAAACTTTTGGTACAAGTCTCGTAAGAAGAAGGGAAGTCTTGTCGTGCAAGTAATGTAAACAAAAGCTGAAAATAATAAAGCAAGAGAGAGAGATTGTTACGTGAGTTGTAAACAATGAGAATTGAAGCGTTGGGGTTATGTCCACCTTTTGAGGTATACGTCTCTATTGGCTATGAGTGTGTAGAGTTTTGACATGCAACTGCTTATAGAGAATTGTATTTGATGGTAAATCCAAGCGTCTTTCGACCTCAACAAGGACTATTTCACTTTAACTCTTTCGAGCTTAAAGCGTGTCTAACGGTACGAATTCTCCAAGAGGTTAGTCCAGTTACGGCACTAGCTTTTTAGTAGGAAAGGGTGTCCTACTACCTTGACACTATCTCTTTTCCAGACAAATAACCTTTCTTTCAAACAAGTTAAATGTTATACTGGCGTATTCTTGTGTTTGCAACCACAAAGAATGTAGATTAAGATGAAGAGAATAATGATATAAGCAGTATACGTGTCGCGAACTCACAAACTAACAGCAATAGATAGTAACTCATACGGCTTCCATAACCCCAACAGAGAAGTTTAGTTACCCATGAATGCGAAGGAGATCACGATTGACATTGTTGTTATACCACAACATTGAGTAATTTTCGTGTAGCTTAGGTGGTAGGCGTGCGGCGTGAATTCCAAGGCAAAAGTAACAATTCTCTTGTTGCGGTAAATAGGAATAGATGAATAGAAGAAGAAAAATAAAATTAATGGAAAGATTAGAAGAGTTGTAGAATTGTTGCGGTGGAAGAAGAGAGTGATGGAAGAAGATTAATTGTTGAATAGAAGATTGTTCTCTCCACTAAGGGAGGAATGAATAAAAATCTCTAGCATGATAGGGTATTTATAATACCCATATCCTATTCCTACTAAGCTAATGAAATACTTAACCAAATCCTACTAAGCTAATGAAATACTTAACCCAATTGTACTAGGTTAATGTATTATTATCCTAATCCTAATAAACTAATAAAATACTTAACCCAATTGTACTAGGTTAATGTATTATTATCCTAATCCAAATAAGTTACTGCAAGTCCCCAAAGTCTTCAGAAATGTTGTTTTAGCCCGGGACAGATTTTCCATGCATCACTTTTGGTCCTTTAGGCATCCAAACTCCCTTTCCTTCCTTCGTGAGCTTTCTTTAGCGTCAAGTAAGCTATAAAATGCTGATTTCTGCATCATTTATACCTGAAACTTTGCTAATCATGTCTGTTAGCTCACTTATAGGAAAAAGGACTAAAAGTGCATGAAATATATAATTTGTTCTCAAAACTAGGCTAAAATATGGGCAAAATATATTGATATAGGCGTGTAAATTCGCCTATCATCAACACCCCACACTTGCAGCTTTGTTCGTCCTCGAACAAAATATCATGTCCCTCTAAACATCAACCTAGGGTTTCACAGCAACAACACAAAACATTCGTCAAGACAAGCACAACAATTATCAACAAAGAGTAGTTTTCCGATCATTAGTAGAAACCATTTAACCTCTAGCATAGACTCGTGATGGTGGTTAACTCATATTCAAAAGTCAAGGAACAAAGAATCATACACAACTATCCAAAACTCATCAACCATGTGTGTCTCACAATATATTACCCATAGTCACTCACAAGTATAGCATATTTTTCAAACATGGGTATCAAAATATCCTTGCTCTCGCTCTCACAAAGAATTCGTATGTAGCAACTGATGACCATAGGCTTGCCCTTAGTGTAATACTCCACTAAATGTCAGAATGCTAAGATTAGGATCAAATAGGTCTTCTGATGGTTGTAATGTAGGCTAAGGGACGGGTAGGACTATTTTGGCCAAAAATAGTGACTAAGTTCCTAAGCACTTTAATACATCACATTGTATCATTGACATTTTTTTTTCTTTCAACCTTTCTTCTTTCTTTTATTCTACCACCCTTGTTCTCCTCTTTTGTTTTTCAATTTTAAGCATAACTCACTTTTCAGCTTTCTTTTCCTTTTTCTTTTCACAACATACCTCTTATACTAGCACTTTTCTTTTTTTTCCATAACACATTCAAGCACCATTACAATTAAATCATCATACTTACCCAATTTCCTCTTATGTTGTCACATGACTTTTTCACTTTAAAGCACTTAGGAATTTAGATCAAATTACGGTCTTGAAAAAAATGGATTAGGCTTACACACGAGGTTGTCAAAGAAATAGGCTAAAGGCTCAAAAGGGTTTAACTAGGATGATGTCCAAGGGTAGGTAAAACTGAAGGTAAACAAATATAGGTTGCCAAAGAAATGCCTAAATCATATCCTAAACTTACACTCCTTATTTTCGCTTTGCATACATACCAGGCAAGTTCTAGCATCAGCCACATACATAGAATATACTATTATCTCACACACACAAGGCACATGGTCGACTTGATTGGAAGTAATATAGACTCTCGACCCAACAAGTGAACGAATTGAACCACACAATATCACATAATGAGTCACAACTAGAGCCTAAACGTCTCAACAGTCATAATTGTAGCACATACTCTTGTTATAATCTCATGCTGCCTATTAGAATTATTTCATGCGAAGCTAAAAAAAATTTTACTACTAAAAAAAACTTAAAAACGAAACACAAACAAAAACAAAGTAAACAAACATAGATGCAAATAGAGAATTATAGCATGCAATACCAATAAATAAGAAGAACCTGGTTAGTCGGACTCATTCTCTATGTCTGGGGTCATACCCCTTTGCATCAGAATCATCATCAGAGTCGTCATCATTAGAACTTTCTCATAGGTATCCCACTTTATTCCAAGAGTGAGTCTAGGTGTTTGCAGCGATGAGGGTTCTCCTTGCTCTTTTTGGCCTCTTTTCTTGCCTTTTTGTGACGTGGTAGCCTTATCCTTGCCTTGCCTCGCATTAGGTGCCATTGTACCTGAGACTAGAAATAGTGTTAATGGCAGCACAATCTCAATTGATACAATCTATGAACAAGCAGTAGGGGTACCACCCCACACTTAGGTTGTTGGCACAAACTAGTGAAGTGAAAGTGGTCGATTACTTAGACTTCATCGACATACGTTTTAGGAGCTATATTCCAACAAGAAAATCAGAGATGTATCACTTCTTGCAACCTTTGCAATACTCTCATGTTAGGTATAACAAGACTACTACATAGGGATTACATCAAGGTATAGTATCTATCACAACCTCCTATGTTGGTAGGAAACTATAAGTCTTATACCGCTAAACGGGACATTCTAACATGTAAGTATTCAAGTGACAAGATTATGCACTATTCATGACTATAGCAATTCCGCAAGTAGTATGACAATGCACCAAAATCAAATTCAAGTCGGAAACAAGTAAAGATAATCCAAACATATGTGTTCACTCACTTGGTTGTGTATCAGCAATTCAAACACATGAATATCACCAATGCTTCTTCAAGATATAGCAATTCATAATAGGCATAGCAATGTAGTACTTACGAGAAATAAATGAAGAATAAGAGAGTACTTACTTGATTGAAGCTTGTGGAGATGGTTTTGTGAATTGGAAGAGCAAAAACAAAATTTTGAGATGATTTGGATGGATGTGTGGCGCCTTTGGGTCAATTTCTAATGTGGTTATGTTTCAAGACTAAGTCCCCTTTATATAGGAAGAGAATGGGTCGGGTTTTGACCCATTTACAATCGGTTTTGGAGACAAAAATGCCACATAGGCGGTGCCTAATGCTTGGCATAGACATGACATATGCAGCGCATTGTCTATAGCATAATGGGACATGCGCCGCATAGTCTATGGCATTTGTAGACATATACGCCGCATAGTCTATGGCATATGAGATACTGAGACCAAATGCCATAGCATAGGCGGTGCATAGTCAAAAGCACACTTAGGAATGGGCGGCACATAGTGTATAGCACACTAGATTCTGAGACCTTAGGCTATAGGATAGGTTGTGCATCGTTCGTGGCCTAGTGTTTCCAAGGCCTAGCCTTCCTCGATGCCTATTTGGGCATGAGAGATGCTCAATCCATAGCCTTATGAATCACTATTCCTAACTTACCAACTTTACCATACAATGCGTCCAAATCGTCAATTGAAATCAATCTCCTCGTTGAATACCTCTTGCACCTATATTTACTCAAAACAATAAAAACGATTAGTACGATGGGTTGCCTCCCACCAAGCGCCTTAGTTTTGGTCGTGGCACGACTCTTATTTTTGGATTTTCATTAATTAAAAACAAGACAAGTACTAGAATGAAAGAAAATGATAAACAATGGGTTGCCTCCCATCTAGCGCCTTATTTATTATCGTGGCACGACATGGTTACCTCGAGTACTCAGACTTCGTCGAGGTAAATGGTGGATCATTTTATAAAAGGATTTAGACGGCAATGAGGCTTACCTATGGGAATGCGATCTTCTTCGAGATGGCTCATACGTTTTCCTGGAGAGTCACCAATTATATCATCAATAGTCCAACCCATAGCTCTCTTGTATCTCTTCAGAGCAGAGATGAGAGCTTCTACGTGCTGTTCACTTAAATCACCTGCTCTCTCCGGAAGTATATTTCTACTTTCCAAGAACACATACCTTAGATAGTTGGGGAGCTCTTGTGATTCTAGCATTGGTGGCTCGTCAATGGGAGTCTTCATTGTTGGTTGATTCTTGAGATCACAATCCGGTTGCTTAGGAGTATAAGACTCTATTTCTGTTAGAGCACCCATAAGTTCTTCATAATCTTCATTATCCTTATGCTCAACATTCAGTGGCGCAGCAGTCAATGGCTCAACAATAGGTTGTTTCTCTATAGATAATGCTTTCATATCCTCTTGATGAACATCAGCTACAGATAACTCATTTAAATCGTTGGGCTGCTTCATGGCTTTGCATATATCAAACTGTACTACTTCGTCATTAATTCGAAATAAAAGCTCATTATCTTTCATGTCAATAAGCATACTTCCGGTTGCAAGGAAAGGACGTCCCAAGATTATGGGAACTTCAGAATCCTCCTTACAATCTAGAATAACGAAGTCGGCAGGAAATATGAATGAAGAAATCTTCACCAACACATCATTCAAGATACCCACAGGTCGTTTTACCGACCTATCAGCCATCACGAGCCTCATATTGGTTGTTGTAGGGTCTCCTAGCCCCAACTTCTTGTAGATGGATAGTGGCATCAAATTTATGCTAGCCCTAGATCGCACAATGCTTTGGCAAAATTCAAAGATCCTATGGTGCAAGGAATAGTGAAAGCTCCGGGGTCGGCCTTCTTCTGAACTATCGATCGGGTAGCAATTGCACTACAATGATGCACATCTTCTCTCAACTCATAACTTGCTGCCCGCTTCTTAGTCAAAATATCCTTCATAAATTTCACATACCCAGGCATTTGTTCAAGTGCCTCCACCACTGGAACATTAATGGTCAGCTATTTCAACATAGTCATGAATTTGCTGAACTTTGTGTCATCCGCCACCTTCCTCAATCTTTGGGGAAAAGGTGGTGGTGGGTATGGAATTGTTCTCTCCATGGCTTTCTTCTCCTCTTGCTTCCGTTTTTCAGCTTTTTCAGGTTGCACAGTGCTGGATGTGGCGTCCTTGACGTCAGGAGTGGGAGCTGCGGCATCTTCTCCTTTTGTGTTGTCATCCATGTCCGCAACTTCGTCAACCACTTGCTTGCCTTTTGCTGAAGTTTCCAGCACCTTACCACTTCTGGTAGTGATGGCCATGCATGACCCGTCATTCCTTGGGTTTGGCACAGTATTGCTAGGTAAAGTGCCGGCCTTTCTTTGATTGAGTGCTGCTGAAAGTTGGCTCAATTGCTGCTCTATTTGCTTGATAGAAGTGGAATGTGAATCAACTAATTGCTTCATAGAGGACAAATCATTAATCACCTCCGTAAATCCTGCGCTCATTGCTTCCACTCCTTTCAATAACTTGGCCATCATGTCTTTCATACTTCAAGAATTAGATGTGGTGGTATCACGTCTACCAGGGGGAACGTACAAACCACTCTTTTCATTGTTTTTCTTCTAACTACCTTGGTCTTTGCTTCCAGATTTATCATAATAGTTCCGACCTTGGTTTCCTTGGGCATTCCCATGAAAACCCCCCTGATTGTTCAAGTAGTTGGCCTCATCTTCCGAATCAAATTCGTCTCTTCCTTTTAGCGTCACAGCTTTCACTTTTTCGGTCTTCCCTGATAATAAATGCTTTGTCAGAAGATCCATTTGTGTTTTCATGTGCGCCATGTCTTGATCACGTTCTTCTTCTCTTCTTCTTTGGTCTGCAGTCATGCCAATAGATAAAGTGGGGCTTGCTACCTCAGAATCCCTGGTATGCCAAGCTCTACTTTGTTTCGTCATACGATCTAGCATATTGCTTGCTTGACCAAAGGTGAGGTCCATGAAAGATCCTCCAGCTGCATTATCCACCACTGGTTTAGTTATTGAATTCAAGGCTCTATACAAGATCTCCATTAGGTGAACATTGGTCATGTCATGGTTTGGGCACCTCGCTAGCTTTATCTTGAACCTCTCCCATGTTTCATGAAGAGCTTCAGTGGGAAGCTGATGAAAGTTGCTGATTTCATCTCTCAATTGTGCCCTCTTGGATGGCAGAAAGAATCTTTCTAGGAAAGCGTCTCTCAATTGACTCCAATTTGTAATAGAATCAGGAGTCAGCCCATTCAACCATAGTGTTGCCTCCCCAGACAGAGACAATGGAAATAGACGTAATCGAATTGCATTCTGACCAACACCAGGATTGTCAAATGACTTGCATGTAGAAATAAAGTTGATGAGATGCATATTCGGATCATCGCCTGCTAGTCCACCAAATAATCCCTTGAGTTGCAATAACTGAATCATGGTGCTTGTGATGTTGAACTTGGCTCCGGGCGCTAATGGTGGTGGAATTATAGCTCCAGTGGCTCCGGCACCATCAAGATCATCATCATCATCGTCGAAAGCTGGCTGCAAAGGTTGGCGATCATACCTATACCGAGCTTGTTGACCTCTTCTGTTGGCAGGTGTTGTAGTTTCAGCAACATGCCTTGGGTTTATCAACTCGTCATCACCTAAATCTTCATCGTCAGTATTTGTTGCTCGCCCAGGATTATCAATGTTTTGTTGTTGGACTTGAGCAGCGGCAAGAGCAGCTAATCTTGCTTGCTCGTGTTGAGCAGCCATCCTGTCGATTTCAGCTTGTGCTTCCATTCTTCTAATTCGTTGTGGTTCAGGATTGATTGGTAATAACGGTTGACCAGAACTTCTAGTATGGGGCATGCACTAAAGTAAAAACCTGCAATAAACAAAAAACAAAAACTAAACGTAAAAGTACGAGAATCTTTGACCAAAGGGTCTAGTAATTATCACGAACTTGATTAACACTCGTATTCCCAGGCAACGGCGCCAATTTTTGATAACGCTCAATCTACAGCTCTCGTAGGAGTGTAAAGCGGTCGTTAGCAAATATAGAACCCAACCTGGGTTGGGTGTCGATCCCACAGGGAATAGCTTGGCCAACAAGTAAGCAAAACTACTAAACTTTTGGTGTAAGTCAAGTAAGAAGGGGGGCAGTCTTGTCATGCAAGTAATGTAAACAAAAGCTGAAAAAATAATAAAGTAAAGAGAGAGAGATTGTTACGTGAGTTGTAAACAATGAGAATTGAAGCGTTGGGGTTATGTCCACCTTCTGAGGTATACGTCTCTATTGGCTATGAGTGTGTAGAGTTTTGACATGCAACTGCTTATAGAGAATTGTATTCGATGGTAAATCCAAGCGTCTTTCGACCTCAACAAGGACTATTTCACTTTAACTCTTTCGAGCTTAAAGCGTGTCTAACGGTACGAATTCTCCAAGAGGTTAGTCCAGTTACGGCACTAGCTTTTTAGTAGGAAAGAGTGTCCTACTACCTTGACACTATCTCTTTTCCAGACAAATAACCTTCCTTTCAAACAAGTTAAATGTTATACTGGCGTATTCTTGCGTTTGCAACCACAAAGAATGTAGATTAAGATGAAGAGAATAATGATATAAGCAGTATACATGTCGCGAACTCACAAACTCACAGCAATAGATAGTAACTCATACGGCTTCCATAACCCCAACAGAGAAGTTTAGATACCCATGAATGCGAAGGAGATCACGATTGACATTGTTGTTATACCACAACATTGAGTAATTTTCGTGTAGCTTAGGTGGTAGGCATGCGGCGTGAATTCCAAGGCAAAAGTAACAATTCTCTTGTTGCGGTAAATAGGAATAGATGAATAGAAGAAGAAAAATAAAATTAATGGAAAGATTAGAAGAGTTGTAGAATCGTTGTGGTGAAAGAAGAGAGGGATGGAAGAAGATTGATTGTTGAATAGAAGATTGTTCTCTCCACTAAGGGAGGAATGAATAAAAATCTCTAGCATGATAGGGTATTTATAATACCCATATCCTATTCCTACTAAGCTAATGAAATACTTAACCAAATCCTACTAAGCTAATGAAATACTTAACCCAATTGTACTAGGTTAATGTATTATTATCCTAATCCTAATAAACTAATGAAATACTTAACCCAATTGTACTAGGTTAATGTATTATTATCCTAATCCAAATAAGTTACTGCAAGTCCCCAAAGTCTTCAGAAATGCTGTTTTAGCCCGGGACAGATTTCCCATGCATCATTTGTGGTCCATTAGGCGTCCAAACTCCCTTTCCTTCCTTCGTGAGCTTTCTTTAGCGTCAAGTAAGCCATAAAATGCTGATTTCTGCATCATTTATACCTGAAACTTTGCTAATCATGTCTGTTAGCTCACTTATAGGAAAAAGGACTAAAAGTGCATGAAATATATAATTTGTTCTCAAAACTAGGCTAAAATATGGGCAAAATATATTGATATAGGCGTGTAAATTCACCTATCATCAATAGCCAGTGTTAGTACTTGTGGCACGATACTGACACCCTTCCAACTGGGGTTACAGGCTGGACCCCAATTAGCTCAGATTAGGGCATGTCAGTTACATGATACCTCCCACAGTCTCAGTATAGTATTCAGTATATTTTAGTTTAGGTTTTTTTAACCAAGTGTGTAGAGCCTCAGTTATTCAATTATACAAATTTTAATTATTTAGTTTACAGAATATTTTAGAAACATATTTATACTTAGTGTTGCATTCACAGATGTTATATGATCATGAATTTATGCTTAGTTATCCCCATGCATTTCATCCATCCCTCAACTAATATACCAGTACATTTAAAGTATTGACCATATACTTTTCTTTGCACTACGTTACCTTATAACATAGGTTTAGATGCTTAGTTTCTCGACCAGTCATAGATAGTTCAACGACATTTAGAAGTAGTAGTGGTGAGTCCTTATACTTTGAGGACATGAGTTTTTATTTTAGTTACTCTAGTACTTTCTTATGTTCAGTTAGTTGGGGGTCTGTCCCATCAACTCCTCAGACAGTTTAGAGGCTTTCAGAAAAATCAAACAATCAGTTAGACAGTCAGTCAGTTACTTTAAGTTTTATCAGTTTTTCCATATGTTTTAGTATTACATATTTCAGTATTCCAAATTTCCAATAACTTATCAGAGTATCTTTCAGATATGTTGTTTTATTTCTATTTTGTTTAGTGATCACAGCATGTACCAGCTTATAGTTAGCTTGTGGTCGCTTGTGACCACAAGCACCATTGTAGCGACTAGAAGGTAACCTCGAGTCGTAGCAAAACGTGGTATCAAAGCCTAAGGTTTTAGAGTGTCCTGGAGAGTCTAAAAGATGTGTTGAGTAGAGTTTGGTGCATGGGTGTAAAGCACACCACACTCATGGATAAAAGGCTATGAAATGTTTTAGGAAAGCTTCCCTTATATCAGTGTTCGTGTTGTGCAAGCGAGAATGAGCTCTATTTAAACTCTATTTCTAACTCATCTTTCGTTTCATTTACAAATAATGCCTCCCAGCAGAAACAACAGAGGAATGAATAAGGATCAGCCTCCACCACCGCCTATTTAGGAAAATCCCCTAAATAAGCATGTCTCTCATGCCGAATTCTGAGATGCTATTACTATATTATCCCAATCATTAGCTGCTCAGAATAACCAGCAAGCTATTTACCCAGCCTATCCAGTGGCAAATAAGGCTACAGTTAGGATTTGGAATTTTACCCGGATGAATCCCCTTTTGTTTTCAGGATCCAAGTTTGAAGAGGATCCGCATGAGTTTCTTGATATGGTTTAAAGGCTGACAGATATTATGGGAATCACTTCGAGTGAGAGTGCAAAGTTGGATGTATATCAATTGTAGGATGTAGCTTACACCTATTTTAAGTAGTAGAAGGAGGGCCGAGGAGCGGAGGTAGGGCATATTTAGTGGGAAGAGTTTGCCATTGCCTTCTTAGATAGGTTCTTACCATTAGAATTAATGGAAGTTAAGGTTCAGGGATTTAGTAATTTAAAGCAGGGTAATATGGGTGTGAAGGAATACTCACTTAAGTTTGCTCAGTTGGCGAGGTAGGCTCCTACTATAGTGGCAGATAATAGGTCTTGAATAAGTAAGTTTGTGTCTGGCGTAGCTGATAGCGTGGTCAAGGAATGTAGGACCGCTATGTTGATTAAGGAGATGGACTTATCTAGACTTATGGTTCATGTTCGGTAGATTAAGGAGGAAGGGCATAAGCAGAAGGAAAGAGAACAAGAAGGCTAGAATAGGTAGTTTAAACTTTTCTGAGCAAAGGTTAGAGGGTGCTAAATATTCTAAGTTCCATTAAAAAATTTTAGCCCCAGCTCCGTCTTAAGCTAGTGCACCAGTGTCTAAGCTTAGGCAGGACAATCAGGATAGGGGTCTAGGCTCTAAGTCCCAAGACAGTATGAACAATAGTCATACTAATTTGCCTTATGGGAAATATGGTAGGAATCATAAGGGTGTGTGTAAGGCAGTAGTGACATGTGTTTTGGATGTGGCAAGCCGGGTCACATGGTTTGGGAATGTCTAGTAGTTTCTCGGAGGGGAAAGGATTCATACAAACAGGGCCAGTCTAATCTTTTATCAGCTCTAGCAAGTCGCCCGACTCAGAAGGCTGCCACTTCCAGTGCAACCAGTGGGCAGCATCATAACAAGCTATATGCACTCCAGTCTCGGCATGATTATGAAAGTTTTCCTGATATAGTTATGGTTATGTTATAGGTTTTCCATCATCATGACTATGCTTTATTAGATCCCGGAGCTTCACTTTCCTTTGTAACCCCATATATAGTAGTAGACTTCAGTGTCAGTCTAGAAATATTTGCGAAACCCTTCTCAGAGTCTACTCCAGTAGGTAGCTCTATCGTAGCCAGGCAGATATAAAGGAACTGCCCGGTCACAGTATCTCTGAAAGTTACTTCAATTAATCTTGTGGAGTTAGAGATGATGGATTTGGATGTCATTCTCAGCATATAATGGCTCCACTCATGTTATGCCTTAGTTGATTATAGAAATAGGGTCGTTAAATTTTAGTTTCTGAATGAACCAATCATTGAATGGAGGGGTAGTACCTCAGTGTTTAGGGGTCATCTTGTTTCTTATTTTAAGGCAACAAAGATGATAACTAAAGGGTATGCTTACCATCTTGTTTAAGTCAAAGACTCTAATTATGAGACTCTGAGTTTCGAGTCAATTTCAAAAGTACGAGAATTCCAAGATGTGTTCCTTGAAGATCTTCCCGGAGTCCCTCTCAAAAGGGAAATTGACTTTGAAATAGATCTCCTTCTAAATACCCAGCCTATATCTATCCACCCTACATAATGGCTCCAGTGGACCTTAAGGAATTTAAAGAGCAGTCAAAAGATCTCTTAGATAAGGGTTTCATCAGGCCTAGTGTTTCCCCTTGGGGCATTCTAGTCTTGTTCGTGCATAATAAAGACGGTTCTCTCAGAATGTTCATTGATTACCGCCATTGAACAAAGTCACCAATAAGAATAAGTATCCATTCTGAAGATAGCTTTAAGGACTCAGCATGGTCACTTTGAATTCTTAGTTATGTCTTTTGGACTAACTAATGCTCCTGCAACTTTCGTGGACTTGATGAACAGGATGTTCAAGCAGTACTTGGACATGTTTATCATAGTCTTCATTAATGATATCCTTGTTTATTCTCGTAGTAAGCATGATCATACAGACCATTTGAGAATAGTGTTGCAACACTTAGAGCTCATCAGCTGTTTGCCAAATTCAATAAGTGTAAATTTTGGCTAAGATCAGTAGCTTTCCTTATCCATATCATTTAGTGGTGATGGCATTAGAGTTGACCCTCAAAACACCAAAGCAGTGAGGAATTGGCCTAGACCCATCTATCCATTAGATATCAGGAGTTTCTTAGGTTTGGCTGGATATTATAGGTGGTTTGTAGAAGGGTTTTTTCTTTTGCATCCCCCATGTCTTGATTAACTTAAAAGAAAGTCAAATTTCAGTGGTTAGATTCCTACGAGAATAGTTTTCAGGAGTTGAAGACTCGACTCATTTTTACTCTAATATTGACCTTGCCAGATGGTTCAAATAGATTTATGGTTTATTATGATGCTTCTAGAGTTGGTCTTGGTTGTGTCTTAATACAGAGAGGTAAGGTCATAGCGCATGCGACTAGACAGCTTAAACCCCATGAAAAGAATTATCCTACCCACGATCTTGAGTTGGTAGCTATTATTTTTTAGTTGAAAATTTGGAGACATTATCTGTATAGGGTTCATATGGATGTGTTCACAGATCATAAGAGTTTATAGTATGTGTTCACACAAAAAGATCTAAATCTTCATCAGAGAAGGTTGCTTAAGTTGTTAAAGAATTATGATATGAGTGTGTTGTATCATTCGAGCAAGGCCAATATAGTGGAAGAAGCCCTTAGCAGATTGTAAATAGGCAGTGTTGCTCATGTTGAGGAGTATAAGAAGAAGTTAGTTAGTGAGGTTCATCAGTTTACTAGACTAAGTGTTCGGCTGGTTGATTCAGTTGAAGGTACTGTATGGGCTCAAAATAGTTTGGAATCTTCCTTGGTTGCCGAAGTAAAATAAAAGCAGGATAGAGATCCTAGTTTGGTTAAGCTGAAGAAGGCAGTTAGAGATCAGAAAGTAGAGGTTTTCTTCCAAGAAGGAGATGATGTGCTTTGTTGTCAGGATAGATTATGTGTTTCGTATGTTGATGTCTTGAGACATTGAATACTTGCAGAAGTGCATGGCGCACGATACTCTATCCATATAGGAACCACTAAGATGTACAGTGACTTGCGAGAAATATATTGGTAGAATGGTATGAACAAAGATATTGTAGAGTTTGTGGCTGGGTGTCTAAACTGTTAGCAGGTCAAGGTTGACCACCAAAGTCCTAATGGTACATTGTAGGAGTTCAGTATTCCCACTTGGAAGTGGGAAGTGGTGAACATGGTGTTTGTGATAGGGTTGCCTCGTACGCGTTGTCAGCATGATTTGATATGGTTCATTGTAGACAGAATGAACAAATCAACTTATTTCTTACTAGTTCATACTTCATACTCAGCTGAGGATTATGTAAGGCTTTATATTAGGCAGTTGGTTAAGTTGCACAGGATTCCCTTGTCTATCATTTCAGATAGAGGTACTCAGTTTACCTCTCACTTTTGAAAAGCTTTTTAGAAGGGTATTGGTACCTAAGTTCATCTTAGTACAGCTTTTTATCCTAAGATAGATGGTTAGGTAGAGAGGACTATTTAGACCTTAGAGTACATGTTGAGAGCATGCGTTATTGACTTTAAAGGTATTTGGGATGACCACTTACCTTTGATTGAGTTTGCTTATAACAATAATTATCACTTCAGTATTTAGATGGCTCTATTTGAGGCCCTTTATGGAAAAATATGTAGTCTCCTATTGGTTTGTTTGAGGCAGGTGAAGTTTCTTTGATAGGGACAAATATAGTAGTTGATATGAAAGAGAAAGGGCAGTCAATTCGGGAAGGCTAAAGACAACCCAAAGCCAACAAAAATCTTATGCTGATAGGAGGAGAAGGAGTCTTAAGTTTGAGGTTGGTGATTTGATCTATTTAAATATTTCACCTATGAAGGGAGTGAAGAGATTTAGTAAAAAGGGGAAACTCAGCCCTGTTATGTTGGCCTATATAGAATCTTGAGTCATTTTGGAAAGGTAGCTTATGAGCTAGAGTTACCTGCAGATTTAGCATTGGTACATCCTGTATTTTATATTTCTTTATCAAAGAAATGTATTTTTGAATCGGTTGTAGTATCATCAGATTCGTTGACTACGGAACAAAGACGTTCCCTTGGTTAAAGTTCTTTGGCTGAATCAGTCTGTTGAGGGAGCCACTTGAGAAGCAGATATGTAAACCAAGTACCCTCATTTTTCTCAGCAAACTTAGATTCAGCATCAGGTAATGATTTTCCTCAGATTGACTATTTTTAATTCCCTATTTCAGCTATGTATCCATCCTCATGTCATTTCATGCACTCATGAAAATAGTTCAGTTTATGTATCATGTTTTCTATTGTACATGTTCAGTATATGATCCTTGTTTTCCCCAGTACTCTCAACTAAACCAGCCTCATTCGAGGATGAATGTTCGCAAGGGAGAGATATTGTAACACCCTATAGGATTCTAATATTTATTCAACTCTTATTTGTATGCTTAAGGGGTCCAGGTTTTGAAAATTTCAATAAGTGTTGAGGACTTAGTCATTTTCAAAACCCCTAAATTTTGATGATTTTTATTTTGGTATTCCCGACCTCAAAATGTTTGTTTTTAAGTTGATTCATGGTTAAGGAGGTTAAAAGTATGTTTTGGGTGAGTTTTGGGATTTTTAGATGAGTTTAGGACATGTTTTGGATGGCCAAAATAGTGCAGCAACGCATTTAGGCCACGACACGTTTCTCTCTCCCACAGTGAGGAGCTCCGCGACAAGTTTCTCTCTCCAGTAAAGTAAGTTCGTGGAACGTTGCTCTCTTTAGTGGAGTAAGCTCTATAGTGCATGGCTTTGTCCCACAGTGTTTTTGATTAAGTTCCCAAGGGGCATTAAAGTCAGTTCCCTCACCCTATTTCGTTCATAACATAAATTGGGGCTTTTAAAAGGGCATTATTTGCCTCGATTACCCAAATTACTCTCAAGAAACCCTCTTTCTTACCCAAGAACAATTCAAGCTTCATTCTCAAGAAATCAAAGGGTTCAAGCTTTCAATCCTAGAAACCTTCAAGAATTCAGTTGTTAAGGTATATGAGATATTTATCCATGGGTCCCTATCACCCATGGAGCCCAAAATCCTCTTTTGGTTTAATTTATGAGTTTATACCTGTTCTTGAGGAAATAAATCCATGAATCTCTTGTTAATTTAATTTCAAGTAATAGTTACTAGTGTTTTGAAGTAGAATCAATCATATCATGCTTCAAGTGTTGCAATTCCCTTGTCATAATCAATATATTTTTGGAATAACCCTCAAGTTATAAAATTAGCCATGAAATCAATATTGTTTTCCTCATGTTTAATGCATTCCCATGTCCAAGTTTATGATTATTAAATATTTGATGAAATTTCCATGTTTGGGTTCTTTGAATGGTGATTTCATACTACAGTGTTTCAAGTTTTATATCGTATTTTATAATTATTCAGTGCTAGTGGGTTATGAACACACTATACCTAGTTGTTATAAATGATTTCAGTACCTCAGAAATGATTTCAGTTAAACCATGAGTGTTATCATTCATTCAATTGTTATGATCATGATAAGCATTATCATAAATAAAGTTCAGATGAATTTAGTCTAATTCAGTACCAGTTTCATTCAGTTGGGAGTATGATTTAGCACCGAGTGAACCTAGGGATGGGGTCTTGCCTGCCAGTTATGACTGGGTCCTTAGTAGTGGTCCCTAAGTTCCAGAACTACAAAGCCAGTGTAGGATTATGAGATGTCACCCGCCAGTTTAGGACTGACACTCTCTTAGGGGTCACTCTTTAATTTAGGACTAACTCCCTAGTCCATTGGGAGATTAATGGATCCATACAGCCAGTGTTAGAACCTGTGGCACGGTACTGGCACCCTTCTAACTGGGGTTATAGGTTGGACCCCAATAAGCTTGAATTGGGGCATGTTAGTTATATGTTATCTCCCATAATCTTAGTATAATATTCAGTATATTTCAATTCAGGTTTCCTTAACCAAGTGTACAGAGCCTCAGTTATTCAGTTATAAAAACTTTAGTCATTCAGTTTACAGATTATTTTTTTGAAATATATTTATACTTGATCTTGCATTCATAGATGTGATATGATCATCCATTTATGCTCAATTATCCCCATCTATTTCAGCCAGCCCTCATCTCATATACTAGTATGTTCAAAGTATTGACCACATACTTTTCTTTATACTACGTTGTCTTATAACATAGGTTCAAACGCTCAGTATCTAGATAGCTCAATGACACTCATCAGTAATAATGGTGAGTCCTCATCCGTCAAGGACATGATTTGCTTATTTCAGTTACTCCAGTACTTTCTCATATTCAGTTAGCCGGAGTTATTTGGGGGTCTCTCCCATCAACTCCTCAGACAGTTTAGAGGCTTTTAGAAAAATCAGATAATTAGTTAGACAGTCACTTAGTTACCTTCAGTTTTATCAGTTTTTTCAAACATGTTAGTATTACATATTTTAGTATTCTAGATTTGCAGTAACTTATCGGAGTATCTTCCGCATATGTTATTTTATTACTATTTTGTTTAGTACTCAGATCAAGTACCAGCTCATGGGTTAGCATGTGGTCACTCATGACCGCAAGCGCCGTTGTCGTAACTAGGGGATAGCCTTGGGATGTGACAAGTCATCCCCACCATATTCTCTTTGTAGATTTTGCAGACAGCTTATCGTTGTTACTGTGAGAAGGTAAGGAACTTATGCTTCAATAATGGTCAGCCTGGACATATGCAAAGTAACTTCCCGCAGCTAAGGTAGCCATTAGGGCTAATAAGGTTTAGCTCACCACTTCTTTGACTCCTGCACAAAAGGGTGCTACTTCTGGTACCGACACTATCTGAAATTATCATATGCTCTCACTACCTATTAAGAACTTGGTGTTGTTACCAGTACATTATAGCTTTTCTCTGTAGATGTGTATTATTTGATTGATTTGGGGTCTACCCTTTCTTATGTGACCCCTTATGTTGTTGTGCATTTTGGTTTTGGTCTTGAAAGTATTTCTTACCCCTTTTTGTGTCGTCTCCAATGGGTGATTTTGTAGTTTCTTGAAAGGTTTATAGGGGTTGTGTGGTGTCTATTTTTCATAGAGATACATTAGTGGATTTGGTAAAGCTTGATATGGTAGATTTTGATGTAATCTTGGGGATAGACTAGAATCATTCGTGCTATGTTTCCCTAGATTATAGGAGTCAAAAGGTCAATTTATAATTTACTAATGAACTGGTAATTGAATGGGAGGAAAGTTCCTCAGTGCCTAAAAGGTGGTTTATCTCTTATCTTAGAGCCTAAAAGTTGATCTCTAAAGGGTGTTTGTATCACCTGGTTCAGGTTAAAGGATTCTAGTTTTTAGGGGCCCTCTTTGCAATCTGTCCCTATTGTCAATGAGTTTTTAAAAATATTTCCCGAGGATCTTATTGGTATCCCTCCTAATAGGGAAATAGACTTTGGGATTGATCATCTGTCATATACCCATCCTATCTCTATTTTTCTTTATAGAATGGCTCCAACTAAATTAAAAGAGCTAAAGGATCAGTTAAAGGATCTCTTAGATAAGGGTTTTATTCGTCCAAGTGTTTCTCCATGGGGTACTCCCGTGTTTTTCATGTGTAAGAAAGATTGAACTCCTCAAATGTGTATAGATTATTGGTAGTTGAATAAGGTTACAGCAAAAAATAAGTACCCTCTTCTTAAGATTATTGATCTTTTCAACTAGCTTCAGGGTTCTAGATGTTTTTCTAAGATTGACCTTCGTTCGAGTTATCATCAGTTGAAGATTTGAGAAATTAACATTCCCAATACTGTTTTTCTAACCCGATATAGTCATTATGCATTCTTGGTTATGTCATTTAGGTTGACTAACGCTCTGGCTTCTTTTATGGATGTTATAAACCAGGTGTCTAAATAATTTTAAGATCTATTTGTTATAGTGTTTATTGATTATATCTTGGTGTATACTAAGAGTAAAGAGGATCATGTCAGTCACCTCCAAATTGTGTTGAAGACTCTTAAGGATCAAAGGTTGTATGTTATATTTTCTAAGTGTGAGCGTTGGTTGAATGTTGTGACTTTTATTGGGCATGTTGTTTCTAGTGAGGGGATCATGGTAGATCCCCAAAAAGTGGAGGCGGTTAAGAAATAGCCTAGACCCTTGACTCCAACCAACATTTGGAGTTTCTTGGACTTAGCTGGGTATTATACGAGGTTTGTGGGGAGCTTCTCTTCTATTATTTCTCCGTTGACAAGATTAACTCAAAAAAAGGTAAAGTTTTTGTGGTTTGATGCTTGTGAGGGCTGTTTTGAGAAATTGAAAGATAAGTTGACCTCAACTCTAGATTTTTTACCATGCTTGAGGGTACTGAGGGTTTTATTATATATTGTGATACATCCTGTATAGGATTGGGTTGTGTGTTGATGCAGTATGGTAAGGTGGTCGTCTATGCTTCCAGACAGCTTAAGGTTTATAAAAGAATTATCTAACTCATGATTTAGAGTTAGTGGCAGTGGTTTTTTCTTTTAAGAACTGGCATTATTATTGGTATGGTGTGTACATAGACATCTATTCAAACTATAAAAGTTTATAGTATGTGTTTACTCAGAAGGAGTTGAATCTTAGGCAAAGTAGGTGGCTTGAGTTGATCAAGTATTATGACATAAGTCTTCACTACCATCCAGGTTAAGCTAATATTATTGTTGATGCTCTAAACAGGTTGTCCATGGAAATCTTATCTTATATGGATGAGGAGAAGCTAGGATTGGTGAAGCATATTCACCTATTGGCTAACTTGGGAGTGCATCTTTTGAACTCCGATAAGGGAGAAGTAATTGTTCAAGAGGTTATTAAGTCATTTGTTAGTGCTAAAGTTAAGGAGAAGCAGGATTTGGATCCCATTCTAATGCAGAGTAAGGATGATGTGGATCAGGAAAAGGTTATGGCATTCGAGATTGGGATAGATAATATCTTGAGGTATCAAGGTAGGTTGTGTGTTCCTAATGTTGAGGGGCTGCGGGAAAGGATTTTAGTTGAGGCTCATGAGTCTAGGTATACAGCTCATCTGTGTTCGACAAAGAGATACCATAACTTGAAAGAATCTATTGGTGGAGCAATATGAAGAAGGATGTGGCAAATTTTGTGGCCAAGTGTATGTCTAATATCTATCAGCAGGTGAAAGTTGAAGACTTGAGTCCTGGTGGGATGTCTAAAGAGATATAGCTGCCTATGTGGAAGTGGGAGATGATCAATATGGATTTCATTATGGGTCTTCCGTTGTCTCGCAGTATTATCCAATTTGGGTCATTAAGGATTGGATGACTAAGTCTGCTCACTTCTTTCCTTTGAGGACTAACTACTCTGGAGAGGGTTATGCCAAGTTGTTTATTTAGGAGATCGTCAAGATGCATGGAGCGCGGATTTTCATCATTGCAAACTGAGGTACGTAATTTTCTTCTAATTTTTGGCATTCGTTTCAAAAAGGTTTTGGGGACCGAGGTGAACCTTAGCACTGCTTTCCATCCTTAAATGGATAGACAAATAAAATGAACTATGCAGACTTTGGAGGATATGCTAAGGGCTTGTGTGATGGATTTTGGAGGTATTTAGGTCAATCACTTGCCTCTTACTGAGTTTGTGTATAATAATAGTTACCATTCAAGTATTCAGATGGCTTATTTTGAGGCTCTATATAGTAGGAGGTGTAGGTTTCCTATTGGGTGGTTTGAGGTTGGTAAGACTAGGTTGTTTGGTCCTGATTTGGTTCACCAAGCCATGGAAAAGGTGAAGGTGATTAGAGAAAGACTTAAGACTGCTCAGAGTCGCCAAAAGTCTTATGCGTATGTGAGGTAAAGAAAATTGGAGTTTGAAATAAGTGATAGGGTGTTCTTGAAAGTCTCTCCTATGAAATGGGAGATGAGGCTTGGGAAGAAATGAAAGTCCATCCCCGTTATGTTGATCCTATCAGATTTTTAAAAGATTTGGGAATGTTGATTATGAGTTGGGTTTGCCCTCGAGTTTAAGTTCCATTTATCCAATTTTTCATTTGTGGAATTTGAAAAAGTGTGTAGCTGATCCTTCTTTGATAATCCCTGTGGAGAATATCAGTATTTTGGATTCCTTATCTTATAAGGAAGTCCCGATCGAGATCTTGGATAGGCAAATCCGTAGGTTGAGGACTAAGGATGTAGCTTTGGTAAAAGTCCTTTGGAGGAACCAAAAGGTGGAAGAAATTACTTGGGAAGCTGAAGAGGACATGAAGTAAAAATATTTGTTCCTACTCCTCGCGTTGGATGAAAATGCTTAAGGTGTGATTTTTATTGTCTTTCTTGTGGCCTATCAAGTTCGTTGTTTGGGTATGTGTGCATTCGTTCTTGTTATCTTGCTAATGGGTTCTTTGACTCCTCATTCAGGGAAAAATGATCCTAGGTAAGGGGGTATGTAATACCCCTAGTCATAGACTCTTAAATTTCTTAATTTTTTCACTTACTGCTCAGGCCACGACTTACGTGACGAGTCATAGTCACTCTCCATAAGTTGTATGATGCCACTTGTAGTCCAACCAGCAAGGGTTTCCAGAGTTTCTGTTGTGGTCATGACTTGGCCTCCACAAGTCGTAGGGTGAGGTCGCGAGTCATAGGGTGGGACTCATGACCACTCCAATGAGGTGGCCTTGAGTTTCTTCCCATGCTACGAGTCGTGGTAACGACTCATGAATAGTGACCACAAGTTGTTACCTGATCCATTGCGACTGGTGACAATTCTCCACATGTTTTAAGTGCAGTTATTTTGGGCTTTTCCTTTCACCCCATTATTTTCCATGACTTAAAATATCCTAAAGACCCCATAATTCTTCATTACTCAATCATAAACATCATTCTCTCTTCTCAAACTTCTAAACAAAGGGAAAAGCTAAGGTTTCAAAGAATTTATTATCTAAGCTTCAATTGGTAATTTGTCTTTCAAAATTCTTGGTGTATCAAACATGTATCTGTTCCCTAAATCATTTTTATACAAAGCATGTGTTTAATTGTTATCCGTGTGGTTTTAATTGTTTGATTTTGAATGAGAGTTGAGGGGTTTGTAATGGTTACTAAATGAATCTCTCAGTAGATCTAGGATCATTGTCATTCCCTTGTCACTTGATCCACCTAAACATTTAATATGATACAATTTCAACAAAAATTCTAACTTTGAGTACTTAGATCCGTCATCCAATTCTTGACTTCTATCTGTAAGCAACTCAAGAAAGTCTATGCTATTCAAAGCAGGCGTGTTATTTGACATTCCTTCTTCTCCCGCTACTTATGAAGGACCTACATCCATCTCCTCATGCCTTAAGTCCTAAAATACTTCATTAATCAATAATTCTACGGGATTGTTAGGATGCAGTATATCATGAGTAACCTCTATATTGGTAGAATTATTCAACACATTACTTTCTCCATGTATAACCCAAGTGATATAATTTTGAGGAAATTGCCTGCAGATCAAATGGTCGTGCACTATATCTCTAGTTTGCCATTTTGTAAAATAGCAGAGACGACACAGACATTTAATTTTATCTCCTGTTGCTGCATTCATAAATGCAAGGTCTAGAAATTGAGTCAAACCACTCTTATATTCAGATGTGTTCCTAGACTTTCCAATCCAAGATTTATCTATCTAAATATGTTAAGAACTAATCTGTAACATAATTAAGAGTGTAGATGATAAAGCAAAGTCAGATTATCAAAGAGTTAAAGTATGTTATTTCAAAACTAATTATTAAATGTACATAAAGAGATTGCACTTAAGATAAAGAGCTAGAACTTTCTGCAATTATTTAGTAAAAACAAATTATGCAAATCCAACAAACAACACCTTACAAACAACAACAACAATATACACATCAGAAAATTAAAATAAAATTGAGGAACAAGAAAAAAAAGGAACATTTCATGAGAAGCTGATCCAAATGTGGGCTATCAACAATTTTAGATGAGATTAAAACAACAAACGTGCTTCCTTTATGTGCAAAAAAATACATCCATGATTCTTCAAAAAATCCAACAAATAGATCGTCTTTAATAGCACTATTCACTTCAAAACCCACATCGATCATTTCCCCCAGAACCTTGCACCTCAGTATCTTACCCACAAACTTTTCCCATAATTAACTTGTAAAGGTAAAAAAAAAGGGCATGTAGGATGCAATAGTTGATCTGGTATGAAAGTTAAATTCACACACTTCTGGATGGTTTTCTTTAAACTTGATCACATTTTCTAGTGCATCGAGTCAAATCTCTAGGACAAACAAGTCGTTGAAATATCTTTGTTCATACTTCTAGGTGTCATTATTATTTGACTCATAAGTTAAAATGTAAGTCCTTTGTAGTAGGTGATGAAGCTTTATATACTACTTATTAAGTCTAACCTATCCTCTGTGGAATGAGGGTGCAATAATCATTTGTAAATTCAAGGTACATAAAAAGAGCTTTATACACAAACTTACTTTTAAACATAGAAATCTCACTTGATCTAAACATAAAGGGTTGAGAAGGATAATAATAAAATACATATCATCTGTTAACTACATAATCATTACATACAGTGTTGCATTCCCTAATGACACAGTATCCTGTCTCTTCATCAGGTAACTGAAGCTGCACTGGCAATGTTTTCGGAAGCTCATGGTGCCATTTTAAGCACATGACAAACTTACAGACTACAGGAATTGAAGAGGAATGTCCAAATGAAAAATGGATGTATTTGATAATACCATATAGAATTGAACAAAATATAGGAGAAGCAGGCGGTCTTTGAAAAAGGGTTGTCTTTTGATGCATCAACATATGATAGGATAGACAGAGAGAAATCGCATTATGTTTCTATGTAATCAAACATGAAACAGTAAGTTTAGGAAATTAAAAAAACAAAAAAGTTACCTAATAGAGCTTCAACTAAGCAGCACCAGTTAATTCATCTTGGGTCCAACCATTTGCAACAATAATACTCAGTGAAATCTCACAAGCGGGGCTTAGCGAGGTCAAGTGTACGTATATCTTACCACTACCTCACAAAATCTTTACAATAATGCTTCAAATAGATAAATTCTTTGCCACAAACTCAAGATTAACAATAACCCCCAACAAATAAAGATTCCATTTCCCCCTCTTTTTTTGCACCTAAATCATCTTTACCACCAAACAAAATATGAACAGCAAAACAAACAATCTTTACAACATTTGTAACAATAATAACCAGTTCCACTGGCGGTGTCCGACAAGGGTAGAGTGTACATAAACATTACCGCTACCTCACAATATCTTTACAACAATGCATCAAATAAATAAATTCTTTGCCACAAACTGAAGATTAACAACAACCCCATCAATTAAAGATTCCATTTTTAACCCTTTTTTTTTGCAATAAATCATCTTCACTATCAAATACAAAACTTACTTTCTCTAAGACCAGACACCATATGATAATGCACAACAGTTTGATACCTCAAATATTTCAGCTAAAATTTATGTGAATTTTTCTGACCAACTTGATTATATGTGAGTAGCTTCTCAACAGTTGTCCTTATAGAGTACGAAGGCGTGCTTAGCTAGTGTAGACCACAATATGGAAAAAGAAAATTTAGAGAAAAGAATAAAAGAGGGATTTTGAGAGAAAAGGGGAAGATTGAGAAAGGTTTAGGCGGAAACATTGATGTATTCGCGGGTTTATTCACCGCTTCAAAATAAAAATATTCGCGATTTATTTTTTAAGGATAACGGGGGTTTTAGTCTCCCCAAAATATTTGCGGTTTATTTTTGAAGTATAGCGGGGGTTTTAACCACCCCAATTGTAATTAAAATAATAAGCCTATACAAACCCCTGCAATTTGATATATTCGTGGAGGCTAATAGTGACCCCCACAATTAAACCTCAGCAAAATACACCTTTTTTGTAGTGATTCTTAACTCATTCTTCGATTTTACTCTGACGTCAGATGTTCCTTCGTCTTAAGTGACCACGTGTACATGATAATTCTTTGCAATATAATCTTATATTTTTTGGTTCGTCAAAATTACATTTAAACTTTTTAAATACCATCACTCTTATTTAAATCTCCACACTTTTATTAATTTTTCAACATTTCATCACACAAATCAAACAAGAGATAAAACAAACCATAAATGTTATAGGTTAGAAGTTTAGGACATCCAAAATAAAATTAATTTGATAAACTTACTTCCTGCGTTCTATATTAGTTGCTCATCATACTAAGAATAATTGTCTCATTTTAGTTGTTCACCTTACCAAATCGAGTAAGCATTAATTAAATTTTTTCATATTATTTTTGTAATTAATTATTTAAGTGTTCACACTTATTTGTAAAGGACCCAAAGCATTTTTTAAAGGGTGAACTAGTAAACCTTTTTATTATGATTTCTTAATATGCGTTTAAAAAGAATGACCAACTAATATGAGACGGGGGAGGTATCAATTTCAAAAGGTTATCTACTAATTATGATTTTTGCTTATAGCTAAGTTAAATAGATTAGGGTAAAAAAAAAAAAGGTCCTGCTTAACAAACGAATGCTAGACATCAATTCTGCTAATATATGCAGCAACGAGAAGGGTATGTCCATGGTACAAAATTTATATGAATTAGTTATGATTAAATTAGGAATTGTTAGATAAAAAAAGTGAACTTTAAAAGAAAGAGTTGAAAAAAAAAGAGAGAGAAATATAAAAAAAAGAGGTTGGTCATGACTATGACTTTGTGGATGAGAAATAAACACCTGTCATGCATAAAAATCCTCACAGAACAGACAATATTTGAACCTCACCCATATTAAAAGTTTTCGTATATTTTTACGGTATAAGGAGAAAACGAAACGATTAGTTGTATTGGTTTTACTGAGTAGTATAGTACTAGCTACTTGAAGTACTGTGGATAAGATATTCGAAAAAGGAAGGAAGAAAGAGGAAAGGGTCACTAGTTGCCGCATCCCCACACGAGTTGGACGCAGTTAAGACCATAGAGTACTTCTTCCGTTTTAAAAATAATGATCTATTTTAATTTGATATAAAATTTATAAAAATTTATAAAAATAAAAATAATTTTTAAATCTTGTAGTCTTAAATTAAAATTATGTCAAATATATTAAAATGTCTTTTAATCTTGTGATTCTAATCATGTCATGTGAAAAGTTAAAATTAAAATATTACAAAAAAAAAAATATTTTTTAAAAATGAAGGAAAAAAAAAATAGATAAATCTTTTTTAATCAGAGGAAATATTACTTTTCTTAAACAGAAATCCACTTGTCCCACAAAACAAAACAGCTGGGCATAGTTTTAATTTCTTCGCACTTCAATATCCAGCCTGTCTCCTTATCACTCCTCTAACTCCGTGTTTACAATCTCCTTTCATTATCCTACCTTACAAAACTATACACATGTACAACACCTCTAACTGAACAAACATCCCACACTTCCTTTTCTACTCACTCAACAAGTACTCATCAAAAATGGATATCTTTCAACCTATTATTCAGGCCCACTTATCGAATTTTCTTCTTCTTTATTATCATCATTTTCTGATGAGGAAGTTATGTTAGCTTCAAATAATCCGAAGAAACCAGCCGGGAGGAAGAAGTTTCGAGAAACTCGACATTCGGTATACAGGGGAGTTAAGAGGAATTCAGGCAAATGGGTTTGTGAAGTAAGAGAACCCAATAAGAAATCAAGAATTTGGCTTGGTACTTTCCCTACTGCTGAAATGGCGGCTAGAGCTCATGACGTGGCGGCTTTAGCATTAAGGGGTCGTTCTGCTTGCTTGAATTTCGCTGACTCTACTTGGAGGTTGCCCATCCCTGCTTCCTCCAACAGCAAGGATATTCAGAAGGAGGCTGTCGAGGCTTTCCGACCATCAGAGTCGGAAGGAGTTTCAGGAGAATCTGCTGACAGTAGTTCTCCTCAGACACCAGAAAGTGTGTTCTTTATGAATGAGGAAGTGCCAGAGAGTATGTTCTTCATGGATGAGGAAGCGCTCTTCTTCATGCCGGGATTACTTGCGAATATGGCGGAAGGACTAACACTACCTCCACCTCAATGTGGAGAATTTGGAGATCATGTGGAAGTTGATAGTTACATGCCTTTATGGAATTACTCTGTCTAAGTTTTGTTATATGTATCACTTTGGGAGCTGTCTTCCTTGTAAGTACATTTCTTAATTACTAGGATTTCGGTAGTTTTCGTACTCGATATCTGGATGGTACGGCATGTATACTACTCCCTCCTTTAATTTTTACTTATTACAACTATATTTTGACTTGATATATTTATTACAAAAATAATAATTAATTTGATCATTTTCATCATACTATTCTACAGAAGTTTAGTTTTACATATTAAAAATGATTTGGAGAAATAAAATAATTAACGTTGAGAATAAGATATGAAAAATAAATAATTATATTTTGTTAATATATTAAATAAGTGAAAAATTATTCTTTAAAATAATGGATAAATAAAAGGAATGGAAAGAGTAGTACTTTCTCCGTTCCACAATAAGTTAATTGATAAATTTTGTCACACATGTTAAGAAAAAACAAGCAAAGATATAATCTTATCATGTTTTTTCAGTTTTACTCTATTCAAATTTTAAAATCTTAATAATGTTACATCACTCTCAATACATATTTAATAGAGGATAAATTAGAAGAAAAAATTGATATTTATCTTGAATTATAAATTATTTATTTATTTTAAATATTAAATTGATATCAATAATTCACTGAAATAAAGAGAGTAGTATGTTTATTCAGTACTCCACTGACGAGGTAGATAGTAGCGCCGCTAAAATTATGGCACTTTTCAATTGGATGACTTGGTTTTGGCAGTGAGAAGAAAAATTAGCATTACAAATTTCAAGCCGTCGTATTTGAATGAACGAAGTGCGCAAGTGATATCTCACAATGTTCAAGTAAACATTGACTTTTGAACCAGAATTTTTCTTTTCTTTTGCCACTAAAGAAAAACAATTTCTAACTAACTTTTTGTAATTTTAAGTTTCTAATTTTAATTTATGGATTCGACTTCATCAAAATTATCTGATATACAAAAATTCTGTTGCTCACATATTGTTATATACTTCCTCCGTTTCAAATTATTCGTCTTAAATTTTTTAATTTGATTTCTCATTTTACTTATCTTTTTTCAATAAGCAAGAAGAGATTAAAAAAAAAATCATGTTTTACCCTTGGTATCAATTACTTTTTCTTCAAATTAAAATATAAACGTTATTTAACAGGGATATTATGATAAACAAGACATGTTATTAATTATTTTCTTCATTAATATGTCATCTCAATTTGAGATGGGTAATTTGAAACGAAGGGAGTACGAAATTCAAAAGATTGAGTGATTTAGTCGGTTTTGTAATTTTTTTCTAACGACATGATTGATTGGTGTTTTTTTCTTATGAAAATCGAGGAATGTTTGATAATAATTCATCAAAAGGTATGAGTTATGATCTAGTGATAGAATTGTTTAATGCCATGACAAATACTTTGGTTAGATTTCAACTAGTTACATTTTTTATATATTTTCTGAAAAGCAATGTAGTCCCTTGATTTTTTTTCTATATTTCTTATATCGATTCTTTAATAAAAATTGATACTTGTAATTATATTTAAAAAAAAAAACTTCACAAACATTCCTCAATTTTAACCAAGAAAGTCCATCAACTTCCTTAAATCGATTATAAGTCACAACATTTTATGCTTAGTTAGAAGCATTTTAAAATTAAAATTTAACAAATAATTTCTATTTCAGCAGGACAAAATTAACTTTATATACACTGAGAAATAATGAAAATAAATAGAATATAATTAAACTCTATTGGGAGCGCTGCCACCTTAATGGGCCCTGCAATGCGCGATCCGAATTAGTCGAGGTTCCAATGCGGGCACCGGACACCGGATGGAAAACCAAAAGGTAAAAGACATCATTTTCATCCCATACTATACAAGAAAAGTCGAAGTCACACCTAAACTATATAAGTGACCTATTACACATCTTAACTATATAAAAATGATATTATTACCTCCCCGTGACCCTCATTCTAAGGCGCGTCCAACCTATTAAATAACAAAAGTCAAAAAGTCGAATCCACACATAAACTATATAAGTGACTTATTACACACCTTAATTATAAAAAAATGATATTTTTTACTTCCTAGATCTGACGTGGAAAATGCATAATTATTTAAATAAAAAATGACGCGTTTAAATTAAAAATTAATGCAAAAAAAAATTAAAAAAATTAAAATACTCCTCCCCCAACCCCCAACCCCCAACCCCCAACATCCATCTCCCGACCCCCATCCCCAAAAAATCATCTTCTTCATCACTCCCTACCCCCAAACCATCATCTTCTTCATCACCCCCCACCCCCAAACCATCATCTTCTTCGTCACCTCCTACCCCGAAACTGCAACCCCAACCCCAAAACATCTTCTTCTTCGTAACCCCCACCCCAATCAACACAGTTTCTTCATCACCCCACCTTCAAATTCCAACCCCATCCCCAAATAACACAATTCATATTCCACCTTCATCGAATCAATGTCAATTTCACAATTAACAAAATCAAATTGTATTTGATATTTAAACGGGCAAAATCGAAATTTATAAAAAAAAATATAAAATTTTGTAGCAAGGATGTTTCCGATGAATTCTCGTCGGAAAAGTCGAATTCATCGTCGACTTTCTCCTCTCTGTCTGTTAATTATTAATTCATCCAAAAATGAAGCTTGCTATCATATTAGTTTTTATTTTTTAAATTATAGCTGAAAAATAAATAGAAAAAGTACGAAAATGTGTTGGTCATTACCATTTGAAATACAGAGGCCAATAGTCGAGTGACCATTTTTTGAAACAATAATGGTCATTATAGTTGAGAATTTTTTTATTTTTTTTAAAGAAAAGACGATGGGTTACGGATGAAGAATAATATTAGGAGAAATTAATTGTTATGGTAATTTTGTTGGTGGGATAAAATTTATGGTGGTGAATATGGTGTAATGGAGGTAATGAGGGTTTTGGACATTGACAACAATGGAGGTTTTAAACATTGAAGAAGAAGGGGAAAAAAATAAATTAAAAAGAAAAAAAAATTATGAAAATAATAAATTTATTATTATTTCGAATTATGTTGATGTGGCGCTGACGTGGTGCTGATGTGGCAGCGCGTGTAAAACACCACACTACATGCAAGTGGTGTAATGTCTGACAGGGTGTAAAAAGTATCACTTTTTTATAGTTAAGGTGTGTAATAGGTCACTTATATAGTTTAGGTGTGGATTCGACATTTCAACTATAGTTTGGGGTGAAAACAATGTCTTTTCCCAAATCAAAAAGAAAAAAAAAACAAATAAAATAACTTATTAATGTCAAAAGATATAAGGTGTGTTTGGTATGATGGAAAATGTTTTCTGAAAAACGTTTTCCTATTTTTCCTTGTTTGGTTGTAAGTAAAACATTGGGAAAATATTTTCAAGATAATTCATTTCTCTATTTGAGGGAAAATGACTTCCCTCATGGACCAAGGAAAGTCATTTTTTAAAAAACGACAATGTGATCCCCACCCCCTTTCTCCATTCCAACAACACTCATATTCACATGACTCACAAAATTCACATTTCTCAAAAATTTACATTATTCGAAAATATTTTTTACTGTGCTTTGTTTCTATTTTTCACTGCTTGAAATAAAAAATAGTGAAGCCCGAATTATTTTCTTTTCCAATGTTCGTTGAATGTATTGTTATTTTCATATGCATAGAGGAAAACTTACCTATGTTACTTAATTGTATATTTCATTTTTGTCATCGATGTAACTTGTTTCATAAGGTTGAATAAACTTGTCGTTCCGTTATATTTCTATTGCTTATAGTATCTTGAGATTGTCCTGACAAACTGTTGAAAAGTGTCTCATATATTTGCTAATTAATAGTTTCTTAAATTTAGTGATTGTAATATTTTAGTATTCAATATTTATATTATTTGCTATGCTTAAATTAGTTCTTACAAATTGTTGAGTTGCTAAAGACACTGATATACTAGTTAACAGTTAGTAGTATTTTCTAAAAAATATTTTTCACTCACCAATCAAACACTAAAAAATATTTTTCTAAAAAATATTTTCTACTCACCAACCTAACACCATAAAATATTTATCACTCACCAACCAAACATGAGAAAATAAATAGAAAATCAATTTATTTTTCAGGAAAATAAATAGAAAATCAATTTATTTTCCAGGAAAACATTTTCCATGAAAAACATTTTCCATCATACCAAACACACCCTAGAAAAAACATTGGAAAAAAAAAATAGACTATCCAGTCCTTTAAGGATCTTGCGCAATAGAAGAAAATCCAACAGGAAACAATAAAATACTTCATCCGTTTCATAATAAATGAATTGTTGAATTTTGGCACATATATTAAGAAAAAAACATTAAAGACATAAATTTAACACAACTTTCCAGTTTTATCCCCAAAAAAGAAAAAAGTTGACCTTGTAATACCTTTTTAAAGGTTAATTGGTTGTCAAATCATAAGGGCAAATTTGAAAAAAATCAATGATTCACTTATTTTAAAACACCAATAAATACCTCAACAATTCACTTATTTCGAAACGAAGGGAGTAGGATCTTGGGGACCTACGAAATCGGCACGTGGCCACACGTTTTCGTGGAACATCAGTGGCGAAAAGCTTTCTTTCGTTTCTAGCAGAGGGCAGGCAGTTTGGAGTACTCATGTAATTAACGATCAAACTACACTGTTAATACGGATCGATCCAATCCATCCAAGCTAGTTCATACAATTTTAAGTTTGATGGATCAGGCCGAGTTGGCCCATCAAAATAATGAGTCAAAAACATCAAATCCACACCATTATTCTGTGGGTTGTGGGCCTCATGGGCCATTCCACTTTTTAAGAAATAATATTTTATAATTTAATTTTAGAATATTAATAAACATAAATATTACCAGATAATGTTACATAATGTTAATACTTTTTTTCTTGTCAATGTTACTAATTGTTAATCAAGTCTCCAACACCCAAGAAAATATTTCTAATAGCAAAATTAAATAACTTTTGACATGATATCCTTCATACCAAATAAAAATACTAATAAGCAATCTAAATAGTTGCATGTATTTGACTTATAGATCGGCCCACGGACTAGCTCAACCCACATTATTCAAGCCCCACAGATAACGAGTTTTTTAAGACCGGATTAAAAAGCACTGTTTTTAAATGAATTGCAAAAATCAAAATCCAACTTTATTAAATTACCGATTGAGTTGAATCGGGCCGGCCCAATGGGTCTGGCCATATTGACGATTTTAGTCAAAACCATGTTTTGCCACATTTTAAAGTGACTTATCCGTTAAGATGACTTTCCTATACTCCCTCTAGATAACTTCACTTGTCATGATACCTCCCCTCGCTTTTAGTTGTCATATTTTAATATAATATATTTATTAATAAATAATTATTAATATAATTATTATATTAATTAATATTTAGAGTGATATGTTTTAAAAATTATTTAAGGAATAAACAATTAATGTTAAAAGTGACATAAAAAAATTATTTTTTCTTAATATGTTAAAAACATAAATTAAAATGAAAATTTAATTAGAAAAATAATGACAAAGTAAAATTGTAAGAAGGGAGCATATTCTTTTTAAACACCGCTTAGGAAAAGCATAAGTACTTCCATGTTTATTTTAGTTGACTCTTAAATTAAAGCTAAGCGTTTCAATTTACTAGTTTATTTTCGTAAATCAAGAGAGTTTTACTATTTCTTTCTAATATTATATTTAATATTAAAAATTATATAAATAATTTAATTTAAAGTTTTAAAACATCATTAATAAAATAAGTTTGATAAAATACACTATTAATTAAAGCTTTATTAACGAATATGTCAAATCAATAGAGGTCAAGTAAAATAAGGAGGGAGTAAAAGATAATTTGACTAAATTATAATTGTTTACTATTGCTCTCTAATCAAAATTTTTATTTTTTTACCATATTAATATCTCTCTATATTTATGATTAAGGTTAAAGAAAATATAAAAGCGATTTTTTTTTTGTTTTTCATCCGGTGTCCGCATTGAAGTCTCGACTAATACGGATCGTGCGTTGCAAGACCCATTAAGGTGGCAACACTCCTAACAGAGTTTTCTCCATACCCAGGATCGAACTTTCGACCAGTGAAAGGTGGAGCAGCTCCATTCACTGTACCACAACCCATATTGGTAAATATAAAAACGATTGTGAACAATTAAGAAAGCGGAAAGAGTAATATGCACATTAATTTGATACGATATAAATATAAATATTGCAATAAATTTCAAATTTTAAATTTACTGACTTATTGTGATTCTTTCTAAATGGATAGTGGAAGGTAGAGGGTGAGTTCGATTCCTGGGACAAAAAGATAATAGCCTCCCCTACGTAATCCAATTGAAAGATGAGTTCAAAAGTGAACTTTCAAATACATATGAAGCCATAGAATATTGTCTTACTAGTAAACTATGCCACTGATATTCAGTCACTCAACACAGACGGTTTTGACAGTTAATATGATCATTTGCAAATTGCAACTGCAAGAAATTAAGGAAACTTTTCTGCCGCGAAATATTTAACGCGTGGACCGCGTGCAACATTTCCAGCTTCAGGATTTTATTTTGTTGCACTAGGAATCTTGGATTAGTACTAAAGTGAGTCATATTCATATCTCCAAGGATTTTTTGTCCCTATTATTCTTCTATTCTAGAACTAGTCGCACAAGGTCTGTATTGAGCATGTGCTCAAACTCTAAATATAATAAATATAATTTTAATTAATTTAATAATTATAATTTATGTTATTTTTATTACATAATTAATTCAATATTGATTAATGGCACTACCTACGTTTTCAAATATTATATGACACCATTTACTAATTTCTGCTTTTAGTATTTATAATGCATATTTTAAAGGTGTGGATGAAATCGTCCATAATTTTTTTTATTGAATTCTAAAAAATAGAAAAAAAAGTAACTAATTACATGAAGATTGTATTTAGGTCAACATGATCAATTTATAACTTTATAAAATATATAATTATAAAAAATTTAGGATTGTACTATTCTCCTCTTCCTCTTCTTTAATTCATCTCCAAATATTATACTTAATTGAATAAATTTCTTTAAAAAGTTATAGTCCTTGTCCTTTTTTTTCCTCAAGAAATGTTAATTTATTGTAAATTAATGCACTAATCTTTTATTAAAAAAGATGCAATATTTAATTCAAATTATAAGAAAGAGAAAAAGAATTTGGCTTGCCTTGTAAAGGAATTAAAGGTTAAACTATGATCAAAATTGAAATATAATATTTTTCAACATATCTTATATATGACAAAAATTTAACGAAGTAATTTTAAGCATCTTATACAAATTATTTTTTCTTCTTGAACCAGAGTATACAGATGAAAATATGATTTAAGACATGTTTAAATCATTAAATGTAAAAAAGATCTAATAAATACTTTAATTGAGAAAGGAATTTTACCTTTGAAATTCCCTAAATTTGACTCCCTTCTTCCTTTTTAATAGTTATAGTTTTTCTTTTAAGAGTCAATCGATGTAATTTGGACTAATATTTTAAAATAATATTTTTTTTAATCATATTGATATGAGAAAAATTATAATTTATATTAATTTTTATATATTTTTAAATATTTAAATATTATTTTAAAAATATTAAATTAATCTAATCTTAGTTAATTTTAGAAATTACTCAAATTGACTTTTGGAAAATGAATCGAGAGAACTAAAAAGGAATGGTTAAAGTACCAAATGCACATGGAGAATAAGGTAACTTAAGCATTTTAAGATTTCACACTTGGTTTAGATGAATATGTACCTTTATTTAAATCAATAAGGTATTAATTTATTTTTCAAATTTACCTTATTAGATAAGTACTTTTAAATATATTTTATAAAAATATCAAATTAATATTTCTATTTAATTAGGAAAAGTTGGTAAATATATTTCTTACTTTTGGGAAGTGGGTAACTTTTTTTATATAACCAAGGAATTATATTAAATTAATACACTATTTCTTTCGTCTTAAAATAGTTGGTATGTTTATAAAAAGATTGCTTTAAAATAATTGACATGTTTAAAGGATCAAAAGATAATTTTTTTCAATTGTACCCTTAATTGATTCCCACATTAATTGAACAAGATTCATGCAATCAATATTAAAAAGATAATAATGTCATATTAGTCAATTTGCATTCCTTATTAATTTTTTCTTAATAGTTATGTAAAATATATACATATCAACTATTTTGAAATAAAAGGAGTACATGTCAATTATTTTGAGATGAAGAGAATGTTAATTAAGAATAATTTAGTTAAAATACATTTTAATTTCAAAAGGTGACTAACTTTGTACAAATTAAAAACACCAAAATTTCTTAAAACAATGCACTATATTCGAAGTATTAAAAAATAAAATACTCCACTCTTATGCTTACACATGTGCAATTAAACCAATGGGGAAGTTACTGCAATGTTCATGTAATCAATGTTGTCTATCACCTTAATAACAACTCAACAATTCAAACGATAATTAAATCAATTCATTTCATAACTTGATTTTAATAAATAAGATATGAAAAATAAATGTGAAAAATAACTACAAGTGACTCTCCAGAACCTAGTGTAAACCGGTATAAGAGCACTAGACAAGGGATAGGAAAATCCACAACATAACATCCATGTAGAATAGAAATAGTAGGAGTTGTTGTTGAATGATCAAGATCGCTTTTATAGGAACTTCAACTAACCTAAACCATGGCTATATCCATGAGTGAAGATATCGTAAGTGTAGTATCAATACAACCACATGTACTGGTAAGCATTATCGGTCGGTCAGGGTTAGAAACAATTAAAATCAATAATAAAAATGAAAAAAATATAACATCAAGTAAAATTTTGATTCAAAATTCCAAATTAGAGAATCCTCAACATATCATTTTAGCATCTCTGTGACCTACCTGTCATTTAATATTTTCGTATATCCTTGTCCTTTGACTATCCATTCCAAACTATATATTTTCCTCCCATATCGACTCGTTCTTATGGTACCTACAATTCTTTAATTTATATCCACTGTGTCCTTTCGATGCTCTCTATTGTAAGTCATCATAGTACCACATACCGCAACTATCATAAGCTCCATCAATCATACCATACTATAATCGGTCCTCACAGGGGACCATAGAATGTCATCTCTAACCCAGTCTGCACAAGGGACCTAACATATGCTCATAAACCCTCTTTCATCATTTACCATAACAAAAACATATATAAGAACATATATAGAATAAATTAACATTTAGAACATATAGATAAATGCACGTATGCAAAATGTACACATTATTTCTTACCCTTCTCAGCCTCATCAGCAACATAACATCATATCGGCGTGGTACTCGACTCATACCATAATTATTATATTCATACCAGCGTGGTATTCTATCTATATCACATCAATAATATCTGTATCGATGTGGTACCCGACCCATATCATCTCAACACCTCAGCACAGTGCAATAAAATGCAATGCAGTTAAAAAGTCACAAGCATGTTAAAAGCAATCATGGATGTCAAGTCCACAAACCAATCACAAGGAAAAAAAAATCTAAGTGCTACAACAACCATCTAACTTATTTGATCAACAATCTTAACCTATATTTATATTTCCCAACCATCATGTGCCATACGTCTTTATAGACTGCAGTAGCCTAAGTTCATGCTAGTAACTCACTCTTCCTCTCTTTTGACATCCTAACCTCATATTTTACTCATTATTCTCTACCCTTCTTCAATTTCTTATAATGAAAATTTCATTTCTTATTTCACATTATTATTCTTTTATGCTCACTCATCAATCACGGAGTTCGATTGTGCTAATTTTTGATTCCTATCTTACCATATTTTATTTCTTAACTATTCCTCTTTAGTAAAATCCGATCATTAAGATATAAGAATTAATTGAGTTCACTTAACTCCCATTTTTTCTTTTCCATGTTATCATATTCACTTTTCACTATATTTAAGCCAAAAATTTATCAAGCTACTCATGTTTTCTCTATCATTTTATCTCTCTCATCACAATTAATACATTAATATAACATACGATTACACAATCATAATTAGGCTTAACCAAATTTTTAATATGTCCGTCCATCCAACTTCGTGTCTGAAGGTCTAATACAGGATATTACTAATATTACCATTACAGTTAAATGCATATAGCTCAGATCTTGTTGCTACAAAATAAATCTTAGCTTACCTCTTAGGTGAAACATATTGTTATGAAAGATGTGAGTTATCCCACGTGTGTTAAATGAATTCAACATCGGATTCTCTCCGAGTGTGTCTCAAAATCGCTCTTATGAACCTTGGCCTTTGAAATCTTAGGGTTGGGAAATTATAGTTTTTGAAGGTAGTTTTTAAGGAAGGGGAGGCCTAGGAAAATAAAAAGAAAGGATTTTTAAAGTTCCTAGACTAGGCTATTGCTTTTTACCGCTTCAGTGATTATTTGACTGTGACAACCATTACGAACAGTTCAACCCAGTCCATAATTGGACCTCTTGGCCCAATTTCCCAAAGCCTCAATTTTTTCTCCATTTTAAATTTTTTTGATCAATTTTGAGCCTATTTTTATTATAAATTATCTTTGTGGCATTTAGACGTGTAACAATAATTTGAATCGTTATATTATATATCAATTTACCCATTGTTCATCCCCAAATGATCCTAGGGGTGAGGTATGAACAATGCATGAGTGATCGATGAATTTTAATACCATAGGACCTTAGGGTAATTATTTCAGCATATACCAACTCATTACACATCTCTTCTCCTCGGTGCATGATCACTAAAGTATCGCCTAATCTAGGAAAGATGATTATTTTCATGTTTTTTTTCAATTAATTGTACACAATTAATTTGTGGGATAACTCCCAATTAGGATTAGCTCAATACAGTATGACACCACAATGTTAAAAAATTGGACGAAATTGGCTTTGGAAATATTTTACTACTGCAGTGGCTGGTTACCGTTGCAGTGGTACCATTGCAACTGTAATCCAATTGCAGCAACGGTTCGTGGCAGTTATATAAAGGGAAGTTTCATTTTCCCCCATATTCACTCTCTTCTCTCAAGACTCTCTCAACTCTCTCTATGAAATCTCCCTCTGACAATGAGTTCAAGGTAATTTCTTTATTTTTGCTATTTACTTTATGTATTTCTCATTATAAAATTATAGGATTATGTTAGAATAGAGAGAATTTTGTTGGTTTTGAGTGTAGCTTGTTGAATTTGAATGTGGGTGGTGTTTTTGATCATATGTGATGATATGCTAGGTTCTCTTATGTTTTCAATACGCCTACAATGTTTACATATTCATGGTAGATTTTGACCATATAAGGCGTGAAATATGAAGGGTCATTTTCTCCAATAATTTTCTTCAATCTGGGTTGAATTTCAAGTGTTTCACACCCCCATTTTAATGTAAAAATGTTCACATGCACTTTTCCAAGTTCGATCTATACTTGATTTTCAAAATCTAAAAAAAAAGTCAAACCACCGCGATGGAAAAGGAGGTTGACGGATTGAAGCCTATGAACTACTGCAGTGATAACTTTTCCATTATTGTGGTACATTTTTACCACAGTAGTTAATTAACCACTACTACGGTACTGTTAGTAAGCCCCTAGTTTTTCATTTTTTGAAATTTTAGGTTTTTATTTTCCTCTTATGGTGTTTTGATATGGTTCTAAACTAGTGGTTTGGTGATTTTTACAAGATCATTATGGCCTAGCAATCCACCTATCACAGATTCTATGGCGTTGCTAGCTATACTGGTGATTTTGATATGGACGTCATCACACCAATCTGTAGGAATTCACTCAATATTTATTCTTACATTGAAAGATCGGTAACCTCTAATATAGCCTTCGAGGACAAGATTCAAAAGTTGTACTTGAGGTGTGTGGCGTGATATCAATGCCCGAGTGTAAGGCTAATGAAGTGATGTGGTCCATCAGAAGGGGACCAAGAGTACCTACTTCTTATCCTAGGCTAAAATTTGGTTGCAACTAGTGTCTCGTAGGATTCGTATTTTGAGAAATATTACAAACGTAGTATGTATACCAGGCTATGATAGTAGCATGCTATATGGATGGGATCGAGGTAAATATGGGGGAACAAATCATGGACTAGTAATAGTATGTCTATACGAGGAAGAGGTTGGCAAGGGTCTTTTTTTGCCTTTCTTGATTACAGAGCTTTGCAATTGGGTGGGTGTTTCCTAGTAAGACCATGACATTTGAGAGGAAAATGGTGTACTGTATAACACCTTTAGAGAAAAGAGTAACTGAGGTGGAGGCAAGAAGAATAAGAAGGCAAGAGAAAATAGTGGGAGCATTAGAGCTGGTGGGAGTGGAGGTGCTCTTGATTCTCAGACACCTGTTCCTCACAGTGTTTGGGTGGTTGACGTTGCTGTTATGTGAGGTTACATGGGGAGGAACCAGATTTCTCAGTATGGGTTGGCTCCTTCAAGCTCTACTGCCCTCGTAGATTTAGTCCGTACTTATGTTAAACTCCGAAAAGATCTAGACGAGCAAAATAAGAAGTGTCGCTCCCGAGAACGCTTATGTTGAACTCTGAAAAGAGATAGATAAGAAAAATAAGAAATATCACTCCTGAGAACGCATGCTGGTGAGGATATGGAAGGCTGTGTGGGTCATATTTGCATGCACCTTTCTAGCTCAGGAGTTTCTGAAGCTGAATGTGGAGGAAACTGATGAGTTTTTCTTCCTCAGTGGCATAGATAACAAGGGACAAGATGCCACAAGCCTTGGATATGATGCCACTAGCTAGATATTCCCTCCCTCTTTTTCATTCCTTAAGTATTTGTATTTGGATTGCCCCCATTTGAGGCATGTAACAAATAATCTTTCTTTTTATTTTTTACACTTTCAATACATTTTTCCTTCCATCCCTTGAATAATAATCATAATTATTTATAAAGCGTGTTGGATGTAATTCTGTCATTTTATTTTTTAAAAATAGGGCGAGTTACAACAATTAAGAAATTACATAAATAGGGAAAGCGTCTAGCGCGACTCTTCTTTTCCTACAAAGTAATCTTTGTATGCATGCTATAATATCATAAAAACCTCTTGTTTTATTTATATAAATTGACTTCACAGTTCTCTTGGTCTCAGACCACATCCACATAATTTTCCATTCATTAAACTAAACTGTGCTACCCATTCATCAATTATTATTACTTACTGAATTCACTATCCTTAAAAGTGTTCTACAACCATCTAGGCACCTAGGTAGTTTGTTGGGAGTCGGATAGAAGTTAATCAGTATTCCAAATCACTAGGAGATGAGCCATAACTAAAGTCATGGAAATAATACTCTCAAGATCACATCCAGTCATTATGTCCACTGGCCTACTTAATATTCATCATCCACCCAAACACATAATCCATAATCATATTTGATAGATTAAGCACCACAATGCAAGTTATCATACATTACCATTAACCATAATACACATAACATATTTTTAACACATCAGTGCCTCACCACAAGTACTTAACACCATATCAAACAAAGCATAATAATCCACTTCCTATGTTTCTTGTTGACCTATGTTGGTTGAATGTCTTATGCATACCTTTCCTTATTAAAAATATATCAATTGAGACCAACTAGTCCTACTTATGATAATTGAGATACTAATTGAAATCGACTAGATACCAGTTGGACTCGACCCAAGGCTATGACATTGAGATGACTCAATAAGAAAGAAGAAAGTGAGATAGATTCCTAGATGTGTTGTAATTTCCCATAAATTTGATGTGGACGTCATCACATCAATCTGTAGGAATTCACTCAATATTTATTCTTGCATTGAAAGATCGGTAACCTGCACTCTGATACCATCTTTGTCACGATCCAACCAACCAGATCATGTCGGGTACTGATGATAGGCATATTTACACGCCTAAAGTGCTATAATTTACCCATATTTTAGCTAGGTTTTGAGGACAAAATATATAACTCATGCACATTTAGCCCTTTTTCCTGTAAGCGAGCTAACAAACATGATTAGCAAGTTTTCAGGTATAAATGATGAAGATTTCAGCATTTTATGCATAACTTGACGCCAAAGGAAGCTTCACGAAAGGAGGAAAGCAAAGCTTGGACGCCTAAGGACTAAAAGTGACGCATGGAAAACCTGTCCCGGGCAAAAACAGCATGTCTCAAGACTTTGGGGATCAACAGTAACCTATTAGGATTAGGATAATGATGCAGTAATTTGTTAGGATTAGGATAAGTACGCAATAGCCTAGTAGGAATAGGATATGGGTATTATAAATACCCTATTTTTCTGCAGCTTTTGAATTATCAACTCATCCATAATACACATTCGAATTCTCATTCATCTTTATACTTCTTCCATCAATTACGTTCAAAACAATTCTCCTCATCTATTCGAATTCTAAATTTTCACAACAAGAGAAATGCTATTTGCAAGGAATTCACGCCACAAGCACTACCAAACCATACTGCACGTTCTATCTTTATTTTTGTATAATGATAATGACTATTGTGATTTCCGTCGCACTCATGAATAGCTAAACTTCTCTGTTGGGGTTATGGAAGCCTTATCAGCTACTGTCTATTGCTATGAGTTTGTGAATTCGTGACACGTATGCCGCTTATATCATTATTCTCTTCATCTTAATCTAAATTCTTGTGGTTGCAAACATATAGAATACGCCAGTATAGCATTAACCTGTTCGAAAGTAAAGTTACATGTCTGGAAAAGAGATAATGTCAAGGTAATAGGGCACCAACCCCTGTTAAAAAGTTAGTGCCGTAACTGGATTAACCTCTTGGAGAATTTGTACCATTAGATACGCTTTAAGATCGAAAGAGTTAAAGTGAAATAATCCTTGATGGTCGAAAGACGCCTGGATTTACCATAGAATACGATTCTCTATAAGCGCATGCATGTCCGAATTCCGCATAACTCATAGTCAATAGATACGTATAACTCATAAGGTGGACATAACCCTAACTCTCAATTCTCATTGATCAAAACCAACCAAGAAATCCGTTTTACTCTTCTATTTTCCGTTCTTACGTAACTATTTTGATACTCTTAAATTCACGCTACAATCCCCCCCTTTTTTACGAAACTTTCACCAAAAGTCTAATAATCTTTGCTTACTTAGTGACCAAGTATTCCCTGTGGGATTCGACACCCAACCCAGTTGGGTTCTATATTTGACAACGACCGTTTATACTCTTACGAGAATTGTAGTTTGAGCGTTATCAAATTTTGGCGTCGTTGCCGGGGAATACGGTTGTCAACTAAGTTTGTGATAATTACTAGACCCTTTGGTCAAAGATTCTCGTACTTTACTTTTAGTTGTTGTTTTTGTTTTCTGCAGGTTTTTGTTCAGTGCATGCCAAATACTCGAAGTTCGGGACAACCATTATTACCAATAAATCCTGAACCACAATTTATTGGAAGGATGGATGCACAACGTGACATTGAGAGAAGGGCTGCTCAACAGGAGCAGGCTAGACTAGCTGCGTCGGCCGCCGCCCAAGTACATTAACAGAATATTGATAACCCAGGGCGAGCAGCAGATCCTGATGATGAGGACTTAGGTGATGATGAGCTACTAAACCCTAGGCGTGATGCTGAGGTGGCAACATCGGCAAACAGAAGAGATCATCAAGCAAGATTTTAGCCTGAACGCCGAGCCGTGCAAATACCGTTTGATGATGATGATGATGATCTCGATGGAGCTGGTGCCACAGGAGCCATTATTCCTCTACCATTGGCGCCCGGAGCCAAGTTCAACATCACGAGCACCATGATTCAGTTATTGCAACTCAAGGGATTATTCGGTGGACTAGCAGGTGATGATCCGAATATGCATCTGATCAACTTTATTTCTACATGCAAGTCATTAGACAATCCTGGCGTTGGACAGAATGCAATTAGGTTGCGCTTATTTCCATTGTCTCTATCTGGGGAGGCAACTCTATGGTTGAATGGGCTAACTCCTGATTCTATCACTAATTGGAGGCAATTGAAAGACGCTTTCCTAGAAAGATTCTTTTCTCCATCCAAGAGAGCACAATTGAGAGATGAAATCAGCAATTTTCGTCAGCTTCCAACTGAAGCCCTTTACGAAACATGGGAGAGATTCAAGAAGAAGCTTATGAGGTGCCCAAACCATCACATGACCAATGTCCACTTGATGGAGATACTATACAGATCCTTGAATTCAGTAACTAAACCAGTGGTGGATAATGCGGCTGGAGGATCATTTATGGACCTCACCTTTGTTCAGGCGAGTGATATGCTGGACCGGATGACAAAGCAAAGTAGAGCTTGGCATACTAGGGATTCTGAGGTAGCAAGCCCCACTTTGTCTATTGGCATGACTGCAGATCAAAGGAGAAGAGAAGAAGAACGTGATCAAGATATGACACACATAAAAACACAGATGGACCTTCTTACAAAGCATCTATTACAAGGAAAGACCAAAAAAGTCAAAGCAGTTGCATCAAAAGGAAGAGAGGAATCTGATTCTGAGGAAGAAGCCAACTATGTGAACAATCAGGGGGGTTTCTGAGGCAATGCCCAAGGAAACCAAGGTCGGAACTATTATGATAATTCTGGAAACAAGGACCGTGATCAAGGAAGTTGGAGGAACAAGACTGACAAGAGTGGTTTGTATGTTCCCCCAGGAAGACGTGACGACACTGCATCTGGGTCTGGAAATATGACCATGGAAGATATGATGGCTAAGCTGTTGAAAGGAATAGAGACAACCAGCACGGGAGTAACTGAGGTAATAAATGACTTGGCCTCAATGAAGCAATTGGTTGACTCACATTCCACTTCAATAAGACAGCTGGAGCAACAATTGAGTCAAATTTCAGCCATATTAAATCAAAGAAAAGCTGGCACCTTACCTAGTGATACAGTACAAAACCCAAGGAACGATGGAACATGCATGGACATCACTACCAGGAGTGGTAAGGTGCTGGAAAATTCATCCCAAGAAAGGCAAGTGGCCGATGATACCACAAATAATGCAGCCGCCGCCGAAGAAGCTGAAGAAGACGTCAAAGATGTCACCCCTCAGTGTCCACAGCCTGAAAAGAGTGCCAATCCGAAGCAAGATGAAAAGAAAGTCGTGGTAAAAACTATTCCCCTTCCACCACCACCTTTTCCTCAAAGATTAAAAAAGAGAGCTGATGATACCAAGTTCAATAAATTTATGTCAATGTTAAAACAGCTGACCATTAATGTTCCATTGGTTGAGGCGCTAGAACAAATGCCTGGTTACGCAAAATTTATGAAGGATCTTTTAACAAAGAAGCGGGTAGCAAGTGGTGAGTTGACAGATACTGTTCATCATTGTAGTGCAATTGCTACCAGATCACTAGTTCAGAAGAAGGCCGACCCCGGAGCCTTCACTATTCCGTGCACTGTCGGATCTTTGAATTTTGCCAAGGCATTATGCGACTTAGGAGCCAGCATCAACTTGATGCCACTATCCATTTACAACAAGTTGGGGTTGGGTGATCCTACTCCAACCAACATGAGGCTTGTGATGGCTGATAGGTCGGTAAAATGACCTGTTGGTATTTTATGTGATGTATTGGTGAAAGTTTCTTCATTCATCTTTCCGGCAGACTTCGTTATTTTGAATTGTGAGGTAGACTCTGAAGTTCCCATAATCTTGGTGCGCCCTCTCCTTGCAACAGGAAGTGTGCTTATTGATTTAAGAGCTAATGAGCTTTTATTCTGGATGAATGACGAAGTAGTCCGCTTTGATGTATGTAAATCAATGAAGAAACCCAAAGATCTGAACGTGTTCTCGGTAGCTAATGTTTATATTGATGATGAGAAAGAATTACCTGTAGAGGAGAAGCTTGTTGATGACCCATTGAAGGTTGTGCTTATGAATGTTGAGCATAAGGATGCTAAAAATTATGAAGAAACTATTTGTGCTCTAACGGGATTAGGGTCATATCCTCATGCTCCCAAGAAGCTGGACCTTGATCTCAAAAACCGACCTACACCACCAGCTAAACCATCTATCGAGGAGCCACCCACGTTAGAATTGAAGGAGCTGCCTAGTCATCTAAAGTATGCATTCTTAGGAAGCGGTAACACACTTTCGGTTATTGTGGCGGCAGATTTGGGTGAGAAACAAGTTGTAGCTCTCATCATGGTTCTGCGAAAGTACATGATAGCCATCGGTTGGACCATCGCTGATATCATTGGTATTCCGCCTGGGATTTGTACACACAAGATTCAGCTTGAAGAAAATTGCATGCCCACTATTGAGCATCAAAGGCGTCTAAATCCACCTATGCAAGAGGTGGTGAAGAAAGAAATTATTAAATGGTTAGATGCAGGGGATGTGTATCCAATCTCCGACAGTAAATGGGTAAGCCCGGTACAATGCGTACCAAAGAAAGGTGGCATAACGGTAGTTGCGAATGAAAAAAATGAGTTAATTCCACTCAGACCTGTCACAGGGTGGAGAGTATGCATGGACTACCGTAAGCTGAATTCGTGGACACTTAAAGATCACTTTCCAATGCCCTTTATTGACCAAATGCTTGATCGATTAGCAGGGAAAGGATGGTTTTGTTTCTTAGATGGTTATTCCGGATATAATCAGATATGTATCGCCCCCGAAGATCAAGAGAAGACAACGTTTACATGAACCTATGGTACGTTTGCCTTCAAACGTATGCCATTTGGGCTATGTAACGCACCCGCCACTTTTCAGCGTTGTATGATGTCCATTTTTTCTGATATGGTGGAAGACACGCTGGAGGTATTCATGGACGATTTTTCAGTTGTGGGTGAGTCGTTTGAATCGTGCTTGACAAATCTAAGTATGGCATTACAGAGATGTGTTGAATTCAACCTAGTGCTGAATTGGGAGAAGTGCCACTTTATGGTGAAAGAAGGTATTGTGCTTGGGCATAAAATCTCCGAAAGAGGAATTGAGGTGGATCGATCTAAAATCAAAGTTATCGAGAAACTACCACCCCCAATTTCGGTCAAAGGAGTTCGTAGTTTCCTCGGTCACGCAGGCTTCTATCGGCGGTTTATCAAAGACTTCTCCAAAATTGCTAGTCCACTATGCAAACTTTTGGAGAAAGATGCAAAGTTTGACTTCAATGAATATTGTATGAAGGCATTCGAACGCCTCAAAGGGAAGATAATTGAAGCTCCTATCATTGCAGCACCAGATTGGTCTCTACCGTTTGAAGTCATGTGTGATGCTAGCGGGGTAGCTTTAGGTGCTGTATTAGGCCAAAGAAGAGAAAAGTTATTCCATCCAATTTACTATGCGAGCAAGGTCTCATTGATCAAAACCAACCAAGAAATCCGTTTTACTCTTCTATTTTCCGTTCTTACGTTACTATTTTGATACTCTTAAATTCACGCTACAATCCCCCCTTTTATTACGAAACTTTCACCAAAAGTCTAATAATCTTTGCTTACTTAGTGACCAAGTATTCCCTGTGGGATTCGACACCCAACCCAATTGGGTTCTATATTTGACAACGACCATTTACACTCTTACGAGAGCTGTAGTTTGAGCGTTATCAGGTACCTACCTACACCTACTCCAGTTAGGGAATCTTGAATATCCTACCATCAAATTAATGTGGAATTTACTGCAATATTCACTTAACTTAATAACAACTCAATAATTCAAATGATTTAAACTAATTTATTCTGTAACTTGCTTTTAATACATCAAAAATGAAAATAAATACAAGAAACAACTACTAGTGACTTTCTAAAACCTAGTCTAATTATGTACAAGAGCACTAGACAAGGGGTAGGAACATCCATGACTCAACATCCATATAGAACAGAAATAGTAGGAGCTGTTGTTGAGTGATCAACATCGTTGCTATAAAAACTCCAACTGACTTTCACCATGGATATATCCCTGAGCAGAGGTATAGTAAGTAAAGCATCAGTATAGTCACACGTACTGAAAAGCATCATCAACTGAGAAGGAAATAATTGACATCAATAATAAAAATGAAAAAAATCATAACATCAAATAAAATTTTGGTTCTAAATTTCCAATTAGCAAATCCTCAACATATCATTTTGGAATCTATGTAACTTATCTGTTATTTAAAATTTTTGTATATTATTGTCCTTTAACTAGGTATTCCAACCTAGGTATTTTTCTCTTATACCGATCCATTCTTATGGTATCTACAATTCTTTAATCTACATTCACACATGCCCTCTCTGTACTTCCTATCACAAGTCAGCACAGTACCACGTACTATAACTATCATAAGTTCCACCAATCATATCATAACCAACCCTCAAGGGGTTCATAGATCTCACCTCTAAATGGTTTGCACAAGGGACCTAATATATATTCATAAACCCTCCTTTATCATTTACCACAACAAAAAGGCATATGAAAACATATATACAATAAAATATCATTCAGAACATATAAATAAATGCATGTATGTAGGATGTACACAACATCTCTTACCTTTATCAATATCATCATCAACATAACATCGTATCAGTATGGTAACCAACCCATATTACAACAACCATATATGTACCACAGTGGTAATTGACTAAAATTACAATAATCATATTTGTATTGGTGTGGTATCCAAACTATATCATCTCAACACCTCAACACAGTGCAATGAAAAATAATGCAGTTAATAAGTCAACATCATGTTAGAAGCAATCATAGATGTCAAGTCCACATACCAAGCACACGGCTAAGAAATTTCAAGTGTAACCACAACCATCTAACTTATTTGAACAATAACTTTAACCCATACATATATACATATTCCTCAATTATCACGTGCCATACATCCTAATGTATTTATAACGCCCCAGAAAATGGGTCCCGAAGCGTCACACGGTGCTTGAGGCTACGAGTAGCCCTAATCTAACCCTTTGAGCCATTTTCATTCAGTTCAACATAAATAAACGGGGTTTTCATAAATAACCCTCAAATATCAACAGAGTAATCATCATCCAAGAATAAAAGAATTTCAGAAAGATAACAAAATACGACTTATTAGTCAACTCCCAACATCTATACTAGTCTAACAAGCCTTTAAGAAAATCAATAAAACCAGCAAGCCATTGAGACATGCCCGAACTGACTCATACTCAGTTATCAAATGTAAACAATTTCGTGAAACCAACATCAGACATCACATCCTCAGAACATAAGGACTCACCACAATAGAGGATGTAGAACAGCGTGCCCAAAGAATCCTGTTGAACCTGGAACTGAGCACCTGAACCTACATTCTGAGAAAATGCAGCCCACATCCGAAGATATGGGTCAGTACTATGGTAAGGAACCGAGTATATGGGGGTGTATGCAGTTTTATAAACATCATGATCATAAATATTTATAAGAAATATGTAGGATGTATGAAAGACTCACATAGCCCAAAGAAAATCATCATAAATCATGAGAGAATGAAATAAGTACAATAACACATGTGAATCATCATATAATTTGTCAATCACTTTTAGTTCATCAAGAATATCAATTCTCATAATGTAAATATCATTTAAATCTTTCGAAAGAATAACTTTCACAATTCCACTTTCAAATCACTTCACCATTCACCATAGACACAAGGAAACACACACACACTGGGAGATCCTATGACCGACATAAACCATGTGAGCCACATGGAGTCCAACGTCTAACCCACTTTGGGGAGAGCCGTCTTATCCTTGCCATCGGAGTAGGACTATCGATATCAAATCCACACAAACTAGTGATCACTATATAAATTAGCCTCAGGATCACTCCTACGGGGGCACGTAGATTTAGGGAAGTAAGGTCACTTTATACCTCCCACTCGGTGCTAAAGATTTCTCCCGGACTTAGCTCAGATCATTTCAAAGACAATCCACAACAAAACAATTTCAGTAATATATAAATATACATCGGAAGCCATTATGCTTCCCATCTATCAAAATCAACCACGTTGTGGATGTCTAGCGCACTCGAGTTCAAAACAACTCCATTAAGACCAAAAGGTCAAATCATTCAAAATATCTCAAATATTCAACATCAACGTGCTTATAACACACACTTTCTAAAAAAACACAATTTCCAAAGGGGATTCACGACCCAAATATCAAAATCATGATAAATATCATTCAAGATTCATGCTTTATATCTTCACACATGTAAATTCATCTTTCAAAATCATAAACATCAAGATTTGATAATAATCATCATAAGATATGGGTTCATGCTTCAAATTTGTAAAAATCAAATAAAAATCATGTCTTTGTAAAGAAAATTACTTTTGGGGACAAGAACGAAAGAGAGTTCTTATTGAAAACCCCCACATACCTTGAATGATGAATTTTAGATCGGTACTCATTTTTGAGATGTTAATCGTGCCTTTGAATGATGGTTCTTGGAGTTCTTGAACTAGGAACTTGGAATCTTGAATAAATTTGCAGAATTAATGGTGAACTTTGGAAGTTCTTGAAGTTGTTGAACTAGGAACTTGGAATCTTGAATAAATTTGCAGAATTAATGGTGAACTTTGGAGGTTCTTGAAGTTGGATGTAGGAGCTTAGGATTTTTTTTGAGAGAGAATTTGATGAAATATAACATATAATGCTTCTAATAGGCTTTAATATAGGGTTTAGACGGATTTTGGGTGAGGGGGAATGACCAAAACGCCCCTAAAAATTAAATAATTCTTGAATCTGTCCTTTGGTGGACTATTTTGATAGTCTAAAGTAGATCAACCATAACGTTTTACTCCGATATCCAAATTGGATGAAACTAATTTCATTAGAAAGAGGACTCTCATATATTTCCATTGATATATAGTATCTCGCCCAGATCATTATGTACGAGGAGTTATGATCGTTTGAAGTTGACCCAAAAATTTGCTTTTGATAGGCTGAAGTAGATCGACCATAACTTTTTTCTCCGATAGACAAATTGGATGAAACTAATTTCATTAGAAAGAGGACTCGTAGAGATTTCCGTTGATATATAGTAGATCACCCAGATCATTATGTACAAGGAGTTATGATCATTTAAAGTTGGAGAAAAAATACGTCAGACCTCAGTACTTTTTCCTGCACGTTTTACTGTTCACTACTATTCACAGTTCGATCGGAATGTTCATAACTCGTCGCTCAGGTGTCCGTTTTGGATGATCCATATATCGTTAGAAATCTTATTCAATACTATACACAATGGTGGGTCATAATCTAAGACATTACGCATGAAAAAATTTATAATTCATTCTAGAAGATAGAATCCAATACATTTACGCACAAAATTTCAACAAAAAATTTTCAGGGGTATTACAGTATTGTAGTTGAAATGACCTTTTTCATCATTATGTATGATCCCATTGTTTGAACCTTCATGCTAAAATTCATTCTGAATTTAAACTTTAAATCTTGAGCTAGGCTAATTTCGGATGAAATCTAAGAGTGGTATAGTCTTGGAAAATCCAAGAATAAAAGAGTTAAGTACGGTGGTGTTTTATTTGATTTGTAGTTATATAATACGATAAAAAAACCCTAGGACTTTATGAAATTGAATTTTGATAAGTAGAACTCTTAAAATTTGTCTTAGCATAAAGGATATTATTTGGTATGCCTTGGAATTAAGGTGTGTTGTAAAAAATGAAAATTCAGAAAGAAACCAAGCATTCTGCCCCACCCATGTCGCTATAACGACATGTCCAAATGCAAAAGAAATTCAACTATAGCGTCTAGGCAATGCCTATGTAGCAACGAAATTTTTTAATTTATTTTAAAAACTCCTCAAAATGATTTATTTTTCTAAAACTTATTTTTGGGAAAGAGAGAGGCAATTTTGGATGAAATTCATCAGGTAATTACCATTTTTCTTCATTAAGGTATGGATATCATTCCTGTTAACTTGTAATCACTAATCTAATCTTAGAATTGCTAGTTTGTGTAGTTTAGGGAGGATTAAGCTCTAATTTTTATTGGTTTTTTGGTGCAAGGGATTAAATTGAGCATAAAATCAATGAATTTTGATTTATTATTGTTAATTTATTCTTTCATGTCATTAATTCACTTAGTTGTCCATAAAATTGGTAGTTTTAGTTGAATTAAGGTAGAAAAGCCCTTGAAAGGGGAAGAAATAACCATGAACTTAGCCTTAGAATTGGGTTTGAGTTACAATCTCCAATGTGGTAGGTCATTTTGTTACTTAAGTTTTTGTATGATTTATCTAGACCGAGATCAAGCAAAAATTACACAAAAGGGCAAGGCCCTGACTTAGTGAAGTTATGCAGGTTTGGTTTAGGTAGGTTATGGTATTGTAGTTTAATCCAATTTATACTATATGTGAATATTAGCTACTTCTTAGTATGCTTGTTAATGCATTTTATTTGGTGTTGTTAATTGAATGAATTCATCTTGTTGTATGATTTTGACATACCTTATGGTTAAATAAGAAATGTTTTGATATTTGAATATTCTCTTGGCTTATTGGTGGAGTAATATTGGCACACACTTGTGTCTGAGATATTAGTACATGGATGAAATTTGTCCCTGCAGGTCATGACTAGAGGGTGGATATGATACCTATATCGTGTATGTACAAGGTTTGTGTGAGTTTGACAGTTCCATGAGTGAACCAAAAAATATATTTATATGTTTGATTATTGTTCGACTTGGCTTGACTTATTTTTACTTGGCTTGATTTACTTGACTTGGTAAATAGCCTGACTTGTTGATCCTAAACTACTTAATTGATACTTTTATGCTTGGTGAGGTTAGAATGAGCATGGATTAACTTCTTATACTATATTTTGGTTAATATTCATATTCTCATCTTGAGATGGCCAGATGACCCTACCAATACATTGTTATTCTAGTGTGTTGATACTACACCAACTCTTACTTTTATTGAGTGCAACACATATTCCAGTGGCTCCTGCAAGACCTCAATTATGATTCTAATTTGTGATTTAGATTTCAAGGGTGAGCAACTTATTCGAGCTACCTGATGTTCCATGGTATCATGACACTTTTGATGCTTAAGACAAGGAAATTGTGCAATTACGTAAGTATTTTTGTTAGATGTGTTGTGCTTTTGTGTTGATTTTTGTAGAAAAATAGAGTTCGGAGCCAAGAAGGGATGAAGAATAGCTGAGAGGCTACCTACGAGCAACCTATGGCTCGTAGCTAGTACCTATGAGCCCGTAGGTGGCCAAGTAGGCAGAAGCTCTTAAGATTCTGAAAGTCGTTGATCATGGTATGATTTCTATGCCCCTACCTACAAGGTATTGGTAAATCTACAAATTGTAGGTAGGTGTTCTGCAGTCTGAATATTTATCTAATTTCGACGAGCCTACTTATGCCCCGTAGGTACAACCTATGACCCATAAGTTGCCTCATGGTTTGGTGCGACCCAAGTTTCTTACACTATTTAGGATAGATTTTCAGATGTATCTATAAATACCCTTTGGGCTCTTTTACAGTAGCTTACGCACTTTATACATTTTTAAATTATTTTGAGTTCTAAGATACATTATTGATCTTGGAATTAATGTTCTTAGTTTTTATGATTTATAATTAATATGAGATTTTGGATTTTTATTATTATTCTTTGTAAGTTTAGCATTATTCTTCCATCTATAAAATCTATGTGTGTTATTACAATCATGGGCAGCTAAACTAAATAACTAGGGCTGTCGAAACCCTAATGGATTAACAAAGTATAGTATAACCTCGATAATTTAGCGAGGTATTAATTAATCGTATAAATTAATAATTATTAATTTATAAATTATATACTTGTTGGGTCCATATTATGAATGTACCTAGGTGTACGTGAAAACTAATTTCTACATTGACTATTAATTATGCATACTTAAGCAAATTCATGTATTTTTGCTGATACATTTTCAATATTCTATGTATATCTTAATAAAATATATAAATCTACTTAATTATTAATGTAGTTACATGCTACATTCATTAAAATGTATAAATCCACTCAATTATTAATGTAGTTACACGTACATACATTAACTAAGTTACTATATAAATAGATGTATTATACAAATCTTCAAATCAAAAAACAAAAAAAATGGCTTCTCATCTCAAAGGTGTTAAAAAATCAACCATGACTAATGGTATACGTAGAGAACTGTGTGAGTATAAACAACAAAATCTAGCATGCACTCAAAAGCAATTGCAACAATGAGTGTTAGAGAAGTTTAATTTGCAAGTGAGTCAAGTACAATTGCAAATTGTTTTAAGCATTGTAAACTTAGGTTGTTAGATGATGAATCCTCGGAAAATCAAGAACAGTTGAATAATGATGGCTTACAACAATTCCAGAATCTAATCAATGGATTGAAGTATCGAAATGCAATGAATGCTGAAGATGTTTTGAATTATCCGGGAGAAAATGATACGAGTTTTGAGCTACCTACGGATGAACAAATAATTGAGAGTGTTATGGAAACACATAAAGAAGATGAAGTGGAAGATGATAGTGTGGAGTTAGAACAAGTTTCGCGCAAAGATGCTCTGAAAGCAACAATCACCTTACATCACTTCCTTTTGCAATATGAGAAGACTACACCTGATATTCTTAATGCAGTAAGAAGGGTTAGAGATGAGATTCAAGGTGATATTGATTTCAAGAAGAAACAAACAACATTAGATTCATATTTTCAGAAACCTGTTTAGTTTACTTATGTATTATGTATGAAATATTTTGATACAGATGAATTATTAATTTATATATCAAGTGGGACCTATATGAATTTTTTTTTGTATTATCTTATAAATTTAGCGAATTATTAATTTACCACGTTGATCCCGACTCGGGACAGAAGAAAATTATTATTTTAGCGAGGTTATTAATTTATCGAGTATTAATTTATCGAGGTTATACTGTAGCTTTAGTGCAAAGTCATTCTAAATTAGTGTTGTTGCATGTATTGGGATTTCTTTGGTTTTGATTGCTTTCTTGACGGTTGCAAACATTAGGAAGTTGTTGTATTTGATACTTTCTCGAGAGAGGTAGAGATTAGGATAAAGAAATCACAATAGAAATTTGAAGCTATCAATCTTCATCTAATTAACTTACGACCCAGAAAATATAGTTAATTTGAGATAAAAAACAAGGGTTAGTAATGTGACACTCTAATACTAAGAGGATATGAGTGAAATTCACTCAAACCAAGGTCGAGAGATGGTTAGGTGATATACAACTTCTTATATTTTGCATGCAAGACACCGAGATAGTTTGACAAGCATGAACAGTCTATGGAGTTATGAAATTAGGGAGAACACAGTACTAGTGATTATCTCATATTGATAGCAACCCTAATTACCCAACATTTTTACTGTTACTCTTACTTCTACATGAACCTCCCATTTACTTTCTGCAATTTCTAATTACATCAGCAAGCTCGTGATAGATTTTTTACCTATTCTTCGTGGGATCAATCCCAACCTTATTGGGTTCTATATTTGACAAGTGACTGCTTTATACTTTCTTGGAGGTGTAATTTTGTAATGACCCAAGACTATACCCTAGTCGTCACACGGTGCTTGGAACCATAAGTGATCCCAAGCTAACCCATGAACTGGCATACTGTTAAGCAACGGAATTATAACATAATAAATAGTTGTTCTGCTGTGCGGAAACATAATCATACTTAAAATCTAAAATAGTTACAATACTGATAAAGCTTTATAATATGATATATCTGAAGAATGAAACTAAAATTACATGACTGACTCTGACGGACATCTATGAAGCCTCTACTATATTGACTATAGATAGCTGGGACATGCCTCCAACTACCACTAATCAATATTTATGAAAATAAATAAATTGTACGTGAACTAAAATTATCTAGAGTTCCTGAAGTAGGAGAACTCATCATCTGCTGGCTGGAATCTGCAACTATATGATCGTGATGTGTGGGCTATAACTAGTACCTACATTATGAGACAATGTAGAACATAGATATATATGTGGATCAGTACTTCTGGAATGTACTGAGTATGTAGGGGTTAATGCAATAAGTAAAACTAGTTTCATACGTAATCGTAAAACATGCATGTTAAGTATAAGTAAACTCACTAATAGGCTGGAATAAACTGAAAACTGAAATATCTTAAAGCACAAGTGACAAACATTCTCTGATAAGATGGTGAATCTCTACACTTAGTTTCTGTAAACTTGCTTTAATAATATATGTATAACTGAAGCTGAAATATGATAAAACATGGATACTGCATGAATACTGGGTCTAAAATTACGTGATGGAGACTGACATAAACTAAGGATCTAAATATATTATCTCACTGAGCATGAATGCATAAACATACTAACTTATCTAATTAACTGAATGTCTGATAGTTGTATACTGGGCAAGTAAGACTGAACTGTACTTAGTCTAAATAACTGGACTGAAACTGTAGAGTATTATGCATATAAGGTAAGGACTGACTGAGTAACATGAGATATCTGAGCATGAATTCATGAAAACTATATTATTTGAGAATCCAAGACCAAGCATATAACATGATTCTGAAATAGTTTGTAAACTGAGGTTTTGAAATATCGATAACGGAATAACTGATAACTGTACGCTATGGTCAAGCAAACCTTAAAGTGAACTGAGTTACTGATCTGATTACTCAACTGAGATTATGACTGAGACTGTAACTAAGATGTAACAAAGACGGTAACTGAAATTGTAACTGAGACTATTACTGGGACTAATTACTGAGTTTTGATAATTGAGTAACTGATAGCTGCAATTATTGATAACTGAGTTACTGATAACCGGGTGATTGTTTCTGATAGTCCTGATTCTATAGAACTGAACTGAGTTCTATACTGAGTCTGAAATTAAAACTAAAACTGTGGAAAGTAATCATCTAACTGACATGCCTCTCTCTAAATAGATTGGGGTCCAAGCTATAACCCCAAATAGAAGGGTGTTAGTACCGTGCCACAGGTAAAGACAAGCTGTGAGTTAACCTTTTCTGACAGGAAGACATTTTGTCAACCCTCGCTGGCAGGAAAACTCATATGAGATGTATCAATCCTAGTCTGGCAGGAAGATATCTCAACCTACACTGGCTACGTAGTTCTATAATGAAGGGATTGCTACTAAGGGTCAAACCCTCTGCTGGCAGGAATTCCCCCATCCCAAGGTTTGATCGGTGTTGATTCCTACTCCCAACTGAGTGGACACTAACTAATTTATAGATGGTACTAGGCATGATTGAACTATTACTGATCGTGTTAACTAATTGAACTGGACTGAGTTTACTAAGTTCTGATGTCTGACTAAATACACTGAGTTCTATACTAATTGAGTACTACTGATCGTGACATTACTGAGACTATTTTGTAACTACTGTAGATCTAGGTGATAATGTTCTGGCTTTTGATGGAATATTTTGGATTTTTTTCTTGGAAAAATTATGTGTTTTCAAGAAACTAAAGTTGTATTTAACACTGGATTTGAGTGCTTTCTGGTTAAGGAGTAAACCACAGAAAAAAACTAGAAAAATAGCATCAAAAGGCCTATGACGGGCAAACTAGCGGACCATCGGCCATGCGACAGATCTCCAGAACAAGACAAAATAAAAAAACTAAGTGACCTCGGTGACTGTCCAAGTGGTGGATCATCGCGGATCGTCAGACTTACGATGGTCTGCCAACTTGGCTGTCAGGATTAACTAGAATTCAGGATTTCAGAAGACCCAGCGATGGACAAGGCGATGGACCGTCAGTCCAGCGACGGACAAGGCTATGGACCATCAGTCCAGCGACGGTCCACCAACATAACCGTCAGACCTGAACAGAACCTGGTATTTTAGGACATCAAACAACTGTCCGTGCAATGGACCGTCAGGCCTCCGACGGACCGTCAGTCAGGCCGTTAACTTGGGCGCGGCTTTTTCTGAGTTTGAATTTTAAATCTTCTATATCTGGGAACATATAATACCTAGTTAGGGTTTTATTTCCTTTATCTTGAATATTGCTACCTTATTTTTCCATCTTTAAAACTCTGTAAGGTAGTATTCTATGAATCAAGAAAAACTGGTGGATCTAATCATTCCATTTCTATTGAAGATTCAAGAACTAATCCTTGTAACTATTGTAAGTGAATTCTGAATTTATTTATAAATAATACAAAGACTTTTTCTCTTTCTTCTATGGAGATGTGTGGCTAAGCTCCTATAACTAGGGTTATGGGAGTCTTGATGTGAAAAATTAATTTGGGTTGTGATTCTAATTGATTTTCATGGGTAATTGACATTACATAAACTCTTTTTCATTTTAATGACTTTTCTTGATTACAAACCTTAAAGGTAAGCCCAAGAACATCACTTGTTTGAATAGAAAATTATTTGTTGGAAAAAGAAAGGTTTTACATAGAATCTAGGTGTTTTAACCATTGAATTAATGGCAAATGCCTTAACAGGATTAACCTACATGACAAAATAGTTGAATAATCAATGCATTCTTTAAGTTTGAGAAAATTAAAGGATAAATTATCCATTTAGGTTGAGAAACTAATGGGTAAACAATAGGATTCAACTACTCTTGCAATTGAAATTACTAATTGGAACTAAAAAGTGAATCACAAACCTAACTGTTTAAGCATCTTGGTAACCATAACTCTAGTTTGTTTAACATCATTGAATTACTACTTGCAAATAGAATCATTAATTGGAACAACTCTATTACAATGTATTTAGGCTATAATTCATAAATCAAAACCCCTTTTACTCAGGAACCTTTGATCAATAGTCTGATAACAATCAGAATACTTAGTGAACACAGTATTTCCCGTGGGATTCAACACCCAACCTAGTTGGGTTCTATATTTGATAGCGATCACTTAATATCTTGTAATAGAGTTGTAATTTATGCGTATCAAATTTTGGTGTCGTTGCTGGGGAATACGGTTGTCAATTAAGTTTGTGTTTGTTAATTGACCTTTGGTCAAATTTCCTAAATTTTACCTTTGTTTGTTGTTTTTGGTTTTGTTCAGGATAGTTATTGTGTATGACAAGTACACGGAGATTGGGTGCAATGTTATTACCAGTACATATGGAACCGCAGTTGATTGGCAGAATGACAGACCCCCAAGATGTGAAAAGACTAGCTGCTCTGACTAGAGCTCAACTTAATCAGCAGAATGACGGCCAATCGAAGCGTCATCCTAATCCTAATGATGATGATTTGGGGGGTGTTGATTTGTTAGATCCTGTCAACCCAAGGTGTGCATAGAATGTGACTGCACTAGTGAATCAGAAGATAAATAGGAATGTCCCTTCAGGACGAGGCAGGATCGACAACTGGTATAATTTGATCTTAACAATGATGGGGATGGAATGGATGGATCAGGTGAAACCGTAGCTATTATTCTTCCACCTCTAGCACCTGGAGCTAAATTTAATATCACCAGCACGATAATTCAACTCCTTAATCTTAAGAGATTATTTGGTGGTCTTTCAGGAGATGATCCTAACATGTATTTGGTGAACTTTGTCACTATTTGCAAGTCTTTTGATAACCCAGGAGTGAGTCAGAATGCTATCCACCTGTGTTTGTTTTTGTTATCTCTGTCTGGAGAGGCCACATTATGGCTTGATGAACTGAATCCCGATTCTATAACCAACTGGAGGTAGTTGAAAGAGGCTTTTCTAGAAAGGTTCTTTCCACCTTCCAAGAGGGTACAGTTAAGGGAGGAGATCAGCAACTTTTGTGAACTTCCAATCGAAGCTTTTCACGAGACCTGGGACAGGTTTAAGAAGAAGCTGATGCAATGCTTAAATCATAATATGATGGATATTCATTTGTGGAGACTCTCTATAAGGCCTTAAACTCTATTACGAAGCTAGTTGTAGATAATGCTATAAGAGGATTATTTGTGGATCTCACTTTTCCAGAAGCCTTGGAAATGCTCGATAGGATGACCGAATAAAGTAGAGTTTAGTATACCATGGATTCTGTGGTATCAAGCCCTACTGTGTCTGTTGTCTGACTGCAAAGCAATGCAAAAAAGAGTAGGAACATGATTAGGATATGGAACACTTGAAGATGCAGATGGATTTGCTGACTAAATATTTATTATCTGGAAAAATGGAGAAGGTGAAATTTTTTGCATCCCAAGGTAGAGCTGACTCTGATTCGGAAGAAGAGGTGAACTATCTAAAGAATCAGAGGGATTTTTTGAGGCAATAGCCAAGGAAATCAAGGTCAGAACTATTATGACAAGGCTAGTTTTAAGGATAGGGATCAAGGAAACTAGAAGAGCAAAAATGATAGGAGTGGACTATATGTACCACCTGAAAGTTGAGATAATGCGGTGACAAGCTCTGGCAAAATGTCCTTGGAGGACATGATGGATAAACTATTAAAAGGATTTCAGGCTACCAACTTTGGGGTGACTACTATGAAGAGTGATTTGTCTTCTAAGAGTCAGTTGGTAAACTCACACTCTACTTCTATCAAATAGTTGGAGCAACAAATGAGCCAACACTTAACAGTATTAAATCAGTATAAGAGTGGAACTTTGCCAAGTGATATAGTTCAGAATCCTCATAATGATAACTCTTGTATGACAGTTACCACACAGAGTGGTAAGATATTACCAGGCGCTTCTGTAGACAAAGCTGTGATCGAAGAGGTGATTAAAGAAGATATTAAGCATGAATAACGTTATCCAGTAGAGTATGAGAAACTGGATGGTATTGATATTCTTTCTAATCATCAACAGGTTGATGAGTTAGAAAATAGGAAAAGACAAGAAAAAGGAAGCAGTGGTGACTACTCTCCCAAAACCACCACCTTCCTTTCCTCATAGATTGAAAAAAAAGGCTGACTATACAAAGTTTAGTAAATTTATGGTAATGTTGAAGCAAGTAACAGTGAATGTGCCTTTGGTGGAGGCACTTGAGCAGATGCCAGGATAAGCTAAATTTATAAAGGATCTTGTGACGAAGAAGAGAGCAGCAAGCTATGAACCGGTGGATAATATTTACCATTATAGTTCTATTTCTACAAGATCCTTGGTGCAGAAGAAGACAGACTAGGGAGCATTCACCACCCTTGTATTATTGGGTCTCTTGATTTTGCTAAGGCCTAATGTGATCTGGGAGCAAGCATTAATCTGATGCCACTAGCTGTTTATAAGAAGTTAGATTTTGGGGATCCTATACCCATAAACATGCGACTTGTGATAGTGGACAGATCAGTGAAGCGGCCTGTGGGTATATTATATGATGTTCTAGTAAAAGTATCCAGTTTCATATTTCCCGCAGACTTTGTTATTCTAGATTGCGAGGTGGATTTTCAGGTGCCCATAATATTTGGTCGACCTTTCCTTGCAACTGGAAGTGTGCTTATTGATTTGCGAGCTAATGAGCTCCTATTCAAGTTGAATGGTAAAGTGGTGCGATTTGATGTGTGCTAATCTATGATACAACATTAGGAGATGAGTGTGTTCTCTATTGTTAATGTTTATTATGAGGATGAGCAGGAAGTGCCGATAGAGGAGAAATTTGTAGTTGAGCCCTTAGCTGCAACTCTGATGAATTTTGATAGTAAAGGCTTTGAAGAGTATGAGGAGATTGTTTGTGCTTTAATGGGAGTGGGATCATACTCTTATGATCCTAAGAAGCTTGATCTGGATCTTAAAAATTACCCAACACCACCGACTAAGCCGTCTATTGAGGAGCCACCGGTGTTGGAGTTGAAGAAATTTCCAGGCTATCTCCAATATGTGTTTCTAGGTAGTGGTAACACTCTACCTGTCATCATTGCGGCTGATTTGGGTGAGCAGCATATGGAGGCACTTATTTTGGTGCTTTGGAGGTACAAAAGGGCGATGGAATGGACTATCGCGGATATTATTGGCATCCCTCCAGGTATTTGCACTCATAAAATTCAATTGGATGAGGACTGCACACCAATAATTAAGCATTAACAAAGTCTTAACCTACCTATGTAAGAGGTAGTTGAGAAGGAAATCATCAAATGGGTTGATGTAGGAGTTGTATATCTATTTATGATAGCAAGTGGGTAAGTCCTATACAATGTGTGCCCAAGAAATGGGGCATGACTGTTGTTGCGAATAAGAAGAATGAGTTGATACTACTCAGACCTATCGCTGGGTGGAAAGTTTGCATGGATTATCGAAAACTCAACTCATGGACGTTAAAGGACCACTTCCCAATGCCTTTTATGGATCAGATGCTTGATCAGTTGATGGGAAGAGGTTGGTACTATTTTCTGGATGGGTATTCTGGTTATAATCAGATTTCTATTTCCCCGGAGGATCAGGAGAAAATGACATTCACCTGCCTATGTGGTACTTTTACATTTAAGCGAATGCCGTTTGGATTGTGTAATGTACCCGCTACCTTTCAACGATGCATGATGTCTATTTTCTTAGATATGGTTGAAGATACCTTGGAGGTGTTCATGGATGACTTTTTTGTGGTAGGTGATTCTTTTTAGCTTTGTTTGGTGAATCTTAGTAGAGCCTTGCAGAGGTGTGAAGAATTTAATTTTGTGCTTAATTGGGAGAAATGCCACTTCATGGTGAAGGAGCGCATTGTTCTTGGGCATAAAATTTCAGCCAAGGGGATTGAGGTCGACCGAGCTAAGGTCGAGGTCATTGAAAAGCTACCACCTTCTATTTCAGTAAAAAGGGTACGTAGTTTCCTCGGTCACGCGGGTTTCTATTAGAGATTTATAAAGGATTTCTCAAAAATTGCAAATCTACTTTGCAAGCTTTTGGAGAAGAAGGCTAAGTTCAACTTTGATGATGATTGCTTGAAAGCATTTGAATGTCTTAAAGAGAAGTTAGTTGACTCCTCTATTATTGTTGCACCGGATTGGTCAAAACCATTTGAGATTATGTGTGATGCAAGCGGTGTAGGACTTGGGGTTGTACTTGGCCAAAAGAGGGATAAATTGTTTCATCCTATCTACTATGCAAACAAAGCATTAAATGGAGCCCAAAAGAACTACACCGTTACTGAGCAGGAACTTCTTGTAGTGGTCTATGTTTTTGAAAAATTTCTAGCTTATTTGCTAGGAACCAAGGTGGTGGTCCACACTGACCACGCAACCTTGAGAAATTTGACGGCGAAAAGGGATGTGAAACCAAGGTTGATTAGATGGGTGCTGCTGCTTCAAGAATTTGACTTCGAAGTCAAAGATCGAAAAGGTTGTGAAAACCAGGTTGTGGACCATCTGTCTAGGCTGGAAGGGGAGCAAGCAGTTAGAGATGAATTGGAGATTAATGATGCATTTTTAGATGAGGAAATCTTGGCTGCTGTTCTGGAAAAGATACCTTGGTATGCAGATTTTGCATATTACGTGGTTAGTGAGATGATTCCAGAGAGTCTTTCTTTTTATCAAAGAAAGAAGTTTCTCTATGATGTGACTCATTACTTCTGGGACCAGTCGTATCTATTTCGGTGATGTTCTGATAATATCATAAAGGGGTGTGTTCTAGAAGTAGATATGTTGAGTATCTTGGATGCATGTCATGCTTCCCCAGTTGGAGGACACCTTGTAGGTGATCGTACTGCTCGAAAGGTGCTGGAAAGTGGCTACTATTGGCCGACTTTATTCAATGATGCTTATGAGTTTGTGAGAAGATATGACCAATGTCAGAGGCAGGGAACAATCTCCAAGCGCCATGAAATGCCTTTGACAAAAATGATGGAAGTAGAATTATTCGATGTTTGGGGCATCGACTTCATGGGGCCTTTTGTCAGCTCATATAGGATAAAATACATTCCAGTTGTTATTGATTATGTATCAAAATGGGTTAAAGCCATTGCTTTGGCTGACAACAAAGGGAAGAGAGTGGTTACTTTCCTTAAAAAGAACATCTTCTCTCAATTTGGGGTGCCACTCACCATTATAAGCGACGGTGGATCTCATTTTTGCAATCGAGTATTTTGAGCTGCCTTAGCAAAGTATGGTGTTAAGCAACAGAAGGTAGTAATTCCATACTACCCACAAACTACTGGGCAAGTGAAGATTTCAAATAGATAGATCAAAGCCATCGTTGCTAAAATAGTGAATGCTAGTAGACAAGACTGGTCTAGGAAGCTGGATGATGACTTATGGTCATATAGAATAGCTTTCAAGACACCCATCGGCATGTCACCATACCAATTGGTTTATGGCAAAGCATGTCATTTGCCAATTGAATTAGAGCATGAGGTGTCGTGGGTACTTAGGAGGCTGAATTTGAATTAGAGTGAGGCAGTGCAGTTGAGACTGGGAGAGCTGAACGAGATGGATGAGTTCTGTCTCGGTGCGTATGAAAGGGCAGATCTTTACAAAGAGATAATAAGAAAGTACCATGACCGAAGGATTTCGAAAAGAGACTTTCAAAAGGGTGATTGGGTGCTTCTCTTAAACTCCAGACAGAAGTTGTTTCCGGGTAAGCTTAAATCAAAATGGTCGGGTCCATTCCAAGTTAATCAAGTCTACTCGTCTGGAGTAGTTGAACTAACAAATGAAGACGAAAGCGTCTTCAAAGTGAATAGGCAATGACTAAAGTTGTATATTGGTCCAATGGACTCGATAAAGTACACAACTACTATCTATCTCGTTGAAGTCTGAGTAATTGAGATAACTGAGTCGTACCACTATATTAAATCAGGCGTTAGTGGGAGGTAACCCACAAAGTGTTGTTGTAAGCATAGCTAGAGTTTATTTGGTATTTTTGTGTATTTTTGATGTGTTTATGAAGTGTGTAGGATTGAAAATATAGAAAGGAAGGAGTTCACAGTTGAAAAGGAGGTCGACGGAGAGATTGATAGACCGTCACAAGCTTAACGGACCATCATATCTACCGTCAGATTGAAGATGAAATTCTAGGACACTAGAACAACCTGACAGACAGATCGATGGACCATCGGATACTCAATAGACCGTTGGATCAACCATCACATTGAAGCAGAGTTTCCCAGTTTCTGGTAAGCTGCGACGGCCAACTTGGCAAACCATCGCAAACCTGATGGACCTTCAGGTTAGCCGTTAATGAAACCCTAATTTTGGGTCGAGTCGGTCTATGTTGAAATACTATTTAATGCACAAAAAACCGACCCAAACGTCTTTTAAAGGATAAAAACAAGTGGTTACATACGTTGCCACCTTTTCAAATTCTGAAACTGTTTAACTCCCTCTGTATTTAAGGAATTAGTTATTCTAAATGACTCTCCCTCTTCTTTTTTTTTCTATTTAAACAACAAAACCCCTCTCTTTCTCTTCATCACAACCAAAGTTGAAATCACTTACTAGAGTCTTAAGTTAGTTTGATTTTCTAAAGTTGCAAGCAAGTAGAGAAAAGTTACTGAAAAATCAAGGTTTGATCATAACACTTCTCTCTTTTGTTTCATTGATAAGATTAGTTGTGTAATGATATCAAGAGTTCTAAAAGGTAAATTCATCTTCTTCTCTTCTCTTGCCTCGTTGTGGATGAAATGAGTGTTGAACCCTGGTAAACTATATTTTGGGCAAAGTCTGAGTAACCCAGGTGTTTGAAATAGGAAAATTTACATCTAAGTATTGAATTAATGTCATTATAATGTGGCTAATCAAAAGATGTCTACCAGGTGTTCGAAAAAATGCCTAAAAGAAATTTTGTACTGAAGGGGTTGCAGACAGATATTCTTGGCAGACCGTCGCTACTTCGACGGACCACCGGATGGACCATCGCACTGACCCCAAGTTCATTATTGACTCGATAAGGGGTGACAATCAACTTGGCAGACCGTCAGTTACCCGATGGACCACCAGTTTGCCCATCATAAGCGTCTAAATTAATTGACTCACTGGTTAAGGCTGATGATCAGACCGACGGACCGTCACAACACTGACGGGCCATCGGGATGACCATTTGTTTGACTTGCCAACTGATTCCTTTTATCTGTTGTAGGCATTATGGAATGAAAACTCCCATTGACCAGAGGTAGTGGTCGGGAAAGAGGATGAGGCAAACCTTCTAGGAGCGAGGAGGCACCAGCCTTCAACACTGACCAAAGAGATCGGACACTTCCTACACTTTTCCAGTCTAAAATGGAGAGTGAGAGTAGAACTAGCAGTACTAGCTCAAGCCCCGACGAGGCAAGGGTAGTTACATCTCATCCAAAGCCAGTTGAGGATGAAATTGAGACTACCAATATGGAAGCACAAAATAAAGCGACTGATATGGAGACTGATCCTGAGGATGCCAACTTGATCAGATATAAGGACCCTCAAATAAGGGAGGCCATCAGATAGCAACTTGAGGGAGCAAGGGACAAGTTCTATGATGGACTGGCACCGATGGCAAATAGGAAAATCAAAAGACCATTCTCTGGATAGTGATATCTAAGTTACACGAATACCCCAAATTAGAGCGACGGTTAAGTATGAGTTGGCTTGGATGAGCAAGCCATTTGGTTCATATCAGCCGAATTTGATTAGGGAATTTTTTGCTAACTATTTGGTGTTGTCAGAAAAGGATGTTCAAAAAGGCTCGAAGATTTCAGATCTGCCGAACAGGGAGTCAATTCTAGTTCGGGGAGTTAATATTGAATCTCAGCCCAAACAATCAACAGGATGTTGTTTGGGTCAGACTATGAAGCCCCACCTACTATTCCAGAACTCGAGTTCCATCTGCGTTCTACATCTACCTAAAAACCTTGGTTGGCTGGTTTGTCGACTGATGATGGTAATCTTTCTTAGGCAGCAAACCCACGTGAACATATAACAAAGTCTTTCCTTAGCTTTAGAGCTAAGTTTTGGTGGGCTGTGGTTCGATTGAGACTTATGCTAACTGGAAGTGATACTAATATGGATAGTCACCGGGCTGTGCTTTATTTAGTTTACTTTCAGGAATGGAGATTGATTTCAGTCAGATTATTATCGATGAGCTATTCATGAGAGCATGTAAGGTAGCCAGCGCACTACTATTCCCGTGTTTAATCACGATGTTATGCAGGAAGACGTGTGTGCCTCTGATTCATGAGGTAGATAATGAGGTCCGGGTGACACATAGACAGGATATTGTGAAGTCCAAGGATGACTCAAAGTTTGAAATGAGGGTCACCAAACCTCCAGCCTATAAGACTCAGTCAGCACCAGCCCTAGATACCTTGAAAATTCCAATAGGTATGCCATTGTCGATTACCACTTATGTACCACCTGATTATGTGCCATCAAGTATGTCTGCAGGGTCAGAATCTGCACCATCAATGGCTGAGGCAAAATTTATAGAATATAGGTTGACGCAGGAAAACTTTACCAAGTCTGTGAAATTAAAAAAGAAATTCAATAGGCAGCTGGACACTTGGGCTGCAGAATTCAAGCCTTTTGCTGATAGAATTATAGCTAAGGCAATCCGTCCATTCCAAGACATTCAGATAAGGATGGATCACATGGAGGAGCGAATCAACAAAAGGCTGGATTCAATGTCCATACCAGACTTGGCTAAGTTCATGGCAGAGTTTAAGAAAGCACAAGCTGACATCGAAGAATTGAAGAGCAGGCAGCTACAACAACCTATTTTTATCCGGCCTGGGTAATGAGTGATAAAGATGAAGACATTGTTGATTTGATGGGAAGACCATTGAAAGACATGGGAAATTAACAGGTAAATAAACGTGCTAAAAAGAAAGCTGAAAAGAGAAGAAAGACAGAAGCAATGACGTCGGAGGAACGAGAATATTATGATCTAAAGAAAGCCTAAAAAAGATTGAGAAGAGATGAATAGAGAAGAAGGAAGAAGGTAGAAGATAAAATGGCTGGAGTGTCTACCATTTTCACCCCGATTAGGGGGCTGACTTCAGACCCAATCCGGGGTGTGATACCTGCGATTCTGGAGGGAGGGTATATGAGTACCCCCACCACCATGGGGGTCAACATTGCAACAGGTGAGGACACTGGAGCCTTACCATATTTCACAGATGCCTTAGATGAATAAGAAGCATTGCAAGTATTTTCCCTCCTTTGTACTTAAAATTTTATGCATTTGAGGACAAAATATGTATTATACTATGGGGGTGGTGTGCTTGTACCATGGGGGGTTGTGTTTCCGAAGTCTTTTCCTCCCATGTGCTATTTAGTAGAATTGGCATGTTTAGGATTATATTTTTCTTTTTCTAAGTCCCGTTTGTTATGTCTATTTATAAAATAAAAGTGTCTTTTATTTCTGCATCTTGTTGTATATATGATTGATGAGTGATATTTGCATAAGGCTGTGAGCATGTATGTGTGATTATTTACTCTAGTCATTTGTCATATGTAAGCAACCTTCAGTGATTCTGTAACTGGCATTAATATGTGAGATGTGCATAAATCATGTGATGGAAATCCTTAGAGTAGTTGAATAAGTTTAACTCAGTTGCCTCTGTGTGTGTGAGGATTTGTCTTTAATTCTTGCATAGTATAGTACCTAGAACTGGCCCAATTCATTGAGGTTTTCTTGTTGTTAATTCAATAGGGTAGGATAGCATGCCTCTTTATACATTTAGTCCACTTAACCAAAATAATTAATACACCAAAAACCATTTTCCACATTTGAACCATTTTGAGCTTGTAGTAGTTTTCTTCATCACCAATAACTCAAATTAACTCTCTTTAAAGTGTTAGCACCTAACTCTAGCCCTGGTCCAATATTGGACATTGTGCACCTTAACTCAGGAAAAACACCTAAATTGAGGGTGACTATTGTCAAGATGTTGAGCATCTAACAAAAAGTTGGTTTAGAACTTAATTTTGAAAGCATTTGGCCCTGATTGCATCAGCATAAGTTGAGGGTGGCTGATGTTTGTTAAAAAAAAGTTATGTCAAAATGAGGTTGAATAATAGAAGTTGTAAATAAACGGGTAGAATAATAGCTTGGGTGAGTAAGAATGTAAGGGAAAAGAGGGTCATGTCTGTATGTTGAGTCACTTTTACCAAAATCTATCCTCACCTAACCCAAAGCCTCTTTACAAACCTGAAAAAAACTTCCTTGATCTTGGCGAATCAACTATAAGGAAGCGTTAGATAGTAAGGGCAAGACTATGGGTATGTAGACTATGCTTGTAACTTCTTTATTGAGTGTGACAGTTTAGATTGTGTCCACAAAATATAATGAACGGTGGACTTCATTGCGGTGAGGGCAACTTAAGTTTTACATAGTCTTGCTAGTCTCTGTAGGATATAATCCTAATGATTGTATGTGTGCTGATATTGAATAAGTGTAGGTTGTAGAGCCTAACGTGTTGAGCACATATGTGTGAACGAAGAGTGAATGGTTGTACTAAGTCTAGTTCAATAGTTGCCAGTCATTGTATTGTTCATGTTTGCAATTTAGTGCTGAGTTGCTTGAGGACAAGCAATTATCTTAAGTTGAGGGTGTTGATGTTCCGACTTTTGACAGAACATTTTGCATCTTTTTCTTGGAAAAATTATGTGTTTTTAAGAAACTAAATTTGTATTTAACACTGGATTTGAGTGCTTTCAGGTTAAGGAGTAAACCACAGAAGAAACATAGAAAAATAGCATAAAAATACCTCTAACGGGCAAACTGGAGGATCGTCAGCCATGTGACGGACCGCCAGAACAAGAAAGAATGAAGAAACCAAGTGACCTCGACAACTATCCAAGTGGCGGACCGTCACGGACCGTCAGACTTGCGATGGTCCGCCAACTTGGTCGTCAGGCTTAACTAGAATTTAGGATTTCAGAAGATCTAGTGACGGCCAAGGTGACGGACCGTCAGTCTAGCGATGGTCTGCCAACATAACCATCAGATCTGAACAGAACCTGGTATTTTTGGACATCAAATGACAGCCCGTGCGATGGACCATCAGTCCTCGTACGAGCCGTCAGTCAGGCCGTTAACTTGGGCGTGGCTTTTTCTGAGTTTAAATTTTAAATCTTCTATACTTAGGAACATATAAATACCCATTTAGGGTTTTATTTCTTTTACCTTGGATATTGTTACCTTATTAATTCATCTTTGAAACTCTGTAAGGTAGTATTTTATGAATCAAGCAAAACAGGTAGATCTAATCATTCCATTTCTATTGAAGATTTAAGAACTAATCCTTGTAACTTTTGCAAGTGAATTCTAAATTTATTTATGAATAATACAAAGAATTTTTCTCTTTCTTTTATGGAGATGTGTGCCTAAGCTCCTATAACTAGGGTTATGGGAGCCTTGATGTGAAAAACTGATTTGGGTTGTGATTCTAATTGATTTTCATGGGTAATTGACATTGCATAAACTTTTCTTCATTTTAATGACTTTTATTGGTTGCAAACTTGAAAGGTGAGCCCAAGAACATCACTTGTTCGAATAAAAAAGTGTTTGTTGGGAAAAGAAAAGGTTTACATATAATCTAGAGGCTTTAACCTTTGGATTAATGGCAAATGCCTTAACAGGATTAACCTACATGACAAAATAGTTGAATAATCAATGCATTCTTTAAGTTTGATAAAATTAAAGGATAAATTATCCATTTAGGCTGAGAAACTAATGGGTAAACAATAGGATTCAACTACTCTTGCAATTGAAGTTACTAATTCAAACCAAAAAAGTAGATCACAACCCTAACTGTTTAAGCATCTTGGTAACCATAACTCTAGTTTGTTTAATATCATTGAATTACAACTTGCAAAAAGAATCATTAGTTGGAACAACTCTGTTACAATTTATTTAGGATATAATTCATAAATCAAAACCCTTTTTACCCAGGAACCTTTGATCAACAGTCTGATAACAAACACAATACTTAGTGAATACGGTATTCTCTATGGGATTCGACACTCAACCTAGTTGGGTTTTATATTTGACAGCGACCACTTACTCTCTCATAAGAGAGTTGTAATTTAGGCGTATCAGGTGAATAGTTAGATTATCGGGTATTGAATACCCTCTGGATTCGATTACATAACTAAAATCATGAATTGGAAATTCACATGTAATTCGCTTGAAATAGGACATGGGTATTTCATCAAAACATGTAAAGTCCATAACTTAAACATAAGAATGTCTTAATCATGAAGGAATAATAGAGTTACATGGCAAAATTCATAACTTGGGGATTCATTTTGAAATTAACTTAACATGATATGGGAATTTCATCAAATATGTGGAAGGCATGAATTTAAAACTTGGAAATATTGCTAAACATCATGAATTTAGGTTCCATTATGGAATTTACTTGAATAAAGAATTGGAAATTCAAATTCATAGCACGAGGAATTTAAAATCTCGCATGGAATCATACATTGGCATATTTGGATTAAACCACCATGAAAACATTAAATTCAATCTTTCTTAAGCATACCAAATACCATAATAATGAAAAATTCATTCTTTAATTAAAAGAAAAGAGTTTTTGGGCTCCATGGGTGAAAGAGGACCCATGGATGAACTCCCACATAACTTAAAGTTTTAATCTTGAAGGGAAAACACAATCTTGAAAGCATTCTTGAATTAGAACACTTGAGTTCTTGCTTTTCTTGAAGAAAAATTGATGTTCTTGATGTTCTTGAGGAGGCTAGGATATTTCTTTGAGAGAAAAGATAAATAATTGAGTGTATATTGCTTTTGAGAGCTGAAATTAAATGTTATGAGCTAATTTGGGTGACGGAAAGTGACCAAAGTACCCCTAGAGCCTTTAAAAGCTGAATTAGCGTGTGAAAAAATCCGTAACGTGCTGGGCGACGTGTTGCGTTGCTATCACGTTGGTTTACTGCCTCACACGAAAAATGCCATAACCTTTTGCTCGGGTATTGAATTTTGGCAAAATTTATATCGATGGAAAGCTAATTCAATTATCTACAATTCTGTGGGTCTTGAACTAAAAAAATTCTATGTATATAAAAAGATATATATATTTAAAGTAGATCCTTATACAATTGAATGCCAAACTTTGGAAAATCAAAGGCTCTAAGCTCAACTTTGTTCTAAGTGATTCTTATGAACATTTTTCACCTCAAAAGCCAATCAAAAATGAGGATAAATATCATGAAACTCATATTTGCTTGGGAATCATTTAGATCATCGCTTATACACGTAGAAACAAAGGTTCAAAGATTAGCCAAAAAATACGAGGTATAACAAATTTGGGCGACATTAAATTTTGGCACCGATGCTAGGGAATATGGATACGAATTGATTGATTAATGTTGTTGAACTTATTGGTTTTGTTTGTTAATTTTTGGCTTACTACTATTTCTAGGGCACACGCCAGTGTATGCCCAGTACTCGAAGTCAAGGCAATCCCAAATTTCATTTGATGATAAGCTTGAATGTACCATAGTCAGAATCGTAAGATAGAGAGAGTAGAAGAGTATGATTAAGGAGCCCGATGGGAAGGGGTTCATGATGACCCAACTGCATTGAATCGGCCATCTCCTATCACGACCCAAGCTAAGGCCCTGTCCACGATGGGCATCCCAAACCATGAAGGCTCGAGAGCCCTTTTCTAGATGGCAATCATATGCATAGGTCATAAAAATATAAAATACAGAAATATAAAATGGCAACATGGTCATCTGATTTCATCAACTAAACAATACGGGCTTAAGTTCAATAAGATCCAAAAACCATCTAACACAAATCTGCAAAATCTCTACTAATAATTAAAAATAACATCTGTCTAAAAATGGGACAAAGCCCCCGGTCGTATCATAAACCAAGTACAAATGAAAACAACACATGAGATAAGGCCTTCCGAAATAAAGGAGGCTCACCAACTCCAAACGTCTGACAATGATCTATTACTTAGCGGAACCCCGGGACTGAGCCTCAAATTCTGAAATGTAGGGGGTCAGTACAAATATACTGGTACATAGAATAATCCAAAAACAAAATACATTTATGTATAACATAGGTGAGAGAGTTTAATAAATATATGTCATCTTAAAATAGTTGAAAACACACGGGCATAATCTGAATCTTTCTAAACACATTCTTTGAATCATGTCTCTAATCTTTCTTCTCTTCTAAGCTAGATGGTATACCCTACAATCTGTAATTTTGTGGGCTATATGGAATCCTCCCTTGACTGACGGCCAAGCCCTCAACCCAAGTTTTCCACAAGGGTTGGAGTCTTTACATCTCTACTATGCCACAGGGCCATTACCAGCGTAAAATTCCCTTTTCGGGCAACATGAACCTGTGTTGGCAAATTATGATTTTGCGCAATAATTCATATATCTCATGCTTTCTTCGGGTAACCATCTAACTCTCTTAAGCCCAATTTTAGACTCTTTAAAACATATCCTCTTCTTATAATTTTTTCTCTCTTATTCTGTTTCAGGCACATCAAAAAGGATATCATCATACCCAGACTTGCAAACCTTATCACAACTCTACTGCCCTCTTATCATTTCAAAAGATATTATTGACCACCCAAAAAATCTACTAATTAGCATGAGTTCATATTTCAAAAAATTTGATAGTCAAACAATTCTCTCTTCAACACTTTATCTACGGTGGTCACCCTTTTCTATCAAGTTTGAAACCATTCATAATGGAAAGCCTAATCTTTTGGAAAACAAGTAAAACACCTTCTTATTATCCCATAAAATAGTACAATTTATAAATATCATCTCACCAACAAACTCAAGCCTTTTAGCAATTTGCAAAAATTGATTCACAACATGTAAAATCAAGGAATTTTATAATAAAAGAGGGAATTACATATCCCATGCTCTCTTTTAACTTCACAATTCTAATATCACATAATCACACAAAAACATCTCAAGTTTAGGATATCACAACACTATTTCCACAATACTTCATCAAGATATAGGATTTTCAATACATGTTCATTAAAATCTTAAAATCTATTTTCATTTTCATACATATATATTCTTTAAAGCTTGTTCAAAAACAGTAAAATCCATGCCCAAGAGGTTTAGGATAGTCCCACATACCTTTTTTATGAAAGGAAATTTGAATTAACTTGAATTCTAGCCTTGAAATCTAGCCTTGAAAGAAACACTAATTTTTTTCTTGTTCTTGAGAGTTGAGAGGATTAGGAGATGAGAAACTCACATAATAATGGGACAATGGCATTTAAAAAATGTTTTAAGTCGTGGGGTAGGGTTTTAGGGTAAGGGAAAAGACTAAAATACCCCTCTGAAGCTGAATAAGAATTGCTGAAATTTTTAGTTGATGACTTAGTTGATAGCTTATCAACTTAAGTCGTCAACCCATAGTTTGATTTGGAACCTTACTATTTAAGGGTGACGACTTGGTTGATAAGTCGTCACTTAGTTGATGGCTTATCACCTCAAGTCGTCACTTTGTAGCTGAGGTTGATCATATTCTGGTTAAGGCTGATGACTTGGTTGATAAGTCTTCACTTAGTTGACGGCCTATCACCTTAAGTCGTCACCTTGTTGACAGACAAACACGCTGAGGTAAAATGAGCATAAATTCCCACTATGCTTTTGGATTAAGGTAAAACTAGTTGCATTAGAATAGACTCGAAGATATTTATTTTGGTATATAGTAGGCTATGAAACTCATTATATACAAGGAGTAATGGTTATTGAAAGCTGACCTAAAGTGAAATGTTCACTCAAACTTAATCGATAGAAGAGTTCTCAACTCTCCTTTGATTTAGGAGGTATTTGTGACCTCAATTCATATTCAAAGGTATTCTTAGACTATATAATTTATCATCACATATATATTAACAAGGAATCATGGGGTTTGGATCTATACGTGTAGGAATGACGGTTTGAATTCTAGCTAAAAAATGTGGGGTGTTACACCTCCATGTGGTATTCAAGAAACTACTGAGCAAACCACTACTCGATTAACATCCAAAGAAGTGTGAGGTTAGCACTTTCTCGACGTGCTAAAGAAAGGGATAAATAGGAGATGAAAGATTAACGAGTAGTATTAGATAGAGATACAGTTAGAAGGAATAGAGTTCGACCACCAGGTCATCAATATTTTCTAGTTTATGATGATCTGAAAAAGGATCTTGGTATATTGAACTAATTGAGATAGGTGCTATCATTCCTCTAAAGTTACCCCAAGGAATAAAATTTGGCATTACAAGCGCAATAATCCAGTTGCTAAATTTGAAGGGAGTGTTTGTTGGTTTGCCTATTGATGATGCAAATATGAACCTTATGAACTTTGTGGGGACTTGTACTTCATATAATTTGCAAAGTGAGTCAAAAATCTCTACGACTCAAGTTTTTCCCATTCTCTCTTACAGGTGAAGCAATGTTATGGTTAGGAGAGCTGTCTCATGAGCCTATTACCACCTGGACCAAGTTGAGGATACAATTCTTTGACCAATTTTTTCCACCCTCTAGAATGCTATAGTTGAAACATAAGATCTATAATTTCAGGCAGTTATATTCAGAGGCACTGTACAAGACATGGTTGAGATTCAAGAAGAAGTTGATGAATGTTACAAATCACAGAATCATCGGGTCGAAATTGTTGGAAATATTTTACAGAGCCTTGAATAAAATTATTGACATGACCCAAACTTGGGCCTAGTCGTGTCGGGCATCTCAAGTCCAAACCAAAGCGGAGACCACCCCCAATATCCAACCATAACCACCCTACACCCTATATCGGATAAATTCTGAATATATAACAAGACAAAACAATAATAGTTTAAAAACATTGAATAAAGTCTATATTCACAATCTAACAAACTTAATCAAATATACAATCGGTGCCAATACCAAGGCTATCACAAATACCGACATTGACCATGCCCATAGTTGTCTGACAAAGCCTCTATCCAGAATCAATAATATCCAGTCGGGACATGCCCCCGACCATATCCAAAACCAAACCAAAGAAATAACAAAAATAAAAGAAGTCCATAACATGAAATGGAGCCTTTAGGAGTATGGAAGCTCACCACTTTATTCTGACTCAAAGTTGTCCCCAAATCTAAGTCACTGAGCAGGAGGAATAGTAGTATAGATGGTTCCTGCATTGTGTGGGGATATAACACTCGAAGATGGTTAGCAGAGTGAACGCTAATATGTACTCAGGGATAAAGATAAAATAAGGCCATCATTTAAATCCAACTAAAATAACCATATATAACCACCTATATACATATATATCGTGCTGAAAAAGGGAACCGGGTTTAGTATGCATTTAAAACCTTAACCTGAGTTGAGTATCTTGACCATCCTAAAACCACCCATGGACTATATGGGTTCATCTCCCCCTACTGAAAGATCCCCAGTGCACGTTAGCCGCACAACCGTAGAAATATTCCTGAGATGACTAGTACATCTCCCAAAATATGTGTGACATCATGCACACAGTTACCAAGACCACCCTCACATCGGCAAATGTGAAATTCCAGTGTTGTCCCCCCTAGGACCTCCACCTTCCACGGCTTTGCTACTAGACCCTCTTTAAGCCCATATTAAAACCATTTACACATTCCAATAATTTACCAAGGAGTCTTTTGTTTAAGCATTAACCGTTGGTATCGTCATACCAAAATTAGAGCTTGCAAGTCTATCCTTTTATGCCATACCAAAAAATCAAACCAAGATGACTCCAAAGTTTCTAATTAAACCAAAATCATGGCCATCAAGGCCTTTCTAAACCATTTAAACTAACCAAACCAATTTAAGTTCCATTACCTCTTATGCAATGCAAAGGTTTCAAGAATAGTCAAACTATGTGAGAAAATCATTCTCATTGACATTTTAACAAATAGGTTGAGGGCATAAATGTTTAAAAACCATAACCAAGTAATTTGGGGGAATCCAAAGTACCCCTAAATCCATTTATCATAACCATGAATTCCACAATATAAAAATCATATTAAAAGCATGAAAGAAACACCATTAAACCATGACAAACATTATTCAACCATGAATTTCCAAGAAACCCCAACCACTATGTCAAACCATAATAATAGTATGAAAATAAAACATTAAACATATGGTCTTTGTAAAATAAAAATGAGAGAGGAGTAAGACACCTTAGACACCAAGGAAGACGGAGAAAATCACTCTTGAAAGCCCCGAATCGATTGTCTTGATGAAACTCTAGCCTTTTTCCTTGAGAGAGATTTTTAAGAGTGTTTAATTGAGAATAAAAGGTTAATGAAGTCCCAAAAAGTATCTTATGTCGTGGTATCAAAGGGAGTTGTAAAGGGGATATGTCCAGAATACCCCCAACTTAAAACTGTAAAAATACCGCAGGTGGTTATGAGTCGACCCCTTAACTCGTGACCATTACATATGACTCAAACCATTGAGTCGTCACCAAGTAAGTGAGTTGGACACCCATACATTGTCCATCATATGACTCCTTAAACCCCTTTCCCCCCTTCCACATACACTCATGAACAGAATATACGACTCATAGGGTCCAGTCGTACCCAAGACAGAATCCAAAGGGATTGTCACTACATAACATACAATTCAACTATACCACTAATACCCTATCCACATGGATCTTAGTGAGCCACTCATACTCAAAGCCAAGTCAATTCACTAAGTTACTGATTTGATTAAGGGACCGACTAAATGAATCGTCACCACCCCTAATGACCCATAACATCAAACCATAACTAAAATAGAAACCCAACCACCCTTCACTGGTCTCCTAACAAGTAGGTTTACCTGACCCGTACCCATAATATACGACTCGTATGGTGAGTCATTACAAGGACAGTGAGCTCAAAGCTCAGGAATTTTCCAAAAGTCAAAACCCAGGGTGTTTTAATTCTCCCCGCTTGGATCATTCATCTTCGAATGATGGGACAAGGATATACAAGCACGATTTGGAACCCACACGCCTCTACTCTTACCTTTAACAAAGTTAGAAAACAAAGATACCAAGGAAATCAATCTTTCCCTTAACAAAGTCAGAAAACAAAGATGGTAAGATCAGCACATACCTTACGCACGATCTTTCGAAGTGGAAAACAAAGATGGACACTTAGACTTCGTGTCCTCTTCAGCATCCCATCACCTAGTGGTTCCTCCAGAGAACCTTTATCGAAGCTACGTCCTTGGTCCACTACCACGAACCTACTGATCCAAGATCTAAATAGGGACCTCCTCACACGATAGAGAATCCAAAATCCAAGATCTAAATAGGGACCTCCTCACACGATAGAGAATCCAAAATACCAATATCCTTGATAGGCATAATTTGTAACGAATCACCCGCACACTTCCTCAACATAGAAATATGGAATACCGGGTTAATGGAGCTCAAACTAGAAGGCAACTCCAACTCATACACAACATTAACAACCCTTCTCAAAATCAAGTACGGACCAACATACCGAGGATTGAGCTTCCCTTTCTTCCAAAACCGCATCACTTTCTTTATGGAAGACACCTTCAAGAAATATCTATCCCCAACCTAAAACTCTAAATTCCTTCACCTCACATTCGCATAGGAATTTTGGCAACTTTGGGCGGCCTTAAGTCTATCCCGAATCACCTTCATCTTCTTCATAGATTGGTGAACCAAATTCGAGCTAAACATTTTCGTCTCTCCAACTTTGAACCACCATATAGGAGATCTATACCTCCTACTATATAATGCCTCAAACGAAGCCATTCCAATGCTAGAGTGGTAGCTATTGTTGTATGAAAACTCTATAAGAGGCAAATGCTCAACCCAACTACTACCATAGTCAATCACACAAGATCTAAGCATGTCTTCCAACGTTTGAATGGTCCTTTCGATTTACCCATTCGACTGTAGGTGGAAGTTGTACTAAGACTCACTTTGGTCCCTAAATCATTCTAAAATGATTGTCAAAAGTGCAATGAAAACTGTGTACCATGGTCCAAAATTATAGAAATAGGCACCCCATGCAACTTCATAATCTCATGGAGGTACAACCTCACATAATCCTCAGTCGAGAAATTAGTCCTCACTAGCAAAAAGTAAGTATACTTAGTCATCCTATGAACTATAACCCAAATCGAATCAATCTAATTTCGAGACCAAGAAAGACCGGTAACAAAATCCATGTTGATTACTTCCCACTTCAACATAGGCAGCTTGATTTCTTGTTATAATCCTTCGGGCCTCATGTGCTCAACTTTCACTTGTTGGCACACCATGCAATTATCCATGAAATAGACACATCCTACTTTATATTGTTCCACCAATACATCTCCTTAATGTTATGATACATTTTTATCGAACCATGATGAACAACATAGTGTGACTCATGTGCCTCAACCAAGATCCTCTTTCGCAAACCATCTATATTGGGAATACATAACCTCCATACCACTAATCTCGAAGGCCATCACTTCTTACCACATACATCACCTTTGATCCTCATTAAGACAGGATCCAACACTTGCTTCTCCTTTACTTCAGCAGCAAGAGACGACTGTGCCACCTTCTGTACAACCACACCACCATCCTCAGAGTCCAAGAAACGACTCCAAGGTTAACTAAATGGTGAAAATCTTTCACCAACTTTCACTTCCCTTCATCCACATGAGCTAGACTTCCCATGAATAATCTGCTAATTTTTTTTTTTTAAATAAAGAAATAAAGAAAATATAGAAACTGGGGGAAGAAAAGAAAAAAAATAAAGATTGAGAAAAATAAAAAATGAGACAAAACAAAAATAAAGATTGAGAAAAAAGTAATAAATAAAAAGGAGAAAACATTAAAAGAATAAATAGAAGTTTGAGAGGAGAAAAGAAAGGAAAAAAAGTTAGGCTTAAGAAAAACAACAAGAGAAAAGAAAAATCAAAGTAAAATAAAAAAGAGATTTTTTTTAAGAAAAAATAAAAGTTGAGAGGAGAAGGGAAAAAATAAGGATTGAGAAAAACTAAAAAAAGAGAGAGACGAAAGAAAAAATAAAAATTAAAAGAAAATAAAAAAGAAAACAAATAAAAGTTGAAAGATAAATAAGTATGGAGTTCTTTTGAAATATTTGAGATGTTGAGGAGCAAATTAATAATTGTGTTATATTAAAAAAAGAAGGGAGACTAGTTTTACAAGATTATTCTCATGAGAGACAAAAAAATAAAATCAATCATTATAAAAGTTATTTATATAGTTTATACGAAGATAAATAATAAGTAAAGATGTAACAATGACCCGCTCAAGCCTGATGGGCTAACAAATTTGATGGCTAGGACAGGATGATCCTTCATTTGAAAGAACCTTAAAATGATTGGTCCAACGCGACCCTAAAAGGGTTGCATGATAATCCTTTATTTTTAAAGGTTTTTCTTTGCAATAAGGGTGTTAGTGGGTCGGGCTGAGTTAACCCAGAACTAGCCCATTAAATTTATCCGGTTTGTGGGCTGAGCCGGGTCCGAGTTGGGTTAAGTGGGCTGGGTCGGTCCGGGCACAATAGTAAAATTTTTAAAAAATAGCCCTAACCCGGCCCACTTAACTCAACCCAGTCAAACCCACCAAAACCCAGTCAAAAATAAAAAAAAAGTTTTTTTCAAAATACACTATATATACCCACCTATATTCATTTTAAATACTTTAAACAATATATATACACTATATATATAATATATACTAAATTACAATTTAAAAAATATATACACATATACACAATTACACATATATATGCACCATTCAATGTATATGTACTACTTTAAAGTTTAAATAAAATATACTACAATATATATACATTACAATATATATATATATATATATATATATATATATAGTTATATAGTTATATACTAATTTATAAAACAAATACACTTGTATACGTTAAATATACATGCCTATAGAAGATATATTCACATTTATACACTCTATTCAATGTATATGTACTACTTTAAATAAAATATACCATAATATATATATATATATATATATATATATATATTACAATATATATAGTTATATAGTTATATACTAATTTATAAAACATATACACATGTATAAGCTAAATATACACGTCTATAAAAGATATATACACATATATACGCACCATTCAATGTATATGTACTACTTTAAATAAAATATACTACGATAAATATACATTACAATATATATATATATATATATATATAAAGTTACATACTAATTTATAAAACATATACACATGTATACGTTAAATATGCATGTCTATAGAAGATATTTTCACATATATACGCTCCCTTCAATGGATATGTACTACTTTAAATAAAATATACTACAATATATATACATTACAATATGTATATAAATAGTTATATACTAATTTATAAAACATATAAAAATGTATATGTTAAATATACACGTCTATAGAAGATATATACACATATATACGCACCATTTAATGTATATGTATGTAATACCACAAGAACTCTAACCAATAGTACCTCCATGACTAAATCTTATGAGAAATAAATTATAGTGCTTTGGTCGTTTTCTGATCAAGGGTGATGTGTATTAAGGCCTCAAAGATGTCCTAGCAATTAGGTGAATCAAAACATCCCTTACCGATTGAATTCTTGAGAAGGATTTTGGAATAGACAACTTCAAATGAGAATATCTCTTGTTACACTAATAAATTTTGACCTCATGACCCACCAACATATAGATAATTGAATTAGCTTTCTAACGGTACCAATTTTACCCAAATTCGATATCGGGGCGAAAGGTTATGTCTATTTTACTCCAGCGTGTCAGCCTGGAAACTGTGTGACGACATTTTGTGATGACTTGTCACAAGTCTGACGGCTCGTCACAAAATGTCATCAACCTTAAGCAGAAAGTCATAAATTCTACCCTTTTGTGACGACATTTCGTGATGACTTGTCACAAATGTTGTCAGCTATTTTTTTTTAGCAATTAAAGGACATTTTTGCAAGGGTATTTTGGTCTTTTCCAATCTTTTGGAGGCCCCTATATATATGAGAATCCCCATCCAAACCTTAATTTCTTCATTTTCTCTTCCAATTCTCTTAAGAAAATATATCTAGGGTTTTATTCAAGAACATTAATCTTCCAAAAATCATCCATAAATCTTCAAGATTTCTTCAAGAACCAAGTTCCTCATAATGTGGGCTTTGAGAATCATTTATTACAAGTGCGAATAGAGTTTCAAGCACTAGAATTCATCCAATTTAATAGATTAAGGTATGTGGGGTTTTGAATAAGAGCAATCCTTTCGTTCTTGTGCCCAAAGCTTTGATTTCTATTATGGATTTATATGATTTTGCAAGTGGGTTTATACCCAAATTACTTCATCATGAAACTATGAGAATATAAATTGTTCAAGTTTTGTTATACAAGATTATTTTGCTATTCCCAAGTTATGACTTGATATTTAATATTGTGAATTTCATATTTCTACCATGAGTTGATATTTCAAGTGCTTTCAAGATATGTGTCAAGCTTTAAGCTTTCTTCTGACAAATTGGATTATTGAGTATATTGATTCATGAGATTGAGTTGTTACAATGAGTCTTGATATTTCTTCAAAGTTATTGATGTTGCCATGATTTAATGAATTGATACATTTTGATATTGAGAAAGATTGATTTGATTTGAGTCGAGTTAGGAATCCACACATTGATTATGATTTGATAAATGAGAAAGAGATTTGATTTGATCTTCATGATAGACCCTTGTAATGTTTGTGGTGGATTTCCTAACGCGTTCTGAGCTTGTTTCTGGGAGTAGTATTTAACACCGGGCGGGAAATGTGGCATTTCCCTGGAAAATATGTGCTACCATAGGATTGGTATTGATATTTGTGGGCCAGAGGCCGAGTATGAGATTGTGATCACTAAATTGAGGTTGTACTCCCTGGCAAGAGTACGACACTCCCGCCAATGTGGGGTTCTCTCCTTAGGAGGGCAAAACATTGGACTCCATGTAACTCACATGGTTTATGTCGGTTATAAGAACCTCCCATGTCCATAAGAGTTGAGTTTCCTGAATTACCGATTCACTCCGAGTCTTGAGTTGAAGAGTTGAGTTGTTTATGATGATTTACAAGGTTTTTATCATATGATTTATTTACTATGAGATCATGAAAAGTATGTTTCAATCTAACTCAAGCCAAGTAAGCCAAAAAGTATGTTTCAATCTAACTCAAGCCAAGTAAGCCATCATTGTACATATGCATATTTTCATGAAATTGATGATGATATTTACATTGTTGCATGCACCCCCACATACTTAGTACATTCCAAAGTGCTGACCCACATACTTTTCTATGGGCTATATTTTCTCGTAATGTAGGTTCAGGTACTCAGCCGCATCCGCGTTAGCGATATTCGGGTGCCTCACTACATTTCTTCAGTGGTAAGTCCTCATGGTTCGAGGACCGTGTCTATATTTTTGTGACATTATTTTGTTATTATGGCTTTCAGTACTGTTGAGTCAGTTGGTGGTTTGTCCCGAAGGCTCCTTGATTTTTATGTATAGAGGCTTCGTCAGACTAGAGGGATGGTATGTACAAACATTCAATATATACTTTGGTTGTACAATTTAGTATTCTCCAGTATTTCTCTTAAACCCGATGTGATATATCTCTTTATTATGCATGACTATTGTTGAATTGAGTCCCTTGAAGTAGTGTCTAGCTCTGAGGGTTAGCTTGGGGCTACGTGTAGCCCTAAGCACCATGTGACGTCTCAGGATGGAAATTTCGGGGCGTTACAAAGATTGGTATCAGAGCCTAAGGTTTAATGAGTCCTAGGTTCTAGGGAGTTTGACAAGCCACGTTACGTAGAGTCTTGATCATCGATGTGTAGCGTTCCACATCTATGAGCAAAAGGCTACGGGACGTTTTAGGAAAAGTCATTTCTTTCTTTCTAAAGTTTATCGTGCCTACAACTATCTCTTTATCTGTAATTAACTCGTGCTATCTTATAACAGAAAATGCCTCCTCATCAAGCTCAGAGAAAAACCGAGCAACCTCAACCCGTTGATCCCTTGAATAAGCATTGTCTTATGTGGAATTTTGGGCATCTTTTCAGTCGCTAGCCTAGGCAGTTACCGCCAATGCTCAGGCTAATGCCCAGGCTACTGCTCCACCTCATTAAGAGAATAATTCTACTACAGCTCAAGTTCATGACTTTATGCGGATGAATCTGCCTGAGTTTTATGGGTCGAAGGTAGGTGAAGACCCACAAATATACTTGGATGAAGTGAGAAAGATCACCCAAATTATGCACGTAAATGAGGAGGAGAGTGTTGAATTGGCTGCCTATTGAATGAAAAATATTGTATATGATTGGGTGGAGATATGGAGGAAGAGTAGAGGGAAGGATGTCGCTTCCATGACTTGCAGTTATTCCAGGATGCGTTCTTGGATAGATTCTTTCCTCTTGAGATGAGGGAAACAAAGATAGAGGAATTCATGAATTTGAGACAAGGATCCATGACTGTTAAGGAGTATTCTCTTAGATTCAATTAGTTATCCAAATATGCTCCTAGTATGATGGCTGACTCCAGGACCATCATGAGCAAGTTTATGACTGGCGTGTCGAGTTACGTTATGAAAGAGTGTAGATCTGCTATGCTTAATAGAGAGATGGACCTTTCTCTATTGATGATATATGCCCAATAGATTGAAGCTCATCAGGTGAAAGAGAGGGAGAGAGTAAGAGGGAATAAAAGAGCTAGATCAGAGCAGCAGGGATTCGGTCAATCCGGATTCCATGGAGAGAACCGCCCTCAATTCCAGAGACGTCCATTTATACCCGCTCCTTCCTCAGTTAGTGCTCCCGTACCTAGAAGCAGGCAGGAGAAGGGAAACAGGCCTATCCCGTCCAGGTCTCAGGAAAGTGTAAGTAACATACCTCATCCTCCTTTATGTGCCAAGTGTGGTAGAGATCATTTTAGCGAGTGTTTTATTGATCAGAAGGGTTGCTTTGGTTGTGGCAAGTTGGGCCACCGACTTAGAGATTGTCAGTATGCTAGATAGGGGAGTCAAGATGCTCGTCCCTGGAGTTAGGCTACCAATACCCCCACTCCTGTAGTTCGTCCAGTTCCTCCTCATGGTGCCTCTTCTAGTACTACTGGCGGTTCACACCCGAATAGCTTTAATGTTATACCACCTCACCAGGAGCAGGAGGAATCTCCAGATGTTGTTACTAGTATGCTTCGTGTTTTTTATTTCGATGTGTATGTATTGATGGACCTCAATTCAAGTTTCTCTAATATGACACCTCTGGTTGCTGTAAATTTTGAGATGGACCCTGAACGAATTCCTGAGCCTATTCTGGTTTCTACCCTAGTTGGAGAATCTATTATTGCTAAGCGAGTGTATAAGAAGTGTCCTGTCACTGTCCTTCATCGAGTCATATGTGCTAATTTGATTGAGCTAGATATGGTTGATTTTGACGTCATATTGGGTATAAATTGCCTTCACTCGTGCTATGCGTCTATAGATTGTCGTACCCGAGTGGTCAAGTTTCATTTTCCTGACAAGCCCATTTTTGAGTGGTCTAGGAGTTCTGTAACTCTGAAGAGCGATTTCATATCCTACCTCAAAGCTAGGAAGTTGATTTCCAAGGGTTGCATCTATCACCTAGTTCAAGTTAAAGACCTCAAGTCCGAGACTCCGACTATTTAGTTAGTTAGTTAGCATTATTAATGAGTTTTCTGATGTTTTTCCGAAAGATCTCCTAGGGGTCCCATCTGATAGAGAAATAGAATTCGAGATTGATATCCTTCCCGACACTCAGCCTATTTCCATTCCTCCATACCGTATGGCTCTCGTAGAACTTAAAGAGTTGAAGGATCAACTCAAAGATCTCTTAGACAAAGGCTTTATCAGACCCAGTGTTTTCCCGTGGGGTGCACTTGTTCTATTCGTGCATAATAAAGATGGTACATTGCATATGTGCATTGACTACCGTCAAGTCAACAAGGTAACTATCAAGAACAAGTACCCTCTTCCTAGAATCGATGATTTATTTGATTAGCTACAGGGTGTAAGTTATTTCTCAAAAATAGACCTTAGATTCGGCTATCATCAGCTTAAAGTGAGAGAGTGTGATATTCCAAAGACAACCTTCTAAACCCGTTATGGTCACTTTGAGTTTCTTGTTATGTCCTTTGGGTTGACCAATGCTCCAGTAGCCTTTATAGACCTCATGAATCGAGAGTTCAAGCAATATCTTGATATGTTTGTTATTGTATTCATAGACGATATTTTTGTGTATTCCTAAAGAGAGGATGATCATGCCGACCATCTTAGAATTGTCTTACAAAATATTATAGATCATCAATTATTCGCTAAATTTAGAAAGTGTAAATTTTGGCTAAGGTCAGTTGATTTTCTAGATCACATTATTTCTATCGAAGACATTAGAGTCGATCCCCAAAAGATAGAAGCTGTAAAGAATTAGCCTAGATCTACCTCCCCATCTGAAATTAGGAGTTTTTTGGGTATAGCTGGTTACTACCGTTGTTTTTTGAGTGTTTCTCTTCCATTGTGTCTCCCATGACCCGGTTGACCCAAAATAAAGTTAAGTTCCAGTGGACAGATGCCTGTGAGAAGAGTTTTCAGGAGTTAAAGACTCGACTCACTTCAACCCTAGTGTTAGCTTTACCCGATGGTACTGATGGTTATGTGGTATATTTTGACACTTCTAGAGTTGGTTTGGGTTATGTGTTGATGCAGAGGGGTAAAGTCATAGCTTATGCCTCTAGACAGTTGAAGCCTAATGAGAAGAATTACCCAACCCATGATCTTGAATTAGCAGCTGTAGTTTTTGCTTTGAAAATCTGGAGACATTAGTTGTATGGTGTTCATGTTGATGTGTTTACTGATCACAAAAGCCTGCAGTATCTTTTTACTCAGAGTGAGTTGAATCTTAGGCAAAGAAGATAGTTAGAGTTGCTGAAAGACTATGATATAAGTGTGTTGTATCACCCGGGCAAGGCCAATGTTATGGCAAATGCTCTTAGCAAGTTGTCTATGGGTAATGTAGCTCATGTAGAGAATGATAAAAAAGAATTGGCTCATGATGTGCATCATTTGTCTAGGTTAGGTGTTAGATTGCTTGATTCCTCTAAAGGGAGTATGTTAGTTCAGAGTAGTTCCGAGTACTCTTTGGTCTCGGAGGTAAAGGAGAAGTAAGACAGGGATGCTAGTTTGGTCAGACTGAAGGAGTCAGTTAAGGACCAAAAGGTAGAGGTTTTCTCCCAAGTGGGAGATGGTGTGTTGAGATTGCAGGGTAGATTGTGTGTTCCCGATGTTGATGATCTAAGGCAGAGAATTATGGCTGAAGCGCATAGTGCGCAATATTTCATTCATCCTGGTGCTACCAAGATGTACCGTAATTTACAAGAAATCTATTGGTGGAACGGTATGAAGAAAGACATAGCAGGATTTATGGTAAAGTGTTCTATTTGTCAAAAGGTTAAGGTAGAGCAACAAAGGCCCGGTGGTGTAATGCAAGTGTTTAGAATTCCTACTTGAAAGTGGGAAGAAGTGAATATGGATTTCGTAATTGGTTTGCCTCCTTCTTGTTGTCATCATGATTCGATTTGGGTTGTTGTAGATCGGTTGACTAAATCAGCTCATTTCTTGCTAGTGCATTCGTCTTATACAGCTGAGGATTATGCTAGATTGTATATCCGTGAGTTAGTCAAATTGCATGGAGTTCCTTTGTCTATCATCTCAGATAGGGGTACTCAGTTTACTTCACAGTTTTGGAGAGCCTTTCAGAAGGGTATTAGTACCTAGGTTCATTTGAGTTCCACTTTTTATCCACAGACTAATGGTCAGGCTGAGAGGACTATTCATACTTTGGAGAACATGTTGAGGGCATGTGCACTTGATTTCAAAGGTAGTTGGGATGAGCATTTGCCATTGATCAAATTTGCGTATAACAATAGTTTCCATGCTAGTATTCAGATGGCCCCATTCAAAGATTTGTATGGTAAAAGATGTAGATCACCTATACGTTGGTTTGAAATAGGAGAAGCAGCTGTGATTGGGCCTGATGCTTTGTTCGAGGCTATGAAAAAAGTTAAGTTGATTCGAGAAAGATTGAAGACCACTCAAAGTCGTCAGAAGTCGTATGCGGATGTGAGAAGAAAAGATCTTGAGTTTAATATTAATGATTTGGTGTACTTGAAGGATTCACCCATGAAAGGGGTGAAGAGATTTGGGAAGAAAGGAAAGCTTAGTCCCCGTTATGTTGGTCCATACAGGATTCTGAGCCGTGTTGGGAAAGTAGCATATGAGGTGGACTTACCTGCGGAGTTGTCTAGCATTCATCCGGTATTCCATGCTTCTATGCTTAAGAAGTGTATTGGTGATTCTGTCATGGTTGATTCTTCCGAAAGCTTAGATATTCAGGATAGCCTTTCATGCGAGGAGATTTCAGTTGAGATTTTGGATTTTCAGATCCGTAAGCTAAGGAACAAAGAAGTTCCTTTGGTTAAAGTGCTTTGGAGAAATCAATCTGTTGAGGGTGCTACTTGGGAAGACGAAGCTGATATGCGAACCAAGTACCCTCACCTCTTTTCTGTGAGTTCGGAGCAAAAGGTACCATTCCTTCTTAATTCCGCCCTCTTCTTATTAAAGATTCAGTTGTGTGTCTACTTCCATCACAAATTTGTGCATTTTGTATAGTATCCGAAAGTATAGAGTGAAGTAAGTCCTTTGAGTAAGTCATTCTAGCTATACGTCCTCATTTTTTTTCTTGTTCTTGGCCTATCTGGCAACATTCGAGGACGAATGTTTCCAAGGGGGAGATATTATAATACCCCGAGAACTCTAACCAATAGTGCCGCCATGACTCAAGCTTATGAGAAATAAATTATAGTGCTCTGGTTGTATTCTGATCAAGGGTGATGTGTATTAAGGCCTCAAAGATGTCCAAGCGATTAGGTGAATCAAAACATCCCTTACCGATTGAATTCTTGAGAAGGATTTTGGTATAGTCAACTTCAAACGAGCATATATCCTGTTACACTAAGAAATTTTGATCTCATGACCGGCCATTATATAGATAATTGAATTAGAATTCCAACGGTACTAATTTTACCCAAATCCGGTATCGGAGCAAAAAGTTATGCCTATTTTACTCCAGCGTGTCAGCCTAGAAACTGTGTGACGACATTTTGTGATAACTTGTCACAAAATGTCGTCAACCTTAAGCAGAAAGTCATAAATTCCACCTTTTTGTGATGACATTTCATGACGACTTTTCAAAAGTCTGACGACTTGTCACAAATGTCGTCAACTATTTTTTCAGCAATTAAAGAACGTTTTTGTAAGGGTATTTTGGTCTTTTCCCATCTTTTGGAGGCCCCTATATATATGAGAATCCCCATACAAACCCTAATTTTTTCGTTTTCTCTTTCAATTCTCTTAAGAAACTATATCTAGGGTTTCATTCAAGAACATTAATCTTCCAAAAATCATCCATAAATCTTCAAGATTTCTTCAAGAACCAAGTTCCTCATACTGTGGGCTTTGAGAATCATTTATTACAAGTGCGGATAAAGTCTCAAGCACTAGAATTCATCCAATTTCAAAGATTAAGGTATGTGGGGTTTTGAACAAGAGAAATCATTTCGTTCTTGTGCCCAAAGCTTTGATTTCTATTATGGATTTATATGATTTTTCAAGTGGGTTTATACCCAAATTACTTCATCATGAGACTATGAGAATATAAATTGTTCAAGTTTTGTTATACATGATTATTTTACTATTCCCAAGTTATGACTTGATATTTAATATTGTGAATTTCATATTTCTACCATGAGTTGATATTTCAAGTGTTTTCAAGATATGTGTCAAGCTTTAAGCTTCCTTATGAAAAATTGGATTATTGAGTATATTGATTCATGAGATTGAGTTGTTACAATGAGTCTTGATATTTCCTCAAAGTTATTAATATTGCCATGATTTAATGAATTGATACATTTTTATATTGAGAAAGATTGATTTGATTTGAGTCGAGTTAGAAATCCACAAATTGATTATGATTTGATAAATGAGAAAGAGATTTGATTTGATCTTCATGATAGACCCTTGTGATGTTTGTGGTGGATTTTCTAACGCTTTTGATCTTATGTCTGGGAGTAGTATTTAGCACCGAGCGGAAAATATGGTATTTCCCCCAAAACTATGTGCCACCGTAGGATTGGTATTGATATTTGTGGGCCAGAGGCCGAGTATGAGATTGGGATCACTAAATTGAAGTTGTACTACCTGGCAAAAGTACGACGCTCCCGCCAATGTGGGGTTCTCTCCTTAGGAGGGCAAAATGTTGGACTCCATATAGCTCACATGATTTATGTCGGTTATAAGAACCTCCCATGTCCATAAGAGTTGAGTTTCTTGAATTACCGAGTCACTCCGAGTCTTGAGCTGAAGAGTTGAGTTGTTTATGATGATTTATGAGGTTTTTATCATATGATTTATTTACTATGAGATCATGAAAACTATGTTTCAATCTAACTCAAGCCAAGTGATCCATCATTGCACATATGCATATTTTCATGAAATTGATGATGATATTTACATTTTGCATGCACCCTCACATACTCAGTACATTCCAAAGTGCTGACCCACATATTTTCCTATGGGCTACATTTTATCGTAATGTAGGTTTAGGTACTCAGCCGCAACCGCGTTAGCGATATTCGGGTGCCTCACTACATTTCCTCAGTGGTAAGTCCTCATGGTTCAAGGACCGTGTCTATATTTTTGTGACATTATTTTGTTGTTCTGGCTTTCAGTACTGTTGAGTCAGTTGGGGGTTTGTCCCAAAGGCTCCTTGATTTTGATGTATAGAGGCTTTGTCAGACTAAAGGGATGTTATGTACAAACATTTAATATATACTTTGGTTGTTCAAATTAGTATTCTCCAGTATTTCTCTTAAACCCGATGTGATATATTTCTTTATTATTCATGACTATTGTTGAATTGAGTTCCTTGAGGTAGTGTCTGGCTCCGAGGGTTAGCTTGGGGCCACGTGTAGCCCTAAGCACCGTGTGACGTCTCGGGATGGAAATTTTGAGGCGTTACAATGTACTACTTTAACTAAATCATATACTACAATATATATATATAGTTATATACTAATTTGTAAAATATATACACATGTATACGTTAAATATACACGTCTATAGAAGATATATACACATATATACGTACCATTCAATGTATATGTACTACTTTAAATAAAGTATATACTACAATATATATATATATATATATTGTTATATACTAATTTATAAAATATTTATATGATAAATATACATGTCTGTAGAAGATATATACACTTATATACGCACTGTTCAATGTATATTTACTACTTTAAATAAAATATACTACGATATATATACATTAATATATATATATATATATACACATAGTTATATACTAAAATATAAAACATATACACATGTATACGTTAAATATACACGTCTATAGAAGATATATACACATATATACGCACCATTCAATGTATATGTACTACTTTAAATAAAATATACTACGATATATATGCATTACAATATATATATATATATATATATATATATATAGTTATATACTAATTTATAAAATATATACACATGTATACGTTAAATATACACGTCTATAGAAGATATATACACATATATACGAACCATTCAATATATATGTACTACTTTAAATAAAATATACTATAATATATATACATTACAATATATATATATATATATATATATAGTTATATATATATATATATATATATAGTTATATACTAATTTATAAAATATATACACATGTATACATTAAAATACACGTCTATAAAAGATATATACACATATATAAGCACCATTCAATATATATGTACTACTTTAAATAAAATATACTACAATATATATACATTACAATATATATATATATATATATATAGAGAGAGAGAGAGAGAGAGTTATATACTAATTTATAAAACATATATACATGTAAATGTTAAATATACACATCTATAGAAGATGTATACACATATATACTCACCATTCAATATATATGTACTAAAATATATACCACAATATATATATACTACAATATATATACAATTTATAAAACATATACACATGTATACATTAAATATACACATCTCTAGAAGATATATACACAAATATACAAAACATATGCCACTTCATATAATAAATTAATAATACTTGATAATAAATTAATAATATATTAAAAGTAAGTTTTTAATTTAAACTTGAAATTCAATTTAAATCATTAAATGAAAAAATTACAAAGTAAGGACTATGGAGTGAATGAATGTTGAATTTTATTGATTGCGAAATGATCCAAAATTTATAATTTACATGAATGAAAAATCTACAAATTATGCATCATTTTTTCCAACTCATTCATGTTAATATTAACGGGAACTTGCATAGGATAGTCAAAATCAACGGGGGAAAAACCATGCATTGAACTTGATTCTACTGAGTTCTCCCGTTAAGGCATAATTTCTTCAAGTCTCTGCTCGTCGTTCGACTCCGGTTTCATTCCTTGGTTTCTTCTTTCCACTCTAATTCAATCTTTGAGGCAAACTAGAACATTCATTGCATTGCTTCCCAATGAGTGTCGGTTGTCTCCAAGCTGTTGTCGTCCCTGACTAAAGGTTCTCTGTGATACAACGGTTGATATTAGAACATTCAAGATATCTCTAGCTAATCTTGAAAGCACAGGATATTGTGTTTCATTACTCCTCCACTAATCCAACGTGTTGATCCGTCGTCTGCGATCCTATGGCGGCGACCGAAGATAATATTTCAACACTTCCCGATAAGTTGATGTGTAAGCTCTCTCATCAACACTGTTCCAACAAGGTAAATCATAAAAGGAATCAGGAAAATCACTATGTGCCGACCTTTTAGGAGATGATGGCTCCTCATGCGGATGAGGAGAGGCAGTTGGAATGATATTTGTAGGTACGGCTAAATCAACTAAATCAGCATAGTGATTATATAATTTTTCTATGTATTCATTCGCATCACCCATAGCCATCCACAAATCAGGTTGTACTTGTTCAGAATCGTTGTTAGTATTTATTTTTAAGTTAGCATAAATAATAGTACTAAAGTAGCACATAGTATTATATTTCATGCACAGATTTAACATTGCACCAACCAAGTAAATAGGGGGAATCGGGAAAAAATATTTTTTAAATTTAGTAAACATGGTACCAACAGCTTTTTTATAACCTTCTTTATTTTTATATTCTTTGAGCAAATCAGAAATATCGGATATATATGTCAAACTATTACAAACAGTAGGATAATAAGCACAGGAGAATTTAGCCGTAACTACATAATTTTTTTTAAAAAACTTAACAAGATCATTAATTACAATCCAATCAGAATCATGTAGCATGCAATTAGTAGAATCAACAAACGAACCGCCATGTTGGCTAAGAGCTAGTGTAATAGGAACTCTATATTTATAACAAGTTTTTAAAAAATCATACGTAGAATTTCATCTAATATCAATTTCCTCAGGCATTAATATCGGTGCAAGTCCATTTTCTTGATATTTAACTTTAAATTCTCTAATTCTCAATCTACGATTATTTCCTTGAATAAAACCAACAGCAAGACAAATTTTTCAATATAAAACTAAAAAAACTCAAGACCATCTTTTACAATTAAATTATATATATGACATGCACACTTAATATAAAAAATTTCAGGCAACGGCAGAGATAGCTTAGATTTTAACTTTTTTATAGCAATCTTGTTGTTAGAAGCATTATCAAAAGGAGTACATAAGATTTTATTTTTGATACCATAAAATTCGGCAACTTTAACAATAGAATCAGCAATAAAATCTCTAGTATGTTTTCGATCTTCACATAAAAAAGCAAGAATACGTTTTTCCATCATAAAATTACTATCCATCCAGTGACAAGTAACGGTTAAATAATCATTTTTATTTACAGCACGACCAAGATCAGAAGTTAGGGACGATCTACATTGAATATTTTTAACAATGTTGATAAATAAAAACAATATTGTGAATGAAGTCTAAAAATATCAGACCGACAAGTACTTCTAGGAATACCATTAAATATAGGATTATAAATTCCTTGAATATAATAAATAAAGGCATAAGAAGAAGGAAAACTACAAGGCAAACAACCCACAGCTACCACTTTAGCCATTTCTTTCCGGTCCCTTAATTTATTATACTTCATCGTTATCTGTCCGGTTGCTGGGTCCATTCTAGTTTGCATTGGCCCACCAACATCCCCACCACCTCGTGCAATATTTAACACTCTTTCTTTAGCATCACCTATATGTCTCATTAACGTACCCGTAACCCCTTACTTGCCTCCGCTTTTATTCTTATATATTTATTGACAAATATTGCATTGCACCTAAGTATCTGATATACATTCAAAAAATTGTCATGCAATACTGGTTGTTTTACGAGCTCTTGGGGCACGGGGAGGACGGGAAGGGAGATTAACCGATTCAGATCTAACGTTAGCATTTCCTACTGCGGGTGTCTCACCAATATTTTCATCATCTTCTTCTAAATTAACCGCGTCTACTTTATTTTCTTCTTCTATACCGTAATTTTCCTGAACTTCTACATAATTCATATCGTGAGCACCTACACCTATTTCTTCCTCAAAAGGTGTACCAAGCGGTACAGAAGGCGAAGGCACACATGTATATCTACTACTTGAAGTACCTCTACCGCTAGTAATTTGCTTTTTACTACCACTACCGCTTCCGGGACAAACAATTTTAACACCTTTAGTAGCGAGGTTTCTTAATTTATCCATAATTTAAATTAAACTAAAAAAATTCAAAATATACAAATATAATAAAATTAAATATTCAACAATTAATACAATAAATAAAACTTAAACATAAGAGATGGAACGACAATACCAAATTTTGGAAGTATCCGAAGGTTGCGACTTTAGAAACTTCCACTCGAACTTTGTAATCGCAAAATTAAAAAATTAAAGTGAGCACTTTAGGAATTAAATATATTGAATATTTGAGAATTGAGATTTAAGAGAGTAAAAAATTGTGTGAAAAATGATTTGAAGGTGTAGGGTATTTATAGAATTTATTTTGGGATTAAAAAATATTTTAAATGAATTTTTTTCCTTTTAATAAATGGGTCCAAACTAGCCGTTTGGACCCAAAAACGGCTATATAGTTGTTGGGCCAACAGCTAGTTTAGACCAAATATCAAAAAAAAAATTTAAAAAAAAAAAAAAAATTATTTGGGCCTGGCCAATTGACCGGCGAACCTGGATCGGGCTTGGTCCGGGCCCAACCGGTCAAACCAAGCCGGTTTTATTAAGGGGGCCGATTCGGACAGAGTTGACCCGGCCCGTTTGACAATTTACTTTGCAACATAATCCCCTACTCATATAAATTATACTTTAGAAAGAAGTACTGGTTTAAAACTCTATCAAACGTTGCACCAATTCCCAAATTTAAAGTTAATGCTGAATTTTTTCAAAAAATACTTACAAAATCTTTGACCAAAACAAAGCTTGGTCTTCTTCTAAATGCTCCTATATACTACAGTACATTGGCAGTTGAAATAGGAAACTTGCCCAAAAGATATTGAAAATTCAAAAACAGAAGAAAATAGGTTTCAAAAACTTGCCCATTTATTTCATTCAAATACAACTACCAACTTGAAAAATAGACTCCACAAATCTACTTTTCACTTGCCTAAACTAGAAAAAAACTTTAGACGACCGTCATAAATATCAGTCTTCTCCGCACGCTCTAGGCCAATGATTTTCATTTAGCCCCAACCACTTACTTATGCTGCTACACGTATATAATAGATAGAAATACATACTTATAATATCCACATATTACAATACCTTTACAATAATTCGCACCATACCCAAATATTGAGCACGAAGTATATCCTAATTTAAGGAACTTCTTTCAGCATTAATCTGATTATACTTATAGGGAAGATCATAGCTAGAAGAGTACTGCATCCAAAATAAGTAGTAACATAATTATTTAGATAGAATAGCTCCATAAAGGGGTATCCGCATCAACAGTTTCCACATGATCTCCAATTTCTGCACATTGAGGTGGTGGTAACATTAGCCCTTCCGCCATATTCGTAAGTAATCCCGGCATGCAGAAGAGCGCTTCCTCATCCATAAAGAACATACTCTCTGGAGTACTGCTAGATGATTCTATTGAAATTCCTTCCAACTTCAATGGTCGGAAGGCTTCCGCGGCCTCAGCGGCCGCCTTTTGAATATCTTTAGTGTCAGAGGAAGCCGGAACAGGCAACCTCCAAGCAGAATCAGCAAAGTTCAAACAAGCAGAACGACCTCTTAATGCTATAGCCGCCACGTCATGAGCTCTAGCAGCCATTTCAGCTGTAGGAAAAGTACCAAGCCAAATTCTTGATTTCTTATTGGGTTCTCTGACTTCACAAACCCATTTGCCTGAATTCCTCTTCCTAACTCCCCTGTATACTGGATGTCGAGTTTCTCGAAACTTCTTCCTCCCAGCTGGCTTTTTCGGGTTATTTGAAGCTAATATAACTTCCTCATCAGAAAAAATAGCTCTATTAGGGGAGTAAATGCTACTATCAGAAAAAGATGATGAAGATTCAGTAAGTGGGTCCGAATAATAGCTTCTAAAGATGTTCATTATTATTTTCTGGAATGTTGGTTGGAAGTTTTTATGTTTCTAGTAAATATGAAAAGTGGGTTTATATATATATAGTGGAGGCTGGATTATGAAACTTACTAGTATATGGTGAGTGAAGCTAAAAAAGGTTTGATTTGATGACGAAAAAGAACACGGAGTCAAGAGGGTGATAAGGAGACAGGCTGGCTTTAGTAAAATGAGTTGAAAAGTGGAGTAAGCTATGGGGGTGCAGCTGTTTTATGGGACAGCTGGAGTGATTTAAGAAAAGTAAGTTATAACTTCCAAATCTTCTTTGTGTATAATTCGTGTGGGTTATTATAGTGATGTGGCAAGCAGTGGATATTTCTAGTTTCTGGCTCTTTCTTCATTTCTTCCTTTTGGAATATATCGTACTTGTCTTGGGCTACTACTTACCAATATTGACATTTGAAATTGACTAAAAATAATAAATTTTGTCTAGTCAAGTCAAAAGGATACTGGGTACTCCATAAGAATAATCTTCTTATTTATTAGGCATAATAACCTTTCGGATCCTTGTAATATGTTAGTTTTATAAGTTGAACATTTCTAATGACATATTTATCATTTGAACCTTTGAACCCACTAAAAAACAACATTTTAAACACTTTTTTGTGAGTGTAATACACTCGCCCCACATCAGCTTCCAGGTCATTTTAAATATTATATTAAATTTCATATCATTTTTAAAATGCCACTTAAAAATTTATAAAATAAAAAAATAAATTAAAAAAAGAAAAAAAGTCGATCTACTTTCTTTTCTCTCCTCTACATCTCTACACCCTCTTTTCTCCATTAATTTTGCTTGATTTCTCAATAACAATACAAGTTCTCACTTGCAGCTTGAGGCGACTGAAAATTGGGAGGAATCAATTGACGATATCATCAATAATTTTGAGAAACAACACCGATAGAAGCTCGTGTACAACATCTTCTTCTACTAAAAAGGTGTCGATCTCAGAGTATTAATGGAACTACCAGTTGTTCGATATTCAATTTGGCTACTGATATGCTGGGAATGCATCGCCGGTTTGTGTATAATCTTCCCAGTAATGACAAGTGAAGAAAAAATTGCTCAAAAACCTTTGCTGGCTTGTATTGTTTTTGATATGTTCCTACTTCTCCGTTCTCATAAACATAGCAAAAGTAACGTAACTTTAGTAGTGTTTACTCGTAGTTCTGTTTAAATTTAAGACGGTAACATCTTAGATTGAAGAGCAAATTAACAAGATATAATTTCATTACTTGTTACCCTTTGTGCCCAAAGTTGGGTTGTGAAAAGATTGAAATTTTGATGTTTTTCTACACTTTGTTTAAGGTTGTTCTTTGATACCCATATCTTATTTTTGACAATTTTAAAGTTGAATTGTGAAAAAAATTAAAATTTTGATTTTTCTATATAATTTGTTTAAGGTTGTTCTTTGTTTAAGATTGAAATTTTGGAAGTTGATGGCCATGGCTGTTTGAGGTTGTTCTTGGTTTAAGATTGAAATTTTGGAAGTTGATGGTCATGGCTATTGTTGAGAGTTTTAAAATGTTTGTAGCCATGACTATTGTTAAGGGGGGCAACGGTGCGGTGGGGGTGGGAGACTGGTGGATGGTGGTGGGGGTGGGGGACTGGTAGACGGCAGTAGGGGGAGGGCCTTTTTAATTTTTTTTTTTAAATTTATTATTTTTAATTTTTAAAAATATATTTATAGTTGGGAGACTTATTTTTAAAATTTTTAAATTATTTTAATATAAAATTGACCCCCACTCGCACTCTAGGCGCGTGCCTGCACGTGCCTCGTCCTAGTCAGCCCTTTAATGCCACATAGGCCTGGTCAAGGGTCAAAGGGTTTGAAATATTATTTTTTAGTGGGTTCAAGGGTCCAGATGACAAATATGTAAGTAGAAGTATCCAACTTACAAAACCGATATAGTACAGGGGTTTATAAGGTCATTTTGCCTATTTATTACCCTCCCGTTCATTTTTACTTATTTATATTATTAAAAATAAATATCTAATACTCCTTTCGTTTAAAAAAGAATGACCTACTTTGACCTGACATAAAGTTTAAGAAAATAAAGAAAACTTTTGATTCTTGTGACCTTAAATTAAAGTAGTATCAAATGTACCAAAATGCCCTTTAATCTTGTGGTCATAAACATGTCATGTGGAAAGTTAAAACTAAAGTATTGTCAAAAAAGGAAATGGGTCATTCTTTTTTAAACGGACTAAAAAGGAAAGTAAGTCATTCTTTTTTAAACGGAGGAAGCAATATTTATTTAATCTAAATATTAATAGATAATTTATTTATTTGTATTCATTTTATGCTTGATTATTCAATGTATTTTATTAATATTAAATTTATTAGATTTAAAAAAATAATATAATCAAATTATTATATTATTTGTTATTTATTAAGAAATGTGTGTCAAATCAATAGTTGGTAAATATTATTAGATTTGCGGAGGTAGCACTCCCTATAATTCATATTTTTTGTCCATGTTATTAAATTGTGATAAAAAAATCATTTTTTTCATTTTTCCCTTAATATTTTTTATAGTATAAATATTACTTTTCTATCCAATAATATTTGTCCACTACACTAAAAATAAATATAAAAAATACTTGTCTAGCTTGAAAAATTAATGAATACTAATTTTTTCTACTCATTTTACTCTTACTATTAAATACTATTTATCACTCAGTACATTTCTCAAGACATTAAATTTATTATTTTCAAAGAATAATATAATAAAATTATTCCTATTATTTGTTATTTTTTAACTTATGTGTCAAATCAATAGAGGATAAGTATCGTTGAATGGAGGAAGTATAAAGTTTCAAAAACGTTTCTTTATTATTAATCTTGATATTAATGAATACGATATATAAATATTCTCTTATTATATAAGAGGGAGTTGGGCGGCAAGCTGCTCTCCGTCGATATGTTTGGTCCGTCATTTCTATATTTACCTCTAATTAATTATTAGAAGTCATTTATATATTATAAAATTAATAATATTTAATTTAAAAAAAGTAAAATAGTCATTTATGACATACCTGCTTCAACTGCTTAAATTGTGATTTTATTATATCACTCCTAATTAATTATTATAAGTCATCTAAGTATTAACAAATTAATAATATTCAATAAAAAGACATAAAGTGATAACTTAACTTTTGATGTTTTAAATTAACTTGATGTCTTATATGGGGCTTACTTAATTTTTTTTCACAAGTATTTTTTATATTTTTTTGTTATATCACTTCTGATTAGTTATTATGAGTTATTTACGACATGTCTGCTTCGTTGCTTCAAGCGTTATTTTACTATATCATGCTTAATTAATTATTATAGGTCATCTAAATATTATAAAATTAATAATATTTCATAAAAAATATAAATTAGAGACAAAATGATAAGTTAATTCTTTCTATTTTAAATTAACTTGACAACTTATTTTGAGACCCACTTAATTTTTTTTACAAGTACTTTTTATAGTAATTTACTATATTACTTCTAATTAGTTATTCTAAGTCATTTAAGTATTTGTTATGAAATATAAAGTAAGAACAATAAAAATAGAGAGAGAAGAGAGAGTGATTATTGTTTCTCTTTAGAGGTTTCTTGATGGGTGAATTACAATGAAGGAAACTCCTTTATTTATAGGGAAAAACTAACCTTGAGGTTTCTAACTTTTTTATAAACAAACATTCACTATATTGTAAAGTAGACATTCACTATATATGGTAATATACTTATAACACTCCCCCTAAATGTCTAATTGATAGATAATGTGCCTCGTTAAAATTATACTAGAAAAAATTCAGTGAAAAAAATCTAGTGAAGGAAAAGAGTACATATCTTTAACAATACGCATATAGGTTGCCTCATTAAAGACCTTACAAGAAAAATTTGGTAGGACAAAACCGCATAAGGAAAAAAGATTACATCGCGTATTAACTCCCCCTAATGTAAAAATCTTTGAACCTTTGCATCTTGATCTTGTGCACCATCTTCTTAAAATTTGCAATTGGAGGAGACTTCGTGAATAAATCAACCACATTGTCACTTGAACGAATCTGTTGCACATTAATATCACTATTTTTTTAGCTCGTGTGTATAGAAAAGAATTGGCGAAATGTGCTTCGTTCTATATCTATGAGTCCTCCCTTAGGTTGTGTTGTGCATGTTGCATTATCCTCATAAAAAATCATAGGTACTTTGTCACATTTCAACCATATTTTTTGCGAATAAGATGTATCGTGGACTTCAACCACACACATTCTTGACTTGCTTCATGAATAACTATTATCTCAACATGGTTCGATGAAGTGGCTATGATAGACTATTTTGTAAATCTCCAAGATATGAAAGTATCTCTACATATGAACACATTGTACGTTTAAGATCGAGATTTATGCAGGTTAAACAAATACCTAGAATCAACATAATTAACAAGATTGGTACTGCAATCTTTAGAATAAAATAAAATCAAGTGTTTAATCATATTTCGATGTCTTCTAGTAGGAGTAGAAATATACATTGCTGACAAATTAACTGAAAAAGGTTATATCAGGCCTTGTAGTATTTGGAAGATACATTAGTGCACCAATTGCCCTAAGATATGGTACTTCATAACCAATTCAATTTGGTATATTTCTCATTTCAACAAATAATCTATTATTTTTTAAAACTCTCCAAGAGTTTTAATGATTTTCAAATTTATGCAATATAAGGATTATAAATAAGTTTTCGAGAAACTTTTATATGCTTCAAATATTTTGAATCCTTAAAAAGTTTTTATATAAATTATGTCAAGTGACAATATTCAACATTTCATGTGTGACATCTTCAAGTGTCTGGACTGCAAATCATATAAGTTTTATGCTTACCAAGATGCATCCTTTCACGTCACTTAATAAATATTTTTATGTCAGCATGCTTAAATAAACGTAGAATTTAGATCATCATAATGTCTTACAATATTGTGTTAATATGGTATCAAAGATATTGATGATATTCATTTCATATCGATTCACCGTGTGACATAACATTTTGAGATCACATTACTTCATTATTTTCAGGTACCTGAACCTCTCATAAGATTTCATGAGTGTTATGTCGTAGGCTATTCAAGAGCACATTGTCGTCTTATTATGATTATTTTCTCCTTATCCCCTCCAAGGATTATTTCATTTGGAATCGATTGGTATATCACGCTTCATATATGCATAACTTTGTCCTTTAGGAACATAAAATAGAAGCACTTGCATCTTAAATATGAGATGCTTTCAGCATTTGACTTGAATTATCTTTTGAATGAGGATCTGATGATAATTCCTAATATATTTCATAGCTTCTTATTATATCATCCTTATGTTAGGAAAATTAACATACATCTTTCATCTTCTTTGAGGAATTCATCTTTGTGCATTATGGTATATTCCTTATTCGTATACCGCACACCAAAACTATTAGATGTACAATGTGTAGTTCCTGACTCAGAACCGACTTTAAGAAAGAATTAATCATAATATATTGGTTTGATGCATATAAGTACTTTTGTATATAATATTTCAAACGAGCACATGAAGCTTCTATTCTCATTAGCAATGTTTCATCTATTTATCAAAGACCTTCTATGTCAAATCAACATTATCAAAATGAATTGTCTTGATTACACAATTTGAAAATTATGCTCTTAACTCAATTTTATTGAGCAAGCAACTCCATGAATGTCAAACTGCAGGTTGACAATGAATGTACATGTGATCATCTTGTTGATGCATCTTTTCAACCTATCACATGATAGGTGAATGAGCTCATATTCACCTTTTATATTTTTCAAAATTTAAGGGATCCAACCCCAACATTAGTTGTTCTTTAAATTATCACAACAACAAGCAAAATCAAAAGTTCATGAAGAATTTTCTTTGTTTAATATATATATGTTTAATACTCACTATTCAAATCTTTGAAATGTCGTAATCGTTCATGTCAATTTATGAACTTTTATTCTAGTAAACTTCAAGGTTATCATGACATATGTATTTTACTTAAGTAAATTTGAGATTTACTATTACATGAATAAAGTTTAGATTTCCTATTAGAAGTAGATTTTAAAATATTTTTTCCCAGTTATTCTGTCTCTTTTGGAGGTGAGTTGTGATACCATCACAATCAAGTATACATTTGTATTAATATGCTTTACTAAATATTATCGCATTCACCTTAGGGAATGGATATATACTTAAAACAATCAAAATTCTCATTCCCAGAAATGGAATATAATCGTGCTTTAAGCCTATTAAATTATGATAGCTTATAACCTCTTTCAAAATATTGCTAATTGAAGAGCAAATTGAGGTGTGTATATAGTGTAGAGAATTTTTCTCGAACATACCTTATAATCATAATAAGCGTGTGAAAATATTATTACTTTTCATGATTATTATCATCTTATTCCTTCATGCTTGTATCCGTGCATTCAGTCAATTATTTTTTTCCAGACATATTTTGCTCTGCCACCATATTTCTTTTAAGAATGAAACAAGTTGTCAACTTTCAGATTCATCATCTATTGCCGCCACATTCACTTTATGAAATAGAGCATATCAATGGAATATGTTTCATGACTATTTACTAAATACCCATTATTTTACCCTTGCCATCATAATATCATCAATATGGTGTATTAAGATTCAAACTCAATCTTATCCATATAAAGGTGTCTTAGGCTTTAACTCGATGAGACTTGAACCCAAAATTCTTATCATCATGTGCATTGGAACTTTTAACCCAATGTCTTACCCTCTTAATGAGATGAGACTTAAATTCATCATCATCATATCTTTTAACAATATTATTTTTCGTGAACAAATTTAAAGCATAAGTGATTTCAAACCAATTATTTTTCCTCAAATTCAATAATAATTATATCATTAGTAGCAATAGGCAAATAACATAAGGAATTACTAACCTTGAAATTACCTTTAGATTTATAATCTCATCTTGTTTGACAGAGTCTCGTGCTAATAACATGTTATGAGATATAAAGTAAGAACAACAAGAATAGAGAGAGAAGAGAGAGTGATTATTATTTCTCTTTAGAAGTTTTTTGATGGGGTGAATTACAATGTTATAGGGAAAAACTAACCTTGTAGTTTCTAACTTTTTCATAAATAGACATTCACTATATATAATAAAGTAGATATTCACTATATATAATAAAGTAGATAGTCACTATATATGGAAATATATTTATAACATTATTAGATAATAAATAATTTTTAATAACAAGAAACAAATAGATACAAAATGATAAATTAAAAATGATTGCACGATGTACTTTGCAATAGTCACATCTGTGTCAAAAAGGGAGTATGAGAGTAATACACTTATTGAGATCTAACTGATTGAACTCAAATAAAAAAATTAAATATATAGTTACGAGCTAAAATCTGAATGATCAATATTTTAATTTTTAGTCGGTACAAATAAATAAAGTATAAAATACGTAAATAAGAAAACTAAATTTTATTTTTTTTACCATTTTTTTTCGTTTTAATTGATGTGACACCATTTGATTAAACATTTAGAAAAGACGAAATGCTATTTTAAAATTTGTGGTATAAATAAACCTTAAAATTTTTGTGATTATGAAACATTTCATTAAACAATAAAATAAAAATTGTAAAAGCAAATTATTTCTAAAAATAGAAAAAGGATATTCTTTTTTTAAAACTATTAAAAAGCAAAAATTATCACATAAATTAAAATAAAAAAAAATATAAATATTGAGTCCGTACTCGAGACGAACGATATACCATACTAGTAGTGTATTAAGAAAAAGTAAAAGTATATATTAGTAATATTACTCTTCAATATTCCATTTCAATTTTACTCTCTCTCTTTCTCTCTGGTATTTGATTCAGTTGCGTATAAGCTAGTATTTCAACTTTAATATGATATTTTGTTATTTTGATATTTACATAACATACTTTCTAAAGAAATTAGTACTTCAATATAATAATGTGGTGTTATTTTGATATTCTCCATATATATATTTCAAGATCAAGAATGATAGATGAAAGTGATAGATGAATTGCCTTTGGAACTAAGATTAAATGATGAATTACGAATAGGTCATCAGTTTACTGACAGAGCACAAATGCAATTTTCTTGAAGGATAAGTTAAAATATGACCTTTCTATTTTGTTTTTTTTTGCTATATTGAGAAACGTAAAAAAAGAAAATTTGAAAATGTTTGTAAGTCACTCTATCTGTTCAACAATATTTGTACAGTTTGAAAATTAATAAATAGTTTTTTATTTTTTTTATCATTTTAGTCTTGTTATTAAATACTCTACTATTTACCACTCAACGCTTTTTTCAAAATATTAAATTTATTATATTCAAAAAATAATATTGTAATTATCCCTATTATTTATGATTTTTTAACATATGTGCCAAGTCAATGGTGGATGTATTGGACGGAGGAAGTACGAATGTGTAGGGTAAATTATTTATGTAGTGAATAAAATCATGTAAATTTATATGAAAATAAAAATATATAATTTATTATTATTATAATAATAATAATAATAATAATAATAGTAATAATAATAATAAAAAAAATTATGTAGAGAATATTTGCCGTATTTATAATTTTGTCATTCAACTTCGTCTACACGAGTTTCATGATTCAATAGTGTGCCATTTTTTTCTTCTTCAGCTGTCAACAGAGCAATGAATTAATTTGCGTTATTTTCTTCATCAGTTAAATACGATTCCCTTCTGTCATTTATGTGTCATTATTTGTGGACATTATAAAAGATACTGAAAAAGATCATATATATTATCGAATTATTGAAAATGGTACGTAAGAAATTTTCATGGTATATGTCGTCTAACTTTGGGTATGTATAAACTCTCGAACCATTAAAAATTCTATGTATATACCCTTCAGTTTAGACAGTGCACCACGTATCCTCATCTGAAAGGAATTAACCTATTTTTCCTTAGCAATTTATCCCTCGACCCACCGAAAAAATATTTTACGGTTGAAGTTGGAAGCGAGTTTCGCTCACATGTCCTCATCCTAAAGAAATGTCTTGTGACCGCGTCGGTTTTGGTTCGCCAAGAAATAAGCGTGGGCGAAACTCGCTCCAATTCCAGTTGTAGAATATTTCAAGTCAGGGCATAAATTGCTAAGGAAAAATGGGTTAATTTCTTTTGAATGGGGACATGTGGTGTACGTTATCTAACTGAAAGGTATATAGTATTATTTTTAATAGTTCGGGAGCATATACGTACCCAAAACTAGACGTTAAGGATACAAATAACTCAAAAATATAACGAAAATATTTATGTGTCATTTTTAATAGTTAGGGATATATTTGACCTTTTTCCATAAAAGATATGAATGCTTTTAAAAATAGTAACGGAAAATAAGTATTCCTAATTTTGGTGGCTATAAATAATCTCGCGTGAAATAAAAATTTAAAATTGTGTAAAATTAATGATTAAAAAGGATTATATATGGCATAAAATAAAATAAAGAAAATATGACAAATTTACATAAGATTATTTTTAAATTGGTCCAGTTATGGGTCCCCCAGTTGTATCCAAGTACGAACACACGGTTTTGACAGTTAATAAAATCTGCAACTGTCTTTGGTTTAACCGCGGAAACGTGTGGACCACGTGCCATAATTCCATGTTATACTCGGATTGCCGCACTTACATAGAAAGTGAGATCATTTCTAGATGATTGGATTCCAGTTATAGTAAAGACTTTTCTATTTGTTCTGGAAAGTTCTACGCTTGTTAACATTAATAGTGAGCTGCTACTACTTCTCTACAGTTACTTATTCACTATATTTAAAATGGATTTTTATTTTTTTGCTTGTTCAATTTTGAAAATCAAAAGATAGTTTATCAGTATTTTCTAATTATAGTGTTATTTTTATCGCTACTTAAAAAGTTATAAATTTAATACTGGTCAAGTAAAAATTGACGAAGGAAATATAATCTATATGTACCTATTTTGTTTTACTTAATATGCCATCATTATTTTAATTAAATCAAGATATTCCTCCTTATATTACAGTTTTAAAATGGCCTTAAAATATTTTAAATATAAGGTGTCGTGTATGATAAATTGTAATCTGAATTCTTTTTAATAAAATGAAAAAATAATTTATGAATTGAGACGAAAGATTTTATAGGCGCTCACACTTCGAACTTTTCCATTCTTTTTGGATAGAGCAAGTTCGTAAAAACTTATTCACATTCGGTGTTTTACATTAAACTAGTGTAATTTATCATGATTAAGTGATGTAATGAAGTAAAATACTCTATTCTTCCCATTTTACTCGTTCCAATTTGACATTACACACTGATTAAGAAAAACAATTAATAACATGGTTACTTTACCATAGTACCCCTATTAAATGATCTTTACATTTTAATTTGGAGAAAAAATATTTAATACTAAGAGTAAAAAAGGAAAAAAATGTCTTGTCTTGATTAATGAAAAATGACAAGTAAAATTAAAAATTAAATTAGGAAATTTGGGACGAGTGAAATGGAACGGAGGGAGTACATGTTAATTAATTATGGTAATAAAATGAACTCTACATTCAAACACATAGATGCAACACGTATTGACTTGGTGTATACACCGAATGTGGATAAGTATTTACTGTGAAATTTTACTGTTGTAGGTTACTAAACTCACTGCTAAAAAAAGAGGAAAACCGACCACAAGTGGTCGATTTTTTCCATTTTTCAACCACAAAACCGACCAAAATTTTTGATCGGAAAAGTAGTGGTAGCTTTTTAAAAACCGACCACGAGTGGTCGATTTTTTTTTAAATATATATATCTATATATATATATATTCATTTTTAAAATTTATTATTATTTTATTTAAATAAAAAATTAATTTTAGGGAAAAATAAACCGACTACAAGTGGTCGGTTTTTAGTTAAATTAATAAAATTAATTTTATAAAAAATTGACCACTTGGGTCTGTTTTTTGCAAAAAAAATATAGAAAAAATCGATCACTTGTAGTCGGTTCTTTACAAAAAAAAAATTGAAAAACCGATCACATGTGGTCGGTTTTTTGTAAAAGAAAAAAAAATTAGAAAAACCGACCACTTGTGGTCGATTTTTCTGAGAATTTAAAAAAAAAAATTGAAAACTCAAATACTGCATGCAACCACAACAAATATATAGAGCAGTAACCAAAATGAAAATACAACAAAATTTTTTTGGAAATTTTCAAAAGTGTACAACACATACAAAATATCCAACAAAAGTGAGTACAAAAATACTGCAACAATAGTTTCAAACAACAAAATGTCTAAATTTAAAGTACAAGACATACAAAAATCACAAAACTAACAGTCATCATCATTGAATTCGTCCTCGTCTTCCATATCATCATCCATACTGAAATCATCCAGGGGGCCTAGACCTTTTGCAGCCCGAACTGCATCACCAGGACACGGAGGAATAACCCCCCCAGTCTGAATGAAAGAACTGAACTGCTGCTGCAGGATCCTGATTTGTGATGTCGTTACCTCCTTAGGCTTTTTCTGCCTCACACTTTGTTCAACATATCTCTGTCTCTGTTCAGCAAGCTCTTCGATGAGTTGAATCGTATTTTGTAGTCTTACAATAGTTTTTACATCAATCGAAGAGCTAGAGTATGCAGGGCCGAACGAACTCCTAATATTATCATCAAAATATTCAGTGTGACATCCGTAGAAATGACCTCTATTTACAGGACCCAAAGCTTTTGTCCATAACTCATTCCGTACATGCTGGGGTATTGGGTCACCCTGACTTTCAGGAAGCAGACTACTACGATACTCACCAAGAAGATACCTAAATTCGTCCTATATATATTCAAGGTAAATTTAATACTAACAGTCAAAAAATACAAAAGTTGTTATAGTTGAATAATATCAACTTTGAGAAAAAGATTCATATATTCAAAATTTATTTCTTATGTGGACAACTTTTGCACGAGGTTCAACCCAGACATCTTCATTATTCGGGTTCAATTTCTTTCTCAGATGAGTCATCTCGAAAACCGCATCAGTTGGTAGTTCCCTACCCATTTCTTTTTCCTGTATATGAAAAAATTATCAATGTTCAAATAATAAAAAATTTAAATAAAAACAAAGAATTAAAACTGCAAAAGTTACATACCAATTTTTCTTTCACTGCAAGAGTACTTCTAGCACCCGCAGTATATAGGGAGCCACCCTTGGATGATGCCCGGGCTCTCTTTCCTTTTTCCCTTAACAATTGGTATTCTGGGCTATTCCAGTGGCGCTGATACAGTGCCATAAGGGTTCAGAAATCCACTTAGGCTTTGCCGATTTCTTTCGAGGACAATCCAATAGATCTTTAAATCTGCATCTACATCTTTGGAAAAAGTTCCTCTTTATAAGAAATTCATTTGCAACATCCCACCAATAAAATTTCTACAACCAAAATATAATATTCAGTCCTGTGTTCTAACAAATTGTTAATAAGTAGGCGATAAGTTAAATCCTTACCTTAAATTCTTCAAACATTCTATCCCTGTCAAGTTCTGGAACCTTTTGCCAGCTGGCCCAGTAGCCGTTGAAGTGGCGACTAATTCATATTCTTGCCATTTTTCCAACTCCAGCATCCGGCTTAAACCTACAACACAAGATCAAACGGTAATTTCATCGGGAATAATAAAATTGTAATGAAAAAAATGAGTAACGTTATTATATTTAGAAATCTTACCCTCTTGCAACTGGAACCATATAAATCCTCGCAGAATCATCTCTGTCTCCTGGATACCTAGTAAGCGATGGTGGATGCACTAGCGTGGGCGAATCGAAAGCACCAGATGGAGTGCCTCCAAGCTGAAGATCCGACAACCCAATAGATCCAGCAGAATCACTGTGCGAAGTTGCGTGACTGCTGCAGGAGGGTATCGATGATGGTAGATGTCTGGAGAGGCCAGCGGCCGTCCGATAGTACTATACTGGCGATGGAACGGTCATAGGAGCAGAAGGGGTTGGTGTAGACCCATGTAATAGCCCTATATGGGTAGGAGTAGGTATCAAATCCTTATGGGTAGGAGTAGGTATCGAATCCTTGGAGGACCTATAATATAAAGCTCGTGCTGGTGTGTTAGCAAACCGACCCTCAGATATATGAATACCTGTCGGTCGTCTATAAGGCGGAGGTTCTCTTTTCTTTTTTGGTTTCGTAGTATCAACTAATTTTCCCTTACCTTTGTCACCTTTGCCTGACATCTAAATTATGTGAATTTAACAAGTTGTTAGTTCCTACAAAATGAATATACAAGAAAACATTTCAAGTAACTAATGTCAAGTTACTCATCCACACTTCAAATCGCTCCAACAACACGAGATATAGACAAGAATATTTTTATTACTATATAAATCATGGGAAAGTGGAAACAACAAACTTAAACAGTATATTACATATCAATACATAATAAATTTAACCTATACAACTAATCCTCCTCGTCTGAAGACTCTCCACTAAACCATTCACCCTCTTCAGAGGTTTCCTCATCTCCTACCCACTCAGCCTCTTCTTCCGCAATATTAACTTTTTCAAAAATATTTTTTGGGTGATTCAAACCGTCTACTAATTCAACGTCCGCTAGCTGGTGATCAATCTGCATTTTATTTTGATGAGCAGTCTCCAACACATTCTCAACTTTCACCCGCTCTATAGGCTTTGTTTTGATGACAGTCCACCAATCATACTTTTCATTGCACAACGGATAAGGAGCATAAAACACTTATTTAGCATTTTGCGCTAGAACAAATGGATCCTAAATAGGATACGGACTATTGTTCTTCACTTCAATGATGTTATGCTCCTTATGTACTCTTGTGTCTGCTGTGCTTGGATCAAACCACTTACATCAAAATAGGATAATTTTTTAATTGCGAAACCAGCATACTCCAGTTCTAAGATCTCGTGTATGATGCCAAAGTAATCAACATCATCGTCACCTTTAACACAAACACCACTATTGTTTGTTTTCCTTGACCTGTTGTGTTGTTCGATGGAATAATTAAACTCATTTACTTTGTATTGGGACATTACATTAGCTTCGACTGGACCCAAAGAAATATCTCTCAAAAGATTATCGTATGCGGTTGTATTTGGTGAATGGTGTACCTAAAAATATCATACATATATATATTTTAGTTGATGAATGTGTAAATGTTTAAACTTTGTAGAAACATCAATACACTGACGAACCTCATTTTTAAACCATGATGCAAAGGATGCATACACTTAATTTTCGTGGAATTGAGTCTTAAATGAACTGAACATCTAACCTGGGATACACAATTAGTTTCTTTAAGGAAATGAGTAAAAAAACAAGCTATGTTAAAATTTGAATCTCCTTATTTCAGAAAGGGCTCAATTTCAGGGCAATTCAGCAAGATATACAAGGTTGCTGATTTCCGCTCCGTGGGAGTGAGCCGGCGAAGTATAGTTTTTTTAGACTTACAACCATATTGATTGAAAATTGATATCGATTGCAAATAAGGCTCATTCACATCGTCCTGATGACGATTCGATTGATTTATTGAATAAGCAACTTCATCACGAAAGTAGTATGAACAAAATTAAGAAGTTTCTCTTGCAAGATATGCCTTAACTATAGATCCTTTAGCCCTATGTTTGTTTTTGGGACCCCTTTTCAATTTTCCAATTGCCCTGTACAATCTTAAGGTTAGATGTTTACTATATTTAACAAAAAAAAGTATGCATTTAAATATATTGCAAATGCTTACCGTTTAAATGGATACATCCACCTAGTTTGAACTAAACCCCTAATCGAGCTTCGTGCACAAGGTGAATAGGAAGATTTTCCATCACATCGAAGAATGCTGGCGGAAAAATCTTCTCTAGCTTGTTGGTGATAACAACAATATTACTTTTCATTCGTGCCAGATTTTCTTCTGTTAATGTGGTGGCACATAAGTCTTTGAAGAACAAACTGATCTCTGCTATTGGCTTCCATATGTTTTTAAGTAAACCAATAAAAGCGATTGGAAGTAATTGCTCCATGAAAACATGACTATCATGGATTTTTATTCCATGCAAGATTCCTTGTGTCATATCAACCCTCTTTCCCAAATTTGAGGCATATCCATTGGACATCTTCAAACTTTGAACCCACTCACATATTTGACGTTTTTGGTCCAACTTGAATGTAAAACTAGCCTTGGACTTAAGAACATTGCCATTGGGCCCCTGCTGTAAGTGTAATTCTCTGTGGTTGTAATATTCTGGTAATTTAAGTCTGACGTTAGGATTATCCTTTGTTTTGCCGGTGACATCCATAACTGTGTTGAACAAGTTTTCAAAGTAGTTCTTCTCAGTATGCATAACATTAACATTATTTCTAAGTAAATTATCTGGCCAATATTCTAAGTCCCAAAATATACTTTGATTAGTCCAGTTATGCGAAATTCCATATCTATCAAGCCTGTACAATCGTTCCTCGCTGGCTTTAGGCAAATCCTGAACTATTTTCCAGACGTTTGACCAGATAGCATTGGAGGGGGACCATCATATTCCCTTCTATTCCTTCTGAAGGTATTTTTGAGTTTCCTAAATTCATGATCAGGTGGCAAGAAACAACGATGACAATCAAACCATGAATTTTTCCTGCCATGTCTCAATGTGAAAGATTTTGTTTTTCCATACAGTATGGACAAGCCAGCTTTTCAGTAGTCATCCACCCCGACAACATTTCATAAGCAGAAAAATCATTAACAATACATTGGATATGCACGCATATTAAAATTCTGTTTAAGAGAGATGTCCCATGTTTCAACCCCTTCATGCTATAAAATCTGAAGTTCATCTATCAAAGGTTGCAAGTACATATCTATTCTACTTTTTGGATTATGCGGGTCAGGAATAACACAATTCAGAAATATATAGGGACCAGTCATCAACATTTTAGGAGGAAGATTATAAGGAGTGATAAATACAGGCCAACATGAATGTGGCGCACCACCAACTGAAAAAGGAGATAACCCATCCACACATAATCCCAATCGAATATTTCGTGGCTCCGTTGCAAAATCTGGATAAGTTGCATTAAAATGCTTCCAAGCTTCCCCATCAGATGGATAACACATAACACCAGGGGCCCTTCTATTTTCACTATGCCATCTCATATGAGGAGCTAAGCTGTAGAAAGCATAAAACCTCTTCAACCTTAGTATAAGAGGTAAATAATATATTGCCTTAATAGCAATTCGCTTCCCAGTAGAACCACACTTATATCTAGGATGCTGACAAAACTTACAAAACTCTAGGTTAGCATCTCCCATAAAGTATAACATGCATCCATTGTCACAACAATCAATTCTAACTGAGGAGAGACCTAACTTTTTCACCAATCTTTTTTGCCTTATAGAAAGAATCAGGAACCTCCAAGTCGGGGTGAACTAACTCTCTAATAAAGTCTATAATTGAGTCCATTCCTCCTTTCGCAATATTTCAGTTAGATCTAATACTTAATAATCTAACATCAACAGACAAACGAGAGTGCGAACACCCGTCAAAAAAAGGATGACTAGCAGCCTATAATTCGTCGTAGAAATTGCCCGCCTCGCTATTAGGAACATCTTCAAAATATTCCCTAAAGTCAACCCCGTGTTGCATCCCAAATGCATCGTGCACCATTTCTGTCATCCTAGTATCTTGACATTTATTATGCCCTACAAACCTACTACTTTCTCCAGCAACAAAGTTATTTTGCACAATATCACAATTAATACCACGCAATCTAAAAAAGTCCTCATGAAACCCCTTTCTAGGAAGATGTTCCTTTACATATTATTCACTTACAAGATTTATACCATCACATATAACATAAGGACAATGAATTATCCGAAAACATGTCCAAAAATCAAGTGTCTTAACATGTTCAACAAATCTTTTCACTCTCAACAAAATCCTCCCCAATACCCATTCTATTATCATGTTTTCGGTGATATATCCATTTATAATTATCTTCCATCTACACAATCAATCTGATTCAACTAATTAGATCAAGCAGTTTTAACAAATAAAGTCACCAACAACATCACCTTCTAAACACTAATTCACTATTAAAGTCACCAAACGTTAAGCATTTTCAACAAATAAAGTCAGCAACAACATCACCTTCTAAACACTAATTTTAAGCATTTTCAACAAATAAAGTCACCAACAACATCACCTCCTAAACACTAGTTCACTATTAAAGTCACCAAAACTTAAGCTTTTTCAACTAACAAAGGCACCAACGAAACTAATTCACTATTAAAGTCACCAAACGTTAAGCATTTTCAATAAATAAAGTAACCAACAACATCACCTTCTAAATAAAAGTTCACTTTTAAAGTCGCCAAAAGTTAAGCATTTTCAACAAATAAAGTCACCAACAACATCACCTTCTAAACACTAATTCACTATTAAAGTCACCAAAAGTTAAACATTTTCAACAAATAAAGTCACCAACAACATCACCTCCTAAACACTAGTTCACTAAGTAAGTCACCAAAACTTAAGTTTTTTCAACTAACAAAGGCACCAACGAAACTAATTCACTATTAAAGTCACCAAAAGTTAAGCATTTTCAAGAAATAAAGTCACCAACAACATCACCTTCAAAACCCTAATTCACTATTAAAGTCACCAAACGTTAAGCATTTTCAACAAATAAAGTCACCAACAACATCACCTCCTAAACACTAGTTCACTAAATAAGTCACCAAACTTAAGCTTTTTCAACTAACAAAGGCACCACCGAAACTAATTCACTATTAAAGTCACCAAAAGTTAAGCATTTTCAACAAATAAAGTCACCAACAACATCACCTTCTAAACACTAATTCACTATTAAAGTCACCAAACGTTAAACATTTTTAACAAATAAAGTCACCAACAACATCACCTTCTAAACACTAATTCACTAATAAAGTCATCAAAAGTTAAGCATTTTCAATAAATAAAGTCACCAAAAACATCACCTCTTAAACAAAAGTTCACTTTTAAAGTCACCGACTCTTAAGCATTTTCAACAAATAAAGTAAGCAACAACATCACCTTCCAAATAAAAATTCACTATTAAAGTCACCGGCACTTACGCATTTTCAACAAATAAAGTCACCAACAACATCACCTCCTAAACACTAGTTCACTATTAAAGTCACCAAAACTTAAGCTTTTTCAACAAATAAAGTCACCAACAACATTACCTCATAAACACTAGTTCACTATTAAAGTCACCAAAACTTAAGCTTTTTCAACTAACAAAGGCACCAACGAAACTAATTCACTATTAAAATCACCAAAAGTTAAGCATTTTCAACAAATAAAGTCACCAACAGCATCACCTTCTAAACACTAATTCACTATTAAAGTCACCAAAATTTAACCATTTTCAACAAATAAAGTCACCAACAACATCACATCCTAGACACTAGTTCACTAAATAAGTCACCAACAACATCACCTTCCAAAAAAAAGTTCACAATTAAAGTACGTCACTGGCACTTAAGCATTTTCAACAAATAAAGTCACCAACAACATCATTTCCTAAACACTAGTTCACTATTAAAGTCACCAAAACTTAAGCTTTTTCTACTAATAAAGGCACCAATGAAACTAATTCACTATTAAAGTCACCAAACGTTAAGCACTTTCAACAAATAAAGTCACCAACAACATCACCTTCTAAACACTAATTCACTATTAAAGTCACCAAAAGTTAAGCATTTTCAACAAATAAAGTCACCAACAACATCACCTCCTAAACAAAAGTTCACTTTTAAAGTCACCGGTGCTTAAGCATTTTCTACAAATAAAGTAACCAACAACATCACCTTCCAAACAAAAGTTCACTATTAAAGTCACCAGCACTTAGGCATTTTCAACAAATAAAGTCACCAACAACATCACCTTCTAAACACTAATTCACTATTAAAGTCACCGGCACTTAAATATTTTCAACAAATAAAGTAACCAACAACATCACCTCCTAAACAAAATTTCACTTTTAAAGTCACCGACACTTAAGCATTTTCAACAAATAAAGTAACCAGCAACATTACCTTCCAAACAAAAGTTCACTATTAAAGTCACCGACACTTAATCATTTTCAACAAATAAAGTCACCAACTAAACCATTTTCAAGCAACTAAGTATCAAACAAAAACAAATTCAAAATAAGAAAATACCCTTCAAAGTCCCTAGACTTAACCATTTTCGAGCAAGTAAGTGACCTAACAAACCACATTCAAAACAAAAAAAATCCCCTTCAAAGTCTCTACACTTAACCATTTTCAAGTTACTAAGTCGTCAAACAAGTCACATTTAAAACACAAAATTCCCTTCAACCTTCCTACTCTTAACCACTTTCAACCTACCGTGTCACCCTTAAAGTCCCTGCACTTAATCATTTTCAACCTACCAAGTCACCAAATCATTTTCAACCTACCATGTCCCTAAACATTCAAGATCAAGTTCACAATACAATTTTCAAGCAACAACAAAACTAACAAGATGTCAAGAACAATGCTAGTGAATCGCACAAGGTCACACATGGCTTCACTAGACTTCAATATAAACAATTAAAGAAAGATAACAATAGTGAATCGCACAAGGCCCCACACTGCTTCACTATGTCCATATACCTTTGATATTTTTCTTAATTTCTTGATATTTCAAAATGACAGCTTCAATCTGCTTATAGATTCTCTCACGGGAAATTGCAATATCGAAAATAATGAGCTTAGAAAATTAAAAGATACACAACTCCATTTTCAGCGAATCTTAAACTTGTAAAAAGCCAAGATCTCAAACTAATGTTGACACAACTTTCTCTTCATTTTCCCTCTCTTTAATCTTGCGTTTCAGTATATATTGTCATGACAGGACATAAAGAGTAATCCCTCCTTTCAATAATAATTATCCACTATTGACTTAACACACAAGTTAAGAAACATAAATAATAGTGACAAATACTCCTACAACATTATCCATTAAACATAATAATTAATGCCTTTAATAATGCATTAGTGTTAAATAGTAGTATATCATAGCAAAGTTAAATGATTAAAAAAACATAAATTATTCATTAAATTTTCAAACTGAACAAATATTGTTGAACATCTATTTTTAATATAGTGTATAAATATTTTTGGACGGAGAAATATATCTTTAAACGACAAATGAGAGTCATATTCCATGTTTCTCGTTATATCTCGATCCAGGAGAACATATTTTGAAAGTTTGTATGTTAATATTAATGGATTTAATGGAGTTTACCTCTAAACGGAGGTTGGTGGACGACTGCTTCAACGACTGGTGGTGCTGCCGGCGTTGGTGGAGATGCCTGCTGGCGGCGCTGGGTTCTGTCGTCGTTGATATCTAGGGAGATCGAAAAGAGAGGTTCGAGAGAGAAAGAGGATATCGAAGAGAGAGGAAGGGGAGATCCAGAGAGAGGAAGAGGAGGAGGGTACGACTGTTTTTTGAAAAGAATTAGGGTTTGACTTATTTTGTTTAAAAGTGTGATAAATTGTGGATTTAATCTAAGTCATTGATCGGACGAGATCAATGGCTATGATTAAAATTGAGAGAAGTCAAATGAAATTGAAATTGGGGATTTTAATTTGAGGTCAAATTGGGAATGAATTTACGCTAAAATTGAGATAGACATATATAAAATATAGCTAGAAAGTAAATGAATTGGAAAAATTGAATTGAATTAGGGTTGCTATTTTAGAAAATGTAATAAAAATATCGATATTAAAATATTTTACGTATATAAAAAATAATTTTTTAATAAATTTTATAATATTTATAATAATATCCAATTAATTTACGATAATGCATATATATATATATATGATATTTAGTTATTTTATCATCACATTAACACGAGTAGTATATTTCCTCAATCGTATGATAATATCAATGAATTTTACAAATTACGATAAAATTTTGGTTAATTGAATTTTAATTAAGAATTATACCTCATAATACAACGTGTGAATCAGATAAATTATCAATTTTAATTAGATATATAGATACCTCGTAATACAATGTGTTAATCAGATAAATTATCGATTACTTGTCTTACGTTATTACAACTTCAATAATATACGTGTATCTACATTCACACAAAATAGTATATCTATTTCCTCAATAGTATGATATCAATCATTATTCAAAATATTTTTGATATAAAGATTCAATTATCGAGCTTTCGATTACTACATATGTCACTATACGAGATATATGTATATATACCTCGTAATACTTGTCTTATATTATTACAACTTCAACAATATACGTGTCGCAATATTGTATTGACACAAAATAGTATATCTATTTCATCACTACACGAGCTATACGTATATATATATATATATATATATATATATATATATATATATATATATATATATATATATATATATAAATATATATTCAATTGGCTATCACCATTCAAATACATACTATATACATTACATACCCGATTTTACTAACCCATAACAATATACAACGTAACGTAATTCACAAATACTCAGTTGAATTATTGGTTGGTTTATCTTATATCATTAATATACGTTCACTATATATGTATACACTATATATATATATATATATATACACACACACACACACACATATGACATGTCTGTTTCAAGTGTTTCAATCGTAATTTTACTAAATATCATCCTAATTAATTATTATAAGTCATCTAAATATTACAAAAATATATATTTAATAATAAAATAAAATAGATATAAAATAATAAGTTAACTTTTGATGTTTTAAATTAACTTCACGTCTTATATGAGGCCCATTTTTTTAAAAAATAAAAAATTACACGTACTTTTTGTAGTAATTTTGTTATATCACTTCTTATTAGTTATTGTGAATAATTTAAGACATATGTTTGTTTCTTTGCTTCAATTGTAATTTTACTATATCACCTCTAATTAATTATTATAGTCTAAACATTGTTCCACTTAAATTGGAATATAAGAAAAAGTTTTATAAACCACAATAATTAAAAATTTAGATTATTTAAAATATGCAATTGACTATCAATGCCACAAAATTTTGGACAAGGAAAGTAACATATATTATTTGAAAATTACATAAAAAGTATTATAAATTATAATAGTTAACAACTTAAAATATCTAAAAGTAAAAATAATGTGTTATATATTTCAAAAAGTACGTAAAAAATATTATAAATCACAATAATTAACAACTTGAAAATTTTTAAAAGATATGAAATATTTGATTGACTCTCAAAATTATATTAATGGCATTTAAATTGGAATAGAAGAATAGTATAATAAATCACAATAATTAAAAACTTAAAATATTTTTAAAATATAATTGACTATCAATGCCACAAAAGTTTGGACAAGGAGAGTAAAATATATTATTTGAAAACAAAAAAAATATTATAAACTACAATAGGTAACAACCTAAAATATCTAAAAACGTATTAAAAGTATGATTGATTATCTAAATTCTATTTGGATCACATTGTTTGAGATAAAAAAATAACATATACTGAGCCCGTGGTAGCTTTTTTATTTTAAAAAATTAAAATAATTATTAAAATAATTTTAGTATTAGTTATTATTTATTTTTTAAATGAAAAAAATAAAAACATCGACCACAAGTGGTCGGTTTAAAAAAAATAATTAAAAAATATATAAAAAAACCGACCACCACAAGTAGTCGGTTTTTTATATATTTTTTAATTATCTTTTTTCAAAAAAACCGACCACTGGTCGGTTTTTTTAAAAAAATAATTAAAAAATAATCAAAAAAATGACCACTAGTGGTCAGTTTTTTATATATATTTTAATTATTATTTTTTTGAAAAAAATAATTAAAAAATAATCAAAAATCGACCACAAGTGGTTGGTATTTTAAATATTTTTAAATTTTTACTTTTCAAAAAAGTGGTCGGTTTGTTTATTTTTTTATTTTTTTTTATTTGCAAAATAAATAATAATTAATACTAAAAGTATTTTAATAATTATTTCAATTTTTTAAAATAAAAACTACCACTTGTGGTCGCTTTTAAAAAAAAATTCCGACCACTAGTGGTTGATTTTTTTCGACCACAATTTGTGGTCGGTTTTTGCCTTTGTTTTTAGTAGTGGTACTCTCTTTCAATATCACCATCTGACCATGGTTTCGAAACTTGACTTTTGATCCTGCTACGAGATTCCATCCCTATTCTAATTCGAACTCTACTCTCGACCCTAACCCTAATTCGGTACTAAAATCTCTACCCCTGCTTGTGATTGGCTCCCGACCTTCTTTTTTAACCTTACCGAGGAGTGTACCTATCTACTTTTTTGCTCTTTTGATGACTCGGATTGATAACCTCTAGGTTGGAGATAGAGAGTGCTACTTCACCCTATATCTAATTACTCGGTGCTCGACTCCGACCTCAACTACAAATTTTGACTTGAAATCTGATTCCAACCAAAAACTCGACCTTGGCACCTAACTCTGACACCAAGATCCAGCTACAAATTCTTGACCCTTAATCCCTCACCCTGAACCTGACCTTAACTCGAGATTCGAGATCCACAACGTAACCCAACCCGATCCTAGCTTGGGACCAGATCTTGACTCGAGATCTGACCTCAACTTTGACCTTGAGTCGAGACTCGACTCTCAACCCCGACCCTAACCTCAACCTCGACCTTGACTAAGGACTTGACTCTAGTCTAAACTCGAGACTTGATCCTGACCCAAAATTTTCTCCCACTCGACCTCGAGACTCAATTTTTTCTCTTAATCTTAACCCTAACCCAAGACCTGACTACGTGATCTCAACTTGAGATTCGACATGGGACTTGACCTTGACCCCTACTTGAGGTCAAGGTCTTCAATCTTGTTCTAGGATTAATGTCGAGGTTGTTTTTCGTGTTGGCGTCGGGTTTCGACGTGGTTAGGGTCGATTGTTCATTTGGTCCAAGTTAGGTTTTGACCATGATAGGGTTGAGGATCAAGTTTTTGACCATTGGGGTACGGTCGAAACACGGGTCTGGATCCATCATCCATGTTGAAAGGTGGGGGTACAGTGATATAAGTATTTGCCCCGATTATACTTTAATATTTTTGGATACATATATATTAATCTTTTACTAATCAAACACACACAAAAAAAAAAGTAAAAACAAAACATTTTCCATCATACCAAACACACCCTAAACGACCGGATGAAATCCTGATAAAAGATAACTTGAAAAAATGACTACTCAAAAATTCCAGGTGGACTTGATTTCTTTTCTTTTTTCCTGAAAACCATCCATTTATGTCTCAGTCCTCAAGACAGTTAATATATATAGCATTTCCAACATCCTTTTGCAAGAAAATGACTGGAAGCTTCTTTAAGAACGTTTTCACGCGGAAGCGCATTGAACCACGTTCTTATATTTCTTGGTTCTACTTTGGATCTTCTTCTCTTAATCTGAGCTAGTGTTTTCCACCTGTGTTCTCATCTCATAATTTCAAATCAGTGTTTGGACATATAATTCGGGATCATGGTTTGAAATCATGAGATAAAATCTCAAATCCTCAAAGAACCTGATTTGGGATTTCAAAATCATGATTTCAGCATTTTTTTTAACTATAAAATTTGATCCATAAGTTTATATTTTGTAAGCAAAGAGAATCTATCATTTTAAAGTGAAAAAAAAAAGGACTTGTACTTCGTGCGATGAGATTGTCTATATCATGTGAAAAATTATATTAAAAAATAACTAGTTACTATTATTGTTGACTTGTTGATCTTCATAAATTATATGTACTTGAAAGTTTGTGATCATAATTTCTTATTTATAAAAGGAAAATGGAGACATGCGATTTATCAATACAGTGGCCAAGTAATATAAAATTGAGGAGTATATATATAGTAAATGTTGCATTCCTTTTATATTTTGTATGTTTTCTTCTTCATGTTTTAAATTTTTCTTCATGATATCTCGTCGTTAGAAAGAGAGAGTAACTCACGTCTTGATTTAAAAGATCACTAACCGCAAAGACAGTAAGGTTCATCTATTTTCACGAATTCAGGTACACTGAATTAAGTATTTGACGATTTCAAATGATGGATCTTGAAAAAGATGAAACAACATATACAATATAATATAGTGTGAATCGTTATTAAATAATACTCTATGTAACAAAAAATGGATAGTCGGTGTATTAAAGTTTTTGTTATTTGTAGGGTCTGTAGAAAATCGAACCACAAAGATTTATTATACGTAAACTTATTCTGTATTTTTGTCGGAGGTTGTTTTTACGGCGTAACCCGTAACCTTCCGTCAAAAGCTACTGAAATAATATGTAAAAGCATCCCCCAAAAAAGTGTTAAAAGGTCATGGATATATTCCGCCAATATAAAATTAATAAATTAAAGAAAATTAAAACTCAAGATATTTGCAATACTAGGACAAACTAAACAATAGGATGAAAAGTTGCAACGTTGTCACACCAATGTTCACAACCCATTCAGCCATTTGAGCCACAATTGACATGATCACGATCATCTCTGAGCTCTCCTTTTGCTTTCTCTTTCCACATCAACCTTCTTCATCCTCCATGAGAATTCTCACTTCTCCTTTTCCAATCTTCCCTCCTCACTCTAAACCCACCATTTCCAGGACCAAATATCATCAATGCAGAGTTTCCATTAAGCCGCCACCATCCAACTTCGATTTCAAGAATGAGTTCTTCAGTGCCTCTCGGGATGCTATTGAAGAAGCGCAACCGGGATTGCTGGATTTGGCTGATAATGGAACTCTGTTTCTGATCAAGAAGAGTCAATTTGGACCTGTTCCACCATGGAGAAGTGACTTTGTGGAACCAGAGGCCATTTGGCTGATTGGAACGAACCATCTTTCTATGGAATCAGCTGTGGACGTTGAAAGGGTCATTTGTGCTGTTAAGCCGGAGAATGTGGTTGTGGAGCTTTGCAGAAGCAGGCAAGTAGCTATCTCTGAACAAAATTTAAAACTCCTAATTCCTACTCTCCGCTTTATCCTGATCAAAACAAATTTCAGCCCAACACTAACACTTTGTTTGGAAGGTTATCACGTGTGGTTTCATAATGTATTCATATTGTGTGTTGTTTCTGTGGTGCTATATCATTTTACTAAATGTAATGTTTGGAAAAATTGTAGGAGTATTACTTTTCGTCATTAAATAATATCACAAATCAACAATTTGAAGAATAAACCTTACAAAAAAAATAAGGTATAGATAGAACAACTATAAAAAAATACAAAAAGGTATAGGTAATGACACGTTCACACCAAATCGGACATTACACACAAAATGAGAATTTTTCTACATACCTAAGGATGATTTAACAATACCATATAATGTAGTTGTGGAGCTTTGCAGAAGGCAAGTAGCTTTATCCTGACCTTAGTGTTGCTTGACATCGACGTTTAGTTTGTTTATTTTTGTATAACAAATATGAACTGTTTCATCAACCATTATTTGTTAATCATCGAAACAATTGACACAATACATGAATAAACAGGAATTCAAACTTGGTACAGTCGGCAAGTAAGTACTCCAACTTTGATTATGCTCAACTAGACACTCAAATTGGTTTTCATTGTGTCAGTTGAACATTCCGACTTATAAAATGATCATATGACACCTTCAAAATTTATGTTCCGCGTTAGCTTCAATTCTAGGAAACACAACAGTGCAGTCATCAGTACTAAAAAAACAGAAAAACCGACCACATGTGAACGGTTTTCCTGCTTTTACGACCACAAAGATGACCAAAACGCGTGGTCGGAAAAAGTGTGGTAGCTTTTTTAAAACCGACCACATGTGGTCGGTAAAAGTGTGGTAGCTTTTTTAAAACCGACCACATGTGGTCAGTTTTTTTTTAAAATATATATATATTTAAAATTCAATATTATTTTTTTATAAAAAAAAATTTTTAAACAAAAGCGACCAATAAATTTGATAAAAATAAATTTCAAAAGCTTTTGTGAAAATTAATTAATTAATTTAAATACAAAATCGACCACTAGTGGTCGGTTTTTATTTAATAATTTATTTAATAAAATCAATTTTAATTAATTATAGTAAACTAACCACATGAGGTTGATATTCTGGCAATTATGGTAAAATTCACATTTTCAAGTCACTAAGTCACCTCCAAAGTTACCAAACTAAACTACATTCAATATAAAAATTCACATTTCAAGTACCTACACTTAATCACTTTAAAGTCACTAAGTCACCTCCCAAGTTACCAAGCTTAACAAAATTCAAAATGAAAAATTGACATTTCAAGTACCTACACTTAAACACTTTCAAGTCACTAAGTCAACTCCCAAGTTACCAAACTAAACTATATTCAAAATGAAAAATTCACATTTTCAACATCTTCAAGTCACTAAGTCACCTCCCAAGTTACCAAACTAAACGACATTCAATACAAAAATTCACATTTCAAGTATCTACACTTAATCACTTTCAAGTCACTAAGTCACCTCCCAAGTTACCAAGATTAACAAAGTTATTTCCCATAAATTAATAGACTGAATTAAGATAGTATCACAAATTAGGCTGAAACTGCTAAAAATAGATTAATAGAAAAGTTGTCTAAATTAAGAGAAAGGCAAGACAATCAATCAAGAAAATAAAAAGGTAGAAAATATTCAAAACCCTCAATCAACAAATTACTACAGCAAGCAAATCATATATCATTAAGTCAGAATCCGTCGAAAGGGGTTCATTTCCTTATAATTGATTAAGAGTATAAAATTATGTAATATGAAAATCAGTAAATAAGGCATGAGATTAGTTGGGGATTATCACAGATGAACAACCATAAGTTCAAATGCATGAAAAGAATGGTGTCACTAAGCAATAGACAAAAATCAAAATCGATCCATGTGCTAAACAGGAAACAAATGCAATGACCAATTAAGGGTCATCGAAGGCCAGTCAAACTATTTCAATGAACCTAATCAAAATAATCAAGAGTAGTCATGCAAAGCCAGAAATTTAACATCCCTATTAACCCTCACCAGAATGGAATTTGTTTACATGCATAACTAGGGATAACCAATTAGCATATCAAAGGCAATTCCTACAACAATTGAAGTAGAAAGAGTAAAGATAGAACTGACAGTTATTTTGGTCAATGTTGCTCCGAAAAAGTTGCTCCGGCCAGATCTGGAACGGAGACGGAATCTTAAACACAACGCAGCGGCGGTGGTCGCCGGCTGCATGTCTACTGTGTCGTGGCAGTGGCAGTGGCGATGGTGAGGTCCTGCTATCATTAATAGTGCTTCACCGGTCATCACCTCCGGTGAAGCAACAATGATGGGAGGCGACGCTGATCGGAGGTTCGGTGGTCGAGCGGAGGAGGAAGAGAGGAAGGTGAGTGAAGGGTGGCGGCTGCATGGCTGGAAAGTTGGAGCCGTGGGGAAAAGAAAGAGACCCACCGGCGGCGGCTCGTCGGTGGTGAGGCGAAGCAGTAGACAAGTGAGGCTTGGATGGCGGCAGCGACAGGAGTTCGTCGGTGGTCGCGGTAGACTGATGGAGTAGAGAGAGAAAATGTGGATGGGAGGCGACTGATTTTGTTCAAAAATGGTATTAGGGTTGAGGTTAGGTGTTTAAAAGGAAAGAAATGGGAATATTTAATCTCAGTCGTCGGATCAACTTTAATTTGATCAACGACTGAAATTAAAAATTACAAAATAGGGTCAAAATTAAAATGAATGGCTAGAATTGACATAACAATGTAGCCAGAAATTAAATGAGTTGAGGAAAATGAAATCAAATTAGGTTGCTATTTAATAAATAGAATAGTAATAATAACAACAATAATAGTAGTAGTAATAATAATAATAATAAATATGATGATGGTAATAATAATTAGTAATAGAAAATATATTTATAAAATTATGAGCATGAATATCTACGAAGATAATTTAATAAATACTAAAAATATTATATTTAAATTAATAAATTATATAAGAAATATGATAAAAAATAAATTGTATGTCTTAAAATCATTATGTGACACATCAATATTTATTTGATACCAAAATAATACGTAAAAATATTAATACTTTAAATTTAATAATTTTTGCAAAATGATAGTCTAAAAGGAGCATCGGGAGGTCAAAATTGGGTGTCAACAATATATATATATATATATACCTCGTAATACAACGTGTTAATCAGATAAATTATCGATTAATTGTCTTACGTTATTACTAATTCAATAATATACGCGTGTTTACATTAACACAATTAGTATATCTATTTCCTCAATAGTATTATATCAACGTATATTCAAAATATTTTGATATATAGATTCAATTATCTACCTTTTGATTACTGCATACTTCACTACACGGAATATACGTATATATACATATATTCAATTGGTTATCAACTTTCAAATACGCACTATATACATCATATACACGATTTTACTACCCCATAATAATATACAATGTATTTCACATATAGTCAGATGAATAATCAGTTAGTTTATCTTATGTCATTAATATTCCTTCACTACATAGTATGTATATATACTGTATTTATACCTATACATACACACATATACACACTATCGACTATATCAAGCTCTAAATACGTACTATATACATCACATACGTATACGAGTATATTATCCAATAATATAATGCGACGTATTTTATATACATACTTTGATGAGTTATCGATTAATTTGATTAGCTTATATTAATATAACTTCAACATACCGTATATTGTTACTTCTTTCGTTTCAAATCAAGGTATTCAATATGTTTGGATAGATTCTACTAGTTTTTGACTACATCGTTCATCGATCGATCACTACATTATATATATATACACACACACACATACACACATCACATCCACAAGTATATTACCTCATAATAGAACACATTCATTATATTCTAATGAATTATCGGTTATATATGTACGTTACATTATTATAATTGCAATAGTAGCATAATATCATTTCCTCAATTGTATGATATAGACATATTTATTATATAAAAATTATGTTTAACGTCATTTAACGTATATACAAAGGAAAATATTTATTTTATATATTGAAACATAAGTAAAATATAAAGATTATGATTAACGTAATTTATTTATTTTATTTGATATATTTCTTAGTATAATGTTTTTACAAAATCTAAGTTTGATTTATTTTTATTATTATATTGGTTATCGATTACGTGTAATCAGTGTAATTTCAAAAAATCATATATTTAATTTTACATATAATTATTTTTTAATAAAAACTAACCACAAATGGTCTCTTTATTAAAATATTTTATTTTTTACTACAAAGGCAATCACAAGTGGTCGGTATGCTAAATAATTTATTTTTTATTTTTTTTAATATCAAAACCGACCACTTGTGGTTGCTTTTATAAAATATTTTAAATTTAATTTTGAAAATAAAACCAACCACATGTGGTCGCTTTTTAAAAATATTTTTTATTATATTTTTTAAATAAAAGCGACCACAAGTGGTCGGTTACCTAAATAATTTTATTTTTTATTTTTTATTAAATTCTAAAACCGACCACTTATGGTCGCTTTTATAAAATATTTTAAATTTAATTTTGAAAATAAAACCGACACAAGTGGTCACTTTTTAAAAATAACTTTTAATTATAATTTTTAAGTAATATTGACCACAAGTGGTCGGTTTTCTAAGTATTTTTTTTATTCCAATACCGACAACTTGTGATCGCTTTTATAAAATATTTTAAATTTAATTTTGAAAATAAAACTGAGCACAAGTGGTCGCTTTTTAAAAATACTTTTAAATTATATTTTTTAAATAAAATCGACCACAAATGGTCAGTTTTCTAAATAATTTTGACCACTAATGATCGATTTTCTAAATATTTTTTTTATTCCAAAATCGACCACTTGTGGTCGCTTTTATGAAATATTTTAAATTAATTTTGAAAATAAAACGACCACATATGATCGCTTTTAAAAATAATTGTTAATTATATTTTTTTAAATTAAATTGACCACAAGTGGTCGATTTTTTAAAATTATTTTCAGGCGCAGTTTTTAAAAATCTAAAAGCGACCACAAGTGAACTTTTTTATTTTTTAATTATATTTTAAAATAAATAATAATTAATATAAAAATTATTGAAATGATTATTTTAAATTTTAAAATATAAAAGCGACCACATGTGGTCGTTTTTTTTATGATCACAAACTGTGATCGATTTTTTGTGCTCGAAAAAATTATTTTTTTTAGTCATGTAGAGTGTTTAGTTGGGAATTGAAACTAAGGGTGTGTTCGGTATGGAGGAAAATATTTTCTTGAAAACAAGTGCATTTTCTACTTATTTTCTCATGTACGGTTGGTGAGTGAAGAATTTTTTTTGAAAAAATATTTTTTAGTGTTCGGTTATTGAGTGCAAAACACTTCTCGAAAAATATTTTCTAATGTTCGATTAGCGAATAAAAAACATTTTTTGAAACATATCTTGTATTCGGTTAGTGAGTAAAAAATATCTTTTAGGAAAATAGTTTCTATGCACCTACACCCCACTCTTAGTTAATCCTAATACTTTCCTATATTGTAGTTCAGACTGTCTTATTGATAAGATGCATAAATACTTTCCTCTATTGTAGTAATGCAGAAAGAAGTGCAAAGATGAGATATGCCAACTAAATTTAGAGATCGACTAGTTGCCCTCCTACTCTGGAACCTAGTCCCAAACAGACGTATGCAACAAGAAACTCATCAATTCAGTACAAAAAATAAATAGATAAGAACACAACAATTTTTACGTGAAAACTTCTTGTACAAGGGAGAAAAATCACGAACTGCCTCCCGGATTTTCAAAGCTCCACTAATATTCAAGCAATCTTGAATACAAACTCCATGACATCAAGGATTAAAACTCTCAATCCTTCTTCTCGTAGTAATAACTCTATTGCAAAGAGAAAGGTGCAATAACTCTACTGTACCAAGACCCAGCCAACCCAAATCTAGCTTCAAAGTCACCTAACTCTAGATGACACCACTGACCACAAGAACTAGAAAAAAACACCTACTAATAATGGGCAATAACAGTAGGCAATGTTTACAACCACAAGACAAAGACTCAATTACAAATAGAACATGAAACACAACTTATGAGCGAGCAATTTCCTTGTTGCGAGTAAGGCTTTGATTCCAAGAACTTCAAGAGAGATTTTTGGTGTGAGAATGTGGAAGCTTTGTTTACTTGTTGTTGAAGATGAGTATATATATATATGAGACAAGAAAACCTGGGATTAATTTCATTGGCTGAGACAAAAAGTGCAATAGCTTTCTCACCAACTTTGTGTACTTTAGTCCAGCTGTACAGCTGACCGCGGACAGTGACATGAATGTAACCAACCAAGTCCCTAAGTGATTGCAGATTCATCATCACAGGATCTTCAGGGACTAGGTTCCAAAGGATAATTTGTTAATCATTAAAACTAAGTACGTAACAATTTCCCCCTTTTTATGATGAAAAATCCATACGTAGCTTCAAGCATACACAACCTGTTCTCCTTGTCACTGATATCATCCCTGCACATTCTCCCGACCACTAATACCATCCCCTCATATTCCCCTTGCCTGTTAGCGCCTCATAACCTGTTCCATCTACTATAACATACTATACTCTCATCTTCCCCCTTTTGGCATCATTAAAGTGATAAAACAATTAACCAAATAAAGATAAGCACATATGTTAACGCATGACCATCGAGGCTACACTGACATAAGCAAAAATAATTAGAAAATGTAATAGTGATGATCGCACAAAGTAGATTCATTCATTGATCATATGATATTGTATCATAGAATATTAAAAAATAGTAGCATACAGACCAAAAAAATTAGTGCCAGCACAACAGTATAACTTAAGAAGACTAGACTTGACGAGGTTAGGAGAGGAACACAGATTAAGGACTAGATTGGGGAGACACTTAAGAGAAAGGACCAGAAGGAGTATGGGACAATTGGTGGAGATGTAATATCCCGTACTTCTACCTAACTTAAATTCATCCTAAAAATGTTAAAGACTTGCTTTAAAAGATGAATCCACTTTTATACATATGGATTTTTCAAGATTTTGACTTTTTGTTGTGTGGAACATTGAATAGGCTTTCCATCGATACCAAATTCTTCCAAATTCAACACCTGAACGAAGAGTTAGAGCCATTTTAGTAAGATAGTGTGCCACCAGAGCCATCAACGTATTGCGGAGCATGCCAAAATTGGAATTCATCAAAATCCAGTGGGCCTCCGCGATTATGGCGCATCGCGTCAAGGCTCAAATCCAAAGTTGTCAATTTCCAGTGTCTTATCGTGATACCACTACATCGCGGTAAGATTCCAGGTCCCATCTAGTATGAAACACAATTTCACCGCGCCGCGCTGTCAGCCTAGTTCCCAGTTGGCAATTTCCAGTGGCACAACGCGATAGCATCGCGTCGCACCAAGTGCCCAAATCAGGTTTTCATTGACCACCACAACAACAACAACAACAAACCCAGTGTATTCCCACCTGGTGGGGTCTGGGGGGGTAAGATGTACGCAGTCCATACCTCTACCTCTAAAGAAGTAGAAAGGTTGTTTCCGATAGACCCCCGGCTCAAGACACAAAACACCAGATACCACACAAATACAAAGTAAAGCACCGAACAAGGTTACAAGAGTACATAACATAACATCCATAACATAAATACGGCAGCCATAAGTAAAAGAAAAATAAAACAGAAAGAAAACAGAGGAAAGCACCCATATTCGTACCCCCAACAAGTAATTCCCTACACTAGCGACCCAAACTGGCCCTAGTCCTCTGCCCTAATTCGCATTCTCCAAACCTTCCTATCTAGGGTCATGTCCTCGGTGAGCTGTAACTGCTCCATGTCCCGGCTAATGACCTCACCCCAGTACTTCTTCGGCCAACCCCTACCCCGCCTAAAACCATCCAATGCTAGCCTCTCACACCTACGAACCGGGGCATCCATGTCCCTCCTCTTCACGTGTCCGAACCAGCTCAATCGGACTTCCCGCATCTTGCACTCCACTGGAGTCACACCAACCTTCTCCCTGATAATTTCATTCCGAACTCTATCCCCCCTAGTCAGCTCGCACATCCATTGCAACATCCGCATCTCTGCCACCTTTATTTTTTGGATGTGGGAATTCTTAACTGGCCAACATTCCGCTCCATACAACATGGCCGGATGGACTACCACCCTGTAGAATTTTCCTTTAAGCTTGGGCGGCACCTTCTTATCACATAACACCCCCGACGCGAGCTTCCACTTCATCCATCCCACCCCAATACGGTGCAAGACATCCTCGCCAATCTCCTCATTACCCTGGATCACGGACCTGAGATACTTGAAACTATCCCTCTTACATACCACCTGTGATTCCAGCTTCACTACCACCTCATCCTCCAGCCTTACGTCATTAAACTTGCATTCCAAATACTCTGTCTTGCTTCTGCTCAACCTGAACCCTTTAGACTCAAGGGTTTGTCTCCACACCTCTAATTTATCATTCACACCCCCTCGAGTCTCGTAAATCAGAACTATATCGTCCGCAAAAAGCATACACCACGGCACCTCCCCTTGAATACGCCGCGTCAACATATCCATCACCAAAGCAAACAAAAAGGGACTAAGAGTAGATCCCTGATGCAATCCTGTCAAGACAATAAAATGCTCTGATATATACCTGCGGGACTCCACTCACCTCCAAGAACCTCCAAAGCACCTCTCTGGCGACTTTGTCGTATGCCTTCTCCAGGTCGGTAAACACCATGTGCAGGTCCTTCTTCCTTTCCCTATACTGTTCCACCAGCCTCCGTACCAGGTGAATTGCCTCCGTCGTCGAACGACCAGGCATAAACCCAAATTGGTTTTCCGAAATAGACAATATCCGTCTCAGCCTCGCCTCGACCACTCTCTCCCAAATCTTCATAGAGTGACTCAATAACTTAATCACCCTATAGTTATTGCAACTCTGGATGTCCCCCTTATTCTTATAGAGAGGGATCATGGTACTCCACATCCAAGACTCGGGCATCTTTGCCGTTTTGAAGATTTCGTTGAACAATCCAGTCAACCACCTTACACCAGCCTCTCCAACGAATTTCCAAAACTCCACCGGTATCTCATCTAGCCCCGTCTCCCTACCCCTTCGCATCCTGCGAACAACCTCTCTAACCTCTTCTACCCTAAAACGTCTACAATAACTAAAATCCTGACACTCCTCTGAGTGCTCCAGTTCCCCTAACTCAATAGCTCTATCCCCTTTGTCATTCAAGAGCCTATGGAAGTACGACTGCCATCTATCCTTAATGTGGCCGTCCTCCACCAACACTCTACCATCCTCCCCCTTAATGCACCTCACCTGGTCGAGGTCACGCCCCTTCCTCTCCCTAGCCTTAGCGAGTCTAAACAATTTTTTCTCCCCTCCTTTCCCCTGTAACCCTGCATACAAGCTCTCACAAGCGGCCGTCTTAGCTGCCGTGACAGCTGACTTAGCCTCCTTCCTAGCTAGCTTGTACTCCTTCCTGTTTACCCGCTTCTCTTCTTCGTCCTTACTTTCAACCAACTTAGCATACGCCCCTTTCTTGGTCCCACTTTTTTCTCCACCTCTTCATTCTACCACCAATCCCCCCGATGGTGCCCGGCTCGGTCCCTAGAAACACCCAACACCTCAGATGCATTCTCCCTGATGCACCTGGCCGCCCTATCCCACATACTATCCACGTCCCCCCTACACTCCCACACCCCCATTCCCGCCAACTTCTCCCCTATCTCCCATGCCTTCACTTGCGTCAAGCCGCCCCACTTAATTCTAGGTCTACCCTCTGTACATCTCCTCTTTCTATTCTTCTTTATACCCAAATCCATAACCAAGAGCCTATGCTGGGTCGAAAGATTCTCACTTGGGATAACCTTACAGTCCTTACACAACACCCTATCCCCTTTCCAAAGCAACAGAAAGTCAATCTGGGTCCTGGCTAACGCGCTTCGAAAGGTGATCAAGTGATCATCCTTCTTCGGAAAGCCCGAGTTCACCACCACCAGCCCAAAGGACCTCGTAAACTCCAATAGAGTAGTCCCCTCTTCATTTCTGTCCCCAAAACCAAAACCACCATGCACATCACCAAAGCCTTCCGGTAACGCCACGATGTGCCCGTTGAAATCTCCTACTACAACAATCTTCTCCGAGCTAGGCACGCCTCTCACCACCTCCTCCAAATCCTCCCAAAACCGTATCTTCTCCTCCCCCTCCGAGCCCACAGGGGACACATAGGCACTACACACGTTCAGGGTAAACCCCCGGATGACCAACTTAATGGTCATCAACCTATCGTTGATCCTCTTCACCTCTACGACCTGACCTCTAAGCTCTTCATCTACTAAGATGCCAACTCCATTACTGCGCCTCTCGCTCCCAGAGTACCACAGCTTGTAACCATCCACATCCCTAGCCTTAGAACCTACCCACTTGGTCTCTTGGACACACGCAATATTGATCCTCCTCTTCCTAAGGATCTTCACCAGTTCTATGGACTTACCTTGAAGGGTCCCTATATTCCAAGACCCAACCCTTAGCCTACCATCACTATCCACACGCCCTCCTGAACCACCCACGCGCCCAAACCTTGGCCTCCCACCCACTCCTGCCCTTTCCTCATCCCCCGTCCCCACAACAACCCCACGCCCCAACCCTCTCGAACATGACCCTACCCTACCATTACTGCCCACAACCACTACTACGAGGAAATATAAGAAAATATAAAAATATATAAGAAAATATAAACATATAAACGATGGTAGAAACAGAGCAACAACAAGAAATACAAAGTTCACACAAATCCCACGCAAATCAAGGTATAGGGGATAATACTAGCATAATATAAAGAATGAAATATAAAGAATGAAATGAAATATAAAGAATGAAATAGAATGAAATGACAAAGGTTAGAAGTCACCTGGCGTCGACTGCTGGATCTGCGTGAGGGGGTCTCGCCGGAGCTGGAGACTGAAAGGGAGGGCTGTTGAAATCTCGCCGAAGCCGGCGGGTGGGGGATTCGCCGGAGCTAGAACTGACGGAAAGGGGGGCTGGGGCCGGTTGGTGGGTGCGCCGGAGGTAGCGCCGAAGTTCGGCGACGGAGACAGCGACGGCGACGGGGGGTCTGACGGAGGTCTGCCGGAGATCTGCGGTGGCTCCGAAGTTTGGCGATGGTGACGGCGACGGCGATGGGGTGGTCTGCCGGAGGTCGGCGGTGCCAAAGGTCGGCGACGACGACGGGGTCGGCGCCGGACTGGGGACGGCAACGGCAACGGCACCGGGACTGTGGGCCGGGGAGGAGAGAGAGGGGGGAGAGGGGAGAGAGCCGTTGGAAGCTAAGAGAGAGAATATTTTTGAGAGAGAGAATATTTTTCGCATAATCCGATAGATTGATAGATTGACATAATCCGATAGATAGATTGACGAAAAATAAAAACCTTTTAAGATCAATTAGGTCTTTTTCCATGACCAGATCAGCTATTAACCACGAAATTATGACCTAAAAACCCTATTACATCACTTTTCCTCACTTTCTCTGAAGAACAAAATCCTTCTCTCTCAAGAGGCAAAAACCCTAGCTCAAGAAATCAAGGACAATTCCAAGAATCTTTCCAAGAACTTCAAGAATTTAGATTTCCAGGTATGCATAGTGTTCATTCATGGATTTCTTTCATCCATGAAGCCCAAGAATCAAGTTTTAAATCATGTATTATGAATATTATGTTGTGGGTTGATTATGTTTATGTGATTGTTGTCATATGGTTCTCAAGTTGGAATCTCAATGTATTTTTTTGGAATTACATTAGTATATGAATTTAAATCTATGAATTGAGTAGTTTATGAGGTGTTAATTGATGATTATACTTATGCCCTAAGTGGTGCATGTAAGGTGTTTGATAAAATGCATAGAAAACTAGAAATCATGTAATATAGTTCAATTGTGACTTAAGTGATGGATCATGTTTTACCCTTATGTTCAAATTACTCCCATGCTATTGATGTGCAATGTATATGTTTGTTGAAATACTCATGATGCTAGAATATGGAATTATGACATTGATTATATGCATTCCTTCTATGTACAAAATTATGATAATCATATACTTCATGAAATCCCCAACTTATTGTATTATGAATTGTTGATATTGGTCATATATTATAGAAGTGTCAAGTCTTGTTAGTTTCATATTATCAAGTCCTAGGGGTACTTGTACTCGACAATTTAGCTGTGTGCCTAGAGCCAGTATTAGTTTTCACGATACTATCACTCAAGCCATGATCATTAGAATTCAGTCAGTCATGTGCCTCTGGAAAACTTAGTAACATTCTATTAGTTAACAGAATTCAGTAGTATTTCGTCGGTCAACGAAAATCTAGTGAACTTAGTTCAATCTAGTTAATCAGTAACAGATCAGTCCAACCTAGTATGAACTAGGAAATCAGTTCTGTGTCTATTCAGTTGGGAGTACGATTCAGCACCGAGTGAACTCAGGGATGAGGACACACACTGTCAGCCAGTAGAAGGTATGATCCTTAGTAGAAATCCCTGTGATTCAGAACTATATAGCCAATGTAGGTTGAGATGCACCCCTATGAGTCTAAGGACTATACATCTCTTTTGAGTTTTCCTTACAGGAGGGGTTGATGAAAGAGCTCCCTGTCAGAGAGGGTTTACTCATAACTTGTCTTTACCCATGGCACGGTACTGAAAACCTTCCAGCTGGGGTTATAGATTGGCCCCACCAGTTCAAATTCGAGGCATATCGATTAGATGATTACCTCCCGCAGTCTCAGTTTAAAATTTAGTCTCAGTAATAGAACTCAGTTCAGTTCTATAGATTTCAAGACTGTCAGACACAGTCACTCAGCTCAGTACGAAACTCAGCTAGTTTCATCAGATTTATGGAATGTCAGATACAGTTATTCAAATCTGTATAACACTTAGATCAGTTATTTATAATCAGGACTATCACTAACTGTTTTCAATTATCAGTTACTAGTGAACTCAGATATCAGAAAATCCACGTTATCAGAATTCATGAGTCAGTGTTATCACAATCTCAGTCACAATCATGTATTCATGTATGTATTCTCACGTTCATGTTATTCAGTCAGTTAGTATTGTTCATGCATATGGACTATTGCATTCAGCCACCTCACTTGCATACCAGTACATTCAACGTACTGATGCATTTGCGCTATAGTGTTTTATACCATAGGTTTAGAAGAACGAGCTCTCGAGCATTCTTAGTAGATCAGACGTTCAGCAGCCAGACTAGCAGTGAGTCCTCATCATTCGAGGATAGCATGATTAATTATTACTTTACTATTTTAGTAGTTAGGAGTTAGTTTGGGTATTGTTATACCCTATTACAAATATTATTTTATATTCAGTATTAGTTCAGTTTTGAACCTTATGGCCTTACAACTTATATTCCACATATGAACAGTGTATTATTCAGTGCTCAGTTATAGATATCAGTCATGGGTTAGTTTGTGGTTCTTCGGGGTCATGAGCACCTTATAGCATTTCGGGTACCAGATTTGAGGCGTTACAGGAGAAGTATGGTCATCCTCTAATTTTCGACAGTATGATTCTTTAGAAGTTTTTGAGTCAAATCCTAAACTTTTGCCTCTAGTTTCGTTACTTTATCATGCAATTTCTTATTTCCAGCATATAAAGTTGCCATTGATCCTGCTCTCTCAGAGCTCCCTATCACTTCACCTGCCAGAGATTTTTGCATCCTTACTCGCCACCATACTTGCCATGGCATCTAATTGTTTTCTCAACCCTATTTGTACGTCAGTCTTATCAACGATAATGGATTTCAACTTTCTACCACCTCTCCTAGATATGCACTTATTATTTTCTAAGGTCATCATATTGAACACTTGGTTTACTGATCTGGTCTTTCCTAGGCCACACTCAATATTAAAGTACGAAAGGATCCTTTTCATAAAAACCCATAGGATAGCCCATGTTTTCCATTGTTTGTTGTCATCACTGTGTTCATGTGCTCAATCACAATAGCTGGAAAATTCACCTTCTGATATTTGGACAAGGCCTCCATGAAAAATAGGTCGGGACTTGTCACTGTTGTCCTCTTTTCAGTGTGATGAAGGAGCACCTTGTTTACTAACTCAAACTTAAGTTGGCACTCTCTCTTTAGGGCCTTCTTGGTGACATTCTTGATGTTCGTGTTGTCTAGCTTTCCACAAAGGGTCAAAAACGTTTTTGAGCATTTTTCATTCCTTAAGGGATTCTGAGGCCTTAGCATACTTTGAACTGGGACTTGGCCCCTTAGTGCCAAACTTCTCATTTCTTATTCTCTTACCTGTGCTGGTGGACACAAGTTTGTTAATCAGTACGCCTTTGGATTTCCCTCTTTTGGGAGAAACAGTAGCCTTTTCTTTTGCCTTAGCTCTAGTGGCAGACACACTCCTTTCAATATCAAAATCAACATCCTCAGAAAAATCATCATCTTTAGGCATACTTCCAAAAAGACTTTCAAAGTCACTTTTATTACTGTTATCACTATCACTCTCAGTCTCCTCATTAGACTCCACAACTGTCATAACATTTTCCACTAAGGTTCAAAGACAACCACTCCCTTATTTTTCAATGTCATCTTTTTCTTAGTACTACTTTTATTTTCTTCTAGTGCCTCTTTCATCATGTTCCTTGAACTTAACCTTGTCTCTAAAGGTTTTCACAGGGTCAGATAGAACTTTGGCGAAGGAAGAAAATCCCTTCTTAGACAGTTTTAATGATAATGGTTGGTTGTCCACATAATCCAGTCTTCTTTTTTCATTTGCATTTCCACCAGTCAGATCAGGGACATGGGGAAACATCAAGTTATCATTCTCAGTACTTCCAGAAGGATTATTTTGCCTTTTATGGATAATGTAGCAAGTGTAGTATCCCACTTTGGTGAACCTAGAGTAGTAGAGTCTCTAGAAGACTTTCCACTAAGGGTAGTAAGACCTTGAATCCTTATTTCCACACTAATGGTAAGAATATTCGAAGAAGTACCCTTTGAAGGTTACAAATAATTATCAAATATGTTTCCATCAATAGAGGCACTCCCATACTTACTTGGTGACTCAACCTTATCATCGAATAGAGTTTTGGTAGGAGAGTCTAAGATTGACTCAGAGGGAATAGGTGGATCTAGGATTGGAGGAATTTTTTCAGTAACTTTGTCTTTATAAGGGTCGATTTTAGGGTCTGGGATAAAAGATGTCTTAGTTTTCTCAGAAGAAGTCTCAACAGATGAATTATTTTTCGTTTGAGCACCAGATTCTCTAGAAATTTTGGGAAGGGATAGTGGAGAATATTTTATAATGGCAGAGCCATTTTGAGTGGTGGAATCAGATTAAAAGAATAGAGGATAAACAACTTCTAAGGGTATTAAGTCATCTCAAGGGGGAGAACATGAAAGAGAGTTTAACATTTTTGTTAATTTGAGTGACAAACACTTTGAAAATGAATAATTAAGAAAGTATTTTGAGAACTGGTAGTCTATGAACATAAGGTTTTAAAAATAGAAAGATAATGGATCAGATTTGGCTTAAATAGAGGAAATGAAATGATTCATATTTGATGAAAGGGGTGTGATATGTTTGGTTAGATGAACACATCCTTTGAACTTAAAGAAGATGCTACAGCTTTTGAGAATAGGCAGGGGAGTGACGTGGCACACCTGCCACTAAATTTAAAAAGCTACTTCTTGAGAATATAGAGTGATACTAACCTAATGAGGGACTTAGACCCTACATGATTTCCTAAACATAATGAGCTTTAAACTATCTCACCTTTCTCATTATCTTCTTCATCTTGCCATGGGTGTATATCTACAGAAAATATAGGACTGAATTAAACATGTGTCATATTATCTTACATGTATATCTGCTCATTGAATCATAACCAATTTGAAGGATTAAGAGGAATAGTATCACTTAACTTGGTCTTATTTACCCTAACTTTGTCCTGTTTCTTTCAAATTGTTCTCTACCAAGTGCCTAAAGGACCTGTAACATATTCAACATTATCAGTTGAAAGAGCCACTGAGTTTTGTTTCTTAGTACCCCAAGATATTAAGGATGATACGAGAAAATAAGCCATTCCTGAGGTAATGTTCCTATAAACTAGGTACCCAGCATAATCAACATCAACATACCCAATTAAGTCAAAACTATCTCCAGCAAGATAGAATAGGTCTAGGCTAGGGTTCCTTTGAGATATCTTAGAATCCTTTTGGCAACTTTCAGATGAGATTTCTTTAGATTTGCTTGGAATCTAGCACGCATCCTAACACTAAACACAATTTCAGGTCTTCTAGTTGTCAGATAGAGCAATGAACCAATGATTTCTATGTACATAGTTTCATTGACAGAGAGACCAGGTCCATCTAAGTCCAGTTTTAAGAAAGTTCCAGTAGGAGCATTAACAGGCTTTGTATCCTTCATGTGAAACCTTTTGAGTAGCTTATGAATATATTTTTGTTGACATATAGTAGTCCTAGTTGCACTTTGCATAATTTGCAGCCCAAGGAATAAATTGAGTTCTCCTATTATGCTTATCTCAAATTCACTACTTATTAACTTAGCAAACTCATCATACAGGAAACTAGTTGTAGCTCTAAATATGATGTCATCAACATAAACTTGAACAATGAATAAGTTTCTTCCTTTAGCCTTCAGGAATAATGTGTTGTCAATTTTTCCCTTTTGAAGCCATTTTCAAGCAAAAACTTTGAAAGACTCTCATACCAAGCTTTGGGGTCCTACTTCAATACATCCAAAGCTTTGTCCAATTTGAATGCATGGTTGGAAAATTAATATCTTCAAAGCCCAGAGGCTTCTTCACGTACACCCTTTTCTTAAGAACACCATTCAGAAAGACACTCTTCATATCCATCTAAAATAGTTTGAACTTCATGTATGAGGAAAAAGTAATTGAAATTCGAATAGCTTCCATTCTAGCCTCTGGAGAAAATATTTTATCGTAGTCTATGCCTTCTTCCTGGTTGTAGCCTTGCACCACTAACCTAGCATTGTTCCTGATTTTATTATTGTGCTCATCAACCTTGTTTCTATTAATCCACCTGATCCTTATAACGATTCTATCTAAAGAACGTGGGACCAGGTGCAAAACTTTGTTTTATTCAAATTGATGTAGCACTTTTTGCATTATATTAAATCCAATCGACATTCATCAATACTCCCTTTACATTCTTGGGTTCAATTTGAGATAAGAATGCAAATAAAACACATAGATCCCTTAAAAAGAGATAGTAGATTATCAAGAAGACATGAGGACCGATACTTTTAACTCGACCTCTAAGTGGGTTGACTTACATCGGGACCAGGTGTTATCCTTAATAGATCGATGATTCCCTTCACTGGATTGAGGATCAGATTCTTCAAGTAAGTATTGTGATGGATTAGGGTCCTAATGGTCTGCTGAATCTTCATTTTCAGGGCTTGAACCTGGTCCCTGGGAGTCTTCTTCATCATTAGTATCACTGGAATTTTTTAGAGCATTAAGAGGATCTTCGAATCTATATCATTTGGACAATTTCCTGCACTTGTACTTCCAACTTCATCAAACACAACAAATGATTTCCTCCACATACTGTGTTCTTTTATTGCAAATCCTATAATTTTTAATGGTAAATGAGTACCCAATAAATACTCCTTCATCACTCTTTGGATTAAACTTTCCATGGCCATTCTTCCCATTTTTCATCACTAAGCATTTGCAACTAAAGGTCTTGAAATAACTTCTCCTGAGCTTTATTTTAGTCATGAGTTTATATGGGGTCTTGTTCAGAGTGGACCTGATATGACACTTATTGATGACATGACATAGTGTATTAACTACTTCAACTTAAAAGCTGTGAGCTATTCTTGAATCTATCAATATGGTCCTGCCAATGTACTCTAGTGTCCTATTAATCCTCTCTAAAATACCATTTCCTTGTGGTGTCCTAGGGGCTAAAAAGTTGTGAATGACATTCAGATTATTGTAGAAATAACTGAACCTTATATTTTCAAACTCTGTTTCTTGGTCTGATTTAATTCCAGTTATATTTTCATTATACTTCACCTGCACTTGTCTACCAAAGGCTTCAAATACAAGAAATGTTTCTTCTTTGGATCTTAGGAAGAAGGTCTAAGTAAACCTGAAGTAGTCATCAATAATAACCAGGATGTACTTCTTTTCTCCTTTGTGTGCAACCTTTACAGGTCTACAAATATCTATATGAAAATGTTGTTGAGGCCTGGATCTGCTAACTTCTTTCTTTGGCTTGAATAGGGATTTGGTTTGCTTTCTTTTTACACAGGCATCACACACCTTAGAGCTGGAAAACTTCAACTTAGGAAAGCCTTAAACCAGGTCCTTGCTGATCAACTTGTTTAGCAGGGAACAACTTATATGACTTAATCTTTTATGCCACAATCCAGCAAAATCTTCTTCACACTCAGGCATGTCATGTTCCTGGGATTGTATGACCCTAGATCAGCAGAATATATATTTTTGTTCCACCATTCAGTCAACATTATTTCACCATATGTAAGACTTGTGACAATGCACTTATCTGACCTGAACTTTACTTCATTACCTTTATCACAAATTCGAGCAAAACTCAGCAAACTAAATTTCAGTTCATCCATAAAGTGAACACCATCAATGGCTTGACTTAAAATGTTCTCAACCTTTCTAATTCTAATAATGTACCCTTTGTTTTCATCACCAAAGGTGACACTGCCTCCTTCATAGGCCTTAAGCGAGAGAAAGTCTTTAATTCTTTCATTCATGTTCTTTGAACAACCACTATCCATGATCCAATAGTGGCTATTTCTCTTGGTTTGCCCTGTATTAACAATCAATGGTTAGTATTGGGAACCTATTTCAGTATGATTTCCTAGAATGATGATAAAGAAAAAAATCATATTTTTCTTTGTCCAACCAGGTAAACTGCCATTATATTCTCATGATGCAGAGAATTTTTTCATACTCCTTACCGCTTCTATTCTTGAGGAGCATGAGTATCTTGTCTGGAAAATTTTTCCGCAGTTAGTACACAAGATATTGTCCTTGACAGAGACATATTTGTTATATGGATTGTAGGCTGGATATACCCTATGGAACCCCAAGACTTTTCTGCTATTTGATCCATGACTGGTGAGGCATGTCAGAACTTGAGATGAGGTAGTCCATTTGTGAGCCTTTTCAAGCTTATCTTTGACCCCAACCAGGTCTGTCTCAAGTTCTGCACTCCTCTCAAGTGTGGAAGTCAGATCTGTATTTGCCTTTGCCAATTTTTCTCTAACTCAGCTTGAATTTTTTTCCCTTCACTCTTCTTTTTTTATTTAAACTTACACATTTCACTAAGTTTACCATTTAAAAGATCATTTTCAAGAGAGAGCGACTTGTAATTTCATGAAGTTTTGACACTTGCACAGGTAATTCAACTTTTTTTTTCACATTTATCAAGATTTTTGTTTAGAGACTCCTTATTTATAGTGATTTTACCAACAATATCTATGTAAGATCCCATAAAATTTTGATAAGGGATGTAAAAAGGTATTTTGGGAAAGTTTCAGAATTTTTGGTAGGGGTTCGGGGTCATTTAGGGACTCTGAGGCAGTGAGGGACTATGATGGTGGCTTTCCATGCCACTTAGCCTCCTCGATAAGAGTCTGGCATGCTGGCGACTCTCTATGATAGCAGAGTACTGTGCTGCTATGCAAATTCCGCTCAGTTGTTTTTTGAACTTAGGGTGGGGGATTTTTGATCTTTTTAACTTTTAAAACATCATAAACATCTACCAACTCAAGAAAACTCCCAAATTCATTTAGTTTTACATTTTTTTCTATTCTCTAACTCCCAAGTCAAGAAATATAAGGGGTTTTACAAGGATTCCATTATCCGTGCTTTAAACTTTGATTTCTCTCAGCATTCATCTATATTTCAGGCATGCTTCTCATTCCGTAACTTGTATTTTACATTGTGACATCAATTTATTCAATACTTATGTGTTTTAAATGATGGGTTTGAACTTGGTTTGAGGATTTTTTTCTTAACACTTGAATTACTTTTTCCTTATTTTTAATGGGTTATTTATACTTAAATTAATGGCTTTTGGTACTGAATTGATGCATTGTTATAATGGTTAAAATAGTTGACATGAGTTTCACCAAATTGATGAATTTTTGGCATGGTAATAAAATTAACCTCAACTTACATTGAAATTTTGTTTTTTTTAAATATGGATTTTAACATAATTTATCTTATCTTTTGAAACATCCTATTACACTAAAGGATAAATGGATAAAAAGGATTTGGATGCCCTTGGTGGCTACGTCTTAGATTTTAAACTGGTAATTGGAGTCAATTTGGTTAATTGGATTGGTTTGGCATAAATGAAATAGCTTACAAGCATATTGGTATGACGATACCATGTTGGAAAATGCCTTAATGAAAGACTCATTGGTTAATGGCTGGTTTATGTGCAAATTATTTTCATTTGAACTTAAAGGAAATTGTGTAGTTCACCGAGAAGGTGTAGTCCCGAGGGACAAAAACGGCAAACCATATTTGCCGATGTAGGGGTCTATGACCATTGTGTCAAATTTGCACAGTATATTTTGGGAGATTGATTAACTATTGGTGGCTTTATCCTATTCTTTGGTACATGCAACTAACATGGACTAGGGAACTTCCGGTAGGGGGAGCAAAACCCATACAACTCGTGGGTGCCTTAGGTTGATACTAGCTAAACAGTTCAGGCCTATATCTTTAAACGATCATGTTTCATGATAATTTAAAAGGCCAACTATTTCACCAATTTACATTATATTTCTAATACTTTTTGATTCATTTGTCATAGTTGGGAGAATGTTCCATCATCATTGGTATTCTTGGATTAGAGGCTTTTGTGGACAATATTGGGATGTTGTGGTTGTTTTATTTTAACTCTTAGATTTTTATTTGACTTATGTATCTCTCTTATTATTTTAGTTGGCTTTCACTGGATACTTTGTTGGGATCTTGAGGTAAGGCTAGAGGGTTATCTCCGTCCCTTGGTGGGCTTAGTACTTGTCACGACCAGTCTTATGTTTGGGTCGTGACAAGATTAATATCAAAGAACGATTCAGGTCACTGGGCATCCACAAAGTCATGTCGAGTAGAGTCCCTTTAATGAGTGTGTAATGCGCCACACTTATAAGGAGGAAGGTACAAGCCATTTAGAAATTTTTCTCTTTCCAGTATTCTATTTCATGCTAAAGAGTATAGTTATCATGAAATTTCTCTAAATCCTGGCTTACCCGTATTTCAAATTATTCCTCCCTAAAGATCTGATGGGAGTATGAAATCAGCTGGAACCTCTGTCCCACTTGGGGAAAATGCACAGGAAATTTTCTCTACTCATGGAATTTAGACTCGGTTTAGGGCCCCCACTCCAAGCTACACCACTGCACTTGGGGTTTGTTCAGTCCCCACTATCCTCCTTAGACCTTTCGGGTTGGTGCTACCTCTACTCAGTCCCCAGGGAGATATTTTAAATATAGAGTTTCGTCATCCCATCCACATGCTTTCTCATATTGCGGCATCACAGTCTCGTCATACTAATCATGTTGGTCCTTCTCCTAGTTCGTTTGAAGTTATTCGGGTTGGTCAGTTTATGAGGCTGAATCCCTAAACCTTTACAGGCTCTAAGGTTGAGGAGTATCTTTAGGGGTTTATTTATCATATGAAGAAGATCTTCAGGGTGATGCATACTAGTGATATGGAGGGTGTAAAGTTTGCAACTTACCAGTTAAAAGAAGTGGCTTATCAATAGTAAAATAAGTGGGAAGAGTTGAGAGGTGAGGATGCTAAGCCGGTTATGTGGGATGAATTCTCAGGTAATTTTGTTGATTATTTTTTTTTCTTAGGAGTTGAGGGAGGCTAAGCCTAAAGAGTTTGTGAATTTGAAACAGGGTAAGATAAACGTTAGAGATTAAGCATTGAAGTTTACCCAATTATCTTGTTATGCTCATAAGCTGGTGTTTAGTATGAGGTCCCAAATGAGGAAGTTTGCACTGGGTCTAGCCCTTGATTTGGTGTTAGAGTATAATATTATAATGTTGAATAATTATATGGATATATAGAGGTTGGTGGTCTACATACAATAGGTGAAAGATGAGAAAAAGAAGCAGATAGAAATGGTAGAAAGGTAGAGCAAGAAGTGTAGGTATGCAGAACAGGGTGCAAATCAATAAAATAGTGGAAAAGATGGTAGGTAGTGGGCTAACAAGAAGAATTGGGGAAATTTGTATTCATTCGCTGTGATCTTTATCCTAAGTATTTGAGTGATCGACGTTTTCAGTATAACAATGGTCCTCGAGCATAAAGTGCTTAGTCAGCCCCACCTTATCAGCCATGCCATAGTTGTGGGAAGCTTTACCGAGGTTATTATGAGGATGGGAGAAATTAGTTCTTTAATTATAGTCAGCTTGGTTATATGCAACCAGTTTGTCCTTTAGCCAAGGTTTCCACAGGAGCTAACAGTTATGGTCGCTACTTCATCAGCTCCCGCAACAAAGGGTGCTTCTTTAGGAACGAGAACTAATCGAAATAGCCTATATGCTCTTTCTACCCTTCAGGAATTTGAGGCATCCCCAGATATTGTCACTGGTATGTTATAATTTTTCTGCCATAATGTTTATTGTCTATTTGATCTGGTTCTGCCCTATCTTATGTGACCCCTTATTTGTCTGTGCACTTTGGTTTGGTCCCAAAATATTTTTGACCCCTTTTTAGTGTCTACCTTGGTGGGTGATTCTATTGTTACTAAAAAATTCTAGAGGGATTGTGTGGTGTCCATCTTCTATAGTAGGACCTTGGTGGATCTAATAGAGCTTGATATGGTGGATTTTGATGTGATCTTGGTAATGAATTGGCTTCATTTGTGCTATGCTTTTCTGGACTATGGGACTCGAAAGGTTACTTTTTTTTTCTTGATAAACCAATAATAGGATGGGAGGAGAGTTTTTTAGTACAAAAAAGGAAGTTCATTTCTTATTTGAGGGCTCAGAAATTAATTTCCAAGGGTTGTCTGTATCATCTAGTTTGGGTTAAGGATCCTGACTCCAAAAGTTCCTTTTTGCAGTATGTCCCTATGGTTAACAATATTTTAAAAGTTTTTTTTGATGATCTTTCTGGGATTGTTTCCTATGGGGAAATAGATTTTGGGATTGATCTTCTACTAGATACTTATCCTATTTTCATTCCTCCTTTCAGTATGGCTCCAATTGAACTGGAGGAATTAAAGGACAAATTAAATAATCTTCTTGATAAAGGGTTCATTCATCCTAGTATTTCCCTGTGGGGTGCTCTTATTCTTTTCATGCAAAAGAAGTATAGATCTTTCAAATGTGTATAGATTATCGTCAGTTGAATAAGGTCACTTGATAAATAAGTATCCTCTTCCTAGGATTGATGACCTTTTTGATCAGCTTTAGAGTGCTAAGTGTTTCTCTAAGATAGATCTTCATTTAGATTATCATCAGTTGAAAATTAGGGAGATTGATATTCCCAATACTGCCTTCCAAACCTCGATATGGTCACTATGAGTTTTTGGTTATGTCATTTGGGTTGACTAATGTCCGACTGCCTTAATAAACCTTATGAATCAGGTTTTTAGAAAATTTTTGGATTTATTCATTATTGTCTTCATTGATGACATCTTGGTGTACTCCAAAAGTCAAAAGGATCATGCAAATCACCCTGAATTGCGTTACATACCCTTAAGAACCAAGAATTATATGCAAAATTTTCTAAGTGTGAATTTTGGCTGAGTGCTGTGACTTTTCTCGAGTATGTTATTTCTAGTGAAAGAATCAAGGTGGATCCATAAAAGATTGAGGTAGTTATGAAATGGCCTAGACCTATGAGTTCAACCAACATTAGGAGATTTTTGGGCTTGGCCAAGTATTACAGGAAATTTAGTGAGATTTTCTCTTCTATTGCCGCTCTACTAACAAAGTTGACCCCAAAAAATGCTAAGTTCTTGTATCTGATGCTTGTGAGGTAGGTTTGAGAAGTTGAAGGATAAGCTGATTTCTACTTCTGTTTTGACCTTAACGAAGGGTACTTAAGGGTTCGTTGGGTATTGTGTGCATCCTATGTGGGTCTGGGTTGTATTTTAATGCAACATGGTAAGGTTATGGCTTATGCTTCTAGGCAGGTTAAGGTTCATGAGAGGAATTGTCCGACTCATAATTTAAACTTAGTGGTGGTGGTCTTTGCTTTGAAAATTTGACATCATTATTTGTATGGGGTGCAGGTAGACATCTATTCTGATCATAAGAGTTTACAATATGTGTTTATGCAAAAAAAAATTGAATCTCAGACAGAGGTGGTGGCTTGAATTGCTCAAGGATTATGACATGAGTTTGCTTAAAATAATAGTTACCATTCCAGCATTCAAATGGCACCTTTTGAGGTTCTTTATAGTAGAAGGTACAGGTTTCCTATTGGATACTTTGAGGTGGGTGAGACTAGATTGTATGGCCCTAACTTAGTTCACCAAGCAATGGAGAAGGTAAAGGTGATTAAAGAAAGACTTAAGACTGCTCAAAGTCGCCAAAAATCTTATGCAGATATGAGGTAGATAGAGTTAGAATTTGAGGCTGATGATTGGGTATTCTTGAAGTTTCTCCTGTGAAGGGAGTTATGCGGTTTGGAATTAAAGGAAAACTTAGTCCTCGTTATGTTACTCGGTACCAAATTTTAAGAAAGATTAGTAATGTTGCTTACAAATTAGAATTTTCTAAGAGTTAGGTTTGATTGATCCCTTGTTTCATGTGTCCATGCTTAAGAAGTGTGTTGGTGACCCTCTTTGATAGTGCCTACTGAGGATTTTGGTGTTAAGGATTCATTGTCCTATGAGGAAGTTCCAATTGAGATATTAGATAGGCCGGTTCATAGATTGAGAACTAAATATATAGCTTCGGTGAAGGTGCTTTAGAGAAATCAAAAGGTGGAGGAAGCTACATGGGAATCTGAAGAAGATATGAAATCTAAATACATGTTCTTGTTACCAATGTTGGATGAGAATGCTTAAGGTATGAGTTTCTTTTCCCCTCTTTCCACACATTGAATTTGTCCTTTGATTCTACTGTATTCTTTCTTGTGTCATGTGAAAAACATCTTAACTTCTCATTTAGGGATAAATGATACAAAGGGAGGGGTAATGTAAGACCCCATAAAATTTTGATCATTCTATTTTGGATACTTCCGTATTTATCTTGCTAATTTTTTACTTGAATTACCATAAGTGATGTTAAAGTGGTGTTTTGGGAAAGTTTTAGAATTTTTGGAAGGGGTTCAGGGCCATTTTGGGACCCTAAGGTAGTGAGAGTCTGCAATAATGGCGTGCCATGTCACTTAGCTTCTGCGATAAGAGCATGGCACGCTGGCTACCTTCCACGATAGCGCGTGCCACGCTGCTATGGAAATTTTGCCCAATTTATTATTTTTTAGCTTGGGGTGGGGTCTTTATGATCTTTTTCACTTTTAAAACATCATAAACGTCCCCCATCCCTAGAAAACCCCCAAATTCACTTAGCTTTACATTTTTCTCTTCTCCAACTCCTAAGTCATGAAATACAAGAGTTTTTTCAAGGATTACATTCTTCGGGCTTTAAACTTTGATTTCTCTCTGAATTCTTCTATATTTCAGGCATGCTACTCATTTCTTAACTTGTATTTTACATTGTGGCATCAATTTATTCAATACTTATTCGTTTTGAATGATGGGCTTGAACTTGGGTTGAGGATTTTTGTTTGTTAACACTTGAATTACTTTCCCTTGTTTTTAATGGATTATTCATGCTTAAATTGATGGATTTTGGAACTGAATTGGTGCATTGTTATAATGGTTGAAATGAGTGACATGGGTTTCACCAAATTGATGAATTTTTGGCATGGTAATGGCATTAACCTCAACTCACATTGAAATCTTGATTTTTAATATGGATGTTTACATCATTTAACTTATCTTTTGAAACATCGCAATTGTATTAAAGGACAAATGGATAAAAAGAATTTGGATGTCTTTAGTGACTACAGTTTGAATTTTAAACCAGTAATTGGAGTCAATTTGGTTAATTGGATTGGTTTGGCATAAATGGAATAGCTTGCAAGCATATTGGTATGACGATACCATGTTGGAAAATTCCAAAATGATAGAGTCCTTGGTTAATGGTTGGTTTATGTGCAAATTATTTTAATTTGGGTTTAAAGGGATTTTTTTTCACCGAAAAGGTGTGATCATAGGGATATCAATATTGGAAGCCACGTTTGCCAATGTTGGGGGTCTATGAACACTGTGTTAGATTTGCACAGTATATTTTGGGAGGCTATTTGACTATTGGTGGATTTAGCCTATTCTTCGGTAGATGCGGCTAACATGGACTAGGGCCTTCCAATAGGGGAGCCTAAATCATATATCCCGTGGGTGCCTTAGGTCGGTGTAAGAAACATAGGTCAAGACTAAATCTTTAAACGATCAAGTTTCATGACCTTTGTCCCTTTCCTAGCATCCTATATATGTATAAATATTGTGCATGTCGTTTATGACTGGACTTTTGGTAAATACATTATTTTATCATTTCGCTTGAGTTACATGCTACTGAATGTTCCTGTAACGCCCCGAATCTAGTACCCGGAACGCTACACGGTGCTCATGACCCCAAAGGACCACAAGCTAACCCATGACTGATATTTGTACCTGAATACTGTATAACATCACGTAAAATGCAGAAATAGTAGATTGAAACATGCCATAAGGTTCAAACTGGATAAAACATAATATCTGAGAGTACGGTATATCAATACCAAAACATGAACTAAAATAAACTGTCTGAACATACTATAGTCTGAAAATCCTCTAACTGACTGAACTGTCTAAATAAGGAGTTGATGGGACATGTCCCCAACTAACTCCATCTACTGAAAGCTAAACTGAAATAATGATATTGTCCTCGAATGATGAGGACTCACTGCTAAATTTGCCTGCTGAAATTTAGAGTGCTATTGATGCTCTGGAACTCGTGCTTCTGGACCTATGGTATAAAATACCATAGTGCAAATGCATCAGTACGATTGAAAGTACTGGTATGCATGTGAGGTAGACTGAATAAAGAGGATTCAAACTCATGAACAATGCTAACTGACTATATAACATGAACATGAAATACACGCATCAATAAATGATTGTAACTGAATTCGTGATGATACTGACTACTGAGTCTAAATACTGATAACATGAGTTACTAATAACTGATACTAAGCGACTGTATCTGATAGTCTAGGTTCTGATGGAACAAGCTGAGTTCCGTACTGTTCTGAGTTGACTGTATCTGATAGTCTTGAATTCTATAGAACCATCTGAGTTCTATTTCTAAGACTGAGACTGAAACTATAACTGTGGGAAGTAGTCATCTAACCGATATGTCCCAAATAAAGTAATATAGCTGATTTGGGGTCCAATCTATAACCCCAATTAGAAGGGTGTCAATACCGCGCCACCGATAAGGACAAGCTGTGAGTGACCCTCAACTGGCAGGTACTCAAATGAGAACGATGGGAACCCTCAACTAGGAGGTAAGCCACCTCATCAACCCTCAACTGGCATGTTAGATGTCTCAACCTATGCTGGCTACGTAGTTCTAAAACATAAGGATTGCTTCTAAGTATCACACCCTCTACTAGCAGGTGAGTTCCCATCCTTGGGTTCACTCGGTGCTAAATCCTAATCCCATCTGAATATACATTGAAAATGATTAACTGAGCTGAACTAGATTGAGTTAATTGAGTTCCGTTGACTGACGGAATACTATTGAGATTACTGAATTATTGAGCTTTCCTGAGTCACATGATTGACTGAGTTCTATTGACCATGGCTTGACTGAGAGTATCATAAAAATATGATACTAGCTATAGGCACACAACTAAGTTGTCGGGTACAAGTACCCCCAGGACTCGATTAAAAGAAATTGACAAGGCATGATCTTCTTGAATACATGACCAACATCAACAATCCACAATATAATAAGTTGGGAATTTCATAAAGCACATAGTTATCATAAACTTGTACATGGTAGGAATGCATATAATAAGTATCATAATTTCATACTCTAACATCATGAGCTTTCCAACAAACATCTACATTGCACATCAATAGCGTGAGAGTCATTTGAACAAAAGGGTAAGACATGCATTTATCACATGGGTTACAATTGAGCTATAACACATAATTTTTATCCTCTTAGGAATTTTATCAAACACCTTACAAACACAACTTAGGGCATAGGTGAAATCATCAAATTACACATTATGAACAACTCTATTCATGGATTTCAACTTGCATGCTAACGTAGTTTCATGAAAAACACATAAATATTTCAACTTGGGAATCGTACAATAAGATAACCATGGTTACAAAACAACCCATAACATAAACATCATGATTTATAATTTGAAATAGGGTTCATGAGTTTATGGATAAAAGGAATCCATAAATCAACACTATGCATACCTTGGATGGAAGATTCTTGAAACAAATGGTGAAATTCTTAAAATTGGATCCTTAATTGGAAACCCTAAGCTTGTTCTTGATGGATTTGAGAGAGAAACCACTATAATTTGGGTGAAATAGGACTGAATTACGTGTTTGTGAATTATATAGGGGTGGAAATTGACCCTTTTGCCCTTGAGGACGCGATCATTTAATGACTAAAAACTGGGTGCCGATGCTACAAGTGATGCGGTGCATTGATGGATGGAATGCAATACTCGACGCACTGCGCTATAATCACATTGAGCCTCAGAAATTTTGTCTCTAGCATCCTGCACAAATGTTGACCAACGTGATTGGCGATGCGGCACACCAAGATCGCGTTGGTCCACTATTTTGGAACTCCAAACATGATCTAAACGTGTTTCAAAAAATCCAAAACTTTTTTGGGAATACCTATTGACCTTCCTGATCGTGAATTAATGAAAATATGGGACATTAAAGGATATTAAGATGGTGATATGAGATTACCAACTTTCAAAGGCCAAAATAGGCTAAGTCTGGGAACTTGGTTAGAATTTTCAAAGGCTGGGACACCTTGACTAGCTTAAAGGACTGAATTAAGCTCAGAAGTTTCATGGGATTATACATTTCCCAGATGCTACATCATTTCATAATGTAGGTTCCAAGGATTTTCCTATTGATCTTGTACAACATTAAGTGGTCTGGTTATCCTATTGATCCGCTGTGAAGTATTGAGTCTCTATCTTTCAGAAGGTTGGTTATTTTAATTTTTTTATATTCGTAGTACTTTTAGATCCGTTTGTCGTAGTCGGGGGCATGTCCCAACATCATCGTTATTCTTAGATTAGAGGTTTTTATAGACAATATTGGGATATTATGGTTGTTTTGTTTTGACTCTCAAATTTTTATATGACTTATCTATCTCTCTTATTATTTTGGTTGCCTTCTGCTATATACTTTGTTGTGCTCTTGAGGTAAGGCTAAGAGGTTATCTCCGGCCCTTGGTGGGCTTGAGATGCCCATGCGGCCAGGCCCAGTTTTTTGTCATGACAATCTATAAGCACAACAACAAAAGACTTTAATTCCTTAAAAGAATAATATTTAAGATTTTCTTTGATATCCAAGAGAGTTACCTTGTCATTTTCATCATCATTTAAATTTTCCATCAGGGCAAAAGAGGAGTCATAGATCTGGACATCATCCTCAACCACTATCATAGAGAAATTTTCTTGCTGCTTTGATTCATCTGAATGATTGGAGGAGTCACTCTTGGTAACTAGGACCTGCTTTACCACTTTGTCAGCTTCAGCCTTTCTATTGCACTTGCCAGGAACCCGGTCTTTCCCTTTGTCCTTTTCAGCAGCCTGCTTAACATACTCCTTATATTCAACCTTGTGTAGAGGACAGTCTTTGATGTAATGACCCAACTTTCCACATTTCCGGCAAGTGTCATTAGATTTTCTTTCTCAGTTGTGTCTACTGGATTCTCCTCTTCTAGGCAGAGCTCTTGTTCTTCTCAGGGCCTTGAGGACCTATTTGGTGATGAAGGTAGTTTCTTCATCTTCAACACTGGTGTTTTCTTTTGTTGCCTTTTATTCTTCTTTTTTTGTGCTAACCTTTGGACTTGTGTTGTTACTTCTTAATCTCATAAGTCTTGAGATTTCCTACTCAACTCATCCATAGTCATGTTTTCAGTCCCCTAGCTTCAGTGATGACATCAACTTGGTTGTCCCATGACTTGGGTAGAATACTTAGGATCTTACAAACCTGTTTGGGAGAAATCTCCTCACCCAAACAGTAGAGTTCATTGGTTATAACAATAAATCTTGTGTGCATTTCCTGGATAGACTCTCCTTCACTCATGGTGAAAGTCTCTTATTGAGCGGTTAGCATATCAACCTTTGACTCTTTCACTTGGATAGTCCCTTCATGTGCTATTTATAGGTAGTTCCAAATTTCTTTAGCAGTCTCATTGGCAAAAATCCCACTGTACTCATCAAGGCCAACACCACAAACCAATAGCTTCTTAGCTTTGTAGTTCTTTTCAATCTTCTTTTGGTCAATATCATGATATTCCTTTTTAGTTTAAGAATATTTGAAGTCACTTCATCAACTTTTACTGGCTTTATGGGAAAAAAAAGATCATCTTCAATCACATGCTGCAACTCACAATCTTCTGCCATGATGAAATCATGCATTCAGGTTTTTCACCACCCATAATATTGCCTATTGAATCTGGGTGGTCGAGTGGAAGATTAACCTTCTTCAAGATTTTGAGGGCAGCCATATTAATGATCATTCCTAGGTGTTAACATTTTAGGAAGACCATGCTCTGATACCAAATGAAGAGATAGACTAGTTTCCCTCCTACTATGGGACCTGCTCTCAAATAGATGTATGCAACAAGAAACTCAAAAAATTAATACGAAAAATAAATAGATAAGAACAAATTAATTTAAATGTGGAAACTCCTTACTCAAAGAAGAAAAACTGCGACCTACCTCCAAGATTTTTAAATCTAAACTAATATTCAAGCAATCTTGAATACAGATTCCATGACATAAAGGATTAAAACTCTTAGTCCTTCTTCTCATAGTAAAAACTCTATTACAAAGAGAAAGATGCAATAACTCTACTGCACCAAGACCCACCTATCTCTAACTGAATCAACAAGCTAACTCTAGCTTCAAAGTCACCTAACTCTAGATGACACCACTGACCATAAGAACTAGAAAAAACACCTACTAATAATGGACAATAACAGTAAGCCACAGTTACAACCACCAGACAGAGACTCAATTACAGCAATAACATAAAACACAACTTATGAGTGTGCAGGCCCCTTGTTGTGAGTGGGGCTTTAATTCCAAGAGTGTGAAGTGAGATTTTTGTTGTGATAATATAGAAACTTGATTTTCTTGTTGTTGAAGATAAAAAAATTTACGAGACAAGAAAACCTAGGATGAGTCTCACAGGCCGAGACAAAAATTGCAGCAGCTTTCTCACCAACTTTGTGTACTTTCGTCGAGCTGTACAGCTGATCACTCACAGTGATGTGAATGCAATCAACCAATCCCTAAGTGATTGCAGATTTTTCATTACAAGATCTTCAGGGACTAGGTTCTAAAGGATAATTTATCAATCATCAAACTAAGTACTTAATATTTACTAAATGACATACACCTGCCATAGATTTACCAGTTAAAGTACTAACTACTAATGTGCTAAGAGTAGTACTAAAGTAGAGAAGGTCATAAACCACAAATACAAGAACTTTTACAATCAAGTACTACTAACGTGTTAAGAATAACACTAAAGTGAAGAAGGTCATAAACCACAAAGACATGAACTTTTATAATTAAACTCAAACAATCATCCCATTTACAAAATCACAAGCTAACAGTAACAACTAATAATTCAAATTTCATCTTTAACTCACACACAATTGTTATGAAGAAAAGTCACCTTTTATCAGTCCAACAAAATTAGAAATAACTACAAAATATCAAAAACCAAGTAGGAATATTGAAGTTTCAAAATAGAAGTGTGAGAATGATAATTGCTTGAAACTTATCTAGCTACACTCTTCCAAAATATTTATGAAATTTATTATTGTCACTTCAATCGTTTCAACTTGGAGATTTTCATTTTTTGCTAAGAATGTCTTAGCTAAAGTATCATTTTGCACCGAATAATAATTAACATCATCATCTAAGAACTCTTCCTCATAATCTTCAATTCCCATAATTTCTTTGTATAATTTTTTCACAGCTAGGTGTCTATTAACTATCTTACTGGACCATTTCTTCAAATTGTGTTGATATATCACCGACCAAATCTTCCACATTACAGGATCGATTTATTTTACGATTTGACTTGACATAAGAAGTTTCACTCATATCTTGCGCATTTTTTTCCTTGGATAGTCCTTCAATGTCATTATTAGTACCTTTCTCCGAACTCTACAATCTAGTGATATATCATCAAATGACTTAGTACAATCATTCATAACACACATACAAAATAAGAAGAAGTTAGGGTTGTCTTTTTTTTTTCTTTACAGGCTACTTATTTTTAATTTAGTATTTTTAATTTTTGTAAATGTTTAACTTCACATAGTAATATTATTATTTATAAGAGTAAAAATTAGTTCTAACTATTAAGATGTAAGCATTTATTTACAATGCATTGCCTTGATGTTCTAGTAAAAACTTTATTTATTAATATGAAGATTTGAGTTGTTAAATTCAAAATTCTAAAATATTTCTAACAAAATGCAGATAATTCTTCTTTCTTTTTTTAATTTAACTTTTGTACTTTTTTTTATTATCTTCACTATTATTTTAAGTGAAATAAATATCATAAAATTTACTACTCCCTCTTATTTTATGTGGCACCATTTGACTCGACATGGAGTTTAGGAAAAAAAAAGACTTTTAAAACTTGTGGTCCTAAACAATTCTTAGAAATTTATGTGTTTGTAAATCATTTCATTAAAGGTAAAAAAAATTAAAGTTAAATTGTTACTAATTATAGCAAGATGACATTTTTTTTTGGGACGAACTAAAAAGAAAAGGGTGCACGTAAAATGAGATAGAGAGACATAAAATAAATATTTTACTAGTTTCTCTTTAAGACACTCTTGGTTGAAGTGCTTATTTGCCAATTGAGGCTAAGTTTGAGGAAAAAAGATCCAGTCAAGTCTAATCGTGTCAAGTAATGTTCAATGATTTTGTAGATTCATGCCACGTGTATCATAAAATAATATATGATTGAGATCAAATTTTAACTCGTATGCTTATCAAAATAATTATAATGGCAAGATGAATTGACGGTTGCCGTCAGCCTATAAGTCATGTTTATTGGCACTTCCAAAAACTACTAGTCACGAGAAACCCGTGCCAAGTACGAGCCCAATATTTATCCTAAATTAATATTATAACAATAACCATATCAATTAATACGATATCTTTTGAATTTTGAAATTTAAATAAATTTATTTTTTAGAGTAATTTTTGTATATAATTTAAATATTTTAAGTTATATATCATTGTGATTTATTATTCAAATATATAATTTTATTTTAAAAACTTAATTCACGATCAGAATTAAACTCTATAAATGTATAAATTAGTAAAGAGTATGAAAAGCAAAGTTCGATGGGCCTATAATACTTTTTTTAGATTATACAGGCTCAGTATATGTTATTTTTTTGTCTCAATATATGCGATACAAATAGAATTTAGATAATCAATCATACTTTTAATATGTTTTTAGACATTTTAGGTTGTTAACTATTTTAATTTATAATATTTTTTATGTGATTTTCAAATAAATATACATTACTCTCCCTATCCAAACTTCTGTTGCGTTGATAGTCAATTATTTTTTTCAAATAATTTAAGTTTTTAATTATTGTGATTTATAATACTTTTCTTTTATTCCAATTTGATTGACATTGATATAATTTTGAGAGTCAACCAAATATTTTATATTTTAAATTTTTTCAAAGTTATTAATTATTGTGATTTATGATATTTTTTACATATTTTTTTGAAATATATAATAGATTAATTTTCATTAGATATTTTAAGCTGTAAACTATTGTCATTTATAATACTTTTTATGTAATTTTTAAATAATAAATGTTACTCTCCTTGTCCGATCTTTTGTGGCATTGATAGTCAATTATATTTTCAAATAATTTAAGTTTTAAATTATTGTAATTTATAATACTTTTTGTTCTATTTGAATTTAAGTGACACAATTCTTAGATAATCATAATAATTAATTAGGCATGATGTCGTAAAATAACGATTGAAGTAGCTAAGCCGACATGTCTTAAATGACTCACAACAACTAATTAGAAGTTATATAGCAAAATAATTATAAAAATTAGGGAGAATACTCACAAAAATACCTGAAGTTTAATCGGATTTCCAGTTGAGCATACTGAACTTTGCGGGGGATCCTATTACACACCTAGACTTTTTTAAGTAGAATTAATTCCCCCTCAGACTTTTTTAAAATGGAATTAAATTTTCCCCGAAACGCTATACCCAGTTTTGACGGCCGAAAGTATAATGCACACGCTCTTTCTTCTCCATTCTATCACTTTTCAATATTTTTTCACCATTACAACTATATTAAAGATTCCACAACTCAAATTCCTCCTACAAATCAAATTCCAAATGATTTTGGATAGTCAATTCCAAATTTCAAGTCCATTCTCATAACTTTTCATCATTTTTTTCACCATTTTTCACTAAAATCTTGTTCTATCAAAGGTTCTTCGATCAATCTTGAAATGCCCTGTTCTGCCTTGCCAACAAATTCATTACGACTCCAAATTTATTTAGTTCATACTATTTTTTTTTAAGAAAATCTTTTATAAATTTCAAATTCAAATTGAAAACTTTCTTCAATAATTTTATTCAAATCGAAAACTTTCTTAAAAAAATTGTAGGTTCTGCTAATTGCAGGACCATGACATTACATAACAATCAATAGCTAGGTAGCTAGCAAATGCTTCAAGAATGTTTGTTTCCAGTTTCGACGATCAATTTTTTTCTCTCTCTTGGTGGATTTTCTTTTTGGTTTTTCCCCTAGCTAGTGGCTGAGGTGGTGGAGGTTAACGGCGGCAATGGTAGTTGGTTGGTGGTGGCAATGATGGGTTAAATTTTACCATTTTGATGAAATTGAAGATGACCCATTCGGTGTGTGTGCATGAGTGTTGAAATTGAATCAAAGTGATGTAATTGAATTGGGTGTGTTGAAGATGACCCATTTAGGTGTATATGTATGTGATGAAATTGTGTTCAATTTCAATTCGACAATGGAGCAACCATGGTGTTTTGTTGAAGACTCCATTATTGAAGAGAAGAAAGAAAGAAGAGAGAAGAGAAAGCAAATGAAAAAATAAATAAAAAACACAAAATTATTAAAAATAAAAATATTGAGGGGTTATGTGACAAAAAAAAGTTTTTTAACATTTTTTAATCACTCTCACCCGCTCAAGGGACGTGATTACACGTACTTGTCAAAGTGGGCTGATATATGCCATTAAAATATAAAAAAATAAAATTCTAGGGGGTAATAGGACCCCCCACAAAGTCCAGTATGCTCAACTGAAAATTCGGTCAAAATTCAGGTATTTTTATGAGTTTTCTTCTTAAAATTACCTGTGAAAAAAATTTAAGTGGGCCTCATATAAGACGTCAAGTTAATTTAAAACATCAAGAGTTAATTTACATTTTATATTTATTTTATCTTTTTTATTAAATATTATTAATTTTTTTAATACTTAGATGACTTATAATAATTAATTAGGGGTGATATTTAGTAAAATTACGATTGAAGCAGCGGAAACAGACATGCCGTAAATGTTTATTTTACCTTTTTTTTTGTTAAATATTATGATTTTTCTAAATACATAAATAACTTATAAATAATTAATTAAGGGTAATATACTAAAATAATGGAATTACAAGAAGCTGAAACAGGCATGTTGACGGCCAACTGCCTGCTTCTCTATCCTTTCTCTCTTATTAGATAGTATAATTAAGTGACATAATGCTTAGATGACCATAATAATTAATTAGAGGTGATATTGTAAAATTACGATTGAAGCAGTGAAGCAGACATGTCTGAAATGACTCAGAACAACTAATTAGATGTTATATAAGAAAATTACTGTAAAAATTACTTGTAATTTTTTTTAAGTGAGCCTCATATAAGGCGTCAAGTTAATTTAGAAAATCAAGATTTAATTTATCATTTTATGTGTATTTTATCTTTTTTATTAAATATTATTATTATTTTTTTAATACTTAGAGGACTTATAATAATTAATTAGGGGGTGATATTTAGTAAAATTATGATTGAAGCAGTTGAAGCAGACATGTTATGAATGTCTACTTTACTCTTTTTTATTAAATATTATTAATTTTTAATACATAAATAACTTATAAATAATTAATCAGGAGTGATATAGTAAAAACACGAAACAAGAAGCTGGAGCAGACATATTGACGGTCAGCTGCATGCTTCTCTTTTCTTTCCCTCTTATTAGGTAGTAACATTCTAACATTTAAAATTAAAATTAAAGCAAATTACATCAATATTTAAATTTTTACATTTCAAAATAAAGCAAAGTGTACCATAACAAATGACACTATAATTAGAGAAATGAAGTTCAAAAAGAAGTAATCGAAAGTGAAAGCATAACAAAATATATTGAATAATAGCTATAATAAAATAATATGACAATTGAAGAACAGAAAATAAGAAAAAGCAACAAAGATTGAAAGACAAAAAATTACTCAGCAATATACGGTCTACTAATAAGAATGCATCACAAGACAACAGAGTTAATAACTCAAATGGTCACTCAATTTTGGATTTTTATCCCAGAAAACCACTCAACTTTGATCTCTACTTCAAAAGTCACTCAACTTTCTCATTTTTACTCAGAAAGTCACTGAAACTATTTAATCATTTTTTTAAATAACATTTGCTTTTGTGATATTATTATTTAAATGCAAAGTTCGAAAAAATAAAAAATTATCTCTTAATGACCCTTTTATCCTTATTCCCATAAATTAATTTTCCTTTCTCATTTTTCTTCTCCTTTTCACATATTGTAATTGATTCAACATTAAATATGCCTAATAAAATATTAAAAGATCAAATTAAATTTAACAATAATCGAAGGATAAAAAATTATTAATATAAACTCTATTAATACGATGAAATATAACTAAAGGATACGTAATTTAACTCATTTATTACTAAAAGTCACGTGTATGTAGTTATTACATACATATAATGAATCCCTATAGCGTAGGTATATTACTCATAATATTTAGTTATGGGTATAAAATCCCTAATTCATTATATATATATACATATAGTACAGTGTTTTTTTCCATACATATAGTACAAACATTTATAAAAAAAGGCATATTTAGAGTGAAAACAGGAAGGGGGAGGGGGGGGGGGTTGTATCATTGAGAGCGTCGCATTTATAATAAGCTATATAATGTGTAAATTTAAATTTAATTAGATTTCAATACGAACATCAATATCAGATGGAAAAAAGAAGTTGATAGAGCAATATAATTGTAATTTTAATTCTTTGGTTATTGTTAAATTTTAATGTGATCCTTTGATATTTTATTAAACATATTTAATGTTGAATCAATTATGCGAGAAGGAGAAGAAAAATAAGAAAGAGGAGGGGAGATACTAAATTTAGGGGAATAAGGATAAAAGAATCATTAAAAAATATTTTTTATTTTTTAGAATTTTAATTTAAATAGAAATTCCACATAAACAAATTTTATTTAAGAAAATAATTAAATAGGTTGAGTGACTTTCCGAGTAAAAATGTGATAGTTGAGTGACTTTCAAAGTAAAGATCAAAGTTGATTTCTGAGATAAAAATTCAAAGTTGAGTGACCATCTGAGTTATTAATTCTAAGACAACACACCACGAGCTACTAACCTGGGGGGTTTGGGACACAAGTGACAAAGGAGTTTTAAAATGAGGTGTAGGTAACACAAGTCTTAATAATTGAGTAGAGGTGACAATTACTTCATTATGGTTTAAGAAAGTTTAGAAAATTTTAAAATAACCCACAAGTTTTTAAATTTACACTTTGATTCAAATGTTAGTTAATATATAATGGGGAACGAAGGAAAAAAACATCTTTTTCTCTCTCCTAATCTGCTGTTATTTTCTCTTTCTTTGCGATATTTGTTGTTCATTGTTGCTGCTGCTTTATTCATCATCTTCTGATTCATTATCATCATCTTATAATTCATTATCAACTTCATATTCTTCTTGTTGACCATTGTTGTTGTTGTTATTACCCCAACTGCTGCTCTTTGACCAAATTCTTATGTCAAATTTTGTTTCGTAAACACTTTCAACTTTGGAATTTACTTGAGAGGAGACTTTGGTAAGTCAGATTATGCTTTTTAGTTGAATCTGGGTAACTGCTAGTGTGTTGTTTTTTCAACAATAGTTTGCACGCCAACATGAATGCAATACAAGAGCAATCTGTTTAAATAGATCCATTATCTGCGGCACCAAATAAATGTTCTGTTGTAACAGTAGACTCATGTTGGATTCATGTTTAAGGGTTCTAGGCGCCCGTGATATGATTATGAATCGAATAGATGGGTATTTTGTTGCACCAGATTAGTAATATGTTTCAATAGATAAATAATCTGTTTCATCAGATTACTAATATGTTTGGAACAATAAAATACCGCTCCTGTCACACACAAAACCTATCAGATAACTCATATGTTCTTGCTATTGATACTGGAATCAAATTATTCCTTAATTGTAGACATGTCATTCGTTAAGAAATAGAAATAGACAACACGAAAATTAAATAAGAAATAAAAAGTCAAGTGCATCAAACATAATTTTTTTATAAAACAAACAAAAAAAATACATAGATAACAGAAAAAAACTTAATTATTATTATCATCATTATTATTTGTATGGCCAGCCGGCCAATCTTCAAAGGGCAGCAGCAGTGCCCTCCGCAGCCTGTGGATCTCCCGCTGCATCCTTACTCTGATGGAGGCCAACTCCCAATGCAGGTCATGAACCTCCTTCTGCAGTTCCTTCATGGCGTCTTGTAAAATAGCGACATCCCACACAGGATCAGCTATATCTAAAAAACGCATAAGTTGACAAAACATACACGTAAACACAAAAGTAAAGAAAAGAAAGAATTCGAATGCAATGTAATGTAATACAATGTGTATTTACACAAAAATCAAGAAAAAAAACTTAACAGAGACAGGAAAAAGCTATCAAGTCCTTGAAGAGAAAGTAGTTGAAGGTATAACAAGAGCGAGGAATAAATAGTGTGTAGTAGAATGAACGATTGAGTAAGGATGGACCTATTTATAGAGGATTGAACTTGAATGAGTTAGGCAAAAAATCGCAACTGTTCACCTCCATTTATCAATGACATTCTTGATTACTGTAAAAAGTTATGACTTAATTAAATCAATCAATATTATGATAAGTCATGACTTTTCAGCTTTATTATTATTAATAATTAGTCTTTCCAGGAATCATACTTTTTACACTATTTTGGACAACAGATAATATATATGTTGTATCAGATAAATCATTTGTTAACCTGTTGCATCAGATAATATATCTGTTGCAACATATAATATATATATATTTTTTAAAAAATATATTATCTTCTTGACATCCAATTTTTTTGACTTTTTAATTATATAAATTAATAAAGCAGATTTAAAGGCACAACTGTTCACCTCCATTTAGTAATGACATTCTTGATTACTGTAAAAAGTTATGACTTAATTAAATTAATCAATATTATGATAGGTCATGACTTTTCAGCTTTATTATTATTAATATTAGTTTTTTTCAGGAACCATTATTTTTACACCAACTTGGACAACAGATAATATATCTGTTGCATCAGATAAATCATCTGTTACAACAAATATATCATGATTTGCAACAAATAGTTAACCTTTTGCATCAGATAATATATCTGTCGCAACATATAATATATATATATATATATATATATATATATATATATATATATATATTTTAAAAAATATATTATCTTCATGACATCCAAATTTTTTGACTTTTTAATTATATAAATTAATAAAGCAGATTTAAAGGCACAACCGTTCACCTCCATTTATTAATGACATTCTTGATTACTGTAAAAAGTTATGACTTAATTAAATTAATCAATATTATGATAGGTCATGACTTTTCAGCTTGAAGCTTAGCTTTATAATTATTAAAATAATTAGTTCTTTCCAGCAACCATTTATTTTTTACACTGAGTGGCACAATAAATTATATAATTGTTGCATCAGATAAATCATCTATTACAATAGATATATGATCTGTTGCAACAAATAGTTTAACTGTTGCATCAGATAATATATCTGTTGCAACATATAATATATATATCTTTTTTTAAAAAAAATTATCTTCATGGCATCCAAAGTTTTTGACTTTTTAATTATATAAATTAATAAATAAGATTTAAAAACAAGGATATTTTTGGTGAGTTTTTTACGGTTTAAATTGTATTTATCATTTATTTTCTTATTCTTTTCTGTGAAAAGAAATGACTTAATTAAATCAAGCTAGTGGTGACTTAATCTTTTCGTTTCTTTAATAACCATTTTTATTAATTGAGTTATGACAACAGATTGTATATCTGTTGCATCAGATAACCATCTGTTTCAACAGATATACCATCTGTTGTTATAAATCGATCATCTGTTTAAGGAGCTTTTTTGATTTCTTTTAACTGATTCATAAGTCGCAACAGATGAGGAATTTGATGCATCAAAAACATTTTTTGTTTTTGTTTATTTGTTGAATGTGTTTAGACAAAAGTCATAGTCACGACTATTCATTAATTTTTTTCTTAAAAATCATATCGATATATATATATATATCTTAATTAAATTAATCCAACGTTGTGACTTTTTTAAAATTAAATAATCTTTCTTTTACGATTCTAATATCATTTAGTTCCTTATTATTTATTAATGAACCATTTTTAGGAGAATTTCTCATCATGACCGCATCCCTAACTCCAATCGCCGACATGTTTTGAATAGGAAATAAATAGAATGATAATTAAATATTGAATAAGAATTAAAAATTCAAAATTGACCAAACCAAACCAAACCAAACCAAACCAAACATATACATGGATTTTTTTGAATCCCTTATAGGCAGATCGGATATAAAAAAAGGGAAATACATACGCTAAAAGAAATAAATAACATAACCTAATTATTATCATTATTATTATTATTATTATTATTATTATTATTATTATTATTATTATTATTAATACTACTACTATTATTATTGTCAACCTGACAATTTTCATCCGGCAGAAGCAGGGCCCTCCTCAGCCTTGCTCGGACGTCGGCCAAATCCCTCTGGAGTTTATCAAATTACCTTTGAAATTCCTGCAAGGACTCGATATAAACCTTCTTGTACGAATCTGGATCTGACATATTAGTATTGTAAGTATAGTAGAATGAACGAGAGTGAGAGTGAGTGAGGAGGCTGGAGGGACCTATTTATAAAATGATTGAGAATTGAAAGGGATTGGACTTAGTCAAACAAAAAGCCACGACTGTTCATATCCCTTAAAAGGAAAAATTACACAAATCCCATATTTAAGACACCATATTACACAATATCCCTTAATGTTTTAAAAAATTACATAAAATCCCGGATTCATATTTACTAGTGATACATATGCTATATGTATCACTGCTTAACATATGTATCACAATTCGAAATTCTGGGATAAAATGTAATTAGCAAACTATCCGGGATTTAATGCAATATTGCTGAAACTATTCGGAATTTATATGTTGTGTGTGTTACTTAAATAATACTGGTGACTTTATTAATAAGTAAATTAAAAAAAATGGATCTAAATACAACATTTTATCTTCTTATTGTATTTCCGAAAGATAAAGATTGGTAATCTATTGCAAAATATATTCCACCTGTCAGGTAACTTACAACATATGGACAACCTGTTGCAACAAATGGATATATTAGTTTGCTTTTCCTGTAGCTGTGGCGTCTGTTGCAACTTGCTGGTCATCTGTTTATTCAATTTCATCGAGAGCAATAAATTTTTCTAAACACTTCTTGGCCAAATTCAATTTTGATCTTGGATTGCTTCTCTTTTTTTTTCTTTACATCCTTCAAGTTTACTCATCCATTAATTGCAACGTTGGTTAGGAGAAAGAAGAGAGCAATTAGAGACGTACTCTTCGCTCGAAAATAAAAAAATTACAATTCCTCCCTCTCCAAAAGCTGCTGAAGTTCAGGGGCCAGTCAAAAAGGTGGACATATACGCGGAACTTGGCATCGAAGAGAAGAGAGATCTGCGACAGGCCAAGAATTCCAAGCCAGGCGTACCAGATTACCTTAGGCCTCCCCCCCCAAGACTTCCATGCTATGACTGATATGTGTATGCCATACGAGGACAAGACAAGTTTACTTTTCCTAACCTAGCCCTTCTAATATACCCCATGAAGAAGAAGCTATGCAACTGATTTCACATTTGTTGCAACAGCTGGGTATACTGGTGCAGCTGGTTGTGGTTTTGTTGCAATTTATTATCCACAACAATTTATTCTTCAAATTGACTTCTTTAAAAATTAACTTCTTATCTCACAACATGTTGACATAATTCTCTACCTCATAAGGAAAAGGCAATTAACGTACCGAGAAGCTTATGATGCTGCTGATAGGATAATGGACCTCGACTTCTGCAAGAAGCTCAAAGATAAGTACGATCAACTCAATGGAGAGGTATCAATCCTTAGCGTGGGACTTGATTTCCTAGTTCCTACGTTGGTCTTGGATGAAGAAGAAACATTAAATATGTTAGAGGGGACAGGCCAAATCCACACGGCAATAGCTGGACCGAGGCAAAAAAGATTCTTACAGTCATTAGCATGAACGACATGTATTATCGAGCTGTTGAGATACTTCTCTAGGAGGTAAAGATCAATGTTTATGACTCCAACGTACCTCTTATCGACGATTTTGATCATTTTCTCCTCGTGGAGCCACTGATGGTGTTGTTGCCCATCTTGTTGAGGAAGAGTAAACTGATCAATCATTTTCCAAAGGAATTATTGATGAAGAAATCATGGGATTTTGAAGGTCGAAATAGGGGAATGATCCTTCCAAAAGATGATGCCGCTAAAGCGAGCGGCTCGCACGCTCTTGCAGACATTGAATGTTTGTTGACCTGCATAGAAATGGCCAAGCCAATGACTTTTCTGTGCGACAACGCTGTGGCAAACCTGCAAGAGGTCTGGGCTTATGGGGTACGAACTGGATACTTGAAGCCTGCGTATATAGAAGAGTCTGTGAAATAGAAATTTTTAATTTCAAGTCACCCTTCACTTTATTACATGTACATGTAGTGACATTAATTTTTTTCTGATGAAAGTTGAGTTTTTTATAATGTAATAGATTAGATTGTCAATCTTTTGCAACAGTGGAAAAACCTATTTGAATAATCTAATAATCTAAGTCTAATCTGTTGTAACAGTGGGAAGACCTGTTTGATAATTTCTATGAATAATCTAATAATCTAAGTCTAATCTGTTGCAACAGTGGGAAGACCTGTTTGATAATTTCCACAGATGGCCTAAATTTTACAACATATGCCTAAATCTTTTTGATATTTTCCAACAGTTACGCTTGAATATCCATGTGCTTGTCGACAACAAACCAGTAGCAAATACACACACCACCATGAAAATTTTAGCAATTAGGCTTCACTATCCATGAACCCAATAACACCAAACCTGTAGCAATAACGACAACAATGTTGTATATTCTTGCTTGATTTTGTTTCTCTTCAGAAGCCTTGACTTTATTCAACTAATCCCAGATCACACGATTTGTTTGTGAAGGGTGTCGTTCTTCCTACCAATCAAAGTAATCGCATCCACCCAATTTCTGTAAAAAAGAGAACACAATTATAAAATAATTATAAATCAATAATTAATTAATTAATTAAATAAGTAAAATATTACCTTTGAAATCTTACAAGTAAAAAACCTACGACCTGAATTTTGTTGAGTCCAAGAAGTCTTTAACAGGCTTTATGATCGCACTTACAATATCAAAAATCTTTATCACCAAAAATAGTGGAAGATGCGCTCGACATTGTCAAGGTCAGTTGGAAAAAATGAAAGTAATAATTTGAAGAATTTTGATAGATAAAAGAAGATGACGATGAAGAAGAAGATTTGGGAATTTAGGGTTAACTTTTAGGAGGAAGATTTGGGGGCCAAGTGACGACAAGTGAGCGAAATGTGCCAGGACTGGCACTAACACATTTGATACCTATTTTATTTTATGTCTTTAAAATGAATATGTCTACTTGATGCCTATTTTATTTTAGGTGTTTGAACTGAACACCGTCGATGGGTTGCACCTTTTTTATTTCTATTCACTTTAACCTTTTTAAATGTAGGGGCAATTTTTTATGTCCAACAAAAGTTGAATTTTTATAATGCAATAGATTCTCCATCCATTGTAACAGTTATCCTACCTGTTCTGACATATAGTTTATCTGTTGCAATAGGTTGGTCATCTGTTGCATTATCTCAATATTTTTATATAAAGTCCATCTGTTGCAATAGTGGAAAGACATGTTTTATAAATTCCAACAGATAACCTACCTGTTGCAATATATGTATAAATCTGTTTGATTATTCTAATAGATGTGTCGTCTGTTGCAACAGATAAAGTCTATCTGTTGCAACATATTTCTAAATCTATTTTTTTGTCTCAATAGATGTGTCATCTGTTGCATTATATTGATGTTTTTATCTAAAGTCCATCTGTTGCTACAGTGGGAAGACCTGTTTGATAAATTCTAACAGATCACCTACCTGTTGTAATATATATCTAAATCTGTTTAAATTTTCCAATAGATGTGTCATCTATTGCAACATATACATTATCTGTTGCCTATTCATTTTCTATTAATAAGTTCAAGTCTAAGGAATAAATAAAATTCATAGACAAGATAAAATAAATCGAAGCCTTTCTAAATTAGCTAAAATAAGTCAATGAATAAATGAAATGTAAAAAAATTGTCATGGGTATAGATCTCAATAAATACATCAACAACAATTTAAGTATACTGCCAAGGATTGCTTTGACAGACTCAAGCTATAAAGATCTACTCAGTATGGACAAGTTGTTCTTTATCCGGTGCTTTGCAATTCGGCTTTGCTCGTCGTGGATCTTCATTGTCATTTGTGTACTATTTTTGCGCTTTCTGTTCTCCGTATTTCCATAAAAAGAGTAGCATATTGTGAATGCTGTTCAGCAGTAGCTTCTTATACATCCACCTGAAAAGCCAGAATTGATCAATGTTAACACGGAGATACAACAAAATGGAAAAGGATAACTCATTTCTTCTAGCAAATCAAACAGGCCTTCCTCCGATTTTAAATTGTCCTAAACATATTATATTTCTGTTGCAACAATGAATCAACTGTTGGGACAAATTTCTACATAAGGAAGACCCTGTGTGATAATTTCCAACGGATGAACTATCCGTTGCAACATATGAATCATCTGTTGCAGCAGATAGGTCGTCTGTTGGTACAAATAAAAGTTGTACGAAGAGTTGTTTGATTTGCTAAAATAGACGAGACATATGTTGCACAAGATAAAGTATTTGGTGCAACAGGTTAGACTTTTGTACATATGTATATGTCTATTTGATAATTTTCAGCAGATGGGTCATCTGTTGAAACAGATATGTGTCTGTTTGTTTTGTTAGTTGGAAGACATCTAATATATTCACCTTTTTCATCTCGTGCTGCTCTTCTTTGGACATTGTACGTTGCTCAGTGCAATACATAGACAGAGGAGTTGCAATTTTGCTTTTTAGGATGCCTGATAATGCTTTGGAAATCACTCTCCTTCTCCTCTTAGCCCTAATCTCTAATGGAGCGGATGGAAATAAAATCCTCTTTGATGGAATGGGACCCCTCTTAGATGTCAATTCCTTTACATAAGCAGTTAATGCATTAATAGCATTAATCACTACATCATGTTTCGCCCTGCAGTTTGGACATTTACATGCAGAACATTCGTTGGGAGAGGCAAAATCTGTATAACCAGTATGATGATACTCATAATGGTTTACGTTAAATAATATAAGAGGAGCATCATTAGCACCAACAACAGTACCACTACCACCACCAATAGCTCCATCAACAACAATAAGCCCACCCTCCAAATTTTTTTTTCTTGTAATGGTTGTTTCTCCAAACAATTCAATTTTTATTCTGTCGATGACCTTAGGGTCCGATAAAGTTTGCACAGACCGTAAAGTAAGAAAAAATGGTATCTTCAACTATCGATTGGTCAAAACTAGTAACGGATGGACATTCTAACATATATTAGAATGATGATTAGATCATTAAACAAACATTAATTAAAAGAAAAAATTAATTATAATTATACTTACTGCATCCTTCGGGGGGTTGAAGAGATTAAGAAAATTTGCATTTTTATGAGTTTTGACCGACAGCCATCTCTAGATTCTTGGACAGGAAACTCCTTCTTGGTAGTTCACTTGTTGTCTGAAATAAGAAATGGCTTCAAACGCCCAAGCCTATAAAATAACACCAATAAATCAAAACCATTATTGAGCGAAAAAATGAATGATATCATAATGGAAGAAAGAAACATTTACCATGAAAGCCCATGGGAAGCTATATAAGTTGACTGTCTTTGGCGCTAACGGAGTCAACAAATATTTGACAGTCATTTTGAAGCTTTCATACCCCCATGGATAGCTGTTAAACGCCTCAAGATCCTCGGAGAGCTTTATTAAACCGATGCTTATGTTGTTGTTAATGTCTCTCGCCCAAAGAATATTATGTGCAAACCAAACCAAGCACAATGACTGCTTGTGCTTCTTTGAAAGGCCTTTAACTTTCAACGCTTGTATCAAATTTTTATTTTTGAAGCTTGGACCAACAATGGACACCAGGTCATCACGATCACACGACTTGCCTTTGCCTTTTTTGAGTGTGCGGGGTGCTTTTTTTGGGTTAGAATAGGAATAACTTGAGAAAGAGGATAACATTTTAGTCCAGTAACTATGGCAAACTCCTTCCAACAAAAAAAACAGACATGCCACAGTAATTTATCCATATATCATCCATCTTATCTTTGTTTTCATACATAAACCTATGCTTGAGAAGTTCATATAGCATTTTCATTTGGAAACGAGCATTATTGTCCTCCGACAAATCAAGATATTTTCCAAAGCAGCTGCCCCTGAAATAAGCATCCAATTTTTGTTCTCGAAGTATTTTTCTAAAGGCTTCGAAAGATTTTCCCATTGCTGACTTAACCACGAAATCACCCATTGAATCTGTGGCACCATCGCACTGCATGCTCACAGAATAACGATCAATGCTGAAGGCTTTTACTAGCTCTTTGGTAGAAGAGCTATTAGTATCTGCATCATCTCTTTTGAAACATTCCTCCTCCCCGTGTTCATCATATTCTGCTCTTGATTGAGATAACACTTGTAAAGCAAGCTCATAGAGTGGTGGATGTAGCCCAGCTGCTTCACTTGTTCTTTTACTTGGACTTGATTCAGTTTCTGTTCTTTTGGGATCCATATTATCTAAAATTAACAGGAACATAAACTAATATATTATTGTTGATTAATGCATCATTAAAAAGGATAACAGTAAATCAAACAAGCAAAACAGTAAAATAATAGTTGCAACAGATCACCGATTTGTTGCCCCAGGTAGTATATTTATTACAACATATAACCAAACTATTGCAACGGATGAGTAATCTGTTGCAACAATACAAAACATACCACTCATCTTTTAAGACAGATAAATGGTCTGTTCAACAGATCACAGAACTGTTGTGACATCATCTGTTGCAACATATGAGTAATCTGTTGGAACAGTTAAATAATCCATAACAATGACTGAGTAATTTGTTGAGATAATATAAAATATATCACTCGTCTATTGAGAAAGATGAATGGTCTGCACAATAGGTCACACATCTGTTGCAACACATGCATAATCTGTTGGAATAGTTATCAACGGTCAATATTGGTTAGATTTCTTCTAACATAGGGTCGTCTATCGCGGCAGATGAATGATCAGTTGGAAAAATCAAGTCTTGGACTTTTCCTGTAGGAAGAATTGGTAGGATATTATCCAACAAGAGGTTCATCTGTTGCATCAGATCATTAATCTGATGGTTCTTCCATTGCACCAGATGGTTAATTAGTTGCATCAGATTTTTTATTCGAAGCTTAATCTGTTGCAACATATGATAAAACTGTTGCATCAGATTATTAATCTGTTGCATCAGATTATTAATATGTTGTATTAGAATTGTAATCTGATGGTTCCTCTGGTGCATCAGATAGTTGATCTGTTGCATCATATGATGAATCTATTGTATCAAATGGTTAATATGTTGCACCAGAAAGGTAATTTATCGGAGGAAACAGTAGCACGATTTTGTTAAACAAAAAACAACAATTTCACCATTTTACCAAGAACAAAAACAGAAAAAATCAAACCAAATTGTCCTTTTATTTTTATAAACACAAACAATAAAAATCAAACTTCAAAAAATGCAACAAACAACAAAATATCATAATTCACTTCGAAAAGAGAAGAGAAGAGAAGAAATACCAGAAATTAGGGTTTTATTCAGACCGCATTTCAAATTAGTGCAATAAATATTGAAATTTTTAACCAATACTATAAGAGAAGTTGGCTCAAGTTCCTCTTTTTCTTCAAAACTAAAAAGGCCATAAATTTTTACCTGTGAAAGAAGAAAAGGACCGATAAAGAATTTGAAGCTGTTGTGGCCGGAGAGCAAGGATGTCGCATCGATTGAAGTCGAAAAGGAACTGGAATCCCAACTATTTGTAGTCGGATGTTGAAGTCTCCGAGGATTGAAATAAGAAATTTACAGAACAGTTGATTGGGAGAGAGTTGAGAGAAGCTGCCGAGAGAGGGATGTGAGACAGGTTGATTGAATTGAAAAGGGAAACTCGAATCCCAACTATTTGTCGTCAGGGGTTGAAGGGAGAAATTTTGCAGAATTGTTGGTTGGGAGAGAGTTGAGAGAAGTCATCTCGAGAGAGAAGAGAGTGGTTGATTTGGATTGAAGAGGGTGTGGGTTGGGTTGATTTGTTTTTTTGAAAAGATTAGAAAGTTTTGAAAATATTAATCAACTCCATAATTAACTTAATCAAGTTTCCTAATAATGTTTGACCCTATGTGTTGGTCAATGTCACCAATTCTTCATTCAAGATTTAAAAGACACCTATTCTTCAATTTTACCTTCTATCATTCAAAACAGTTATTGTTTGATCTTATTAAGTTTGATTTCTTGATTTATTTTAAAGTTGGACATCGATTTATAGAAAACATGAATACTTGTATTTATATTTTAATGTAAAATTCTTTTTTAATAGGATTGAGAAAAGACATAAAATTCTTTTTTAAAAAGATCGAAAAAAGACCATCCTAATGAAATCCTTTGAAGAGGATAAAAGATTTTCAAGTATAATAGTAGCTTGTTTGGTGGATTTTGCTGCAATTTTCAGTTCAAACGTAAGAGTGTGTATATTTTAAATTAAGATCGTTAAGAAACGTGGGTTAAAGATTTACCGAAAACCGTTAGTTAATTTTGCCATTTTAATTTTAAATTATTTTAATAAGCATATTAGTTAAAATTGAATCTCAGCCATAAATGGAGTGTGGTACAGGTGGCATAAATCTACAGGATCATTGAATATTACTTGACACAATTTACTTGACTGGATTTTTTCCAAGTTTGAGCGTCTTGTTTATGTATTATTTAAAACCAATTCTAGCTCAACGCTAAGTCCTCTTGTTCATGAACTTGTTGGTTTGTCTACCAATTGTTTGTATCTTTGCGAGTTAAATTTCAAGTATGCTCTTGGAAAGTGATGGGGAATGCTTAAATGATCTTCTTTTGTTAAAACAATCATCTCCTAAAAAGCTGCTCTTGTGGGGTTACCGCATGGCGATCTCCTCATCTCCATGAGCTATGAACATATGACTATGCCATTCTTGCGCCTTGTTGTTGCCAATTGGTTTAGAACAAGTGTGATTATAAACTTGTTCAACCTCCATTTTTTCTTGACTTCACTTGTTGCAGAGTTCAGGGCAGGCATCATGTACACTTCTGATGATAATGATATCAATCAGCCTTTAAAATCAAATATGTTTTCTTTGAGTGGGACGGGTTTTTTTGGCGCTGTTGGTCGTAGCATAAACTTGGGTAATTACTAACCTTAAGCTTTAATTTGTATGCTATCTATGCTTTCGGAGTATGATTTATCAATCTAGCTATTTGATGTGATAGGAGGTCAAACTGCTCTAGCATTACGCGTTTTGCTGGCACTTTTCTCTTCAAAAATGTCTTCAGTTGCTAATCGTCCTTTTGGAGATGAGGTAGTTCTGTGGAAGATGTTCCTCATTTACAATTAGGATATTCCCAAAGACTAAGAGAAGTTTGCTGTTTCTGTTCTCAGTTCCGTGCTGCACGAAAGGCTGCTGAGGATATTGGTGCTCAAATTATATTGGGGGATCGTCCAATAGAAATAACTGTATGCTGCACTTACACTTAATTAGTCCAATGCAACTTTCTTTTCCTAGGATACTTTTGGATTTTAATGAAGTGGTAAAGTTACTTTTGATTTCTAGAAAGAATGGTTCTGATGGCTTCTATATATTAGGACTACCTGATTTTGCATGCAAAGCAAGATAAGTTATATTTGATGCTTATTATATTGTTTCTCTCAAGTGCGCCTATCAGATGCACTATTTGGTCCGACGACAGAGTTACTTGTAATGGTAGAAAATTTATTGTTACTCTCTTGTGTTGTCAGCTTGAACGAGCATGGACTTCGCTAAAATGGAAAGAGAAGATGAGCCTTCTACTCTCTGTCTTTGGCGGAATAACCTCATCCACGGACTTATCAGCAAAGGCATTGGAGGTTTCCCTCTCGTATCTATGAGATCTTTGTGGATACTAATGATGATTGTTACTCGTCAACTCTATCAAGCATTACCTCTTATTTTGCATAGGACCTCAGTTAGCGAATTAATAGGCTAAAGAAAGCTAAGTGGCATCATCATAAATGGATTGCCATAAATATTATAGCAATTACAAAATGGATTAGGTGCATGTGCTGTCATGATTCTATTTTCATTCTTTTCTATTCTGTGGCAGGAATCAAGTTCTGATGATAGTAACTTTCAGCTGTATGAGAAATTAAGCTTTTCATATCCATCACTTCTGCAGCCACTCCTACATGAACGTGACACGGTTAGTTGCTCTTCCCTCATTAGTATCTCCGGACAAACGTCTCATTTGGAAACAGCCTTTCTAATCCAAACATCTCATTGGGAAAGGACCTTACTAATGGATATTATGGAAAAGTTGGACAACATTGTGTTTTCAGGATCAAACTGAAAAGAAAACTGCCATATTTCATTAATTTATCCATCTTTTCTTTCGTGTTCGTTGGAGAGGATATAAATGTGTTAATATGTTTGTTTGAGAGTATATACATATAATTGGGATCTATAATATTATTTGCGGAGGATAGTTCTGGAGCTTTCTATTTTAAAACCATTTAGGTCAAACTTTTTTTCACTTCTGCTAGTGACAGTCTTTCCGTTTTTTCCATGCAATTGTTCCATTTAGTTTCTTGCTTGGTCTCTGAAGAGGAGCAAAGCAGTGAACAACTGTAAGCAAGTTGTCGGAATCATTGGGAAGGGCCACATGAATGGAGTAATATATTCCTTGGTGTCTGATCAAGGAAACTTGCGCTTTCGAGATCTTGCTGGGAAGAGTCCTTCAGGAGGGCTCTCTGGCTGGGTTACTACTATCTTTGGTAACCTGGTTAGAGATGCTATAATTGGTGTCCTTCTGTGGCTATTGTATGAACAACTAACCAATGGTTTGAAGTTGATTGACTAAACTGCAAGGCCAAGTTTCGAACTTCTTGTACGATCCAAAAACACTCAAGTTAATTCAATGAGAGGGATGACCACTCCTATCTGGACTGCCATCCAGAAAGAATATGAAATATTATTCTCGTTCTCCATTTTTGTGGAGCTATTTTTCAAGCAAGGTAGCGGATAAGTCATCCAAGAGTTATGAAGAATTGAATAGTTTCACAGTTAGAATGTTAAGCTCTTATATGGTTATAAAATATTTTTTCAGGAAATATGTAGAGTATTGGCGGATCCAGAATTTTAAGATCGTGGATGCTCAAGCCTTAACTTTCATAAATATAATGTTGTTACTGGCCAGATCTCATAACATAACTTATGTAAAACTTGACCATCTAAGAAACAATTTTACCAGCGAACTATTAATATGGTTAATGCAAAAAATATTATCGTTCTATTTAGAGTCATTCTAATATACTTTTCATATTATTTTAAGAAGATGAATTATTGTTATTTATAGTTGTGCAATTTTATGTTTTATGTTACAAACCAAGATAACTATTTATATTCATGCTAATATTATATCTCCATATATATCATTTTTATGTAGTTTATGAATGTTAGACTGAATATGCCACAACTTCAAATAATCGAAGACAACCTTAAATAGGAAGATATGTAAGCCGTAAAAATTCTCAATTTCTTAATGCCATTGAAAAATAAAAACTTAAAATCAAGCAAAAGCTCCTAATAGAGCACCACGTAGCAGTACTAGATGAGTAAATGTTCTCTCTTTTTCTTTTAACCTTACATAAATTTCTACTAGTTTACCCCTAATTACATCCTATTTCAACTTTTATGAAAATTTGATAAAATTTTAGCTTTTAATTTTTTTTTGATACATTCAAATACAATAGATACATCATAGCTGATACATCCAGTGAAGCAACTACTGCACGCTAAAAAGAAAAACAACGGCAATTAGCTTAATTAAGGAGTAAATCATGCTTTATATCTTCAAATTAACAGTTAAAAGTCCCTCAAAAAGGTAATTAATTATTGTGTTTATTTTCAAAATATCCTTCTGCTCCTTTATCTTGCAGAATCATTCTTCTCCCTTGTTTTCTGTTATTTTGCTGTGATTTTTTTAATATTGTCAAATAATATCTCAGTGTTTGGGTTAGTGATGTCAAGTACGAAGGATATAAGTGTGATGACATTGTAATCGGAGAACATGTAACGTATGAAAAGTTGATTTCTGCCATTGCTGCAACATTTGAAATCGGCGAAAAAAGGAAAAAAATCAAGCTCGATACATTGTTGATGGAAATTCATCTCCATTGTTGATCAGTAAGGATATGTGGGTGAAGCTATATATAGAGGTTAAGAAAAATGTGACAGAATTTGGGATGTATCCATTGTGTATCAGTACAATCGATAAAGATGAAAGGGAGATGTTGCTTGAGGGTGAAGCTGGAGCAGTTATGTATCTAAAGGGTACTGATACGGAAAAAATAACATTAGCTCTTGTTAATTATGATAGTTTTGAGCCTTCGTCTAAGGTGAACAAAATAATTACAGATGCAACAATGCAGTCGTTAAGGAAAGTCAAATTTACAAGGACAAAAAATACTGATATCTGTAATGTCAAAGTATGCCATTGATCATTCATTCAATTTTAAAGTCAAAAAATTTGACAAAGGTATGTATCTGTTATTGTTTGATTTTAGAGGAAAAACAACTATGTTCAATGTTTTAGCCAAAATTATGTATCTCAAGGTTCAGGAATTATGTATCCACGTATTACAATATTTGATGTCAAGATACAAAACTGCAATTACTGAGATATATCTTATTATGAACTTATTAAGACGAGATACATAATGAATTGACTGGAGTAAAGTTAGATACATACTTTTTTTACGTATGGGGGAAAATTTATGAAATACTTTTAGTGTTAAAGTAAAAATTTTAAATAATGTTGAATGTCATAAATAATTGTCACGTATTTAATAATTAGTGATACATTTGTTAATAAATATTTTATTCTAAATATGATTATGTTTTTGCAGCTATGTCCTAAAATGTTATTCGGTAGATTGTAGTTGAATTTTTAAGGCGTCATGTTGAAAGAGTTCGGAACTCTTAAGGATGTTTCATGATGTACACACCAGCCCTTTGAAAGGTAGAATTTTCACACAAGTTCAAGCTATGATTTTATTTGTTAGTGATTTTACGACTTCGAAATTAGTCAATCATAAGAGAATACACACAGCAACCGACATAATTGAAGATATTAAATCTTCTTTTGGTATCGACATTAATTACTAGAAAGCATGGAGGGCCAAAGAGCGTGCAGTTGAGATGCTAAGAAAAAAATCAGTTGATGGTTATCACCAAATACTTAGATACATATATATGTTAAATTCAGTGTATCCCAAATCACATATTAGAATACATAAATTCGAAGATAACAAGTTTTTGTATTTGTTCACAGTATTACGAAAATTAATGAGAGTATTTGAGTTTTGCAGGCTTGTAGCTGTTGTGGATGGGACACAATTGGGAGGAGCATATAAAGAAACATTTTTCTCGTCAAGTACTCTCTATGGGGCAGGTACTTGAAATGAGATGTTTCAAATATAATGTTGCGATTTAATTTGAATACTCTATTTATCTATTTTCGTTGAATTACTTGATTGATTTGAACTGTAGAAATGGCATAATAGATTTATTTTCTGACTTTATGATGCATATTGTCAATGACGTATGTTGTTGTAGACTTAGAAAATGATAATTCCTGAACTTAATTTTTTGAGCAGTTTAAATGTGCGTCTGAAGAGCGTGAAAATATGTGTGTTATATCTGATCATAACGGAAAACATAATGAAGACTGTGAGCATTGTGTATCTCAATGTCCCGCATCTTGCATGCATTTGATATCTATGAAAGAGTGCATGCACAAACTTCAGAAAGAGCAAAGACAGACTTAGCAAATTTTTTTATGCAATGACAAAGACATACAGTCAAAAAGATTTTGATTTTTTTATGGATCAAGTTGGCAAGGCAGATCAATGAGTGAAGTCGTAATTTGAGATTACAGGATATAATAAGTGGGCACGAGCAGTTAATCGAGGTACAATGACAACTTCAAATATAATCAAGTGTATAAATGAAATACTGATTGACGCACGTGAATTGCCTATCTTAGATTTTCTGAAACTAACAAGAATAATATTTGAATCTAGAAATTGCAAGAATAAAGTAAAATCATTACATACAAAAACAATATTGGGTAAAAGATTTGAAAGTATTCTTCAGCTAAATATGTTAAAATCTTCTTGATACGGTTAGTTATTTTGTTTACACTTTTATGATATAGATATAAGATAAAGTTATACAACAATATATTTTTATCATGATTTAACTGACTTTGTATCAATATTTAATTTCTATGTTTTTGAGAGATACATTTTAATTTTCATGTACAAGAGATACAAACTTGTGTTAATAAGAGATACATATAACATCTGATTAATACATTATCTATTTTTTTGAAAGGTTAAGACTTCATCATCATATCTGTACTCTACTTATGATGACGGAAGAAAATACAATGTATATCTAGATAATAGAAAATGCAGTTCTGAAAGATTTTAGTGTGAGATATAACATATCAACACATGATGGTAGTTCTTAAAAGAAAGCATGTAGATAATATGAAGCTCTTTTGCTCTGAGTATTATCATCTAAAAATTTTAATGAAGATATATAAAGTTTTGATATTTTCAATACAGATAAGAAAGATTGAATTATTTCATAAAAAATTTAAGATAAAGTTGTGTTATCATCAAAATACAAAAGACTATCGAAAAAGTTAAAGAAAGGAAAACACAAGAAATCAAATGAAACTCTTACATAGAAAAGTAATTGCCGCGGACGATGTGGTTATAAGGTTACAATAGATGTACTTGTAATTTCCTTTCAAAAGAGGAGTGACCTTGTGGTCTGCATCAAATTTAGATATATTACTCTTCAGTGATTTATTGTTTTGTTTTGTTATTTATGAAATTATTGCTAGTTTTAAAATTTTGATGAATAATATTTGTTGGAATACAACGATTGTTATTCTTAGATCTAATATATCATTAGATACATTAAATTATTTTATATTAAGATGATAATACACACAATTTAGATAATAAACCGATAGTTTGAGAAGCTTACTTACTATCCAATTTTTTTTTGGTGTTATGAGATACATAATTTTTTCCACTTTAAAATCATTTCATAGAAATGTAATGCAATAAATTCATTAATTGAATTTTTCTATAACCAGCCATATTTATTGTACAAGACAAGAAAAATATTCTAATAAATAATTCAGTATGACCACAAATACATATTATATTTGAGATACATAATTTAAATGATAAGACACATTTGACACATAGTTATCTTTGATTGTATAAGACTCATAGAACATTATTCAGATTATGAAAGCTGACATAGGAAATCAGTGTACATACATTTATTAAGTTACATTTTTGTAAATAAATATAGAGATTTATAACCTAGTTAATATATAAGATCCATTATTAAAGTTTAATTTCATTTGTTATATTCATGTATCAGATACATAATTTACGCTAAAATAAATTATAATAATATATATGATACATACATGTTATAATAATGCATTTGATTGATACAAATTGTAAAGAGCTGATATATAAAAGGAATACATATAAAATTGCCGGATTAGAACTACGTTATCATCAAAACACTAGTTCTTAATAGTAACAGAATTTGTCTTTGTCAATAAACCAAAAAAATTAGTAAAGATATTTATACCTTTAAGAATAAAAAAAAGGACAATTTCAAAGTTGAACATAACCAACAAAACTACAACTATTCAATATTATTCACGCCATCTTTGTCTGGTGGTATGAAGTTTCATTTTAATCTGGGTGACCCTTTATTATCACTAAAATATTCATTGTCAATTTTTACAACTCCATAATTGAATAACAAGTAGGCATATCTCAATCGATGATTTTGAGCAACAATCTCAAAAGATGGTATATTTAATTTATCACTTAGATACTCAACGAACATAGTCATAAATTCCCTGCAATTTTCGCATCATGAATTGTACCAAAAAAAATAAAATCACAGACTTTTGTAAATGCAAAAAATAATGAGAAAAAAAGTGATACATACAAATTGCCACTTTTTTGTTGTGCAATGTCAAAAACATATTCAACTTGAAATGAGCCATTTTTGATATTTTCTCCTTATAAGTTTCAAGCGCTGACCAGTTAGTGATTCACCTTTTGTTTAAGAAAATTACTGTACTGAAGATAAGTTGGGAGCATTATAGCCAATTATATTACCTCACTCGATTATTTGTCGTTCCTTGAAGAGGACATCAAATCATAGGCACGAATCACCACTCCTTAAATGCAATGACTATCAAGATCCAATGAAACTCACCATCACAATTTATTGGGACAAAGACCTCATCTACAAAGATACCAACACCGATCAGTAGGTGTACTTAACCCTCTAATTGCGTTAATTAGTGACTCCTCATATTGAGAAACAACATAATAACGTGCAAATGCCTCCTGAGTTGGAAGAACCTTATCCCCTGCCAGTGGATAGTAATTATTATATGCCTTATCAATGTAGATTTTGAAAGAACAGTCTATGATAGTATATCTACATATTGGAGATTTCGGTACTTATACTTCTTCTGCAAGTAGTAAAAAATAATATTTAGATGCCGCATAATTATAATAACAAATGATAAATAACTCAATAATATAAGCAAATGCATTGTAAATATTATTTAATTATTCTTTGGTGATTATTATTATACATTAGTTTGATTATGACCCTGGTAATCTTGTATTTCAGGTATCAAAAGTACCTTTGAGGTATTGTACATAAGAAATTAGGCTTAAAGTAAAAATGACACAATAGATTTTATGGTAGTCTATATTTTTTAGCTTACCATATCGAGTTCTATATTTTGAACAAGAGAAGAATGGTATTGTATGGTAAAATTGAAAATATTCAAAGTTGACAACATTTGTGTTCTGCCGCAATAGCTAAATATATTCCTTAAATTACTAATTGGAAGTTTAGCTCAATCCTTGAGTCTCAATGAAATTAAAGCATTATATTTTTTCAAACAAGATAAATTTCAAGTCTCATATATAGTTTTTCTCTAAATCACAAGCTTAGCAACAACTTGCTTAAAACAAAACAAGCAAAGTCCAAATGTTCTATGCATCTAATTTGTGACATTCATTTTATAAAAAATTATGTTAACATCTAATTTTCTAATTTATCTCAATGTAAAATACATGTTTAAACAGATAAGAATAAGAAATACAAGAATCTGCATATGTAACAGACACATGTAACTAGAGATAGATTATATTATACTTTTTACTATAAAAACACAAATATAAAAGATACAAGAATCTACATATTTAATAGACACATAGAACTAAACTATATTGTGTATCTTTATCATATGATATTTAATTTAAAGGTGTTAAGATAAAGGCCATGATTATGCCTAGTCATTTCAGTATTTGTTTGATTGATACATAAGATAGAATTATTTTTTCGTCTTCGAAAATATAACTACAAAGTCTAATTGTCGAAATTCAAAACTCGCGCATTTAGATTTATAGTGGTCAACCTTATCTTGAAAATTTAAAAAAATAGCATTAATATCTGTACATTATTATTTAAAGTTGAAGAAATAAATTGTGGATTTACTTGTGTGCATGTTACTTGTAAAGACTGTATGTTATTCATTCCTCAAATGTCATTAGATGAGTTGGAGCCACACCAAAAATATTATAACCTTCGAATGAATATGTTTGACGCACCACAGAAACAACATTTTCCTTCCGTTTTAACTAGAGGTAAAATCTATCAAATATGAAGACCTAAATATCTTTGATCACTGTTTAATTCATTGTGCAAGTGTATTTATTTCATCATATACGATACTTTTAGGACTAGAAAATGCAACTACTAAAGCTTATCACTAATGTAAAATTGGCTCTCGATTATTTGTGGAGGAGTATAAATTGTTAAAGCCAAAGAAGACAGTGGAACGACATGTTTGATACGAGTGATTCTCTTGCTTCTATAACCTTATTAGGTAATGATTCAGTGTAAGCATCCTAAATTTTTTTTGTACATGTGTACAAACATCAGATATATAATAATAAGCAGTAATGCAAATACTATAACATTTGACAATTTTTTTTAAATATTTCAACCTAATACTTTACTAATGCAACTAACACGTTTGATTTTTCATAATATTAACAATTATATCACCAATATATCATAAGTATCTGCAATAAATTATTGTATCATATACATCATACAATAATATTTATGTATCTAAAGCATTGTGTACATATCGCAAAAATATTACATATCTGTACTAGTAGCATTTCACGCAGAACATCAATATAGAATGATAGCATTTATGATAATATGTATATAAAGCATGTGATCAATTATCTTCTCAACATCATTACCATAACTGATACCTGATGGTATTTGATTGATGTTCACCCCTTTCATATCAACAGGATTGATCAGGGCAACCTTTGAACTGTCAGATTTACTAGGACGTTTAGTATCACCATAATTATCTGAAGGTTGATTTGAATTTGGGTTCTCTTTTTTAAAATTAACCTATGAATAAGTATGTGCAACATAATGAGATTCTAATCATTATGAATCACATTATGATTCGAATTATGTTACCTTCTCCCCATAAATATGCTTCAACTTCAAGATTTCATGATCTCCGTAAGTTGATTAGTCACCAGAGTCTCCAGGTCATTAAATTTTTAAACCACCTAATAATGTAAACAAGTAGAATTCATATGTGTATTTAATTAAAAAGTATTGACTGATAGAACACAAGTAAAGTGATATTTACATTGGTCCTCATATAGGACTTTATCTCTGACTTTAATGAATCTAAGTTTGCCTTCATCAAGTGCCCATACAGAGGCCTGTTGGTAGATTCATCAATAAATTTTACCTTTTGGTCGGACTCTGAGGGATGTGGCGATGTTTTCTGATCATGGAAATCGCGCAGTGAAGTATTATTTTCAGTGTGAATAAACGGATCAGTCGGAGTTTTTAATGTCCTTGAAAACTATTTTTCTTTTGCAATATGTGTCTTAGATTCTCCTTCCCTGGATATTTTTCTCCAACCAAAACAGTTTTCCTTTTCTTCAATGGAGGGGCAGACACTGTTTTCGATACATACATTATCTTCTTCATCAAATGCTCAGGAGGTTTAGCACTAAAATTATTAAATTCATCATAATACATACCGATTATTGCTTCATTCATTTTAGAATCTATATGAAATGACATATTTGATGATGAGGAAGGTATCAAAGCTGATGCGGGATCATACGATACAATACTCATTGAATACAAATTAAGTTTTTTCAACTTCTGAATAGTAGGAAAAATATTGGAGTACAAATACTATGAAAAATTATATAAAAAAATTAGAAATAATTAAAAATGACTTTAATTTCAGTTAAATCTCTAAATGCCAATAATACATACACTGAGATATCAGTCACAAATTCAAAAGTTCAAAAATTAACTTAATCCACTATATATATAATTAATGTACCTTCTAAACATGTCAGTCATAAACTCATTGTACTGTGGTCTAACTGCCTCGACTTGCCAATTTAAAATACTTTAGATTTGATTGCTGTTATAAATAGCTAGGGATTTTTCAACTTTGAACAACTCTTGAACATCCACACATTTAGTATATGCGTCATGCCACATAAATAATATAACTGTTTCTCGATAAAATACTCTTGTTTAAAGGAGCCATCAATTTTGAGAAAACAACTTTTTCCTAAGAAAAATTCTTATACTTGCCATCCTTAATCATCTTAAAATCCTCCAAAAGGATAGATGCATCTTTTAACTGAAAAAACAAGAAGGTTTGAATGAAATATAGAATGACCATTTGAAGCATCCCGATTATTTTTAAAATTTTTCATCAGAAATCGTTGTATCAATATAAGTTTATAAACACCGTTTTTTGATTACGGTAAATGCTTCTACATCAGGATGCTCTGAGATGAATTAGGATATGAAAAATCTTTGATATTATCAGTGCATTTCAAAAAAGTTAGTAGGGCAAATTCAAAGATGAAAAATCTAAGAATAGTGTCCTTGACGCATACATGAAGTTCATCTTGATTGTTTATTGTACCTCGAGCATTAGTGGATATTTGGTAATTTATCCTATGTAATTACAATTGGGAATCTTGAGGAAACAACCAAAGCATGTCTCACTGAACATCTCAATTACTTTTTTTGATAGAATTACTTCAAAATCTTCTATAAACTTGGCACTGCATGAGCTGTCAAACCTTAGAGGATGTTGTGGAATCTCACCGATGACATATTTCATATCTTGAAATAAGATATAAATTTTAGTTACTCACGAATAAAATGTATCAAAGTAATACACCATATATCAACATAAAAGAAAACTGATATATATAACACTCTATTCTTGTTGAATATAAACATAAATATAAGAAATACATAATCTACATATGTATTAGCTACAAAGATACATAAGTATACTTGAAATACATTACACTAACCTTTTAACTATATACACATATATATAAGAGATATAAATAAAAAATATGTATCAGAAATAGTGACCTAAGATATATTATGTATGTTCAGTTCTTAAATATGTATCTTAATGAAAAATATATGTATAAACAAACTAGTATACTAGAGATCAATCACACTATACTTTTCACTATGAAAACATAAATATAAGAGATACAAGAATTTGTATATGCAACTGATACATAGAACTAAGATATATTATGTATCTTCAACTATTAAACATACATGTTAGTGTAAATATTGTCAGATAAGAATTTGACAAATCTTTGAAAGGATGTCTTTCATTGTGAATTCAACAACTTTTTATTTTGAAGCACCATCTTTTCTTCTCGAAGTGCTAGCACCATATTTTCGTCTCAAAGTGCTAGATTCTATTTTCTTAGCATCATGAACTCCTTTTTTATTTGATTTTCCTGTCATCTTTTTTCATAACTTTTTTATTTTTACAAAATCATTGCGGAGTTTAGATCTATTTTTATAAAAATCTTCAGAGACATTATCAAAAAATACTAGAAATAAAATTAATAACATCTTCATTTAGTTTGATGTTGTCTAATTGAGATTTTTTAAGACTAAAAGAAGGTACATAATCTAGATTCATTGTATAAATATTTTAGCTATAAATTGAACCGATGAAGGTACAATATTTTGAACTATACAATTTTTAAACATAATTTTAACAAACTAACCTCTACAAAAAATGAAGAAAGGGACGATCATTTTGCAGTTGTTCAACTTTGTTAAGATGCAAATGAAGATTAAATTGGGGAATGATTCAATTTCAAAAAAACACATAATGTGGAGTAAATGCACAATGTGATTGCTTGATTTGCGCTGTTGTTGGAGCAGTTTTCGCTTCTGAAGGATGTATTCATGAAAATAGGAATAGCTGAAGGATGTATCGACTGTTTGTAGTGGAGAGAGAAAGATGAAAGATTTTGGTAATTTTTATAAATGGTAGTGATTTTAATTATTTTAAGTAACTTAAGTTGTGGTTTTATATGTTTTTTCCTCTTTTTAATCAATGAATAAGTAAATGTTTTGCCTCTTTAAAGAACATTATCCCAAATTTCAATCAAAAGAAAAATTATATTTGCAAGTTACCTCAAGATAAATCGTTGTATTGAAAATTAAAGCTTTTTAATTTTGGATGATATAATCTTTTATTGGTGTTTTACCAGTATAGTTATTGAAGAAAAAAGAAAAGTGAATAAAGAAGAAGATGGAAGTCAGCCGTGGAGACAAAGGAAAGAGTCAGCTGCTAGGGAAAAAGAAAAAATCAGTTGTTGCCACTAAGATTCAAAATCCATACCTCATCGGCTTTAATACTCAAAACTTAGCTTCCTGACCAATGCACCTACAAGGCATTCACTTCTATGGGTGCTCATATATTTTTTAATATCCTTAAATATCTATACAAATATACATGTTTTACATTGGAGTTAGTATGTGCTCGAGCACCTATTCTATTCAACATGGGTCCTCTCCTACAATGTTCTACAATATATGTTTAGGTGGGAAGTGTTGTTTCTCGAGTTTAGTAAAATTTGTACTTTACATCAAGAACTTCAAACAAGTGTTCACACAAAAGTATGAGCAATCAAATGACTTTATAATTTTGTATTTGCAACTTTGAACATTTAACAATAAGTTCAACCCAACTTATGAACAACAAAATATGAAGTTAAACCTTTTTTTTTGAAAATAACAAAATCAAACATTTAGAAAAATATGAAGATTAAAAGATTCAAGTCCACCAAATTTATGGTGTATCCTTAAGAAAATTATTCCACTCAAGTACCTGAGGTTATAGAATATACCCTCCAAGAATAAAATGAATCACTTCGACAGCAAAACGGTACCTCAAACTCTATCGAACTATGAACACACTCAATGGTAGCAATTCACATTAGAGTTTTTCAAGAAAGAGGAGTGTTTTTACTTTAAAATTTCATGTATGTACCTAAGGAAAAAATTAGGTATTTATAGCCATGAAGGTGTTGTTTCATGAAGAGAAACAATGATTCAGAAAGATGCAACTCTTTGGAAAAGGTGCAACTATTTGAAAAAGTCGCCACCTATTGGAAAGGTCATAACCATCCAAACTAGAAAGGTGCCTATTCAAATTGTATCATTTCTCTTGGTGTCTCTTTGAAAAAAAACCTTATTCATTTTTCATTCACACCTCTTAAAATCCTAACTGCCCCCTGTATGAATAGGGAATGACTATTTTATCAAGAAATATACAGACAAGTGTGTGATTTACAAGCAAAGACTAATTTCATCTGGATAAGTAAGATTCCTTTGAACTTTTGGTATTGAACCTGTATTAGTTGCACACAGTCAGTCGGTAGCTGCGATATCTTTGAATCATTGAAATTTAATATACACCTAGATAATTTAAGTCACACAATCAACCTTTTACCATTTATTGTTCTTAAAGTTTTATTTGTTTCAGCCATGAACACTTTCTGGTTTTACGATAGCTTAGAGAATAGTCCTTTACTATTATTCTTATTGAAGCGACTTCCACTTCACCCTTACATAGGTGATTCCTAAAGGTTTAATCCCATAGGCCATACTATTTGGTCAATCCTACCAAACTTAGAAACCATTTAAAAGTTTTGTACCATAAGTCTTATCCTTATTTCTTAAACATTGTATTCGTCATGAGAATGAATTGAGTTAATTGACAATGTTGAACCATATATATCAAGTTTGTTTGATCTCCTTAAACATAACTCTTGGGATCTCCAGTCTACTAGGTAGAGTTATTATAGTGATGAATTGTCTTAGGCCGTAAATCCATTCCCTTTGATGATCTCTCAACTCCCTTTCTAGACAGGTCTTTGTAAGTGAATCTCACACATTATCCTTTGACCTCACATAGTCAATCATAATAATTCAACTAGACGGTAGATTTCAAACAATATTATGTCTCTATCTTATATAACGAGATTTACCATTATATATCATGCTCTATGCCCTACCTATTGTCGTTTGACTATCACAGTGTATGCATATTGGTGCCAAGGGTTTGGGATAATAATGAATATCTTTCACCAAAATTTTTGGAGCCATTCAGCTTTTCACTGGCTTTATCTAATGTGACAAATTCAGATTCCATTGTAGAGTGGGCATTACATGTCTGTTTGAATGATTTTCAGGAGACTGCTCTTCCAAATAGAGTAAATATATATCCACTCATGTAATTTACTTTATTTGATTTGATGATTTAATTTCCATCACTATATCCTTCAATTACCATTGGATATTTGTTATAATGTAAATAATTGTCTAGAGTATGTTTTAGATACTTCAAAACTCTTTTTATTGCCATTCAATGAGTTTGATTGGTATTACTCATGTACCAACTCAATTTACTAATAGCTCATGCTATATATGGTCACATACAATTCATGATATACATCAAACTTTCCAACACTCTTGCATAGTTCAATTGTGAGTCACTTTCACATTCATTCTTTTAAAATATAAAGTTCATGCTTAATGGAGTGTTTGCAGTATTGACATTCAAATACTTAAGCTTATCAAGTACCTTATCAATGTATGACTGTGACAATGCAATCCTTGTGGAGTTTTATAAATTCTTATTCCTAAGATCACATCAGTAACTCCAAGGTCTTTCATATCAAATTTGCTCTCAAGCATTTGTTTAGTAGTATTTATTTCAAAAATGTCTCTATTGATGATCAACATGACATACTCATACAAACAAATAATGACTTTGTGATTTTGTGTGTCTTTAACGTAAACACATTTATCACATTCATTTATCTTGAATACGTTTGCGAATATAATTTGGTTAAACTTTGCATGCCATTATTTGAGTTCTTATTTTAGTCCATAAAGCCACTTAACAAGTTTGCAAACTTTTGTTTCTTTACTTGGAACCACAAAACCCTCAAATTATTTCGTGTAAATTTCTTCCTCTGATTCTTTATTTAAGATAGCTATTTTCACATCCATTTGATGGATTTCAAGATCATATACTATAACTAATGCAAGCATCATCTGAATGGACGTTATTCTTGTTACTGGCGAGTAAGTGTCAAAATAATCAAGGCCTTCTTTTTTTATAAAGCCTTTGACAAGTCTTGCTTACATTTGTCAATAGTATCATCACCTTTCATGTAACTTTTGAAAATCTATTTAGAACCTAAAGAATTATTCCTGAAGGAATACCAATCAACTCCCAAGTATGATTTCTCAAGATAGAATCAGTCTAACTATTGGATGCCTTTTTTCAAAAGGAAGAGTCCGTAGATGTAATATCCTAAGTTTTAATCTTCAGACCCACTAAAATATAGGTCATTAAATTATTTTTTCAACACCAATAGTCTAGCCTTAATCCGATGTCATAGTAAGAAGTTTTAGAAAATTTTCTAAGGCACTGTTAAGCTGCCAGTGATAACGACTCTGGAAATGACCCATTGATAGACACAACGAGCTGTATCCTAGACTCGTTGTCACTATAGTGGGTTTCCAAATAATTCATCCCCATGGTAATAAGTCAAGCACACGACTCATTACCAGACTAAATGAGTCATTGTGTGTGGACCCGTCGTCACAATAGTAGAGAACCAAGAACTCAGCTCCTTGGTAATGACCTTCATAACGACTCGTTATTAGACCTAACAAATTGTTAGGAGGGAATCTGTTGTCATAGAAAAAGGACCTAAAAAATGTAGGTCCTCAGGTCATGACTAAGGCCACGACTTGTTACCCAAGTTGTGACTGCTTCTCAAAATTTCCTGAATGATTTAAGGAAGGATTTTTTGTCTTTTTTCCATTCTTTTATTTTCTAACCCATGTTGTTTAGGCTTTCCCAAGGGTGGTATATTATCATAAATTTCCCCAAATTCCCCACAAGTCTTAAAAAATCAATTGAAACCAAGGAAAGGCGCTATTATTCTTCTCCAAAGACAAGTTAGGGTTCTTCAATCATCAAGTCCAATTTCCAAGAGTTCGTCAAGGCTTCTACTTCCATGTATGTGGTATTTCATCATTAGGTTCCTTCCACCCATTGGTCCCAAAAGATTTCTCTATCCTCAAGTTTACTTTAAATCTTCAAATGTTGGGTTCCAGGTTAGCTATGAGTTTTATTTATACCTTTAGTTCATTCTTGTAATTAAACTATGAGTACATGTTCTCCCATAAGAGTAACATCTTCCATGTTCAAAAATCATGAATTCCCTGTTATGATTAGCTTTTAACATTATCATGTTTAGTTGCATTAGTCAGCGTTGGTGGGTTAAGAACACCTAATACCTAGGGACTCATGCATATATCAATTTTTATGTCTTTTGAGAACTTCAGATTACTTACAGTTGATACTTTCAGAATGAGTTCATAATAATAAATTCAATTTATGTTTCAACGTTATTTAGTTAGAAGTAGTACTTAGCACCGAGTGAGCGTAGGGATGAAGTCTCACCCTCAGTATACACTTGAGATATTTTAGTAGTAGTGTAATACCCAAACTTAGAAAGGAGTCCTATATTGGCAAAACACAGGAGGAATGCTGGTTATATAAGTAAGAAAGACTTACTCCCTAAAGACACATTTTAAAGCCATGTGGGCTTGGGCCCAGAGCGGATAATATCACTAGTGGGTTGGGAAGTTACAGGGATCTCTCGGGGCTTGATGGTTTGGGATGCCCATTGCGGCTAGGTCACCAGCTCAGGTTGTAATAGAATGGTATCAGTGTCGCTCCTGTGTTATCCCTATCGATGTGGACTAGAGTTCAAACTGAGTGTAGGCAAATTCCAGTAAGGCAGGGAAAAACTTAGTCCTGAGTGTAAAGAAATGCCATTTGGTGGGGCAAACCTCAGCGAGGATGCTGAGTCCATAAGGAGGGTGTATGTAACATCCCAACTTAGGAAGGAGTCCTATACTGGCAAAATACAGGAGAGATACTAGGTATATAAGTAAGAAAACCTTACTCTCTAGTGACGTATTTTAAAGTCGTGTAGGCCTGGGACCAAAGCAGATAATATCACTAGTGGGTCAGGAAGTTAGAGGGATATCTCGGGCCTTCGTGGTTTGGGATGCCCATCGCGGCTAGGGACTCCTCTCGGGTAATGAAAAGAATAGTATCAGAGAAGTCCCAGTGAAAAGCAGCCCCCAAGTTCCAAAACTATAGCACACGATCGTAGGTTATAAGAGTTCACCCATCAGTTTAGGCCTAGTCCTTCAAAATATTAGTTCAATGTATCCACGCCAGCCAGTGTTGGTAACCTTGGCAAGGTACTAGCACCCTTCCTACTAGGGTTATAGATTGGACCCCGATTTTTTCAAATTGAGGTATGTCGGTTATTTTTAGCTCCTAAGTCCTCATTTTATGTTACAGTTTCAGATTATGTATGACCTTTTATTAAGTTATTCAGTTTCATTTAGTACATGTTTATACTTGATCTTGCATTTAGTTTATCATGTTTCATGTATTCATATTCAGTTATATTAGTTAGTTTCTAATCTCACATACTTAGTACATTCAAAGTACGGATCACATACTTTTCTGTGCTATATTATCTTATAATATATGTTCGTATGCTCAGTACCCAGATCACACTTAGCTAGTATTCATACCATTAGCTACAGTATTGGTGAGTCCTCATCATTCGAGGACCAATATCAGTTATTCAATTCAGTATTGTTTTATTTCAGTCAGTTTGAGTTTGTTAAGGCCTTGTCCCAATAACTCATTGTGATTTAAAAGCTTTTAGACAGTTAGTCATGTTTTCAATTTATTGTGTATTTCAGATAGTGTTAGTATTACTTCCAGTATTATTTATTGTCAGTTTATTTATCATTTAGCTTTTGCACTGCATTTAGTTATTTCTTCCAATATTCTTGATACTATACCAGACCATGGGTTAGCTTGAGGTCACTTGTTACTCTAAGCACCGGGTTATAACTAGGGGTAGTCTTGGGTCATAAAATACTTGGTATCTGAGTAGTAGGTTTAAAGTATCCTAGGGTGTCTAAAAGCTGCGTAAAGTAGAGTCTTATTCATGGGTGTGAAGCGTGCCATACTTAAAGGCCAGAGGCTACAAAACATTTTAGGAAAGTTTTACTTTTATCATGATTCATGTCGTGTAATAGTGTGAACTCTATCAAGATCCTCGTTCTAACTCATCCTCTATTTGTTTATAGAAAATTCCTCCCAAGAGAAATAATAGAAGAAGTAATAGGAGCCAGCAAGCACCACTGTCAGTTCTCGAAGACCCTCTAAATGAGCAGGTATTTTATGCTGAGTTCAAGGCTGCTTTCACAACACTAGCCCAATCTATGACTGCTCAGAATGACCAACAATTTGTTTCCCCAACTAACCTAATAGAGTTTGCAATGACAACTAAAATCCGAGACTTCACTTGGATGAATACATCGACATTCTTTGGGTCTAAGTCTAAAGAGGATCCACAGGATTTCTTAGATATTGTTTAGAAAATAAATAAGATCATGGGTGTCACTTTGAATGAGAGTGCTGATTTGGTTTCTTACCAACTGCAAGGAGTGGCTCATATGTGGTTTAAGTAGTGAAAGAAAAATAGAGGTGCAGATGCAGGCCAGTAGAGTAGGATGATTTTATTGTTGTATTTCTAGACAGGTTCTTTCTACTTGAGTTAAGAGAAGCCAAGGTGTAGGAGTTCATAAACTTGAAGTAAGGAAACATGAGCCTAAAAGAGTATTCACTCAAGTTTACTTAGTTGGCAAGGTATGTTCCGACTATGGTGGCTGATTATAGGGATTGAATGAGTAAGTTTGTGTCTACTTTTTCTAAGGACGTGGTCAAGGAGTGTAGGACGGTCATGTTTGTTAAGGATATAGATATCTCCCAATTGATAGTTCATTCCTAATAGATGAAGAGGTGGGAATTAAAGAGAAGAAAAGGGAGAATAAGAGAGCCAAAACTAGTAGCTTCACTTTCTCTCAGTAGAGGTCGTATGGTGGAAATCACTCTCAGTTCTACCAAAAATCTTCAGATCCAGTCCTATCTTTTGCTAGTCCTCCAGGGACCAAGTTTAGACAGGATACAAAAGATAGAGCACCAGGCTCAAAGTTCCAGGGTAGTGTGAATAATGCTCGCACTAACCTAGTTTGTAAGAGATGTGGTAGGAATCACAGGGGTGAGTGTATGGCTATTAGTGATGCATGTTTTAGATGTGACAAGTTAGGCCACAAAGTAAGAGAGTGCCTAGTGGTTGCTGATGATAGGCGAATTTACACGCCTATAGTGCTATATTTTACCCATATTTTAGCCTAGTTTTGAGAACAAATTATATATTTCATGCACTTTTAGTCCTTTTTCCTGTAAGTGAGCTAACGAACATGATTAGCAAAGTTTAAGGTATAAATGATGCAGAATTCAGCATTTTATGGATTACTTGACGCCAAAGAAAGCTTCACGAAAGGAGAAAAGGAAGTTTGGATGCCTAAGGACCAAAAGTGACGCATGGAAAATATGTCCCGGGCAAAAACAACAATTCTGAAGAATTTGGGGACTAGCAGTAACTTAGTAGGATTAGGATAATGATACATTAACCTAGTACAATTGGGTTAAGTATTTCATTAGCTTAGTAGGATTAGGATAATGATACATTAACCTAGTACAATTGGGTTAAGTATTTCATTAGCTTAGTAGGAATAGGATATGGGTTTTATAAATACCCTATTTTGCTAGAGATTTTTAATTCATTCTTCTACTAATCCTCAACAATTCTCATTCTAGTTTTAATTCATCTTTCTACTTCTTCTTCTATTCATCTATTCTTAATTTCCGCAACAAGAGCAACGTTACTTGCAAGAAATCACGCCTAATGCCTACCACACTTGTGCTACACGAAATTCTTATTGTGGTATAATAACAATGTCAATTGTGATTTCCTTCGCACTCATGGGTAACTAAACTTCTCTGTTGGGGTTATGGAAGCCGAATGAGATACTATCTATTACTATGAGTTTGTGAGTTCGTGACACGTATGCTGCTTATATCATTATTCTCTTCATCTTAACCTAAATTCTTTGTGGTTGCAAACGCAAGAATACGCCAGTATAACATTTAACTTGTTCGAAAGAAAGGTTATCTGTCTGGAAAAGAGATAATGTCAAGGTAGTAGGGTCCCATCCCCTATTAAAAAGTTAGTGCCGTAACTGGATTAACCTCTTGGAGAATTCGTACCGTTAGACACGCTTTAAGCTCGAAAGAGTTAAAGTGAAATAATCCTCGAATAGGTCGAAAGATGCCTGGATTTACCATCGAATGCAATTCTCTATAAGCACATGCATGTCTGAATTCCGCATAACTCATAGCTAATAGAGATGTAAACTCAGAAGGTGGACATAACCCCAACTCTTCAATTCTCATTGTTTTACAACCTACTAAACATTCTTTCTTTTTACTTTGCTATTTTAAGTTTTTATTTTAATATTTTGGTTACACATTACAATCCCCCCTTTTTATGAGACTTGCACTAAAAGTCTAGTAATTGTTGCTTACTTGTTGACCAAGCTATTCCCTGTGGGATCGATACCCAACCCAGTTGGGTTCTATATTTTCTAACGACCGCTTTACACTCCTACGATAGCTGTAGATTAAGCGTTCTCAAAAATTGGCGCCATAGTCGGGGAATACGAGTGTCAATTAAGTTTGTGATAATTACTAGACCCTTTGGTCAAAGATTCTTGTACTTTTACTTTTAGTTTTTGTTTTTGTTCTCTGCAAGTTTTTATACAGTGCATGCCCCATACTTGAAGTTCTGGTCAACCGTTATTACCTATCAATCCTGAACCACAACGAATTGGCAGAATGGAGGCACAAACGGAAATCGAAAGAATGGCCGCTCAACAGGAGCAGGCGAGATTAGCTTCTCTTGCCGCTGCCCAAGTACACCAACAAAACATTGATAACCCTGGGCGAGCAACAAATCCTGACGATGAGGATTTAGGTGATGACGAGTTACTAAACCCAATGCATGATGCTGAAATCGTAACCCCTGCCAACAGAAGAGGTCGTCAAGCTCGGTTTAGGTATGATCGCCAACCCATGCAACCAGCTTTTGATGACGATGATGATGATCTTGATGGAGCCGGAGCCACAGGAGCCATTATTCCTCCACCATTAGCGCCCGGAGCCAAGTTCAACATCACAAGCACCATGATTCAGTTATTGCAACTCAAGGGATTATTTGGTGGACTAGCAGGCGATGATCCGAATATGCATCTCATCAACTTTATTTCTACATGCAAGTCGTTCGACAATCCTGGTGTTGGTCAGAATGCAATTCGAGTACATCTATTTCCATTGTCTCTGTTTGGGGAGGCAACTCTATGGTTGAATGGGCTGACTCCTGATTCTATTACAAATTGGAGGCAATTGAGAGATGCTTTCCTAGAAAGATTCTTTCCGCCATCCAAAAGAGCACAATTGAGAGATGAAATCAGCAACTTTCGTCAGCTTCCAACCGAAGCCCTTCATGAAACATGGGAGAGGTTCAAGACAAAGCTAGCGAGATGCCCAAACCATCACATGACTAATGTTCACCTAATGGAGATATTATACAAAGCCTTGAATTCAATAACTAAACCAGTGGTGGATAATGCGGCTGGAGGATCTTTTATGGACCTCACCTTTGGTCAAGCAAGCAATATGCTAGATCGTATGACGAAGCAAAGTAGAGCTTGGCATACCAGGGATTCTGAGGTAGCAAGCCCCACTTTATCTATTGGCATGACTGCAGAGCAAAGAAGAAGAGAAGAAGAACGTGATCAAGATATGACGCACATGAAAACACAAATGGATCTTCTTACAAAGCATTTATTATCAGGGAAGACCGAAAAAGTGAAAGCTATTGCGTCAAAAGGAAGAGACGAATCTGATTCGGAAGAAGAGGCCAACTACTTGAACAATCAGGGGGGTTTCCGAGGTAATACCCAAGGAAACCAAGGTCGGAACTATTATGATAAATCTGGAAACAAGGACCAAGGTAGTTGAAAGAACAAGAATGAAAAGAGTGGTTTGTACGTTCCCCCTGGAAGATGTGACGCCACCACATCTAGTTCTGGAAGTATTGAAGACATGATGGCTAAAATCCTGAAAGGAGTGGAAGCAGTGAGTGCAGGAGTAACGGAGGTAGTTAATGATGTGTCCTCTATGAAACAAATAGTTGATTCTCATTCCACTTCAATCAAGCAAATAGAGCAGCAATTGATCCAACTTTCAGCAACACTCAATCAAAGAAAGGCTAGCACTTTACCTAGCGATACCGTGCAAAACCCAAGGAATGATGGGTCATGCATGGCCATCACTACCCGAAGTGGTAAGGTGCTGGAAACTTCAGCAAAAAGCAAGCAAGTGGTTGATGAAGTAGTGGACATTGATGATAAGGCGAAAGGAAAAGATGCCGCTGCAACTAATCCTATCGTCAACGACGTCAACCCCAACAATTTGCAACCTGAAAAAGCTGAAAAATGGAAGCAAGAGGAGAAGAAAGCCGTGGAGAGAACAATTCCATACCCACCACCACCTTTCCCTCAAAGATTGAAGAAGGTGGCGGATGACACGAAGTTCAGCAAATTCATGACTATGTTAAAGCAGCTGACCATTAATGTTCTATTGGTGGAGGCACTTGAACAAATGCCTGGGTATGCAAAATTTATGAAGGATCTTTTGACAAAGAAGCGGGCAGCAAGTTATGAGTTGAAAGATGATGTTCATCACTGCAGCGCAATCGCGACCTGATCAATAGCTCAGAAGAAGGCAGACCCCGGTGCTTTCACTATTCCTTGCACCGTTGGATCTCTAACTTTTGTCAAGGCATTATGTGATTTAGGAGCCAACATCAATTTGATGCCACTATCTATCTATAAAAAGTTGGGGTTGGGTGATCCTACTCCAACCAATATGAGGCTCGTAATGGCGGATAGGTCGGTAAAACGACCTGTTGGTATTCTATGTGATGTATTGGTAAAGGTTTCCTCATTCATCTTTTCGGCAGACTTTGTTATTTTGGATTGTAAGGTAGATTCAGAAGTTCCCATAATCTTAGGGCGCCCTTTCCTTGCTACGGGAAGTATGCTTATTGATTTGAGAGATAATGAGCTTTCATTCCGAATAAATGACGAAGTAGTTCGCTTTGATGTTTGCAAATCAATGAAGCAACCCAAAGATCTGAGTGTCTTTTCGGTGGCTGATATTTTCTTTGATGATGAGAAAGAATTACTTAAAGAAGAGCAAATTATTGATGACCCTTTGGCGGTTGTGCTCATGAATGGAGAGAATGAGGATGCTGAAAATTGTGAAGAAGTTATTGGTGCTCTATCAGGATTAGGGACATATCGCTATGCTCCCAAGAAGCTGGACCTTGATCTCAAGAATCAACCCACACCACCAGCTAAGTCATCTATTGAAGAGCCACCCACATTAGAATTGAAAGAGTTGCTAAGACATTTAAAGTACGCATTCTTAGGAAGCGGAAACACACTTCCAGTCATTGTGGCGGCAGATTTGGGTGAGCAACAAGTTGCAGCTCTCATTGCTATTCTACGGAAGTATATTAGAGCCATTGGATGGACCATTGCAGACATTATTGGTATTCCACCTGGGATTTGTACACATAAAATTCAGCTTGAAGAGAATTGCACACCCACCATTGAGCATCAAAGACGTCTAAACCCACCTATGCAAGAAGTGGTGAGGAAAGAAATTATCAAGTGGTTAGATGTGGGGGTTGTGTATCCAATCTCTGACAGTACATGGGTAAGTCCGGTACAATGTGTTCCCAAGAAAGGAGGCATGACGGTGGCGCGAATGAAAAGAATGAGCTTATTCCACTTAGACCCATCACCGAATGGAGGGTATGCATGGACTACCGAAAGCTAAATTCATGGACACTCAAAGATCACTTTCCAATGCCATTTATGGACCAAATGCTAGATCGATTAGCGGGAAAAGGATGGTTTTGCTTCTTAGACGGTTATTCAGGCTATAATCAGATTTGTATTGCACCCGAAGACCAAGAGAAAACAACGTTTACATGCCCATATGGAACGTTTGCCTTCAAACGTATGTCATTTGGGCTATGTAACGCACCAAGCACCTTTCAACGTTGTATGATGTCAATTTTTTCTGATATGGTTGAAGACAGTTTGGAGGTATTTATGGACAATTTTTCAGTTGTTGGTGAGACTTTTGAAGCGTGCTTAGCAAACCTAAGTATGGCATTGCAAAGATGTGTAGAATTCAACCTAGTGCTGAATTGGGAGAAGTGCCACTTCATGGTAAAAGAAGTAATCGTTCTTGGGCACAAAATCTCTGAAAGAGGAATTGAGGTTGATCGAGCGAAAATCGAATTCATTGAGAAGCTACCGCCTCCAATTTCGGTGAAGGGAGTTCGTAGTTTTCTTGGCCATGCAGGTTTCTATCGTGGGTTCATCAAAGACTTCTCCAAAATTGCTAGTCCATTGTGCAAACTCTTGGAGAAAGATGTAAAGTTTGACTTCAATGAAGATTGCTTAAAGGCATTCGAATGCCTCAAAGGAAAACTCATTGAAGCCCCTATCATGGTAGCACCAGATTGGTCTCTCCCGTTCGAAGTCATGTGTGATGCTAGTGGTGTAGACGTTGGAGCTGTGCTTGGTCAGAGAAAGGGGAAATTATTTCATCCTATCTACTATGCGAGTAAGGTCCTAAATGAAGCCCAAAGGTACTACACTGTGACAGAACAAGAGCTCCTAGCGGTTGTGTATGCGTTTGAGAAGTTTCGTGCCTATCTATTGGGTACTAAGGTGATCGTTCATACAGACCATGCAACTCTTAGGTATCTAATGACAAAGAAGGATTCAAAAACCAAGATTAATTCGATGGGTATTGCTACTGCAAGAGTTTGATTTCGAAGTTAAAGATAGAAGAGGTTGCGAGAATCAAGTGGCCGACCATCTCTCTAGACTCGAGAATGAGCATGTGGCGCAGCCTGATATCGAGATTGATGATGCATTCCCAAGGAGATCCTAGCGACGATAATAGAAAAGTTACCATGGTATGCCGACTTTACAAATTTTGTGGTGAGTAATGTAATACCTGCCAATTTATCATACCATAAAAAGAGGAAGTTTATGCATGATGTACAACACTACTATTGGGATGAGCTATATTTGTTTCGACGATGTGCGGATGGTATTATTCGACTATGTATATCCTATGTAGAGGTGCCTACTATATTGGAAGCATGCCACACTTCCCAAGTTGGAGGACATCACGCAGGCAATCGGACGGCAAGAAAAGTATTGCAAAGTGGATATTATTGGCCTTCGATATTTAGAGATGACTATGACTTTGTTAGAAGATGCGACCAATGCCAAAGACAAGGTGCTATTTCGAAACACCATTAGATGCCCATGTCAAAAATTCTTGAGGTAGAACTCTTTGATGTGTGGGGCATTGATTTCATGGGTCCATTCGTGAATTCGTTTGGAATGAAGTACATCTTAGTTGCTGTAGATTATGTCTCAAAATGTGTTGAAGCTGTAGTGTTGGCCGACAACGAGGGAAAGCGTGTTATAGCATTTTTGAAGAGGAATATCTTCTCTCGCTTTGGAGTACCACGTACTATCATAAGTGATGGAGGATCTCACTTTTGCAGCAAGCTATTCAAATCTGTGTTGGCCAAGTATGGTGTCAAGCAACATAAGGTAGCCACACCTTATCACCTACAAACGAGTGGACAAGTAGAGGTTTCCAATCGGGAGATCAATCAAATCCTTGTGAAGACGGTAAATGCTAATAGGAAGGATTGGTCTCGGAAGCTAGATGATGCACTGTGGGCGTATAGGATTGCATTCAAAACACCCATCGGCATGTCCCCTTATCAACTAGTTTATGGGAAGGCTTGTCATTTACCCGTTGAGCTCGAACATAAGGCATTGTGGGCGTTGAAGCAATTGAATTTGAATTAGGATAATGCGATGAATCTGAGGTTGGAGTAGCTGAACGAATTAGATGAGTTCCGTCTCCATGCATATGAAAGGTCAGACCTATACAAGGAGCGGATAAAAAGGTATCATGATCAGCGGATTGTTCGACGAAACTTCCAAAAGGATGATATGGTACTTCTCTTCAACTCTAGATTGAAGCTGTTCCCAGGTAAGTTAAAGTCTAAGTGGTCTAGTCCATACAAAGTTATCCAATTCTACTCGTCTGGAGTAGTTGAATTGGAAGACAATAATGGTGTTGTCTTCAAGGTGAATGGTCAACGTGTTAAACCTTATATCGGTCCTCTCGACTCGATGAATTATATGGCCATCACTTATCTCGACGAAGTCTAAGTACTCGAGGTAACTATGTCGAGCCACGACAATAAATAAGGCGCTAGATGGGAGGCAACCCATCGTTCATCGTTTATCGTTTATCGTTTTGTCTTTCTTTCGTTCTAGTACTTGTTTTGCTTTTGATAAATGAAAATCCAAAAATAAGAGTCGTGCCACGACCAAAACTAAGGCGCTAGATGGGAGGCAACCCATCGTACAAATCGTTTTCATTGGTTTTGAGCAAATGTAGGTGCAAGAGGTATTCAATGAGGAGATTGGTTTCAAGTGACGATTTGGACGTATTGCATGGTAAAGGTGGTAAGTTTGGAATTAAGATGCATAAGGCTTTGGATTGAGCATTGCTCATGACAAAATAGGCATCGAGCAAGGCTAGGCCTAGGCAAAACTTGGCCATGAACAAGGCAACGCCTATACTATAGCCTAAGGTCTCGGAATCTAGTGTGCAAAGGCATAGGCGCCGCCCATGCTCAAGTATGCTATAGCATAGGTGCCGCCTATGCTAAAGCATTTGGTCTCAGAATCTCATATGCCATGCTAAAGGCGCCTCCTATGGTCACTAATGGCATTGCACTAGGCGCCGCCTATGTTAGAAAATGCTTTGCATTAGGCGCCGCCTATACCATGCATAGGCAAAGCTAAAGGCGCCGCCTATGGTCACTTTTTGTCTCCAAAACCGATTTTAAATAGGTAAAAACCCGACCCATTCTTTTCCTATATAAAGGGGACTTAGTCTTGAAACATACACACATTGGAAACTTGACCTAGGCGCCGCACATACTCTCCAAAACATCTCAAAATTTTTCTTTTTGCTCTCCCACTTCACAAGAACATCTCCAAAGGCTTCAATCACGTAAGTACTCTTTTATTCTTCATCTATTTTTCGTAAGTACTACGTTGCTATGTCTATTATGAATTGCTACATCTTGAAGAAATATTGGTGACAAGAATGTGTTTGAATTGTTGATACACAACCAAGTGAGTGAACATATACGTTGGGATAATCTTAACTTGTCTCCAACTTGAATTTGATTTTGATGCATTGTTATACTACTTGCGGAATTGCTATAGTCATTAACATTGCATAATCGTGTCACTTGAATACTTACATGTTGGAATGACTTGTTCATCAGAATGAGACTTATAGTGGCCTACCGACATAAGAGGTTGAGATTATTAATAGATACTATGCCTTCATGTAATCCCTATGTTGTATTCTTGCTATATCCATCATGAAAGTATTGCAAAGATTACAAGAAGTGTGACATCTCTGATTTTATTGTTGGAATATAGCACCTAAAATGTATGTCGATGAAGTCTAAGTAATCGACCACTTTTACTTCACTAATTTGTATTAACAATCTAAGTGTGGGGTGGTACCCCTATTGCTTGTGTATAGATTGTATCCATTGAGATGATGCTAACATGCACATTGTTCTAAGTCTCAGGTACAATGACACCTAAAGCAAGACAAGGCAAAGATAAGGCTACCACTTCCCAAAAAGGCAAGAAAAAAGACCGCAAAGAGCAAGGAGAATCATCCTCAATGCAATTACCACGCCGCATGTTTGGAATAAAATGGGTTCTTGAGGAGGAAGCCAAGGAATGGTATAGGAACAACAAGGAAGGAAAATACGTTCATGTCGACTTGATCAACAAGGACAGCCTAGCAAAGAAGGAGCCGCGCATGTTGGCCAAGATCATGGCATTACATCTTGATTTCATCTTCCGAGACATGGGAGAATGTAATCTCGATTTGACAAGAGAATTTTATGCCAACTGGTCGCCGAAAATCACAGGCAGCGAGGTCAAGATTCGGGGCCAAGTTTTACAACTCAATGCGGATTTCTTCAACTCCTTTCTTGGCTTGCCTTAAATCGATCCATCACCATTCAAGGAGCTGTACTGTAGACCTCCATATAGAGCAATTTGACACACACTTTGTGGAAGTATATCCATGGCAAGGTGGAGCAGAAAAAAAGACACCGGACGACACAACACCTTCCCATATGCTCCTTTGAATACGGAAGCAAGGATATGGTTGCGTATTGTCAACTCTTGCCTCATACCAGGGACCCAGTACACCAAGATAACAAGAGATAGAGTGTGCTTGGTATAAGAGCTGATGACGAATGTCCCTCTCAACTTTGGGGCAATTATTGGATCCACCATGCGGAAAGCCAGGCTACCCAAGCGGTCCCTTTTCTGTTTCGACAACTTGTTGACTGCAATCTTAAGGAAGGAAGACATTGACGAGGAACCGACTGATCATAGACTCCCACACAATCCAAAGAAGGTTGACCTCACAAAGGTCAAAGATGCTGAAACCACACATGGCGTCAACCTTACTACGACAGAGAGACATGCTCGGGATGAGAGTTTCTTTCGCCATCTTTATGGCATGACTCGGTTCACAATGATGAGTGGTGGACGTGTTCCAACTGCTGCAGAGCTCCAACAACTGGATCATGACTATCCAATGAATGTGCATGCAAGGGAGATGTGTAGAGTAGGTACATACTTTGAGGAACCTGTTGATGATGATGTGCCGACCGATGATGATCGACGCATGCCAGACTCCGACGTGGAGGAGAATTCTGATGACAACGACTCCTATGATGATTCCGACGAAGGGGGTATGACCCCCGACATAGAGGAGGAGTCCGACTGACCAGGTTCTTCGTATTTATTTTCCACTGAGGGTAGTGTCCCGTCTAAGTGTGGGGTGGTGGTATTTGCATGCTTTACTTCTCTATCCGCATTTGCATTTATTTATGTTTGTTTGCTTAGTTTGTTGTTTTTCGAAATTGTTTTTTTTTATTTTTTTTTTTCAATTTTTTAGTAGTAAAATTTTTCTTACTTAGCTTCACATAAAATCATTCTAATAGGTAGCATGAGATTATAACAAGAGTTTGTGGTAAAATCATGACTATTGAGACGTTTAGGCTCTAATTGTGACTCACTATGTGATATTGTGTTGTGGTTCAATTCCGTCATCTGTTGGGGCAAGAGTCTATACTACTCCCAATAAAGTCGACCATGTACCTTGTGTCTGTGAGATAATAGTATATTCTATGCTTGTGGCTGATGCTAGAACTTGCCTGGTATGTGTGCAAAGCGAAAATAAAGAATGCAAGTTTAGGAGATGATTTAGGCATTTATTTGGCAACCTATGATTATTTACCTTCATTTTTACCTACCCATGGACATTATCCTAGATAACCCTTTTGAGCCTTTAGCCTATTTTCTTTGACAGCCTCATATGTAAGCCTAATCCATTTTTTTGAGACCATAATTTGATCCAAATTCCTAAGTGCTTTAAAGTATAAAGTCATGTGACAAAATAAGAGGAAATTGGGTGAGTATAATGCTTTAGAATGTATTGGTGCTTGAATTTGTTATGAAAAAGAATTGCTATCATAAGAGGTATGTTATGAAAAGAAAAAGGAAAGAAAAGCTGAAAAGTTGCTTAAAATTGAAAAACAAAAGAGGAGAATAAAAGAAAGTAGAAAGGTTGTTTGAAAGAAAAGTGTTAATGATACAATGTGATGTATTAAAGCGCTTAGGAACATAGTCACTATTTCTGGCCAAAATAGTCCTACCTGTCCCTTAGCCTACATTACAACCCGTAAAAGACCTAGTTGATCCTAAGCTTAGCATTCTGACATTTAGTGGAGCATTACACTAAGGGCAAGCCTATGGACATCATTTGTAGCATATGAATTCCTTGTGAGAGCGAGAGCAAGGATATTTTTATACCCATATTTGAAAAAGATGCTATACTTGTGAGTGATTATGAGTAATATATTGTGAGACACACATGGTTGATGAGTTTTGGATAGTTGTGTATCATTCTTTGTGCCTTAACTTTTAAGTATGAGTTGACCACCATCACGAGTTTATGTTGGAGGTTGAATTGTTTCTACTAATGATTGGAAAACTACTCTTTGTTGGTAATTGTTGTGCTTGTCTTGACGAATATTTTGTATTGTTGCTGTGAAACCTTAAGTTAATGTTTAGAGGGACATGATATTTTGTTCGAGGACGAACAAAGCTTTAAGTGTGGGGTGTTGATGATAGGCGAATTTACACGCCTATAGTGCTATATTTTACCCATATTTTAGCCTAGTTTTGAGAACAAATTATATATTTCATGCACTTTTAGTCCTTTTTCCTGTAAGTGAGCTAACGAACATGATTAGCAAAGTTTCAGGTATAAATGATGCAGAATTCAGCATTTTATGGATTACTTGACGCCAAAGAAAGCTTCACGAAAGGAGAAAAGGAAGCTTGGACGCCTAAGGACCAAAAGTGACGCATGGAAAATATGTCCCGGGCAAAAACAACAATTCTGAAGAATTTGGGGACTAGCAGTAACTTAGTAGGATTAGGATAATGATACATTAACCTAGTACAATTGGGTTAAGTATTTCATTAGCTTAGTAGGATTAGGATAATGATACATTAACCTAGTACAATTGGGTTAAGTATTTCATTAGCTTAGTAGGAATAGGATATGGGTTTTATAAATACCCTATTTTTCTAGAGATTTTTAATTCATTCTTCTACTATTCCTCAACAATTCTCATTCTAGTTTTAATTCATCTTTCTACTTCTTCTTCTATTCATCTATTCTTAATTTCCGCAACAAGAGCAACGTTACTTGCAAGAAATCATGCCTAACGCCTACCACACTTGTGCTACACGAAATTCTTATTGTGGTATAATAACAATGTCAATTGTGATTTCCTTCGCACTCATGGGTAACTAAACTTCTCTGTTGGGGTTATGGAAGCCGAATGAGATACTATCTATTACTATGAGTTTGTGAGTTCGTGACACGTATGCTGCTTATATCATTATTCTCTTCGTCTTAACCTAAATTCTTTGTGGTTGCAAACGCAAGAATACGCCAGTATAACATTTAACTTGTTTGAAAGAAAGGTTATCTGTCTGGAAAAGAGATAATGTCAAGGTAGTAGGGTCCCATCCCCTATTAAAAAGTTAGTGCCGTAACTGGATTAACCTCTTGGAGAATTCGTACCGTTAGACACGCTTTAAGCTCGAAATCCTAGAAGAACCCTTCTCAGTATCTACTCCAGTTGGTAGTTTGATCACAGCCAGAACGGTAGACAAAAATTACGCGGACATAATATCCCAAAAGGTCACTTCAGTCGATCATGTAGAGTTAGAGATGACTAATTTTAAGATTATTCTTGGCATGGATTTTCTCCACTCTTGTTATTCCTCAGTTGTTTGTAAAAATAGAATAGTCTAGTTCTAATTTCCAAATAATCAAGTCTTAGAATAGCTGGGTAGTACCTCAGTGCTTATAGGTTAGTTTATTTTGTTCCATAAGGCAAGAAAAATAATCTCAAAAGGGTGCATATATCATCTCGTTCAAGTCAAGGAATCAAGGTCTGAAATCTCGATTCTTGAGTCAGTATCAGTAGTAAATGAATTTCTAAAATATGTTTCCTGAAGATCTTTCTGGAGTTCCTTCCGAGCAGGAAATTCATTACGAAATAGATCTCTTTCCAGATACCCAGCCTATTTAAGTTCCACCTTACATGATGGCTCTAATCGAGCTTAAGAAATAGAAATAAAAGTTTAAATATCTCTTAGACAAGGGTTTCATTAGGCCAAGTTTCTCTTCATAAGGTGCTCCAGTTCTTTTCATGTGCAATAAAGATGGTTCCCTCAGAATGTATATCGACTACTGTCAGTTGAACAAAGTCACAATCAAGAATATGTATCCCATCCCCAGGATTGATGACTTATTCAACCAACTTTAGGGTGCTAATTGTTTTTCTAAGATAGACCTCAGATCCGACTATTATCCGCTTAGAGTCAGAGATCATGACATTCCAAAGACAATCTTTTAAACTCGGTATGATCACTTTGAATTTATTGTTATGTATTTTGGACTAACAAATGCTCCTACAGTTTTTATAGACCTGTTGAATATGGTGCTTAAGCTGTACTTAGATATTTTCATTATAGTTTTCATAAATGACATCCTTGTTTATTCTCAGAGTGAGGGTGAACATGTAGATCATTTGAGGATTTTCTTATAGAATATTAAAGATCACTAGTTATTTGCTAAGATTAACAAGTATGAATTCTGGTTGAAATCAATAGCATTTCTTAGTTGCATTATCTTCGATGAAGGCATTCAAGTTGATCCTCAAAAGACCAAAGTAGTAAGGAACTGGTCTAGACCTATCTCTCCATCAGATATTAGGAGTTTCTTGGGTTTAGACGGTTACTACAGATGGTTTGTCAAAGAATTTTCTTATATTGCTTCTCCCATGTATAGATTAACTTAGAAGAAAGTTAAATTCCAGTGGTTTGATTCTGAGGAGAAGAGTTTTTAGGAGTTGAAGACTTGACTCGCCATCACTCCAGTTTTGACTCTACTAGAGGGTTAAGATGGTTTTATGGTATATTGTGATGCTTCTAGAGTTGGGCCTGGTTGTGTGATAATGAAGCAGAGCAAGGTTATAACATATGCCCCTAGGCAACTCATGCCTCATAAGAAAAACTACCCGACTCATGATCTTGAGTTGGTAGCAGTCAGGTTTGCCTTAAAGATTTGGAGGCATTATCTTTATAAGGTTCATGTTGATGTGTTCACTAATCACAAGAGTCTTTAGTATGTGTTCAGCTAAAAGAATCTAAATCTTCATAAGATAAGGTGGCTAGAGTTTTTAAAAGACTATGACATGAGTGTCTTGTACCATCTAGGTAAGGTTAATTTTGTCGCCAATGCCCTTACCAAATTGTCTATGTAGAGTGTTTTTTACGTGGATGATAATAAGAAAGAGTTAGTTTATGAGGTTCATCGGAATGCTAGGTTGGGAATTCAGTTGGTAGATTCAATCGAAGGTAGTTTTTTAGTTTAGAATGGTTTATATTTTTATTTGGTTGCCTAGGTGAAGTAAAATCAAGATAGTGATCCTATTTTGCTTAAGTTGAAAGAGGTAGTTCGAGATCAAAAGGTAGAGATTCTCTCCCTAGAGAGAGATAGTGTTCTTTATTTTTAGGGCAGATTATGTATTTTGGATATGGATGACTTGAGGCAGCAATGTTAGAGAAGCTCATGGTTCCCATTATTCAATTCACCCAGGAGCCACTAAGATATATCGTGACTTGTGGGAAGTCTATTGGTGGAATGACATGAAGACAGATATCGCGGAGTTTGTGGCTAAGTGTCCAAATTGTATGCAGGTTAAGGTTGAGCACCAGAGGCTTAGTGGTACCCTTCAAGAATTCAGTATTCCTAGTTGGAAGTAAAAAATGGTGAATATGGATTGTATTACAGGATTGCCTTGGATGCGTCAAAAACATGATTCTATTTGGGTTATCGTGGACTGAATGACTCAGTCAACTTATTTCTTTGCTAGTAAATACTTCAGATTTAGTTGAAGATTATGCTAAGCTCTATTTTAGGGACTTGGTGAAATTGCATGGGGTCCCTTTGGCTATTATTTTAGATAGAGGTACCCAATTTAACTCTCAGTTTTAGAGGACTTTTTAGAAAGGTCTTGGTAGGCTTGAGTCCATGCACCTATTATATATACACTTATTAATGATGTGATATTAATGATGATCGATGAATTATGGAAGTATACTCTATCTTCCTTCTCTTTTCATGATAATTTACTTTAGCTCTCATAGGGCTTGTCATTTACTTTAGCCCTTTTTGGGCTTATTCTCTATTATATGACTTTGATTTGGATATTATGATAATGATGTTGATGCCCGTAAATGCCGGAGAATATTGTGATAATGATGTTGATACCCGACAAGGACGGAGGATATTATGATGATGTGATGATATCCGACAAAGTTGGAGGATATTGCGAAGATGATGTTGATACCCGACAATGCTGGAGGACATTATGATGATGTGATGATACCCGGTAAGGTCGGAGGATATTGTGATGATGATATTGATACATGACAAGGTCAGAGGATGTTGTGATAATTATATACCCAGCAAGGCCAGAGGTTGATTATGATAATGGTAGTTATGATGATCATTATGGTATTGTGGATTCTATTGCATTCATTCTTGCATGCAATCTCCTATCACCAGTATACACCTATGTCTATCAACCGGTATGGGGCGGTTGCATAGATATGGGTGATGACTATGCCTTATGTTGTTGTATGTTGACTGAACCTTTCAAAACTGGGGCAGTAAGGGTACGCATAGGCCCGACTAGGTATTTTTATGTCTAGAATAGTTGGTTACTCACTCTATTATTTATATTGTTATCATCATTGTTATAATCATTATTATAGCTAGTTTATGATGGATTGGTCATTGATTCGGTATCGAGATTTGGGGTATGTTTCCGACCTCTTCTATCTTACGATTGATTATTATGAATATTTATCACATGTTTAGACATAAGGATTAGAAACCCTGAGTATGATAGTACTAGATTCTAATAGGATTATAATGAGGCCTTAAAAGTAAAGACATAATTATTTAGGTTATGCCTTGAATTGACTTCATATCTATATGTGCGTATATATATACATACCTATCTATATGTAACTATGGAACTACCGTATATCGCTTCCTTCAATTGTTCATATTGTATACTCATTCCTTGGCCTTGTATATTTATATGTATCTTTCTTCCACTTGTACTTTGCATATTGGCCAGTGATATATGATATAGTACCGAGATTCATGAATATGATTGGAATAGGATAGTTCACCCTTGTTACTTCCCTAGTCTTAATGTGTTAGTATCTTGGATAAGAATAAAATAGTTTGTCCTTATTACCTTACTATCTGTATTATGTAGATGTTGGACATTTGAGTGTAGTTTTTATTTTGTTTGTATGTTATATATATCCACCTTATCTTTGGAGCTCAGTTGGCAGTTTCCTACTGAGTACCATTTGTTTGGTACTTATACTACACTTTAGTAGCCTGCAGATTATAGTATAGGTTATCGTTGTTGATGTGTGAATCATGCAGAGCAGCCATAGTTTAAATACTTAGAGTGAGCTCTTGACGTTCGAAGTATTACTTATCTTTCCCTTATGTATTAGACCAGTTTCCATGTTGTATTCAAAGATAAGTTGTATCAGTATATTTGTTTGTATTTCACTCTTGTTCTTTTGGTATATTAGAAGTTCTTGTACTGATACCACCAGGTTTGGGGATTTTATTACTGTATTAGATTATCTTATTCCATCTATTCTGCATTCTTTACTATATACAATCGAGTAGTCCGTTACTAACTATTTTGGACTATATGGATTGGCTTTCCTACCAGTAGAATATGGTAGGCACCATCATGACTTGAGAAATTGGGTTGTGCCAGTCCACCTTATTTTAATTGAGATCATAGGTTTGATACTTACGTGTTCTTGCTTGGTTGCCGTAAGAGGTTGCACAGGTTGGGTTTGGTGGATCATAGCAGAGTAGACTTATCTTTCATTCAGTTTCATAGGCCAACTAGATAGTGGTAAAGGACCTTTATAGAGGGTAGACAAGTTGGATTACCTCCTATTCATGGGATTAGTTTTGTCAAGTGTTTTTAGAGGGGTTTCTATGGAGATATGAGAGGCTTGAGGGCCCAGAGATTTGATAATCATCGTGATATGCATTTTTGAAGTCAAGATCTTTATGATTATGCTTGGAGAGGGTCAGATCAAAGTAGTTCTCCGGGTCCTTCAAGTTTAGTTCAACGAGATTTAACTTCTTTATTTTACTTCTGGTATGAAAGTATTGATCACTACAAGAGGAATTGATGACACCTTAGACAGAGAGATGTTTCATCAGTTGCTTCAAAAGATGACAGGTTTCAATATCAAGTTCCATAGAATGGACACAAGGAAAGAGTTTCTGGAAAAGTAGCCACAAATATGATTATAATTTCCTTTTAATTTTCTTAGTTGTGCCTATTTGGGTCTACATCCTCCTATGTATTTGCCTCTTCGATATTAAATCTTGATATAATTTGTGGTCTTTTGCCGAGTCTACTAATATTGCTATCCCATATTCTTTAGTGGCGGATTGGGTTTTTATACCCTATATTATGACTCTTTAGAGTGAATAGAGGGATTAGGATTTATTTCTTGAGTTTTGTGAATTTTGGTGTATTTAAGCGTGACCTCTTAATGGTTATGTTGTAGACTATTGGTGGATCGATGATGGATTTTTGCATATTCACACTACAGAAATTTATACAGATATTTTCTAGAGAGTCCTAAGTCAATGGGATTGAGGAGGTGTTTTGATTATTTTGATGGTGAGTTGTGAATAAAGAAAGTTACAACTGGAATGCTTATGTATAACTGCCTGAAAATGTTATTGAAAATGTGTGTGCATGAGTTGGTAATTGTAGAGGATCACTTTGATATATTTGTGGTTTGAGTTAATGTTGAATTAGAGATATCAACTTTGTGGGATGATGAGTCGTGCTTACTAGATTGAGCAAGGAAATCCTTGTGGTGGCTCAGATTTTCTAGAGCCAACTAGGAAGGATCGCCTTTAAATGATTCTAGTTGAATAAGGGAGTATTTTCAGGCATTAATGCCTTATAATTGTTACTTCATTAGCATTTAAACTTTGTTGCATTATGGGATTTGATGGTATCGAGACATTCCTCGATCAAATTTGAAGGATTTTAACTTATAAGGGATATTTACTTTAATTCGAAAAGGGTTTCAACTAGGAAGGAAATTTACTTATAGCAAATGTTACTTCTACAACTAAGTGGCTTAATGGAATATTTTTTTCTCATGGTTTTTGTTTTAGAGTATGTGTTACTATTCCATAGTTCTTCTGTTGAAAAATGACTAAATAGAAAATTAGGTTAACAAAAGGGTGAGGAACTTGTACATAAGGAGTTTCGATATATTAAGAGCTTAACTATGGGTTCAAGTTAGAAATTTGAATTCCTGAAATGGTAGTTCATAGTAGCTTATACAAAGTCTAGTGGTGTTTTTTTTTTTGAGTTTGATCTATGATTTAGGTATCTACTAGTGAGATATAATGATGATTGCACTCCTTCTACGAGTTTTTTGATGGCTTTTGGATTTTGATGGTTACGCATGTTATTGGAATGAGTAGCTTGAGTGTTTGGTTTCATTTAGAGATTTCATGCCTTTGGTTTACGGAGTTTTGTGGTGATTCCCAGTTCCCTCAAAGGATTGATGTAACACCCGATATTTTTGTGCTAGAAATTTAACCGTTGTACTTATGCTTATAAGCCCTAATACAAATGATTCCCATGTGAATATAAGTTTCATGATCTTTATCCAAGTGAGTGGAGTGATTTCGATGTGAAAAATGCTCACAGGAATCACTTAGAACAAAGTTGAGCTAAGAACCTTCAATTCGTCCAAAGTTTTGTATTCAATTCCGCAAGGGTCTACTTTGAACGCGTATAACTTTTGATGTATGTGGAATTTTATTCACCTCAAGACCCACCAAATTGTAGATAGTCAAATTAGCTTTCGAACGATACTAATTTTGTCTTAATCGAACACCCGAGCAAAAAGTTATGGCTTTGCAATGGGGTATGCGTTGCCTAACAATCGCAAACGTTCACTGGAAAGGGTTTGCCATCGGGAGGGCAACGCAAAACTTAAAGTTTGCCATAGCTCGTGCGACGCAAACCTTGTGGGAACGACCTAGTTATTTTATTTTTTAGTTATTCTGAGGGCAACTAAGTCATTTGACCCTTCTTAAACGTCCCTAAACATAACTACAGGAGATTTATAGATCCCAAACAAGTTTTAACCCAATCAACATCATAACCTCATCATCTAAGAACTCAAGAGGAGAAAAACAACTAGGGTTACATAATCAAGCTTGAAGGTCCAATCTTTTAATAATTTCATTATCATTAAGGTATGTGGGGTTTATGAACAATGATACTCTTTCATCCTTGTGCCCAAGACATGATCTTTATTTAAATTTCATATTTTGCAAGTTAGGGTTCATACCCAATTCTCATTATTTTTAGTTGAAATTAGCATGTTATTTAAGGCTTCAATTACAAGAGATTTACATATATCCATCTTTGAAATCATGAGATTCATATTATGAGTTATATTCCACAATCTTAATTGAGCTTGTTGACAGCTTTTAAGATGATTATTGAGCATGAAGTTTAAATATGTTTATTGATGCATTAAAGCTTTCTATTTTGAGCCCCAAGCACAAGTGATGAGTTTATAAGAATATTATGATCTCAAGTTCTATTGATAAGTTCTGAAAAATGCTTTAAAAGCAAAGATGGATCTTTTAATCCCAAGTTAAGATTATGAAATCCACATTATTCAGACTGTTTATAATTTAAAGGAAAAAGATGCATAATTGGTTTTCTTACAAATAATTATACTATTTTAAAGTGGATTTCCTACAGAATGAGAATATAAGTAAGGGAGTAGTATTTAGCACCAAGCAGGAAGTGTGGGTTTAGCGGATCTTATTTCCCCAGACGAGCCAATGCAGGTGCAGATTAAGATTATTTCTATTTATAGGGATATAGATATAGATTGTGATCCCATAGCTTACGTTATACTCCTTGGTAAGAGTATGATACCTTTCCCCAATGTGAGATTTTCCCCTTAGGAGAATAAGACATTGGAATCCATGATAGCTCACATGGTTTATGTCGGTTAGAAGAACCTCCCTACTAGTTAAGAATAATAGAAATATTTTTAAAAGAATTTCCTAATAGAAAAAGAATAAACGAATAGTTTTTAGAAACTAAGTGTAAAGACTCATAAATTTACTCAGATATTGTCTTACAAAAGACTTCAGTTATGAGATTTCAACTTTTAGTTTTCATATGATAAAGGTGAGTCCTTTTTACACATAGCCAGCATGATTTGAAAATAGCATAAGACTACAGTTTTTTCTAGAACTATGTATGGTGGCTCACAGAATTACCTTTATGCTTTACTTCTCAGGATTTATGATTTTACAGTTTTGATTACTCAAGCCAAGGTGAGTTACTTACACTTAGCATGCAATTTTTTACAGTTGTATGAATAGTGCATTATTGTTTTACTTATGCATTCACCCCTACATGCTTAGTACATTCCAAAAGTATTGATCCACATATACGTCTATGTGCTACATTATTTAATAATGTAGGTACCAGTTGTAGCATGCATATCACAATTCGACAGTTGTAAATTCTAGCTAGCAGGGGATGAGTCCTCCTACTTCAGGGATTTCAATTAGACGTTATTTATGTACTTTACTTTCTTACTTATATGTATTGATTAGTGGTAGTTGGTATCATGTCCCAGCTATCTATAGTCTGTATAGTAGAGGATTCATAGACAGTTAGTATAATTGATGTATTTACTTTCAGTTTTATTTTGTATAAGTAGAGTTGTATTCATCTTATTGTAGCTTTGTATTCATCAAGTTCAGAAAAGATTTATTTTCTGCATTTTCTTTGGATTTATATGTTTTATTCAGTTGCTCATGAGTTATGCCAGTATAAGGGTTAGCTTGGGATAACTTGTGGTCTTAATCATCATGTGACGACTAGGGGGTAGTCTCGGGTTGTTACAATCGATTTGTAGGTTTTGACAATTGGGTGGTGATCTAGTATGCTGAGTGTAACTTTTGAGGTTTTGTGTAGTTACAATACAAGTTTATAGACTTGTAGTTTTAGCCTAAGGTTGTGGTGTGGTTTAATTTGATAATGATTGTATTGGCCTTAGGTAGGTTTATTCGGTGTTTAGGAAGGTAGTGATGTGATTTATGGGTTCCTTGGATTTTGGTGAGTTCAAGGATAATTATTTGTCTTCTTATTATAGAAAGTGTCTTGTGGTTTCTTGATTAAGTTTAGGTTAGCCGAGTATGTTCAGTACTTTTGTTGTGTTTGACTATGATTTTGGGTATAAAAAAGTTCAGAAATATGGAAATTTGGCTTTATTGGGATTTTGGCCTTGGATGATAGTGTTGTGACCTGGTGTATCCTTATGTGACATATTTTTGATTCTATGGTGAGACTAGTAGTTATATTATTGTGGCTTTGCATTTGAGTGATTTCTTGATGTTTGTTGGAGGTTTTCCTTTCCTACACCTGTTTTGGGTATTTTCATGATTGTACGTTTAAGGACGAATGTGAATTTAAGTGGTGGATACTTTAATGACCAACATTATGATTATTAAAAAAATTGTGTTTTGGTTGTCTTTGCCCTTCCTCATAGTTGCTTTATCTCATTTATGACTTGTAGGGATTGTTGGAATGGTCTCTAATACATTCAAGAGTGTTTTAAATGAATTTGTGATTTTGAATATTCTTAAAAAGGGTTAGTTTGTGTAATACCCCAAACTTTTATAGCTTAAAGTCGTTCCTAGAATGTTAAGGGATATCTTTCAAAATGAATAATATTTGTTTCATATAGAATTTTCTATATTTTGACTTTCCATTGTGTGAAAAATTGAATAAGCTTTCCGTCGATACCAAATTCACCCAATTCCGACACTCGGTTGAGGAGTTAGAGCATTTTTAAGTTGGCAGTGTACCACCTGGGAAGTCACCGCGTCGCGAAGGTGGTTAAATTCATAATTGTCATTTTCCAGTGAACCTTCGTAATATTGGTACATCGTGGAGAGGTCTATTTTTATATTTGTTAATTTCCAGTAGTCCAATGCTATAGTGGTGCGTTACGCCAAAAGCCAAAATGGCATCTCTATAGGACACCACGATGGTGGCGCATCGCATTGAAGTTCCAGGTCCCAATTGTCAAAATCCAGTGGGACAACACGACAGATTTGCATCGCGGAAACCCCCAATTTCCCAATGGTCAAATTCCAGTTAGCCACCGTGATAGTGGCGTATACCCCAGTTCATTTTTCCAGTTTCGTTTAGGAGTTTAAAATAGGTATTTTGGACAATTCACAAACCCCAATTCCATCCAAACATAATATTTAAGCCTATTACAAGCATTTTATGCTTATATTCATCAAAATTTCTCTCAAGCAAAACCCTAAGCTTCAACATTCAACTTCAAGAATCCCCAAGATTTCACCATTCTTTTCCCAAATCAATTCAATATTCAAAGTTTCCAATTTACGAATTCCAAGAATCATCATTCAAGAGCACAAATAGAATCTTAAAAGCAAACTTGTTCATCTAGTTCATCATCTAAGGTATGTAAGGTTTTGAATAAGGGTAAATCTTTCATCCTTGTGCCCAAAACTTAATTTTGATTTTAATTTTACTAAATATGTATGATTTTCCATGAAATTTAAGTTAGGGTTGATACCCAAATCCTCATTATTTTAGTTTATAAGATTATTATGATATTTAAGGCTCCAATTGCAAGAAATTTACATATATTCATGTTTGTAATTATAAGAATCGCATTATGAGTTATATAGCGTTATCTTGACTGAGATTGTTGAAAGCTTTTAAGATGATTATTGAGCAAGAAGTTTAAATCTGATTATTGATGTAATTATTGATGCATTAAAGCTTTTTTACTTTGAGTCCTAAGTACTATTGATGATTTTATAAGGAGATTATGATCTCAAGTCCTATTGACAAGTTTTGATTAGTGTTTTCTAAAGCAAAGATTGATATTTTAATCCTAAGCTAAGATAGGAATCCACATTATTCATACAGTTAATGATTTAAAATAAGGAGAAGCATAATGGGTTTTAATTATGAACCCTTGTGTTATTTTAAGGTGGATTTCCTAAAAGTTCTGAGCAATAAGTATGGGAGTAGTATTTAGCATCGAGTTGGATATGATTCCAAGGTCTCATGCACCAGAACTACGTGCCACTGTAGGTTTTAAACGCCCATAGTGGGCTAAGATAGTGATCACTTAATTTAAGATTCTACTTCGATGGCAAGGATAGAATAGCTCTCCCCAACGTGGGCAAGACATTGGACTCCATGTCAGCTCACATGGTTTATGTCGGTTATAAGAGACTTCCTAACTCCCAAAGTTCCAAGATTTCCAAAGCTCCCAAATCTTTTAAGTTTTGAAAGAAGAGAATGATAGAAAAGCTTTTATAAGACCAAGTGTTATGACTCACTAGATTTTCAAGTATGATTTGTTATACATGATTTTATATTTCGGTATTATAGATAATCAAGCTTATGTGAGTCATATACATCCAACATGCATTTACTTTCTAATTATGATGAAGTCTTACTTATGCATTTGAGAAGGGGAATGGATGCTTCAGTTCGTAGGTGTGAGTGGTTGGCCTTGGATGGTTTCAAGCGGGGTAGGGGTAGATCGAAGAAATATTGGAGAGAAGTGATTAGACATGACATGGATAAATTATGGCTCACTAAGGACATAACCCTCGATAGAAAGGTTTGGAGGAAGATTATTAGGGTAGAGAGCTAAGGGGTGTGGTCAATTTATAGGCGAGAGTTAGGTGAGTCTCGTGTTGCTTTGTTGGTAGTGCTAGGGTTGGGGGGAGGGTGGTGCCTTTTGTTGGTTAATGTACTTTTTGTGGTTGTGGTACCATTGTTATTTTATCATGTTGTATGCTTGCGATGTTTGACTAAGGTCTTGGTCCTTTATCTTGACCTGGGGGTCTATCGAAAACAACCTCTCTACTTCTTCAGATGTAATGGTATGGACTACGTACATTCTACCCTCCCCAGACCCCACTATGTGGGAATATACTGGGTTTTTTTTTTGTTGTTATTATTGTTGTTGTCTTACTTATGCATTTCACCCCCATATACTCAGTACATCCTCAAAGTACTGATCCACATAAAAGCCTATGTGTTGCATTGTCTTATAATATTGGTTCAGGCGCTCAGTATCAGCAGTTCGAGCATCTCTATCTACGCTCCCACAGTTGGTGAGTCCTCATGATTCGAGGGCCGACTTCTTTAGATTTCCAGCTTTTATAGTACTTGATTTATTGTTTTCAGTTTTGTCCGAGTCAGTTGGGGATCTGTCCCAATGTCTCTCTAGTTTCTTAGCAATAGAGGCTTGTCGGACTATGAGTTTATTTACAGATTTTTCGTATTTGCTATTCAGACAGTGTCTTCAGTTTATTCAGTTCAATTTTGGTATAATACAACATTATTTCTTGACTAGTTTATCTTAAAGTAAGGTTCAAACCTAGTAGCAGGCTTAAAGGGGTTAGCTTGGGGCTACTCGTAGCCTTGAGCACCGTGTGACATCTTGAGATTAGATTTTGGGGCGTTACAAACTTGGTATCAGAGCCTAAGGTTTAAAGAGTCCTAGGGAGTGAGACAAATCGCGTTACATAGAGTCTTGATCATGGGTGTGAAACGCGCCACATTTTTTTAGCAAGAGGCTATAAAATATTTTAGGAAAAATCATCTCTTTCTTTTATAATTCATAGTGCTTACAGCTATCTCTATCTGCTATTAGCTTATGCTTTTTCATGACAGAATATGCCTCCTCGCAGAGCTAATGCCCATAGTAATGATAATCATCCACCTCGGCCTGTTTATCCCCTAATTGAGAATGTGTCTCATGTCGAATTTTGGGTTGCCTTTCAGTGTTAGCCCAAGCTGTGACCGCTAATGTTCAATCCAAAATTCAGGCTGTAATTCCACGTCAATAAGAAGATGATTTATTTCCAGCCAGACTTTGTGACTTTATGAGGATGAATCCGCCTGAATTCTTTGGGTCAAGAGTAGGTGAGGACCCGCAGTTGTATCTTGATAAGGGTAAAAAGATCACCCAAGTTATGCATGTCACTGAAGAGAAGCACGTAGAATTAGCTTCGTATAGGTTAAAAGATGTTGCTTGTGATTGGGTTTTCATGTGGAAGAAAAGTAGGAGTGAGAGTGCAGCTCCCATAAGTTGGCAAGTGTTTTGGGATGCTTTCGTAGACAAGTTCTTTCTGCATGAGTTGCAAGAAGCCAAGGTTGAAAAGTTCATGAACCTGAGGAAAGGCTCAATGACTGTGAAAGAGTACTGCCTTAAGTTCAACTAGTTATCTAAGTATGCTCTCGAGTTGATAGCTGACACCATATCTAGTATGAGTAAGTTCGTTACTGGAGTGTCTGGATAGGCAGTCAAGGATTATAGGACTACCATGTTTATCAGAGATATGGATTTTGCTAGATTGATGACTCATGCCCAACAGATCGAGGTAGAAAAGTTGAAGGAAGGAGAGAGAAGAAATAAGAAGACTAGAACTGGGCAGTTTAAGTATGGTCAGTCAAGGTCTGTAGGGGAAATTGCTTATTTTAGAGTCGTCTGCCATTGCCAGTGCCGTCTTCAGCTAGTTCTCCCGCTCCCAGAGGTAGATAGAAGCAGTAGGGTAAGTCTTCTATGTATAGATCCCAGAATAGTATGAGTGGTAAGCCTAATTATCCTCCATGTACTAAGTGTGGTAACTTACATCCTGGTGAGTACTTCGCTGGACAGAAGGGTTGTTTTGGTTGTGGCAAGTTGGGTCATAGAATTAGAGAGTGTCCATATGCTAAACAGGGAAACAAATATGTTCGTCCTCAGACAGGGGCTACCAGTGCACCAGCTCCTGCAACTCGCCAAGCCCCTCCTTAAGGGGCATCATCTAGTACTGATGGCGGTTAGCGCCAGAATCGGTTCTATGATTTACCATCTCGCCAGGAGCAGGAGAGCTCCCCAGATGTTGTTATTGGTATGCTTCATGACTTTTATTTTTATGTTTACGTACTGTTGGACTATGGGTCGAATTTCTCTTATGTGAACCCTCTAATTACAGTTAATTTTGAGATGAGTTCTAAAAGATCTCTAAGCCTTTCTTAGTTTCTACACTAGTACGTGAATCAATTGTTGCCAAAAGGATCTATAGAAAGTGTCCCATAACTGTCCTTCATTGGATCATATTAGAAGATTTGATAGAATTAGACATAGTCGACTTTGACCTTATTCTTGGTATAGAATGGCTCCATTCTTGTTATGTACCCATAGATTGTTGCACCCGAGTGGTAAAGTTTCAGGTTTATGATGAGCCAGTCTTTGAGTGGTCAGGTAATTCAGTGTCTCCCAAGAGTCATTTCATATCTTATCTTAAGGCCCGAAAGCTGATATCCAACGGGTGTATCTATCATCTTGTTCGAGTCAAAGACACTAAGTCCGAGACTCTAATAATTCAGTCAGTCAGTGTAGTTAATGAGTTTCCTGATGTCTTTCCTGAAGATTTTCCAGGGGTACCTCCCGATAGGGAAATAGAGTTTGGAATTGATCTTCTTCCTGGTACTCAGCCTATTTCCATTCCTTCATATCATATGACTCCTACCGAGCTTAAGGAGTTGAAAGAGAAACTCAAAGATCTTTTAGATAAAGGTTTCATATGGCCTAGTATTTCTACATGGGGCGCTCTCGTCCTATTCGTGCGAAAGAAGGATGGTTCTCTGCGCATGTGCATTAACTATCGTCAGCTGAATAAAGTCACAGTCAAGAACAAATACCCTTTTCCTAGAATTGATAACTTATTTGACCAACTCCAAGGTGCAAGTTATTTCTCAAAGATAGACCTTAGATCCGGTTATAATCAGCGTAAAGTAAGGGAATGTGATATTTTGAAGACAGCCTTCAGGACCCGTTATGGTCATTTTGAGCTTCTAGTCATGTCCTTCGGACTAACCAATGCCTCAGCATCTTTTATGGACTTGATGAACTGAGTGTTCAAACAGTATCTGAGCATATTTTTCATAGTCTTTATCGATGATATTCTTTTTTACTCTCGTAGTGAGGATGATCATCCAGAACATCTTAGAATTGTGTTGCAAACTCTTAGATATCACCAGTTGTTCACCAAATTTAGCAAATGTGAATTTTGGCTAAGGTCAGTTGCTTTTCTTGGTCATATTATTTCTAATGAGGTATTAGAGTTGATCCCCAAAAGACAGAAGCCATAAGAAATTGGCCTAGACCTATTTCTCCATCAGACATTAGGAGTTTTTTGGTTTTAGCTGGCTATTACAGATGTTTTGTTGAGGGGTTTTCATTCATTATGTCTTCTATGACCCGATTGACTCAGAAAAAGGTTAAGTTTCATTGGTCAGATTCCTGTGAGAAAAGTTTTCAGGAGTTGAAGACTCGACTCACTTCAGTCCCAGTCTTAGCATTGCCTGATAGGACAAATGGTTTTGTTGTGAATTGTGATGCCTCTAGGGTTGTTTTGGGTTGTGTTTTGATGTAGAGAGGTAAGATCATAGCCTATGCCTCTAGGCAGCTTAAGCCTCATGAAAAGAATTACCCAACCCATGATCTTCAATTAGCTGTTGTTGTGGTTGTTTTGAAAATCTGGAGACTTTATCTTTATGGGGTGCATGTTGATGTGTTCACGAATCACAAAAGCTTGCAGTATTTGTTTACTCAGAGAGAGTTGAATCTCCGCCAGAGAAGGTGGCTGGAGTTATTGAAAGACTATGACATGAATGTCTTGTATCATCCGAGCAAGGCCAATGTAGTAGCAGATGCCCTTAGTAGATTGTCTATGGGCAGTGTTGCTCATATGGGTAATGATGAAAAAGAGTTAGCTCAGAAAGTTCATCAGATTGGGTGTGAGATTAATTGATTCAGCTAAAGGGAATATTTGGATTTAGAGTAGTTTCGAATCTTCCTTAGTTTCTGAGGTGGAGGAGAAACAAGATCAGGATCCCATCTTAGTTAAGTTAAAAGAGTCGGTTAAAGACTAAAAGATGGAGGTTTTCTCCCAAGGGGGAGATAGTGTGTTGAGATACCAAAGTGCCATGTGTAGATGAGTTGAAACAGTAGATTATGGATGAGGCGCATGGTGCGTGTTACTCTATTCATCCCGGTGCTACTAAAATATACCAATATTTGCAAGAAATCTATTGGTAGAGCAGTATGAAGAGAGATATAGCAGAGTTTGTAGCGAAGTGTGCAACTTATCAACAGGTTAAGGTAGAGCACCAAAGGCTTGGTGGTGTTTTGCAAGAGTTCAGTATTCCTACTTAGAAGTGGGAAGAGGTAAACATGGATTTTGTGACTGGTTTACTCCATTCGCGTCGTCATCATGATTTGATTTGGGTTATTGTATACAAATTGACTAAGTCAACGCATTTCTTGCCAATTCATATGTCCTATATGGCTGAAGATTATGCTAAGTTGTATATCCGAGAGTTGGTTAGGTAGAATGGAGTTCCCTTGTCGATCATCTCAGATAGGGGTATTCTGTTTACCTCTCAGTTTTGGAAAGCTTTTCAGAAGGGTCTTGGTACCTAAGTTCATCTTAGTCCTGCTTTCCATCAGCAGACTGATGGTCAGGCAGAGAGGACAATTCAAACTCTAGAAGACATGTTGAGAGCGTGTGTGCTTGATTTCAGGGGTAGTTGGGATGAGCATTTGCCATTGATTGAGTTTTCCTACAATAATAGTTATCATGCTAGTATTCAGATGTCTCTGTTTGAGGCACTTTATGAAAGAAAATGTAGATAACCTATCGGATGGTTTGAAGTGGGCGAGGCTGCATTGTTAGGGCCAGATATGGTGTTAGAAGCTATGGATAAAGTACAGTTGATTTGAGAAAGGTTGAAAACAGCGCAGAGTCATCGGAAATTGTATGCAAATGTGACGAGAAGAGATCTTGAGTTTGAAGTTGGTGATTTAGTTTATTTGAAAGTTTCACCCATGAAGGGGGTGAATAGATTTGGCAAGAAAGGAAAACTTAGTCCCCGTTATATAGGTCCCTTCCAGATTTTGAGCCATGTTGGGAAGGTGTCATATGAGCTTGAGTTGCCTACAGATTTATCATCCGTACATCCTGTGTTCCATGTGTCCTTGCTTAAGAAGTGTATTAGTGATCCAGTGGTTGTAGTACCCTTAGAAATCACAGAGATTCATGACAGCCTCTCTTATGAAGAGATTCTAGTTGAGATCCTTGACCGTCAGATCCGTAGACTAAGGAACAAAGAAGTTCCCTTGGTCAAAGTTCTTTGGAGAAACCAATCTATTGAGGGAGCCACTTGGGAAGAAGAAGAGATATGCGGATCAATTACCCTCATCTTTTCGCTACAGATTCAGATTCAGCTCAAGGTAACAAGTTTTCTCAGATCATCTCTTTTCATTCCAAGTTTAAGCTTTATATAGCTATTCATTCGGTAGTGCTTGAATTTGAAAATTAGTTTAGTCATGCTTTCAGTTATGCATGCCAGTTATAGCCTCAGTTTCCAGCATCTTAGTTTAGCTAGCGACATTCGAGGACGAATATTCCCAAGGGGGAGATATTATAATACCTCAAACTTTTCTAGCTTAAAATCGTTCCTAGAATGTTAAGAGATATCTTCCAAAATGAATAATATTTGTTTCATATAGAATATTCTAGATTTCGACTTCCCATTATGTGGGAAATTAAATAAGTTTTCCATCGATACTAAATTTGCCTAATTCCGACAATCGGTTGAGTTAGAGTATTTTTAAGTTGGCAGTGTACCACCTGGGAATTCACCGCATCGAAGAGGTGGTTAAATTCATAATTTTTGTTTTCCAATAGACCTTCGCAATATTGGAGCATCCCGGAGAGGTCTATTTTTCCATTTGTTAATTTCCAGTAGTCCAAAGCTATAGTGGTGCGTCGCACCGAAGGCCAAATTGACATCTCTATAGGGCACTGCGATGGTGGCGCATCGCATTGAAGTTCCAGGTCCTAATTGTCAAAATACAGTGGGACAAGGCGATAGCTCCGCACCGCGGATATCTCCAATTTCCCAGTCGTCAAATTCCAGTGAGCCACCGCGATAGTGGTCCGTCATGGTGTCCCATCAAATCAGGACCCTAGTTCATTTTTCCAGTTTCGTTTAGGAGTTTAAAAAGGGTATTTTGGACAATTCCCAAGCCCCAATTCCATACAAACACAAGATTTAAGCCTATTACAAGCATTTTATGCTTATATTCATCAATGTTTCTCTCAAGCAAAACCCTAAGCTTCAACATTCAATTCAAGAATCACCAAGATTTCACCATTCTTTCCCAAATCAATTCAAGATTCAGAGTTACCAATTAATGAATTCCAAGAATCACCATTCAAGAGCACAAATAGAATCTCAAAAGAAAACTTGTTCATCTAGTTCATCATCCAAGGTATGTGGGATTTTGAACAAGGGTAAATCTTTCATCCTTGTGCGCAAAACTTAATTTTGGTTTCAATTTTACTGAATATTCTATGAATTCCCATGAAATTTAAGTTAGGGTTGATACCCAAATCCTCATTATTTTAGCTTATAACATTATTATGATATTTAAGGCTCCAATTGCAAGAAATTTACATATATTCATGTTTACAATTATAAGAATCGTATTATGAGTTATATAGCATTATCTTGACTGAGATTGTTGAAAGCTTTTAAGATGATTATTGAGCAAGAGGTTTAAATCTGATTATTGATGTAATTACTGATGCATTAAATCTTTATACTTTGAGTCCTAAGTATTATTGATGATTTTATAAGGAGATTATGATCTCAAGTCCTAATGACAAGTTTTGATTAGGGATTTCAAAATAAAGATTGATATTATGATCCTAAGCTAAGATAGGAACCTAGATTATTCATACGGTTTATGATTTAAAACAAAGAGAAGCATAATTGGTTTTAATTACGAACCCTTGTGCTATTTTAAGGTGGATTTCCTAAAAGTTCTGAGCAATAAATATGGGAGTAGTATTTAGCATCTAGTTGGGTATAATTCCAAGATCTCATACCCCAGAACTACGAGCCACCATAGGTTTTAAACGCCCATAGAGGGCTAAGATAGTGATCACTTAAGTTAAGATTCTATTCTGATGGCAAGGATAGAACAGCTCTCCCCAATGTGGGCAAGACGTTGGACTCCATGTCAGCTCACATGGTTTATCTCGTTTATAAGAAACTCCCTAACTCCCAAAGTTCCAAGATTTCCGAAGCTCCCAAAGCTTCTAAGTTCCGAAAGAAAAGAATGATAGAAAAGCATTTATAAGACTAAGTGTTATGACTCACTAGATTTACAAGTATGATTTTTTTTAAATGATTTTATATTTCAATATTATAGATAATAAATCTTATGTGAGTCATATACAACCAACTTGCATTTACTTTCTAATTATGATGATGTCTTACTTATGCATTTCACCCCCATATAATCAGTACATCCTCAAAGTATTGTCCACATATACATTTATGTACTGCATTGTCTTATAATGTAGGTTTAGGTGCTCAGTATCAGTAGTGTGAGTAGTTCAAGCATCTCTATCTATGCTCCCACAGTTGGTGAGCCCTTGATACGCCCAAATTACAACTCTCTTACAAGAGTCTAAGAGGTCGTTGTCAAATATATAACCCAACTAGGTTGGGGTCGAATCCCACAGGGAATATAGTGCTAAATAAGTTGTATGCAGATTAGTTGACTTTTAATCATTTATTTTCGTAAAATAAATAGGGGGATTTGATTCAGTTCACAAATTAGTGGTTTCAGTTTAACAAGATGAAATATGTGTAGTAGTATTCAAATTCAGAGAAATAGCAAGCTAGGGTTATGTCCACCTTTTAGTTTTCAATACTTTCTAAATATGGGCATCGTGCTTACAGAGAAACATATTGTATTTAATTACATAATCGTAGTATTTCTCAACCATCAAGGACTAACTCACTTTAGCTCTCTCGAATCAAAAGTGTTTACAAAAACAATACAAAATCTCCAAGACGTTAATCCTGTTAAGGCATTAACATATGAAATGGGGGTTGGAAATCATATTTTTCTTGTCACTACTCTCTTTTCCGAACCTTAACCTTTCTATCAAACAAGTTGATTTTTAAGGCACATCTTCTATGTTTGTAACCATGAGAATTCAAGAAAAACGAAGAGAGTATGATATAAGCAGATCAATACATGATGAATTAAAAGACCCAAAGTAATAGACTGTATGTTACAAGGCTTCCATAACCCTAACTAATAAACTTAGCTACTCATGAATAAAACGGGAATCACAATAGAAATATTCATCATACTAAAATCTAGAAGTTGATCTTGGTGTGCGAATAGTGAAAACAAGAGAAAAAATATTTTTCTCTCTCTCCCAAGATAAGCCACCCTTCTCCTCTTCAAAAACTAATACATAATAATGATAAAAAATTCAGCATCAAGTCTTCTTAATAATCTTTTCTCTCATAATTTTCTTCTAAGTCCCTGGACTAATTATAAATGACAAATTAGTCTTGGACATAGTTTCTAGGCGCCACATTTGGTCCAGACTGCTACTCTCTTTTGTGTCATATGTCATCCGCATTCCATAGTCCCATTATGTCTCCATCTATCTCATTAATACTTGAAATCATGCTAATCATATTGGTAAGCTCAATCACATAGAAGTAGAGTAAAAACATAAGAAACTAGGCACTTTGTTCTCCAAACTTAGCTAAAATATGGGTAAGTTATGGTGCGTAGGCATATAAATACACCCAAGATTAGTCCTCATAATTCGAGGGCCTACTTCTTCAGATTTCCAGCTTTTATAGTACTTGAATTATTATTTTCAGTTTAGTCCGAGTCAGTTGGGGGTCTGTCCTAATGACTCTCTAGTTTCTTAGCAGTAGAGGCTTGTCAGACTACGGATTTATTTACAGATTTTTAGTATTTGCTATTCCGACAGTGTCTTCAGTTTATTCAGTTCATTTTTGGTATAATACAACATTATTTCTTGACTAGTTTATCTTTAAATAAGGTTCAGACCTAGTAGAAGTCTTAAAGGGGTTAGCTTGGGGCTACTCGTAGCCTTGATCACTATGTGATGTCTCGATATCCGATTTTGGGGCATTACAGTTTGACTCTGATCCGAGCCTCAGATGATGATTCTGGAAATTCCATTAGCTTTATAATGTCGATTTTAGGTTAGTGTCGTGGTTAGTGTGGGTACTAAGTTCTTATTTTGCATTTTGATCCTCTATTTAAAAATTAGTTAAATTTGGCCATAAAGGATTTTCGGGGGTCAATTTGTTGAAAATGATCCATTTTCAAAAATCTGATATTGCCATTGAGTTTCAAACATCAAAATTAGCCTAGTAGCATTATTGGATTATTTTTTTGAAGTCCCAAAAAAATCTTGAGGGTTTTTATGGAGAATTTTGACTTGTATATTTGTTGGTTTTCAGTTGTTTTATGGTGCAAGCTCTTTTCTTCTTTGCATTTATGGCCCTAGGCCAACATTCGTGAAGCTCTATTGTCCTTACCTCCGCATTCGCAGCCAGAGGTTCGCATTCATGAAGGGCTGAGTAATTTTTTTTGCGTCCTCACTCCTGGGGCTCATGTTCGTGAAGGTCCAGGTGGGAAACCTTGCGATCGCTATAAGTGTCCCATGTTCGTATAGGCCAGCGAATGTGGATAGAAAATTAACTCCCTTTATAGCTCCAAATTATATTTTCTCCATTTTTAGACTTCTAATGCTCAAATAAGGGGATTTTAAAGGGGTTTTCACGATTTCTTCTATGGATAAGTTCCTAAACCCTTATGTTATACCTTTTCATTAATTTTATCTTCAAAGCAACTTCAAAACCTAGATTTAAATATTTTTGGGGGGTTTTTATCCGATAAAGTGTAAGTTTGTTTTCCTTCAACTTGAGGTCCGATTTATTCTCATTTTTGATTGAGTTTTCAATTATAGACCCCTCTTGATATGGAAAACATTATTTTTAAATAATAAATTCAGTTTTGTCCCTATCATTTTTTAACTCATTTTGAATCCATCTTAAATAGGATCAATATGGGTATCATTAACTTCCTTTTGACTTATATAGATGACATATTTGACTAGATTAAACGTATTTGGTGTTGATTTAAGAGATTTGATCTTCTGATTGAGGCTTTGGACTGTACTTGGGGTTGCAGATCTTCTATAAAGGTAAGTTGAGATGAACCTTGACTTTTTCTAAAGTGTTTATGTGTTGTATGCTTGTTTGTTATATTTTGTGTATCGCTTTGGACTGGGGGTCCAACTTAGGTAAATGGTGAGCATCTTTGTGAGTACCAGAGTCTTTGATAGATTATAGTTTGATTATATTCTTGATTAGTTAGTATTATTACTTATAAATATCCTTAGAGTATAATGTAGATAGATAACCTAGTGATTCTTCAATAATTGATAAGAATGCCTATTTTAGAGCTTTAATCTTGTCAGGGTACTTTATTGTGATGATTTTAGTTTAGTACCTTGTTATGGAGTAATTATATTATTATCATCATTATAGATGGAATTATTGAGGTTTTAGAGGATACTTAGAGTATGAATAGAATTGTAATAGTTGATTAGGCATAATGAATGAAACAAGCTAGGTTTGGGTAGTTTTGTGGTTAATTTTTCTTGGAATTATGGCTTGTTTCATGTTACCTGTGCGGGGCTTATGATAGCATTATTATGGACTTGAGTAATTCTTTATGATCGTGTGTCCGAGTGTGGGCTTGAATATATATTGCTTTTGATTTGGGAGGATATATTGTAATGATCGAATAGGGGCTTGACTTCTGATGTTGGGCGTATTTACACGCCTAAACACCCTAATTTGCCCATATTTTAGGCTAAGTTTTGAGGATAAAATATATAAATCATGCACTTTTAGTCCATTTTCCTGTAAGTGAGCTAACCAACGTGATTAGCATGTTTTCAGGTATTAATGATGAAGATTTCAGCACTTTGTGGACCTTTGGGCAGCAAAGGAAAACTTCACATAAGAAGGAAGACAACTTTTGGCAGCTTGTGGACTGAATGTGATACATGGAGAATCTGTCCCGGGCAAAATCAGCATTTCTTAATACTTAGGGGTGCAGCAGTAACCAAGTAGGATTAGGACAAAGATGTTATAAAAACCTTATTTGCTGAATTTTTCAGCAAGGATTATCATACTTTCGATTTTTCTATTCTTCAGACACTTTAGTATTATTCAGTTTACAGATTCTGTAAGGACAACAGGGAAAAATTCTACTCTTGAGAAAATGGCTTAGAGAGCAAAAATGTTATTCTCTCTTTTGGATGCCAATTTCATCCCAACGTGAGATTATTCGAGCTTTGGTACGATGATGATGTTTATTGTGATCTCCGTTCTAATCATGAGTAGCTAAACTTCTCTGTTAGGGTTATGGAAGCCTTTTGATATACTATCTATTACTATGAGTTTGTGAATTCTTGATGCGTATGCTACTTATATCATTACTCTCTTCATCTTAATTGAATTCTTGTGGTTGCAAACATATAGAATACGCCAGTATAACATTAACCTGTTCGAGAGAAAAGTTACATGTCTGGAAAAGAGAGTGTGACAAGGAAATAGGGCTACCAACCCCTATTTACACGTTAGTGCCGTAACTGGATTAACCTCTTGGAGAATTTGTACCGTTAGTTATACACTTTAAGCTCGAGAGAGTTAAAGTGAAATAATCCTAGATGGTTGAGAGACACTAGGATTTACCATTAGAATACGAATCTCTATAAGTGCATGCATGTCTGAATTCCACATAACTCATAGTTAATAGATACGTAGAACTCATAAGGTGGACATAACCCTAACTTATTTTTCTCTGTTATTAAATCTTACTACACAAATCGTTTCATTTGTTACTTTGTTTACAATAATTCACGCCACAATTTCAATCCCCCCTTCCGTAGAATTTTTGACCAACAGTCTACTAATAGTTGCATACTTAGTGACCGAGTATTCCCTGTGGGATTCGACACCCAACCCAGTTGGGTTCTATATTTGACAGCGACCGCTTACACTCTTAAGAGAGCTGTAGTTTGAGCGTTATCAAATTTTGGCACCATTGTCGGGGAATACGGTTGTCAACTAAGTTTGTGATAGTTAATAGACCCTTTACTCAAAGATTCTTGTATTTTACTTTTAGTTGTTGTTTTTATTTTATTCAGGTTTGTTCAGTGCATGCCAAATACTCGAAGTTCTGGTCAACCATTACTACCCATAAATCCTGAACCTCAACTTATTGGCAGAATGGATGCATAGCATGACATTGACAGAATGGCGGCTCAACAGGAGCAGGCTAGATTAGCTGCACTGGCAGCTGCTCAAGTTCATCAGCAGAATATTGATAACCCAGGGCGAGCAACAAATCCTGATGATGAGGACCTGGGTGATGATGAGTTACTGAATCCTAGGCGTACTGATGAAGTGGCGGCACCTATGCAAAGGAGAGATCGTCAAGCTAGATTCAGGCCTGAACACCGAGCTATGCAGATTCCTTTTGAGGATGATGATGATGATTTGGATGGGGCTGGTGCCACAGGGGCAATTATTCCTCCACCCTTGGCACCAGGAGCCAAGTTCAATATCACCAGCACCATGATTCAGCTATTGCAGCTCAAGGGATTGTTTGGTGGACTTGCAGGTGATGATCCAAATATGCATCTGATCAATTTCATCTCTACATGCAAGTCATTCGACAAGCCAGGCGTTGGACAGAATGCTATTCGGCTGCGCTTATTTCCATTGTCTCTGTCTGGGGAGGCAACTTTATGGTTGAACGGGCTAACTCCTGATTCTATTACTAATTGGAGGCAACTGAAAGACACTTTCCAAGAAAGATTCTTTTTGCCGTCCAAGAGAGCACAGTTGAGAGATGAGATCAGTAACTTTTGACAGCTTCCAACTGAAGCTCTCCACGAAACATGGGAGAGGTTTAAGAAGAAGCTTATGAGGTGCCCAAACCATCATATGACCAACGTCCACTTGATGGAGATATTATACAGATCTTTAAATTCAGTGACTAAGCCAGTAGTTGATAATGCAGCAGGAGGGTCATTCATGGACCTTACCTTTATTCAGTCTAGTGATATGCTAGATCGTATGATGAAGCAAAGTAGAGCTTGGCATACCAGGGATTCTGAGGTAGCAAGCTCTACTACATCCATTGGCATGACTTCAGAGCAGAGGCGTAGACAAGAGGAGCATGACCAAGATATGGCTCACATGAAAACGCAGATGGATCTTCTTACCAAGCATCTATTATCAGGGAAGACCGAAAAGGTTAAGGCCGTTGCATCACAGGGACGAGACGAATCTGATTCTGAGGAAAAATCCAACTACTTGAATAATCAGGGGGGTTTCCGAGGCAATGCCCAAGGAAACCAAGGTCAGAACTATTATGATAAATCTGGAAACAAGGACCGTGATCAAGGTAGTTGGAAGAATAAGACTGACAGGAGCGGTTTGTATGTTCTACCTGGAAGCCGAGAGGCCACTGCATCTGGTTCTGGAAAGATGTCCATGGAGGACATGATGGCTAAGCTGTTGAAAGGAGTAGAGGCAACCAACATTGGTGTAACCGAAGTGAAGAATGATTTGTCATCAATAAATCAATTGGTTAACTCGCATTCCACTTCAATAAAACAGCTGGAACAACAATTGAGTCAACTTTCAGCAGCATTCAACCAAAGAAAAGCTGGAACTCTACCTGGAGACACAGTGAAAAACTCGAGGAATGATGGATCGTGTATGGCTATTACTACCCGAAGCGGTAAAGTGTTGGAAAATACATCCAAAGGCAAGAAGGTGGTTGATGATATAGTGGATAATGTTAATGATGCAGAAGGTGAAGATGACGTAGAAGCTGAAGAGAGTGGTCATGAAATTACACCTAGACGTCTACAGCCTGAAAAGATCGATAGTCGGAAGCAAGATAAAAAGGAAGTGGTAGAGAAAACTATTCCTCTTCCACCACCACCTTTTCCTCAAAGACTGAAGAAGAAAGCTGATGATACCAGGTTCAATAAATTTATGACTATGTTGAAGCAGCTGACTATAAATGTTCCTTTGGTGGAGGCGCTAGAGCAGATGCCCGGATACGCCAAATTCATGAAGGACATTTTGACAAAGAAGCGGACAGCAAGTTATGAGTTAGCGGAGAATGTTCATCATTGCAGTGCAATCGCTACAAGATCTCTAGTTCAGAAGAAGGCAGATCCTGGTGCTTTCACTATTCCTTGCACGGTTAGATCTTTGGATTTCGCTAAGGCATTGTGCGATTTTGGAGCTAGCATCAATTTGATGCCACTATCTATTTACAGGAAGTTGGGGTTGGGCGAGCCTACACCAACCAATATGCGGCTCGTGATGGCTGATAGGTCGGTAAAACGGCCTGTCGGTATCTTATATGATGTATTGGTGAAGGTTTCGTCATTAATATTTCCTGCAGATTTTGTTATTCTGGATTGTGAGGTGGACTCTGAAGTTCTCATAATCTTGGGGTATCCTTTCCTTACAACAGGAAGTGTGCTTATTGATTTGAGAGCTAATGAGCTTGTATTCCGGATGAATGACGAAGTGGTCCGCTTTGATGTATGCAAATCAATGAAGCAGCCCAAAGAAATGAATGTGTTCTCTATAGTTGATGTTTATTTTGATGATGAGAAAGAATTATCTATAGAGAAGCAGCTTATTGTTGACCCATTGGCGGCTGTGCTTATGAATGTTGAGCGCGAGGATGTTGAAGATTATGAAGAAACTATTTGTGCTCTCACAGGAATAGGTTCGTATCCTCATGCTCCCAAGAAGCTGGACCTTGATCTCAAAAATTGCCCTACACCACCAGCTAAACCATCCATTGAAGAGCCATCAATTTTAGAATTAAAGGAGCTGCCCAGTCATCTAAAGTACTCATTCTTGGGAAGTGGTGATACACTCTCGGTTATTGTTGCAGCTGATTTAGGCGAGCAGCAGGTTGCAACTCTTATCTCTGTTCTGAGAAAATACAAGCGAGCCATCGGATGGACTATTGCTGATATTATTGGTATCCCGTCTGGGATATGTATGCACAAGATTCAGCTTGAAGAAAATGGCATACCCACTATTGAGCATCAAAGACATTTGAATCCACCTATGCAAGAGGTGGTGAAGAAAGAAATTATTAAGTGGTTAGATGCAGGGGTAGTGTATCCGATCTCCGACAGTCAATGGGTGAGCCCGGTACAGTGTGTGCCTAAGAAAGGGGGCATGACAGTAGTCGCAAATGAAAATAATAAGCTAATCCCACTCAGACCTATCACAGGATGGAGAGTATGCATGGACTACCGAAAGCTGAATTCATGGACACTTAAAGATCACTTTCTAATGCCATTTATGGACCAAATGCTTGATCGATTGGCAGGGAAAGGATGGTTTTGTTTCTTAGATGGTTATTTCGGCTATAATCAGATTTGTATTGCTCCCGAGGATCGAGAGAAGACAACTTTTACATGCCCATATGGTACGTTTGCCTTCAAACGTATGCCATTTGGGCTATGTAACGCACCTGCCACTTTTCAGCGTTGTATGATGTCCATTTTTTAGATATGGTTGAAGACACCGTGGAGGTGCTCATGGACAATTTTTCAGTTGTGGGTGAGTCGTTTGAAGCATGCTTGGCGAATCTAAGTATGGCGTTGCAGAGATGTGTTGAATTCAACTTGGTACTAAACTGGGAGAAGTGCCACTTTATGGTTAAAGAAGGTATTGTTCTTGGGCATAAAATTTCTGAAAGAGGAATTGAGGTGGATCGAGCTAAAATTGAAGTTATCAAAAAATTACCACTTCCAATTTCTGTAAAGGGAGTTCGTAGTTTCCTCGGTCATGCAGGTTTTTATCGAAGGTTTATTAAAGACTTCTCCAAGATTTCTAGTCCTCTATGCAAACTTTTGGAGAAAGATGCAAAGTTCGACTTCGGAGAAGATTGCTTGAAGGCATTTGAATGCCTCAAAGGGAAGCTAGTTGAATCTCCTATCATGGTATTGCCTAATTGGTCTCTACAGTTTGAAGTTATGTGTGATGCAAGCGAGGTAGCTTTGGGTGCTGTACTTGGTCAGAGAAGAGAAAGGTTATTTCATCCAATCTACTATGCGAGCAAGGCCTTGAATGGAGACCAGAAGAACTATACCGTCACGGAACAAGAGCTTCTAGCAGTTGTTTATGCTTTTGAAAAGTTTTGTGCTTATTTATTGGGGACTAAAGTGGTGGTTCATACTGATCATGCTGCGCTGAGATATTTAATGGCAAAGAAGGATGCTAAGCCAAGGCTAATTCGTTGGGTTTTATTGCTGCAAGAATTTGATTTTGAGGTAAAAGACAGAAAAGGTTGCGAAAACCAAGTAGCTGATCATGTATCTAGACTTGAGAATGAGCACATAGCGCAACCCGATCTTGAGATTGATGATGCATTCCCTGATGAAGAAATCCTAGCCACGATGGTGGAAGAGTTACCATGGTATGCAGACTTTGCAAATTACGTGGTAAGTAATGTGATGCCTGAAAATCTCTCTTTTCATCAAAAGAGGAAGTTCATGCATGATGTGAAACACTACTTCTGGGATGAACCATATCTGTTTTGACGACGTCCGGATGGTGTTATTAGGCGATGCATACCAGATGTGGAGGTGCCTAGCATATTGGAAGCAAGTCATGCTTCCCAAGTTGGGGGTCATCACGCAGGTAATCGGACAATAAGGAAGGTATTGCAAAGTGGCTATTATTGGCCTTCGATATTTAAGGATGCCTACGACTTTGTGAGAAGATGTGCCAATGTCAGAGACAAGGCGCGATTTCGAAGCACCATGAGATGCCCATGTCGAAAATTCTTGAAGTAGAGCTGTTTGATGTATGGGGTATTGATTTCATGGGCCTATTCGTAAGTTTGTTTGGGATGAAATATATCCTAGTTGCTGTGGACTATGTATCCAAATGGGTCAAAGCAGTAGCGCTGGCCGATAATGAAGGCAAGCGTGTTGTAGCATTTTTAAAGAGAAATATCTTCTCTCATTTTGGGGTACCACGTACTATCATAAGCGATGGAGGATCACACTTTTGCAACAAGCTCTTTAGAGCCGTGTTGGTGAAATATGGGGTCAAGCAACACAAGGTGGCTACACCTTACCACCCACAAACTAGTGGGCAAGTAGAGGTTTCTAATCGTGAGATCAAGCTGATCCTTGCTAAGACTCTAAATGCTAGTAGGAAGGATTGGTCTCGGTAGTTGGACGATGCATTATAGGCTTATAGAATTGCGTTCAAGACACCAATTGATATGTCTCCGTACCAATTAGTTTATGGGAAGGCTTGTCACTTGCCGATTGAGCTCGAGCATAAAGCCTTGTGGGCGTTGAAGAGGCTTAATTTGACTTGGGATGATGCAATTAATCTGAGAGTAGAACAGCTGAAAGAGATGGATGAATTCCATTTGCATGCGTATGAAAGGGCGGACCTCTACAAAGAACGGATGAAAAAGCACCATGATCGGCGGATTATCCAATGAAACTTTCAGAAGGGTGATATGGTACTTCTTTTCAACTCCAGACTAAAGCTGTTTCTAGGTAAGTTAAAGTCGAAGTGGTCTGGTCCGTTCAAAATTAGCCAAGTCTACTCGTCTGGAGTAGTAGAGTTAGAAGACAATAATGGTGGTGTCTTTAAGGTGAATGGCCAATGAGTGAAGCCATATATCGGTCCTCTTGACTCGATAAAATGCATGGACACCATCTATCTCGATGAAGTTTAAGTAATCGAGGTAATTATGTCGTGCTGCGACAATAAATCAAGCGCTACGTGGGAGGTAACCCATCGTTTTTAATCGTTTTGTTTTACTAGGAGTTTGTTTTTGTTAAATAAAAATCCAAAAAGAAGAGTCGATCCACGACCAAAACTAAGGCGTTTGATGGGAGGCAACCCATCGTTCTAATCGTTTTTGTTGTTTTTGAGTAAGTGTAGGTGCAAGACGTATAAAGGAGGAGATTGGTCTCAAACTTTGATTTGGAAGTGGTTCATGTTGAAGGTGGTAAGTTAGGAATGAAGAAACAAAGGCTATGGGTTAGGCATTGCCTAAGCAAATCTAGGCAACGAACAAGACAAGGCCTATGTAAAACTAGGCAACGAACAAGGCAAGGCCTATGCTATGGCCTAAGCTCTCTGAATCTACAATGCCATAGCATAGGAGCCGCCTATGCCCAACAATGCTTTGCAAAAGGCGTCGCCTATGCCCAACAATGCTTTGCAAAAGGCGCCGCCTATGTCAATGCCTTTGGTCTCTGAATCTACAATGCTATAGCATAGGCGCCGCCTATGCCCAACAATGCCATAGCATAGGCGCCGCCTATGCTCAACTAGGCAAAGCATTAGGCGCCGCCTATGCCAAGCATAGGCAAAGCAATAGGCGCCGCCTATGCTCACTTTTTGGTCTCCTAACCTGATTTTAAATGGGTCAAACCCGACCCAAGCCTTAGTCTATAAATAGGACTTCAACCTTAAGACAAAAGGCACTTGTTTGCTCAACCTAAGCGCCGCCTACCCTTACCAAATCTCTCAAAATTTTTCTCTTTGCTCTTCTAACCTTGCAAGATCATCTTCCGAGGCCATCACCAAGTAAGTACTTCTTTTATATCTCGTAAATGTTATGATACTATGCTTATAATGGTATTTTAGATCTTATAGTGATGTTGGTGATTTGAATATGGTCGGTTTGTTTTGCTACATCTAGTTGAGTGAAAGAATACGTGTGGGTGTTCTTGACTTGTTTCCAACTTGAATTTGATTTTGATACACTGTCATACTTTTTCGGAATCGACATGGTCAAGTTACTTGCATAACCTTGTAACTCGAAAGCTTGAATGTTTGAATGCCTTGTTCATCGAGATGAAAATTATGGTTGATGGCAAACATGGGATGTTGTGATTATTTCTATGCCATAACTTGATACGATATCCATGTAGTAGTTTTGTTCAAAAGATGCATTAAGCCAAACATGAAAGAATAGTCAAGATTACACAAAATAGAGTTGAAAAGGATAGTTAAAGACAACATGAAAGTATGAACGTGCTAAAACGTATTGTTGGAACATATCACCTATACGTATGTCGATGAAGTCTGAGTAATCGATATCGTTCACTTAATTAGTTTGTACCAACAAATTAAATGTGGGGTGGTGCCACTATTGTTGTGTGTCGATCAAATACTCCGATATAAGCTAACATGATTTTATTTTAGTCTCAGGAAAAATGACACCAAAAGCACAACAAGGAAAAGAAAAAGCGACCACCTTACAGAAAGGTCAGAAAAGAGGACAAAAAGAGCAAGCTGAATTCTCCTCGCTGCAAATACCTTGCCGCATGTTTGGGATAAAATGGGTCGTAGAGGAGGAAGGAAAGGAGTGGTACAGGAACAACAAAGTGAAAAAGTATGTTCATGTGGAGCTGATACAAAAGGAAAGCCTAGCGAAGAAAGAACCTCGCATTCTGGCCAAGATAATGACGTTACATCTTGATTTCATTTTTGGGGATATGGGAGAATGCAATCTTGATCTAACACGAGAATTCTATGCAAATTGGTCCCCAAAGACTACCGGAAGTGAGGGGAAGATTAGGGGCCAAATCTTGCAGCTGAATGCAGAGTTCTTTAACACTTTTCTGGGTCTTCCATCTGTCGATCCATCACCACTCAAAGAACTTCAACAAAGACCTCCGTACAGGGAAATCAGACACACACTATGTGGAACAAGATCAATGGCACGTTGGAGTTGACATAAGGACACCGCTCGGCACAATACCTTCCCGTATGCTTCATTGAACAGAGAAGCATGGATATGATTGCGGATAGTCAACTCTTGCCTGATTTCAGGGACGCAGTACACAAAGATCGCACGTGATAGAGTATGCCTGGTGTACGCATTGATGACGAACATCCCCATCAATATTGGGGCGATTATTCGATCTTTAATGCGTAAGGCTAGGCTGCACAAGAGATCCCACTTCAGCTTTGGCAATCTGTTGACTGCGCTATTGAGGAAAGAGGACATCGAAGAGGAACCGGCAGATCATAAGCTTCCACACAACCCGAAGAAGATTGATCTCACAAAGGTTAAAGATGCTGAATCTATGCATGGCGTCAACCTGACCACTGCAGAAAGACATGCTCGCGACGAAAGCTTTTTCCGCCATTTATATGGCATGACGAGGTTTACCATGATGAGTAGGGGTCGTGTTCCAACTGCTGCAGAGCTCCAACAGTTGGATTATGACTACCCGATGAATGAGCATGCGAGGGCTATGTATGGAGTGGGTGTATATTTCGAGGAACCTCTTAATGATGACGTGCTAACTGATGATGATCGTCGAATGCCAGACTTAGACATGGAGGAGAACTCTGATGACGACGACTCCGATGATGATTCCGATGCAGGGGGTATGACCCCAGACATAGAGGAGGAGTCCGACTAATCCAAGTTTTCCTTATTTATTTTCCACTGAGGGCAGTATGTCCCGTCTAAGTGTGGGGTGCTGGTATTTGTATGCTGTATGTTGTACTTCTTTGCCTATATTTATGTTTGTTTGTTTGATTTAGTTAGTAGTTAGTAGTTAAATTTTAGAATTTTTTTTTAGATTTTGCATGAAATTGTTCTGATAGGCGGCATGGTATTATGACAAGAGTTTGTGCTAAAATCATTACTATTGAGACATTTAGGCTCTAAGTGTGACTCACTATGTGATAAGTGTGTGGTGTAATTCCTTCATTTGTTGGATCAAGGGTCTATACTGCTCCCAATTAAGTTGACCATGTGCCTTGTGTGTGTGAGATAATAGTATATTCTGTGTTATGGTTGATGCTAGAACTTGCCTGGTGTGTGTGTAAAGCAAAATAAAGAGTGTAAGTTTAGGAGATGATTTAGGCATTTCTTTGACAGCCTGTAATTGTTTACCTTCTTTTTACCTACCTGTGTACATTATCCTAGATAACCCCCTTTGAGCCTTTAGCTATTTTCTTTGACAGCCTCATATGTAGCCTAATCCATTTTTTTTCAAGACCATAATTTGATCCAAATTCCTAAGCGCTTTAAATTGTAAGTTCATGTGACAAAATAAGAGGAAATTGGGTGAGAGTGATGCCTTAGAATGTATTGGTACTTGAAATTGTTGTGAATAAGAATGGCTATCATAGAGACGTTTGATATGAAAAAAAATAAATAGAAAACTAAAAAGATAATTGTGTTTATGTTTAAATAACAAAATAAGGTGAAAAGGGGTGTTACATGAAAAAAAGGTAGCAGGATTGTTTAAAAGAGAGCATTAATGACACAATGTAGTGAATTAAAGCGCTTAGGGAACATAGTCACTATTTCTGGCCAAAACAGTCCTACCCGTCCCTTAGCCTACATTACAACCTGTAAAAGACCTATTTGATCCTAAGCTTAGCATTCTGATATTAGTAGAGCATTACACTAAGGGCAAGCCTATGGTCATCAGTTGTAATATATGAATTCTTTGTGAGAGTGAGAGCAAGGAGAATCTTGTACCCATGTTTCAAAAAATGCAATACTTGTGAGTGAGTGATTATGGGTAATATCTTGCGTAAGACACATATGGTTGATGAGTTTTGGGTAGTCTTGTATGATTCTTTGTGCCTTAATTTTTGAATACGAATTGACCATCATCACGAGTCTATATTGGAGGTTAAATTGTTTCTAGTAGCAATCAAGGAACCTACTCTTTGTTAATGATTCCCGTGTCTGTCTTGATGAATATTTTGTGTGGCTGCTGTGATATTCTAGTTATATGTTTGCATGGACGTGATATTTTGTTCGAGGAGGAACAAAGCTTTAAGTGTGGGGTGTTGATGTTGGGCGTATTTACACGCCTAAACACCATAATTTGCCCATATTTTAGGCTAAGTTTTGAGGATAAAATATATAAATCCTGCACTTTTAGTCCATTTTCCTGTAAGTGAGCTAACCAACGTGATTAGCATGTTTTCAAGTATTAATGATGAAGATTTCAGCACTTTGTGGACCTTTGGGCAGCAAAGGAAAACTTCACGTAAGATGGAAGGCATCTTTTGGCAGCTTGTGGACTGAATGTGATACATGGAGAATCTGTCCAGGGAAAAATCAACATTTCTTAATACTTAGGGGTGCAGCAGTAACCAAGTAGGATTAGGACAAAGATGTTATAAAAACCTCATTTGCTGAATTTTTCAGCAAGGATTATCATACTTTCGATTTTTCTATTCTTCAGACACTTTAGTATTATTCAGTTTACAGATTTTGTAAGGATAACAGGGAAAAACGCTACTCTTGAGAAAACGGCTTAGAGAGCAAAAACGTTATTCTCTCTTTTGGACGCCAATTTCATCCCAACGTGAGATTATTCGAGCTTTGGTACGATGATGATGTTTATTGTAATCTCCGTTCTAATCATGAGTAGCTAAACTTCTCTGTTAGGGTTATGGAAGCCTTTTGATATACTATCTATTACTATGAGTTTGTGAATTCTTGATGCGTATGCTACTTATATCATTACTCTCTTCATCTTAATTGAATTCTTGTGGTTGCAAACATATAGAATACGCCAGTATAACATTAACCTGTTCGAGAGAAAAGTTACATGTCTGGAAAAGAGAGTGTGACAAGGAAATAGGGCTACCAACCCTTATTTACACGTTAGTGCCGTAACTGGATTAACCTCTTGGAGAATTTGTACCGTTAGTTATACACTTTAAGCTCGAGAGAGTTAAACTGAAATAATCCTAGATGGTTGAGAGACAATAGGATTTACCATTAGAATACGAATCTCTATAAGTGCATCCATGTCTGAATTCCGCATAACTCATAGTTAATAGATACGTAGAACTCATAAGGTGGACATAACCCTGACTTATTTTTCTCTGTTATTAAATCTTACTACACAAATCGTTTCATTCGTTACTTTGTTTACAGTAATTCACGCCACAATTTCAATCCCCCCTTCCGTAGAATTTTTGACCAACAGTCTACTAATAGTTGCATACTTAGTGACCGAGTATTCCCTGTGGGATTCGACACCCAACCCAGTTGGGTTCTATATTTGACAGCGACCTCTTACACTCTTACGAGAGCTGTAGTTTGAGCGTTATCAACTTCATGTTTTGTTCTTTAAATGTCTTATTTAGTATTGTGTCATCTGAGTGGGGGCTTGACTTGACATTGTAGGCCTATATGAGCATTACTTGCATATTCATTGGGGGCTTGACTTGACATTGTAGGCCTATATGAGCATTACTTGCATATTCATTATAGTGATGCCCAAGTGAGGGGTTGAAAATGATAATATTGATTACTACATGACTATTTATTTAGGTGGTGCTAAGTGAAAACTGATATCATGAATCATTGATATATTAAGTTGATTTTGAGCTCACTTATACATGTATTGAATGGATTTTGATTTTCATACTAATTGAATGTGAGCATTACATTCTCATATCACACATGCATATTCATGAGACATTAGTACCACTGAGACATTTTGATTTTTGTAAGAAAATGGGACATATTATAAAATGCCCATGTCGAGTTATATATTGGTAAGGTTTATTTGAGACATGATATTGAGATTATAAAGATTATATGAGTTGCAATTCGCTCATGGGTCCTACTTAGGAGCGATGAGGCTTGGTGGATATATACATAAAGTTATGTGATAACTTTCAAAATATTCATCATTATCCCATCATCATCACTATATTACGTTGCATCATTTATATTGCATTGACATTTCTTGATATGTTTTGATTTCATCTTAAATTGTTTGGGAAGTTGAGGTATTATTAGACGTGGGGTATGTCAATGGCTTGATCAGAGCGATAGTTAGGTAGCACTTTATGGTAGTATAGGATACACCTATATATATATACCCTCCTATCTTTATCCCATATTAAGGTTGGTTCTAATTAATTAGGCCTGATATATTACATTGGTGAGTTATGTTCATAAATCACTTCTCTTATTGTTGAATATAAAAGGAATAGTATTGACTCACCTTGATTAATGTGCCTACCCTGTGTTTGATACACCTATTGTCTATTATGTTGGGTTGCCTGATAGGATAAGTACTATGGCTTGGCGTGTTGTAGGTTGTTCAAAATACCTTGGGTGTTTGGGATGGTAGTTATCGCCACGACTTTGGATTATGGTCGGTTATCGATGATGCTTGCTGAGTACACATAGTTTTGTACTTACCCTTGATCCTCTTTTCTTTTTCTTGTTTTCTGCACCCTGTGCAAGTACTGGTTCGAGCAATAGATCGTAGATTGCATTACTTTTATTATTAGCCTTGCGGAGATCGAGGTAGTAGTTGACGGGACCTTCAAGACGTTTTGAATCTCTTTATTTTTATCTTATGCATTTATCATATATAAGATACTTTAGATAATTACTTATACTCTTAATCTTTATTAGAGGTTTGTATTAATGACAACCAGACCTAGAATTTATTTCGGGAGACTTGGTCTCATTTATATAAATAGAGATTAATCTCCCCCTTGTGCTTCTGTTTCCTTTCCTTAAATTGTGTTCTTTGGGATGGGTTAGGCTTACTTTTCCAGAGAGTGTGACAAATGTCATCACGTGCTTATTTTTGGTTCGTGACAGATGCCTTCTAAGGTGTTGAATTTTGTTTGGAGAGATTTGAATGGTGTCTTCGACTTCAACCAGCAACAACTTAATGAGTAAGAAGATTCTTCATTCAGTTGGCTTTTATATTGCACGCCTCCAAGGTACATAAAATAATATTGCAATGTCAAGTTTAGAGCAACACAACAAAACAAGTATGCCATAAATCATCTTTGGGCTTGCAACAATTTAACTAGTTCTTCACTTTTGGATTGGCCTTATTCGTTGGTTGGTATTGTGACTCTCAACCTGAAGGCATCATGATCCTTTGGAAACTTTGGAATGCTAGAAATAGTCTTATGTGCATTAGAAGTTTTTGCAACCTGAAGTTATTATCCAAAAGACAACCGATTTTAGCAGGATTAAGCTAAGGAAAAAATGATCACCTTGTGAGGATGGCAATGGTGCGGTGCGGTGCGGTTGTGGTGCGGGGTTTTTCTAAATGCGTAAGTTTTAAAACCTCATCGCACCGCACCGCATCACATTTAAACCCGCATAAACATACTCCACACTCATACCCGCGCATATCCGCACCGCATCGCACCACCCTATGTTTTAATTTTTATTTGTTTTTGGAAAAATTTATAACTCCATAAAAAATCATAATATTTTTACTTCTACGACTAAGAAATGATAACTAATTTCTATTATATCACTTTTCACTAAGAAATTGTCAAAAAGTATCACGTGTACAAGTAATGATCAAATATCATATTTTTATTAAAATGAATAGAGATATTAAAAAACTATAAAATTATTTATTTGTAGTGTTATACACGTTTTAAATATCATAAAATTTTAAGTAAACAATACATATAAGTTTAGGTATATTCACGAGAATAATACTAATTCTTAGTTTTTTTTAATTTAAACCCACATATATCCGCAACCCGCACCGCACCATTTAAAAAAAAATCTACTTTAACCCGTCCCGCAACTGCACCGCACCGCATAACTTAAAATCCATACCGTCCTACATAGCTTAAAACCCGCACCCGCATCGCCCCATTGCCATGCCTACTTGTGATAGGGACTGACATTGCAATTAAATGGTTCCTTCCTATTGAGAATATTTTAAAATACAATATTGATACTTCTATTGATCTTGTTTAACAAGAGTCAATATGCTAATTCATGATTTTTGGAAAAACTTCATTCGAGACCAATCTAGTCGATTAAATAGCCCATATTACTCACTCATGACTGAGGCTTTTGGTGTTTGAGAAGCACTAAGTTGCACAAAAGAAGCATTGTACATAAACACTTATTGTGGAGATTGACAGCCAAGTGTTGGAAAAATCTGTTGCAATAGCTCTTATTTTGATTTTATTATTCATCACAAGAGAATTTACATGTGTGGTTTTACTTCTATTTCTTTGCCTTTTGTTAAAAGATTAGTAAATCAATATGCCCATTTGTCTAGCTCGAGCTTGATCAATGCTTGATTCTATAGAGTAGATATTAGATTTCCATCTTTAATTTGATTAATAATTGATCACTGTGCCTCTTTCAGAAAAAAAAAAGCACAAATATCATTTTTTAGATATTTCTAATACACCGTGTACAAATTAGTGATAATTTGACTTCTTGTACTTATGTTATCCTAGTTAAATTTCTAAAACACTTGTTAGTAGAAAATTAATTATGAATTAGTATTAAAAAATAGTAATTCAGACTCTCATTTATGTTATATATCTGATCACGCCCATAAATCGTCCCAAAAGGTACAAATGGCGTTGCAAATATAATTCAACTTTTCTTTGTATCCAGAGACAATTCCACGAAGAACAATCAAAGTTTGTCTTTCGTATCGCTAAGAAGATTTCTTAATCAATTTAATTCTCAAGATTTATTATTTTTGTATTTTCTGAATAAATTGAGAAAAAGAAATAAAACAAGCAAGGAGAATTCAATAATCACATAATTGATGATTTTCTTTCAGGAGGAAAAAATTTAGGATGATGGTTTCACCAATTGTTGGAACAAAAGCGAATGTGTCTACACTATGATCTCGTCGAACTAATCTCTATGGATCAGGAATATTTTCTTACCACAAGTATCTCTCGACCAAGTGTAGTAATTTTTTTGCGCTATCCTCTCGAATTAACCCTAGCTAACCGACTAATCTATTCACTTAGATCGCACCAAAGCTTTGTAATCTTTAACCCCCACTTTTAAATCTCAGTCATTAATCTCTTAATACCTTGAAGTGGTGTTGTTCGACTAAAATCTAATCTAACCATTTTTTTCGAGAACAACAAAATACGACGACACCGTTAATTGATGACCCTTCAATTAACTACAAACACAACATCGCTGAACAAAATTGAGATAAGAAGAATGACTTGATTATAATTAACCAAAATCGGGAGTTCATCCAACAAAAGGTTCTATCAACCGTCCTAGAAAATAATCTAGCTACTCATAGTAGTTTTTAAGAACATAACATAGATTTTCATAACGAACTAGTAAGAGAAGCAGAAAAGAATGAACCTCTAGGGCAAATTCCAATCGCGTCTGCTCTTGTGTTGTTCTTGTCCCCCAAAAGTCGATGTAAACCATTGGAGGTAGGGGTGTTCAAGGGTCGGTTATTAGTCAACACCATGATCAAACCAATTTAGTCGGTTTTTAATTTCTACAACCAAACCAAACCAAATCAAATAAAAAAATAACCATCGATTTCGTTCTTGTCGGTTTAGTTCGGTTTATAACTTTAGCTAATGATAAAAGTTGAAAATTTTAAAAACAAATTCAATCTAACATATGAGATGTCAACCGAGTGTTGTATCTCAACTTTAAAACTACGATGTCAACTGAGTGTTATACTTCGACAAAACCATGACAACACCATATGAACACTTCCAAAAGGTGAACACATAAATTTCTTTCTCCCCTACCCCCACCCCCTATTAGCCCCCCCACCCACCCAAAAAAAATTAATTTATTTTTTAAAAAATCAAAATTATTTTCTTACCTCACCCTTATTACCTATTTTGACAACCCTAACCCTCACCTACCAATCCCCTCTCCAAAAAAATTAATATTTTTAATTTATTTATTAAAATAAATTCAAAACTGTTTTCTTCTTCCACCCTTTTTATCCTATTCGTTCTCATTATTTTTGTTAAATATGTACAAACATTTTTAGAAAACATATACTTATTCAATTTGCATAACGATCACACAAATATAAGTAAGAAATAACTTATTTCTAGAAAATATTTTCCTTCTTCATATCGAACGCTCCCTAAAAAAATATTTTTTGAGATCAAAAAATATTTTTTTAAAATGTATTTTTACGCTTTAGCTAAACACTAGAATGTATATTTTGAAAAATATTTTTCATTCACCAATCAAATACTATAAAATATTTTCCGAAAAATATTTTTAATCCACCAACCAAACATAGGAAAACAATTAAACAGATGGGACGTCTCCTCAGTTCTCCTCTCCATTTCTCTCAAATACCTGTTTAGATTGGGAATGCATAAGTTAAAATTAATAGTTACGATTTAATTAATACATGGTCCTAATCATAATTTAGATAGTCAATTCCTTCTTCTTAAACAACTTTTTCATTCCTTTTTTTAAAAAAATTAATTTGTACAATAACATATTTTTCCTATATCAGCACCGAACTTTTTTTTAAAAATAATTCTTTATCTTTTCTTTTTCCCATTTCTAAATAGCAACTCAAAAAAATTGAAGATAGACAGTAAGTAGCAGTCTTAAATAAAAAAAATGGAAACAAATAATGACGCAGGAAAAAAAGTGGGAAGAAAGAAAACTTTTTGAAAGAACATATAGGTAAATGGCATTTTTAATCCTTGTGTTACTATTGAATTACTATTTTGATGCTCGTACTATTAACGCTCATAATTTTGACTTCATCAATGTAATATAGATGGTGCGATGTTAGTCCCTAAACTAACGGATGCTTGACTGAATTAACTTCAAAAAAAGATTATATTGTCATTTTCGCCCTCCAAAATGAAGAAGATGTAATTGCTTCTTCCCCGGAGGAAACAAAGTTAGATTGTAGATACATATAAAGTTATGGTACATTATTGGTTTGTAATTTTCATATAGTCAATTGTTTTTTTTTGCATTAGACCAAAAAAGGTAAAAACATGAAAACATAAAGAAAAATGTATTAGTGCCTAAAAAGAAGTGACAAAACCTTGTGAGGAAATTTAAGGTATATTTTCTTGTAGGAAAGTAGATTGTGCTCTTCAATTATTTTTTTCTATAGAAATTTGGGTTTCCCTTTCAACAACAACAATCTAAAACGCTTGAAACCTCTGAAAAAAAGACAAATTGAACATTAAAATAATAATTAATTCTTATCATTTAAGAATTGATATTTTTAAACCTTTATAATATTTTTTAGGAAAATCATCAATGGGGGCAGAAGTGGTGGTAGCAAACAAGTGTTGTGACAATGAATTTTCTGAAAAAATCACCATTCTGGTGGTGGATAATGATACCACTAGCCTTCTCATTACTTCTGCTTCACTCACGAAGGAGAAACACAAAGGTAAACTTTTCTTTTTTATTTTCTAATTTTATAAGTGTTCTTAGGGTCTATTTCTTATACTACTTTTTTTTTTTGGTTTTCCATGATGTCCGGTATTCGCATTAGAATTGATTAATCTGGATTCGTACCGCATAGGGCCCATTCGGGGAAGCGCTCCCTATCAAGGATTTTTTCTATCAGGAATTTTTCCATACCCAGGACTCGAACTCGAGACCTCTAGTTAAGAGAGGAGCAACCCCATTCGATGCACCACATCTTTTCCTTACCATTTCTTGATTTCAAATTTTGCTTAAGTCAAAATTGACATCAAATTAATTAAAGAACTTTTTTGAATGTAATTTTCAACACAAAATTGAGTTTCTTTTGTTGTAAGATCATTACTGAAAAGGAATGGTACTTGCTAATCTAGTTATGATACTTGTGAATCGTGATAAACTAAGTGTTCTACAAAAACAGAAATATATGACATTGTGTATCATGAGGTGAGCCGTCAGGCAAAATTTTTTACATGTCATGGAGTGAGATGTATGTATCAAGGCAACACCAACAACAAATTCTGTGTATTCCTATAAAGTGAGGTTTGGGAAGAATAAAATATACGCAGTTTATACTGCTACCTCCAAAGAAGTAGAGAGGTTGTTTCCGATAGACCCCCGGCTCAAGATAAAGAATAGTAAACAAGGTTACAATGAAACATGAAATAGGATGAATGACATAACAAAAATAAAAATAATAAAAATAGAAATAAGAGAAATAAGACACCCACACAGTAGTACCATACACTAACAGACTAAAGACACCCACCACACCCAAACTCTCCTAACTAGTTGTTCCTACCTATGGACACAGTCCTAGAATTACAAACCCAATTACACAAAAACTCTCCTAACTACTAGCTACGACTCACTCACACACACTAGCCTTTTACCCTTATCCGCGACTTCCACGCCTTCTTATCTAGGATCATATCCTCAGTAAGCAGTAACTACTCTATGTCATGTCTAATCACCTCCCTCTAGGCATAATTCATAATAAATCAAGTTATATATATCATTTTTTTTGTTTTCCACCTTGTGTCTTTGGTACCCATATTGAAGTTCAATTGATTCGAATTCACGCCAGAAAGTCCCATTATAGGGGAAAAGTGCTCTGTCAAAGGAGACTCCATACTCAGGGCTCGAATCCGAGATCTCTATAATAGAGAAGTACTTAATACCCCACCAAAACCTTTGGTAGTGGTTATATATACTCCTTCATTCCTTTAATTCTTTCTTTTCCTCAAATGATTTTGGAAATATTACTCACTCAATCTTTTTGTGTTATTTTACATGTGTATGTGTTTCTTTATAGTAATTAAATTTTTGGTTTAATTCAGTTGTGACCGTGAAGAACACAAAGGATGCTTTGCGTATTCTTCGTCTCATCAGCAACACATTCGATCTTGTGATCACAGATGTGCACATGCCTGAAATGAATGGCTTTCAATTTCAACAACAAATAATCAAAGAATTTGACATTCCTATTGCTTGTGAGTTTCTAATTCTTTATATTCTTCAAAACATATATTCATAAAAATATATTGTAGATGTATTTGAGAGAAAAGCTGGTTCCTTATTGATTACTTCCGACCCACAGTGATACTAATAACAAGTTATATATGAAAATATAAAATAATTAACTCACACTTAGAATATATTGAAGATTGATGAAAAGAGATTAAGGATTTGTGAAATAGCGATTAGGGCTAGATTAACATTAATACACCCAACAAAGAACTAATTGACTACATTGATGAGTTAGCAATGCTCACCACCCAAGATAGCTAACAAAGAAGAGATGAATCGAATAACTAAGATATGAACAACTAACATCAATAACAATAAAAAGAGAACTTGACACTTTAGAGTAGCATTCAATTAGAGAAATAATACCTCGAAAGAAAGAATAGAACTTATATATGAATAATCTATGGTGTAATTAAAGGGCGAAATGATCTCACGGATTGATACTTACCGTGGTTTGCAAAGTAGACACTTTTACTTTCATCTGGACCTTTTAATCTATTAAAAACAAATATTTTAAATCTTTTTTTTTGGTATATATGACATTAAATTGATGATTTAAAAAAACACGTGTTTTTCAATGAGCGAAGTCAATATTTTTTGATTTTAAAATATTTTTTCTAAAAAAATTATAAATTTAGAATAAAAAATAAAATAAATAAATAAATACACTTCTTCCTTACACCCACCCATCTAACCTATCCCCACCCCTCTGTTTTTCCCCTTCATTTCCACCACCACCAATCCACCATCCAACACCTACTCCTTCATTTTCCCCATTCAATTCACTCCATAATTGGGGCTTTTGCATTCAAATCACTCCTTACCTTCCCAAAATTTAAAAGACATTGATAATTTTAAAATTCATCAAAAAATTTTAGGTCATTAAAATTTTGAGTTTTTTCCGACGGTGTTATCGATTTTGCTTTGAGCCACAAACAAAATGGTCTGAGCGCCTTGAGCTCCTCTACAAATATCTTCATTCAAATCATGACAATTTTGCTCACAAGAAGATCGAATTTGTGGGATTGTTGCCTTCGAATTTATTACGGCAATGCTTGTTGTCTTCGAATTTGTTGCGACAGTGCTTGTTGTCTTCAAATTTGTTGCGGCAGTGTGCTGAACTGTATGCACGTTGTTTTTTGTCCAATTTTCTGAGAGCTGTGAGAGGCATGCTTGTGCGATTCCTTTTGGGTTGGATTCGTTGTGATACTAATTGTAATGATTTAAAAATTAAAAAGATACTAATTGCAAGTCTTAGGTGTCTTTTAGTGGTGTTCCAACGATATGGTGGTGTTCAAAAATGGAGGTGAGCGGAGAAAAGGAGAGATGTTATTGAAGAAGAAAGTGGAAAGGGTGGGGCGGGAAGCTTATTATTATTTTTTTGTTAAAACAGGATAATTTTCTATCTGTCATTGTAAAATAACGTGGAATCTTCATGTACTCCTTTGAATTACACATACATTAATTAAATGAGAAAAGGGTTTTAAAAATATGTGTTTTAATGGGTTGAGGGATCAAATGATAAAGGGTTAACTAGAAGTACCCATTTTACAAATCAATACAAGTATAAGTGTTCATGAGATTATTTCGCCTAATTAAAGAGATATTGTAGAAGAGAATTAAGCTAAACCTAATCTAATTGAACAAGATTATTGCAGAGTACTCTAAGAGACTAGAATTTACGATTCATTGCGTCTATCCTTTCAAAAGAGAAAACAAACATATTTATACTAGATCTAGAAATATCATGATCCAAAATCGAGGAAGTGGTGACACTTATCTACCCTCGTGATATGTACCCTCGTGATATATAGGTAAGTCAACCCAAATCAATGCAATACAATTAAAGAATCGAGTCTGTGAAATTTAACATTTATAAAACTTAGATCAGAAAGCCAAAGAAAACCAAAATCAAATTTCAAAACCTATAAGCCATTAGTACAAGTCTCTAAAGAATCTGATACATCACTAATAACAGTAACAATTAATCTCAAAAGAAGAAAAATGACAAAAAAGGAATAGGAGAATCCAATAAGGCTGCAGATCGTACAACTCTTGGGAAGATTTCCTATTCTTCTTCCTTTGTCTTGTTTAACTTGAAAACTTGATTTTTATGATCTTTAAGAATACTTTAAAGATTTTTGTTAGATTTGGGGCAATGGTTCGAGCCATGTGAACTGTCCCGACCTGACCAACTCGGCCCATTACTTTTTTGAAAGGAAGATAAAGATTAACTTTCAAATGAGAAGTTACTAATAGAGTAGTGTACACAGGAAAGACACGTTGTATTCCATTAATAATGTGCTACTTAAATGCAAAAGAATTATGTGGTAAAGGATCCCACAATATCTGTAAAATTAATGAATCCATTCAAACTATTAAATGTGAAAGAATCAGAAAATATTCATTAGTAGAATAAAGAATATATTCTACTGATATGAAAAATATTCTATCCTGATTTAGCGTCATTATGCCCCCGCAAGTTAGGGGGTGGTGGAACGACCCCTGAATTGGAGATAGACCATTGAGTTTGTACTTTAGATAAGGGCTAAGTAAGCAGATCATCTTTCTATTCAGCTAAGTGAACATGGACTATGTAGCGTTGTTGACGTAACTTAATCCCTCATAAAATGAAAAATGATGGCTATGTGCTTTATTCGACTGTGGAAAAATAGAACATTGGCACAAGTCGGTGGAGCCAATGTTGTAGCAGTAGATAATTGGTACATTAACAAGAGAGATATGGAGCTCTTTGAGAAGATTGATGAGCCAATTTGTCTCGACAACGGCATGAGCAATGGAACGATACTCAACATTAGTTGCAGATCGAGGATTATTCCCTACTTCTTTGACAACTAACAGATTGATATTAATAACATAAGTAAAAGTAGAGGTACTATCATCTTGGTCACTTGCCCGATCCACATCAGTATAGACATGGAAGGCAACATTAGATCAACTGCAAAAAAGAATCCATGATGGATAGTTGATTTGAGATATCGAAGGAGGTGTTTTACTACTTTCCAGTATGTGTGAGATGGTTGCTGCATAAATGGAGAAAGTTTGTTAACAACAAAGCTTATGTCTATTCTAGCAAATGTAAGATATTGTAGCTTGACAATTGCACTTCAATAATGTTTTGCATCTGTAGAAATGAAGCCATCATTCAACCAAAGTGAACTCGAGGTAGATAGAGAAGTAGAGGCACCCTGACAGTACTACGTAGCGAATTCCTGCAAGACATCCATTATGTTCTTGGTCTGAGAAAGTAATAAATCATCTGATTGAGGAATTACTTCAACGCCTAGGAAAAAAATATAGGGGTAAAGGTCTTTTAGAGAGAAACGATTGGAGAGTGCTCTCTTGATGTTTTTAAAAGTTTGTAAATTTTTTCAAAATATAACAATATAATCTACATATACAAGAAAGAAAATGATGGTTGCATGAAAATGCGAAGTGAATAAAGAGTGATCTGAATTATTCTTGCCAAAGCCAGTAGAATAAAAAAATTATGCGCTCGGTGTACCAACCAAGAGGTGTTTGTTTGATACCATAAATGGATTTTTTTAATTTGCATACATAGTTTGAGTAATTAGGATTCTCAAAACCTTTGGATTTCTTCATGAGGACCTCTTCCCCGGACACCGTGCATAGCGGTAGCTTTAGTGCACCGGGCTGCCTTTTTTTTTTTAAGTTGATGAAGTGACTATTTGTTTTGTGGGGTGATGGCAAGTACTGTATAGTTATTGGTTTGACAAACTAGACTGAAAGTATCAACATAATCTATTCCAGTCTGCTGAGTAAAACCTTTTTCTACAAGACGATCCTTGTGTCATTCAATTGATCCATCGGCCTTGTGCTTGATGTGGAAGATCTATTTATTCCCCATAATATTTTGGTGACCGGATGGAGGGACAAGTTTCCACGTTTTGTTTGCTCATGAGAGCATCAAATTCACTCTGCATAGCTTGTCTCCGTTGTGGATCCTTAGAAGCTTGTTTAACTATGACTAGCTTGTCTCCATTGTGGATCCTTAGAAGCTTGTTTAACTATGACAGGTCATATATAGATATGAGGCTGACCATGGACACACACTTTGGATTGAGCTTAGAAATTTAATTTTGGAAGTCGGTGACAGGTCAATGTGGTGATAAAGGCTGGTTTGTTTCAGAAAGAAGGTCAAGTCGTGTTGAGTGTTGTTGTTGGGAAAGCAAAAGGAGGGGGTATTATGGATGAATCAGTAGTAAAGAAAGAATTATCGAAAGGGGAAGAATTTTCCTGATTTTGTTGGACGACATTGAGATTCGACAGAGGGAGCACAACCATTGTTGGGGCAGTATAGTCATTTGTCCGATGAGCTTAGTTTGGATCTTTGATAGGGAGTGGACTACTTAGAGTAATAGGAGATATTATTGTATGATCTAGAGAATATTGAGTAGAAGGATATGTATTTGAATCAGATATGGAATTAAACCATGAAATATGATGAGAGAGGATCCTTTATATATGGAAAAAATTATTTTCTAGGAATTTTACATCTCTGAAAAAATATATTTTTGAGAATTCACAATCAAAGCATTTATGACTATGAAAGTGAGTGCAGAATCCTAAGTAGACATATTGTGTGGATCTTGGTTCAAGTTTATTTTTGGTATATGATTTTAGCGAAGGATAGCATAAGCAATCAAACATAAAAATAGAGTTTCAATAATGTGTCTATGACGTCTTTCAGCTTTGGCAATTCCTTGTGGGGTATATAGGGGAGAGGATAAATGTTGAATACCAAATTCAGAAAGAAGTAATTTTAGTCCCTTAAATTCTCCTCCCCCATTAAAATATAAGGTGAGAATTTTAGTACTGAAAAAGTTCTCAATGAGTGGCCGAATTCAGAAAAGACCGTGAGAACATCACTTTTTTAAGTGTATACAACCAAATATATTTTGCTGAAGTGATCAACAAAAATAACATAATAACACTATTGATCAAGGGTGAGAATGGTTGAAGGACCCCAAACATCTGTGTAAAGTATTTCAAAGGGCCTTGATCTTCGTAAAGAATTTCGTGAAAAAAGAATCTTGTGGCTTTTATTGCAATTGCATAAATTATAAGATTAAAAATTATCAAAATAAGGAAACTAGTAATTTTGAAAAAGAAGGTTCAGAAAACAGACATTAGGATGTCCTAAATGACAATATTCACAGAGATAAAAGAACTTTAAAAGCATTTGACATGTAGGTTCCAGGAGATGGAGATGCTGATGCTGAGGTTGCGAACTTTGGCCATTCGTACAAATTATATCTATTCTGGCCTTGAAATAGTGGTGTCCCCATAGCCAGTGCTTTTACAAAAAAAAAAGAAAAAGATTCAATAGATGTTTGGTTTTATTGACAAAAATTTGTAATAGCGATAAGATTCTTGTTAATAGATAGAGAACATAGAATATTATGTAATGAAAAGGAACGAGTTGGAATAATTAGTGTAGTGAAACTAGCGCGGGTGATTGAAATACCATTACCATCACCAATTGAATCTTGTTTAGAACCCATGTATTCATGGAGAGAGGCTATGTTCTGAGAATCAGCAGTGATATGATGTGAGGCACCAGTATCCAGAATCCATGGATCAGTACTAGAAGAAAATCGAGTAGCTACATAATTATCCTAGCTTCAAAATGGGTATGCGATTTTTAAACGACAAAAATTTACAGTATGGACAAATTTTTCACATAGCTGACATTGAATTTGCATTTTGTTCTTCAAAGGAATGAAGGGATGTCATGGATGGAGAAGTTGTCATTACTTTGAGCATTTGGGTATGCCATTGTTGCAGTATAGAGGGATAAGTTTGTGGACGTTATTGAGGATGAACAAACCAGTGACAAGTTTGCTTGTTGTTATTGTTATTGGTTGTTCGTTGTGCAACTTGAGCAATAATGGAATTTGTTGGTTTCTTTTTCCAACTTGCTTAATATAAAGCTCATGATCTGTGAGCTTGTGTGCCAATCCTTCGTATGATATAGGCACATATCTTGAACGAATAACAATACTCAGGGCTTCATTTTCAAGTCCAAGATTGTTCAGAATTTTTACAACCAATTTTTTTTTAGAAATGCGAGCACCATGGGAAGCTAACTCATCAATGATGCTTCTTATTTCTCTGAAATAATCAGTGACAGATTTTTGATCTCGCTGAACTTTAGCCAATGCATCTCAAATACTATAGATCCGAGTTTAAGATCAAGTTGCATATGTAATCCCATGATTTTTTTTAAGTTTCAGTAGAGGCAATTGACAATTCAATAGTGGAGTCAGCGCATATCATTAAGGCATTGCAGATGAGATTATCCTATTAAAATTAGATTTTAAAGTTTGGGTTGGCAATATCCAGTGTGCCTTGTTTAATGGTGCGTGAAGGTGGCATTATGGATCCATCGAGATAACCCATCAGATTTAACCTATTCAAGACTTTTTAGATTTGACCTTTCCATGTTGCAAAGTTTGCACCACCAGTGAGTTTGATTGAAAGTGTGCAGTTAAGTTACTGTTAATAATTTGAGTTTTGGTTGCAACAATATTAATAGTTGTGGAAGAGGAGTTGATTGGGTCATTGTTATTTGGATTGATGTCTAGAATAGATTGTCTGCCATTTATCACATTGATCTTAAAAAGGCACTCCATAAGGTAATCGTTATCTGCATACACTTCACCTTTACTAATTTCAACTTTATCAGAAAACAAAGAATCCATTTATAGTCAAAAGTGAAGTAAAAACTAAGTCTTTCGAAACATGAAGAATATTGTTTCGTATCACCACCTTGCCTGATATCATTTTCAAGCAAATCTTACTTGTTCCTTCAACCTTTGTAGTATTGGAGTTTGCCATAAATATCATCTCATCATCTTGATCTGGAGCATATGATGTAAATAGATATTTGTTGTCACATAAGTGGCAGGTGGCATCTAAATCAATCCACCACTCTCTAGGATTTCCAACAAGTTTGCGCTCCGAAAACATAAAACACAAATCATCCACTTTGTCTTTGGATTCAACAATATTTATTTGATCTTTTTTCTTGCTTTTCTTCGGAGCTCATAATTTGCAGACTTGTGGCCAACTTTTCCACAATTAAAGAAACTTCATTTAAATTTCTTCTTAGAAAGATTGTCTTATTCTCGTGAAGATTTCCTTCTCTTCTTTAATTTATTTGGGTCATCTTTTACAATGTTTACTCCACTTATTGCAAAATTTCCTCAAAACCCTTTTTCAGCTACCATGTTGTCCTCTTCAATCCTTAACCTCGCAATGAGGTCTTTAACAAACATCTCCTTGTGCTTATATTTTAAGCAGTTTTAAAGTTTTTCAACAAAGGTGGTAACTTCTCAATTATAGTAGCTACTTGAAAAGTCTCGTTCATGATCAAACCTACATCAAAGGTTATGTGAGGATCAAGAACTAACTTAATATGTTCTATAAAGGTACGGACTAGGTTTACACCTTCGGCTAAGAGATTATGGATTATGACTTGTAACTCTTGGACTTGGGCAACTATAGATTTACTATCTACCATCTTAAAGTCCAGAAATCTTGCAACGATTAATTTCTTTATTTCAGCATCCTCTATTTTGTACTTCTTTTCTAAAATATCTCATAGTTCCTTTGAGGTCTTCATAGTATAGTACATGTACATGTCAACTTGTAGGCCAATAAGAATGTAATTCTTGCAAAGAAAATTAGAGTGCTTCCAAACTTTCTTTACTATGAAATGTTCTTCTTTCTGGAGTTTCTTCCGGCAAATCAAGAACACTTTCTGTGATGAACCCTTGCAGACTCAATGTAGTTAGATAAAAGAACATCTTCTGTTGTCAATGCTTGAAATCAACACTAATTTTTTCTAAATTTTTCTGCCGATGTCATGGAAGGAGCGACATGCGAATGGATTGAAAGTGCATTGTTTGTTGCTGTAACATTTGTCATTCCATCATTTTTGCTGTCACAAGGAAACAACCACTTAATATTTCAGAACATTAACAATAAAATTTTTAAACTTTAAACAACTTATTTTTAGTTTAACGATGAAATTTTTATGTTCTTCTAATCGTCAACCGAATAGAATTTAACTCGTTATCAAGTTTTTATATCTTCAAATCAATATTAAGTTCAAATAGAGTAAAAAACTAGAAAGCTTTAATCTCCAGAAACTCAAAAATACAAATTATAGATTATAAGTTTCTTAAGATTGTTGTGTTCTGGGTACAAAAATTATATTTAACAATAAGAACTTCAACACTAAGTTCAAGAACAATTTCAAGAACTACAAAGTATTTCAAATAACTTCAAACACAAGTTCAACCAATATATGAACTATCAAAATGAAGTTTCTACTATTTTTGAAAAATAGCCAAATTGTAATAAAGAGACCAGGATAGAAATGATAGGAATTAAGTCTACTGTATTCACGGTGTGTCCTTAAGGAATTTATTCCCCTCAAGTTTCCGAGGTTAATGGAATATATCCTCTTAGAATAAAATAATTCACTTTAGAATAGTGGTACCTCAAAATTTCTGAACAATAAACTCACTCAACAATTTGAAGATCACACTAGAGTTTTTCAGAAAAGAAGATGCGTTTTTCTTCAAAAATTTGTATCTTTAACTGAGGAAAAATTAGGTATTTATAGAAGGTGGTGCTTAATAAAGGAAGCAATGATTCTTGAAAAGACACACTGTTTTGAAACATCAATGACCTGTGGATCTCACCTGCACGTGCAAGTAGCCCACATGAGGTCACTGGTCATTAATTTTCAATTCTAGAAATTTCTGCATTGACCTGCATGGCACCTACACTCACAAGTCACCAGGTGTCGCGCATGTCATATTTTCATTATCAAACAATTATTGAAGGGTCACATCCCTTTGAGGTTCATAGTAACACACGTACACAAATGGAGAAAATATTTTCTATCAGAATTTTTTAGATTAAAAATTTCAATACTCAAGTTTCAAATGATTTTTTTCCAAAAAGATAATCCCTTGATCGATCATTTGACAAACACAAATTTAAATTCAAAACCGAAATTGAACTTGAGCCGACCGAGTGACGACAATGATGACGGCGCGAGGCTTGTCTTGTTCATTCCTCACTATACATATGAATGAATGCTTCTCAATATAATCTTAAGAAAGTTTCTTTCTCTCACCAATGTAGGAGAACTTTACTTGATTAAAGTGAAAACGCGCTTCACTTTTTCTTCTATTTATTCCCTTCATTTTGCTTTACATTTCCATGTAGAACCCAAAAATACCCATATGAATGGGGAATGCCTTTTTTATAAAAGATTTACGGAGAAGTGTGTGATCTACAAGCAAAGACTAGTTGCATCTGGATAAGTATGATTTTTTTTAAACTTTTCGCAGTGAACTTGTATCGGATGCACTCGGTCAATCGGTAGATGTTATTTTTTTGAACTGTCAAACTTTAATGTTTACCTAGACAACACAAATCAGACAACCAAGCTTTCAGTATTTATGGTTCTTGCGGTTTTATTTATTTCAACCATGAACATGAACACGACTTGGTTTCATGAGATCTTAGAGAATAGGTTTTTACTGTTATTCTTTTTGAAGTGTCTTCCATTTCACCCTCATATAGGTGATTCTTAAATGTTTAATCCTATAGATAAAACTATTTGGTCAAATCTATCAAACTTAGACACTATTAAAAGCTTCAAACCATAAGTTTATCCTTATTTCCTGAACATTGTCATTATTATGAGAATGGATTGAGTGTATTAATAATGCTGAACCACCAGTCACAATTTTATTTTATCTCCTTGAACCTAACTCTTGAAATCTTCATTCTACTAGGTAGATTTACTACCGTGATGACTTGTCCTAGATCGTAAACCCATTTTCTTTGATGATATCTCAATTTTCTCTCTAGATAGGCTTTTTGCAAGTGGATTCGACTCATTATTCTTTGACTTCCCATAGTCAATCGTGATAATTCAACTAGGGAGTAGTTCTCTAACGGTATTATGTATCAATCTTATATGATATGATTTACCATTATACACCATGTTTCCTGTCCTACCTAATGACATTTGACTATCATAATGAATGCATACTTGTACCAAAGGTTTGGTGCAATAAGTAATATCTTCCAAAAAATTCTAGAGGTGTTAAGCTTCTTCACCTATTTTTTCTAACGCGATAAATTAGATAAAATTTAAATTTCATTGTAGAGTGGGCAATACATGTCTGTTTGATAATTTTTGAGAAACTACTCATTTACCTAAAGTAAATACATATCCATTCATTGATTTTACTTTATTCGATCCGATGATCCAATTTTCAACACTATATCCTTTAATTAATACTAGATATCTTTTATAATACAAAGCATAGTCTTGAGTGTATATTAGATGTCCCAAAACTCTTTTATTTCATCCAATGAGTTTAACTGGGATTACTCGTGTACCGACTTAATTTACTAATAGTGTATGCTATGTCTGGTCGCATGCAATTTATGATATACATCAAACTTTTCAACACTCTTGCATAGTCCAATTGTGAGTTACTTTCACCTTCATTCTTTTGAAGTGCAAATCTCATGTCTAATGGAGTTTTGGTAATATTGAAATCCAAATACTTGAATTTTTTAAGTATCTTTTCAATTTAATGAGACTGTGACAATGTCAACCGTTGTAGAGTTCTATGAATTCTTATCTCTACAATTACATCAAAAACTCCAAGGTCTTTCATATCTAATTTTCTTTCAAGCATTTTCATAGTATTTATGACAAAATTGTCTCTACTGATGATCAACATGTACATAGAAACAAACAATGACTTTGTGATTTGGAGTGTCTTTAATATAAACACATTTATCACATTCATTTATCTTGAAGTCGTTTGTTAACATCGTTTGATCAAACTTTGCATGCCACTATTTGTGCACTTTTTTTTACTCCATAAAGTGACTTAACAAGTTTGTATACTTAGCTTTCTTTAACAAGAATCACAAAATCCTCGGGTTGTTCACGTAAATTTTTTGCTCCAATTCTTAATTTGAGAAAGCTGTTTTCGCATCTATTTGATGGATTTCAAGACCATATACAATCGCTATTGCAATCAACATTTGAATGGACATTATCCTTGTTACTGGCGAGTATGTGTAGAAATAATTAAGGCCTTCTTTTTTCTAAAGCCTTTCACAACAAGTCATATCTTGTATTTGTCAATAGTACCATCAACTATCATTTTTCTTTTGAAGATTCATTTAGAATGTATGGATTTATTTTCTGGAGGAAGATCAACCAACTCTCAAGTATGGTTACTCAGGATTGAATCAATTTTAATATTGACTGCCTCTTTTCAAAAGGATGAGTTCGAAAGAAGCATCACCTCTTTAAATGTTTGAAGCTCATTTTCAAGAAGAAATATTACAATAAAAGATCCCAAGAAGGTAGACGCTATTTGACCTGTACTACGCCTTGGATTCTCTTTATTAAGTACATTCTTCTTTGGTTCATCTTAAGATCATTTAAATCCTACACTAGACAAATAATGTCCAGTTTTATACGGATAAGTATGCTCAAAGAAATCAGCATTACCGTATTTTTATGAATACTCAGATGTTTAAATTTATGAATTAAAATTGACATGCTTTACTGTTTGTAGCATATTCGATGAAAACACAACCCACAATCTTTGGTCCTATTTTTTCCTTTTAGATATAGAAACTTGGACTTTTACTAGATACCCCACACTTTGAAATATCTCAAGTTGAGTTTTCTTCCTTTTCATTTTTCCTATGGAATAAATTGTGTCTTTCTATGAGACAGTCTATTGAGTATTCAATTTTCTATAAGGATAGCTTTCCCTACAAGTTTTGCAGTAAACCTAAACTTATGAGTAAGACACTTACCATTTCCTTTGAAGTTTGATTTTTTCTTTCCATAATCTCATTTGATTAAGGTGAATACGAGGCAGTAGTTTGATGGACAATTCTATTTTTCAAACATATCTTCATAAAAGGAGATTCATACTTTCCAACCCTATCACTTCTTATCATTTTAATCTTTTTATCCAACTAATTTTCAACTTTAGTTTTATATTGCCTAAATATGTCTATATCTTCATTATTATAATTTAGCAAATAAACATAACAATATCTAGTGCAATCGTTAATAAAAGTTATGAAATAGTTTTTCTTACCACGAGATAGTGTTGACTTCATATCACAAATGTTCATGTGAATTAAGTCTAAGGGATTGGAATTCCTTTCAACAGACATATATGGATGCTTAATATACTTAGATTTAACACATATTTTATACTTTGATTTATTGCACTCAAAGTTAGGAAAAACTTCTAAACTAATCAATTTTCGCAAAGATTTATAATTGACATATCCTAAACGTTCATGCCACAATTCATTTGAATCAAGTAAGAAAAAATAAAACTTTTATTCATAGCAACATTCATTACATTGACCTTAAAAAGTCCTCGGTGAGGTAACCTTGATTTACATACACTTCACCCTTACTAATTACAACTTTGTTAGAAACATATACCCATTTGAATTCATTCTTAGTCAGAAGTGAAGTAAAAACTAAGTACTTTTAGAAGATGTAAGGACATTGTTTAGTGCCACCAACTTGCTCGATGTCATCTTCAAGCAAATTTTGCTTGTTCCTTAACCTTACAGTAATGGAGTTTACCATAAATATCATCTCATCAGCTTGAGTTGGATCATACTATTCAAATAGATCTTTGTTATCACACACGTGATGGGTGACACCTAAATCAATCCATCACGCTCTAGGATTTTCGATAAGATTGCACTCCAAAAGTATAGCACATAGATCATCCACTTCATCTTTGGATTCAGCCATATTTGCTTAATTCTCTTTCTTGTCCTTCTTTGGAGCTCTACAATCTGTAGACTTGGGGCCAACCTTGCCACCGTTAAATTAATTTCTTTTGAACTTCTTCTTAGGAGGATTGCTTTGTTGTCGTGGAGCTTTCTTTCTCTTATTTTATTTATTAGAGTCATGTTCCACAATATTTGTTTCACGTATTGCAGAATTCCCTCGAGACCTCTTTTCAGCTGCCTTGTTATCCTCTTCATTATTTAGCCTCACAATGTGGTCTTCACCAGACATCTCCTTGCCTTATGCTTTAAATAGTTTTTGAAGTCTTTTCATAAAGATTTGTCCTTCTCGATTATAGTAGCTACTTGAAAAGCCTCGTTCACAATCAAACCTACATCAAAGGTTATGCGAGTATTACAAAAAATTTAATCTATTCAATAAAGGTATTAAATAAGTTTATACTTAATCTGTTCAATAAAGGTATTAACTAAGTTTATACCTTCAACTAGGAGATCATGGATTATGACTTGTAACTCTTGGACTTGGGAAACTTCAGTTTTACTATCAACCATCTTAAGATTGTTGTATTTCGGGTACAAAAACTGTATTTAACAATAAGAACTTCAATACTAAATTCAAGAACAACTTCAAGAACGACAAAGAAGTTCAAACAACTTCAAACATAAGTTCAAAAAATATATGAACTGTCAGAATGAAGTTTCTACTATTTTTGAAAATAGCAAAATTATAAGAAATAGATGAAGACAGAAATGATAAATCAAGTCCGCAGAATTCATGGTGTGTCCTTAAGAAATTTATTCCCCTCAAGTTCCCAATTTTAATTGAATATATCCTCCCAGGATAAAATGATTCACTTCAGAAAATAGTGGTACCTAAAATTTTCTGAACAACAAACTCACCAACAGTTTAAAGATCACACTAGATTTTTTCAGAAGAAGATGTGTTTTTCTTCAAAATTTCATCCCTTTACCTAAGAAAAATTCAGATATTTATGGACAAAAGGTGGTGCTTCAGAAAGAAAATAATGGTTCTTGAAAAACACATTATTTAGAAACGACATTGACCTGCGAGCACCACTTGCACAAGCATGTGGCCCACATGCGGTCATAAGTCATTAATTTTTAATTTTCAAAAACTTTTGGGTTGACCGGCATGACACCTGCACTGGCATATGCATCCATAAGTCGTCAGGTGCATGTGTAGGCCACGTTTCCGTTATCGTACATATTGACATGCGTTCGCACATGCCATGTGCGTCCGAAAATGGAGAAAATATTTTCTATTTAATTTTTTTTAGATTAAAAATTTTACTAATCAAAAGTTTAAATAAATTTTGTCCAAAAAGATAATCTCTTGATCATTTTCCAAACTCGAGCAACAACGACGTTGCAAGGCATTTTTCATTCTTGCCTCACTATTCACATGAAAAAATGCTTCTCAATATAAGCATAACAAAGTTTATCTCTTCCACCAATGTGGTAGAATTTCTCTTCCTTAAAATAAAAATACACTTCATTTTTCCCTCTATTTTTCATTCATATTTCCTCTTAAAACCCAACAGAATCAAGAATATCTTCAACTGATTTGAAAATATTCTATCCTGATTTAGCGTCATTAGTTATCACTACTTTGAAAAAGAGTGGATCAATTATGTAACTGGTGAATTGATATCACAAGTTCCCTTTATAAAGGTATTCTTCCAAAAAAAAAGGGGTATGAGAAATAGAATTGAAAAAGAATGACAAAAAGTTATTTTCCTTTCCCCGCAAAACATCAATACCAAAGTGACATTTAGTTTGTGATTTTAAGCTTTGAAAGAGATATTTAGTTTGTGATTTAAGCTTTGTTTTCAAGAGATTTAAAGTAGGAGTTGAAGCAATTCTTTAAATTTGTGATTTTAATCCACTGCAACAAAAAATTACACAAATCTTGTAGTGTATCTCGTTAATTCTTACATATTTGATAACCACTTAAAAATCTGCTTTAACATGAGCTAGCACGAATTCAAATGTTATCACTTATATTTATAAATATTTTCCTGATAAACTTTGATTCTTTTAAGCGTGTTAAGAAGTGGAGGATTTTAACCTCCCATAAATCTTTAACAAACTTTAGTTGTAAACTTTAACAAAGCTCTGAGGAAAAAGATTTAATTAGAAATACTAGAATTTTCTATGAAATTCTAGAAATTGCAACATCAAAATCTATGCCAAAACACTAGATGTACAAAAAATAGACAAATTGAACCTCAAAAGACTACATCAAACACTAAAAATAGATCTATAATAGTCCAAAATGTAAGAAACTACACCTACAAATGAGAATTTCCATTAAACGTATCCTCATAAGTTTTGTTACATCTAACAATACTTAATGAAACTTCTGATAAATTTTAAGGTTCAAAACTATTTAGGGGGTTGAGTTCAAGAAACTATTACGTACTAATTTATCCCTTAGTCCAAATATAATTAAAGGATCATTTTTACTCTCGTGTTGTTGAATGTATGCAGTTATGTCAGCTGATGAAAAAGAAAGTACAGTTACAAAAGAAATTGAGACTGGTGGTGTGTGTTTTATACTGAAGCCCATATCACAAGATGATGTACGTGATTTATGGAAATATGCAATCAGACGAAAGAAGACTATGAATATCGGTAAATCAGTTATTGAAGTTCAAGAAAATGCTAATGAGAAAAGCCCACATGAAGTAATTGTTGCTGAATCTTCATCATCGGTCAATGAAGAATCTAATAAAAAGGGGAAGTCTGGAAGAAAAAATGAGAGGGATAAAAATCAAGATAATTTTTCTACAACATCAAAGAAGAGTAAGCTTGTTTGGACAGATTTCCTTCACAACAGATTCTTGGAAGCCGTTACAAAACTTGGCCTGGCGAGTAAGTTTTTCTATACACACACACACAAACGAAAGAGTAGACATCCACCTTCTAGTATTTAAGTGAAATGAAAAGAAATGACTTTTTCTTCTCCTTTCAGACACATACAAATATAGTAGCATAATTAGATAATATAAAGTACTATAAATAATTTACATCATCAGGTTATCCAAATGTTATCTGTATACAAGTCACCTTATAAAAATATATGATTTGAAAAATAAAATTGATAAATGTGAATTGATGTTGCAAGAATTTCTTATATATAAGAACAAGGAAATGCACATGATATTAGTAATACATGGATTCTATTATTTTTGGTGTATGATTTTTTTCTTCTGTAGAAGCTTGTCCGAGGAGAATTCTAGCACTTATGGATATCCCTGAATTGACTAAAGGAAATGTGGCAAGTCATTTGCAGGTTCACTATTTTTAATTCAATATATGCTTAAGAAAACTTCAGTAGCACTATATGTTTGACCAATTAGCTATTGTTTTGAGTTCTTGATCTTTTATTTTAGACTTGTGAAAAGACATATTTTCACCATAACAGAAAATAAAAATGAACTTGATATATATATTTTTTAATTTAATCCATTTTTTATTTCTTCATAATCACGATTTTTATCTTTTTCATAAATATATAATGAATTTACTTATAGAAAAATAAATATTATTTTCAATATGAAAAAATATTATATATAATATATAAAATGAATGGATCACTGAAAATGATAAGTATAAAATAGACATTGTGTAGAATAAATAAGAAAAACATATATATTATTAAAGTGAGGGAAAAATTTGATTTTTAAAAGCAAAATTGGTGGTGTAAATAATTTTTAACCCATTAGATATTGTAAATTTTTCAAAATAGAGATCAAGTATTCATTGATATTGAGTAATTTTTTATTTTTATTTTTTGTATAAAAGCCATCGAATTTGAAAGTTGTAGTAATTCATGCTCATCTTAGAAACTCCTTGATAGAACACATTACAAAAGTTACATGAATCTTATGTAAATTTTACTTAAAACAATCAGTTGCATCATTATTAGAACAAAGTAATCAGATTTGTTCTTACAAATTTTGCAGAAATATCGTCATTACTTGAAGAAAGTCACTACTCCAGTTAACAGCAATCCACAGTTGATTTCGAATTTGAGTGAAATCTCGTTTGATAATGTAAATCAATTATACACAAGGAAAGCAGTTAATAATGTTTCAACTCATCAGCTCCTAAATGATGCTGCAACTTCAAATCAACAAGTCATGATAGGAAATTTGAATGATGTTGTTGATGTAGAGACTGACCTTCAGAGAACTGATCAAATGAAAAATCAATTTCCAGATATGTTGGCTTTTTATATTAGTCAAAAACATCATAATATCGAATTTGAAAATATGAAAACTTTAGACTTGTCAATCGGTGATATTACTCAGGAGGCTTCTATGCAATTACCTCCTTTACCAGAGCATTTTGTAAGTACTGGAGTTGGACCTGAAGTAGGTGATACTGCTCTTATTGACTTTTCTATGTTGAATAACAGTTATCCAACATCGAATTCAACTGTTCATAGCACGAGTATTTTTGACAGCCAATTCAAGGTTCAATCTTCTAATATGGTACATCTATTTGTGATTTTTTACTTATTCTTATTTGCTTTCTAGTGTACCTCACGTTAAAAAATTATAAGTATGTTTTGATGATTCTTATTGTACATTTTACCTCAAAACATTGTAGGTAAAGTATAATATTGAGGAAGGGACAAACCTTAACTTCATTGATGGTAACAATGATCTGTACCAACAAGTTTGTTTAACATGGGCGGATCATATATTACCTGAGGTAAGTTAAAGTTATATTATTGTTAACCATCAAGTATTTCTTATATATTTGTGTTTAATCATAAAATATCATGGTTTGAAAAAACATGAAATTATAAATATAATCATGTTCAAACACATTACAATTTTTTGCTTTACTTTTTGTCTTTATTAGCCGCTTCTTCTCCTTTTAGTTAACGAGTGACATGATTGTATATTTTGAGGTGAAAGGATTCTCAAATAATTTCACTACTTAATTAAATTAGTTATTTCTTACATTTTTGTAGAACAAAAATGATTAAGCATGAGCAAAACAGTGTGAAACTAATGTCAAATGTAGACCATAACTAGTGAGTAGTGTCAAAACTGTTCCATAACTTGTGAATAATAATTGTCATCTAATATTTTATGACTTTTGGTATCTTATTTCAGTGTATAGCAAGAAAATAATGAAAATATTATTACAGAAAAAATATCATTTCAATTACACAATGCTCTTCCACATACCATGACCTATGATTAAATATGTGAGGACAAATATCAGTAAATATGTTCATAACTTTTGGTGCCTTATTTTAATGTGTAGCAAAAAAATTACGAAGATGTTACTACAAAGGAAGGATCATTTCAATTAGGCAATACCCTCCTGAATTCAGAACTTGAGGTAGTTTCTCATATACCTATATTTGATCAAAAGAATTATGTTATAAAAATTTAATTTGCAGAGTCAAGTGAATTGATAAAGTGTGTTACACGCTTACACTATTATGTTTCACTTCACTTTCTATCATTTTATCCACTTCTACCCCCTAGTTAATTAATGGAGATGGTTGTATATTTCAAGGTGAAATAGATCTCGAATAATTTGGCTCTGGTTAATTTTTAATTAGTTGTTTCTTATATTTTTGTAAAATGAAAATTGTTACATGAAATGTCAAATTTGTTTCATATAATATATTCCAATATTAAAATTAAAATTATAGCATAACTTGTGAATATATGGTGAAATTTTTTGTCGGTAAATATGCTTATAATTTTTAGTGTCTTATTTGACTGTGTAGCAAGAAAATTATGGTGAAATTCCTACAGAGGAAATATCGTTTTAGTTTTGTAATGCTCCCCTGAATTTGGAACTTGAGGTATTTTCTCATAGACCTTTTTTCGGTATTCGAAAAATATATTCTGAAAATGTAATTTACAAAGTCAAGCAATCAAGAAAGTTTGTATACACTATTATTTTTTCGTTCACTATATGTTTTTTTTATCCACCTGTCCTCCCCTAGTTAATTAATTAGGAGAGAGAGTTATATATTTGAAGATAAAAGGATTCACAAATTGGTTAGTTAACTTTCTTAATTATTTCTTACATTTTATAGAACACTAAAAATTTAATTATATGAGATGTTAAACTTGCGCTACATAAGATAATCCAATAAAAAATTTAAAATTATATCATAACTTATGAACAAATGGTGAAAATAATTTTTAATAAATATGCTAATAATATTTGGCATCTTATTTCACTTGTAGCAAGAAAATTATGGAGATAATACCGTTGAGGAAAGATCGTTTCTGCGCCATCACGTTCCTCCAAATCCAAACCATGAGGTAGTTTCTCATATATCTATGTTTGATCGTAGAGTATTATATTTTGAAAATTTAATTACAGAGTTAAGGAAATTAAGAAAAACTCCATAGTATCATTTTTTTTTATTTTCTATTCTTATTACCGATTGCCCCTCTCTAATAAATTAGTGGAGATGATTGTATATTTTAAGGTGAAAGGGGTTTCAATTATTTGACTGATTAATTTTCAAGTTAGTTATCTTTTACATATTTGAAGAGCACAAATAATCGGTTTTTGTTATATGAAAGGTTAAATATGTATTAAATAAGATAACTCAATATTAAAGATCATAACTTATAAATAAATAGTGCAATTCCCAGTAAATATGCTTATAATTTTTTGTCTTATTTCACTATGTAGCAAGGAAACTATAGAGGTGTTGCTGCAGAGGAAAGCGCATTTCATCTCCATTATGTTTCTCCCAAATTCAAATCCTGAGGTAATTTTTCATATACCCGGGCTTGATCATAGAAAAATATATTTTGAATCTATTTAATACCTTTATATTTATAATTTTCAGTAGGGAGAGGTTAATGTAATGATTCAAAATATCGTTACGCTGAAATAGAGAGTAAAACCTCATTTCAGTTTTTTCCTAGTGAAATTCAACACAAGACTAGTTTTAGGCATATTTTGAGTGGGGTGTGATTTAAAAAAAAATTAATAGTTATTAGTGGAATTATTGGTATATTTGAGTTGTCAATGTGTTAGATAACAAATTTAGAAAGTTGTAGAAACTTCTAGTGCATAAAATGATTTAGTAGAATTCCAGTTGTAGTGATTATCGTGAATAGGTCAGTTCGTAATGTTGAAATTCGAGAACTGTCTTGCAAAATGAAATGAGATGAAAATGGATCCCGAGCTACTATTTTGGCTTGACTATAGCGATAGAAGTGTTGCCACAATGACAAACCATATTGGCCTGAGTGTCGCTGTAGCGACAAATCCGTCACTACAATGATGAATCCGTCGTTGAAGCTACGAAAATGCAAAATTCCAATTTAAAATTAGAAAATTTTGTTTTTCATTCCCACATTTTAATAATTCATTCAAGGGTTGAGACATAATGATTTTCACCAATCTGGGGTTTTTTTATCTTTGAGGTAAGGTCTCTTTTCTCTTCAAACTTGAATTTACTCCTTTAGATTCTTAGAATTGTAAGAATCATAATCTTCATACTATATTATTAGAAAATACCTCCTAAGATAGAATTCTTTCTCGTAATCATGAAATATCGATAATTCAAAGAGATTCAAGGATATAAGACCCTAGAATAATAAACTAGGTTAAGTTTACAGGTTAAAATCGATGGGTCTGGGTTTATGATAGTTAGGACATAAATTGCTGTTTTAAAATGTATATGTTTGGTTTTTATGATCAAGAATGAACATAAATCGATAGAAAAGGCAAGGTTGTGGCCCAATAGTATTTTTGGATAAGAAATTGAGATAGTTTATGATTTAATAGTAGTATAGACTTGATTTGACTCTAGGCTTATATGTTAGCTGAATATTTGTGATTAGCTTTTGTGCATTACTTGTAATAATTGATTATCATTATGCATTAAGCATTGAATTTGAGATTATACTTTGAGAAGATATTGGGATCGATGTCACACAGACACTGTTATTGAATGGGGAATGGATGTCACACTAACACTAAAATATATACCGAGCTCATCCCCTGCAGGCCATATATGAGGTTCCCTGCTGACCCTGGTATGTGTGTACACGTTGTATGCATGCAATCATTGTTACATTTTCACATATATTGTCTTTAACTACTGTTGATTGAATCTACCTAAGTGTAATAATGTGCTGGTGTAACTTGAATATTGATGTATATAAAGAGAATGGTTGTTGATTTTGTGAGTTAAAGTATTTATGACTATATATTTGATTGTCAACTAATTGTGAGTTTTGTCATGATTGCTTCTTACTTGCATTTAACTTAGTTATTTGTATGGTGTTGGGTTAAATCGGTCAATGATGCTTATCAGTACGTAATTATTGTACTGATACTATTTATACTCTTTTTTTATTGAGTGCAGAGAATTTTATAGCATTTGAGATGAGACCTCGGTTCTAGTTCGTGATGATAATTTCGATTTAGGGTGAGAACCATGTTCGAACAGTCGTTGAATCATCTCTATTAGTTCATATCGCTTATTCTGAACAGTGTATTTTTTTATTTGTTTAGTCTTTTGGATTTTGTTTAGATCCTGATATGGATATCTAGAGTTCTTGTACGGTGACATTTGAGTTCCGAAGATTGTGATAATTAGAGATATTTTCCTACTCTTAATTATTTTTGGTATTAATATTTTCATACTCATAATTGTTTTTGATATTAATGAGTAAGTAAAACTTACCTTGTTTAGATTATGTTTAGTAAGCCAAATAGTGGTTAATTATTGAGAAGGTTAATGTGAGTTTGTTATTGTTAATTATCTAAGGATTGGGTTAGATGGTTCTCCACCGTAGAGTTAGGGTGGGTGTCACTCATGATCATTTGGATAGTAACATTAACAATTTTTGTTGATCAATTCTTTGTTCGAACCTTGATAATGGTGATCAGAAGAGGAGGGAATCTAAAGTCAATATCCAAAGTAGATTTACTAGCTAGTATGTGACAAACTTTTTAGTTACTATTATTAATAGTATAAGAACAAAACAAGTTTGATGTTTATGCATGTTTTTTATTGATGCTCTTTAGACTTCAATCAATTGAATTGAAACAATTAAGCTACCATTTATTTGATAGCTTGGTAATCTACCTATCTGTTCAACTATGTGTTTTGCTTCATGCCTAATTATGATGCTCCAATTATCCCAACTAAAGGATACTGACCCGTCCTTCACTTGCCTAGTTGTAAGTTGCTCGACTTTTTTTTGTACAATCGATTAGCTTGGCCTCTGTGTGTGAGTAATCTCATCTCCATTCTTTTGCATATACATGTTCATTTCTACCATGTATATGCAGAATTACTTTCCTTGTATAAATTACTTTGCTAATCTGAATTCACATATTCCTATATGCCACTTGTCTAACTAGCTACCAAAGTTTCTAATTAATAAATTTGAGAATCACAATTCAAGAAGAAAATATACAAATATTTAGTCTTAACCACTATATATGTGTTTTTAGATACAAAAAGTCTTTCTCTAAATTCAATAGTGCCTTCAGCTTAGCTCTATCCATAAAATTGTAGCACCATCTCCCTTACCAAGACTAGCTGTTTGCAATATCTCTCACGTTCTCTGTTTCAATAATTTGAGCCGGACATTCTAGCTTATAAACAATATATTAAGGTGTCATTTCGTAGAATGTATTATAAATAATAATGCATGAATTAACTTTGTATATTACTAGTGCTTTGCTTGGTATGCTTTTTCAACTTATTACTTATACACTTTATTTGGTATTGAGGAATGTATAACTGTATTACCCCGAGAATCCAAACCAATATTCGAATCATGTTTCAAGATCTTGCAAAATAAATTATAACTGTGTTTTTGAGAAGAATGTTTCTATATCCAACTTCAAATGTGCATATATTTTGTTCTACTGAGAATTTTCTAGATCAAGACCCATCAAATTGTAGAAAATTGAATTAGATTTCCAGCGATACCAAGTTTGCCTTAATCCGATACCCGGGTGAGAAATTATAGCACTTTTAGTGAGGGAGAGTAGCTCATCGCAATTATGCTGTGTTGCGTTAATGGCCAAAATCATGTTCTTCCTTTACCAGTAATGCACCGCGATTGTCCAATGTCGCATCGATTAATAGCACCACGTCGCACCGGAGTGAAAAATCGGGTTCTAGTTTCAAGTTTTAAATTCTCAATGGTAGTTTAGTCTTTTCTCAAGCCCCCAAGTCATGAAAAAAAAGATTAAACCTATTCTAAGCTCAGTACGCTCATTATTCACCAAAATTTCTCTCCAAGAAAACCCTAAGGACGCACCTTTCAAGATAAATTCTCACAAAAATCCACCAAGGACTTTCAAGAATTCTTCAAGTGAGGTATGTTAAATATTCATCTATGGGTCCCTTCCACCCATACTTCATGCTATTCATTCATTCAGTTATTATTCCTGCACATGAAACCATGCATATCATCCTAACCTCATTTTGCATGCCAGTACGTTTAAAGTACTGATCGCATGCTCATTTCTTTCACTATGATTTTTAATATCATAGGTTTAAATGCTCAGTTCCTTGATCGTGTATAGACATACCAGATTATCAGCTGTAGCAGTAGTGAGTCCTCATATATTGAGGGAATGGTTTATTTATCTCAGTTATTTTATCAATTTTAGTATTTTTTCATTCAATCAGAGTTAGTTGAGGGCTTGTCCTATCAGCTTCACGATCAGTCAGTAGAGGCTTTTCAGACTAGGACAGATAATTAGTCAGTCTTCTGTTGTCATTGTCAGCCATTTTATTAGTATTATCAGTATTGTTTTATAGACATTATCAGAAATATGATTTAAACCCTTATGGCATTCCTCAGTTAAATTCCTTATATGATCTTTTGTTATCAGTTTTACCTAATGCTTATAGCAGGTACCAGCTCATGGGTTAACTTGTGGTCTCTCGAGACCATAAGCACCGTATGGAGCCTAAGGTGTACTCTCAAGGTTTTACAAACTTGGTATCATAGCCTAAGATTTTAAAGTGTCCTAGGAAGTTTGAAAGCCGTGTCAAGTAGAGTTTTTTTTCATAGGTGTGAAATGCACCCCACTTATGGACAAGAGGCTATAAGGCGTTCTAAGAAAAGTTTTCCTTCTTTCAGTGTTCATGTCATGCGAAAAAGAATGAGCTCATGTTAAACTCTCTGTCTAATCTATTCTTCCTTTTGTTTATAGAAAATTCCTCCCAAAAAGACAAACAGAAGAAGAAATATAAACCAGCCAACACTTCTGCCTATTCAGGAAGATCCCCTCAATGAGCATGTTTCTCATTCAGAGTTTTAAGATGCATTCACTACTGTAGCTTACTCTGTAGCAGCTCAAAATATTTAGCCAAGTGCTATTCCATCCAACCCAGTGTCTAATACTATCACAACTAGGATTCGAGACTTTACCCGAATGAATCCTCCTCTATTTATGGGATCCATATCTGAAGAGGATCCACAGGAATTCCTAGACATGGTCCAGAAGGTAAAAGGCATTATGGGTGTGCCTTTTAGTGAGAGTGCTGAATTGGCTACTTATAAGCTGCAATATGTATCCCATAACTAGTTTAAGTAGTGGAAAGGGGATACAGGCGCAAACGCAGGGACTGTAGAGTGGGAGGATTTGGCTACAACCTTCTTAGATAGATTCTTCCCATTGGAGTTGAGGGAAGCCAAGGTGTTAGAGTTTATCAACTTAAGGTAGGGAAACATGAGTGTGAAGGAGTATTCCCTCAAGTTTACTCAGATAGCTAGGTATGCTCCTTATGTAGTGGCTGATAACAGACATAGGATGAGCAAGTTTATGTTTGGGGTATCTGATACTGTAGTCAAGGAGTGTAGGACTGCGATGTTAATTAAGGATATGGACATATCTATACTTATGGTCCATGCTCAACAGATTGAGAGGCAGAACCTTAAGGAGAAGGAGAGAGAGAATAAGAGGGCTAGAATAGGCAACTTTAATTTCACTCAACCAAAGTCAAAAGGTGGAAAACATCCTCAATTACGTCAAAAATGACAATCTGGATAGGGCGCTAGGCTCTAAGTCCCAAGGCAGTGTTAATAGTGGTCGCAAAAATCTTCTTTCCTAGAAATATAGTAAAAATTATTAGGGTGAGTGTAGAGCTGGTAGTGATGTATGCTTTGGGTGTGACAAGCCAAGCCATCAGATCCGGGAGAGTAATTTAATTACTTAGAAAGAAAGGGATTTGCGCCAATAGGGCCAGTCCTTTTTTTATCATCTCCAGCCGAGCGCCTGAATCAGTAGGGGGCCGCTTCTAGTGTTACTAGTGGTTAGCGTCAGAATAGGATTTATGTACTTCAGTCCCGATAAGATCAGGAAAATTCTTCTGATGTGGTTACTAGTACGTTGCAAATCTTTTATTTACAAGTTTATGCTTTGCTTAAACTTGACCCTGGATCTTCTCTTTCTTTTGTAACCCCTTATATAGCCGTCAAATTCGGAGTCAATCCTGAAATCTTAGTAGATCCTTTCTCAATGTCTACCCCAGTGGATAATTCTATCGTAGCTCAATGGGTATACAGGAACTGCCTGATTATAGTGTCTCAGAAAGTTATTTCAGTAAATCTTTTAGAGTTAGAGACAGATTTTGACATCATTATTAGCATGGATTGGCTCCATTTTTTCTATGCTTCAGTGGATTATAGAAATAGAGTAGTTCATTTTTAGTTTCCAAATGAACTAGTCCTTGAATGAAGGGGTAGTACACATCTCTTAGGGGTCAGCTTATTTCATACCTTAGATCTAGGAAAATGATATCCAAGGGGTGTATTTATCATCTTATCCGAGTCAAAACTCTAATTCTAAGACTTCTAATCTTAAGTTAGTTCTAGTAGTGAGGGAATTTCCAGATGTGTTCCCTGATATCTTTTCGGAGTTTCTCTCGAAAGAAAAATTGACTTTGAAATAGACCTTCTTCAAGATACTCAATCTATCTCTATTCCTCCATATAGAATGGCTCCAGCCAAACTTAAAGACTTGAAAGAATATTTGAAAGATCTCCAATAGGGATCCATCATGCCTAGAGTTTCCCCGTGGGATGCTCCATTTCTATTCGTGCATAAGAAGGATGGTTCTATTAGAATATGTATCAACTAGTGTTAGTTGAACAAAGTCACAATCAAGAACAAATACTCACTTACCATAATCAATGACTTGTTCGACCAACTTTAGGGTGCCAATTATTTCTCCAAGATAGACCTTAGATCTGGCTATCATCAGCTCATAGTTAGAGAATGTGACATTCCAAAAACAACTTTCAGAACCTGGTATGGACACTTTGAGTTTCTACTCATGTCCTTTGGTCTCACAAATGCCCCAGCAGCCTTTATGAACTTGATGAGCTGAGTGTTCAAGTAGTATTTGGACATGTTCATCATAGTCTTCATCAATGACATTCCTGTCTACTCTCTAAATGAAAATAATCATGCAGACCACCTCAGAATAGTATTATAGACTCTTAGAGCCCATTAGTTGTTCGCTAGATTCAGTAAGTGAAAATTTTGGCTAAGATTAGTAGCTTTTCTTGGCCATATTATTTCCGGTGATGGCATTAGAGTTGATCTTAAAAAGACCAAAGTGGTGAGAAACTGGCCTAGACCGATCTCTCAGTCAGATATCAGGAGTTTCTTGGATTTGACTATCTATTACTAATGGTTTTTTGAAGGGTTTTCATCTATTGCGTCCCCCCATGTTTGTATTGACTCAGAATAAAATCAAGTTTCAGTGGTCATATTCTTACGAGAAGAGTTTTCAGGAGTTGAAGACTCGACTCACCATAACCCCAGTTTTGACATTATCAGATGGTTCGATGGGTTTGTTGTGTACTGTGATGCTTCCAAAGTTGGTTTGTGGTGTATTTTAATGCAGAAGAGTAAGGTTATGGCCTATGCCTTTAGACAGCTTAAGCCCAATGAAAAGAATTACCCCACCCATGATCTTGAGCTAGCAGCTGTTGTGTTTGCCTTAAAGATTTGGAGGCACTATTTGTATGGGGTACATGTAGATGTGTTCACGGATCATAAAAGCTTGCAGTATGTATTTTCACAGAAAGATTTGAATCTGCATCAAAGGAGATGGTTAGAATTGTTGAAAGATTATGATATGAGTATTTTGTATCACCCGGGCAAGGCCAATATAGTGGCGGATGCCCTAAGTAGATTGTCTATGGGTATTGTTGCGCATGCTGAGGATGATAAGAAGAAGTTAGTTAGGGAAGTTGTAATTCCCTGAGACTACACCTTGGGAGTCACACGGTGCCTACGACCCGAAAGTACCACAAGCTAACCGATGACTGGTACCTTCTATGAGCACTGAGTAATAATAATGAAAACATATGCGGAAGTAAAATTGAAAATGCCATAAGGTTCATAAACTTGAATCAATAGTGAGTACATCTGTACAATAATTTCTAACTGATAAAGTCTGAAAGCCTCTAACACATCTGAAATAAAAGATTTGATGGGACAGGCCCGAACAAACTCAAAACTACTGTATGAAATAATTAAAAATCTGAGATAATGCATTGACTAAATAGGTATCTCATCCTCGAGGGATGAGGACTCACTACTGCGACTGCGGCTGATTGACTGATCTGGCTAAGTATGGTCAGGAACCCGAGTGTCCGAATCTATGATATGAGACATCATTGCATAAGAGAGAGTATGCGTACTTTGAATGTAATTTTTGATAACGCTCAATCTACAACTCTCGTAGGAGTGTAAAGCGGTCGTAGTCAAATATATAACCCAACTGGGTTGGGTATCGATCCCACAGGGAATAGCTTGGTCAACAAGTAAGCAAAGATTACTAGACTTTTAGTGCAAGTCTCGTAAAAAGGGGGGATTGTAACGTGCAATTGATGTAACCAAAATAGTAAAGTAAAAATAGAAAATAGCAAAGTAAAAAGAAAGAATGTTTAGTAAGATATAAAACAATAAGAATTGAGAAGTTGGGATTATGACCACCTTATGAGTTGTACGTCTCTATTGGCTATGAGTTATGCGGAATTCAGACATGCATGTGCTTATAGAGAATTTTATTCGATGGTAAATCCAAGCGTCTTTCGACCTAAACAAGGACTATTTCACTTTAACTCTTTCGAGCTTAAAGCGTATCTAATGGTACAAATTCTCCAAGAGGTTAATCCAGTTACGGTACTAACTTTTAAATAGGGGATGGGACCCTATTACCTTGACATTATCTCTTTTCCAGACATATAACTTTTCTTTCGAACAAGTTAATGCTATACTGGCGTTATTCTATGCGTCTGCAACCACAAGAATTTGCATTAAGATGAAGAGAATAATGATATAAGCAACACACGTGTCACGAATTCACAAACTCATAGCCTTAGATAGTATCTCATAAGGCTTCCATAACCCCAACAGAGAAGTTTAGTTACCCATGAGTGCAAAGGAAATCACAATTGACATTGTTATTATACCACAATAAAGATTTCGTGTAGCAAAGTGTGGTAGGCGTTAGGCGTGAATTCCTTGCAAAGTAACGTTTCTCTTGTTGCGGAAATTAAGAATTGAATAGATGAATAGAAGAAGAATAAAAAGTAGAATTAATGGAAGGGTTAGAAGAAGAGTTATAGAGTAATAGAATTAATGAGGAATGAATCAAAATACCTAGCAAGATAGGGTATTTATAATACCCATATCCTATTCCTACTAAGCTAATGAATTACTTAACCCAATCCTACTAGGTTAATGTATCATTATCCTAATCCTAATAAGTTACTGCTGATCCCCCAAGTCTTTAGAAATGTTGTTTTTGCCCGGGACAAGTTCTCCATGCATCACTTTTAGTCCTTGGCGTCCAAGCTTTGCTTTCCTCCTTTCGTGAAGCTTTCTTTGGCGTCAAGTTATCCATAAAATGCTAAATTCTGCATCATTTATACCTGAAAACTTGCTAATCACGTTTGTTAGCTCACTTACAGGAAAAAGGACTAAAAGTGCATGAATTATATATTTTGTCCTCAAAACTTGGCTAAAATATGGGTAAAATATAGTACTTTAGGCGTGTAAATTCGCCTATCATCAACACCCCACACTTAAAGCTTTGTTCGTCCTCGAACAAAATATCATGTCCATCAAACATTCACTTAGGGTTTCACAGTAATAACACAAAATACTCGTCAAGACAAGCACAATAATTATCAACAAAGAGTAGTTTTCCGATCATTAGTAGAAATAATTTAACCTCTAACATAGACTCGTGATGGTGGTCAACTCATATTTAAAAGTCAAGGCACAATGAATCATACATAACTATCCAAAACTCATCAACCATGTGTGTCTCACCATATATTACCCATAATTACTCACAAGTATTGTATATATTTCGAACATGGGTATAGGATTATCCTTGCTCTCACTCTCAGAAAGAATTCATATGTTGCAACTGATGACCATAGGCTTGCTCTTAGTGTATTGCTCCACTAAATGTCAGAATGCTAAGCTTAGGATCAAATAGGTCTTCTACAGGTTGTAATGTAGGCTAAGGGATGGGTAGGACTATTTTGGCCAGAAATAGTGACTATGTTCCTAAGTTCTTTAATACATCACATTGTATCATTAACACTTTTTCTTTCAAACAACCTTTCTACGTTCTTTTATTCTACCACCCTTTTTCTCCTCTTTTGTTTTTTTCAATTTTGAACATAACTAACTTTTTAGTTTTCCTTTCCTTTTTCTTTTCATAACATACCTCTTATGATAACACTTTCTTTTTCATAAAAAATTCAAGCACCAATACATTCTAAAGCATCATACTCACCCAATTTCCTCTTATTTTGTCACATGACTTTATACTTTAAAGTACTTAGAAATTTGGATCAAATTTTGGTCTAAAAAATGGATTAGGCTTACATATGAGGTTGTCAAAGAAGATAGGCTAAAAGCTCAAAAGGGGTTAACTAGGATGATGTCCATGGGTAGGTAAAAAGAAGGTAAACAATTATAGGTTGCCAAAGAAATACCCAAATCATCTCCTAAACTCACATTCTTTATTTTCGCTTCACACACATACCAGGCAAGTTCTAGCATCAGCCACAAGCACAGAATATACTATTATCTCACACACACAAGGCACATGGTCGACTTTATTGGAAGTAGTATAGACTCTTGACCCAACAGATGAAGGAATTACACCACACAATATCACATAGTGAGTCACAATTAGAGCCTAAACATCTCAATAGTCATGATTTTAGCACAAACTCTTGTTATAATCTCATGCTGCCTATTAGAATAATTTCATACGAAGTTAAGTAAAAAAAAATTAAAACAAGAAAAAAAACTTTGCTTACTAAAAATGAAAAAAGAAAAAAAACTAGCTAAGCAAACAAAAGCAAACAAACATAAATGCAAATGCGGATAAAGGAGTATAGCATGCAAATACCACCACCCCACACTTAAACAGGACACACTGCCCTCAGTGGAAAATAAATACGAAGAACCTGGTCAGTCGGACTCCTCTTCTTTGTCGGGGGTCATACCCCCTTTATCGGAGTCATCATAGGAGTCGTCGTCATCAGAATTCTCTTCCACGTTGGAGTCTGGCATTCGTTGCTCATCATCGGTCGGCACATCATCATCAAGAGGTTCCTCAAAGTATGTACCTACTCCACACATCTCCCTTGCATGCACATTCATTGGATAGTCATGATCCAGCTGTTGGAGCTCTGCAGTAGTTGGAACACGTCCACCACTCATCATTGTGAACCTAGTCATGCCATAAAGATGGCAAAAGAAACTCTCATCCCGAGCATTTCTCTCTGCCATAGTAAGGTTGACGCCATATGTGGTTTCAGCATCTTTGACCTTTGTGAGGTCAACCTTCTTTGGATTGTGTGGGAGTTTATGATCAGCCGGTTTATCTTCGATGTCTTCATTCCTCAAGATTGCAGTCAACAGATTGCCAAAGATGAAATGGGACCACTTGTGTAGTCTAGCCTTCCGCATTGTAGATCGAATGATTGCCCCAATGTTGATAGGGACATTCGTCATCAATGCATATACCAGGCACACTCTATCTCTTGTTATCTTGGTGTATTGCGTCCCTGGAATAAGGCAAAAGTTTATAATGCGCAACCATATCCTTGCTTCCCTATTCAAAGGAGCATATGGGAAGGTGTTGTGTCATCCGGTGTCTTTATGTCTGCTCCACCTTGCCATGGATCTAGTTCCAAAAAGTGTGTGTCGAATTGATCTATATGGAGGTATACTGTACAGCTCTTTGAATGGTGATGGATCAACAGCAGGCAAGCCAAGAAAGGAGTTGAAGAAATCCACATTGAGTTGTAAAACTTGGCCCCGAATCTTGACCTCGCTTCCTGTGGTTTTTGGTGACCAGTTGGCATAGAATTCTCTTGTCAAATCGAGATTAAATTCTCCCATGTCTCGAAAGATGAAATCAAGATGTAATGCCATGATCTTGGCCAACATGCGCGGCTCCTTCTTCGCTAGGCTTTCCTTATTTATCAAGTCTACATGAACATATTTTCTTTCCTTGTTGTTCCTATACCATTCCTTCGCTTCCTCCTCAAGAACCCATTTTATTCCAAACATGCGGCGTGGTAATTGCATCGAGGATGATTCTCCTTGCTCTTTGCGGCCTCTTTTCTTGCCCTTTTGGGAAGTGGTTGCCTTATCTTTGCCTTGTCTTGCTTTGGGTGCCATTGTACCTGAGACTAAAAAAATGTTCATGTTAGCATCCTCTCGATAGATACAATCTATAAACAAGCAATAGGGGTACCACCCCACACTTAAGTTGTTGGCACAAACTAGTGAAGTGAAAGTGGTCGATTACTCAGACTTCATCGACATACGTTATAGGTGCTATATTCCAACAATAAAATCAGAGCAGTCACACTTCATGTAATCTTGGAAATACGTTCATGTTGGATATATCAAGACTACTACATAGGGATTGAATCAAGGTATCGTATCTAACAATAATCACAACCTCCTATGTCGGTAGGCAACCATAAATCTTATTCCGATGAACAAGTCATTCCAACATGTAAGTATTCAAGTAACAAGATTATGCAATTTTAGTGACCATATCAATTTCGCAAAAGTATGACATTGCTTCAAAATCAAATTCAATTTGGGAACAAGTTAAGATCATCTTAACGTATATATTCATTCACTTGGTTGTGTATCAACAATTCAAACACATTCACATCACCAATACTTGTTCAAGATTTAGCAATTCATAATAGGCGTAGTAATGTAGTACTTACGGAAGATAAATAAAGAACAGAGTAGTACTTACTTGATTGATGCCTTTGGATGATGTTCTTGTGAAGAAAAAGAGCAAAAGAAAATTTTTGAGAGGATTTGAAGGCTATGGGCAGCGCATAAGCTAGGTTTTCAATGTGTTTTTGGTTCAATACTAAGTCTCATATATATAGGAAAAGGTTGGGTCAGGTTTTGACCCATTTAAAATCGGATTTGGAGACAAGAAGTGACCATAGGCGGCGCCTTTTGCTTTGCCTATGCTTGGCATAGGCAGCGCCTTTTGCAAAGCATTGTCTAGCATAGGCGGCGCCTATGCCATGGCATTCCTAGGCATAGGCGGCGCCTTTCACTTTGCATATGAGATTCAGAGACAAAAGGCATTAGCATAGGCGGCGCCTATGCTATGGCACACTAGATTCCGAGACCTTAGGCCATAGTATAGGCCTTGCCTTGTTCGTGGCCTAGTTTTACCTAGGCCTAGCCTTGTTCGATGCCTATATTTTCATGAGAAATGCTCAATCCATAGCCTTTTGCTTCTTCATTCCTAACTTACCACCTTTAACATGCAATACATTCAAATCGGAATTTGAAACCGACCTCTTTGTTTTACACCTCTTTGCACCTACATTTACTCAAAAACAACAAAGACAATTAGAACGATGGGTTGCCTCCCATCAAGCGCCTTAGTTTTGGTCGTGGCACGACTCTTCTTTTTGGATTTTTATTTATCAAAAGCAAACACGTAATAGAACGAAATAAAGACAAAAATGAAAAATGATGGGTTGCCTCCCATCTAGCGCTTGATTTATTGTCGAGGCACGACATAGCTATCTCTATTACTTAGACTTCATTGAGATAGATGGTGGATCATTTTCTGAATGGATTCAGACGACAATGAGGCTTACTTGTAGGCATGCAATCTTCTTCGAGATGACCCTTGTGCATGCTTATCCCAGGAGGGATACCAATTATATCATCAATAGTCCAACCCATGGCTCTCTTGTATCTCTTCAGAGTAGAGATGAGAGTATCTACGTGCTGTTCACTTAACTCATCCGCCACACTTATTGGTAGTATATTTCCACTTTCCAAGAACACATACCTTAGATAATCGGGGAGTTCATTCGATTCTAGCATTGGTGGCTCTTCAATGGAAGTCTTCACTGTTGGTGATGGTTGATTCTTAAGATCAAGGTCCAGTTGCTTTGGAGTATGGTAATAGGACTCTTTTTCTATTAGAGCACCCATAAGTTCTTCATAATCTTCATCGTCCTCATGCTCATCATTCAGTGGCGCAGCAGACAAAGGCTCTACAGTAAGCTATTTCTCTATAGATAATGCTTTCTTATCCTCATGATGACCATCAGCTACAGAGAACACATTCATATCACTAGGCTGCTTCATTGCTTTGCATATATCAAAGCGGACCACTTTGTCATTCAGTCTAAATAAAAGCTCATTAGCTCTAATGTCAATAAGCACACTTCCTGTCGCAAGGAAAGGACGTACTAAGAATATGGGAACTTTAGAATCCACCTCACAATCCAGAATTACGAAGTCTGCAGGAAAGATGAATGAATAAACCTTCACCAACACATCATTCAAGATACCCACAGGTCGTTTTACTGACCTATCAGCTATCACGAGCCTCATATTGGTTGGTGTCGGATCGCCTAACCCCAACTTTCTGTAGACGGATAGTGGTATCAAATTAATGCTAGCTCCCAAATCGCACAATGCCTTAGCAAAATTCATAGATCCAACCGTGCAAAGAATAGTGAAAGCACTGGGGTTGGCCTTTTTCAGAACTAGTGATCGGGTAGCAATAGCGCTGCAATGGTGAACAATATCTTTCAACTCATAGCTTGCTGCCCGCTCTTTTGTCAAAAGGACTTTCATAAATTTTGCATACCCAGACATTTGTTCAAGTGCCTCCACCAACGGAACATTAATGGTCAGCTGCTTTAACATATTCATGAATTTGCTGAACTTTGTATCATCCGCAAACTTCTTTAATCTTTGAGGAAAAGGTGGTGGTGGATAAAGAATTGTTTTCTCCATGGCTTTCTTCTCCTCTTGCTTCCGTTTCTCAGCCTTTTCAGGCTGCAACGTACTTGGTGTGACGTCATGGATGTCGTGATCATCTTCTGCAGCGTCTTGACCTTTAGCCTTATCATCAATGTCTGCTGCCTCGTCAACCACTTGCTTGCCTTTGGATGAAGTTTACAGAACCTTACCACTTCGAGTAGTAATAGCCATGCATGATCCATCATTCCTTGGATTTCGCACAGTGTCGCTAGGTAAAGTGCCAGCCTTTCTTTGATTGAGTGCTGCTGAAAGTTGGCTCAATTGCTGCTCTATTTGCTTGATTGAAGTGGCATGTGAATCAACTAATTGCTTCATAGAGGACAAATCATTTATTACCTCCGTTACTCCCGCTCTAGTTGCTTCCACTCCTTTCAATAGTTTAGCCATCATGTCTTCCATACTTTCAGAACTAGATGTGGTGGCGTTACGTCTTCCAGGGGCAACATACAAACCACTATTGTCATTCTTGTTCTTCGAACTACCTTGGTCCTTGATTCCAGGTTTATCATAATAGTTCCGACCTTGGTTTCCTTGGGTATTGCCTCGGAAACCCCCCTGATTGTTCAAGTAGTTGGCCTCTTCTTCCGTATCAGATTCATCTCTTCCTTTCGACGCAATAGTTTTGACTTTTTCGGTCTTCCCGGATAATAAATGCTTTGTAAGAAGATCCACTTATGTTTTCATGTGCGCCATATCTTGATCACGTTCTTCTTCTTTTCTCCTTTGGTCTGCAGTCATGCCAATAGATAAAGTGGGGCTTGCTACCTCAGAATCCCTGGTATGCCAAGCTCTACTTTGCTTCGTCATACGATCTAGCATATTGCTTTCTTGACCAAAGGTGAGGTCCATAAAAGATCCTCCAGCCGCATTATCCACCACTGGTTTAGTTATTGAATTCAAGGCTCTGTATAATATCTCCATTAGGTAGACATTGGTCATGTGATGGTTCGGGCACCTCATAAGCTTCGTCTTGAACCTCTCCTATGTTTCATGAAGAGCTTCGGTTGGAAGCTGCCGAAAGTTGCTGATTTCATCTCTTAATTATGCTCTTTTGGATGGCGGAAAGAATCTTTCTAGGAAGGCGTCTCTCAATTGCCTCCAATTTGTAATAGAATCAGGAGTCAGCCCATTCAACCATAGAGTTGCCTCCCCAGACAGAGACAATGGAAATAGGCGTAATCGAATTACATTCTAACCAATGCTAGGATTGTCGAACGACTTGCATGTAGAAATAAAGTTGATGAGATGCATATTCGGATCATCGCCTGCTAGTCCACCAAATAATCCCTTGAGTTGCAATAACTGAATCATGGTGCTTGTGATGTTGAACTTGGCTCCGGGTGCCAATGGTGGAGGAATAATGGCTCCTGTGGCTCCGGCTCCATCAAGATCATCATCATCATCATCATCGAAAGCTGGTTGCATAGCTCGATGTTCGGGCCTAAACCTAGCTTGACGATCTCTTCTGTTGGCAGGTGTTGCGATCTCAGCAACATGCCTAGGGTTTAGTAACTCATCATCACCTAGGTCCTCGTCGTCAGGATTTATTGCTCGCCCAGGGTTATCAATATTTTGTTGATGCACTTGAGCGGCGGCTAGAGCAGCTAGTCTCGCCTGTTCCTGTTGAGCAGCCATCCTTTCAATTTCGTGTTGTGCCTCCATTCTACCAATACGTTGTGGTTCAGGATTGATAGGTAATAACGGTTGACCAGAACTTCGAGTATGGGGCATGCACTGAATAAAAACCTGCAGAAAACAAAAACAAAAACTAAAAGTAAAAGTACGAGAATCTTTGACCAAAGGGTCTAGTAATTATCACAAACTTAATTGACACTCGTATTCCCCGGCAACGGCGCCAATTTTTGATAACGCTCAATCTACAGCTCTCGTAGGAGTGTAAAGCGGTCATAGTCAAATATATAACCCAACTGGGTTGGGTATCGATCCCACAGGGAATAGCTTGGTCAACAAGTAAGCAAAGATTACTAGACTTTTAGTGCAAGTCTCGTAAAAAGGGGGGATTGTAACGTGCAATTGATGTAACCAAAATAGTAAAGTAAAAACAGAAAATAGCAAAGTAAAAATAAAGAATGTTTAGTAAGATGTAAAACAATAAGAATTGAGAAGTTGGGGTTATGTCCACCTTATGAGTTGTACGTCTCTATTGGCTATGAGTTATGCAGAATTCAGACATGCATGTGCTTATAGAGAATTGTATTCGATGGTAAATCCAAGCATCTTTCGACCTAAACAAGGACTATTTCACTTTAACTCTTTCGAGCTTAAAGCGTATCTAATGGTACAAATTCTCCAAGAGGTTAATCCAGTTATGACACTAACTTTTTAATAGGGGATGGGACCCTATTACCTTGACATTATCTCTTTTCCAGACATATAACTTTTCTTTCGAACAAGTTAATGCTATACTGGCGTTATTCTATGCGTCTGCAGCCACAAGAATTTGCATTAATATGAAGAGAATAATGATATAAGCAACACACGTGTCACGAATTCACAAACTCATAGCCTTAGATAGTATCTCATAAGGCTTCCATAACCCCAACAGAGAAGTTTAGTTACCCATGAGTGCGAAGAAAATCACAATCGACATTGTTATTATACCACAATAAAGATTTCGTGTAGCAAAGTGTGGTAGGCGTTAGGCGTGAATTCCTTGCAAAGTAACGTTTCTCTTGTTGCGGAAATTAAGAATTGAATAGATGAATAGAAGAAGAATAAAAAGTAGAATTAATGGAAGGGTTAGAAGAAGAGTTATAGAGTAATAGAATTAATGAGGAATGAATCAAAATCTCTAGCAAGATAGGGTATTTATAATACCCATATCCTATTCCTACTAAGCTAATGAATTACTTAACCCAATCCTACTAGGTTAATGTATCATTATCCTAATCCTAATAAGTTACTGCTGATCCCCCAAGTCTTTAGAAATGCTGTTTTTGCCCGGGACAAGTTCTCCATGCATCACTTTTAGTCCTTGGCGTCCAAGATTTGCTTTCCTCCTTTTGTGAAGCTTTCTTTGGCGTCAAGTTATCCATAAAATGCTGAATTCTGCATCATTTATACCTGAAAACTTGCTAATCACGTTTGTTAGCTCACTTACAGGAAAAAGGACTAAAAGTGCATGAATTATATATTTTGTCCTCAAAACTTGGCTAAAATATGGGTAAAATATAGTACTTTAGGCGTGTAAATTTGCCTATCATCAACTAGTATGATTGGTGAGATTAGGCTAATATGCACGGGTTCATGTGCATGAGTAATAATAACAACTAAATATTGTGTAGTGACTAGATGAGAGTATATGCAAGACTGGGACTACTGAAGATAATGAACATGTAATATCAAACATACATCGTCTGTCTGAATTAGACTGAAACTAAGGTACTGAGTTTCTAATAACTGATTACTGATAACTGAAAGTTATGATCGTGTAGAACTGAATTGAGTTTTGTAATGAATGCTGAATATTGAATGCTGAATACTGAATACTGGAACTGAAACTGTAGGAGTTATCATATAACCAATATACCCTATTTATAGACTGATTAGGGGTTCAACGTGTAACTGCAGTTGGAAGGTTGTTAGCACCGTGCAACGGTTTACAAACACTAGCTGGGTCAACCCTAATATGGTAATAAGACTCATGATATGTACAAGGTGACGTCAACCCTAGTCTGGCAGGAAAATGATTTACCATATGCTGGATACGTAGTTCTATAACCCAAGGACTGGTACTAAGGGTTAAATCCTATACTGACGGAATACCCCCATCCTTGGATTCGCTCGATGCTGAATCCTACTCTTAAATGAATCAACACTGGAACTGATCACTAGACTATGCTAGGCTTGACTGAACTCACACTGATTCTGTTAACTGACCGAATGCCACTGTTTGGAATACTACGGGATTATTCTATTATGACTGGAAACAAAGCAAGCAGCTAATTTTGGGTATACAATAACGCCATGAATCGATAGCATAAATAATGAAACTATATCACAAGTTTAAAAGCATTACAATTATGATATCATGCATAACTTGTTCACATAGAAATTTTGTCAAACACTTGGGGAGCATGGTTCTTGTGCATGAGAAAGAATAACATGGGGATATCATGAATACAATATTCAACTCACAATTCATGGGTTATGACATAAGTAGTACATAAGTCAACACACATGCTAGTTTATTTACTTGAAATTCATAATCTTTTTAGTTTAAAACCCATAAAATCAACACATACATAAACACAATTCAATTGAAGAATGTAATTCATAATTTAAATTCTCAAAAAGAATTCTTGAAATCCAAGGGTGGAATAAAGCCAAGGATGAACACCAAACAAACCTTGATTTATGAATTTGTGACAATTGATGGTGAATTCTTGAGATTTGATCTTGAAGGATAGGGTTTTGTTCTTGAAAGAAGGCTACTTTAGTTTGAGAGGAGTGTGAAAAATTGAGCAAATAATGCTCTCTTGGGAGTTAAATCTCGTGTTTTGACTGAATGAGGCAAAGGGAAAAATGATTAAATGCCCTTTGCAAATTAAAACTCAGAACTGGACTGGAAATCTCGATTTTGGATCCCGGCGTGACACAATGTAATCACGTCGGGCCAGTGGAAAAGGGACAAATGCCGAAATGGCACTTTGGTGTGATGCATTACCAATTACGGTGCCTTCACTGGAAATAACAAATGCAAAAATGCCCTTTGGCATGATGCGGTGCTTATCACTGTGACACCCTGGAAAAAGACGAACGTGATTTTAGCCATCACCGTGACGTGGCCTTATCGTGTTGGGCTACTATAGGCTATTATTTTTCACTAAAAGTGCCATAACTTCTCACCCGAGTATCAGATTTAGGAGAAATTGGTAGGTCTAATTCAAATTCCTAGAATTTGGTAGGTCTAAAGCTGTAAAATTCTGAGTAGAATAAAAGATATGCTTATTTGAAGTTGACTAAAGCAACATTCTTGTAAAAAATTTAATCGATAAGGATTATTTTTATTCATCATATAGCTGGGAGTTATTTGAGGCCTTAATTACATAAAACTCGCTCGTAAAATTACCAAAGAACTATAAAGTATTTTACATGAGCTTGGAACATGTCGCTAACATTGGTTTGGATTTTTGGGGTATTATAATATCTCCCCCTTGGGAACATTCATCCCCGAATGAGATTGGTTAGACTGAAAGCACCGAGAAACATTGATTACATGTTGAATATAAATGATGAAAACATGATTACATGATTGAGTCTGAAACATGATACATGATTGAACTAGTTCTGTGAATGCATGACTGACATGAGAATGATATGCAGCTGAAACTGAGCATGGGAAAAGAGAAATTCTTGCAAGATTGTTACCTTAAGTTGAGTCTGAGTTTGCAGAGAAAAGATGAGGGTACTTGGTCTGCATATCTTCTTCTGCTTCCTAAGTGGCTTCCTTAACAGACTGATTTCGCCAAAGAACTTTGACTAGAAGAAATTCTTCGTTCCCTAGTCGATGAATTTGTCGATCAAGGATCTCGACTAGAATTTCTTATTAAGAAAGGCTGTTCTAAACATCTATGCTTTCTAAGGGAACAACTACATCTTGGTCACCAATACACTTCTTCAAAAAAAGATATGGAATACCGAGTGCACCAATGCTAAGTCTGCAGGAAACTCCAGCTTATAAGCCATCTTTCCAAAATGGCTCAAAATTCTGTAAGGTCCCACATATCGGGGACTAACCTTCCCCTTTTTTCCAAACATCTTCACTCCCTTCATGGGAGAGATCTTTAAATACACAAAATTGCCAACCTCAAATTTAAGGTCTTTTCTTCTCACATCTACATACGATTTCTGTTGGCTCTAGGCTGCCTTAAGCCTCTCCCTAATCAACTGTACTTTCTCTAAGGTGTCAAAGGCAAGTGGATATCCCAACCGCCCTTAAAGTCAACTACACACACTCTCAACATATCCTCAAGGGTCTGAATGTTCCTTTCTTCCTGACCATCTGTCTGAGGGTGGAAGGCTGTACTAAGGAGAACTTGGGGACCAAGACCCTTCTGAAAAGCTTTCCAAAAGTAAGAGGTGAACTGTGTACCTCTATCTAAAATGATGGACAATGGGATATCGTGAAAAATAACCAACTCTTTGATATAGAGCCTGACATAGTCCTTGGCTAAAAAGGAAGTATGGACTGGCAAAAAATGGGTTGATTTGGTCATCCTTTCTATAATGACCCAAATTGAATCATGCTGATGACGAGTACGAGGCAAACCTGTCACATAATCTATGTTCACTTCCTCCCACTTCTAAGTGGGACTACTAAACTCCTTCATAGACCCACTAGGCTTTCGGTGCTCAATCTTCACCTGCTGATAAGTAGAGTACTTAGCCACAAACTCTACGATGTCTCTCTTCATCCCACTCCACCAGTAGACTTCCCGCAAGTCACGGTACATCTTATTAGCCCCTGGATGAATATACTAATGTGTACCATGCACTTTTCCAAGAATTCATTATCTCAACTTATCAACACACGGCATACACAGTCTACCCTGACAATGCAACATGACATCTCCCCCTTGGGAGAAAACCTTTTTGATCTCTAACTGACTCTTTCAATTTAACTAAATTGGGATCCCTGTCCTACTTTTATTTTACCTTGGCAACTAAAGAAGACTCTGAACTATTCTTCCCCCAAATACTACCCTCAGCTAAATCAACCAAACGAACACCTAATCTCAAAAGCTGGTGAAATTCCTCAACTAACTTCTTCTTACCATCCTCAACATGAGCAGGACTACCCATGGAAAACCTACTAAGGGCGTCTGCCACTACATTGGCCTTGCTCGGGTGATATAAAATACACATATCATAGTCTTTCAGCAATTCTAACCATCTCCTCTTATGCAAATTCAAATCCTTTTGTGAGAACACTTACTGTAAGATTTTATAATCTGTGAATATGTCAACATGCACCCCATACAAATAGTGCCTCCAAATCTTTAAGGCAAACATAACTACTTCTAACTCAAGATCATGGGTAGGGTAATTCTTTTCATGGAGATTGAGTTGTCTAGAGGCATAGGCAACAACCTTACCCTTCTGCATTAAAACACATCCTAAACCAACTTTGGAAGTATCACAGTACACAACAAACTCATCTCGTAATGTCAAAACTGAGGCTTTGGTGAGTCGAGTCTTCAACTCTTGAAAACTCTTCCTATAAGAATCTAACCACTAAAACTTAAGTTTATTCTAAGTCAATCTGGATACGGGGGACACAATAGATGAAAACACTTCAACAAACTACCGATAATGGCCAACCAAACCCAAGAAACTCCTGATATGTAACAGAGTGATGGGTTTGTGCCAATTTCTCACCGCTTTGGTCTTTTAAGGATCAAATCTAATGCCATCACCGAAAACTATGTGAACAATAAAAGCTACTAACCTTAGCCAAAATTCACACTCACTGAATTTGGCGAACAACTGATGGGCTCAGAGAGTCTAAAATTCTATTCTGAGGTAGTTTGCATGATCATTTTCATTATGAGAGTAGACAAGGATGTCATCTATGAAGACTATAATGAACATGTCCAAGTACTTCTTGAACACCCAGTTCATCAAGTCTATACAGGATGCTGGGGCATCTGTGAGACCAAAGGACATGACTAGAAACTCGAAGTAAGCATACCGAGTTCTGAAAGCTATTTTTTAAATGTCACATTCTCTGACTCTGAGCTGATAGCCGTATCTGAGGTCTATCTTAAAAAAATAACTGGCTTCCTAAAGTTGGTCGAACAAGTCATCGATTCTGGGAAGTGGGTGCTTGTTTTTGATTGTGACTTTGTTCAACTAACTATAATTAATACACTTTTTGAGAGAACCATCTTTCTTACGCACGAATAGGACTGGTGCACCCACGGAAAGATGCTGGTCCTAATGAATCTCTTATCTAGGAGATCTTTCAACTTTTCTTTTAACTCTGTGAGTTCGGCTGGAGCCATTATTTATGGCAGAATAGAGGTAGGCTATGTATCTGGAAGAAGGTCTATTCCGAAGTCAATTTACCTTTTGAGAGAAACTTTAAGAAGATCTTCAGGGAACACATCTGGAAATTCCCACACTACTAAAACTGACTAAAGATTTGAGGTCTCAGAATTAGAGTCTGTGACTCAAAAAAATGGTAAATACACCCTTTGGATATCATCTTTCTCGCTCTAAGGTATGAAACAAGCTGAACCCTAAACGCTATAGTTCTGCCCCTCTATTCAATGACTAGTTTATTTGGAAACTAAAAATGAACTACTCTATTTCTACAATCGATTGAGGCATAACATGAGTGGATCCAATCCATTCCGAGAATGACGTCAAAATCCATTATCTCTAACTCTACGAGGTCTATTGAAGTAGCTTTTTGAGAAACCATAATCGAACAGTTCCTGTATACCTGTTAGGCTATGATAGACTTACCCACTAGGGTAGAGACTGAGAAAGGCTCTATTAGGATTTTGGGGCTGACTCCAAAGTTTATAGCTATATAAAGAGTTATGAAAGACAGAGAAGCTCTAGGATCTAACAAAGCATACATATATAAATGAAAGATTTGAAACGCACCGGTAGCCACATTAGGAGAACTCTTCTGATCCTGTCGAGACTGAAGTACATAGAGCCTATTTGGGTGTTGCCCACTGGTGGCACTAAAAGCGACACCCTGCTAAGATGGGCAACCGAACTAAACTGGGGGACGATTATGCTAGTTCTGTGAACCTACATTAGGACACTCTCTAATCCTATATCCTTGTTTACCGTACTAAAACACACATCGCTGCCAGCCCTGCAGATACCTTAATGGTTTCTTCCACATTTCTAATAAAGAGGATTTATTCGAGCACTATTTACACTACCATGAGATTTAGACCCTGGAGCCCTATCCTTATTATCATTTCTAAATTTGGGCATCGGTACACTAGCCGAAGATAGAGTTGGGACTTAGGGATTTTGGATAGAACTGAGGATGGTTTCCACCTTCTGACTTTGGCTAAGCAAAACTAAAACTACTAATTTTAGCCCTCTTGCTCTCCCTCTCTTTAGCCTTAGTCTTCTATTTCTCAATTTGTTGAGCATGGACCATTAACCTAGATAAGTCCATTTCCTTAATCAGCATTGTGGTCCTACACTCCTTGACCACACTGTCAGATATCATAAAGCCAAACTTGCTTATTTTATACCTATTATCAGAAACCACATGAGGATCACACTTAGCCAACTGAGTAAACTTGAGGGAATACTCTTTCAGACTCATGTTGCCATGCTTCAATTTGATGAACTCTAACACCTTATCCTCTATCAAATCCAATGAAAAGAACCTATCTAAGAAAGTAGTAGCAAACTCTTCCCATTCTATAGGCCCTGCATCTGTGCCTCTATCTACCTTCCACTACTTAAACCATGTATGAGCTATATCTTATAACTAATAGGTAGGTAACTCAACAGTCTCACTAGCAGTTACCCCCATAATGTTTGTTACATTCTCCACTATATTAAGAAATTCCTGTGGGTCCTCCTGAGACTTAGACCTTAAAATTAAAGGAGTCATTCGGGTGAAGTCTTGAATTCTAGCTACAGCATTATTGGCTACTGGTTTGGCCTGAACAGTAGATGGTCAAATATTCTGAGCTACCATAGAATGGGCAAGGGTGGTAAATGCTGCTCTGAATTCTGTGTGATAAACGTGCTCATTTAGGGGATCTTTCTGAATGAGCGGAGGTGCTGGCTGGTTCCCTGTTCTTCTTTCATTAGTCTTTCTAGGTGGCATATTTCATAAATGGAAGGGAAAGTTGGATTAAATAGATATGAGCACTGAAAGAAGGGATCTTTTTCTAAAATGCCTTATAGCCTCTTTCCCATAAGTGTGGTGTTCTTCACACCCATGCACAAGACTCTACTTGATGCGGCTTTCAGACTCCTTAGGATACTATAGAACCTTAGGCTCTGATACCAAGTTTGTAATACCCTGAGACTATACCCTAGGCATCACACGGTGCCTACGACCCCAAAGGACCACAAGCTAACCCATGACTGGTACCTACTGTGAGCACTAAGTAACAATAATGAAAACATATGCCGAAGTAAAATTGAAAATACCATAAGGTTTATAGAACTAAGTACATCTGTAGAATCACTGCTAACTTATAATGTGTGAAAGCCTCTAACACATCTTAAATAAAAGAGTTGTTAGGGCCCCAACTAACTAACAACTACTGTCTGAAATAACTGAAAATCTGAGATAATGCAATGACTAAATAAGCATCGCATCCTTGAGGGATGAGGACTTACTACTTTGACTGTTACTAATTGACTAATCTAGCTACATATGGTTAGGAACCCTAGTGTTCGAACCTATGATATGAGTCATCATACCACAAGAGAGAGTATGCGTCAGTACTTTGAATGTACTGGTATGCTAGGTAAGGTTAGGCTAATATGCATAGATTCATGTGCATGAGTAATACTAATAACTAAATATTATGAAGTGACTAGATGAGAGTATATGCAAGACTGGGACTACTGAAGATAATGAACATGCAATATCAAACATATATCTTCTGTATGAATTAGACTGAAACTGAGGTACTAAGTTTCTGATAACTGATTATTGATAATCAAAAGGTATGATTGTATAGAACTGAACTGAGTTCTATACTGAATACTGAATATTATAACTAAGGTCGTGGGATTTATCATCTAACCAACATATTTCATTTATAAATTGATTTAGGTTCTAACTAGTAACCCTAGTTGAAATGGTGTTCGCATTAAGCCATGAGCTACTAACACTAGCTGGGTCAACCCTAATTTGACAGGAAGACCCATGAGATGTATAAGGTTACGTCAACCCTAGTATGGTAGGAAAATGATTTAACCTACACTGGCTACGTAGTTCTATAACTCAGGGACTACTAGTAAGGGTCAAAACCTTTACTGACAAGAATGTCCCCATCCCTGGGTTCGCTCAGTGCTGAATCCTACTCCCAACTGAATCTACATTGGAACTAATCACTAGACTCTGCTAGGCTTGACTGAACTCACACTAATTCTATTAACTGACCGAATGCCACTGTCCAGGATACTACAAGATCATTCTATTATGACTGGAAACAAAGTAAGCAACTAATTTTGGGTATACAATACCCTCAGGACAGCATAAATAATGGAACCATATCACAAACTTAAAAGCATTAAAATTAGGATATCATGCATAATTTGTTCACATAGATATTTTGTCAAACACTCAGGGATCATGATTCTTGTACATTCGAAAGAACAACATAGAGATATCATGACTACGACATTCAACTCACAATTCATGGGTTATGACATGAGAAGTACATAAGTCAACACACATGCTAGTATATTTACTTGAAATTCATAATCTTCTTAGTTTAAAACCCATAAAATAAATACATACTTGAACACAATTCAATTCAAGAATGTAATTCATTATTTTAATTCTCAAAAAGGATTCTTAAACTCCAAGGGTTGAAGGAGCCCAAGGATGAACACCAAACGTACCTTGATTTATGAATTTGTGAGAATTGATAGTGAATTCTTAGGATTTGATCTTGAATCTTGAAGGCTAGGTTTTGTTCTTGAAAGAGGGCTACTTTAATTTGAGAGAAGTGTGAAAAATTAAGCAAAAAAAATGCTCTCTTAGGAGTTAAATCCCGTGTTTTGACTGAATGAGGTAAAAGAAGAAGACATAAATGCTCTTGGAAAATTAAAACTTAGAACTGGACTAGAAATACCAATTTTGGCTCCGGGCCTTATGCTGTGTAATCACGTCGGGCCACTGGAAAAAGGGATAATCTCGAAATGGCACCTTGGCGCGACACAATGACAATTACGGTGCCTTCACTGGAAAGTGACAAGTGCAAAAATTCCCCTTGGGGTAACGTGGTTCTTATCACAGTGACACACAAGAAAAGGATGAACGTGATTTTGGCCATCACCACGACGCGACCTTATCGCGTTGGGCTATTATTTTACACTAAAAGTGCCATAACTTCTCACCCCGAGTATCAAATTCAGGCAAAATTGGTATCGTTGGAAAGCTTATTCAATTTCCTACAATTTGGTGGGTCTTGATCTGTAAAATTCTGAGTATAATAAAATATATGCTAATTTGAAGTTAAATAAAGCAACATTCTTATCAAAAATTCAATCGGTAAGGATTATTTTGATTCTTTTAATAGATGGGAGTTATTTGAGGCCTCAATATACAACAAAATCACTGATAAAATTACCAAAGAACTTTAAGGTATTATGCATAAGCTTGGAATATGGTGCTAACATTGGTTTGGATTTTTGTGGTATTACAATATCTTCCCCTTGGGAATATTCAACCTTGAATGAGACTGGTTAGAATGAAAGCACTAAGAAACTTTGGTTACATGCTTAATATACATGATGAAAATATGATTACATGACTGAGTCTAAAACATGACGCATGCCTAAACTGGTTCTGTGAATGCATGACTAACATGAGAATGATATGCAGCTGAAATTGAGCATGGGAAAAGAGAAATATTAAGAAGATAGTTACCTTAAGCCAAGTCTGAGTTTGTGGATAAGAGATGAGGGTACTTGGTCCAGATATCTACTTTTGCTTCCCAAGTAGCTTTCTCAATGGACTGATCCCGCCAAAGAACTTCGACTAGAGGAACTTTTTTGTTCCTTAGTCTATGAATTTATCGATCAAGGATCTCGACTGGAATTTCTTGGTAAGAAAAGCTATTTTGAATAAATATGCTTTCTAAGTGAACAACTACAGATGGGTCACCAATACACTTCTTCAACAAAAAGATATGGAATATCGAATACACCGATGCTAAGTCTGCAGGCAACTCAAGCTCATAAGCAATCTTTTCAAAATGGCTCAAAATTTTGTTAGGGCCCAAATATAATGGACTAAGCTTCCCCTTCTTTCCAAACCTCTTCACTTGATTCATGGGAGATATCTTCAAATACATAAAATCTCTAACCTCAAATGGTCTTTCCTTCTCATAGCTGCATACGATTAGGTGTTTGTTTGGTTGATTCAACTAAAGGTAGCGTATGGGTTTATAATATTTTGGATTCTTGTTTAGTTGCCAAAGTGAAATAAAAGAAAGATAGGGATCCCAGTCTGGTGAAGCTGAAGAAGCCAGTTAGGGACCAAAAAGTAGAGATTTTCTCCAAAGGGGGAGATGGTATGTTATGTTGCCAGGCTAGAGTGTGTGTGCCATGTGTTGATGAGTTAAGACAGTGAATTCTTACAGAAGTGCATGGTGCACGTTACTCGATTCATCTAGGGGACACAAAGATGTATCGTAATCTGCAGGAAATCTATTGGTGGAGTGGGATAAAGGGATATTGCAGAGTTTATAGATAAGTGATCCACTTGTCTACATGTTAAGATTGAACATCAAAAGCCTAGTAGGTCTATAAAGGAGTTTAATATCCCTACTTGGAAGTGGGAGGAAGTTAACATGGATTTTGTGACAGGTTTGCCTTGTACCCATCGTCAACATGATTCAATTTAGGTAATTGAGGATAGGGTGACCAAATCAGCCTATTTGTTACCAGTCCATACTTCTTATTTATCCAAAGACTATGCTAAGATTTATATTAGAGAGTTGGTTAGGTTGCACGATTTTTTGTTGTCCATCATTTTAGATAGAGGTACTGAGATTACCTCTCACCTTTAGAAATCCTTTTAGAAAGGTCTTGGTATTCAAGGTTACCTCAGTACAACCTTCCACCCTCAGACAAATAGTCAGGCATAAAGGACCATTCAGTCCCTTGAGGATATGTCGAGAGCGTGTTCGGTTGACTTTAAAGGCAGTTGGGATGACCACTTGCCTTTGATTTAATTTGCGTATAATAACAACTATCATTCTAGAATTCAGATGGCTATGTTTTAGGCTCTATATGAGAGGATATAAATATATCTAATTGGTTGGTTTGAGATAGGTAAAATTGCTTTGATAGAGCCTAATTTGGTATTTGATACTTTGGAGAAAGGTCAGCTAATTCAGGAGAGGATTAAGGTAACCTAAAGCCGACAAAAATCCTATGTAGATGTGAGGAGAAAAGATCTTGAGTTCAAGATTGGTGATTTTGTATAGCTAAAGATCTCTCCCACTAAGAGAGTGAAGAGGTTTGGTAAGAAAGGGAAACCCAGTCCCCAATATGCTGGCCCCTACATAATCTTGATCTATTTTGGGAAGGTGGCTTATAAGCTTGAGTTGCCTGCAAACATAGCATCAGTGCACCCGATATTTCATATCTCTTTGTTGAAAAAGTGTATTGGCGGCCCAGCTGTAGTTGTTCCTTTAGAAAGCATAGATGTTTAGAACAACCTTTTTTATGAAGAAATTCCAGTAGAGATCCTTGATCACCAGATTGTAGACTAATAAACAAAGAAGTTCCCCTAGTCAAGGTTCTTTGGCGGAATCAGTCTGTTGAGGGAGCCACTTGGGAAGAAGAAGCAGATATGCGGACCAAATACCCTCATCTTTTCTCTGCAAACTCAAACTCAGCTTAAGGTAAGAATCTTCTTAGAACTTCTCTTTTCCATGCTCAGTTCCAGCTGCATATCATTCTTATGTCAGTCATACATTCATAAAACGGGTTCAGTCATGTGTCATTCTTCAGACTGAGCTATGTAATCACATTTTCATCATGTATATTTAGCATGTAACCTCAATTTCTCAGTGTTTTCAGCCTAACCAATCTTATTTGAGGATGAATATTCCCAAGGGAGTGATAATGTAATACCCTGAGAATCCAAACTAATATTAGAACCATGTTTCAAGCTCTTTCAAAATAAATTATAGTTATTTGTTAGTTTTATAAGTGATTTTGATGTGTATTAAGGCCTCAAATAACTTCTAGCTATTAGAAAAATCAAAATATTCTTTACCGATTGAGTTTTTGAGAAGAATGTTGATATAGTCAACTTCAAATGAGCATATATTTTGTTCTACTAAGAATTTTACATCTCAAGACCCACCAAATTGTAGAAAGTTGAATTATCTTTCTAGTGATACTGATTTTGCCTTAATCCGATACCTGAGTGAGAAGTTATGGCACTTTTAGTGAGGGACAGTAGCTCATTGCGATTATGCAACGTCGCGATTATGGCCGAAATCACTTTATTCCTTTTCCAGTAATGCACAGTGATTGGCCAGTTTCGCACTAAGAATCGCAGTGAAGGAAGCACCATGACGTGTTGAAGTACAATATCACACTCGCCCTTTTCCATTGAAGCACCGCGATGTTGCCGCGTCATGACAAGGTGCAAAATTACACTCGTCCTTTTTCTAGTGAAGCACCATGATGACACCACATCGAACCATGTCACAAAATCTGGATCGTCCTTTTTCCAGTGGCGCAATGCGATAGCACCGCGTTATGCCAGAGTGTAAAATCGGGATTCCAGTTTTGAGTTTTAAATTCCCAAGGGTAATTTAGTTTTTTCCCAAGACCCCAAGTCATGAAAAACAAAATATTAAACCTATTATAAGCCTAGTACACTCATTATCTATCAAAATTTCTCTCCAAGAAAACCCACAAGCCTCACCTTTCAAGATCAAGTCCTATAAAAATCCACCAAGGACTTTCAAGGATTCTTCAATTGTGGTATGTTAAATGTTCATCCATGGGTATCTTCCACCCATGGAGTCCAAGAATCTAATTTAAAATTTAAAGTTATGATTTTTATAAGTAATTGTGATTTTAACCATGAATCACCATGAATTTTGATTCTATATCATGTTTAAATTAAATTATTGTTGTTATTAAACCCTAAATATTTGAATGATATTGTTCACTTATTTAAATCACCATTAGTGATGTTGATGTTGAAATCATGCTATTACTACAAGCTTTAAACTATTCCTCTGCTTATCTTAAACTACAAATGTTAAGTGTTTTATGAAATGACTACAAGAATGATTTTTGAATAAATACTTTCATATTATGTCCTCAAAGTTTTAGTATTATTTTGCTATTATTGCTATCAAGTCCTGGTGGTTATGAATATCCAAAAACATAGCTATTTACTTAGTCTCAGTATCTACAGAATGGCTTCATATATGTTATGAGCATTATCAGTTCAGTCAGTTATCAAAATCAGTTGAACTTAGACCAGTTCAGTATCTCGAGTCAGTTAAGTTGGGAATAGGATTTAGCACCGAGCGAGTGCAGGGATGGCGGCTTCCTCGTCAGTTAGGAAGAGTTGTTAGTAGCAGTCCCTGTACTCTAAAACTATGTATTCAGCGTAGGATATAAGGAGTCACCCATCAGCCCAGTCCTGACTACCTCTCAGGGGTCACTCATCAATTTAGGCTTGACATCCTTAGTCCTTTGGGATAGCACATTAGTGGATCCACATAGCCAGTGTTAGTACTCATGGCCCGGTACTAACACCTTTCTAACTGGGTACACAGGTTGGACCCCAATTTGCTCAATGGTGCATTTCGGTTAGTGTAACACCCCATAATTTGATTCTTTGAATGCCACGCAGTGCTCTAAACTATAAGTAGTCCTTAGCTAACTCTGGCTACTTTCTATTAGCTCTGAATCTCAAAATAGGAAAATATGAATATGCGATACTAATAATGTGGAAAACTATCTGAAAAGTCTGAGTATATCTGCAAATACTGATCACATCAATCTGATTAAGTAAATACTGAATGGTCTAAATATGACATCTGAAACCTAAGACTAAATTTAGTAGTCCGACAAGCCTCTGCTAACTGAATCTAGAGAATCAATGGGACAGGCCCCAACTGACTCAGACTGTCCAAAAAGGAGTAATGAAAACATTTACTAACAACTGAAAATCTGAATAGCTAAGTCCCCGAACTAAGAGGACTCACAAACTGCAGGGATGTAGATTAGATGCTTGAAAAATCACTTTCGCTGCGAGACTGAGCACGTGAACCTATATTATGAGATAATGTATCACAAAGACGTATATGTGGATCAGTACTTTGATAATGTACTGAGTAGATGGGGGTGCATGCAATAAGTAAACAATATCATCATAGTTTATAAAAAACATCATACATGCTAAATGTAAATGACTCACTTAATCTTGAGTAATCTGAAATCTAAAAGTCAAATCATGAATAATAAAACATCCAATCTAAATCTTGTGCGCCATTACACTTAGTTCTAAAATCTATATTTTGTTATTATTCTCAAACCATATAGGCTAGGTGAAAAAGGGCTCACCTTTTATGTCTGAAAACTAAAATCTGTAATTTTGTAACTGGAATCTTAAGTAAAGTAATATCTGAGTAAGTTTGTGAGCCTTTACACTTAGTTTCTAAAATCTGGAAAATACTTTATCTTAGGGCTTTAAAGAAATTAGTTTATCTGATGGGAGGTTCTCTTAACCGACATAAACCATGTGAGCTAACATGGAGTCCAATATCTCGTCCTCCTAAGAAAGAAACCTCATGTTGGGGAGAGGTATCATACTCTTTCTAGGGAGTATAACCAGAGCTAAGTGATCACATCTGTAACTGTCATCCACATAGAAGTGGGAATAATCTGATAATCTGTACCTATGTTGGCTACATAGTTCCGTGGAAGTAGGATGCGCTAAACCCACTCTTTTTGTTCGGTGCTAAATACTACTCCCTTGTTAGTTGCTATGCTCATTCTATTGGAAATATACTTTGAAAACTAGCATAAGGGTTTATCTAAACCAAATATGCACTTATCTTTTTAAATTTGTAAATAAAGCTGATCTAAATTCTGTAAAGTGGATTCCATAGCTAAACTGATGACAAAGATCAAAGTTTTTCTGAAAATCTGAAAATAATATGTTCACAAGATGCTTAAAGAATCATCTTTATTGAAATAACCATATTCAATCTTGAGATAAATAACCCATGCATCAATCTTAGTTTAAATCATCAAAATGTTCATGCTTGATACTATGATTATTGATAAATCAACTCAAAATCTAGAAATTTCAGCAATATACATGGAAACATAAACATAATCATGTAATTCAACTTCTAACTCATGGAAAATCTCATAATCTTGAAAATAATAAAAATGGGTATAAACCCTAACTTGAAATTCATGGAAAATCATATATAATTCAGAAAGTTTATAATTAAAACAAAGTTTTGGGCACAAGGATGTAAGATTTATCCTTGTTCAAATCCCACATACCTTAATTGATGATCTTTGATGAGAAACTCGAATATTGGATTCCTATTGATGTTTTGGAGATGGCTTCCTAGTGTTCTTGTATTGGGAATCCATAAATTTGGACTATCTTGGAGAATTATAGAGAAATTCTGAGTTTCTTGGAGAAGAAGTATGATGAACTAGGGTTTTGCTTTGAGGAGAATGATGAATAGGGAATAAAGTGCTTTGATATTTGAGTAATCTTCTATTTCTGGATGGACTGGGGGTTGGGTAATTTACCAAAATGCCCCTTTTAACTTTTAAATGGAACTAGAAAACATACATTTTTTCCAATCTGGGTGGCCACCGCGACGCGCCATAATCACGGTGGCTCAATGGAAAAAGGATGAGTAGGAATTGGTTTCCCTCAGTGACGCGCCACCATCGCGGAGCCCCTAAATTTGCCACTTCAACCACTGCCACGACGCGCCAGTATCGCAGAGTGTCACTGGAAATTGGCAAATGGGAAATTGGGCTTCTCCGTGATGCGCCAAAATTATGGAGTCTCACTAGAAATTGCGAATTATGATTTTATGTTTCTCTGTGATGCGCTAAGGACCTAAATCAAAGTGTTTTATAGCTGGATCTTAAAATAGCCATAACTTCTTATCTGATTTTCGGATTTAGGAAAATCTTACATCGTTGGAAAGCTAATTGAATTTCCTACGCCATGGAAAGTCCAAATCTAAATAATTTCACACTAAATAAACATCACTCATTCTAGAAACTACTCATCATCTTTAGGATGAGTTTAGGCTAGGAAAATTGTGGGGTATTATAATTAGATGATAACTCCCACAGTCTCAGTCTAGTAATTAGCTCAATAATTCAGTTTCAGTTTAGCTTGAACATATCATAAAAATATAATTCATTCATTTATTAGTATTTAGTATCTCAGTTTATATATTATATTCAGACCATGTGTTATGATTGGTCATGCATTCTCAGAATTTTACAAATTTTATGCATTCTATTCAGTACTTCATGCTATTCATTCAGTCAGTTATTACTCCTGCAGATGAAACCATATATATCAGCCTAACCTCATTTAGTATACTAATACATTCAAAGTACTGATTATATACTAGTTTCTTGCACTATAATGTATAATATCATAGGGTCAGATGCTTAGTTCCTTGATCGTGCATAGACATACCAGATTATTAGCTGTAGCAGTGGTAAGTCCTCATATTTTGAGGACATAGTTTATTTATCTCAGTTATTTCACCAGTTTCAGTATTTTTTCATTCAGTCGGAGTTAGTTGGGGCCTTGTCCCATCAGCTTCACAGTCAGTCAGTAGAGGCTTTTTAGACTAGTATAGATAGTTAGTCATTCTTCAGTTTTCAGTTGTCATTGTCATCTATTTTATTAGTATTATAAGTATTGTTTTACAGACATTATCAGAAGTATGATTTAAAACCTTATGGCATTCCTCAGTTAAATTCTGCATATGATCTTTTGTTATTAGTTTTACCTAGTGCTCATAGAAGGTAACAACTCATGCGTTAGCTTGTGGTCTCTCGGGACTGTTGATAACGCTCAAACTATAGCTCTCGTAAGAGTGTAAGCGGTCGTTGTCAAATATAGAATCCAGCTGGGTTGGGTGTTGAATCCCACAGAGAATACTTGGTCACTAAGTAAGCAAAGATTATTAGACTTTTGGTGAAAGTTTCGTAAAAAGGGGGGATTGTAGCATGAGTAACAAAATAATAACGTAAGAACAGAAAATAGAAGAGTAAATCAGATTGTTTGGTTGGTTTTGATCAATGAGAATTGAGAGCTAGGGTTATGTCCACCTTCTGAGTTGTACGTATCTATTGACTATGAGTTATGCGAAATTCAGACATGCATGTGCTTATAGAGAATTTTATTCTATGGTAAATCCAGGCGTCTTTCGACCATCAAAGATTATTTCACTTTAACTCTTTCGGCTTAAAGCGTATCTAACAGTACAAATTCTCCAAGAGGTTAATCCAGTTACGACACTAATTTTTTAATAGGGGTTGGTGCCCTATTACCTTGACATTATCTCTTTTGCAGACATATAACTTTTCTTTTGAACAAGTTAATGCTATACTGGCGTATTCCATATATTTGCAACCACAAGAATTTAAATTAAGATGAAGAGAATAATGATATAAGCAGCATGCGTGTCACGAATTCACAAACTCATAGCAATAGATAGTAGCTCATAAGGCTTCCATAACCCCAACCGAGAAGTTTATCTACTCATGGGTGCAATGGAAATCACAATAGTCATTATCATCATACCAATATAAGGATCTCACGTGTAGTATATGTTGGTAGGGCTTTGTGGCGTGAAGACCTTGCATGTAGCGGTTCTCTTGTTGTGGAAATTTTAAGTTGAATAGATGAAGAGAAAGTAAATAAGAATTAATTGAAAGCAAATTGTTTAGAGTTGTAGATGAATGAATTAGAATGTGAATTATGAGAATAATGAGAATGATCAAAAGCTTCAGCAAAATAGGGTATTTATAATTCCCATATCCTATTCCTACTAGGCTACTGTGTACTTATCCTAATCCTAATAAATTACTGCATCATTATCCTAATCCTAATAAGTTACTGCTGATCCCCAAAGTCTTGAGAAATGTTGTTTTTGCCCGGGACAGGTTTCCCATGCGTCGCTTTTAGTCCTAGGCGTCCAAGCTCTGCTCTCCTTCTTTCGTGAAGCTTTCTTTGGCGTCAAGTTATCCATAAATTGCTTAAATATTCATCATTTATACCTAAAAACTTGCTAATCATGTTTGTTAGCTCGCTTACAGTAAAAAGGACTAAAAGTGCATGAGTTATACATTTTGTCCTGAAAACCTAGCTAAAATATGGGTAAATTATAGCACTTTAGGCATGTAAATACGCCTATCATCAACACCCCACACTTAAAGCTTTGTTCATCCTCGAACAAAATATCATGTCCTTCTAAACATCCACTTAGGGTTTCACAGTAACAACACAAAATATTCATCAAGACAGGCACGACAATTATTAACAAAGAGTAGTTTTCTGATCACTTCTAGAAACAGTTCAACCTCTAATATAGACTTGTGATGATGGTTAATTCGTATTCAAAAGTTAAGGTACAGAGAATCATACACAACCACCCAAAACTCATCAACCATGTGTGTCTCACAAAATATAACCCATAATCACTCATAAGTATTGTATATATTTCGAACATGGGTATAAGATTATCCTTGCTCTCACTCTCACAAAGAATTCGTATGTTGCAACTGATGACCATAGGCTTTCCCTTAGTGCAATGCTCCACTAAATATCAGAATGCTAAGATTAGGATCAAATAGGTCTTTACAGGTTGTAATGTAGGCTAAGGGACGGGTAGGACTATTTTGGCCAGAAATAGTGACTATGTTCCTAAGCGCTTTAATACATCATATTATGCCATTTATGCTTTCTTTCAAACAACCTTTCTACTTTCTTTTAATCTACCACCCTATCTCACCTCTTTTGTTTTTCAATTTTGAACAAAATTAACTTTTTATTTTTCTTTTCATAACACACCTCTTATGATAGCAATTATTTTTCATAACAAATTCAAGCACCAATACATTCTAAGGTACTATTCTCACCCAATTTCCTCTTATTTTGTCACATTACTTTACAATTTAAAGCACTTAGGAATTTGGATCAAATTATGGTCTTGAAAAAAATTGATTAGGCTTACATATGAGGTTGTCAAAGAAAAATAGGCTAACAACTCAAAGGGTTTTATCTAGGATGATGTCTATGGGTAGATAAAATGAAGGTAAACAATCATAGGTTGCCAAAGAAATGCCTAAATCATCTCTTAAACTCACACTCTTTATTTCGCTTTACATACATACCAGGCAAGTTCTAGCATCAGCCACAAAATAGAATATACTGTCATCTCACACACACAAGGCACATGGTCGACTTTATTAGAAGCAGTATAGACTCTTGACCCGACAGATGAAGGAATTGAACCAAACAATTATGACATAGTGAGTCACTATTAGAGCCTAAACGTCTCAATAGTAATGATTTTATCACAGACTCTTGTCGTAATACCATGCTGCCTATCAGAACAATTTCATGCGAAGTTAAAAAAAATTTAACTACTAAAAACAAAACAAACAAACATAAATAAATGCAAATGCAGATAAAGAAGGTTAGCATGTAAATACTAGCACCCCACAATTAGACGGGACACACTGCCCTCAGTGGAAAATAAATAAGAAGAACCTCGTTAGTCGGACTCCTCCTCTATGTCTGGGGTCATACCCCCTTCGTTGGAATCATCATCAGAGTCGTCGCCATCAGAGTTCTCCTCCACGTCGGAGTCTGGCATTCGACGATATTCATCGGTTGGCATATTGTCATCAAGAGGCTCCTCAAAGTACACACCTACTCCACACATTTGCCTTGCATGCTCATTAATTGGGTAGTCATAATCCAGCTGTTGGAGCTCTGCAGTAGTGGGAACACGACCTCTACTCATCATGGTAAACCGAGTCATGCCATTAAGATGGCGAAAGAAACTCTCATCCCCAACATGCCTTTTCGTAGTGGTAAGGTTGATGCCATGCGTGGTTTTAGTATCTTTAACCTTTGTGAGGTCAACCTTCTTTGGGTTGTGTGGAAGTTTATGATCAGCCGGTTCCTCTTCAATGTCCTCCTTCCTCAATATTGCGGTCAACAGATTGCCAAAGCTGAAGTGGGACCTCTTGTGTAGCCTGGCCTTTCGCATTGTAGATCGAATAATTGCCCCAATGTTGATAGGAACATTCGTCATCAATGCGTACACCAAGCACACTCTATCTCGTGTAATCTTCGTGTATTGGGTCCCTAGAATCAGACAAGAGTTGACTATTCGCATCCATATCCGAGCTTCCCTATTTAAGAAAGCATATGGGAAGGTATTGTCCCGACCGGTGTCCTTGTGTTTGCTCCACCGTGCCATAGATCTTGTTCCGCACAATGTGTGTCTAATGTCCCTGTACGGCGGTCTGTTATACAACTCCTTGAGTGGTGATGGATCAACAGATGGCAAGCCTAAAGAGGAGTTGAAGAACTCCGCATTTAGTTGCAGAACTTGGCCCCGAATCTTTACTTCACTCCTTGTAGTTTTCGGTGACCAGTTGGCATAGAATTCACGTGTTAAATCTACATTGCACTCTCCCATATCTCGGAAGATGAAATCAAGATGTAACGCCATTATCTTAGCCAACATACGGGGTTCTTTCTTTGCTAGGCTTTCTTTGTGTATCAACTCCACATGAACATATTTTTTCTACTTATTGTTCCTATACCTCTCCTTTCCTTGCTCCTCTAGGACCCATTTAATTCCAAACATGCGGCGAGGTATTTGCAGCGAGGAGGATTCTCCTTGCTCTTTTCGTCCCCTTTTTTGGCCTTTTTGTGAAGTGGTTGCTTTTTCTTTCCCTTGTCTTGCTTTTGGTGTCATTGTACCTGAGATTAAAATAATAGTCATGTTAGCTTCATCTCAGTGGATACAATCAATAAACATGCAGTAGTGGCACCACCCCACACTTAGTTTGTTTGTACGAACTAGTGAAGTGAATGATGTCGATTACTCAAATTTCATCGATATACGTGTAGGTGTTATGTTCCAACAATATAATCAGTGCAGTCATACTTTTCGTATCATATTAACTATCCTTTCTCAATTCGAGATCATGTAATCTTGGTAATGCTTTCCTGTTTTGGACTAATGCATCACTTTGAATAAAACTACTACATAGATATTGTATCAATTTATGGCTTGGAATAATCACAACATCTTATGTTTGTAGTTAACCATGATTTTCATCGCAATAAACAAGTCATTCAATCAAGCTTTCAAGTTACAAGGTTATGCAATGTTCTAGACTATGTCAATTCCGCAAAAGTATGACAGTGTATCAAAACCAAATACAAGTTGGATACAAGTCAAGAGCATCCTTACGTATTCTTGCACTCACTTAGTTTCACCACAACAAATCAACCATATTCAAATCATCAATACTACTTCAAGATTAAACAATTCATTATAGATGTAGTAGTGTAGTACTTACGGAACATAAAATAAGAACGAAGAAGTACTTACTTGGTTGATGTCCTAGGAAGATGTTCTTGCAAAGTAAAAGAGCAAAAGGAAAATTTTTGGGAGAATTTGGAGAGGTAGGCGGCACTTTAGGGTGAATTGCAATGTGTTTTTGATTTAATACTAAGGTTCTATTTATAGGACAATCTTGGGTTGGGTTTTGACCCATTTCAAATCGGATTTGGAGACCAAAAGTGACCATAGGCGGCGCCTAAAGCTTTGCCTATGCTTGGCATAGGCGGCGCCTAAAGCTTTGCCTATGCTTGGCATAGGCGGCGCCTTTTGTAAAGCATTGTTGAGCATAGGCGGCGCCTATGCTATGGCATTGTTAGGCATAGGCGGCGCCTATGCCATGGCATATGAGATTCAGAGACAAAAGGCTTTAACATAGGCGCCGCCTATGCTATGGCATTATTGAGCATAGGCGGCGCCTATGCTATAGCACTCTAGAATCCGAGAGCTTAGGCCATAGCATAGGCCTTGCCTTGTTCGTGGCCTAGATTTACATAGGTCTTGCCTTGTTCTTTGCCTATATTTTCATAAGCAATGCCTCACCCATAGCCTTTTGCTTCTTCGTTCCTAACTTACCACCTTCAACATGTAATACTTCCAAATCAAAATTTGAATCCAATCTCCCCCTTTACACCTCTTGCACCTGCATTCACTCAAAAATGACAAAAACGATTAGAACGATGGGTTGCTTCCCATCAAGCACCTTAGTTTCGGTTGTGGCTCGACTCTTCTTTTTGGATTTTTATTTAGTAAAAATAAATGCAAAGGAAACAAAAAAATCACAATGGGTTGCCTCCCATCTAGCGCTTGATTTATTGTCGCGGCACGACATAGTTACCTTGAGTACTTAGACTTCATCGAGATAGATGGTGGCCATATAGTTCATCGAGTCAAGGGGGCCGATATATGGTTTTACTCTTTGGCCATTCACCTTAAAGACAACACCATTATTGTCTTCTAGCTCAACTACTCCAGACGAGAAGACTTGGCTAATCTTGTACGGACCAGACCATTTGGACCTTAACTTACCTGGGAATAGCTTTAGTCTGGAATTGAAAAGAAGTACCGTATCACCCTTTCAAAAGTTTTGTTGAAAAATCCGCTGATCATGATACTTTTTCGTCCGCTCTTTGTAGAGGTCTGATCTTTCATATGCATGTAGACGGAATTCATCCATCTCATTCAGCTGTTCCACCCTCAAGTTCATAGCATCATCCCAATTCAAATTCAGTTGCTTCAACGCCCACAATGCTTTGTGCTCGAGCTCAATGGGTAAATGACAAGCTTTCCCATAAACTAGTTGGTACGGGGACATGCCAATTGGCATTTTGAATGCAGTCCTATAAGCCCATAGTGCATCGTCCAACTTCTGAGACCAATCTTTCCTATTCGCATTTACAGTCTTAGCAAGGATTTGCTTGATCTCTCGATTGGAAACCTCTACCTGTCCACTAGTTTGTGGGTGATAAGGCATGGATACCTTATGTTGCTTGACACCATATTTTGCCAACACGGATTTGAACAGTTTATTGCAAAAGTGAGATCTTCCATCGCTTATGATAGTACGTGGTACCCCAAAACGAGAGAAGATGTTTTTCTTCCAGAATGCAACAACACGTTTTCCTTCATTATCAGCCAATGCTACTGCTTCGACCCATTTTGAAACATAATCTACAGCAACTAGGTATATTTCATTCCAAATGAATTCATGAATGGGCCCATAAAATGAATACCCCATACATCAAAAAGCTCAATTTCAAGGATTTTAGACATAGGCATCTCATGGTGTTTCGAAATCGCACCTTGTCTCTGACATTGGTCACATCTTCTCACAAAGTCGTAGGCATCTTTAAATATCGAAGGCCAATAATAGCCACTTTGCAATACCTTCCTTGCTGTCCGATTACCTGCGTGATGTCCCCCAACTTGGGAAGTGTGATATGCTTCCAATATATTCGTCACCTCAACATGGGATATGCATCGCCTGATAAAACCATCCGCACATCGTCTAAACAAATATGTCTCATCCCAGAAGTAGTGTCTCACGTAATGCATGAACTTCCTCTTTTGATGAAATGATAGATTCGTAGGCATCACATTACTTACCACGAAGTTTGCAAAATTTGTATACCATGGTAACTCCTTCATCATTGTGGCTAAAATCTCTTCATCAGGGAAGGTATCGTCAATCACAAGATCTTGTTGTGCAATATGCTCATTCTCGAGTCTAGATAGATGATCATCCACTTGGTTTTCACAACCTCTTCTATCTTTTACCTCGAAATCAAATTCTTGCAGCAACAATACCCATCAAATTAGCCTTGGTTTTGCATCTTTCTTTGTCATCAGATATCTAAGGGCTGCATGGTCTGTATGAACTATCACTTTGGTTCCCAACAAATAAGCACGAAACTTTTTGAAGGCATACACAACTGCTAGAAGCTCTTGTTCTGTGACAGTATAGTTTTTCTGGGCTTCGTTCAAGACCTTACTCGCATAGTAGATTGGATGGAATAACTTTTCTCTTCTCTGGCCAAGTACAGCACCCAAAGCTACCCCACTAGCATCACACATGACTTCAAACGGTAAAGACCAATCTGGTGCTACCATGATAGGAGCTTCAATTAGCTTCTCTTTGAGGCATTCAAATTCCTTCACACAATCTTCATTGAAGTCAAACTTTGCATCTTTCTCCAAAAGTTTTCATAATGGACTAGCAATTTTGGAGAAGTGTTTGATAAAACTTCGGTAGAAATCTGCATGACCGAGGAAACTACGAACTCCTTTTACCGAAATTGGGGGTGGTAGTTTCTCGATAACTTCGATTTTAGCTCGATCCACCTCAATTCCTCTTTTGGACATCATACAACGCTGAAAAGTGGTGGGTGCGTTACATAGCCCAAATGGCATACATTTGAAGGCAAACGTACCATAGGGGCATGTAAACGTTGTCTTCTCTTGATCTTCGGGGGTGATACATATCTGATTATAGCCGGAATAACCGCCTAAGAAACAAAACCATCTTTTCCCTGCTAATCGATCAAGCATTTGGTCAATAAAGGGCATTGGAAAGTGATCTTTAAGGGTCTACGAATTCAGCTTACGGTAGTCTATCCATACTCTCCACCCTGTGATAGGTCTGAGTGGAATTAACTCATTTTTTCATTCGCAACTACCGTCATGCCACCTTTCTTTGGTACACATTGTACCGGGCTTACCCATTTACTGTCGGAGATTGGATACACAACCCCTGCATCTAACCATTTAATAATTTCTTTCTTCACCACCTCTTGCATAGGTGGATTTAGACGCCTTTGATGCTCAATAGTGGGTATGCAATTTTCTTCAAGCTGAATTTTATGTGTACAAATCCCAGGCGGAATACCAATGATATCAGCGATGGTCCAACCGATGGCTCTCATGTACTTTTGTAGAACCATGATGAGAGCTACAACTTGCTGCTCACCCAAATCTGCCACCACAATAACCGAAAGTGTGTTACCGCTTCCTAAGAATGCATAGTTTAGATGACTAGGCAGCTCCTTCGATTCTAATGTGGGTGGCTCCTCAATAGATGGTTTAGCTGGTGGTGTAGGTCGGTTTTTGAGATCAAGGTCCAGCTTCTTGGGAGCATGAGGATATGTCCCTAATCCTGTTAGAGCACAAATAGTTTCTTCATACTTTTCAGCATCCTTATGCTCAACATTCATAAGCACAACCGCCAATGGGTCATCAACAAGCTGCTCCTCTATAGGTAATTCTTTCTCATCATCAACATAAACATTAGCTACCGATAACACGTTCAAATCTTTGGGTTGCTTCATTGATTTACATACATCAAAGCGGACTACTTCGTCATTCATCCGGAATAAAAGCTCATTAGCTCTTAAATCAATAAGCACACTACCTGTTGCAAGGAAAGGGCACCCCAAGATTATGGGAACTTTAGAGTCTACCTCACAATCCAAAATAACGAAGTTCGTTGGAAAGATGAATGAAGAAACCTTCACCAATACATCACATAAAATACCAACAGGTCATTTTACCGACCTATCAGCCATCACAAGCCTCATATTGGTTGGAGTAGGATCACCCAACCCCAACTTTTTGTAAATGGATAATGGCATCAAGTTGATGCTGGCTCCTAAATCGCATAATGCCTTGGCAAAATTCAAAGATCTGATAGTGCAAGGAATAATGAAGGCTCCTGGGTTTGCCTTCTTCTGAACTAGTGATCTGGTAGCAATTGCACTACAATGATGAACAACATCTGTCAACTCACCACTTGATGCTCGCTTCTTTGTTAAAAGATCCTTCATAAATTTTGCGTAGCCTGGCATTTGTTCTAGTGCCTCAACTAAGGGAACATTAATGGTCAGCTGTTTTAACATTGACATAAATTTATTAAACTTGGTATCATCAGCTCTCTTCTTTAATCTTTGAGGAAAAGGAGGTGGTGGAAGGGGGAATTGTTTTCTCCACGACTTTTTTTCACCATTCTTAGGTTCGGAGATCTTTTCAGGCTGTGGACGTCGAGGAATGACGTCATGAACGTCTTCATCAGTTCCGATGGCGTCATCTTCTTCTGTATTACCTACGATATCTTTGGCCACTTGCTTGCTTTGGGATGAATTTTCCAGCACCTTACCACTTCTGGTAGTAACAACCATGCATGTTCCATCATTTCTTGGGTTTTGCACTGTGTCTCTCGGTAGGGTGCCATCTTTTCTTTGATTTAATGTGGCTGAAATTTGACTCAATTGTTGTTCCAGCTATCTTATTGAAGTGGAATGTGAGTCAACCAATTGCTTCATTGAGGCCAAGTCATTTATTACCTCAGTTACTCCCGTGCTGGTTGCTTCCACTCCTTTCAACAGCTTAGCCATTATATCTTCCATTGACATATTTCCCGAACCAGATGCAGTGGTCTCTCGTCGTCTAGGAGGAATATACACGCCACTCCTGTCAGTCTTGTTCTTCCAACTACCTTGATCCCGGTCCTTGTTTCTAGAATTATCATAATAGTTCCGACCTTGGTTTCCTTAGGCATTGCCTCGGAAACCCCCCTGATTGTTCATGTAGTTGGTTTCTTCCTCAGAATCAGATTCCTCTCTTCCTTTTGACGCAACTGCTTTGACTTTTTTGGTCTTCCCTAATAGTAGATGCTTTGTAAGAAGATCCACTTGTGTTTTCATGTGCGCCAAATCTTGATCACGTTCTTCTTCTCTTCTCCTTTGTTCTGCAGTCATGCCTATAGAAAAAGTGGGGCTTGCTACCTCAGAATCTCTAGTATGCCATGCCCTACTTTGCTTCGTCATCCGATTTAGCATATCACTTGCCTGAACAAAGGTGAGGTCCATAAATGATCCTCCAGCCGCATTATCCACCACAAGTTTAGTTACTGAATTCAAGGATCTATATAGTATCTACATCAAGTGAACATTGGTCATGTGATGGTTTGGGCACCTCATAAGCTTCTTCTTGAATCTCTCCCATGTTTCGTGGAGGGCTTCAGTTGGAAGCTATCGAAAATTGCTGATTTCATCTCTCAATTGTGCTCTCTTGGATGACGGAAAGAATCTTTCTAGGAAAGCGTCTTTCAATTGCCTCCAATTAGTGATAGAATCAGGAGTCAGTCCGTTCAACCATAGAGTTGCCTCCCCAGATAGAGACAATGGAAATAAGCGCAACCGAATTGTATTCTGTCCAACGCTTGGATTGTTGAATGACTTGCATATAGATATAAAGTTGACCAGATGCATATTCGGATCATCACCTGCAAGTCCACCAAATAATCCTTTGAGTTGCAATAACTGAATCATGGTGCTAGTGATATTGAACTTTGATCCAGGTGCCAAGGGTGGAAGAATAATAGCTCCTGTGGCACTAGCTCCATTCAAATCGTCATCAGCATCATCGAAAGGCATCTGAATAGCGTGGCGTTCAGGCCTAAATATGGCTTGACGATATCTTCTATTTGCAGGTGTCGCCACCTCAGCATCACGCCTAGGGTTTAGTAGCTCGTCATCACCTAGGTCCTCATCGTCAGGATTTGTTGCCCGCCCAGGGAATTTCAATATTCTGTTGATGTACTTGGGCAGCGGCCAAAGCAGCTAGTCTACCCTGCTCTTGTTGAGCAGCCCTTCTTTCAATGTCGCGTTATGCATCCATTCTGTCAACAGAACCTGAATAAAACAAAAACAACAACTAAAAGTAAAATCTAAGAATCTTTGACTAAAGGGTCTAGTAACTATCAGAAACTTAGTTGACAACCGTATTCCCCGGCAACGACACCAATTTTTGATAACGCTCAAAATACAGCTCTCGTAAGAGTGTAAGCGGTCGTTGTCAAATATAGAACCCAACTGGGTTGGGTGTCGAATCCCACAGATAATACTTGGTCACTAAGTATGCAAAGATTATTAGACTTTTGGTGAAAGTTTCATAAAAATAGGGGATTGTAGCGTGAGTAACAAAATAATAACGTAAGAACAGAAAATAGAATAGTAAATCAGATTTTTTGGTTGGTTTTGATTAATGAGAATTGAGAGCTGGGGTTATGTCCACCTTCTGAGTTGTACGTATCTATTGACTATGAGTTATGCGGAATTCAGACATGCATGTGCTTATAGAGAATTGTATTCTATGGTAAATCTAGGCGTCTTTCGACCATCAAGGATTATTTCACTTTAACTCTTTCGAGATTAAAGCGTATCTAACGATACAAATTCTCCAAGAGGTTAATCCAGTTACGACACTAAATTTTTAACAGGGGTTGGTGCCCTATTACCTTGACATTATCTCTTTTCCAGACATATAACTTTTCTTTCGAACAAGTTAATGCTATACTGGCGTATTCTATATGTTTGCAACCACAAGAATTTAAATTAAGATGAAGAGAATAATGATATAAGCAGCATACGTAGCATGAATTCACAAACTCATAGCAATAGATAGTAGCTCATAAGGCTTCCATAACCCCAACCGAGAAGTTTAGCTACTCATGGGTGCAATGGAAATCACAATAGTCATTATTATCATACCAATATAAGGATCTCACATGTAGTATATGTTGGTAGGGCTTTATGGCGTGAACACCTTGCAAGTAGCGGTTCTCTTGTTGTGGAAATTTTAAGTCGAATAGATGAAGAGAAAGTAAATAAGAATTAATTGAAAGCAAATTGTTTAGAGTTGTAGATGAATGAATTAGAATGTGAATGATGAGAATAATGAGAGTGATCAAAAGCTTCAGCAAAATAGGGTATTTATAATACCCATATCCTATTCCGACTAGTCTACTGTGTACTTATCCTAATCCTAATAAATTACTGCATCATTATCCTAATCCTAATAAGCTACTGCTGATCCCCAAAGTCTTGAGAAATACTGTTTTTTCCCGGTACAGGTTTCCCATGCGTCGCTTTTAGTCCTAGGCGTCCAAGCTCTGCTCTCCTTCTTTCGTGAACCTTCCTTTGGCGTCAAGTTATCCATAAAATTCTGAAATATTCATCATTTATACCTGAAAACTTGCTAGTCATGTTTGTTAGCTCGCTTACAGGAAAAAGGACCAAAAGTGCATGAGTTATATATTTTGTCCTCAAAACCTAGCTAAAATATGGGTAAATTGTAGCACTTTAGGCGTGTAAATACGCCTATCATCAATCGTAAACACCGTGTAGTGCTCAGGGTGTACTCTCCGGGTGTTATAAACTTGGTATTAGAGCCTAAGGTTTTAAAGTATCCTAGGGAGTCTAAAAACCACATCAATTAGAGTCTTCTGCAAGGTTGTAAAGTGTGTCACACTTATCGACAAGAGGCTATGAGACGTTCTAAGAAAAGTTTCCCTTATTTCAGTGTTCATGTCATGCGAAAGAGCATGAGTTTGTGTTAAGCTCTCTGACTAATATATTCTTCCTTCCGTTTACAAATCATGCCTCTCAGAAAGATAAATAGAAGAAGAAATATGTACTATCCAACACCTTCGCCCATTCAGGAAGATCCCCTGAACGAGTTTGTTTCTCATACAGAGTTTCAAGCTATATTCACTACTCTAGATCACTCTGTAGCATCTCAAAATGTTCATCCAGCTTCTGTTTTGACCAATCCAATGGCTAATACCGCCGCAACCAGGATTTGTGAGTCCTCCTCTATTTTTGGGATCCATATCTGAAGAGGATCTGCTGGAATTCCTAGACATGGTCCAGAAAGTAACAGACATTATGGGGGTAACTTCTAGTGAGAGTACTGAATTAATTGCTTATGAGCTGTATGACGTAGCCCATACCTGGTTTAAGTAATGGAAAAGTGATAGAGGCGCAAACGTAGGGCTTGTAGAGTGAGAGAAGTTTGCTACAACCTTCTTAGATAGATTCTTCCCTTTGGAGCTGAGGGAAGCTAAGGTATTAGAGTTTATCAACTTGAGGCAGGGCAACATGAGTGTGAATGAGTATTCCCTCAAGTTTACTCAGTTAGCTAGGTATGCTCCTCATGTGGTGGCTGATAATAGATATAGGATGATCAAGTTTATATCTGGGGTACCTTCTAACATGGTTAAGAAGTGTAGGACTGTGATGTTAATTAAGGAGATAGACATATCTAGACTTATGGTCCATGCTCAATAGATTGAGAAGCAGAACCTTAAGGAGAAGGAGAGAGAATAAGAGGGATAGAATAGTCAACTTTAATTTTACTCAGCCAAAGTCAGATGGTGGAAACCATCCTCAATTCTGTCAAAAATCTTCAGCTCCTACTCCATCTTTAGCTAGTGCTCCTATGCCAAAGTCTAGAAATGACAATCTGGATAAGGCGCCAGGCTCTAAGTCCCAAGGCAGTGTTAATAGTGGTCGCACAAATCCTTTTTGCTAGAAATACGGTAGAAACCATTAGAGTGAGTATAGACCTGGCAGTGATGTATGATTTAGGTATGGCAAGATAGGACATCAAATCTGAGAGTGTCAGTTAATTGCTTAGAAAGGAAGGGATTTGCACCAACATGGCCAATCCCATCAGTCATCAGCTCCTGCCGGCCACCCGGCTTAGTAGGGCGTTGCTTCCAGTGCTACTAGGGGTCAGTGTCAGAACAGGCTTTATGTACTTCAGTCCCGACAAGATCAGTAAAGTTCTCCTGACGTAGTTACTGGTATGTTATAAGTCTTTCATTTACATGTTTATGCTTTGCTTGACCCTGGAGCTTCTCTTTTATTTATAACCTCTTTTGTAGCCATCAACTCAGGTTCAGTCCTGAAATCTTAATAGAGCCTTTCTTAGTGTCTACCCCAGTGGGTAAGTCTATCATAGCCCGACGGGTATATAGGAACTGCCCAATTACAATGTATCAGAAAGGTACTTCAGTAGACCTTGTAAAGTTAGAGATTATGGATTTTGACGTCATTATCGACATGGATTGGCTTTATTCATGCTATGCTTCAGTTGATTACAGAAATAGAGTAGTTCATTTTCAGTTTCCAAATGGACCAGTCCTTGAATGAAGGGTTAGTACCACAACTCTTAGGGGTTAGCTTGTTTCGTACCTTAGAGCAACAAAAAATGATATCCAAGGGGTTTATCATCTTGTCTGAGTCAAAGACTCTAATTCTAAGACTCCTAATCTTGAGTCAGTTCCAGTAGTGAGGGAATTTCCAGATATATTCCCTAAAGATCTTCCCGGAGTGACTCCCGAAAGGGAAATTAATTTTAGAGCAGACCTTCTTTAAGATACCCAACCTATTTCTATTCTACTATACAGAATAGCACCAGCCAAACTTAAAGAGTTGAAAGAACAATTGAAATATCTCCTAGATAAGGGATCCATTAGACCCAATGTTTCCTCGTAGGGCACACCAATTCTATTCATGCATAAGAAGTTATCGCCAGTTGAACAAAGTCACAATCAAGAACAAATACCCACTTCCAAAAATCAATGACTTGTTCGACCAACTTTAGGGTGCCAATTATTTCTCTAAGATAGACCTCAGATTTGGCTAGTATCAGCTCAGGATTAGAGAATATGACATTCCAAAATCAACTTTTAGAACCTGGTAAGGTTATTTCAAGTTTCTAGTCATGTCCTTTTGTCTCATAAATGCCCCAACAGCCTTTATGGACTTGATGAACCGAGTGTTCAAGAAGTACTTGGACGTGTTCATCATAGTCTTTATTGATGACATTCTTGTCTACTTCTGTAAAGAAATGATAATGCAAACCACTTTATAATAGTATTGCAGTCTCTTAGAATCCATCATTTGTTTGCTAAATTTAGTAAGTGTGAATTTTGGTTAAGATTAGTAGTATTTTCGATGATGGCATATTATTTTCAATGATGGCATATTATTTTCCTTGGCCATATTATTTTCGATGATGGCATTAGAGTTGATCCTCAAAAGACCAAAGCCGTGAGAAGCTAGCCTAGACATATCTCTCCATTAGATATCAGGAGTTTCTTGGGTTTGGCTGGCTATTATCGACGGTTTGTTAAAGGTTTTTCATCTATTGCATCCCCATGTCTAGATTGACTCAGAAAAAAGTTAAGTTTCAGTGGTCAGATTCTTGTGAGTAGAGTTTTCAGGAGTTGAAGACTTGACTTACCAAAACCCCAGTTTTTATGTTACTAAATGGTTTAATGGGTTTGTTATGTATTGTGATGCTTCCAGAGTCAGTTTGGAGTGTGTTTTATTGCAGAAGGGTGAGGTTGTGGCCTATGCCTATAGAAAGCTTACACCCTATGAAAAGAATTACCGCACCCATGATCTTGAGCTAGCAGCTATTGTGTTTACCTTAAAGATTTGGAGGCATTATTTGTATAGGTTGTGTGTTCACAGATAAGAAAAGCTTGCAGTATGTATTCTCACAAAAAAATTTGAATCTGCATCAGAGGAGCTAATTGGAATTGTTGAAAGATTATGATATGAGTGTTTTGTATCACTGGGGCAAGGCCAATATAGTGGCAAATGCCCTAAGTAGATTGTCTATGAGTAGTGTTTCTCATGTTGAGGATGATAAGAAGAAGTTAGTTTGGGAAGTTCATCAGCTTTCCAAATTAGGTGTTCGTTTGGTTGATTCAGCTGAGGGTAGAGTATGGGTTCAAAATAGTTTGGAATCTTCTTTGGTTGCCGAAGTAAAAGAAAAGCAAGATAGGGATCCCAGTCTAGTAAAGCTGAAAGAATCAACCAGAAAGTAGAGGCTTTCTCCCAAGGGGGAGATGGTGTGTTGCATTGCCAGGGTAGACTATATGTGCCGTGTGTTGATGAGTTGAGACAACGAATTCTTGCAGAAGTGCATAGTGCACGTTACTCAATTCATCCAGGGGCCACAAAGATGTACCGTATCTGCGGGAAATCTATTAGTAGAGTGGGATAAAGAGGGATATTGCAGAGTTTATAGAAAAGTGCTTCACTTGTCAACATGTTAAGATTGAACATCAAAAGCCCAGTAGTTCTATGCTGGAGTTCAGTATTCCAACTTGGAAGTGGGAGGAAGTGAACATGGATTTTGTGACAGGTTTGCCTCATACCCATCGTCAGCATGATTTAATTTGGGTCATTATGGACAGGGTGACAAAATCAGCCAATTCTTACCAGTCCATACTTCTTATTCAGCTAAAGACTATGCCAAGCTCTACATTAGAGAGTTGGTTAGGTTGCACGGTATTCCGTTGTCCATTGTTTTAGATAGAGGTACCCAGTTTACCTCTCACTTTTGGAAAGATTTTCAGAAAGGTCTTGGTACCCAAGTTCACCTTGGTGCATCCTTACACCCTCAGACAGATAGTTAGGAAGAAAGAACCATTCAGACCGTTGAGGATATATTGAGAGCGTGTGTAGTTGACTTTAAAGGCATATGGGATAACCACTTGCCTTTGATTGAATTCGCATATAATACCAACTATCATTCTAGTATTCACATAGCTCTGTTTAAGGCTTGATATGGTAGGTGATATAGATCTCTGATTGCTTGGTTTGAGATAGGTGAAACCACTTTAATAGGGCTTGATTTGCTATTTGATGCTTTGGAGAAAGTTTAGCTTATCCGGGAGAGGCTTAAGACAACCCTAAGACGACAAAAATCTTATGCAAATATAAGGAAAAAGGATCGTTCAAGATTGGTGATTTTGTATATCTAAAGATCTCTCCTATGAAGGGAATGAAAAGGTTTGGTAAGAAAGGGAACTCAGTCCCTGATATGTTTGAACTTATAAAATCTTGAGCCATTTTGGGAAGGTGTGTTATGAGCTTGATTTGCCTGTAGACTTAACATCAGTGCACCCGGTATTCCATATCACTTTGTTGAAAAAGTGTATTGGTGGCCCAGCTGTAGTTGTCCCTTTAGAAAGCGTAGACATTCAGAACAACCTTTCTTATGAATAAATTCCAGTCGAGTTCCTTGAACGCCAATGCATAGACTAAGGAACAAAGAAGTTCCCCTAGTCAAGATTCTTTGGAGGAATCAATCCATTGAGGGATCCACTTGGGACGCAGAAGCAGATATGCAGATCAAATACCCTCATCTTTTCTCCGCTAAATTAGATTTAGCTTAAGGTAACAATCTTCTTAGAATTTCTCTTTTTGATGCTCAGTTCCAGCTATATATCATTCTCATATCCGTCATGTATTCACAGAACTATTTCAATCATATGTCAAGCTTCAGAATCAGCCATGTAATTAGGTTTTCATCATGTATATTCAGCATATAACCTCAACTCCTCAGTGTTTTCAGTTTAAACAATCTCATTTGAGGACGAATATTCCCAAAGGGAAGATATTGTAATACCCCAAGAATTAAAACCAATATTAGAAACATGTTTCAAGATCTTGCAAAATAAATTATAGCTCTTTGGTAGTTTTATGAGTGATTTTGATTTGTATTAAAGCCTCAAACAACTCTTAGCTATTAGAAGAATCAAAATATTCCTTACAGATTGAGTTTTTGAGAAAAATATTGCTACAGTCAACTTCAAATGAGCATATCTTATGTTCTACTGAGAATGTTCCAACTCAAGACCTCCAAATTATAGAAAATTGAATTATCTTTCTAGTGATACCAATTTTGCCTTAATCCGATCCCCAGGTGAGAAGTTATGACACTTTTAGTGAGGGACAGTAGCTCATCGCGATTATGTCACGTCGCGGTGATGGTCAAAATCACGTTCGTCCTTTTCCAGTAACACACTACAATTGGCTAGTGTCGCACCAAGCATCACGATAGAGCAAGCAACGTGTCTCATTGAAGTGCAATATCGTAATCATCCTTTTCCAGTAAAACACCATGATGGCGCCGCATCACGCCAAGGTGCAAAATCACACTCGTCCTTTTTCTAGTGAAGCACCACGATAGCATCGCATCGTGCCATGTTGCAAAATTTGGAACGTCCTTTTTTCAGTGGCACAACGCGATAGCACCACATCGCGCCAGAGTGCAAAATAGGGATTCCAATTTTGAGTTTTAAATTCCCAAGGGTAGTTTAGTCTTTTCCCAAGCCCCCAAGTCATGAAAAACAAAAGATTAAACCTATTCTAAGCCTAGTGGGCTCATTATTCACCAAAATTTCTCTCCAATAAAACCCTAAAAGCCTCACCTTTCAAGATCAATTCCCATAAAAATCCACTAAGGCCTTTCAAGGATTCTTCAATTGAGGTATGTTAAATGTTCATCCATGGGTCCTTTCCACACATGATGTCCAAGAATCTAATTTCAAATTCAAAGTTATTATTTTTATCAGTAATTGTGATTTTAACCATGAATCCCCATAAATTAATTTATATCGCGTTTACATAAAATTATTATTTTTATTAAACCCCACACGTTTGAATGATGTTGTTCACTTAGTTAAATCATAATTAGTGATGTTGATGTTGAAATCATGCTGTTACTACACGCTTTAAACTATTCTCAAGCTAAACATAAACTATGAATGTCAAGTTTTTGATGAAATGCCTACAAGAATCAGTTTTGAATAAATGCTTTCATATTATGCCCTCAAAGTTTTAGTACTATTTTTCTATTATTGTTATTGAGTCTTGGGTGTTATGAATACCTGAAAACTTAGTTGTTTACTTAGACTCAGTATCTACAGAATGGCTTCAGATATGTTATGAGCATTATTACTTCGGTCAGTTATCAAAATCAGTTGAACTTAAACCAGTTCAGTATCCCGAGTCAATTCAGTTGGGAGTAGGATTTATCACTGAGCAAGTGTGGGAATGACAGCTTCCCCATCAGTTTGGCAGAGTCGTTAGTAGAAGTTTGTAATACCCCAAACTTTTTCTTAAGCCTAATTTCGTCTCTAGAGGGTTAAGAAATGACTTCCTAAGTGATTAACATTTAAAACATATGGAGTTTCCCTAATTTTGAATTTTCATCATGTGGGAAATTTAATTATCTTTCCAACGATATAAGATACGCTCAAATATGATAACCGGACAAGAAGTTATGGGTAATCTAAGTTCAAGTCATAAAACACCATCATTTAGTGTTTGGTGCATTACAGAGAGGGTCTATTTAACAATTGTCAAGTTCCAGTGGAACTCCGTGATAGTGGCACATCACGGAGGACCCCAATTTCCCAATAGTCAATTTCCAGTGGCCTAGCACGATTGTGACACATCGCGCTAAAGTTACAGGTCCCAACCAGTAGGACAACGCGATGGCTCTGCTTCGCGGTGACTCCCAGATTCCCATTTGTCAATTTTCAATGAGCCACCGCGATAGTGGTACGTCGCGATGGCCCATAAAATTGAGTTTCCAGTTCAATTTTTCCAGCTTCGTACAAAAGTTAAAAAGGGCACTTTGGACTTTTTCCAAGCCTATTAAACCTTACAAACATTAGAATTTAGGGCCACTACAAGCATCATATGAGATTTTCTCAAATGTTCACCATAGATTTTCTAAATTGAGTCAATATTCAAGGTTCTCAAGTCAAAGGCTTCAAGAACCCTCATTCAAGAGTACGAATAGAGTCCCAAAAGTGAGAGTTTATCCAAAGCTTCTAATTCAAGGTATGTAGAGTTTGAACAAGAACACTTCTTTCGTTCTTGTGCCCATATTGTTTATTTTTATTAAAGAATTTCATATTTTTGCAAGTGGGTTTATACCCAAATTACTTTATTTTGAGATTATGAGATTACGAGTTATTCAAGTATTGATTTGCATGATTATTTCACTATTTTATGACATGAGTTGAGAAATTATTCTATTATTTGCACATCCTCGTATTGATTTGATGTTTCCAAGATTGATGTCATGATTTAATATTTATTATGAAACTGAGATTATTTGAGCATGAGTAAAAGTTTTAAACCAAGTATGAGTTTTGATGTTTCTTGAAGTGGATTTTCTAAAAATTCTGAGCTTGAGTATGGGAGTAGTATTTAGCACCGAGTGGAAAGTATGGGTTTAGCATCTACTTTCCCAGAACTATGTGCCCCCATAGGATTGAGATTTATGATCCTGAGGCCAAGCTAGTGATCACTAGAGTTGAGGTTCTATTCTGATGGCAAGGGTAGAACAGCTCTCCCCAATGTGGGCGAGACGTTGGACTCTATGTAGCTCACATGGTTTATGTTGGTTAGAAGAAACTCCCAAGTTCATAAGAGTCTAGAGTTTTTCCCATGTCTTGAAGTTTCTAAAGATCTAAGTCCTTAAATTTCAAAGAAGTTCCATTCTCCTCAAGATGAAAACATGAGTTTAGAAAGCATAGTTTAAAGATTCCTTTAGCAAACAAGTTTTGAGAATGAGAAGAGAATACAGATTTTTGAATTAAGTATAATGACTCACGAGATTTATACTACATGTTTCATTATTCCTGATTTATGAGATTTATGTTTCAGACTTATTCAAGCCATGTGAGTCATTCATATTTGCATGCTAGATTTTTTTTATAAAGAGTAATGGTATTGTTTATGTAAATGCATCACCCCCATATACTCAGTACATCCTCAAAGTACTGATCCACATATACGTCTATGTGTTACATTGTCTTACAATGTAGGTTTAGGTGCTCAGTCTCAGCATCATCAGTGATCTCCAAGTACCCTGATCTACACTCTGTAGTTAGTCAGTCCTCATGGTTCGAAGACCTATTTCTCAGACCTTCAGATTGGATATCAATGGTTATTTCTTTTTAGTTGAGTATGATTCAGTTGGGGATTTGTCCCAATGGCTCTCTAGATCTTGAGTAGTAGAGGCTTTGTCAGACTAGAGTTTCAGATGTTTGTCAAATATTTTCAGTATTTCGTGTTTCAGACATTATATTTTCAGTCTTTTCATTTGAGATTTGATGAGATTTATTCTTATTATCTGATTTTGAATCCCTGGAGTAAGTATGAGATTTAGTAGCAGGCTCAAAGGGTTAGCTTGAGGCTACTTGTAGCCTTAAGCACCGTGTGACACTTCGAGATGAGATTTTAGGGCGTTACAAAGTCCCTATACTCCAGAACTACGTAGCCAGCGTAGTATATGAGGAGTCACCCATCGACCAGGCTTGACTACCTCTCAAGAATCACCCATCAGTTTAGGCTTGGCACCCTTAGTCCTTTGAGACAACACATTAGTGGATCCACACAGCCAGTGTTAGTACCCGTGGCATGGTACTGGCACCATTCCAACTGGGGACACAGGTTGGACCCCAATTTTCTCATTGGAGCATGTCGGTTAGATGATAGCTCCCACAGTTTCAGTCTAGTAATCAGCTCAGTAATTCAGTTTCAGTTTATCTTAACCATAGAATATAGATATAAGTCATTCATTTATCAGTATTCAGTATCTCAGTTTACAAATTATATTCAGAACATGTTTTATACTTGGTCATGCATTCTTAGTATTTGTAGATTTTATGCATTTTATTCAGTACTTTATGCTATTCATTCAGTCAGCTATTACTCCTGCACTTGAAACCATGCATATCAGCCTAACCTCATTTAGCATACCAATACATTCAAAGTATTGATCGTATACTCGTTTCTTGCGCTATGACTTTTAATATCATAGGTTCGGGCGCTCATTTTCCTAATCATGCATAGACATAATAGATTATCATCTGTAGTAGTGGTGAGTCCTCGTATTTTAAGGACATGGTTTATTTATCTCAATTATTTCATCAATTTTAGTATTGTTCTATTCAGTCAGAGTTAGTTGAGGGCTTGTCCTATTAGCTCCACAGTCAGCCAGTAGTGGCTTTTCAGATTAGTACAGACAGTTAGTTAGTCTTCAGTTTTCAATTGCCATTATAAGTCGTTTTATTAGTATTATCAGTATTGTTTTACAGACATTATTAGAACTATGATTGAAAACCTTATGGCATTCTTCAGTTAAATTCCATATATGATCTTTTGTTATCAGTTTTACCTTGTGCTCACAGCAGGTACCAGCTCATGGGTTATCTTGTAGTCTCTCGGGACCATAAGCACCATGTGGCACTCTGGGTGTACTCTTGGGGCATTACAATAACTGATAGAATCAAACCTCTCTATAGTGGCACTGTGTAACAATCTTAATTGTAAAATTTCCTTTCTTATGTGTTTTGACCACTTTGCCCCATAGTTGTTACATGTTATTTGTGAGATATGGGTAGAGTCGTCAATATGGGCTCGATCCAACCTGAAATTTGATAGGGATGGGCTTTGATTTGTACAATCTATTGAAGAACAAGACTTTTTAACCTGGCCAAATAAGTTTATTGGCCCGTGGGACTTAAGCAATATAGGTTGGGCTAACCAGTGGGTCAAATAAAAATAATTAAAAATTTGAATAGAGTACTAAGAATAACAAAAGGAGTCCAAACTCAAAGTCTATTTAGACCATCATAGATATTTAAATATTAATCATGTTTATAAAATATATAAATAATTAAAATATTAAATACTAAGTTTGTAAGGAATCAGATATGTTTGATGAAAATGATATGGCGGTGTTGATGTAACGCCTTAAAATATGATCTCGAGACGTCACACAGTGATCAAGGCTACGGGTAGCCCCAAGCTAACCTTTTGAGCCTGCTACTAGGTCAGAACCTTACTTTAAGATAAACTAGTCAAGAAATAATATTGTATCATACCAAAATTGAACTTAATAAACTGAAGATACTGTCTGAATAGCAAATACTGGAAGTCTGTAAATAAACTCATAGTACGATGAGCCTCTACTACTAAAGAACTAGAGATCCATTGGGACAGACCCCTAACTGACTCAGGTTAAACTGAAAATGATAACTTAATTACTACGAAAGCTAAAAATCTGAAAAAGTAGGCCCTCGAATCATGAGGACTCACCAATTGTGGGAGCGTAGATAGAGATGCTCAAACTACTCACGCTGCTGATATTGAGCACCTGAACCTACATTATAAAACAATGTAGGACATAGACATATATGTGGATCTGCACTTTGAGAATGTACTGAGTATATGAGGGTGTAATGCATAAGTAAGACATCATTATAATTAGAAAGTAAATGCATGACGGATGTTTATAACTCACATAAGCTTGATGATCTAAAATATAGAAATATAAAATCATGTATAACAAATCATAATTGTAAATCTAGTGAGTCATAACACTTAGTCTTATAAAAGCTTTTCTATCATTCTTTTCTTTTGAAACTTAGAAACTTTGGGAGCATTGGAAATCTTGGAACTTTGGGATTTGGTGACTTTGAAACTCAGGGAGTTTCTTCTAACTAACATAAACCATGTGAGCTAACATGGATTCCAACATCTTACCCACGTTAGGGAGAGCTATTTTACCCTTGCTATTGGAATAGAACCTTAACTTATCACTATCTTAGCCCACTATGGGCAAATCAGAAACCTACAGTGGCACATAGATCTGGGGCATGAGACCTTGGAATCATCCCGACTTGGTGATAAATGCTACTCCCATACTTATTGCTCAGAACTTTTAGGAAATCCACCTTAAAACAACACAAGGGTTTATAATGAAAACCAATTATACTTCTTTTTGCTTAGGTTCAGAAGGTCAATCTTTCTTTAAAATTTGGATTTTTGCTTGTTAAAGAATGCTAAGACTATACATGAAATATCAAAATTCATACTTGGGTCTAAAGCATATGTACTTAAATGCACAATTTCATAATGAAGCTTAATTCTTAACAATTATCTTGGAAACACTTGAAAATATCAATTCACAATAGGAATGTACAATTCGTGATATAAATCCTCAATTCAAAGCATAAATAGGTGGGATAAATATGCAATTCAAGTCTTAAATCATTTATATCTTCATAAACTTAAAACAAGATGCTTTGGGTATAAACCCCAACCTGTAAATTATGTAATCTTTAATAAAATTTTAGTTTTTGGGCACAAGAACGAAAGATTTATCCTTGTTCAAAGCCCATATACCTTGAATGATGAACTATATGATCAACCTTGCTTTTGAGACTCTATTTGTGCTCTTGAATGATGGTTCTTGGAATTTTTGTGTTGGGAATCTTGAATTAATTTGGAAAAAGGATGATGGAATTTTGGGATTCTTGAGGTTGATTGTTGAAGCTTAGGGTTTTTGGTTGAGAGAAATCTTGAGAAATATATCATAAGATGCTTGTAATAGCCCTAAATCTTGTGTTTAGATGGAATTGGGGACTGGAAAAACTCCAAACTACCCCTTTTAACTTCTGACAAAAATTGAAAAAAATGTAACTAGGTCCCAATTTAATGGGCCACTGCGACGCGCCACTATCGCAGTGTCTCACTGTAAATTGACAAATGGGGAATTGGGGTCCTCCGCGATGTGGAGCTATCGCGTTGTCCCACTGGATTTTGACAATTGGGACCTGAAACTTCAACGCGATGCACCACCATCACGGTGCCCTATAGAAATTCCATTATAGCCTTAGGCACGATGCGCCTCTATCGTGTTGGGCTATTGGAATTTGACAATTGGTAAAATAGACCTCTCCACGATGCGCCAATATCATAGAGGTCCACTGGAAATTGACAAATAGGAATTTGGACCTTTCCGCGATGCACCAACTTCATGGTGGTCCACTGGAAAGTGAAAATCATGAACTTGTTCTTCACCGCGATGTGGTGACTTCCTAGTTGGCACGCTATCAACGTAAAATGCTCTAACTTCTTCACTGAGTGTCGGATTTGGGTGAATTTGGTATCGATGGAAAGCTTATTTAATTTTCCACACAATGAAAAGTTGAAATCTAGAAAATTCTATGTGAAACAAATATTAATTATTTTGGAAGACATCCCTTAACATTCTAGGAACGAATTTAAGCTAGAAAAAGTTTGGGGTATTACAGTTGAACATGTCATAAGTGCATTGATAGTTTTTTTGAGGAGTTCGTTTTCACTTTTAATGGATTAAATATTGACATTTTTTGTTTTTTATTGTGATCTACTGAAACAAAATTAGGTTAATATTTCTATTTAACTAGTCATATTATTTCTCATTAATTGATTAGTTTGTTTACCAACATCTGTATTTGGTTTGAATTTGACAATTAATATTATGTCAAAAGTTATTTAATTTAGTAGATTATTAGCAATTGTTTTCGTAAATTTGAGACTTGATTAACAAGTAGTAACTTCATGCAATATTAAATTATAAATATTTATGTAATTAAATTATAAAATTTTAATTAAGATTATAAAAAAAATATTTTAAAAAGTGGGTTGGCCTGTGGAGGCCCGCAACCCACAGAGTGATAAGTTGGGCTTGCTGATGGTCCAGCCCGGCCTGAACCGTTAAATTCCAAAGCCCATCTGGTCTTATCTGAATGATTTGGGCCAGCCCGTATTGGTAGCTATAAATGTCGGATGGTTAGCACGGTCCCTGATGCCTTTTGGGAGTGATTTGGGAGAGTTTGAGACTCTTAGAGGCTTAAAAGCCATGAGTTTGACTTCGATCTATATTTTGTATTTCGAGCGTTAGATGGATATTTGGACATTTTAGTTAGATTCAAAATATTTGGATTGGCAGTGGGGTTAGTTCATATTCGGAACTTTTATTTGATATTTCAACCATTCTTTTAGAAAATAGTAAAATAAGTCAAAATAGGGTCTCAGGAGTTGAATTATTGTAAACAATCACTTTTCATAAATTCAACATTGTCATTAATTTCAGAATATCGAAAATAGCCTAGTAGAATATATAATTTATTCCTGTGAAGTCCCGAACGAATTTTGGATGTCCGTTCGGAGACATTTTAAACATGCAAAATCTGCAACTTTGTTGATTTCTGGGAATGTTGACTCCTTCTTCGCAAACACGAGTCCCTAACTGCAAAAATAGAGAAGGATGTTGTCTTTAATCCTGGCCGTGAGGTGGTGATCGCGATCAGAAGGGCTTATGGGGATTGAGTCGAATTACTTCATTAATTGTTAATGTGACCAGGGGCTATCGTGAATGGGAGAGGTTGACCACTAACGTGAAGACCAATTAACTGGCATGGTCATTATTGACCCTCGTAAATGCGAAGGGTTGACCACGTTCATGAATTACTATCATAGAACAATACAAGTAGTTTCCTTCGCGATTTTGATCATTTTTTGATCTTGAAGTTTTGAAAAGGGGCAATTTTTAGCATTTTCTTCCCCATTTTTGCTTGGGTAAGCTCCAAACTCTTATTTTCATTCATTATTTATGATTACTAAAATTTGGGGAGTTATCCATAAACTTTAGAAATGGTGTTTCTTCTATTTGAACATCAATTTCAAGTAGGTTTTCATCTATAGATTTCTTTTGTTATGGAGAACATTTACAATAAAATTTTGGCTTTACATTTATCAATTTTGAATCCATTTTTCAAACCAGTTCTGGACCCATTTTAATAGTCGATATGTGTATCATAAGCTTTATTTTGATACATAGATTATGTATTTGATAGTTTTAGCTCATTCCAAGATAGTTTGAAAGAAAAAGGTTCTATGTTGAAGGGTTTAGGATTGGATTTTGACACTTCGAGGTAGGTTATGGCTTAACTTTCTTCAGATGGAGTTGGGTAGTTAATGAACAAGTAAAACATGTGGTTAGGGTATTAGCCATGGGAGCTATCTTTTGAGGTTATTATTATTATGGTGTGTTATTTGAGGAGGATTATATGGTGTGTTGACTATATGTGGGCTTAATTTGACATCATAGGACTTATTTATGCATTAAATGTCATATTTATTGTTGTGATTTCTATGAGGCTGGGGGTCAAGAACAAGTATTATAGGCCTTCTTTGATCATCATTTGCCTCTATCATGATAGTAACCCGAGTGAGGGGTTTGAAATGATAATATTGATGTCTTACATGACTATTCATTTTAGTGGTGTCAAGCGAGGGCTGAATTGATTATCATCTTCATATTAATTAAGAGTGATCATTACATCCTCATTTCATTCATACATATTCATGATTTATTGGTACAACTGAGAAACTTTGATTTTGAAGAAACTAGAACACTGTATAAAATTCTTGATCTGTGAACAATAGCCGGAGAGGTGAATGAGACATTTTATCAAAACCCTTGATCTGGGAATATTAACCGGAGAGGCGAATTGAGATACAAGAAAGTATATAAATTATGAACCCCCATGGGTCCTATATTGGAAGTGCTGAGGCTCGAAAGGTGTATAAAGAAAGTCATGCAATGACTTTCAATCATTCATCATAATTCTACTATCATTGCATTGCATCTTTTGTGTTTCTTTCATGTACTCTTGATGTATATTTTGTTTCCTTATATATTTCATGTGTAGTTGTTAGTTTTGATCTCATATTATAGAACTTTTAGTGAAGATGGTGTGAGCTATTGTTTAATAATTTTTCTATTTGCAGGTGACGTGCTCATAGTATCTTTTAATTGTATTATTTTTTACTTTGCTCAATCGGCCCGTGATACCTACTAAGTGGTACTCACTCCTACTATGCTATTGTCACGATCCGATTCACGAGTCATGATGGAACCAACTAAAACCCACTAGTAGGTAAGCCAACACCGTAACCCAGTGCTAAGAAAATGGGTTACTTTAGTAGAGACGCCCGACAAGGGCCTAAAAAAATTAACACAATCATGAACAACAATGTTCCATAGAAGACAATCAAATATGGATACCAGTCCCATGACTGGTAATATCAGTTCAAGAGCATCTAAGTACGATAATACTAAATATAACCCAAAAGTCTAAATAGTCTATACATTCGTCTTGAATACAAAAGGCTGAATAAAGATAGGAGGGAAATGGGCGATTCGAAACTCCAAGATATCAACCTATCTCCGAAAGATCAATACTGCATGAACTCAACTCAGTGGCAGCATCTAGTACTCGGGTCTACACCAAAAAGCTACATAAGTGTAGTATGAGTACTAAAATAATGGGTACTCAATAGGCATCATCGGCCGACTAAGCTGAATTATGATTTAAAGATGATATAATGCATGACAATATCTCAAAGTCAAGGTACATAATCAAACCAGAATCATCTTCATCATCATTGTACAAAGTAACTAATCAACTAGAATAATAATACGACATCTCATATTAATACTTCCCAATACCATCATATAAAATGAGTAATCAATCTGAAAGCGTAAAGCGACACTAAAATGATTACAACTGCATAAGTACCAAGTTCGACGCACATACATCTATCAAAGCATAAAGTAAAATAACCCACCATGCGTCCCATACCAACAGGGAGTACACCCAAAAGACCATAAAGTAAAGAACACATTATGGCATTCTATACCACTGGAGAGTGCATTAAAGTATCGAATCATCAAAGTATATGGGCATATAACCAACTTCTCAATTCCCACGGTTTTCACAATTCCCATCAACGGTCATTTACCAAGATTCATAATCATCATTATTTACCTCAATTGAAATAACATATACCAAGGTAATCATAACCATAGCCTTATATCCAGTTAGATATCTATGACATCAATACACTCTATTAGCTCGTTATTAATTAACCAACACTTATTATCATTAAACTACAAATTCACTCATTATCATAGGATTTCCAATCATAGCCTAACCGATTCTTTACCAAATCCTCATTCACGCGATAACACTAACTATTATTCACTAAATAGACAACATCCATATCTAGTCAAGTTGCACTACTAATCCATAGACTCCATTTGACGAAAGCTTATTTCTAGTTATCATAGGCACACTAGTCGTCATATAGGAAAAAAGTTACATATCATTAAATACACATACCCATCTATCACCCAACTCATCTTACTATCTAGCATCATAATCTACAAATCCTTATTTACTAACCATACAACATTATACTTTAGTCATCAATACCATTAATCATCACCAATTCTAACCTATTATCACCATTGACCACATAACAACCAGAATTGCTAATTATCACATTTCAACTAACAAGGTCCATTATCTAGTATTCTAGACCTCTAGTCATCAAAGCAAAATAGTCACTTAGTAGACAACTAGTTACCACATAACTCACTTTAATAAGCAATATACCTTACTTAATCCATTTCTCCAATGATATCTAAACTCACTAGGTGAATCCTCAAATTTCATACAATATCCCATATACCAACTAGAACTCTAATTCGTTATGTGGTATAAATCACTTCTACTCACTATTCAACACTAGTAAGAACTACACCACTTAACCAGTGATTAGTATCGGCAAAGTATAACTGACATTCTAAGAATAACATCATATCTTCAAAACACATACGGATGTAATAATACAAAGGCATAATCACACATAAACATATATATGCATGTTTACCATACATAACATCAATATATATTCTCCATACTTACCGGACATCACCATAACATTAATATATCCTCCAGACTTACCAGGCATATAATATCATCAATATATACTCCGGACTTATTGAGCATTATAATATCATCAATATATCCTCCAGACTTTCCAAGAATCATAATATCATCAATATGTCCTCCGAACTTGTCGGGCATCATAATATTATCAACATGTCCTCCAGACTCATCGGTCATCATAATATCATCGGCATGTTCTCCAGACTCACCTGGCATTATCATATCATCAATATTCACCACAACATCAATATTCATCATAACATCTATTTACATATGTGCAATCAAGTCCATATTAAATGCAAGCTCCATGAGGGATTGAATGAAAGAGGCATAAGGGAAAACATATTTTCATACCTTATCATTCTTTATCAACACAATATATTAGTAGGTGCATGGATAAGTATATTCATATGATATAAACACTCACTACTTAACCGTGCTTAACATAATCATTAGCATTTCCAAGTACAAGCCTTATTTATATCTTCCAAAGCCCTTTTTTATTAGTATGATTCACATTATTAGCAAAAGAGGGTTTTTAGCGCAAACCTTAGTTTAGTTATTATACTTGAACATAATATGAGTAATAACATAATCCAAGGCTCAAATAGTAAGATAGCCAATAGGTTGAGCGATAACATAGCCATAGGTTCAATTTACAAGACTTTCCATTGCTATCCAAGCAATGACAACAAGATAACCATCAAGTATGCACATTATCAACATCATGAATAACCTATTTATCGGATTTATCTACCATATTACCAAAGCATATTCTAGGATTTTAACAAGTATCTAGATTGCTAATGAAGCTACATAGTTCAAGCTTAACGCGGGTCAAGTTCCATTTCTAACATCCCAAATTATCTTCTTCAACTCTAACTTCTTCCCAAAATTAGACTAAGTTATCTATATCATGTCTCAAAGGTTTATCAATCCACATTAGTTCTACAGGACAATTCTTCCTCAAGTATTACTCTTAAATCATCCCAACAATATAAGGCTAATTTCACAACTATGCATAACTAGGTCAACTTACTCTTAAGAAGAGTGAACAAGGTCACTCCCATCTAACTAGAGCAACTAGACCATTCTCATGCTATTCAGGAGATAACAAGTCCAACGAACCAAGGTCCTAAACTATGAGTCAAATATCACACTTTATGATTTCAATAGACTAAGTGATTTAACTAATCCCAAACATTACCATCTACCATTTCAACATCTAAGACCCCACCCAATCTTCTCAAGATATCAAAGCCATGCTATAATAAAGCTCAATCTAACAAAAGTAAGCCTAACCTAGCTCGAATCCCAATATAACTCATGAACCAACAATCTCTGCTTTCTCTTTCCTTGAAGCTTTTTCAAGGAGCCAACCTATCAAAAACATAGTCTATGCATTAGTATAATAATGTCAACACCCATATTGCACCATTGTGCTTCGCATCCAAAATAACACCAAAAATACCCAAGTGGGTCCCACGTACAAAAAATGAGTTTTTGAGACCAACCCATTGTAAAAATACCATTAGGGAGTTATAACCCACAATCTAGTGAGTATTAAGATTATTTTGGATAAAATCAAGCCTCAATCCCTTTGGGGTTCTGGGTCAAATAATCAAGAATTCAACACTAAAATTGAAGGATTCATGCCATAGATTAGATGTTAAACACGAATATCCAAGTTATTCAAGCTCCCAGCTAACACCCAAGACTCAATTTGGGGTCTACACACTCTATTAGGGTTTTGGGACTCAAGATAATAGAGAAAATGACCAATTCTCAGCGAAAAAAAGTATTTAAACAATCTCTTCCCAGGCTCTCAGATAGGGCGATTATGTACCCACGCTATCCATGATTGCAACATTGATATCTCATTAAGGCCTCCACAATCGTGGTACCTTGCTGCTCTAGACGATAACTAAAACTTGGAATTTGATTCCAAGTTTTAGCCAATGCCTCGGGATGCATTCGGAGTCCAATATGATCAAATAAGATATGAAACCACACTGATTTCGACATTATAGATGCACTGTAGAATTTTGATTTTCCATCCGAGGTTGTTTCAACCAAATGTGGGCCCCATAATCAAATTTCTAATTTGAAAACTTTCAACCAATAGGTCAAAATGAGTTAGGGTGTAGCGAAACCCAAACCAAAGGTCTACCAAACCTAAATGAATATTCTTGAACTACTGGCGCAGTCAGAATTTACATCCAATATCATTTTATTAAAGCTTTTGCTTGGTGGAAATTTAGAATCAATAAAGACTTCTAAATTGGAAATTGGTTCTAAACACCAAACAAACTACCCAGTAACCAAATTATCAGTTCCAGCAAGTCATAAATAACTAGGGGAAGATAAGGAAAAGCTCTAAGAAAAAAATAAGTGGAATATGTGAAATGATTACAATATCCAGTACTAAGGAATTTTCATCCCCAAAAGATAATGATGGACAAAGTACCTGAAGTCTCGAAGAGGTAAGGATACTAGGCCCGCATCTCATTCTCTATATCCTAAGTGTCCTCCTCTAATGGGTAGTTCTTTCACTGAACTTTAACTACAGGAATGTCATGCCCCGAGACTACCCTTAGATATTTCATAGTGCTTAAGACCACAAGTGATCCCAACCTTGTACTAGAATATTGCTTGAGCTACTAATTTAATTACATAAAACTGGGAGTAATGCACCGAAGATCTATCTTTAGTTGAACATATTAAAAAGAAAACTATTTAAAATGATTACAACTCTAGTTATACAAAACAAAACTGGAATCAAATACACCAACTCTACTGACTATCTATGAAGCCTCTACTAATATTAACTATAGGTAGCTGGGACATTACCCCGAGCTATCCCTATTCAATATGACTGAATAAAGTAAACAAGATGCTACTCGAACAATCATTGACTCAAGCCCTCAAATTAGAAGGACTATTTACCTAATGACTTAAGCTGCACACTGTCTAATTATGATGTGTGGGCTACAACTGGTACCTACATTATGAGATAATATAGCCCATAGACATATATGTGGGCCAATACTTCTGGAATGTACTGAGTATGTGAGGATGAATGCATAAGCAAAAAAATAACTCAATATATAAATATACTTTCAAAACAATTCATGCTAAATGTAGACGACACACCTAGGGCTTCAATAAAACAACGACTGCAGAAGTATAAACATGAGTAATGAAGCATAAGGATAAACTTTTTAAGCCATAACTTTTAGTTTCTAAAAGATTTACTTTTTGTTCTATCTGTTGAGTGGTTCTTCTAACCGACAAAAACCATGTGAGCTATCATGGAGTCCAATGTCTTACCCATGTTGTGGAGAGTTGTTCTACCCTTGCTATCAGAATAGAACATTAACTTATGTGATCACTATACTTAGCCTACTATGGGCAGTTAAACCTATGGTGGCACGTAGTTATAGGGTATATAACCTTGGACTCATACCCAACTAGGTGATAAATACTACTCCCATCTTACTTATATGATCGTACTTTAGGAAATCCACCTTAAAATAGCATAAAATTTTGTATTCAAACTCATGATGAACAAATATAGATTCCATATCTTAGCTTAGGATCAAAAGATCACTTATTTCTTTTAATCTAGGTATAAAATTATCAAAGAAAACTTATGAGCATGATCTTCTTGAAATCTCAACACTTAAACTTAGGGCTTAAAATTCATGGTAATTCATAAAAAAATTTCATGCTCAATACAAATCTGGAAATACTTCAACAATATCAAGTCAAGATAGTGTAATCTCATGCATAATATAAATCTTATAAGTTAAAACATAAATATAAGCAACTCTTGATATACTCAAAGCTTTAAATCTTATGATAATTGCATGCTTCAAGAATATAGAAACTTGGGTATGAACCCTAATTTAAAACAATTAACTTGAATCTTAAAATCATGCAATTTAGGCACAAGGGTGAAAGGATACCCTTGTTCATAACCCCACATACCTTAATTTTTCTTAACTTGAGAAGAAAGTTTGAATCTTGGGACTTAAATGATGAACTTGTGACGGAAACCCTATTTTTGATGTTTTTTTGAATATTTTCTTGAACTTGTAAGCATGAATTCTTGGATTCTTAGGAAAAGAAAACTTAAATTTCTTGTTCTTAGGAAGAAATCCTAATTCTATTATTCTTAAGAGTGGAGAGGAGTAATGGCATCTGAAACTGATAAGTAATGGCTAATAACACCTAATGATGCTTTAATTCATGGGAGGGGTAGTGTTTGAGGTGAGGAAAAGACCGAAATTCCCCTACGAAACTAAATCAAAATTGCTGGAATTTCTTTAGTTAATGACTTGGCTAATGCCTTTCCAACTGGTTGATAGACTATCATCCAAGTCGTCAACTCCCTTTCATGTTCTAGTTATGGGTGACGACTTGGATAATAGTTTATTAACTGGTTGATAGCCTATCAGCCTTGTCGCCAACCTCTTCAGAGTTACTGCCTAAGGTTGGCGACTTTGGTTGATGGCTTGTCAACTGGTTGATAGCCTATTAGCTTAGTCGTCACCTTCTTCAGTAATTCTACCAAAGTTTGATGACTAGGATAATAGGCTATTCAACTGGTTGATAGCCTATCAGCCTAGTCGTCACCTTGATGACAGTTGTATATATTGAGGAAAAATAGGCATAAATTCCCACTCCGATGTTGGATTAAGGTGAAACTAGATGCATTGGAAAGAAAACTCGAAAATCTTTGATTTGCTATATAGTAGGATACCTGAATAAATTTATTATAGGATTTACACTTATCTAAAGTGGATCGTACCTGGAGCATTTGTCAAAACTCTATCGATAGAAAAGTCCTAAACTCGTCTTTGAGTTAGGAGGGTATTATTACCTCGATCAATATACAAAGATATCACCACACCATATATTTGATAATCACACATACATATACATAGAATAATTGGGTTCAAGTTTGAACACATAGAAACAACGGTTTGAATTCTAGCCCAAAAATATGGGGTGCTACATTATCGAACATTTATCCTCGAAAAAACTATTTCGACTAAGAACCCTAAGGAAACTAAGACCGTATACTGAACATGTATTACTTGAAACATGATTGCATAACTAATTCTAAGCACAATATATGAACTGAATTGATTTCATAAACACAAGCAATTATATGAGAATGGTTATAAAGTTGATAGAGAGACGAGAGAGTCAACTTATGAGTAACCATTACCTTAGGTTGGATCTGGTTTTGTGAAGAAAAGTAGAGACGCCTAGGACATGAAAACTAGGGGTATTACAACATCTCCCCCTTGGGACCATTCATCCATCGAATGATACTGACTTGGCTAAAATACTAAGGAAACACTGAGATGATGCACGAGATACTTACAAATAGAATCGTGACTAACTATCTGAATCTGAAACATGATGCATGAACTAAAATAAATTCATAATTTGCATAAAAGTGAATGAGTTACCTTATGGACTAGACATATTTATGAAACTTTGAATAGTAAGACTAAATGGAAAGATGAAAACCATAGGAACTTGTCTGTCTGACTACTGAACTAGATTTTTGACTATACGAACTGAATTATACTGAAATCTTATACTCAACTGGAGTGTTTTTTGACACTCTTTCTAAGAAAATCTAATAACATTAGGGAGCAAAGAAATTTGGCATGATCTGAATAATATTAATGAGTAAGGACTCTTAATATGGATATAACTTCTGTAACATGGAACGTAGGCCTATGAATCATAAAAAAGGACAGAATTACTAGGCCTTAGGCAATGCAACTACCCAATTCAAATTTAGCCTTGCTCCTTAAATCCTTGCATGGGTACGTATAACTACTCCAGCCAAAGTCTAAGTTAACTACTTGCTCTCACAATGTTCAAGCCTAACTCAAAATTTTAAGGTACTGCACATAACACCATAACACTAGTATGTACCATGACAACAAGAAACACTTACTCTCTCCCATATAAATAATTATTCATCATCACTATCACAACCTAAGAAGAGGTCACTGAAAGGTTAGAACATGAGATCGTAAAGTATGATAGAATGACTTTGATACTTAACTGAAGCTTGAGAACTAGAGAATCAACAACATGAATTTATTAAAGAGATCTAAACAGAGGACATACATGATATAATCTAAGTTTTTCTAATCATTAAGAGTGTATCATGAGTACCTGGAACTGGTCATTTTGCAAATCATAAGAATGTGAGTCATGAGTTGTATGACCTGAGTTTGGAGTTCATGAATATTATTCATACTGATGAGTGAATTAGAACTCCTTATATACAGAACTGGAAGTACATAGGATTCTCTATGATGTGCATGAAAATAAACTATGATCATAGGGCTGACATGTAAGGCATGAGTAGATATCGTGATAACTGAAGTACAAATACTAATATAAGACTGGGTTGGGCCTCTTCCTCACTAGTGTTTTTCTGCAACACACTGGTATTACTACTAGAATCTGAGAATTTGACTTGGTTCCTTATCCTACCATTTCCCCCTTAGCTTTAAAATATCATTCTAAGGCTGTGGAACCCTTTAATGAACTCTAAATTGAACTGCAACCACTTTACTCTAAAGTTCAGGAGATGAAAATACACATTAATAATAAATTTACTCCAAAAGACTATACCTGAAAGTGTAAAACCCATTGCTAATACTTTCATCTGATACAGTTCTAGTCTTTCTATAAACCCAATAGTCATCATATAATAGCTTGAACGCTTGCTAACTTGGAATCTTCATGAGCATCACCATACCCTGAGTTCACACAATTTAGAGCTTCAAATCTTCTTTTTGTTAGCTCAATTATCCTATATTCAGGCTTAGATTCTAGCACTTAACATGTATATCCCCAAACCTGTAACAAACTATACTAACTTCATTCTTGAATACTTATTAACACACATTATCCTTAACTTTCCTTAGCTTCAACATTCATCACATTCTTACACCCTTCTTGACAATATGCTTAGCTTAATAAACACATAATCTGCCTCCTTTCCATCATAGCCTACCATTATCATATCTCTAAACTTATATTCTTTCCTAAACCACAATAATCAAAATCATTCTAAAAGTCTCAACATCACCTATCCATAACTCCTTAACTTAGCTATTAAGAACACCATAGACTATATAATTAGCCTTCTTCCCGTTTAGCAACTCAAGGGTACTACCAACCATACACAACACTTAATAACCTTAGAAAATAATGAAACCCCATATACCCTTGTGCAAACCTCTACATCATACCTACAACATCATACTTAATTACGAATAAATGAACTTAAATTCTTGCATACACTGTTCAAGCCTACTAGATCACTTCCATATAACAAGCATCAATAACCAAGAAATAATAATTTTCACCTTGGTGATCATCCACTATTCAAACTTAGTGTCTAGTTCTATACATGATTAACCACCCAATCTCACATACTATTTTCACTTGAAAGCAATAAAATAAAACCTCAAGAAACACTAGTCCACTAGAACCTCATAATAACAATAATTGTTCTTGATCAGATGGGCCTATTTTATTATAATTCATTAGTACATACTCCTTCTACACATAACTAATATTCACCAATCTGTAACTTTAATTAAATTCATAGCCTTTAAAGCATCAACCAATCTTCTTTTTCACAGCCACGCGGGGAAGACTATATTAATAATACTTAATAACCTAATACCTTAATTAGTGACCTATACTTATCTAAAACAATAAAATACCATCAAGATATCCTTTCCTACATCAAGAAGACCACAATTCACCTTAAATAATAACTATTTCTCTACCTTCCACTAGGAAATAATTACCACATTCATTACCCCTAAGCTGACACACAAGGACATATCACCTTAACACAAACTTAGTACCATGCATAAGTTCATTAATATACGTTTGATCAATCAACATTCCTACCTTTATTTTCACTACACTTCTAAACCCATACTTCTAACTATTAGAAGGTTCTACTACTTATAAATCATAATACTCTAGGTTGCAATATCCCTTTAATGCAAACTCTATTTAATAATCTAGGTTCAAACTATTTTCTCTCATGAGGATTATTTGTATTGAAGGGTTAATGAGAAATAGGTATACATATCTTATTGTCTTAACTAAATAACTCATATGGATGAGGACATAAACTTTCTACTTATGGAACTTGTAACACACTAGCGAGCTGATCTCAAGTCCTTTGTATGACTTCAAAATTTACTGATAGTAAATCTGAGAGCATCATCTTGGGAGGAATTTGAATCTATTACTTACGTTATCTCAGAAAGTCATAGATAGAGAACTATAGAGTAACAAATGAATCAACAGAAGTTTCTAAAAGAACAACTTTACCGCATGATCTAGAGTATCAAAGAAAGAAAACTTTTCTTAAATGCCTTGTAGCATCTCAAAGAAAAGTTCAGACATCTCCATACCATTCTGCAAGACTCTACTATATACGGCTTCATAGATACCCTAGGACACTAAAGCTTTGTGCTCTGATACTAAGTTTGTCATGCCCTGAGACTACCCCCCAGACGTCATACGGTGCTTAAGACCACAAGTGATCCCAAGCTAATCCTTGTATAGGCATGTTGCTTGAGCTACTAATTTAAATACATAAAAGTGGGAGTACTGTGCAGAAGAGCTATATTTAGTTGAACATAATAAAAACAAAACTATTTAAAATGATTCCAACTCTGGTTATACAAAAAAAAACTAAAATCAAATACATCAACTCCAGTGACTATCTATGAAACCTCTACTAATATTGATTATAGGTAGTCGGGAACATGACCCTCAACTATCCCTATTCAATACGACTGAATAAAGAAAATAAGATATTACTCGAACTATGATTGACTCGAGCCCTCAAATCAGAAAGACTCTTCACCTACTGATTGAAAGTTGTACACTGTCTAATTATGATATGTAGGCTACAATTGGTACCTACATTATGATACAATATAACATATAGACATATATGTGGGTCAGTACTTTTGGAATGTACTGAGTATGTGCGGGTGAATGCATAAGTAAAACATTAACTTAATATATAAATAAACTTTCAAACCAATGCATGCTAAGTGTAGATGACTCACCTTGGGCTTGAATAAAACAACAACTGCAAAAGCATAAACATGAGTATTGAAGCATAAGGATAAACTTTGAGAACCATAACTCTTGATTTCTAAAAGATTTACTTTTTTCCTATCTTTTGGGAGGTTCTTCTAACCAACATAAATCATGTGAGATACCATGGAGTCCAATGTCTTACTCATATTGGGGAGAGCTGTTTTACCCTTGCTATCAGAATAGAACCTTAACTTAATGATCACTATACTAATCCCACTATGAGCACTTAAACCTATGGTGGAACGTAGTTTTAGGCATGTGACCTTGGACTCATACCCAACTCAGTGCTAAATACTACTCCCATCTTACTTATATACAAATACTTTAGGAAATCCATCTTAAAATAGCATTAGGGTTTATATAATTAAAACCATTTATGCTTCTCTTTACTTTAATACAAGCTGATGATGAACAAATGTGGATTCCATATCTTAGATGAGGATCAAAAGATCTCTACTTTCTTTAAATCTAGATATAAACTTATCAAAGAAAACTTAAGAGCATAATCTTTTTAAACATCAACACTTAAAGTTAGGACTTAAAATTCTTGGTTATTTATCACAAAACTTCATGCTCAGTACAAATCTTGAAATTCTTCAACAATATCAAGTCAAGATAGTGCAATCTCAAGCATAATATAAATCTTATAAGTTAAAACATAAACATAAGAAAGTCTTGATATACTCAAATCTTTAAATCTCATGATAATCACACGCTTCAAGAATATTGAAACTTGGGTATGAGCCCTAATTCAAAACAAGTAACTTGAATTTTAAAGTCATGCAATTTGGGCAAAAGGGTGAAAGGATACCCTTGTTCATAACCCCACATACCTTAATTTTTCTTAACTTGTGAAGAAAGTTTGAATCTTGGTACTTGAATGATGAACTTGTGAAGGAAACCCTATTCGTGATATTTCTTGAAGATTTTCATTAACTCTTAAGCTTGAATTCTTAGATTCTTAGGAAAAGAAAACTAGAATTTTTTGTTCTTGGGAAAAAACCCTTATCTTATTGTTCTTAAGAGTGAAGAGGATTAATGGTATCTAAAACTGATAAATAATGGCTAATAACACTCTGGGTGCCTTAAGTCATGTGAGGGTAGGGTTTTAGGTGAGGAAAAGACCAAAATACCCCTACGAAACTAAATCCAAATTACTGGAATTTCTTTAGTTGATGACAGGCTGATGGCTTGTCAACTGGTTGATCGCCTATCAGCCTAGTCGTCAACTCCCTTTTATGTTCTGGTTATGGGTGACAACTTGGATAATGGCTTATCAACTGGTTGATAGCCCATCAGCCTAGTCATCAACTCCTTTCAGAGGTACTGCCTAAGGTTGACGACTTTGGCTGATGGCATTTCAACTGGTTGATAGCCTATCTAACTAATCAACACCTTTTTCAATGATTTTGCCTAAGTTTGATGACTTGGCTAATGGCTTGTCAACTGGTTGATATCCTATCAGCCTAATCATCACCTTGATGACAATAAGCTATGTTGAGGTAAAATGGGCATAACTTCCCACTCCTATGTTGAATTAAGGTGAAAACAGATGCATTGGAAATACAACTCGAAGACTTTTCATTTGATATATAGTAGGATATCTAAATCAATTATTCTAGGATATACATTCATCTAAAGTAGACCCTAGCTAGAGTATTCATCAAAACTCTATATAGGAAAGTTTTCAACTCGTCTTTGAGTTAGGAGGATATCATTATCTCAATTAATATACAAAGATATCACCACACCATATATATGATAATCACGCATATATATACATATATTAATTGGGTTCAAGTCTGAACGTATAGGAACAACGATTTGAATTCTAGCCTGAAAATATAGGTTGTTACATTATCTCCCCTTGGGAATATTCATCCTCAAATGAGACTTGTTAGATATAGAAAACTAAGGCAATTAAGACCGTATACTGATAATGCATGACTTGGAACATGATTGCATAACTGATTCTGAGCATGATACATGAACTGAATTGATTTCATGAACACAAGTAATGACATGAGAATGGTTATAAAGCTGAGATAGAGATGAGAGAGTCAACTTATGAGTAACCAATACATTAGGTTAGATCTGGTTTCATGAAGAAACGTTAAGAGGTTTATGTAACGACCCGAGACTACCCCTAGTTGTTACACGGTGCTTACGATCCTAAAGGGATCACAAGCTAACCCATGAGTTGGTACCTACTGTGAGCATTGAATAATATAATCATGAATGCAGAAGAATAACTGAATTTCCATATGGTTTTAATAATGAAAAAACTACTGAATCATAAATCTAGTAAAATACTAAAATCTGAATAGTATGAATAGCTAACTGTAGTGTCTAGAAAGCCTCTAAATTGGATACAGTGAGTTGATGGGACAGACCCCAACTAACTCTATTAAATACAGAGATAAAGACATGAAGTAATATAATTTGTCCTTAGATAACGAGGACTCACCACTTCTATAGTTCTGATGATAAATTTGAGAATCTAGGTGCGATCCAGGAACTGAATGTCAGCACCTATGATATGAGACATCATAGTGCAAAAGGAAAGGTATGCGATCAATACTTTGAATATACTGGTATGCTAAATGAGGTAGGCTGATATGGACGGTCTCATGAATAGGAATGATAATAATTAACTGGATATATATGTAAAGCATGGAGTACTGAATAAAGATCATGGAATCTGTAGATATTGAAAATGTAGGAAAATCTGTAAATACTATTGATGTATGACCAAGCATATAACATGAACTGAGTAAAATCTGTAAACTGATATACTGAGATAACTGAAATCTGTATGCTTTGGCCAAACAACACTAAAACTGAATAACTGAGTTGGGACTGTAACTGAGACTATATCTGAGACTGTGGAAGATATTATCTAACCGATATTCCCCAATTTAAGCTAATCGGGGTCCAACCTGTAACCTAAGTTGGGAGGGTGTTAATACCAAGCCAAAAGTACTAACAATGGTTGTGTGGATCAACTAAGCATATATAATATCCAAAGAACTAAGGATGTCAAGCCTGAACTGACGGGTGACCCCTGCGAGATAGTCAAGCCTAATCTGACGGGTGACTACTTATATCCTACGCTGGCTATGTAGTTTTTGAGTATAGGGACTGCTACTAATGACCCTGCCTAACTGACAGGGAATCCTCCATTCCTACACTCACTCGGTGCTAAATCCTACTCCCAACTGAAAGACACTGAGATACTAGACTGTACTGAGTTGAATAACTGATATCTGACTATTCTGATAATGCTTATAATTTAATCTGGAGACTATTTTGTAATGTACTGAAACTAGAATAAATAAAAATCTATGATTTTTGGGTATTCAATACCCCCAGGACACAAAACAACAATACTGGAAAGACACTAAAGCTTGAAGGCCAAAACATGAAGGTTCTTATTAAATAAATCACTCTTGTAAGCATTTTATCAAACACTTGTACTTCATAGTTTAGTCAATTCATGGGAATAGTATAAAACTTGAAATAATAGCATGACTTTAACATTTATAATACTAAATCGTGATCTAATTTGAAGAATGACAATATTAAAACATGGGGGATTTGATAACAACGATAATTTCATTAAAGTATGGTATAAAAATCAATATTCAAGGAAGTTCATGGAGATTCATAGTTTTAAATCATAATTTATTAGCATAAATCTTGAAAAGATGATAGATTTTTAATTAAAATAGATACTTGGAATCCATGGATGAAAGGAATCCATGGATGAACATCTAACATACCTGGGATGATGAATTTGGAAAGATTGATGGAGAGTTCTTGAGATTTGACCTTGATTCTTGAGAGCTAGGGTTTCTTGTTCTTGAAAGAGAGAATTTTTTTAATTTGAGAGAAAGTGAATAATGATGAGTATTTAGTCAATTGGGGGTTAAATTTTATGTTTAGGGAAAGTTTAGGACTTAGGGAAAAGACCCAAATACCCTTAAACGAATTTAAAAACACAAGCTGGAAACTAAAATCCCGATTTTTGGCCTTGATGCGATGTGCCACTATCGCGCCAAGCCACTGGAAAAGGGACAACTAGGACCTGGATACATGCCACGATGAGCCACCATCGCGTTAAGCCTGTAGATTCCATTTTGGCCATCTCTGTGATGCGCCATGATCACGGAGGCCCACTGGATATTGACAAACGGCAAATAAGCCTGCTCCGCAATGCGTCATTATTGAGGAGTCACACTGGAAATCAAAAAATATCAAATTGACCTATGGCGCAATGTGTTAGGATCATGGACCCTTACTGGATTTTTCCAAATAGGAGATTGTCCTGCTCCACGACGCGCTACAGGTTAAAATGATGGGGTTTTGCGACTAAAACTTAAAATCATCATAACTCCTTACCCGGTTATCAAATTTGAGGAAATTTTATATCATTAGAAAGCTAATTGAATTTCCTATGCAATGGAAGGCTCTAAACTAAAAAATAATGAGTGTTTCAAAAAGTTCATATAGGAATACTTATGCACTGGGTCTTAGATTATTCTAGGGAAATACAGGATGTTACAATATCTCCCGCTTGGGATCATTCATCCCCGAATGAAACTGGTTAAGCTGAGGGAACTGATGGACTGAGCTATACATTGAATATGCATGTATGATATATGCAATGCATGACAAACATGAACATGATGTGCAACTGAAACTGAGCATGATAGAGAAAAATTTTAAGAAGATTTGGTACCTTATACTGAATTTGGATTCTTGGAGAAGAGATGAGGGTACTTAGTCCACATATCTGCCTCTTTTTCCCAAGTAGCTCCCTCAACGGACTGATTCCTCCAAAGAACTTTGACTAGTGGAACTTCTTTGTTCCTTAGTCTACGAACTTGATGATCAAGAATTTCGACTGGAACTTACTCAAAGAAAAAAATGTTCTGAATATCTACACTTTCTAAGGGAACAACTACATCTGGATCATGAATACACTTTTTTAACAACGAGACATAGAACATTGGGTGTAGTGGGGCTAAATCTGAAGGCAACTCTAGCTGATAAGCTACCTTTCCAAAATGACTGAGGATTCTGAAGGGACCGACATATCGAGGATTGAGTTTCCCATTCTTGCTGAATCTCCTCATTCCCTTCATGGGAGATATTTTCAAGAGCACAAGATCACCAACCTCAAACTTGAGATCCTTTCTCCTCACATCTGTATATGATTTTTGTTGGCTCTGGGCATCCCTAAACCTTTCTCTAATTAACTGAACCTTCTCTAATGCATCAAATAACAAGTCAATCCCTACTACTGCGGCCTCACCTACTTCAAACCAACCAATTGGAGATCTACATCTCCTACCATAGAGAGCCTCAAATGGAGCCATACAGATACTGGAATGATAGTCGTTATTGTATGCGAATTTAATCAAAGGAAAATGGTTTTCCCAACTACCCTTGAAATCAACAACGCATGCTCTCAATATATCCTCAAGAGTCTGAATGGTCTGTTCTGCTTGACCGTCTGTCTGAGGGTGGTGAAAGGTTGTACTGAGGTGGACTTGGGTACCAAGACCCTTTTGGAGTGCTTTCCAGAAGTGAAAGGTAAATTGAGTATCTTTATCTAAGATGATAGATAAGGAAAGACCATGCAAGCTAACCAACTCTCTAAGATAGATATTGGCATAATCCTCGGCTGAGTAAGAGGTATGGACTGGCAAGAAATGAGATGATTTGGTCATCCTATCTACGATAACCCAAATAGAGTCATCCTAATGATGGGTATGAGGCAAACCTGTCACAAAGTCCATGTTCACTTCCTCCCATTTCCACATGGGAATACTGAACTCCTACATGGACCCACTAGGCTTCTGGGGCTCAATCTTAACTTGTTGTCATGTAGAGCACTTAGCTACGAACTCTTCAATATCTCTCTTCATCCCACTCCACTAATAGATCTCCTACAAATCACAGTACATCTTAGTGGACCCTGGATGAATAAGTAACACACACCATGCACTTCTGCAAGAATTCGTTGCCGCAACTCATCTACACCAGGCTCACATAATCTACCCTGACAATGAAAAACACCATTTTTCCCTTGAGAAAAAACCTCCACTTTTTGATCTCTGACTGATTTTTTCAACTTAACTAGACTGGGATCTCTATCTTGATTTTTCTTCACCTTGGAAACTAGAGATGACTCTGAGCTACTCTGTACCCATATACTACCTTCTACTGAATCGACTAAATGAACTCCTAATTGGGTAAACTGATGAACTTCCTAAGCTAACTTCTTCTTACCATCCTTAAAATAAGCTACACTACCCATAGACATTTTACTAAGAGCATCAACCACTACATTGCCCTTGCCTGGATGATATAGAACATTCATGCCATTAATCTTTAAATAACTCCAACCACCTTCTTTGATGCAAATTCAAATTTTTCTGAGAGAACACATACTGAAGGCTTTTGTGATCTGTGAACACATCCACATGTACCCCATACAAGTAATGCCTTCAAATCTTTAAGACGAATACGACTGCTACTAGCTCAAGATCATGAGTTGGATAATTCTTCTCATGAGGTTTGAGCTATCTAGAGACGTAGGCTATGACCTTACCTCTCCGTATGATGACACAACCCAAACCTACTCTGGATGCATCATAGTACATGGCAAAACCATCTGAACCATCTGGTAGAGTAAGAACTGGGGCTGAGGTAAGTCAAGTCTTCAACTCCTGAAAACTCTTCTCACATTAATCTAACGACTAGAACTTAAACTTCTTCTAAGTCAATTTGGACATGAGGGATGCAATAGAAGATAACCCTTCAATAAACCGATGGTAATAGCCAGCCAAACCCAACAAACTCTTAATATCTGATGGAGAGATAGGTCTAGGCTAGTTTCTCACCACCTTGGTCTTTTAAGGATAAACTCTAATTCCATCACCAGAAATAATATGGCCAAGGAAAGCTATTAATCTTATCCAGAATTCACACTTACTAAATTTAGCAAACAACTAATGGGCTCTAAGAGTTTGCAACACTATTCTAAGGTATTCTGTACGATCATTTTTGCTATGTGAATAAAAAAGAATGTCATCAATGAATACTATGATGAACATGTCCAAGTACTGCTTCAACACTTAGTTCATCAAGTCCATGAAGGTTGTTGGGGAATTGGTAAGAGCAAAGGACATGACTAGAAATTCAAAGTGACCATACCGAGTTCGGAAAGCTATTTTTGGGATATCATATTCTCTGACTCTAAGTTGATGATAACCTGATCTTTGGTCCATCTTGTAAAAGTAACTGGCACCCTGAAGTTGGTCAAATAAGTCATCGATTCTAGGAAGTGGATATTTATTCTTGACTATGACCTTGTTCAACTGACGGTAGTCTATGCATATTCTGAGAGAATCGTCTTTCTTATGCACAAATAGAATAGGTGCGCCCCACGGGGAAATGCACGGCCTGATGAATCCCTTATCTAGGAGATCCTTTAACTATTTTTCAAATCTTTGAGTTCATCTGGAGCCATTCTGCATGGCAGAATAGATATAGGCTGAGTATCTAGGAGAAGGTCTATTTCAAAGTCGATTTCCCTTTTGGGAGAAACTCTGAGAAGATCTTCAGGAAATACATCTGAGAATTCATTTACTACTGGAACTGACTCAAGAGTTGGAGTTTCTGAGTTAGAGTCTTTGACTCATAAAAGATGGTAGACATACCCCTTGGATATTATTTTTCTGGCTCTAAGGTATGAGATCAACTGACCCCTAAGAGCTATAGTACTGCCTCTCCATTCAAGGACTAGTTTATTTGAAAACTAAAACTGAACCATTCTATTTCTACAATCAACTGAGGCACAGCATGAGTGGAGCAAATCTATGCCGAGAATAATGTCAAAATTCATCATCTCTAACTCCACGAGATCAACAAGGTAACTTTTTGAAATATTATAATCGGCATTTCTTGTATACCTATCTGGCTACAATGAAAATGCCTACTGGGTAGACACTAAAAAGGGCTTTGTTAGAGTTTTGGGACTAACTCTAAAATTGATAGGTATATATGGATTTACAAAAGAAAGAAAAGCTCCAGGGTCTAGTAAATCATAAACAAGTATGTGAAAGACCTGCATCATACCAGTAACTATGTCAGGAGAATTTTCCTGATCTTGGTAGGACTGAAGAGCATATAATCTGTTCGGACGCTGACCACTGGCAGCATTAGAAGAGGCACCCTGCTGAGCTGGGTTGAATGGATGGAACTGACGACTGATGGGGACTGGCCATGTTGGCGTACATCCCTACCTTTATGAGCAACTACACAACACTCCCAAATCTGATGGCATGGCTTACCACCCCCAGATCATATATTACTACCCACTCTACACTGATCCTAATTATGTCTGCCATACTTCTGACATAAATGATTTGTACGGGCACTGCTAACACTAACCTGGGACTTAGAGCTTTGTGCCCTATCCCTATTGTCATTTATGAATTTAGGTACTGGGACACTGGCTGAAGAAAGTATTGGGGATGAAGACCTCTAATGAAACTGAAGACGGTTACCACCTTTTGGCTTCTTGAAATTAAAACTATCCATTCTAGCTCTCTTATTTTTTCTCTCCCTTTTCTTAATCTTCTACTCCTCTATTTCTTGAGCATGGACCATCAGTCTAGACAAATCCATCTCACTAATCAACATTGCGTTCCTACACTCCTTGACCATACTATCAGACACGCCAAACACAAACTTACTCATCTTGGACCTACTGTCAGCCACTACACGAGGAGCATATCTAGCTAACTAAGTGAACTTAAGAGAATACTCCCTCACACTTATGTTGCCTTACCTCAAATTAATAAATTCTAACACTTTGGACTCTACCTTCCACTAGGAAACCAGTACCACATTCATTACCTCTAAGTTGACACACAAGGACATATCAACTTAACACAACCTCAATAGCATGCAAAAGTTTATCTATATACTTTTGATCAATAATCATTCCTACCTTTCTTTTTACTACACATTAAACTTACACTTCTAACTAAAAAGGTTCTACAACTTAAAAATCATAACACTCTAGGTTGCAATATCCCTTGAATGCAAACTCTATGTAATGATTTAGGTTCAAACTATCTCCTCTCATGACCACCATCTATTTTAAAGGGTTAACAAGGAATTTGAATACATATTTTATTCTTTCTTAACTGAACAACTCATATAGATAAGGACATACACTTTCAACGTAAGGAACTTGTAACACACTAGCAAGCTCATCTTAAGCCCCTTGTATTACTTTGGAAGTTGCTGAGAGTAAATCTTAGAGAATTATCTTGGGAGGAATTAGAATCTAGTACTCATGTTATCTCAGAAAGTCATAGATAGAGAATTATGGAGAAACACATAAATCAACAAAATTTTCTAAAAGAATAACTTTACTGCATGATCTAAAGTATGAAAGAAAGAAAAATTTTCTTTAATTCCCTGTAGCCTCTCAAAGAAAAGTACAAATATTTTCGTACCATTCTACCAGACTCTTGTGGACACGGATTCATAGACACCCTAGGACACTTGAAATCTGTGATCTGATACCAAGTTTGACATGCCCGGAGACTGCCCCTGTATGTCATACGGTTTTTAAGACCACAAGTGATCTCAAGCTAACCCTTGTACTGGAATATTGCTTGAGCTATTGATTTAATTACATAATACTGGGAGTGATGCGCAGAAGAGATATCTTTAGTTGCACATATTAAAAACTAAACTATTTAAAATGATTACAACTCTAGTTATACAAAATAAAAATGGAATCAAATACATCAACTCTACTGACTATCTATGAAGCCTCTACTAATATTGACTATAAGTAGCCGGGACATGACCCCCGGCTATCCCTATTCAATATGACTAAATAAAGAAAACAAGATGCTACTCAAACTAGGATAGACTCGAGCCCTCAAATAAAAAAGAACTCTTCATCGGCTGACTAGAAGCTGCACATGGGCTACAACTGGTACCTACATTATGAGAAAATATAAGACATATAAATATATATAGGTCGGTACTTCTGGAATGTACTGAGTATGTGGGGGTGAATGCATAAGTAAAATAATAACTCAATATATAAATATACTTTTAAACCAATGCATGCTAAGTGTAGATGACTCACCTTGGGCTTGAATAAAACAATAACTACAAAAGCATAAACATGAGTAATGAAGCATAAGGATAAACTTTGTGAACCATAACTCTTTGATTCTAAAAGCTTTATTTTTTGTTCTATGTTTTAGCAGGTTCTTCTAACCGACATAAACTATGTGAGCTATCATGGAGACCAACGTCTTACCCACTTTGGGGAGAGCTATTCTACCATTGCCATCAGAATAGAATCTTAACTTAAGTGAACACTATACTTAGCCCACTATGGTCACTAAAACCTATGGTGGCACATAGTTCTAGGGCATGTGACCTTGGACTCTTACCCAAATCGGTGCTAAATACTACTCCCATCTTACTTATATGCTCATACTTTAGGAAATCCACCTTAAAATAGCATAAGGTTTTATATAATGAAAACCATTTATGCTTCTCTTTGCTTTAATTAAAACTTATGATGACCTAATGTGGATTACATATCTTATCTTAGGATCAAAAGATCACTTCTTTCTTTAAATCTTCATATAAACTTATCAAAGAAAACTTAAGAGCATGATCTTCTTGAAATCTCAACACTTAAACTTAGAGCTTAATATTCATGGTAATTCATAAGAAAACTCCATGCTCAATATAAATCTTGAAATACTTCAACAATATCAAGTCAATATAGTACAATCTCATGCATAATATAAATCTTATAAGTTAAAACATAAACAAAAGTAACTTTTGATATACTCAAATATTTAAATCTCATGATAATCACATGCTTCAAGAATATAGAAGCTCAGGTATGAACCCTAATTGAAAACAAGTAACTTGAATCTTAAAATCATGCAATTCGGGCACAAGGATGAAAGGATACCCTTGTTCATAACCCCACATACCTTAATTTTTCTTAACTTGTGAAGAAAGTCTGAATCTTGGTACTTAAATGATGAACTTATAAAGGAAACCCTATTCTTGATATTTCTTGAATATTTTCTTGAACTTGTAAGCTTGAATTCTTGGATTCTTGGGAAAAGAAAACTTGAATTTCTTATTCTTGGGAAGAAACCCTAATAATAGTGTTCTTAAGAGTGGAGAGGATTAATGGCATCTGAAACTGATAAATAATGAAAAATAATGCCTAATAATTCTTTAGGTCATGGGAGGGATAGGGTTTGTCGTGAGAAAAATACCAAAATACCCCTGAAAACTAAATAAAAATTATTGGAATTTCTTTAGTTGATGACTTGGCTGATGGCTTGTCAACTGGTTGATAGCCTATCAACCTAGTTGTCAACTCCCTCTCATGTTCTGGTTATGGGTGACGACTTGGTTGATGGCTTATCAACTGGTTAATAGACTATCAGCCTAGTCGTGAACTTCTTCAGATTTACTGCCTATGTTTGACGACTTTGGCTAATGGCTTGTCAACTGGTTGATAGCCTATCAGCCTAGTCGTCACCTTGATGACAGCTGGATATGCTGAGGTAAAATGTGCATAACTTCCCACTGCAATGTCGGATTAAGGTGAAACCAAGTGCATCAGAAAGAAAACTCAAAGACCTTTCTTTTGATATATAGTAGGATACCTAAATCAATCTATTCTAATATATACACTCATCTACATTAGACCCTAGATGGAGCATTCATCATAACTCTTTAGATATAAAAATCCTTAACTCATCTTTGTGTTAGACGGGTATTATTACCTCGATAAATATACAAAGATATCACCACGCTACATATTTGATAATCACACATACATATACATAGAAAAATTGAGTTCAAGTCTGAATGCATAGGAACAATGGTTTGAATTCTCGCCCGAAAATACAGGGTGTTACATTATTTCCCCCTTGGGAACATTCGTCCTCAAATGAGACTGGTTAGATAGAGAACCCTACAGCAACTGAGACTATATACTGAACATGCATGACTTGGAACATGATTACATAACTGATTCTGAACATGATACATGAACTAAACTGATTTCACAAACACAAGCAATGACATGAGAATCGTTATAAAGTTAAGATAGAGACAAGAGAGTCAACTGATGAGTTACCATTACCTTAGGTTGTATTTTGTTTCATGAAGAAAAGTTGAGAGGTGTAGGACATAAAAACTTAGGGTATTACAATATCTCTCCCTTGGAACCATTCATCCCCCGAATGATACTAACTTGGCTGAAATACTAAGGAAAGATTGAGATGATGCACAGGACACTTGCAAGCTGAATCATGACTAAATATTTAAATCTGAAACATGATGGATGAACTAAGCTAAATACACAATTTGCATGGACGTAAATGAGTTACCTTATGGACTAGACATATTCATAAAACTTCAGATAGTAAGACTAAATGAAAAGATGGAAAACCATAGGAAATGGTCTGTCCGACTGCTGAACTAGATTTCAGGCTATACTAACTGAACTATACTGAAATCCTATACTCAACTAGAGTGTTTCTTCAACACTATTTCTAAGAAACTCTAATAACATTAGAGAGCAAAGAACTTGGGCATGATCTGAATAATATACATAAGTAAGGACTCTTAATATAGCTATAACTTCTGTAACATGGAACATAGGCCTATAAATCATAAACTAGGATAGAATTACTAGGCCATAGGAAATGCAACTGACCAATTCAAGCTTAGCCTCTCTCCTTAAATACTCACATAGGTACGTATAACTACTCCATCCAAAGTCAGAATTGAACTACATGCTCTCACCATGTTCAAGACTAACTTGAAATTTCAAGATACTGCACATAACACCATAACACTAGTCTGTATCATGAATACAAAAAATAATTACTCTCTACGATCTAAACATAATTGTTTATCATCACTATCTCGACCTAAGGAAAGATCAATAAAAGGTTAGAACATGAGATGCTGAAGCATGAAAGAATAACTTTGACACTTAACTGAGGCTTGATTACTAGAGTATCGAATACATTAATTCATGGAATATGATTCGTACTGATGAGTGAACAGAGCTCCTTATACAAGGAACTGGAAGCATATAGGATTCTCTATGATGTGCATGAACATGAACTATGATCATGGGACTGACATGTAAGGCAGGAGTAGATATCGTGATAACTGAAGTACAAATACTAAAATCAGACTGGGTCAGACATCTTTCTCACTAGTGTTGTATTACAACATACAAGCATTACTACTAGATTCTGAGAGTCTGACTTGGTTCTTTTTCCTACCATTTCCCCCTTAGCTTTAATCCATCATTCTAAGCCTGTGGAACTCTTTAACGAACTCTAAACTAAACTGCAACCACTTTACTATAAAGTTCAGGAGATGACAATACACATCAATAGCATATTTACTCTGAAAGACTATACCTGAAAGTGTAAAACCCATTGCTAATACTTTCTTATAATATACAACTTTAATCTTTCTATAAACCCAATAGTCACTAGATAATAACTTGAATACTTACTAACTTAGAATCTTTATAAGCATTACCATACCCTGAGTTCACACCATGTAGAGCTTCAACTCTTCTTTCTGTTAGCTTAATTATCCTATATTCAGGCCTAGATTCTTATACTTAGCATGAATATCTCCAAACCATCAACAAAATATTCTAACTTCATTCTTGAACACTCCCTTCATACACACTATCCTTAACTTTAGTTAGCTTAAGCACTCATCACATACTTACACCCTTCTTGACAACATTTTTGCCATACTAAACACATAATCTGCCTCCTTTCCATCATAGCCTACCATTATCAGATCTCTAAACTTATATTATTTCCTAAAACACGATAATCAAAATCATTTTAAAAGTCTCGACATCACCTATTCATAGCTCCTTAACTTAGCTATTAAGATCACCATAGACTATATAATTAGTCTTCTTCCCGTTTAGCAACTCAAGGGTACTACCAACCACACACAACACTTAATAACCTTAGAAAATAATACAACTCTATATAACCTTGTGCAAACCTTCACATCATACCTACAACATCATACTTAATTACGAATAAATGAACTTAAATTCTTGCATGCACTGTCAAGCCTACTAGATCACTTCCATATAACAAGCATCACTAACCAAGAAATAATAATTTCCACCTTGATGATCATCCACTATTCAAACTTAGTGTCTAGTTCTATACATGATTAACCACCCAACCTCACATACTATTTTCACTTACAAGCAATAAAATAAAACCTCAAGAAATACTAGTCCACTAGAACCTCATAATAACAATAATTGTTCATGATCAGATGGGCCTATTTTATTATAATTCATTAGTACATCCTCCTTCTACACATAACTACTATTCACCCTTCTGTAGCTTCAATTAAATACATAGCTTTTAAAGAATCAACCAATCTTCTTTTTCACAGCCATACGAGGAAGCCTATATTAACAATACTTAATAACATAATACCTTAATTAGTGACCTATACTTTTCTAACATAATAAAATACCATCAAGATCTCCTTTCCTACATCAAGCAGACTATAATTCACCTTAACTAATAACTATTTCTCTACCTTTCACTAGGAAACAAGTACCACATTTATTACCCCTAAGATGACACACAAGGACATATCACCTTAACACAAACTCAATAGCATGCATAAGTTTATCTATATACTTTTGATCAATCAACATTCCTACCTTTCTTTTCACTACACTTCTAAACCCACACTTCTAACTATGAGAAGGTTCTACTACTTATGAATCATAACACTCTAGGTTGCAATATCCCTCTAATGCAAACTCTATTTAATGATCTAAGTTCAAACTATCTCCTCTCATGAGGATTATTTGTATTGAAGGTTTAACGAGAAATATGAACATACGGTGCTCTAATAACAAGTTTGTCACACCCTGAGACTACCCCTGGGACATCATACGGTGCTTAAGACCAAGTTTGTACAGGTATATTACTTGAGCTACTCATTTATTTACATAAAATTGGGAGTAATACATAGAAGATCTATCTTTAGTTGAACATATTCAAAACAAAACTATTTAAAATGATTACAACTCTTGTTATACAAAACAAAATTAGAATCACATACATCAACTCTACTGACTCTCTATGAAGCCTCTACTAATTTTGACGATAGGTAGCTAGGACATGACCCCCAGCTATCCCTATTTAATACGACTGAATAAAGAAAACAAGATGCTACTCGAACTATGATTGACTTAAGCCCTCGAATTAGAAGGACTCTTCGCCTTCTGACTGGAAGCTAAAAACTATTTGATTATGAAGTGTGGCTTTAAGTGGTACCTACATTATGAGATAATGTAGCACAATACATATATATAGGTTAGTACTTTTACAATGTACCAAGTATGTGGGGTTAATGAATAAGTAAAACAATAACTTGATAAATAAATATACTTTCAAACCAATGCATGCTAAGTGTAGATGACTCACCTGGGGCTTGAATAAAACAATGACTAAAAAAGCATAAACATGAGTAATGAAGCATAATGATAAACTTTGTGAACCATAAATCTTAGTTTCTAAATTCTCTACTTTTTGTTTTATATTTTGGTAGGTTCTTCTAAAAATCATAAATCACGTGAGCTATTATAGAGTCCAACATCTTACCCATATTGGGGAGAGTTGTTCTACCCTTGTCATCGGAATAGAACCTTAACTTAAGTGATTGTTATACTTATCCCACTATGGGGACTTAAACCTATGGTGGCACGTAGTTCTGGGGCATGTGACCTTTGACTCATACTCAACTCGGTGCTAAATACTACTCCTATGTGCATACTTTTGGAAATCCATCTTAAAATAGCCTAAGTGTTTATATAATGAAAACCAATTATGCTTCTCTTTGCTTTAATTCAAACTTATGATGAACTAATGTGAAATCCATATCTTAGCTTAGGATCAAAAGATCACTTCTTTCTTTAAATCTTGGTATAAACTTATCAAAGAAAACTTAAGAGCATGATCTTCTTGAAATCTCAAAACTTAAACTTAGGTCTTAATATTCATGGTAATACCTAACAAAACATCATGCTCAATAAAATCTTGAAATACTTCAACAATACCAAGTCAATATAGTGTAATCTCATGAATGATATAAATATTGTAAGTTAAAACAAAAACATAAGCAACTCTTGATATACTCAAAGCTTTAAATATCATGATAATCGTATGCTTTAAAATTCTAGAAACTTTGGTATGAACTCTAATTCAAAATAAGTAACTTAAATCTTAAAATCATGCAATTCGGGCACAAGGGTGAAAGGATACCCTTGTTCATAACCCCACATACCTTAATTTTTATTAAATTGTGAAGAAAGTCTGAATCTTGTTACTTGAATGATGAAATTGTGAAGAAAACCCTAGTCGTGGTGTTTCTTGAAGATTTTCTTGAACTTGTGAGCTTGAATTCTTAGATTTTTGGGAAAAGAAAACTAGAATTTCTTATTCTTGGGAAAAAGCCCTAATCTTATTGTTCTTGAGAGTGGAGAAGATTAATTGCATCTGAAACTGATAATTAATGGCTAATAATGCCTAATGATGCTTTAAGTTGTGAGAGGGGTAGTGTTTCAGGTGAGGAAAAGACCAACATACCCCTATAAAACTAAATCAAAATTGCTGGAATTCCATTAGTTAATGACTTGGCTGATGACTTATCAAATGGTTGATATCCTATAAGCCTAGTTGTCAACTCCTTTTCATGTTCCCATTATGGGTGATGACATGGCTGACGGCTTATCAGTTGATTGATAATCTATCATCCCAGTCGTCAACTCCTTCAGAGTTACTGCCTAAGGTTGACGACTTTGGCTGATGGCTTGTCAACTGGTTGATAGCCTATCTGCCTAGTCATCACCTTCAATAGTGATTCATCATAAGGTTGATGACTTGGCTGATAGCTTTTCAACTGGTTGATAGCCTATCAGCCTAGTCGTCACCTTGATGATAGCTGGATATGCGGAGGTAAAATAGGCATAACTTCCCACTCTGATGTTGGATTAAAGTAAAACTAGATACATTAGAAAGAAAACTCGAAGACCTTTCATTTGATATATAGTATCATACCTGAATCAATAAATTCTAGGATATACACTCATCTAAAATGGACCTTAGCTGGAGCATTCATCAAAACTCTATCGATAGAAAAGTCCTCAACTCGTCTTTGAGGCAGGAGGGTATTATTACCTTGATCAATATACAAAGATATCCCCACACCATATATTTGATAATCACACATACATATACATAGAATAATTAGGTTCAAGTCTGAATGTATAAGAACAATGATTTTAATTCTAGCCCAAAAATATGGGGTGTTACAAGAAATCTCTCTAGTATGCAACTATCTCACATCACTAGCCAAAATAAGTAGGGGTTTCTCCACGAAGGTCAAATACTCATCCAACTGGACTAATTCCCACATAAGCACATGAGATAGGTCAATAATATACTTTTGCAACATAGAGACATGGAAAATTGAATGAACAATAACGAAACCTAGAGGCAAGGCTAACTCATTGGCCACCTCATCAACTGCATAAAGAATCTCAAAAGGACCAATATATCAAGGAATGAGCTTACCCTTTCTCTCTAACCTCATGCACCCAATTTGGGAAAAATATATAGGAACACACGGTCACAAACTTTGAATCTCAAGTTATAGAGCCCACGGTTAACATAGGTTTTTTGCTTACTCTGGTTTGTTGTCACTCTATCCTAAATCCCCCTGACTCTATCCAGTGAGCCCTAAAACAAATCTATACCATGAGGTCTTACCATAGAAGTCTCAAACTATCCAATTGGAGAATGACATCTCCTTCCATACAAAGCTTCATAAGGTGCCATCTCATTACTCGAATGATAGTTGTTGTTGTACGCAAACTCTACTAATGCTAAGTGTTAATCCCACTGTCCTCCAAAATACATAACACAAGCTCAGAGCATATCTTTAAGTATCTGAAAAATCTGCTTGGACTGATTATCTATCTACTGATGAAAAGTTGTACTTAAATCCACTCGAGTTCCCAATTCCTCTTGGAATGCTCTCTAAAATTATGAAGTAAATATAGAACTTCGGTCTGATACAATATAGAAAAGCACTCTATGCAAATGAACTATCACCCAAACATAAATTTGGGTTAATATCTCAGCATTGAAGATCATCTGAATAGGAATGAAATATGTCGATTTGATCAAATAATCCATAATAACCCAAATACAATTAAGACCACGGGAAGTATGAGGCAAACAACTAATGAAGTCTATAGTAATCCTGTCCTATTTCCACTTGAGAATGGGAAATCTTTGAGACAACCCACTTAGACACTGATGCTATGCCTTATCCTGCCCACAACATAGGCAATGAGCCACAAAGTCTGCTACATCTCTCTTTATACCATACCACTAGTAATGTTGCCTCAAATCTTTGTACATCTTAGTTGTATCAAGGTGAATAGAATATCAAGAGTTGTGATACTCATTAAGAATAGACTAAATGAAATCATCAAGTTGGGGAATACAAATACGATCCTAGATTCTCAAGATAGTTGTACCTCCCAAACTTACTACTCACCACCTGATCATGGAGGAAGCATAGCTTGCTAGCCTTATACTAATAACTATGAATTTGCTCAAATAAGGAGTACCTCACCTCCACACAAGCAAAAATCCTTATATTATCCAAAATATCAAGGCGAACCATCAAATTAGCTAAAGACTTAATGTCCCGTGCCATAGGCCTCTAAAAACTGATATGCATACCAAGCTACCTATACTCACTTCCTTGCAACTCAAGGAATTATCTACCATATTTGCCTTACCCATATAATACAAGATGGAAATATCATAGTTGTTTAGTAACTTTATCCATCTACACTAGCGAGCATTATTCTCTCGTTGGACCATAAGATGCTAAAGGCTGTGATGATCGGTGAAAATCTCATAATTCACTTTCTATATATAGTTTTGATGATGAACAACTAAACTACAAGGGAACATGTACCTAGACGTGCAAAGTATCATACATCTGGCACACAGTATCTGCACAATTTTGTCGTCTAGTGTAAAAAACTTATAGGTGTTATTTTGTACCGACTTGGATAGTAGGTCCAATGATATTCCATCCCTAATCATCATCCAACTATATAAAGAAAGATATGCTTCTTCAACAATTGATTTTTTGCAATTCTAAAGAATGTAGTGAGGTAGCAAAAACCTAGTTCAAAAGCTACTCAAGTTCTTAGCTGATTATGTGAGCTTAAATTGAAAGCGTTCTTGAGTGTTTATTTGTAAGAAAACTATCCATGCTATAAGAGTAGTGCTTTATTGTTGAGAGTGTTACTTAGGTAGAGTTGACTAAGTGTAAAGTTTATTAGAGTTAATCAGTGTATAAGGTGTCCTTGTTATAGTTACCAAGATGAGCTTATAGTAAAGTTGCTACTAGAGCAAGGAGCCTAGAGTTAGGTTAAAATCTAAACTGTAATCAAGAGGTTGATTATAGTGGATTTTATTGGTGTTTGTCAGGGAAAGTCATGGTTTTTCCCATACTGTGTTTCCACATAAAAATCCTTGTGTTTTTTTACTTTTTCTATACTGTCTTTAGTTTTATTATACTCTATTATTTGATTACCTGTGTTTAATTCTGAGGGACCTAGTCCCTTACTGTACAGAGCAACCACAAAGGGTTTCAATATTTAGTATCAGAGCCTGATCACTCTAAAAGGTTTACACCTAGAGTGTCCTAGTTAGAATAGTTGCTCCATCTAACCTAGAAGAAGGACAATCTACAACTAGACCACCAAGATCCAATGGATAGTACTATGGGTGGTGGAAAATAAGAATGTTTGACTTTATTATGGCTGAGGATAGTGAGCTTATGGATATTATTCTAGATGGTCCTTATGTGCCTGTTAAAGAAGTCAAAGAAGTCAAAGAAGGAGAGGTTACAAAGGTGGTTGTTAAAATCAGGAGAGAGTATAATGACAAAAATAGGAAAGAGATTAAAAAAAAATTGCTTGTCTGTGGCATAGGACCGGATGAATATAATAGGATTTTACCTTGTAAAACAGCTAAGAAAATATAGGATTGTTTAAATACGTCTCATGAAGGAACCAGTAATGTGAAGGATTCAAAAGTTGATATATTGACAACTCAGTATGAAACTTTCACAATGAAAGAAGGAGAAACTATTCATGAGATGCACACCAGGTTCACCTCTATCACCAACGAGTTACTCTGCTTAGGTGAAGTAATTCCCTTGTACAAATAGGTGAGAGAAATTCTAGGGGTACTTCCTAAATCCTAGTAAAGAAAAGTCGATGCTATCACTTAGGCTAGGAACTTAAAAAATCTCACCATGGATGAACTAATTGGGAATTTGAAAACTCATGAACTTAAAAACAGCAAGGACATAAGAAGATAGAGGTAGAAGGGATAAATCTTTGTCTTTAAAAGCTTCAATATCAGGTCCAAATTCAGATGACACTGATGTTGCCTACTTATCAAAAAGAATTGTTAAAGTCATGAGAAAAATTGGTCAGTTCCAAAGAAGTGGAAGCAGCAGCGGAAAAAGAACCTTTATGGAAGTTTGTCACAAATATGGAAGTCCTGAACACTTTATTAGGAATTGTATAATTCATAAAATGGAACATAAAGATTATAAAAATACTGGAGGTGACAAAGTAAGATACAGGGACCAGGTCCCTATAAGATCAAAAAGACAGGTTCCAGATGATCTTACAGTTAAATAAGCATTAGCTAGTTGGATGATTCCTCTAGTGAATCTGATGAAGCCAAGAAGTTTGCAGATGTTTCCATGCTTGCAGTATAAGATGAGAAAGTAACCTTTGATTCCATGTTTGCCTTCATAGCAGACACTGAACATGAAGAAGAAAATGAGGTAACTATCTTTGACATTAAGAAAAAGCTGGAAATTTTTCTAAGAGAAAGATAAAGAAGCTAAAAAAAGTATTGATTGATACTGTGTGTAAATTGAGTACTGAGAAAAATAGTCTACAATAAAACATAGAGAATCATAAGCTTAAACTTATTACTATAACTCACCAGATCTCAGAAATAGAAGAGCAGTGTGCTAGGCTAAAATTTAACAATCGAAGTTTGGTAAGCCAATTATAAAAGTAGATGTTTTGGATAGAAAAGGGAAGAAAGAGGTATCAAAATTTCATATTAATATTAGAAAGGAGCTAAATAATTCTCAAGACCATCTCATAATCGTGCTTCAGAAGAATGAAGAGTTAGAAAGGGACCCGATGAAGAACTCAAAAATTCTCTTCAATAGACTTCAACCTCTCAAATCTCTCTAATTTCACTGATCAGGGAGTCTATAAAAAAAGGGACCTATATATCATTACAAAGGGCAAACTTCTGGGTCACATGATAAGGTCATTCAAGATGTTAAAAATAAAGCTCATAAACCATTATGCACTCACTGTGGAAGAGATGGGCACTAGAGAAAAAATGTCAAAGCTGGATAAAAACTAAAATGAATGGTTCCAGGTATATTCAGCAAGGCAATGTACATTTGAAGGGTTTTAAGCTATAGAAAATTATGAAAAGAACCTCTCTACCTAGATGGGACAAAAGGGATTTAGTAACACCATTGTCCTCCTACTAGGAACTTAAACTCAAGTGGGTTCCCAAATTTAAATAGTGATCATGGATCTAGTAATGAGATAGGGGATTGTAATTAGAAATGGCTCATTGATAAGGACTCAAATTTTAACTCTAGAAGATCTGTCTGACCTCTCTCTCAGGATATTTTATTTGGATATGTCATAGTGAAACAAAGTTGAAACTCTTAGACTAAGAAATGTATGGAGCTATGGATCCCTAGTGGTAGTAAAGAATCTAATATTGAAGAAAGGAGTGGTGATGATAATGATAGTGAAAGCCATAAAAACATAGATGAGAGTGGTATCATGCGGTGTAAAGATTCTAGAAAGCTAATGCTGAGAATGATCAAATCAGCCTGACATACTATCAAGAGAATCAGTGTCTCTTCATAAAATTGGCTATGTTTAGGAGGCAAGTATCCTTGATGAAGTGGGCGCACAATAGTCTAACTCAGTACCATGAACTTGCAGGAATACACCCATGGGAATGACTTTAAAAGTGAATAAATGGGATATTCACAAATGTAAATGTAATACCCCATATTATCCTTATATTATTTCAAATCCTAGTGCATACATAAGAAGCTAAGAACTTGAAAATTTCACTAAATGATGAAGACTTAGTCATATATTTGACTACTTAACTTCGCGGATTTTTAATTTGACCTTTGGGGTCTGAGATGATGGTTTTTGAGTTGATTCATGTTTAGGGGTGTAAAGATCATGTCTCAAGAAAGTTTTGGAATTTTTGGATGAGGTTTAAATCGTGTTCGGATTTTATTTCCAGTGGCTCACCAAAATCGCACTGCATCGAGGTGAACTTCTAAATTGCACTCGTTCTTTTTCTAGTGAAGCACTGCGATGGTGCCGTATTTATCCAAGGTGCAAAATTACACTCTTCCATTTCCAGTGATGCAACACGATAAGCTCGTATCGCGCCAAACCCCTAAATCGCACTCGTCCTTTGAATGGCAAATTCTAGTAGCTCAACGTGATTCCACAACATCATCGTGAAGGTGTATTTTCCATGTTCTTGATCCATAATTTGAAATGCATGTGTCACTACCGTTATCCTAGTATGTGAAGTGCTTATGAGGTGAATAATGTTCCTATAAATTACTTAGAGCCAAGTTGAGCTAAGAACCTTAGATTCGTCCAAAGTTTAGGGTTTGATTCTACAAGGGTTTACTTTGAATGTATATAACTTTGTATATATGTGGAATTTTTTAGATAAATACCAACAAAATTGTAGATAATTGAACTATCTTTCCAATGATACCAATTTTGCCTTAATCTGATACCCGGTCTAAAAGCTATAGCATTTTTTGTGAGAGGCAGTAAGCTGCCGTGATGGTACCACATCGCGGTAAGGTGCAAAATCATGATCCAGGCTACAAATTTTTGGTTTAAATGAGTGAGGGAAAATTGGGCCTTTTCCCACCTTAACCCAGGTCGTAAAAATAGCATACTAGTCATCATTCTAAGCAACATATACTCATTATTCACCAAATTTCTCTCCAAGAAATTCTAAAACTCCAACTTTAACTCCAAGAAATCCAAAGTTTCACCATTCCTTTTTTAAATAACAATCAAGAATCAAGTATCCCAATTCAAGAAAGTTTTCAAGATTTTATTTCTTCTTCAAGATTGAAAGTTTTAAGGTATGAGGGAGTTCATCCATGGGTCTCCTGTCACCCATGGAGCCCCAAAACCCTTTTCTTTTAATTAAAGAATGAATTTTCCATTATTATGGTATTGTGTATGTTCAAGAAAGATTGAATTTCATATTTTTCATGGTGTTTTTGATTCAATTCAGCCCATGTGTGATCCCATGCAAGATTTTGAATTCCTCAGGCTATGAATTTGAGTTTCCCATGCTTTATTCAAGTAAATTCCATGATAGATCCTAAATTCATGATGTTTAGCAATATTCTCATGTTTTAACTTCATGTTTTCCACATGTTTGATGAAATTCCCATATCATGTTCAATCAATTTCAAGATGAATCACCAAGTTATGAATTTTGCCTTGTAACTCTATTGTTCCATCATGTTTAGGACATTCTTATATTCAAGCTATGATCTAAACGTGTTTTGATAAAACGGCCATGTCCTATTTCAAGCAAATTTTATGTAAATCCCCCAATTTATGATCTTAGTCATGTAATCAGGTCATGCTCATATGTTTAACTATCACATGCTTTAATTCATGACCCTCAAGTATTTGATGAAATGCCTAAGTAATAATTTTTAAGTAATGCTTACTTATTATGGTTTCAAATGGTTTCATGTGTTCTTATTGTTATTTCTATCAAGTCCTGGGGGTTATGAATACCCAAAATTTAGCTGTTTACCTAGTTTCCAGTATCTACAGAATAATTTCAATTATATCTTAGGAAATATCATTCAGTCAGTAATATGATCGGTTGTGAGTCCAATTAAGTTAGCTCAGTCCGATTTTAGTTTCTGTATGAATCTATACATTAATAATTATCTCAGAATCCGTATGCTCTATTAATTTCAGAATACCATAACCTGAGCTTATCAGTTATTACTTAACAGTGCATTCACCAGTTAGTATTCCAGTGTCATTCAGTTGGGAGTAGGAATTAGCACCGAGCGAACCCAGGGATGAGGGGCTCACCTTCCAGTAGAAGGTGTGACCCTTAGTAGCAATCCCTATGTTATAGAACTATGTAGCCAGCGTTGGTTTGAGATGTTAACTTGCCAATTGAGGGTAGACACTTATCTCACAAGAGCACTTGACAGTAGAGGGTGAATCTTTAGTTCTTCGAGACTTCATTTCAGTGGATCCACACAACCAGTGTGTAACGCTCTGAGTCTGTACCCTGTGCTATACGGTGCTCATAATTCTGAAGGACCACAAGCTAACCCATGACTGGTACATGCTGCAATAATGGTGTAATAAATACTGTAATGATTATAGAAATAGGCAAAAATATATGCCATAGGGTTTAAATCTATAAATAAATCTTAATGCGGTATCAAAATACCAAAACTGATTATAAGTACTGAAAAACTGAACAACTGTCTGAAAATACTTTAGTCTGAAAAAGCCTCTAACTATCTGAACTGTGGAGTTGATAGGACATGCCCCAAACTAACTCTATCTACTGAAATAAAAATTAAGTACTGTAAATAATAAGCATGTCCCCAAACTATAAGGACTCACCACTACTCTAAAAGATGAGAATCTGAACTGCTAAGGGTGCTCTGGAGTTCGTGTGGCTGAACCTATGATATAAGACATCATAGTGAAGAGAAAAGCAAGCGTCAGTACTTTAAATATACTGGTATGCGCAGTGAGGTGGGCTGATAGGCATGGGTTTATATACATGCACAATAATAACTGAATAACATGAGTATAACTGAGTAAGAGTACATACATGAAGACATAAACTATAATTGAGATTGTACTAATACTATGTACTAATCTGAATACTGATAACCGATATCTAAATTTATGAATATTGTATTACTGATTATCTGAAAGACTATATTTGATAGTTCTGAATACTATGGAACCATATTGAGTTCCATACTTAGCTGAGTGACTATGTCTGATAGCCCTGAATCTATAAAACTGAACTAAGTTCTATGTTGAGACTGAGACTGGAACTGATACTGTGGGAGGTAATCATCTAACCAATATGACCCTTCTCTAACAGGATTTGGGGTCTAACCTATAACCCTAGTTGGAAGGGTGTCAATACCGTTCCATGGTTAAGGACAAGTTGTGAGTTAACCCTCTCTTACAGGAAGCTTTTTCATTAACACGCGCTGGCAGGATAACTCGGATGAAAAGTATCAACCCTCATAATGTCTGGCAGAAAGATACCTAAACCTACACTGTCTATGTAGTTCTATAATGCAGGGATTACTGCTAAGGGTCAAACCCTCTACTGACTGGAATGCCCCAATCCCTGGGTTAAATCGGTGCTAAATCCTACTCCCAACTGAATAGATACTGAATTGATTTTTAGTCTGTACTAGGATGGACCGAACGGTTACTGAGATTACTGTTTAGCCGAACTGAACTAAGTTCACTAAGTTTTGTTGACAGACAAAATATTACTGAATTCTGTTAGCTGATTAAGTTTACCAAGGTCTGAACTATATATTGAATTGGACTGGACTAATATGGATTCTACTAAGTTTTCCTGAGTTCAATAACTAACTAAGAGTACTGCTGATTGTATCATGACTGATACTGTTCTATGACTGTCCATGGCTCTAGTTAATCATCTAAATTGTCAGGTACAAGTATTCCCAGGACTCGATTGCATAAATTAAGAGATATGGCATAACATGAAACATGTAAACTATGAACTTGATCATCATTCATTCATTGAGGAATTTTGACAAACACTTGGATGATATAACTTGCACATAAGCTAACTTGACATGATTTCATTCACTTAATAGTTCACATGGACAATTTATCAAGAACTTGGTGAGCATAGTGTATGCCATAGTATTGAACAACAAGTGAGCATCATAATTCATTTCTAATTTCTTAAGTCAAGGGTTTATCATGGATTCACATGAATCTACACATATAATGATCAATTTCACATGAGATATATATATATATATATATATATATAATCATGAATTATGAACTTAATCCAAATAGTAATCATGGATACACTTTAATTCTAACCATGGAAATCATAAAAATCAATTACTTGAAGTTTAAAAGAGATTATTGGACTCTAAGGGTGGAAGGAACCCTTGGATGAACACTTCACTTACCTTTGTTGAAGAATATCTGAAAGCTTATGGTTGAATCTTGAGTTCTTTATTTGAAATTGGATCTTCTAGGGTTTTGTTCTTGAACAAATTTGAGAAAAAATGACTATATTTTCTCTATAGGGAGTTTAATTTTGTATTTTGGGGCCTAGGAGTCGAGGGAAAAGACCTAAATACTCCCAAGAATGCGGTCTTTTAATGACCAAAAACTTGGTTACCAATGCGCAGGTCGATGCGGCGCATTGATGGCATTGATGTGATAGCCAATGCATCACGCCATGTTCTCATTTATTCACTGGAATTGGATGCTGGTATCTGGGGAAAATAGTGATCAATGCGATAGTCGATGCAGCGAGCCAAAATCGCGTTGATTTGCTATTTTGGGATTCCAAAAGAGCTTCAAACAAAGTCTGAAAAATTCAAAACTTGTCTGGAAACACCTACGAACATTCCTAATCATGAATCAACCTAAAGATTATCATTTAATGGACGTAAAGGTCACGAAATAAGACTTCCAACCTTCATAGGTTAAAATGACACTAAGTCTGAGTACATAACTAAAATATTCTAAGTCTGGGACCTCTTGACAAGCCTAAAGGACTGAATTAAGCTTAGGATTTTACAGGGTCTTACATTATCTCCCTCTTGGGAAGATTCATCCTCGAATGAGACTACTGAGACTAAGAATACTGAGGGACTGAATTACTTACTATAAAATTACTATATGATTGATAATACTGGTATTATGAATTATTATACTAAACATGCATATCTAATGCATGGATATAATTAAACATGATTCATGAATGCATGACTGAGATTACTGGTAAACTAAATCTATATATTGAACATGCATATCTGATGCATGGATACATGATTGAACTAGCTCATTAACGCATAACTGAACATGCAATGGTAACTGATACCACGTTTGTAACTAAAATCTAAACATGAAACTGAATAAGCTTAAGGAAAACTATTACCTTGAGCTGAGTCTAGATTAGCGGAGAATAGATTAGGATACTTGGTTTGCATGTCTGCTTCTGCTTCCCAAGTAACTACCTCAATGGACTAATTCCACCAAAGAACTTTGACTAGAGAAACTTCTTTGTTCCTTAGTCTGTGAATTTGATAGTCAAGGATTTCGACTGGGATCTCTTCATAAGAGAGGCTGTTCTGAATATTTATGCCCTCAATAAGGACTATGACTGATGGGTCACCTAGCATTTCTTTAGCAAAGAGACACGAAACACTGGATGAACTAAAGATAAATCTGAAGGTAACACAAGCTCGTAAGCTACCTTTCCAAAACGGCTGAGAATTCGGTAAGGATCGATATATCGAGAACTGAGTTTCCCTTTCTTGCCAAAACACCTCACTCATTTCATAGGAGAGATCTTTAATTACACATAGTCACCAATCTCGAACTCAAGATCCTTTCTGTGCATATCTGGGTACGATTTCTGTCGGCTCTGAGCTGTCTTAAGCCTTTCCCTGATCAATTGAAACTTTTCTAGGGTATTAACACTAAGTCAGGCCCTACCACTGCGACCTCACCCATTTCAAACCAACCAATGGAAGATCTACAATTTCTCCTATAAAGCACCTCAAATGGAGCCATCTGAATACTGGAGTGATAGCTTTTGTTATATGTGAACTTAACCAAAGGCAAGTGGTCATCCCAACTACCTTTAAAGTCTATCACACATGCTCACAGCATATATTCTAAGGTTTGAATGGTCCTTTCAGCTTGACCATCTATCTGAGGATGAAAGGTTGTACTGAGATGAACTCGAGTACCAAGACCCTTTTGGACTCACTGTTTTCCAGAAATAAGAAGTGAACTGGGTACCTCTATATAAGATATTGGACAATAGAACACCATGCAATCTGATCGACTCCCTGATATAGAGTTTGGCATAATCCTCGGCTGAATAGAAGGTATGAACTAGAAGAAAATGAGCTGATTTGCTCATCATACCTACAATGACCCAAATTGAATCATGTTGACGATGAATATAAGGCAAGCCCATCACGAAGTTCATGTTCACTTTTTCCCATTTCTAGGAGGGGATACTGAACTCCTGTATGAACCCACTAGGGTTCTGATGCTCAATCTTAACCTGCTGACATGTTGAGTACTTAGCCACAAACTCTACAATGTCTCTTTTCAACCCACTCCACCAATAGATCTCCCACAAATTATGGTACATCTTCGTAGCCCCTGGATAAATAGAGTAACGTGCACCATGCACTTCTGTGAGAATTCACTGCCTCAATTCATCTACACCTGGCACACACAGATGACCCTGACAATGCAAAACACCATCTCCCCCTTGGGATAAAACCTCTACCTTCTGATTTCTGAGTGATTCCTTCAACTAGAATTGACTGGGATCCCTATCCTGCTTTCCTTTCTCTTTGAAAACTAGGGATGACTCTAAGCTACCCTGCACCCACACACTACCTTCTGCTGAATTAACTAAGTGAACACCAAGTCAGGCAAGCTAATGAACTTCCTGGGCTAGCTTCTTCGTACTGTTCTCAACATGGGAAACACTACCCATAGACATTCTACTAAGAGCATAAGCCACTATATTAGCCTTTCCTGAATGATACAGAACACTCATGTCATAGTCTTTCCATAATTCCAGCCACTTTTTCTGATGGAGGTTGAGGTTTTTCTGAAATAACACATACTACAGGCTCTTATGATCAGTGAATACATCAACGTGTACAACATACAAGTAAGGCCTCAAAATCTTTAAGGCAAAAACTATTGTTGCTAACTAAAGATCATGAGTAGGATGGTTCTTCTTATGAGGCTTAAGCTGTTTAGAGGCATAGGCTATGACCTTACCTCTTTGCATCAAAACACAACCCAATCTAACTCTGGAAGCATCAAAATACACAACAAAATCATTGGAAACATCTGGTAGGGTCAACACTGAAGCTATGGTGAGTCGAGCCTTCAACTCCTAAAAACTCTTCTCACAAGAATCTGACCACTGGAACTTGACTTTCTTCTGAGTCAATCTAGACATAGGGGATACAATAGATGAAAATCCCTTAACAAACTATTGGTAATATCCAACCAAACCAAAGAAACTCCTAATATCTAATGGAGAGATAGGCCTAGGCTAGTTTCTCACTGCGTCAGTCTTTTGGGGATCAACTCTAATGCCATCACCGAAAATTATATAGCCAAGGAATGCTACTGACTTTTTCCAAAATTCACACTTAGTGAATTTGGTGAATAGCGGATGATTTCTAAGAGTTTACAATACTATTCGGAGATGGTCTGAATGATCGTATTTACTACAAGAGTAAACAAGAATGTCATCTATGAAGACTATGACAAACATGTCCAAGTACTTCTTGAACACACGGTTCATCAAGTCTATGAAGGCTACTGGGGCATTGGTAAGACCAAAGGACATGACTAAAAATTTGAAGTGACTTAGCGAGTTTGGAAAGCTATTTTTGGGATGTCACTTTCCCTGACTCTAAGCTGATGATAGCCTGATTTGAGGTCTATCTTAGAGAAATAACTGGCACCCTGAAGTTGGTCAAACAAGTCATTAATTATAGGGAGTGGATACTTTTTCTTTACTATAAATTTTTTTAACTGATGATAATCTATGCATATTCTGAGAGAACTGTCTTTCTTATGCACAAATAAAATTAGTGCGCCCCACGGGGACACACTGGGTCTGACGAATCCCTTATCTAAGAGATCTTTTAAATATTCCTTTAATTCTCTGAGTTTTGCTGGAGCCATCCTGTATGGTGGGGTAGAGATGGGTTGAGTATCTGGGAGAATATCAATTCCAAAATCAATTTCCCTTTCGGGAAGAACTCCAAGAATATCTTTGGGAAACACATCTTGGAATTCACATACTACTGATACTGAGTGAAGAGTAAAGGTTTCTGAACTACAGTCCTAGACTCAAATGAGATGGTAGACATATCCCTTAGATATCATGTTTCTAGCCAGAAGGTAAAAAATAAGTTGACCCCTAAGTACTGAAGTACTACCCTTCCACTCTAGGATGGGTTCATTCGAAAACTAAAACTGGACAATTCTGTTTCTGCGTTGACTGAGTAAAAATAGGAATGAAGCCAATCCATGTCGAGAATGATATTGAAATCATTCATCTCTAATTCAACTAAATCTACTAAAGTGTTTTTTAAAGATATCATAACCGAACAGTTCTTATATACCCATCGGGCTATGATAGATTTACCTACTGGGTAGAAACTGAGATGGGATCTACTAGAATATTAGGACTAACTCCGAAATTAATTGTTATATATAGAGTAACAAAATACAAAGAAGCTCCTGGATCTAGCAAAGCATAAACATGCAAATGGAAAACTTGTAACGTACTAGTGACCATATCATGAGAACTTTCCTGATCCTATCAAGACTGAAGATCATAGAATCTGTTTGGGCGCTACCCACTGGTGGCACTGGAAGAGGCACCCTACTAATTAAGGCCACTGTACTGAGCTGGGGGATGGTTATGCTGACTCTGCAAACCCACCTGAGGACACTGTCTGACTCTATGGCCTGGCTTACCATATCTGAAACACACATCACTGCCACCTCTATAGATACCCTGGTGGTTTCTGTTGCACTTCTAGGAAAAGGGATTAGTTCAGGCACTGCTAACACTGCCCTTGGGTTTAGGGCCTAATGCCCTATCTCAATTTCCATCTCTAAATTTTGGCACTGGAGCACTAGCTAAGGAAGAAGCTGGAACTGAGGATTTCAGGTAAAACAGAGAATGATTCCCACCCTCTGACTTAGATTGAGCAAAATTAAAACTACCTATTCTTGCCCTCTTATTCTCTCTTTCCTTTTCTTTAGTCTTGGCCTCCTCTATCTACTGAGCATGGAACATGATCCTGGCTATGTCCATATCCTTAATAAGTATTGTAGTCCTACACTTTTTGACCATGCTGCTAGACACGAACTTACTCATCTTTGCTCTGCTATCTGCTATAATATGCGGGGCATATCTAGCTAACTGAGTAAACTTGAGAGAATACTTTTGCATTGTCATATTGCCCTGCTTCAGGTTTATAAACTCCAAAATCTTCGCTACCCTTAACTTTAGATGGAAGAACCTATACAGAAAAGCAACTGCAAACTCCTTCCATTCTATGAACCCTGTATCTGCAGCCCTCTCTGATTTCTACTATTTGAACCATGAGTGAGCCATATCCTATAACTGATATGTATCCAACTCAGCATTCTCAAAATCCATCACCCCCATGATATCAGTAAACTTCTATACCTGATCAAGAAATTCTTGAGGGTCCTCATCAGACTTAGACCCAGTAAATGATGGAGGGTTCATTCGGGTAAATTCCCAAATCCTGGCAGCAGTAGTATTGGCCACTGGGTTGACTAAAACTGGATCTGAACATTTATTTTAGACTGCCATAGAATGAGCTAGGGTGTTAAAGGATTCTCTAAACTCTGCATGGGTGACATGCTCACCCAAAGGATCTAGAAGGACAAGATGAGAGGCTGGCTGATCTCCCATTCCTCTTTCCTAAGTCCTCTTTGGAGGAATATTCTATAAACGAAAGAGAACGTAGGATTAGAAAAAGAGAGTAACTATAGCTCATTCTCACTCGCACGATATGAATATAGAAAGAAAGGAAACTTTTCCTAAAACATCTTGGAGTTTCTTGTCCATAAGTGTGTCATGAGACACACCCATGCACAAGACTCTTCTAGATGTGACTTTCAGAATTCCTAGGACTCTGCTGAACCTTAGGCTCTAATACAAAGATTGTAATGCCCCAAGTCTATACCCTGTATCCTATACAAAGCTCATAATCTCGAAGGACCACAAGCTAACCCATGACTAGTACCTGCTGTAATAACGGTGTAAAAAATATTGTAATAATTATGGAAATAGGCATAAATATATGCCATAAGGTTTAAATTTGTAAATAAATCTGAATAGGGTATCAAAATACCAAAACTGATTATAAGTACTAAAAAACTGAACAACTGTCTGAAAATACTCTAGTCTGAAAAAGCCTCTAACTGTCTGAACTGTTGAGTTGTTAGTACCCATGGCAAGGTACTGACACCCTTCCAACTGGATCACATGTTGGACCCCGATTAGTTTAGATTAGAACATGTTGGTTACATGATACCTTCCTTAGTCCCAATTATAGTACTCAATACAATGTGCAGATTAGTTTATCTAGATTATAACGCTCATTTATTAGTATTTTAGTATTTTAGTTTATAGACTATTTCAGAATCATATTATACTCTTGGTACTACATTCTCAAATATTACAGTTTTGATGCATTCACGCTCAGCTATCTCATGTTGTTTTGATAGTCCTTACCTCATAAGCATAGTACTTCACAGTTTTAACCCAGTTATTCAGATTAAGTATAGTTCAGCCTTACATGACGAGTATTCATCTATCTGTGATTTAGTTAATCAAATAAGCTTAGCACATCTTATGTTTGGTTTTGTGTGTTTATACATTCGTGATCTGTATGATTTTATATTCAGATCCTCAAGTTATGTCATTCTCTATCACCTAGTTTCAGACCTAGTATTCATATAGTATCCATGTGTTTTCATATCCTAGCTTCAGTTCTACTTATATTATAGAAGTACAGTTTTAAGTAACTAAGTGTAGTGATTCACCATTTCATCAGATCATGTTTTTTACTTATGTTTTAAGATAGTTCAGCTTTCAGTTTACTCCAGCCTATTGGTGAGTCTACTTACACTTAGCATGCATGTTTTAAGATTACGTATGAAATCAGTTTTACTTATTGCATTCACCCCTGCATACTTAGTACAGTTTCGAAGTACTAATCCATGTATACATCTGTGTGGCTACATTATTTCATAATGTAAGTACCATTTGTAGCCCGCACATCATGATTAGATAGCTGTAGTTTCCAGCTAGTAGGTGATGATTTCTCTTATTTTGGGAACTCCAGACAGTTTTAGTTCATGTACAGTTTATTATTTTCTATGTGTATTGATTAGTGGTAGCTGGAGGCATGTCTCTGCTACTTAAAGTCAATATAGCAGAGGCTTCATAGATGTCAGTCAAAGTCAATCATGTAATTTTATTTTCTTCCTTCAGATTTATCAGATTATAAAGCCTTATCAATATTGTATCTATTTTAGATTTTTAGTATGATTATGTTTACGTATAGCAAAACCCATTATTGAATGTATTATAATTCAGTTGCTTAATAATATGCCAGTTCATGGGTTAGCTTGGGATCACTTATGGTTTCAAGCACCATGTGGCATCCAAGGTGTACTCTCGAGGATTTACAAACTTGGTATCAAAGTACAGAGTTTAAGTGTCATAGGGTGTCTATAAAGCCATGTCTATTAGAGTCTTGCAAAATGGTACAGAGACGTCTGTACTTTTCTTCAAGAGGCTACAAGGCATGTAGGAAATATTTCCCTTCTTTCATGTCTCAGATCATTCTATAGAAAGGTCCTTTAAGGAACTTATATAGATTCTCATCAAACTCCATTTTAATTTATGCCAACATTGCCTTGGTTTTGAGGTAACAGATTAGCCAAGCTCAAATTCCTACAGGTAGAGCTTTCTCAAACAGTCCCTATAGAAAGCTATGGGATTTCATGCAGGCTAGAAAGTGTACCAGCCGCTCTTTTAAGTTCTGAATTTTAAAGGACTTCATTCATGTTCATGAAAATTATGCGTTAAGACAAAGTCAGATGTTTTTTTGGATCCTTTCTCAGAATCTCTTTCATAGTATGTGATCTAGAGTTAGAAGCATAAACCCAAAAGTTTAGCAGTAGTAGAGTTGGGATAGCATTATCCAGATTGAGCAGATTATATATTCAAGGGGCTTGTTGTATGAAGGGATAATTAGTAGGCTTGAAATTGTATATGCAAGAATTTAATCTTGTTGATTCGAAATTAAGTATGATGGTGTGGATGTGAGTTAAGAGATGTGATATTAGTAGTCGATGAAGAAACAAAAGCAGATGATCTGTTTAGTAAGGAAAGTATGATTCGAGAAGAATGTAATAATGTGATGATGATTGTAGAAGCTAAAGAAAGTCAACGGTAGTATATTCTATGGGAGTTTAGTATTTATGTGTATTGTTATACCTCGGGCTCTATAGTAAAGTAGTTGCAGTTCAGTTGGAGTTTATTAAGTGGTTCACAGACTTAAAATGATGGCTTAAAGCTAAGGGAAAGATGATAGAATAAGTAACCAAGTCAGGCTCTCAGATCCTAGTAGTAATGCAGTATATGTAGAAAAGCAGTAAGGGAGGATGATGCCTGACCCATTTTTATCTCCGTGCAAAGTTTTGTACTTTAGTCATCATGATACCTATGCATGCTTTACATGCCAATTCCATGAACATAGCTCAAATTCACTCACTTTCCATAGATTCATGTACGCTTTCAGTTTATAGTATGAGGAGTTCTAGTTCACTCGGCAGTAAAAATCATGTTCTATGAAATCATGAACTCCAAACTCAGGTCATGCAGTTCATGACTTATGTACTCATGCTTTACAATATGTTCGATTCCAATACCCATGCTACAATCCTTATGATCAGTGAAATTCAGTTTATCTTATGTATGCCCTCAGTTTAGATCTCTTTTATAAATCCATGATGTTGATACTCTATTCCTCAAACCTCAGTAAGGTGTCAAGTTATGCCTAGTATCCCTTCGTGTTTCAGGTCCTCGTGTTCTAACCTTTCAATGACCTCTCCTTATGTCAAGATAGTGATGATGAGAAGTTGTGAAAGCACAGAGGGTATTAAATTCATAATTCAGATTAGTATTACAGTGTTATGGGTTCTCTTTCTAGATTCGAGTAGGCTTGAACATAGTGAGAGTATTTAGTTCAGCTCAGACTTCAGTAGGTAGATTTATCAGTGCCCATGTGAATATATTAAGTAGCCTCATGTGAAGTGAAATTTTGAAGTGGAATGTATTATTGAGTTTAGGCTTTCAGTATAATTTAGTATGTATATCCAACAATCCAGTCTAGCAATCAGACAAACAAGTTTCTATGGTTTCCATCTTTCCTATTTATGAGGTAATTCATTCACGTCTATGCAAATTTTGAATTTAGCTCAGTTTATACATATGCATCAGTTTCAGATTCCAGATATTCAGTCATGATTCAGTCTATAAGTATCTCTTGCATCATCTCAGTCTTTCCTTAGTATTTCAGCCAAGTCAGTATCATTCAAGGGATGAAGTATCCCAAGGGAGATATTGAAATACCCTGAGTATCCATGTCCTAAACCTTTCATATCTTCCTCATGAAACAAGATCCATCTTGAATTAATGGTTACTCATAAGTTGAATCTCTTATTTCTATCTCATCCTTATGACCATTCTCATGTCAGTACATCTATTCACAAAATCAGTTCAGTTCATGTATCATGATCAGACTCAGTTATGCAATAATGTTCCTAGTCATGAATGTTCAGAATATGATCTTAGTTACCTTAGCATAGTACTCTTATTCTAACTAGTCTCATTCAAGGACGAATTTTCCTAAGAGAGAGATATTATAATACCCCATATTATCCTTAGTTCAAATCAGCTCCTAGTGCATACATAAAAAGCTTAGAACCTAAACATTTCACTAAGTGGTAAAGACTTAGTCATATATTTGACTCCTAAACTTCACAAATTTTTAATTTAACCTTCTGGACTTTGAGATGATGGTTTTTGAGTTGATTCATGTTCAGGGGTATAAGGAGCAAGTCTGAAAGTTTTGGAATTTTCGAATGAGGTTTGAACCATGTTTGGATTATATTTCCAGTGGCTAACTGTGATCGCACCGGACATAGTGAAGTGCTAAATCGCACTCGTCATTTTTCCAGTGAAGCATGGTGATGGCCCCGCATCGCGCCAAAGTGCAAAATCACACTCATCTATTTCTAGTAATGCAATGTGATAAGCTCACGTCGCGCTAAGCCCCTAAATCACACTTGTCCTTTGAATGTCAAATTCCAATAGTTCAACGTGATTCCACCGTGTCGCGATGAAGGTGTATTTTTCATGTTCTTGATCCATAATTTGAAATGCATGTGTCACGACCTTTATCCTAGTGTGTGAAGTGCTTATGAGGTGAATAATGTTCCTAGAAATCATTAAAGCCAAGTTGAGCTAAGAACCTTAGATTTTTTAAAAGTTTGGGGTTCGATTCTATAAGGGTCTACTTTGAACATGTATAACTGTTTATATACGTAGAATTTTTCATCTCAATACCCACCAAATTGTAGATAATTGAATCATCTTTCCAATTATACCAATTTCTCCTTAATCGATACCCGAGCAAAAAGTTATACATTTTTCATGTGAGGCAGTAAGTTTCCACGATGGTACCACATCACGGTAAGGTGCAAAATTGGGATCCGGGTTATGAATTTTTGGTTTAGATGAGTGAAGGGCAATTGGTTCTTTTCCCACCTCAACCCAGGTCGTAAAAACAGCATATTAGTCATCATTCTAAGCAACTATACTCATTATTCACCAAATTTCTCTCAAGTAAACCCTAAAACTCCCACTTTAACTCCAAGAAATCAAAAGTTACACATTCCAATCAAGAACCAAGTTTCCCAATTCAATAAAGCTTTCAAGATTTTGTTTCTTCTTCAAGATTTAAAGTTTTAAGGTATGTGGGAGTTCATCCATGGGTCTCCTTTGACCATGGCGCCCAAAAACCCTTTTATTTTAATTAAAGAATGAATTTTCCATTATAATGGTATTGTGTATGTTCAAGAAAGATTAAATTTTATGTTTTCATGGTGTTTTTAATTCAATTCAGCCCATGTGTGATTCCATGCAAGATTTTGAATTCCTCAGGCTATGAATTTGAGTTTCCCATGCTTTATTCAAGTAAATTCCATGATAGATCCTAAATTCATGATGTTTAGCAATATTCTCATGTTTTAACTTCATGCTTTCCACATGTTTGATGAAATTCCCATATCATGTTCAATCAATTTCAGATGAATCCCCAAGTTATGAATTTTTCCATGTAACTCTATTGTTCCATCATGTTTAGGACATTCTTATGTTCAAGCTATGATCTTTACATGTTTTGATGAAACACCAATGTCCTATTTCAAGTGAATTTCATGTAAATCCCCCAATTCATGATCTTAGTCATATAATCATGCCATGCTCATATGTTTTAACTATCCCATGATTTAATTCATGACCCTCAAGTGTTTGATGAAATGCCTAAGTAATGATATTCGAGTAATGCTTACTTATTATGGTTTCAAATGCTCTCATGTGTTCTTATTGTCATTGTTATTGAATCCTGGGTTATGAATACCCAAAATTTAGTTGTTTACCTAGTTTTTAGTATCAACAGAATAATTTCAATTATACCATGGGAAATATTAATCAGTCAGTAATATGGTCAGTTGTGAGTCCAATTAAGTTATCTCAGTCCGGTTTTAGTTTCTGTATGAATCTATACATTAATAATTATCTCAGAATTCATATGCACTATTAATTTTAGAATACCATGACCTGAGCTTATCAGTTATTACTTAACAGTGCATACACCAGTTAGTATTCCAGTGTCATTCAGTTGAGAGTAGGATTTAGCACCGACCGAACCCAGGGATGGGGACTCACCTGCCAGTAGAAGGTGTGACCCTTAATATCAATCCCTATATTCCAGAACTATGTAGCCAGCATAGGTTATAGATGTCAACCTTTTTGACACATATCTCACCAGAGCACCTGGTAGTAGAGGGTGACTCTTTAGTACTCGTGGTACGGTACAAACTTCCTTCCAACTAGGTTACAGGTTAGACCCTGATTAACTCAGATTGGGGTATGTAGATTATATTATACCTCCCATAGTCTCAATTACAGTACTCAGTCCAATGTGCAGATCAGTTTCTCTAGACCATAGTACTCATTTATTAGTATTTTAGTTTATAGATTATTTTAGAATCATTTTATATGCTTCATCTTGCATTCTCAAATATTATAGTTTTGACGCATTCACGCTCAGCTATCTTATGTTGTTTTGATAGTCCTTACCTCATAAGTATAGTACTTCACAGTTTTAACCCAGTTATTCAAATTAAGTATAGTTCAGCCTTACATGATGAGTATTCATCTATCTGTGATTTAGTTAATCGAATAAGCTTATCACATGTTATGTTTGGTTCTGTGTGTTTATAAGTTTGTGATCTGTATGATTTTATATTCATATCGTTGAGTTATGTCATCCTTTATCACATAGTTTCAGACCTAGTATTCATACAGTATCTATGTGTTTTCATATCCTAGCTTCAGTTCTACTTATATTATAGAAGTACAGTTTTAAGTAACTAAGTGTATTGATTCACCATTTTATCAGATCATGTTTGTTACTCATGTTTTAAGATAGTTTAGCGTTTAGTTTATTCCAGCCTATTGGTGAGTCTACTAACACTTAGCATGCTTGTTTTAAGATTACGTATAAAATCAATTTTACTTATTGCATTCACCCTGCATACTCAGTACATTCCAGAAGTATTGATGCACATATGTCTGTGCGGATAATTTATTTCATAATGTAGGTACCAATTCTATCCTGCACATCATGATCAGACAGTTGCAATTTCTAGCTAGAAGGTGATGAGTTCTCTTATTATGGGAACTCCAGACAGTTTTAGTTCATGTACTATATATTTATTTTCCATATGTATTTATTAGTGGTAGTTGGAGGCATGTCCCAGCTACTTATAGTTAGTATCATAGAGCCTTCATAGATGTCAGTCAGAGTTAGTCATTTAATTTCAGTTTCTTCCTTCAGATTTATCATATTCTAAAGCTTTATCAGTATTGTATCTATTTTAGATTTTTAGTATGATTATGTTTTCTCATAGTAAAACCTATTATTGAATGTATTATAATTCAGTTGATTAACAGTATGCCAGTTCATGGGTTAACTTGGGATTACTTATGGTTCCAAGCATCGTGTGGCATCAAGGGTGTACTGTCAAGGCGTTACAATGAAGATTCACTCAAAAAAGAGAGATACCCAGTCTTATCTCATGGGTTAGTATCATTACAGTATGCTTTAGTAATCATAAAATATATTGTCTAAGAAAACATGTATCTTTTCCTTCCCTTATAAAAGCTGTCAATTCATTTGCAAAATAAAGAGTCACACTTATCAAAACCAAACATGTCATTCTCTGATGACAATGGTCACCTCTTCAAATTGCTAAAATGGGATACTTCCCAGTCAAAGTCTCACACCATCACTCATTGCCTCCACTAAACCAAACTGATCTTTCTCATTCTCTTTTCTCCAAAAATATCAAATTGAATATGACTTCATCAAATATCTTGATCCTTCAGCAACCAAAGCCAGAGAAAACTTTGTCTTAGGTCCTCTAAGTCAAATTATGGTAACCCTGCTGGAATGAGGCAAAAGCACATAAGCCGTGAAAAGGAAGAAAGCCTCTAAGGGACCTAGTCCCAGGAACAAATAATTTCTATTGAAAGGATAGAGGCAAGTAATGAGACCAAAGAGTGAGATAAAGAATATGGGTGGTTAAAAAGGTATTAAAATATTGATGAATTGGAAAGTTATCCCAAGAAAGAACTCTTGATCCCCAAATATGTGAGAAAAAGGGAGACATTAAATGCCATATGGGTACCTACCCAATAATGTATTTGATCACTTTAGGGACTTGGGAAAAGGAGATCACATGGAACAACCAAGTTGATAGTAAGTTTAAATAAAACTTATGGATAATGTATATCAAGTATCTGAATTACTAGTTTTTCAAGGGAAATTGGGAATGTAAATGGAAGAGTTAAGAATCAAGTAAGCTATCAAAGATGTTTGATAAAATGTATTTGGCATTACTGAATCAAAGGCTATCCTCGGAAGGACTAGGTACCATTGATGAATAACTGGAAATGCAAAACTCAAGGCAAGAATGGCCAAACTGAATGCTGAAGCGAAGATCCTTACCAAATAGTTGGTGGATACTCACATTACTATAGATGCAAGAATGGAGTACTGTTTAATTCCTTTTCACTCACTCCTTCCACCTGAGTATTGTTATCCTCATTCCCTCATCAACCTTGTGTCAGTTTTATATCCTGGTTCTCATAATGGCTTTTAAAGAAAATTAGCTTATGATGATTATTTTAGCCTACTGTGTTGGAAGTGACTATTCTGAGTAAATGAATCTTTAGTTTTTGTATCTCATTTGTCTCCTTACTTTAGAGTTGTTCTACATATTAATGTTGCCCCAATGGCCATGAGTTAACTAATTTGTTCTTATCTTTACTCTTGGTTTACTGCTAATCCTTTTCAATGATGCTAAAATAGGGAATGCTGAGCTCATGTAGTAAGGACCAGGCAACAGGTAAATTGAGACAAGGCACCAGGTAAATTGAGATGCAGATGCAAACCTGAAGAGAGTCATACTGATAGGGGGAATTGTGTACATGCAAAGGCACCAGATGAAAGCTGACCAGAAGAGATTCAAAATGACAGAGGAAAGTGTGTAAATGCAAAGGCACCAAATAAAATTAAGGTTCATAATGAAAGGTGGAAATTTTTGTTACAAAATGATAACAAGGGACCAAGTCTTTGTATTGCATGATAGAGGAAGTATGATGATAGGGGGAACATTCATCTTTAGCTGGTAATCAATCTGATTAAATATGATGAATGTACTCTGATGCTCAAATTGTATGGTTTTATTTGTCATCATCTAAAAGGGGGGAAATTTCTATATGTAGTTTCAATGATGAGCAGCTAAACTACGACGGACCAAGTCCCTGGACGTGCAAAGTACTATACAACTGGCACATGGTATCTGGACAGTTTTGTCCTCTTATGTAACAAACTTATAGGTGTTATTGTGTACCGACTTGGACAGCTAGTCCAATGACATTCTATCCCTAACCATTACCCCTCTATAAAAGAAAAGAGATGCCTCTTCAACAATTGGTTTTTTGCAATTCTAAAGAATGAAGTGAGGCAGCAAAAACCCAGTTCAAAAACTGCTCAAGTTCATAGATGATTATGTGAGATTAAATTGAAAGTGCTCTTGAGTGTTGATTTGTAAAATAACTACTTATATTATAAGAGTAATGTTTTCTAGTTGAGAGTGTTGCTTAGTTAGAGTAGCCTAAGTGTAAAGCTGATTAAAGTTAATCAGTGCAGAAGGAGTCCTTGGTAGAGTTACCAAGATGAGCTTGTAGTAGAGTTACTACTAGTGCAAGGATCCTAAAGTTAGGCTAAAATCTAGACTGTAATCAAGAGGTTGATTATAGTGGATTTCATTGGTCCTTGTGACAGCAAGCCATGGTTTTTCCCATCCGGGGTTTCCACATAAAAATCCTTGTGTTTTCTAATCTTTTTGCATTGTCTTTAGTTTTCCTACACTCTTTTGTTTGATTTCCTACGTTTGATTTTGAGGGACCTAGTCCCTTATGGTGTAGGGCAACCCCAAAGGGCTTCAATATCACTCCATACAAATAATGCCTCCAAATCCTAGGCATGAAAACTACTGCCGCCAACTCCAAATCATGAGTGGGGTAGTTACGCTCATGCACTTTAAAGTTGTCAAGAAGAATAAGATATGACACGACGCTGCTACATCAAAACACAACCAATACCAACACCAGAAGCATCACAAAACACGGTGAATCCCTCACCCTCAACTGGAAGAGCTAACACTTGAGTTGAACTAAGACAATCCTTGATCTTTCCAAATCTCAACTCACACTCCTCGGACCATCAAAAAGGAACTTTTTTCAGAGTCATTCTAGTCATAGGGGCTGAAATAGTAGCAAAGCTCTCTACAAAGTGACTGTAGTAACCAGCCAGACTAATGAAACTGCAAACCTTGTCGGAGATATTGGACTATCCCAATCATTAATCTCTACAATCTTAGCCGGGTCTACCATAATGCTGGCTTTAGATACCACATGTCCAACGAATGACACTGACTCAAGCCAAAACTCACACTTAGAGAACTTGGCAAAAAGCACATGATCTCACAAAGTCTGAAAGACAATCCTCAAGTGTTGCGCATGTTCCTCACTACTCCTCAAATACACATGAATATAATCAATATACATAATAAAGAAGGAGTATCGATAGGGTTTGAACACATAGTTCATCAAGTCTATGAACGTGGCTAGGGCATTAGTCAGCCCAAAAGCCATTACCAAAAACTCATAATGACCATAACGGGTCCTAAAAGCTATCTTCGGGATATCCTCAGCCTAAATCCTCAGATGATTACAACCGAACCTCAAATTAATATTAGAAAACATGGTTACACCCTGAAGCTAGTCGAACAAATCATCAATGTAAGGCAAAAGATAATGGTTCTTCACCATCACCTTATTAGGTTGCCTATAATCGATATACATACGTATGGAGCCACCTTTATCCTTTACATAAAATATATGAGCTCCCCATGGGGACACACTCGGTCTAATAAAACCCTTACCAAGAATATCCTGAAGCTAAGAATTCAACTCCTTAAGCTCAGTAGAAGCCATACAGTAAGGTGTCATAGAAATAGGTCGAGTGCTAGGCTTGAGGTCAATAGGAAACTCAATCGCACAGTCAGGGGGAATACCAGGAAGGCCGGTAGGGAACACATCAGGAAACTCATAAACAATAGGAACAGAGTCAAGTGAAAAACTCACTATACGAGTATCACATATATAAGCAAGATAAGACTCTCATCCCCTTAATATAAGTCTCCTAGCACAAACATAAGAAATAATCCTAGGTGGCTTGCGGCTAACCTCCCATTGCCACACAACTGGGGGTAGCCAGGCATGGATAAGGTAATGGTCTTGGCAAAATAATCTATGACCACATGATAGTGAGATAACCAGTCCATGCCCAGAATCATATTGAAATCAAACATATCCTGAATAATAAGATCAGCATAAGTATCAACATCACTAACTATCATAATACAAGATCTGAATACTCAATCCACTACTAAAGAATCACCCACGGGAGTTGGTACACATAATGTCATCGATAATAAGTCATAAATCAAGTCAACTATGGTGCATAATAAGCAGATATATAAGAATAAGTGGATCCGGGATCAAATATACCAAGAGCTGACTTGTGGCACACCAAAATTATACTTGTAACTACAGCATATGAAGTCTCAGCCTTTGGTCTAGAAGGTACTGCATATGATTGACTATGCCCACCACCTGTATGGGCACCGACCGACCTCCTACCCTGCCTACCTGGCTACCACCTCAAGCACCCTGGTAACCATTCCTGCAACCTAACAAACCACCTCTACCTGAGGAATAAACCACCCTAATAGAAGTAGCACCCTGGGTTGAAACAACCATCACCACCTGACTAGAGGAATCTCATAAAAATAACCAGGAATCCCACAAGTAAAACAAGAGACACGAGCAAAACTATAACTCATAGATCTAGTTGAACTGGAGTAACCATCACGTCTAGCATGGCCTGCAGATAAACCTTTCAAAGACTAATCACCGCCCTTACCATGGCAACTACTAGTACCAAACTGACCTCCGTCAGTAGTCCAAAGAGCTTCTTGATTTGGTCGACTAATATGACTTTGAGGCTAAAAAGATGGACACAAAGGATACACAATATGAGATCTACTACCTCTGAATCCAAAACTACTATGGCTCCCACTAAATCTGCCCTGATACTTGGGCCTCTTATCACGACCCTCATGGTGCATATCCTTCATAACTATAGCATGATTTGAAACCTAAGCAAAGGTCCTACCTACAGGAACTAGACTCTGAGTCGCCATCCAAATAGGGAGTCTCAGTCCTCTCACAAAGAAGCAAACTTTCTCATACTCAGTATCTAAAATAAAAGTTGCGTATTTGGCCAACTTATGGATAGGATCCTCATACTCGGTGACATTAATATAACCCTGCTCCAATCTGGTGAACTGATCCCTCAGTTGATCTCTAAGGCTACATGGCATATACTTCTCCAAGTATATCTCGGGGAACTGAGTCCATGATAGGGGAGAACATGTAACTGGCCTAGAACTCATAAAATATCTCCACTAGTGTCGAGTAGACAAATCTAAATGAAATGCGATATAAACCAAACCATGAGTTTCAACAAGACCTAACCTACTGAGACTATCCTCACAAGCAGTAAGAAACTTAAATGCATCCTCTTCAGGAGCAGCAAAAAACCTAGTTGGAGCCAACCTCAAAAATCTACCCAGTATCTTATTCTCGTCAGCAGACATAGCAAGTTAGGTCACAACTAGATAAGTGGCTATCGACTAAACAACTGCCGGTATAGGAGGAACCTCAACTCTAAAAGTTTTAGTTGTAGGCTACACTCCTTCACCAGTAGTTTGTGTACCATCAATAATACCCAATAACTAAACCAAGGCATCTTTGAGCAAAGAAGAAGGAATAAAAATGGGCAGAGCTTGGGTTGGTCCCTAGCCCACAGAATAAAACTAGTAAAGCATGGGCTGGTCCCTAGCCCACCGCTGGTTGTGGCAGAGAAATCTCTAGATCGGGTGTAGGAATGGAGTTTGGAGGAGATGGTCCATGCCGGTCCCTAACTTGGGACTTATCATAAGGTTGTCCTTGAACAGGAGTAGTATCCCTAGGCTCAGTGTCGAGACCCTTTTTACGCATAGATGTAGCACGTGTCCTAGGCATCTGCAAAAGAGTAAAGTCAAGAAAATATCCTACAAACCAACTCAGACTCTTAGCATGATGTGAGTGAAAGAATTAAAGGACTCCTAAGAATGTCTCATAGCCTCCCAAAAATAGAAAACAGACGTCGATGTTCCAATCTACATGACTCTATTAGACACTGGATCTTGTACCAATAATACCGGTGAAACCTATGCTCTGATACCAATTTGTCACAACTCGATTCATGAGTCATGATGACACCTACTAAAACCCACCAGTAGGTAACCCAACACTATAACTCAGAGTTAAGGTAATGGGTTACTTTGGTAGAAATGCTCGACAATGGCCTAAATAGATAAACACAATCATGAACAACAATATTCCACAGAAGACAATCAAATGCAGATACAATCCCATGACTTGGTAATATTAGTTCAAGAGTATCTAAGTACAACAATAGGAAATATAAGCCAAAAGTCAAAATGTTCTATACAATTATCTTGAATACAAAATACTAAATAATGATAGGAGGGAAACGGGCTACTCGAAACTCCAAGAGCTCACTCTGCCTTCATAAAAACAATACTGCACGAACTCAACTCAGTGGTGGCAACTAGCACTTGAGTCTACACAAAAAAGGTACAGAAGTATAGTATGAGTACCAAAATAATGGGTAGTTAGAAGTCATCATTGGTCAACTGAGCTAAATCATGATATAAAGATGATATAAAGCAAGACAATATCTCAAAGTCAAGGTATAGAATCAAACCGAAATCATCTTCATCATCACTATACAAAGTAACTAATAAACAAGAACAAAATACGATATCTCATATCAATACATCCCAATGCTGTCATATAAAATGAACAATTAGTCCAAAATTGTAAAGCGATACTAAAATAATTACAACCACGTAAATACCAAGTTTGACGTATATACATCTATTAGAGCATAAAGTAAAAGAACCCACCACAGCGTCCCATACCATCGGGGAATACACCCAAAAAACCATAAAGAAAATAACTCATTACAGCATCACATACCACTGGAGAGTGAATTAAAGCATTGAATCATCAAAGTATATGGACATATAACCAACTTCTCAATTCCCATGGTTTCCACAATTCCCATCAACGGTCATTTACCAAGATTCATAATCATCATCAATTACCGTAATCAAAATAACATATACTAAGTTAATCATAACCATAGCCATTTAGATATCTATGACATCAATACACTCTATTAGCTCATTATTAACTAACCGACACTTATTATCATTAAACCACCAATTCACTAGTCGTCATAGGATTTCCAATCATGCCTAATGGAATCTTTACCAAATCCTTATTCACATAATACCACTAACTATTATTCACTAAATAGACAACATCCACATCTAGTCAAGTTGCACTACTAATCCATAGAAACCATTTGATTAATACTTATTTCTAGCTATCATAGGTGCACTAGTCATCATATAGGAAAAAGGTTACATATCATCAAATGCATGTATCTATCTATCACCCAACACTTCTTACTATCTAGCATAATAATCTACAAATCCTCATTTACCAACCAAACAACATTATACTTTAGTCATCAATACCATTAATCATCACTAATGCTAGCCTATTATTACCACTGACCTCATAACAACCATAATTTCTAATTATCACATTTCAACTAACAAGGTCCATTATCTAGTATTCTATATTTCTAGACAACAAGTAAAATTGTCACTTAGTAGACAACAAGTTACCACAAGCTCACTTTAATAAGCAATATATCTTACTCAATCCATTTATCCTATGTTATGTAAACTAACTAGGTGAATCCTCAAATGTGATACAATATCCCATATACCAACTAGAACTCTAATTCGTTATTCAACATAAATCACTTCTACTCATAATTCACTCCAGCAAGAACTACACCACTTAACCAGTAATTAGTATTGGGAAAGTATAACCAACATCCCAGGAATAACATCATATCTTCAAGAACATACGGAAGTAATCATATAAAGGCATAATCATAGATAAACATATATACGCGTGTTTACCATACCTAATATCATTATATATTCTCCAAACTTACCGAACATCACCATAACATCAATATATCCTTTGGACTTACCGAGCATCATCATATCATCAATATATCCTCTGGATGTATGAGGTATCATAATATTATCAATATATCCTCCAGACTTGTCGGGCATCATAATATCATTAATAAGTCCTCTGAATTTATTGGGCATCATAATATCATCAATATGTCCTCCAAACTCACCGAGTATCATCATATCATCAATAATCACCACAACATCAATATTCATCATAACATATGTATACATATGTGCTATCAAGTCTATGATAAATGCAAGCCCCATGAGGGATTAAATAAAAGAGACATAAGGGAAAACATATTTTTGTACCTCTTTATTCATTATCAACACAATATATTAGTAGGTGAATGGACAAGTATATTCATATGATATGAACACTCACTACTTAATTGGGATTAACATAATCATTAGCATTTCCAAGTACAAGCCTTAATTATATCTTCTAGAGCCCCTCTTTATTAGCATGATTCACATTATTAGCACAAATGGGTTTTTAGCACAAACCTTAGTTTAGTCATCATACTTGATCATAATATGAGTAATACCATAATCCAAGGCTCACATAGTAAGCTAGCCAATAGGTTGAGTGATGGATTAGTCATAGGTTCTATTTACAAGACTTTCCATTACTATCCAAGTAATGACAATCAGATAACTATCAAGTATGCACATTATCAATATCATGACTAGCCCATTTACCAAATTTAGCCACCATATTACCAAATCATATTCAAGGCATTTAACAAGTATCTTGGTCGCTAATGAAGCTACATAATTCAAGCTTAAGGCGGGTCAAGTTCCGCTTCTAACATCTCAAATTATCTTCTTCAAGTTTAACTTCTTCCTAGAATTAGACTAAGTTATCTAAATCATGTCTCAAGGGTTTATCAATCCACAATAGTTCTATAGGACAATTCTTCCTCAAGCATTACTCTTAAATCATCCCAAACATCTAAGGCCAATTTCACAACTATGCATTCTAGGTCAACTTACTCTTAAGATGAGTAAACAAGGTCACTCCCATCTAACTAGAGAAACTAGAGCATTCTCATGCTATTTATGAGATAACACGTCCAACTAACAAGGTTCTAGACTATGAGTCAAATATCACGTTTTATGAGTTCAATAGCCTAAGTGGTTTAACTAATCCCAAACATTACCATAAACCATTTTAACATCTAAGACCCCACCCAATCTTATCAAAATATCAAATTCATACTATAATAAAGCTCAATCTAACAAAAGTAAGCCTAACCTACCTTAAATCCAAATATAGATTACGAACCAACAATCTTTGCTTTTCCTTTCCTTGAAGCTTCTTCAAGGAGAAAAGCTATCAAAAACATAGTCTATGTACTATTATAAGAATATCAACACCCATGTTGCACCATTGTGCTTCAAGTCTAAAACGACACCAAAAACCTCCAAGTAGGTCCCATATATGGAAAATAAGTTTCCGAGATCAACCCATTATTCAAATACCATTAGGGAGTTATAACCCTTAATAATCAGTGAGTATTAAGATTATTTGGGCTAAAATCAAGCCTCAAGCCCTTTGGGCTTTTGGGTCAAATAATCAAGAATTCAACACCAAACTTTAAGGAATCATACCTTAGATTTGGTGTTAAACATGAATATGCAAGTTATTCAATCTCTCAATCAACACTCAAGACTCAATTTGAGGTCTACACACTTTATTAGGTTTTTGGGACTCAAGACAATGGAGAAAATGGTCAATTCTTAGCCAAGTAGAGTATTTAAACAATTCCTTTCTAGACCCTCAGATAGCACAATTGTTCACCTACGTTATCCATAATTGCGGTGTTAGGATCGCACTAAGGTCTCTGCAATTGCGGTACCATGATGCACTAGACGACAACTGAAACTTGAAATTTCGGCCAATGCCTTGGGATGCATACGAAGTCCAATATGAGTAAATGAAATATGCAACCACACTGATTTCAACATTCCAGATGCATTAGCAAATTCAGATTTTTCATTCGAGGTTGTTTCAACTAAATATAGGCCCCACACCCAATTTTTCAATTTGATAACTTTTCAACCAATATGTCAAAATGAGTTTGAGTGTAGTGGGATCAAAACCAAGGTTCTACCCAACCTAGAATCAATATTCTAAATTTGTTGGCACAGTCAGAATTTGAATTCGATATTGTTTTATGGAAGTTTTTGCTTAGTGGCCATTTGAAATCACCAAAGACTTTTAAATGGGAAAATGGTTCTAAAAATCAATCAGACTACCCGATAATCGAGCTATCAGTTACATCAAGTCATATATGACTTGGGAAGCTAAGAGAAAGATCCAACAGCAAAAATAATTAGACTCATGAGAAATGACCTGAAGGGTCATTACAGCTATTTTGGTGTAGATTCTAATTCGAATATGAGGCACAATAGCTGATTTGTGATGTAATAGCTAATTTTTTTAGTACCTAGTGAGCTTCTCGTTTAGAGCACAATTCCAGCCTCCATATATCATCTATTTCTTCACTATTTAGATATGGACTATTGTATTTCAATTCTAAATTTTTCTAGATTTTCTGGTGCTTATGATATCAGGTTTTGAAATTTGGATGTGTTTTTATTCATACTTTGGATTATGATTACTATGGCCTAACTTTGTTCTAGATACTCATATCATTTCATTTCTTCTTTTCTTGTATTTTTTATCTGTATGGGTTTTTGACATACCTACCAAGAGGGTGGGGATGAGGGGTATAAGTGTCATCATGACCTGAACTTTTGAATCGTGATGGTGTTTGTCTAAAAAATTTATGGTTACTATAGAGAGGTGTTGTTATACATGTATAGTGACATTTGATGTTTAAATCTCATTTATCTGTTATAAATAAAAATATGAAAAATTATTTTTTTGTACTTCTTATATTATAAATTAAAATAAATTTCTTGTTAAATTTAAAATCTCAATTGACTTGCATATTTCATTGTTGAAAGGACCAATACATTATTAAAAAGTTCATAACTAAATATATCATACCGACAAATGTTAAAATCTAAGGAATATATGCATGTAAAATTAATGGAAAGTTTAAATATTTTAAGCTTGGTGTAAAAATTCTATCATAGTGGAAAAAAAATGATTTATGTGTTTACCATTTCAACCAAAATAATAGTGAAACAGGGAAGTCAAAAATTTCTTAATATTTTTTTCCTTTTTACCTTGTGGTTGCGTGAATCTCTACCCCCAAGTGATTTCCCATGAGTTTAGGGTAGTTTATACATTAAAATTGTGTATTCCTAAAGTACAATGGTTGAAGAACTTCAAAAAACTTACTATTTGTGTAGTTTAATAATGATTATCATAAATATTTTACTATTTTATTTTATACAACACATAATATATTTTTTATAAAATATTAATAGAGATAATACATCAAAAATCCCCCTAAACTTGTCACTCCGACTTACTTTAGCATTTAAACTTAACACGCATTTATTTACCCCCTTAACATCTTTAGAGTGGATTAAATTCACCCCTAATGCTGATATGGCATTTTAAAAAAAAATGCATGAATTTTTTCTTTTTAAAATCCTACTAATATTATATATATATATATATATATATATATATATATATATAATAGTAAAAAAAAAAATTCCCTCCTTCTTCACCTATCCCACCCGACAACACCCCCACCCCACTCCTCCCTTTAAATGCCCCCATCTACCACCACTCATTTCTTGAATTTGACAACAAAAAAATGAGATTTCTTGATTTTTTGTTGAATCTACAATAATATTTCTTAAGTTCTAAAGTAATTGTTGATTTCTTGATTTGTAATTTCCTGATTTGTATTTGTTGTAGATTTGATTATTGTAGATTCAACACACGTGTATCAAAAACCCCATTGATAGTCATATTTGATTGTATTTTTTTAAGTATAATTTGGTAAAATAAAACTGGTACTGTATTTTTCAATGGTGGCCAATAATGGCATTTTTCGATGAAAATTTACTGGAAAATTTTATGTGTGTGCAGATGTTGTTGTGTGGGGTAGACGGAGGTGGATAGGGTTGTGTGCAGGTGTGGCAGTGTAAGGGGTGGACGAAGTGTGTGTGCAGGTTGTGGGTGGACAGGAAGAGGGGAGGGGAAGGAGGAGGATGGTTATGAAGAAGATAAAAAATGGGGGGTGGGGTATTTTTTTAATTTAAAATAATTTATATATTTTAAAATATATATAAATATATATTATATATTTATATATATTTTTATATATAAATTTTAAAAAAATATTTTATTTATGTGGCTATGACGTGGCTGTGATGTGGCGCTGAAGTGGCAGCGAGTGTGATGCACTCTCCCTCATGAGAGTGGTGTTAGATATTAAGGGGGAATTAATTCAGTTTAAAGATGTTAAGGGGGTAAATAAATAAAAACTTAGTTAAGTGCTAAAGTAAGTTGGGGAGACAAGTTTAGCGGGTTTTGATGCATTATTTCATATTAATATTACATAATATTTGAGTATGATGTTATAGAGAGATAATTTTTACAAAGAGTGTACCATTATGGTAAAATGAATTGTTTTTTAGATCGAAAATGTTGTTATGGAGAAGTAAAAGATAATATGAGAATCAATTTTGGAGAAAATCAGGTTGTTATAGTAAAATGTTGTTAAAAAATGGGTTATAGAGAGGTCTGGCTATACATGAAAATCTGTGGTATTAGTAATGCAATGGGCTATAATTCATTCATTTGCATGATTAAAGACACATTTGTCCTAAAAAAAAATTCATATCCTTTTTACTATATTGGTTGACGGTATTTATGTAAATAATTTTTTCAAAATAAAATTATGCAATGCATGTTATTTTTAATATATCAAATCAAACACTGTATAGTTAAAATCTCAACATAACTAATGCAAGTATAACTAATATCAACATTACTAATACATCATATTATACATTATTCTTATACATCGTGCCAAACAACCCCAATAGACAGAAGTTGGAGGCTTTCATGACTGTGCAAAAGGGTGGACATATCTTAGGGTCCGGGGTGTCACCTGGCACCGCTCTATCAAAAATTTAGTCTCTATATTTATATATAAAAATCTGAAAAAACAGAATACAGGGGTCGTTTGGTAGAAGGGATAAGAAAAATAATGTTGAGATAAAGTTTGGAATAAATCTTATCCCATGTTTGGTATAAGGTATTATTTAATCTCGAGATTATTTTATGCCACTATTTATACTAAAATAGTGAGAATATTATCCCATAAGATGAAAGTTATAAAATAATTTTATAAAATATTCCACCTCATGGGATATCTTTATTTATCCCATGGAGTGTACTAAACGATATAAAGTGCTTCATGGTAGGCTGATTAAGTACTTGTCTTTTATTGCTTGAAACAATAGCTCTAACCTCCTTTAAGCGGATTTGTTTGGATTTTTTTCAAATTTTTAGAATTTAATAGCTAAAAGAATCTTTCATCTAAACTCGGATCCCCATATCCATTTGTTGCCCACTATTAACCAAAACAAATCATCTAAGTTTCCTGGAGCTTTGCGTTAAAAGTGACAAAAGAGTTTGAAAATGAGGTGTAGGTGACTCAAGTTTTAATAATTGAGTGTAGGTGATAATTACTTTATGTTGGATTAAGAAATTTGGTGATGTTTGAAATAGCCCACAAGTTTTTTAATATATACATGGATCCAATGTAAAACCTAATATAGCTAGAAAAGAAGGGGGAAATATGTGTTTCTCTCTCTTCTAATTTATTATTGTTTTCTCTCTCTTCACAATTTTTGTAGTTCATTATTGATGATGCTTTATTCATCATATTTTGTTTCATTATCATCATCTTCTTCTACATTATCATCATCATCTTCTTCTACATTATCATCATCTTCTTCTTTTTATTGAACATTGTTGTTGTTGTTACCGCTACTGTTGCTACTTGACCAGTTTCTTAGGTCAAATTTTATTTCATATATCACTTTGGCATTACTTCATAGGTGACTTTAGTAAGTAAAATTATGATTTTTAGTTGAATTCTCATCTGGGTACACTGCTACTGCTGTTTTTTCAACAATGGATAGAACCCAAACATGAATCCAACATACGAGTCATCTGTTGAAATAGATGACTCATCTATTGTGATACATAAGTTATTTGTTGCAACGGAAGACTCATGTGTTGGATTTATGTTTCAGGTTCTATAGTGTTGTAACATGAATTGAACATATAGGTAATCTATTGCAACAGATGAGTTGTCTGTTGCAAAGATGAGTTATATGTTGTAACAGAGGAGTCATCCACTAAAATAGATTACTCACCTATTGCAATAAAACGTGAAGTTGATTCCAACAGATGAGTCATCTTGTCACGACCCGAGACTACCCCCTAGTCATGACAATAGTGCTTATGATCACAAGTGACCACAAGCTAATCCATTAGCTAGTACCTGTTGTAAGCATTGTATAAACTGGCAATAAAACATGTATGTGGAAGATAAACTAATAAGGCCAAATCAATCAAAAAATAGAAAGCGTGATTCAATCACAAGTCTATAAATGTCTGATAACAATACTGAAAATGCAACTAACAATACTAATAAAATGACTACCTGTCTAACTGACTGTCTGAATATCTGAAAGCCTCTAAACTGACCGAGGAGTTGATGGTATAGGCCCCAACTAACTTCAACTGAATATTTGACAAGAAATATGGAAATAACTTAATAAACATAATAGGTCCTTGATATGGGGACTCACCACTACTGCTGCTGCTGAAGCACTGGACTATCTAAGCACGGTCAGGAAACTGAGCGTCCGAACCTGTGATATTAAACATCATAGCACAAAAAAAGTATGCGATTAGTACTTTGAATGTACTGGTACATGAGATGAGGTTAGGCTGAAATGCATGGGTTAACTGTGCATGAAATAATGTCATATTGAATAGCATAAGATAACTGAACAAGAATGTACAAAATTGTATTATATAAGAATTCAAGACCAAGGATATATATGTACATTTCTGAAATAAGTTGTAAAATAAAATACTGAAATCTGATAACTGAATAACTAAGAGTATGTATGCTTTGGTCAAGCAAACCTGAAATGAAACTATACTGAATATTGTACTGAGACTTTGGGAGCTAGTTATTACCGACAAGCTGATCAACATGTAAACCCCAGTTGGACGGGTGTTGGTACCTTGCCAAGGGTACAAGCATTGATTAACGATGTGGATTCCACAAGGCTGAGCTGATGTCCCAAAGGACGATGGTGTCATGCCCAACTGACGGGACCCCTCAAAATCTACGGTGGCATCATAGGTCTGAATCTTAGAGACTGCTACTAGTGCCTTATGTCTAACTAACGTGGGAGACACCACCCCTATGTTCACTCGGTGCTAAGTATTACTCCCTACTGAATGACTTTGGTATTATTGGTTGTTTAATATGACATGGTACTATACTTGTAATTGTTGAGCATGAACAAGACATTCTAAATATGATAATAAGACTATGGTTAGACTGATTCATTACATAAAAATAGAAATCATGTACAAACACAAAGGAATCGGGTGTTCATAACCGACTAGCACTAAATGAAAATAATAATGATGACATATAAGGCTTTAGAAAAAACAAGATGGGAATCATTATTCAAACTCAACATTTAGACATTTTGCCAAACACATGGAAGTCGAATATTTAACCTTGGGAATGGGTAAAGCATGCGAGAATAACATGATTACAATACTAAAACCATGAATTAGGGATTTCAAAATGAAGATTTAAATATTCAAAAAATGTAATGGCTCATCCTATTGAAAACACTTGTAAACATAATTCAAAATCAATAATAGATTCATAGAGATAATTCAACTTGAACATGTAAAATCTCATAATTTAAAAATAAAAAGGGATTCTTGGAATCCATAGGTGAAAAGATCCCATGGATGAATATCTTACATACCTTAAACCCCTAATATGAAGAGAGAAACACCAATCTTGATGCTTTCTTAAATATCCTTGGATTGGGGAACTTGAATTCTTGTTTTACTTAGAGAGAAAGTAATGGAATCTGATGATCTTGGGGGAGGAGACAGTTTGTTTTTGAGAAAAAATTGTAGAAGATAGGATAATAATGCCCTAACTGGTGTTATTTTTCATGAATTAGCGAATTGGTTAGAGGGGAAAAGGCATAGTTTCCCCTCAAACAATTAAATCTGTAGCTAGATTGTAGATTACATGGACACCGCGATGGGTAGGTGTGTCATTGCTATTAGAACCACGACGCTATGCTATCGTGATAAGATGCTGGAATCGTGATCCAAACATGACCCAATCCTCGTCTGAAAAATCCAAAACTTCTCTGAGACATGCTCCTTATACCCCTGAACATGAATTAACTCAAAAACCAACATCTCGGGGTCGAGAATACCAATTTAAAAATCCTTAAAGTTAAGAAGCCTTAAAAATGACTAAGTCCCAAGCACTTAGTGAAATTTTCAGGCTTTAAGCCTCTTATGCAGGCAACTAGGAACTGAACTGAAATAAGAATACTATGGGGTATTATAATATCTCCCCTTAGGAATATTCGTCCTCGAATGAGACTGATCAGGCTGAGATTTATGAACTAAGGCAAGTAAGATCACATACTGAACATGCATAACTGAAAATATGACTACATGACTGAGTCTGAAACATGACACAGGAACTGAACTAAATTTATGAATGCATGCAATGACATGAGACTGATTATATAGCTTGAATTGAGAAAGAAAAAGAAACAACCTCAGGAAAACTATTACCTTAAGTTGAGTCTGAGTTTGCAGAGAAAAGATAAGGGTACTTGATACGCATATCTATTTCTGCTTCCCAAGTGGCTCCCTCAACAGACTGATTCCGCCAAAGAACTTTAACTAAGGGAACTTCTTTGATCCTTAGTCTATGAATCTGATAATTAAGGATCTCAACTGGGATTTCTTCATAAGAAAGGCAATCTTGAACATCTATTCTTTACAAAGGAACTACAAAAGTTGGATCACCAATACACTTCTTCAATGAGGGAAAGTTGAGCGGATGCACTAATGTCAAACCTGCATGTAACTCAAGATCATAAGCTATCTTTCAAAAATGGCTCAAAATTCTGTAAGGGACAACATATCAGGGACTGAGCTTTCCTTTTTTGCCAAATCTCTTCACTCCCTTCATGGTCGAGATTTTCAAATAGACTAAGTCACCAACATCAAACTCAGGGTCTCTTTTCCTCACATCTGCATAAGATTTTTGATGGCTTTAGGCTGTCTTCAGCCTATCCTGAATTAACTAAACTTTTTCTATCATATCAAATACTAAATATGGACCTACCAAAGTAGCCTCACCTTCCTCAAACCAACTAATAGGAGATCTACATATTCTCCCATAGAGAGCCTCAAATGGAGCCATCTGAATATTGAAGTAATAACTATTACTGTAGGCAAATTCAAACAAAGGTAAGTGATCATCCCAACTTCCTTTAAAGTCAAGAACACGTGCTCTTAACATGTCCTTTAAGGTCTTAATGGTCCTCTCTGTCTGACCATCTATCTGAGGATAAAAAGACGTACTGAGGTGAACTTGGGTACCAAGACCCTTCTAAAAATCTCTCCAAAAGTAAGAGGTAAACTGAGTATCTCTATCTGAAATGATATACAACAAAATCCCGTGCAGCCTAACCAACTCTCTAATGTAAAGCCTAGCATAATCCTCAACTAAGTATAAAGAATGAACTGGCAAGAAATAAGATGATTTGGTCATTCTATCTACAATAACCCATATTGAATCATGTTAGCGTTCGCAACCCTGTCACAAAATCTATGTTTACCTTTTCCCACTTCCAAGTAGGGATGGTGAACTCTTACAATGTGCCACTAGGACTCTGGTGCTCAACCTTAACCTACTGACAATTAGAACACTTAGCTACAAACTTTACAATAACCCTATTCATACCACTCTACCGATAGATTTCCCGTAAATCACAGTACATCTTTGTGGCTCCTAGGTGTATAGAGTAACGCTCACTATGCACTTCTACCAAAATCCATTGTCTCAAACCATTAACACACAGCACATACATCCTACCCTAACATCGCAACACAACATCTCCCTCTTGGGAGAAAACTTTTATCTTCTAGTCTCTAACTTATTCTTTCAACTTAACTAAACTGGAATCCCTATCTTTCTTTTCTTTTACTTTGGCAAACAAGAAAGAATCTGAACCATTCTGAACCCATATACTACTCTCAGTTGAATCAACCAACCGAACACCTACTCTAGCAAGCTGATGAACCTCGCTGACTAACTTTTTCTTATTATCCTCAACATAAGCAACACTACCCATAGACAATCTACTAAGGACATATTCCACTACATTGGCCTTGATCAAATGCAACAAGACACTCATATCATAATCTTTTAATAGCAGTCATCTTCTCTGACGAAGATTTTAGTCTTTTTGCAAGAACAAATACTACAAACTCTTGTGATCCATTAACACATCAACATGAACTCCATAAAAATAATTCCTCCAAATTTTCAAGGTAAAACAACAGTTACCAACTCAAGATCATGGGTAGGATAATTCTTCTCATAGGGTTCAAGCTGTATAGAAGCATAGGCTATGACCTTACCTCTCTAGATCAATACACAACTAAGACCAACCCTAGAAGCATCACAGTAAACAACAAACCCATCTGAACCATCTGGCAGAGTTAAGACTAGGGCTGAGGTGAGTCGAGGCTTCAACTCCTGAAAACTCTTTTCACAAGAATCTAACCATTGAAACTTGACTTTCTTCTGAGTCAATCAAGACATGGGGAAATAAATAGAAGAGAACCCTTCCAAAAACCATCTGTAATAGCCAGCCAAACCCAAGAAACTCCTGATATCTGATGGAGAGTTGGGTTTGGGCTGGTTTCTCACTGCTTTGGTCTTTTGAGGGTCAAATCTAATGCCATCACCGAAAATAATATGGCCAAGGAAAGCTACTGATCTTAGACAAAACTTGCAGTTACTAAATTTGGTGAACAACTGATGGGCTCTAAAATTAGGTACGATTCTGAGATGGTTTGCATAATCATTTTCACTAGGGAATAGACAAGAGTATCATCAATGAAGACTATGACAAACATGTCCAGGTAATGCTTGAACACTCTATTCAATAAGTCCATGAAAGTTTATGGGGAATTATTTAGTCCAAAAGACACATCTAGGAATTTGAAATGACTATACCGAGTTATAAAGGTTGTCTTCGGAATCTCACATTCTCTGACTTTGAGCTGATGATAGTCATATCTGAGGTCTATCTTAGAGAAATAGCTGGCACCCTGAAGTTGGTCAAACAAGTCATCAATCTTGGGGAGTGGGTAGTTATTCTTGATTGTGACTTTGTTCAACTGACGGTAATCGTTGTACATTCTGAGAGAACCATCTTTCTTACGCACGAAAAGGACTGGAGCGCCCCATAGGGAAATACTGGGCCTGATGAATCCCTTGTCTACGAGATCTTTCAACTTTATTTTAACTCTTTTAGGTTGGCTGGAGCCATTCTACAGGGCAGAATAGAGATAGGCTAGATATCTGGAAGGAGATCTATTTCGGAGTCAATTTCTCTTTTGGGAGGAACTACAAAAATATCTTCAGGAAACACATCTAGAAATTCCCTCACTACTGAAATTTACTTGAGACTGGGAGTCGTAGAATTAGAGTCTTTGACTCGAACAAGATGGTACATGCACACTTTGGATATCATCTTTCTCTCTCTAAGATATGAAATAATTTGACCCCTAAGAACTAAAGTACTACCCCTCTATTCAATAACTGGTTCATTAGGAAAATAAAACTAAATGACTCTATTTCTACAGTCAACTAAGGGGTAACATAAGTATAGACAATCCATACTGAGAATGACATCAAAATCAGTCATCTCTAACTCCATAAGATCAACTAAAGTCATTTTCTGGGATATAAGAATCGGGCGATTTCTGTATACCCTTCTGGCTATTATAGATTTACCCAGTGGGGTAGACACTGAGAAAGGCTCTACTAGTGTTTCAGGATAGACACCAAAATTAACAGCTATATAGGGGGTTACAAAATAAAGTGAGTCTCTGGGGTCTTGCCAAGCATAAACATGAAGATGAATGACCTGTAATGTACCCGTAATCACATCAGGATAACTTTTCTAATCCTATTGGGATTGAAGTGCATACAACCTGTTCTGGCGCTGGACTGCCCTATTGAGTTGGACAACCTGCATGTGCTACTAGAGAATTATTCTGACCCTGTTGGCGCTCATTCTTACCTTTCCACATACTCGTCTGGCATTTATTGATTTTATGGCCTGGCCTGCCACACCTAAAACACACATCACTGCCAGCCCTGCATTTACCGAGATGATTCTTACCATATCTCTCACAAAATGGTTAGTACGACCACTGTTCATACTACCCTAGCAATTAGAGCCTAGTGCTCTATCCCAGCTATCATTTCTAAACTTTAGCACTGGCACACTAGCTAAAGACGGAGCTGGGGATGAAAACTTCTGATAGAACTAAGAATGGTTACCGCCCTCTGACCTCAGCTGAGAAAAGTTAAAGCTACCAATTTCGGCCCTCTTATTCTTTCTCTCTTTCTTTCTCCTTAAGATTTTGTTCCTCAATTTGCTGAGCATGAACCATAAGCCTAGATAAGTCCAACTCCTTAATCAATATTATGGTCCTACACTCATTGACCACACTACCAGATACACCAGATACAAACTTACTCATTCTAGACCTATTATCTGTTACAATCGAAATAGCATACCTCGCCAACTGAGTGAACTTGAGCAAGTATTCCTTCACACTCATATTACCTTACTTTAAGTTAATGAACTCCAGCACCTTATATTCCCTCAACTCTGATGGAAAGAACCTATCTAAGAAGGCCATGGAAAATTGCTCCCACTCTATAGCCCTGCCTCAGCACCCCTATCTTCCTTCTGTTGCTTATACTACGTGTGAGTTATATCCTATAACTGGGATGCATCTAAATCATCACTCTCACTCGATGTGAAACCCATAATATCTATAATTTTCTTAACCATAATAAGAAATTCCTGTGAATCCTCCTCAAACTTGGATCCCAAAAACAAAGAAGGTTTCATTCGGGTGAAATCCCAAATCCTAACTGCAGCTGTATTTGCCACTGCATTAGCTGGGACAACTGCCTATTGATCATTCTAAGTATCTACTGAATGAGTTAAGGTAGTGAATGAAGCTTTGAACATGGCATGAGAAACATGCTTATTCAGGGGATCTTCCTAAACATGTAGAGTTGTGGGATGATTCCCATTCCTTTTTTTGTTGTTCTTTCTGGGAATCATTGTCTGTAACGGGATAAAGGATGAGTTAGAATGAGATTTTAAAAATAGCTCATGATCATTCGCATGACTTGAATACTAAATAAAGGGAAAATTTTCCTAAAATATCTCATAGCCTCTTGTCCATAAGTGTGGCACACTTCACACCTATGCATAAGACTCTACTCAATGCAGCTCTTAGACTCCCTAGGACACTATAAGATCTTAGGCTCTAATACCAAGTTTTGTCATGACCTAAGACTACCTACTAGTCGCAACAACGGTGCTTACAGTCATAAGTGACAACAAGCTAACCCATGAGCTGGTACCTTCTGTGAGTACTAAATAAACTGGCTATAAAATATGTATGCAAAAAATAAACTAATAAGGCCAAAATTAATCTAAAAACTGAAAGCGTGATTCAATCACAAGACTGTAAACGTTTGATAATAATACTAAAAATGCAACTGACAGCACTGATAAACTGACTACCTATCTAACTAACTTTTTGAATGTCTGAAAGCCTCTAAACTAACTGAGGAGTTGATAAGATAGGCCCCAACTAACTCCAACTGACTAACTGACAAGATATGCAGAAACAACTAAATAAACATAACAGGTCCTCGATATATGAGGAATCACTACTGTTGTTGTTGCTGAAGCACTAGACTATCTAAGTACAATTGGGAAATAGAGCATTCGGACCTATGATATTAAAAATCATAGCGCACAAAAAAGTATGTGATTAGTACTTTGAATGTAGTGGTACATGAGATGAGGTTAGGGTGAAATATATGGGTTAACTATGCATGAAATAATGCTTGAATGAATAGCATGAGATAACTGAACATGAATGTACAAAACTATAGTATATAAGAATTCAAGACCAAGAATATATATGGAAATTTCTGAAATAAGCTATAAAATAAAATACTTAAATCTGATAACTGAATAACTGAGAGTCTGTATGCTTTGGTCAAGAAAACCTAAACAAAAACTATACTTAATATTGGCCAATTCCCCCTTCGTACTACTAAAAAATGAGATTCTTGCCGAATCCGAGTTTGCTGCTCCAAGCAAATAGGGGGTGAAAAATTCCCCATCTCATTGGGGGCTACTGAGACTATGGAGGCTAGCTATAACCGACAAGCTGAACCAACCTGTAACTCCAGTTGGATGGGTGTTGATACCTTGCCAAGGGTACAAGTGTTGGCTGACGATGTGGATGAGCTGATGTACCAAAGGATGAGGGTGACATGCCCAACTGATGAGGGACCCCTCAAATTCTATAGTGGCACCGTAGTTCTAGAACCTAGGGATTGGTACTAGTGTCTCGTGACTAAATGATGGGGAAGACACCATCCTTATGTTTGGTCGGTGTTAACTATTACTCCCAACTGAATGACTTTGGTATTATTGGTTGTTTAACATAACATGGTACTGTACTTGTAATTGCTGAGCATGAACATAACATTTTAAATATGATAATAAAACCATGGTCTGACTGATTCATTACTTGATAACAGAAATCATGTACAAACACAAAGTATAGGGTGTTCATAACCCACCAACACTAAATAGAAATAACAATGATGAAATATGAAGCTTTAAAAAAAACATAATGGGAATCATTATTCAAACCCAGCATTTAGACATTTCGTCAAACACATGGGAGTTATGAATTTAAGCATGGGGATGGGTAAAGTATACGAGAATAGCATGATTACAATACTAAAACCACAAATTAGGGATTTCTTATAATGCCCCAAAACCTGGTCCCGAGATGTCACACGGTGTTCAAGACTACGACTAGCCCTAAGCAAACCCTGTATGCCTTCTACTAAATCTGGATCTCATAATAAAGGAAACATAGACATGAAATTCATACTATATGTGAAAAATTATTTGAAATTATATCTGAAAATAATATTTGAAACCTCACATACTGAATAATCTAAATCAAAACTAGCAGTTTGACAAGCCTCTACTACTAATATCTAGAGAGCCACTGCGACAAACCCCCATCTGACTCAAACAGTATGAAAATACTGAATCATCTAATACTGATAAGATGAAAATCTAAATAACTAAGTTTCTAAACTATAAGGACTCACCAATGGTAGGGATGTAGATGGAGATGGTTGAAATCATTCTCGCTACTGAAACTGAGCACCTGAACATACATTATGAGACAATGTAGCATATAGATGTATATGTGGATCAGTACTTATAGGATGTACTGAGAATATGGGCTGAAATGAATACGTAAAAATAGTATTTCAGTCATCATCATCATTTTAAAATACTACTCTCCTTTAATCTATATGCTCATTCTATTGGAAATCCACTTTAAAAGCTAGTATAAGGGTTATTACGAAACCAATTATGCATTTATCCAATTCAATCTATGAAGAGAACTATTTTTATTTCTGAAATCTATAATAAATCTGTAAAGTGGATTCCAAATCTTATATGAGGATCAACAGATCAAGGCTTTATAGAAATCCAAAAATAATCTGATTATACGATACTTAAAGCATAATCTTTCTTGAAATCATAGCATGTAATCTTGGACTTTATAACCCATGCATCAAGTTCATGTCAAAACATCATAATGTTCATGCTTAATATTAAGAGTAATGATAATTCAATCCAAAATCTAAAATTTACTGCAATAGGCTTGAAAATATAGAAATAGACATGCAATTCAACTTCATAAACACTTGAAATCTCATAATCTTGCAAACACCAATAATGGGTATAAACCCTAATTCAAAACTCATGTATAATCATTCAAAATCATATAAATTTAAAATAAAAGCTTGGTTTTGGGCATAAGAATGAAAAAGGATCCTTGTTCATAAACTCCACATACCATAATTGATTATTAGATGAAGAATCTTGAATTTTGGATTCCTATTTGAGTTCTTGAAGATGAATTCTTGATTATTTTAATTTGGAAATTCTTCATTTAGAGCTTTCTTGGAGAAACAAATGGAGGAATTTGATTTCTTATAGAGTAAGCTTTTGAGCTCTAGGGTTTTGTTTTTGAGAGATAATGGATAAAAATAAGCATAATAGGCTTAGAATGGGTTTAATCATGTGTTATTCACAAATTGGGCGCTTGGGAATTTACCAAAGTGCCTTTTTTAAACTTTAATCATAATTGGAAAAAGGGAACAAAAATCCTGAGTAAACATGCCGCCGCGACGCGCCACAATTGCGGTGGCTCACTGGAAACAGATGACTGGAAAATTGGGGACCTCCGTGACGTGGACCTATCGCGTTGCCCTACTGGATTTTGATAATTAGAAATTGGAATTTCTCCATGATGCGGGCCAATCGTGGTACTCTATTTGAATGCCATTTAGGCCATCGTCATGATACGGTACCATCGCGTTGGCTTACTAGAAATTGACAAATGGAAAATTAGACCTCATCGCGATGCGAGCTTATCGCGGTGGTCCACTGAAATTTGACAAACATGAATTTAAACTTTACCACGATGCGGTGATTTCCTATATAGAATAATGCCTTACTAAAAATATCGTAACTTCTCAACCGAGTATTGGATTTAGGTAAAATTGGTATCGATGGAAAGCTAATTCAATTTTCCCCATAATGGAGGGTCTAAATCTGGAGAATTCTACATGTAACAAAAGTTATTCATTTTTTAAGCTAGTCCTTAAAATTCTAGGAGCTAAATTGAGATAGGAAAAAGTAAAAGGTATTACACTATCTCCATCTTGGGAACAATTGTCCTTTAATATGAATAGTTAAGCTGAGAATAATGAGGAATCTAAGGCTATAAGATATCATACATACCTGAGATAAACTATATGACCGAATCTAAAACATACTGAGAAAATGAATTGATATGTAAGTGCATGAATTTTACACGAATACAACAATATAGTTGAATCTGAGACTGGAAAAAAAAATGAATGAAGGAAAACTATTACCTTCGGTTGAGTCTGAGTTTGTGGAAAAGAGATGAGGATACTTGGTACGCATGTCTGCTTCTGCTTCCCAAGTAGCACCCTCAATGAACTGATTTCACCATAGAACTTTGACCAAGAGAACTTCTTTATTCCTTAGTCTACGGATCTGATGATCAAGAATCTCTACTGGAACTTCTTCATATGAAAGGCTATTCTGAATATCGGTATTTTCTAGAGGAACTATAATGGTTTAATCGTCCATTCACTTCTTCAACAAGGACACATGGAATATTGGATGAACTGAGGATAAATCTGTGGGTAGCTCAAGCTCATACGCCACCTTTCCAACATGAGTCAAAATCCAAAAGAGGCCTACATATCGGGGACTAAGCTTCCCCTTTTTGACAAATCTCTACCCCCTTCATGGGTGAAAATTTCAAATACACAAGGTCATCAACCTCAAATTCAAGATCTCTTCTTATTATGACTGCATAAGATTTTTGATGACTCTGAGCTGCTTTCAATCTCTCTCGAATCAACTGAACTTTTTCCATGGCCTCAAACATCATGTTTGGCCCAATCAAAGCGGCCTCACCTACTTCGAACCAACTAATTAGAGATGTACATCTCTGCCCATAGAGAGACTTAAATGGGGCCATCTGAATACTAACATGGTAACTGTTATTATAAGTGAACTCAATCAGCGGCAAATGGTCATCCCAACTATCTTTAAAATCAAGAACACATTCCCTCAATATGTCCTCTATAGTTTGAATGGTCCTTTCTGCCTGACCATCTGTCTGTGGAAAAAACCTGAACTAAGATAAACTTAGGTACCAAGACCATTCTGAAAGGCTTTCCAAAATTGAGAGATAAACTGAGTACCCCTATCTGAGATGATGCACAAAGAAACTCCATGTAATCTAACTAACTCTCTGATATACAGCTTAGTATAATCTTTAGCTGTGTAAGATGTGTGAACTGGTAAGAAATGCGCTGACTTAGTCAATCTGTCTACTATCACCCAAATCAAATCATGTTAACTACGAGAATAGGGTAATCTAGTCAAAAAGTCCATATTCACCTCTTCCCACTTCCAAGTGGGGATACCAAACTCTTTCAATATACCACCAACTCTTTGGTGCTCTACCTTAACCTATTTATAAGTTGCACACTTGGCTACAAATTCTACTATATCTTTCTTCATACCACTCCACCAATAGATTTCCCGCAAGTCGCGTACATCTTGGTGGCTCCTAGATGGATAGAATAATTCGCACCATGCATTTCTGCCATAATTCGTCGCCTTAAACCATCAATACATGGCACATACAATCTACTTTAGTGTCTCAACACACCATATCCCCCTTGGGAGAAAACCTCTACCTTTTGTTCTCTAACTGACTTCTTCAGTTTGACCAAACTAGAGTCCTTATCTTGCTTGTCTTTCACTTGCGAAACTAGAGAAGATTCGAAACTACTTTGGACCCAAACATTCCCTTAAGCTGAATGAACCTATCTCATACCCAATCTAGCTAACTGGTGAACTTCTTGAACTACCTCCTTCTTATGATTCTCCATATGAGCAACACAGCCCATGGATAATCTACTAAGGGCGTCTGCAACTACATTGGCCTTGCTCGGATGATACAACACACTCATATCATAATCTTTTAACAATTATAACCACCTTCTCTAACAAAGATTTAACTCTCTCTAAGTAAACACATACTGCAAACTTTTGTGATACGTAAACATATTAACATGCACTCTATAAAGATAGTGCCTCCAGATTTTCAAAGAAAACACAAGAGTAGCTAATTCAAGATCATGGGTAGGGTAATTATTTTCATGAGGCTTAAGTTATCTAGAGGCACAGGCTATAACCTTACCTCTCTGCATCAACACACAACCCAAATTGACTCTAGAAGCATCACAATACACCACAAAACCATTTGTTATATTAGGTAATACTAAAACTGGGGCTGAAGTGAGTCGAGTCTTCAACTCATGAAAACTCTTCTTGCATGAATATGACCACTGAAACTTAAACTTCTTTTGGGTCAATCTAGACATGAGAGATGTAATAGATGAGAAACCCTCAGCAAAATGTCTGTAATAGCTAGCGAAACCCAAGAAACTCCTAATATCTAATGGAGAGATAGGTCTAGCCCAATTTTTTATCGCTTTTGTCTTTTGAGGATCCACGATATTACCATCACTAGAAAGAATATAACCAAGGAAAGCTACTGACCTTAGCAAAAATTCACATTTTCTAAATTTGATGAACAACTGGTGATCTCTAAAAGTTTGCAATACAATTCTAAGGTAGTCTGCATGATCATCCTTACTACGAGAGTAGACAAGAATATCATATATAAAGACAATGACAAATATGTCCAGATACTGCTTGAACACTTGATTCATCAAGTCCATGAAGGCTCCTGGGGAATTTGTTAGACCAAAGGACATGACTAAAAACTCAAAATGACCATAACGGGTTCTGAAAGCTGTCTTTGGAATATCATATTCCCTCACTTTAAGATGATGATAACCGGATCTAAGGTTTATCTTAGAGAAGTAACTTAAACCTTGAAGTTGATCAAATAAGTCATCAATTCTAGGAAGAGGATTTTTGCTTTTGACTGTAACTTTATTCAACTGACGATAGTCAATGCAAATTCACAAAGAACTATCTTTCTTTCACACAAATAGGATGAGAGCACCCCATGGAGAAATACTAGGCCTTATGAAACCTTTATCTAAAAGATCTTTGAGCTGATCTTTTAACTCCTTAAGCTCGGTTAGAGCCATATGATATGGAGGAATAGAAATAATCTGAGTATCGGTGAGAAGGTCAATACCAAACTCTATTTCCCTATCGGGAGGTACCCCTGGCAAATCTTCGAGAAAGGCATTAGGAAACTCATTGACTACACTGACTAATTGAACTATTGGAGTCTCAAACTTAGTGTCTTTAACTCAAACTAGATGATAAGTACAACCTTTAGAAATCAACTTCCTAGCTTTAAGATAGGATATGAAATGACTTTTGGGAGACACTGAACTACTTTTCCACTCAAAGACTGGCTCATTTGGAAACTAAACTTTCACCACTTGGGTGCGACAATCTATAGATGCATAACAGGAATGGAGCTAATCCATACAAAGAATAAGGTCAAAGTCAACTATATCTAACTTTATTACGTCTACAAACATAATTTCATGAAGGATAAAGATCAGACACTTTCTATAGATCTGTTTGACAATAACTGACTCGCCCACTGGAGTAGAAACCAAGAAAGGCTTAGGGATCTTCTCAGGACTTATTTCAAAATTCACAGCAACTAGTGGGTCACATAAGAGAAACTCAACCCAGGGTCTAACAACACATAAACATCAAGATAAAAGGCATGAAGTATACCAATAACAACATCTGGTGAATCCTCCTACTCCTAGTGGGATGGTAAAGCATAAAATCAATTCTGGCACTGACCATCACCGGTACTAGATGATGTGCCCTGAGGAGGTACTGCGCGACTTAGGGGATTTGGTGCACTAGTATCCTGAGTCTAGGGAAGAACATCTCTATTCCCCTGCATAGCATGCGGACACTCTCTAACTTCATGACCTAACTTACCACAACCATAATAACCCTTCTATCTTATCAAATACTCACCAGGATGATTTTTACCACACTTATAACATAAAGGATAACTGGTTATTCCACTAACACTACCCAATCATATGCTACATCCTTAAATCCATAGGATACCAACACTACACCTCAGAAAAATGCAAAATCTAGGTGATCGTCTTTACCTCATCTAAATAAAGTTGTGGGTCCTCACCTGCTTCTGACCTAAAAAAACTCTGGTGGATTCATTCTCATAAAGTCTCAAATTTTGGCGGCTGCTAAATCCCCATTCTACTAAAGTAGGACTATAGCCTGATGGTTTCCTTAAAAATTGGCAGTCACTGCCTAGGCCAACACCTGAATGGCAGCCTAAAACTCGGCATAGGATATATTCTCATTCAAAGGGTCAGCAGGTTGGGGTGGTTGGTTATCATTTTTGTGAGTGTTAGCTATAAGAGGAGGCATGTTAAACTATCATGTAAGAGCATGAGTTAAAAGTAGATAGATATAATGTAAGCATGAAAGATCATAAAAAAAAGAGATGATTTCTTAAAAACGTCTCGTAGCCTCTTGCTCATAAATATGGAGCGCTTCACACATATGATCAAGACTATAAATAATGCGGCTTGTCTGACTCCCTAAAACTCTTAAAAACCTAGCTTTGATACCAAGTTTATAACGCCTCAAAACCTGGTCTCGAGACGTCACACGGTGCTCAAGACTACGACTAGCCCTAAGCTAACCCTGTATACCTTCTACTAAGTTTGGATTTCATAATAAAGGAAACATAGACATGAAAGTCATACTATATGCGAAAAACTATCTGAATATAATATCTAAAAACAATGTATGAAACCTCACATACTAAATAATCTAAATCAAAACTAGCAATCTGACAAGCCTCCACTACTAATATCTAGAGAGCCACTGGGACAAACCCCCAGCTGACTCAGACTTTCTAAAAATACTGAATCATCTAATATTGATAAGCTAAAAATCTAAATAAATAAGTCCCCAAACTATGAGGACTCACCAACTGTAGGGATGTGGATGAAAATTCTCGAAATCACTCTCGTTGCTAAAAATGAGCCCCTAAACCTAAATTATGAGACAATGTAGCACATAATCGTAGATATGGATCAGTACATTGAGGATGTACTGGGTATATAGGGGTGAAATGCATACGTCAAAACAATATATCAATCATCATCATTATTTGTAAAACAATGCATGCCAAATGTAATGACTCACATAAGCTTGAGTAACTGAGAAACTAAAATTTGTAATCATGAGTAGTAAAGCATATTAAATAAATCTAATGAGCCATAATATTTAGTTCTAAAATTTGTGATAGTGATCTGTCTGTAAATCATGTTGTCTAAGTGTAGAAAGGACTCAATTTTATATCTAAAATTTGAAATCTGTAGCTACTATCTTTTTGTAAAGCATAATCAGAATTAAGTTGCGAGCCTTGACACTTAGTTTTCTAAAATCTTTTCTGTTTTTATTTTTTGGTATGATGTAAAGTTAGAACCTTAGGGAGGTTCATCTAATCGACATAAACCATGTGAGCTCACATGAATTCCAACATCTTGTTCCTCTAAGGGGAAAACCTCATGATGGGGAGAGGTGTCATACTCTTGCCAAGGATTATAACCTAATCTAAGTGATAACATCTATATCTGTCATCCATATAGAAATGAGAATAATCTAATAATCTAAACCTACGTTGGCTATGTAGTTCTACGGAAGATAGAGCACGCTAATTCCACACTTTCAGCTTGATATTAAATACTACTCCCTTTTAATCTGTATGCTCATTCTGTTGGAAATCCACTTTAAAATCTAGCATATGGGTTATTACGAAACCAATTATGCATTTATCTGATTCAATCTGTGAATAAAACTATTATGATTTTTTAAATCTGTAATAAATCTGTAAAGGGGATCCAAATCTTATCTGAGGATAAAAAGATCAAAGCTTTCTGAAAATTCAAAAATAATCTGATTATAGGATACTTAAAGCATAATCTTTCTTGAAACCATAACATGCAATCTTGGGCTTTATAACCCATGCATCAATTTCATGTCAAAACATCATGATGTTCATGCTTAATATTGAGAGTAATGATAATTCAATTCAAAATCTGAAATTTGTTGTAATAGGCAATAAAATATAGAAATAGACATGCAATTCAACTTCATAAACACTTGAAATCTCTTAATATTGTAAATAGCAATGATGGGTATAAACCCTAATTCAAAACTCATATATAATCATTCAAAATCATATAAATTTAAAATAAAAGCTTGGTTTTGGGCACAAGGATGAAAAGGGATCCTTGTTCATAAACCCCACAAACCTTAATTGATGATTAGATGAAGAATCTTTAATTTTGGATTCCTATTTGTGTTCTTGAATATGAATTCTTGATTATCTTGATTTGGGAATTCTTAATTTAGAGCTTTCTTGGAGAAACAAATGGAGGAATTTGATTTCTTGAGAGTAAGCTTTTGAGCTCTAGGGTTTTGCTTTTGAGAGATAATGGATGAAAATAAGCATAATAGGCTTAAAATGGGTTTAATATTGTGTTATTCATTAATTGGGAGCTTGGGAATTTACCAAAGTGCCCTTTTTAAACTTTAATCAGAACTGGAAAAAGGGAACAAAAATCCCGATTTAACATGCCACCGCGATGCTCCACTATCGTGGTGGCTCACTAAAATAGACGAATGGGAAATTAGGGACCTCCGTGATGTGGAGCTATCGCGTTTCCCCACTCAATTTTGATAATTGGGAACTAGAATTTCTCCATGATGCGGGCCAATCATGGTATTCTATTGGAATTCCACTTAGGCCATCATCGCAACGGGATACCATCGCGTTAGCCTATTGAAAATTAACAAATAGGAAATTGGACCTCACTGCGATGCGATTTTGTCATGGTAGTCTACTGGAATTTGACAAACGTGAATATAACCTTCAGTGCGACGTGGTGATTGCCTAGATGGCATACTGCTTTACTAAAAACATTGTAACTTCTCAACCGAGTATCAAATTTGGGCAAAATTGGTATCGATGGAAAGCTAATTCAATTTCCCCCACAATGGAAGGTCTAAATCAGGAGAATTCTATATGTAACAAAAGTTATTCATTTTTTAAACTAGTCTTTGACATTCTAGGAGCTAAATTGAGCTAGGAAAAAGTATGAGGTATTACATTTCTATATGAAGATTTCACTATTCAAAACATATAATGGCTCGTTCTATCAAAAACACTTATAAACATAATTCAAAATAAAAATCACTAATAGCTTCATGGAGACAATTCAACTTAAACATGTAAAAACTCATAATTTAAAAATAAAAAGGGATTCTTGGACTCTATAGGTGAAAAGAGCCCATGGATGAAGATCTCACATACCTTAACCCTTTAATATGGAGAGAGAAACTCCAATATTGATGCTTTCTTGAATGTCCTTGAATTAGGGAACTTGAATTCTTGATTTTCTTAGAGAGAATATAATGGCATTTGATAATCTTAGGGGAGGAGAGGGTTTGTTTTTGAGAAAAAATTAGAGAAAATGGGCAAATAATGCCTTAACTGGTGTTATTATTCGTGAATTGACGAATTAGGTTGAGGGAAAAAGACATAATTTCCCCTAAAGCAATTAAATTAGTAACTAGATTGCGGATTTTATGTCCACCGTGATTCGGTAAGTGTGTCATTGCTATTAGCACCGTAACGTGATGCTATCGCAATGAGCTGCTAGAATCGTGATCCAAACATGACTTAATCCTCATCCAAAAAATCCAAAACTTCTTTGGGACATGCTTCGTACACCTTTGAACATGAATTAACTGCAAAACCAATATCTCGGAGTTTGGAAGACCAATTTAAAAAATCCTCGAAGTTAAGAGGCCTTAAAAATGACTAAGTCCGTCCCTAACACTTCGTAAAATTTTTATGTTTTAAGCCTCTTATGCATGCAACTAGGAGCTGACTAAGAATAGTTTGGGGTATTACACATCTATGAGTCATCTATTAAAATCAGCTATAAAGGTTTTGTAGTACTGCAACATTTATCCTAATAGGTGAGTTATCTACTTCAATAGATGGATAATTTACTGTAGCAAATGAGTCACCTATTCCAACAGATGACTCATCTATTGGAATCAGCTTCAGGTTCTATAGTACTATAACATGAATTCCAATAGTTGAGTCATATGTTGCAACAAATCACTAATCTGTTGGAGTTCATATTATCGTACTTTACAATCATTATTAATTTTATTATTATTTCATTATTAAATTTTTTAACAAATGTCTTTATTTAGGTACCACTAATGGAGGAATCAATAACAATAGGGTTGGATTGTTGTAGTGTATGGATCAAGAAAAATAATTGATATGTTTGGTATTGGAAGAAGGGTAAAATGCTAGAGACGATAGCTATGACAGTCCAAAGTGATGTTTCTTATGATGATTTTATGAACTTAATCATTATCTATTGTGAAATGAATTATCAACAGAAAAAAATTTCACCGGCGGCATACACAACTCCTTTAAAATCATAGGGTTACTACCTTTCACGATAATCGATCAGGTTTGGTTGCATGCTTACCTAAGTGATTCGGCTAGGCCAGTGTTAAGGATATACATGGTTAAAAAATTGAGAAAGAATGAGAATCAGAATGTATAAGAAGAACAACAAGACATATTTGATGATAAATTCAATGATCTGGACATGAATAATCCTGATGATGAACAAACATCTACGTTTATTGTTGCAAGCACTACGATGGGTAGTTTTTATCAATCAACACAGTTGTTCAACATCAAAGATGGCGATACTGGTTTTACGAAGGAATATCATTCAAGAATAATATAGAAATAGCTACTTTTTATTTATTACTTGCTTGAAAAAAGATTTCAGACTAAAAAGGGTGATTAATTCGAACAAAGTCTTTTATTTTAGATATGCTAAACTGGACTGCAAGTGGTGGTTGAGGGCTGTGAAATACTTAATATTTATGAAAAGTATCATACATGTGGTTCATAGCATATTACAAGCCATAATCCTCACGTCACGGCAAAGGTCCTCGGTAAATATTTCCAAAATAGATTCCCCAATGGCAAAAGCACTTCCATATGTGATGTGGCCAATCAATTCCTTATAGAATTAAGTGTTAAGATAAGTTATTGGAAGATACATATGTCCATGGGGATTGCCAAGGACTTGGTTAGGGGAACACATGAGCACGGGTATGCAGTCCTTGATGCCTACTGTTACATGCTTGAGTCCATAAATCTCAGAAGTAAGACAGCATTGTACGTTGATGAAAATGGAAGGTTCAAGTACTTTTTGTATCCTATGGTGCTTGGATTCTTGGTTTTCAACAATTGACAAAAGTTATAGCCATCGATGGGACTTTCTTGAGGAGAAAGTATGAAGGATTTTTGCTATTGGCGGTGGCACAGGATGCAGAGAGTGACATCTTTCATCTCATTTTTTGTGTAGTAGACAAGGAATGTGATGCCTCCTATGGATATTTTTCTAAGCAAATATGAAGTTGTTTTAAAGATACCGAAGAGTTGTGTATTATTTTTGATAGGAATCCAAGTATCCAGAAGATGGTCTTAATTTTCTACATTTCGGCTTACTTTGGTTGTTCCATGAGGCATCTTGGAGAAAATATTCGAACCAACTTTCACAATGAAAGGATCTTCTTCTCCCTTTTTTAATAAAGCATCTAAAGAATATTGTATAGCTAAGTTTTTTGACTATTTTAATCAAATAAGGGATATGTCACTCAAGACAGCACAACATCTCGAACGTTTCGGTAAGAGATGGAGCCGGGCATTGTGTCCGGTAAATAGGTACATTAATAAATTTAACGTCTTGTTTGAGTTACAAATTTGTAATACTGTATGATGTCGTACTAAGTGATTTTTTTGTATAGGTATAGTATTATGACATCAAACATAGTTGATTAGTGAATTCATTGTTTGGCGTAGAAAGAGAATTTTCCATTGTGCTTCTATTTGATGAGATAAATAAGAAGTATGCCAAATTATTTTTTGAAAGGCGTATGCAGTTCGTGAACACAAGAAACAGAGTTGTTCTAGAAGAGAAAAATAAATATCAACGAACATCAGTTTGGGGAATAGGTTATTTTATCATCAAATAGCAGACTACAAGTTCAGTGTTAACGGTCATGGTGATGTTTTCACAATCAATCTTCAAACAAGATCTTGTACATGCAGAGTTTTTGACTTGGACAAAATACCCTATCCACATGCTATGGCAGCGTTTTCCGCCCAATATGGTGCACAATATGGAACTCAAATTTATGAGTATTTGTCTCCATATTATTCGATGAAAAGATATATAACGGCATATAGTGAAAATATTAATTTGGTGCCTCCTAAAGAATCTTGGGTTGTTCCTGCAGAGATTTTGGAGAGATTAATACTGCATTCATATATTGACCCAAGCACTATCAAATCGGGAAGAACGCGATATAAGAAGAGGCGGATAGTCGGAGAATCATTTTCATCAAGAAAAAATAATTGCTCTGAATGTAAGAACGCTGGCCACAAAAGAACTGCATGCCCAGATCGTAATGCACCATGATCATTGTAATAGTAAACTTGTGTTGTTGTTTGTTATGGACTTTGATAATTTTAACTCATTGTTGGAAATGTAAATATTATTATTTATTATATAAAATATGTTTTATTAACTTATGCATCAATACCAAAAAGCTAACAAGAACTAAATACAACAAAGATTACCCATCTATTACAACAGATGGACATTTGCTGGAAGAACACAATATAGTTCATCACTATGGATTGTGTTCAACCAACATATGACCAATATGTTGCAACAGATAGGTACTTTATTGGAAAAACTCAAAACCCTTGCTACTGGAGTGTGTTTTTCCAACAGATGGGCCATTTGTTGCAACAAATCTGTTGGAAAAATATAATACAATTCTTACCACTAGTATGTGCTCTTAAAACAATTGACCAATCTATTTCAACAGATGGTCTATCTATTGGAAGAACTCAAAAATCTTGTTATTGCTATTGAATTCAAAATTATGGCAAATATTCAAACCTACCTCCAACCCTCAACATGTTAAGAACAATAAATAGATAGAATGAAAATTAAATAAGAAAAAAATTCAAAGTCTGATCAAACATAGATTTTTTCATTCAATGCATACAAAAATACAAAGCAAAATAAAGTATACATTACATTAGGTTTAGGTAGATTTGATATAAATAAAATAAAATATAATACATACGCTAAAAGAAAAAATATAACCTAATTATTATTATTGTCAACCTGCTAATCATCAACCGGCAGCAGCAGGGCCTTCCTTAGCCTTCGAATCTCATGAAGTATCCTTGCTCTCGTGGTGCCCAACTCTAGCTGGAGTTCATTAATTTGCCTTTGAAGTTCCCGCACGGTGTCGCACATAATCTCCATGTCTCAAATCAGATTAGTCATATCTGGAGCACGCATCCATTAACAAAAAACGTAAAATATTAAATAAAAGAAAAGAATCCGAATGTAATACAACGTATACTACAAACTAGTAATTTTATAAAAAAACATACCTCAACAGATAAAAAAGGAATCTACTCTTTGAAGAGAAGTGGTTGAAGATGTAATGGTGTTTTTATGAAATACAAGATGCAAGAAATAAATAAGGTGAAGTAGACTGAACGGGTAAGAAGGGACCTATTTATAGAGGCTTGAATTTGAATGTGTTAGGCAAAAATTCACGACTGTTCACCTCCTATTTATTAATTACATACCTTAATTAAATCAAACTAGTGGCATTTTGATTATTTAAATCAAACTAGTGAATTTTCGATCACTTAAATCAAACTAGTGAAAGTTATGAATTTTCACCTTTTTAATATTAACATTAGTTATTAAAATTAAATAATCGTTATTATTAATTAAATAATTGAAGTCTTTTCACCTTTTCAATAACTATTTTTTAATTAATAAGTATTTTTATTGAGTTCTTCTAATAGATGATCCATCTATTGCAAATATGGATCATCTGTTGGAAGAAATCAAGGCAGTCTTACTACTGGTTTGACTTCTTCCAATAGGTGATCCATCTTTTGCAATAGATGGGTCATCTATTGGAAGAGTTATTTTGATTTCTTCCAACAGTTGATTCATCAGTTACAACAGATGGGGAATTTGATTCATCAACTATTTTGAATGTGTTAGATAAAAAGTTATGACTGTTCACCTCATTTTTAATAATTATATCCCTTAATTAATTCAAATTGGTGACTTTTTGATTATTTAAATTAAAAAATAAATAAATACAAAAAAAGTGAAAAGTCATGTCTTATCATTTATTTCCTTATTATTAATATTATTTATTAGTTATTAAAATTAAATAATCATTTTTTTATGATTTTAAATTATGTTTATCATTTACTTCCTTGTTATTTATTTACAAACCATTTTTCTTAATTAAATAATCGAAATGTCATGACTTTTCACCTTTTCAATAACTGTTTCTTTTCTATTAATAATTATTTTCATTAAGTTCTTCCAACAGATTTCCATTTGTTGCAACTAATGAGTCATCTATTGGAAGCATTTAATCCAGTAGCAGCAAGGGTTTCTCCTCTATCAGGTTTTTAGTTTTTGAGATTATGGTTACCCTTTGAGCCTCTATAGTTTTATACACTACTTCATGATGGGAACTGAAGATAAAACATTATTTGACATTGATGGGGTAGAAAGAATAAGGTGCGTGCAGATGGATGGATTCACTTTCATTTGTAGGAGTTATGTATTACTGATCAGGTTATCCTGACAACTCACATAAAGTACAATAATTTTGTGAAAGCAGTTTTTTATCGATTAGGCATTGATCCTTCAAACAAGATCCTGCATTTTACAGTTAAGTTTGATGGGTGTGAATTGATAAGGGTGAGAGACCATGGAGATAGTGTTGATACCCTGTTACAATTTAATGATGGTTTTGCTTATGTTTAACCATCAAGTTTTGAGAAGGGATCAATATTTGATGGCAGTGTAGAGATCCAATAGTGATTGGACTAGTTTTAATGGGGCAATAGAGTTTGAGAAGGCCTTCGCAGCCTCCCAGTGCAGCAAACAAGAATGGAAAACCAATAAAAATTGCCTTGGTCCAAATTTATATGGATGGGTAGCTCGGGTTAATGATTATACAGTAGAATATGTTATAGGATAATACCTGCGAGAAAAGAGGAGTTGCTAAAGACTATATCATCTTAGACCTTATTAAAGAAGAAACACAGGGTATTAAGGAAAAAACTTCTAACAAAACTAGATAATAAAATTGACTTAAAAATGAAAAATCTAAATGAGCTGCAAATATAAAAGTGTATCCAAAAATAAAAATTCATATGTCGTCGATGAAAAAAATGGTAAAGTAGACTGAAGTTGTACACTTTTCTAGGTAACTATGACTAGTTAGCGTGGTATGAATGGTCACCTCCAAAGAAAGAAACACAAGTCCAAGGAAGTAGATTTGCGAGCACGAAGAGATGGAAAGATATACAGTCAAGAATGAAACTTGCACCAAGAACTGCTGAAGTTAAAATAAAGGATCAAGCCAAGGCGGCAATTTCTGAAGTTTAACTTTCATCCCATGTCTTCTGTTTGTGGTTATAATCAGGTCAATAACAGTGGAAACAAAAAGGTCTGAAGTTGGGAAGAAATCCCATGCATTTTTGTTTCCACTATAATTGACGTGACTAGAACCACAAACAGGAGGCATAAGATGCAAGTTAAACTTCAAAAATTACCACATTGGCTAGATCCCTTATTTTAACATTATCAGTTCTCGGTGCAAGTTTCATTCTTAATTGTATATCTTCCCATCCATCGATGCTCACAGAGTGGCTTCCTTGGACTTGTGTTTCTTTCTTTGGAGGTAATCATTCAGACCATGCTAACTAGTCACGGTTTCTAGCAAAATGCATAGCTCCAGTCCACATTAACATTTTTGTCTTCAACAAAAAGTGATGGATTTTCATTTTTGAATACAATTTCATTTTCGCAGCTCATTTAGTTTTTTCATTTTTCATGTTAATTTTATCGGCCAGATTCGCTATATGTTCCTTGCTACCCTATGTTTCTTTTCTTTAATAAGGTCAGAGTTGAGATAGTTTTCAGCAACTTCCCCTTCTCTCATAGATATTCTCCCAAGCACCTTCTATTGTATAATCATCACCTCGAGTAACCCATCCATATAAATTTGGACTAGGGCAATAACTATATTGATTTTCATTCTTATTTGTAGCAGTGTGAGGCTTCGAAGGACTTTTGAAAGTTCATTAAACCATTAAAATCAGTCCAATCACTATTGATTCTATACACTATCATTAAAACTTGATCCCTTATCCAAACTTGTCGCATAAACATCAACAAAACCATTATTAAATCATAATAGGGTATCTACACCACCTACTAGGTCTCTCAGCCGTATCAATTTAGACCTATCAAACTTAACTGTAAAATGCAATATCTTATTTGAATAATCAATTCCTAATCCGTAAAAAACAACATTCACAAAATCATTGTACTCTATGTGTGTTTTAACGATAATATGATCATCAATACATACCTCCCACATATGAAGTGGTTCCATTTGCAAGCAGCTTATTCCTCCAACCCATCTTTACTCTAGCCTTTTATGTTGGTCGGACAAAAGTTGATCCAATTTCACTTTTTTTCTTTTGGGAGACATCTTTTATCTACAAATAATAGAAAAAAATAAAAATTACAATTGATGTCTACATAATTTTAAAAAGGGTTAACATAAAATTCAATAAATACAACACATTACAACAAGAATTTTAACAAATGACCCATTGTTGCAATAGATGACCCATATATTGCAATAGATGACCAACATATGGCAACAGATGGGTCAATTGTTGGAAGAAATCAAGACGGTCTTGCTACTACTTTGATTTCTTCCAAAAGGTACTCCATCTATTAAAATAGATAGGTCATCTATTGGAAAAGCTGTTTTGATTTATTCTAATAGCTGATTAATAAGTTGCAATGGATGGGGAATCTATTAGAAGACCTATTTTAATATCTTCTAATAGATGTTGCACCTGTTGCAACACCAACACCACCAATACCAATACCAATACCACCAACAACAACAATAGCAATAACATCAACAACAGCACCAACAACAAACAAACAACCAAAAATAAACAAACAACACTGATACTGCCAATAAGGCTTTTTAAGTTCTCCCAACAGATGAACAATTTGTTAAAACAGATGGACCATCTGTTGGAAGAACTCAATCTAGGCTTTGAGTTCTTCAAATAGATAACCAATCTATTGCAAAAAATAAACTATCTATTGGAATAACTCAAGGGTCAATTTCTCAATAAATAAGATATGGGTAATGGGTAAACAAATAAAAATAAAAGATATCAATAACTAATGAAAAAATATGATATACACAGTTTCAATTTTAACCAAAGAAAACATAAAAAAAATAATGAAACAGTCAAAGAAGAAGACGAGAAGGAAAGATAATAGTGGAGAGCCCAGATCTAATAGTGAACCATACCTTTCATGTCAAAAGCAAAGGGATCAAAACACCAACTTCAGGTGAAAGAGGAGAAAAAATATAGATTGGGTAAGATCTGAAAGGATCCTGAGGCGAAAAGGGAGAGAAAAAAAAAACGGTTGGGATTACCCTAATGAAGAGAGAAAAGGAAAAAAAGAGTATTATTTTATGCTTGAAGGAGAGAAAATTCTAGAGATGGGCTTAAACATTTATTAATTTGTGGTGGTGAATGCTTTGAGAAGAAAGAAAAGATGATGATGGTGACATTTAAAAGACAAGATAAGACAACACAAGGAGCAAATTTTTGAGTTATCTAAAAAATGTTTGACCTGCTTAGTATTTTTTATTTTTTATTTTGGATAGAAAAAATAATTAAAGTAAAATAATATATTCCAATAGATAATTCATCTATTGCAACAGATGTAAATATCTACTTGATAATTTCCAATAGATAAGTCATCTGTCGTAACAAACGGTAACATCTATTTGATAACTTCCAACAGATAAGTTATCTATTGGAACAGATGTTAATTTTTATTTGATAATTTCCAATAGATAAGTACTATTGTAATAGGTTGAACATCTATTTTAATAAATGTCTATAATTATTTGGTAATTTTCAATAGATATGTCATCTGTTGCAATAGGTTAGTCCTCTATTTATTCAAATCAAGTCATTTTTGAAATAACTAAATTGATTTAGCTATGATTAAGTATGAGCTGATAAGTTCAACTATAATTTCAATTGATATCATTGCAGTTACATGATCAACTATTTTGTTAGTCCTGAGTAGAGTTATCAATTGACCAATTTCACTTGAAATGATTTAAATCAAGCCATTATTTGAAATGACTAAATTTATTTAGCTATTATTAAGGATGAGTTGATAAGTTGAACTACAATATCAATTAGTTTCATTGCAGTTACATGATCAACTAATGTGTTCGTCCAGAGTAGAGTTATCAATTGACTAATTTTACTTGAAATGATTCAAATCAAGTCATTATTTGAAATGACTAAATTGACTTAGCTATGATTAAGGATGATTTGATAAGTTTAAGTGATCTCATTGAAGTTACATGATCAACTATTGCAATTACATGATCATCTTTAATTCTAGCTAAATCAATTTAGTTATTACAAATAATGGCTTTATTTGAATAAATAGAGGACTACCCTATTGCAACAGATAAGATGATCAATATATTGCAACAGATGACATCTCTGTTAGAAATTATCAAACAGATATACTCATCTGTTGCAATAGATGACTCATCCATTGCAATTTGGGTTATTTTCTACATACTACTTACCTATTGCAATAGATAACTCATCTGTTGTAACGGATTATTTTATCTATTTGGTCATTTCTAACATATTACTCATTTGTGGCAACAGATGAGTAATATGTCGGAATAGGTGTGTTTATTTATTGGAAATTATCAAATATATACAGACATAAAATTAATATTAAATTCATTTAAGTTCCAGTTGAACTTAATAACTAAAAATTAATATTAGTGAAATTAATTTTATTTATTATCAAACACTTAAAATTTATCTCTTTTAAAAATTTTATAAAGATAATCTAAGATCAATTGGGATCAAATTAACACTTTGAAAACTTGTCATTCTCTTCCAAAATACAAATAAACCAATAATTAATGCATAGTAAAAATTCAATGGGTTAATCATTTTCAAACCATTTCATCCAGTTGCAAAAAATACTTCATCTTTTCAAATCTCTTTCTCTGTCTCTACAATACAAACAACAATTACTCAATAGATTGCTCAACCCTTTACAAAAGATCAATTTTCTTCCAATTTTTGACCACATAGTTGTTATTTTCAACTTTTTTTTACTTGTATTCATCATTTTTTCTCTTTTCACAAGTAACAGAGTTCGAGAAGAGTTTTATATTTGTTATTTTTTTCAAAAACTTGAGATTTTTAGTTAATGATGAAAAAGAGGACTTTTATTTGAGAATGGGTTAACAATTTTATGTTTTGATGCTAAAAAATATAGAAAGAACTCGAGAAAACTCTAGTTTTTGTTGCAGTGTTCTGTTGACTATCATGGTTTTATTGGATGGTGTTTGTAGTGTTGTTGGTGGTTGTTGGTAGTGTTGTTGGCACTATTAATATTGTTTGTTTGTTGTTTGTTTATTTTGTTTGTTGGTGGTTTTGTTACTTATTTTTGTTTAGTTAATATTATTATTAATGGTAATCATATTGTTGGTACTGGTAGTGCAGGTATTGGTGGTGGTGTTGATGGTATTGGTATTGATGGTGGTGGTGGTGGTGGTAGAGTTGGTATTAGTGGTGGTTGCGGTGGTTGTGGTGTTGGTTTTGGTGGTGTCGGTATTAGTGGTGGTGTTGGTATTAGTGTTGGTGGTGTTGGTATTAGTAATGATTGGTGTTAGTATCGGTATTAGTGTTAGTGGTGTTGGTATTAGTGGTGATTAATGTTGGTATTTCTTTTGGTGGTATTGGCATTAGTGGTGATTGGTGTTGGTGATGGTGGTAGTAGTGGTGATGGTATTAGTGGTATTGGTGTTGGTGTTGGTATTGGTGGAGTTAGCATTGGTGGTGGTGGTAGTGGTGGTAGTGTTTGTTGTGTTGGTATTGAGGGTGTTGGTATTGGTGATAGTAGTATTGGTGTAAGTGGTATTGGTATTAGTGGTGATTGGTGGTGATGTTGGTGCTTATGGTGTTGGTGTTGGTGGTGTTAGTATTGGTGGTTTTGCTGGTGTTTGTGTTAGTGGTTTTGGTATTGGTAATGTTTGTGGTGGTGGTGGTGGTGGTAGTGGTGGTAGTGGTGGTGGCGGTGGGGTTAGTATTAGTAGTGTTGGTATTTGTGTTGGTGTTGGTGTAGTTGGTGTTGGTATTGGTATTAGTGGTGTTGGTGTTGAAATTGGTGGTGTTGGTAGTTATATTAGTGTTGGCAGAGTTGGTGTTGGTATTGGTAGTAGTGGTCTTGGTGTTGGTATTGGTGGTGTCAGTGGTGGTGTTGGTGGTGATTTTGGTATTAGTAGTGTTGGCAGTGGTGTTAATATTGGTGGTGTTAGGATTTTGTAGTGCCCAACAGATTACACATCTGATGCAAATGTGGAAGACCTAATTCAATTTCATCCAATAGATGATCCATCCATTGCAAAAGATGGGTAATCTATTGGAAGTTATCAAAACAGAACTGCTACCTATTTTGATAACTTCTAAGAGATGACCCAACTGTTGCAATAGGTGGAACATCTATTGGAAGATATTAAATTAAGTCTTCCAACATATTCCCCATTTGTTTCAACACATGTATCAACTGTTGAAAGAAAACAAAATAGCCCTTCCAACAGATTACCCATCTATTGCAACAGATGTTTTCACTATTGGAAGAAAACAAACCAGTAGCAAGACTGTTTTAATTTGTTACAATAGAAGACCCATATATTGCAACAGCCTGTTCATCTGTTGCAAAAGATGGGTCATCTGTTCCAACAGATGGGTCATCTGTTCCAACAGATAGGTCATATATTGGTATATTTTTTGTAGTGTGTTGTTGTAACGCCCCAAAATATCATCCCGAGACGTCACACGGTGCTTAAGGTTACTTGTAGACCTAAGCTAACCCTTTGATGCTACTACTACATCTAACACTTACTTTAAGATGGATAATCAAGCAATAATGTTGTATCACGTCAAATCTGAACTGAAATAACTGGAAAACATATTCTGAATATCAAATATTGAAAATTCTGAAACACAACTAATAGTCTAGTCTGACAAAGCCTCTACTACTCCAAATGAAAAGCCATTGGGACAGACCCTCAACTGACTCGAACTGGTCTGAAAGTAATACTCAAAACACTATTAAAGCAGGAAAATAGCAGATATAGGTCCTCGAACTATGAGGACTCACCAAGGATAATGATGTAGATGAGATGCACGGAGATCACTGTCGCTGCTGAGATTGAGCACCTGAACCTACATTATGAGACAATATAGCACACAGACGTATATGTGGATCAGTACTTTGAGGATGTACTGAGTATATGGGGGTGTATGCAATAATCAAAACAATAATATCATCAACCTTTATAGAAATCATGCATGTTGATATAACTGACTCACATAGCTTGAGTAACTCAAAAATGTAAATCTCATACATTATGAATAATGGAACTCATAGTATAAATCTCATAAGTCAATAGACTTGTTTCGGAAATCTGTAGTTCTATTCCCCCCTCAAAACATATAGACTAAGTGATCCAATGCTCACCTCTATATTTGGAAGCTAAGACTATAACTTTGAAACTGAAATCTAAAGTAAAAACAATATTTGGATAAGTTAGTGAGTCTTTACATTTAGGGAACAATAACTCATCTCAAAGGAACATACTTTACTTTAGGAACAGATCATTTACTCTTACTAGTAGGGAAAAATACTCTCTTTAAGGAAAAATATATTATAAGAAAACTACTCTGAAAATCTTACTATTAGGGAAAAATACTCAAAAGCTGATTATTTACTTTTACTAGCAGGGAGGTTATCTTAACCGACATAAACCATGTGAGCTATATGGATTCAAACGCTTTGTCCTCCTAAGGAAGAAACCTCACGTTGGGGAGAGACGTCATACTCTTGACAGGGAGTATAACCTCAACTCAGTGATTACTATCTCGGCCTCGGGCCCATAAATTAAAATCTTATGGTGGAACGTAGTTTTGGGGTATGAAACCGTAGTAACTTACCCGACTCGGTGCTAAATACTACTCCCATTAGTTAGCTATGCTCATCTCATGGAAATCCACTTTAAAATAATCATATGGTTCATAAAGAACCCAACTATAAAATATATGATCTCATTTAGAAAAGTGGATTTCAAAGCTACTATAACCATCAAGGTCAAAACTTTCGCAACAATCTCAAAATACTCAATTCATGGGTGTTTATAGCACAAAAATTCTTAAAATTACAATCTCAAGTAGGGCTTAATGACCCATAATTCAATCCCAGGTTAAGACGTATCAAAATTCATACTCGATATCACAAAGATTCATAAATCATATAGAAATCTGGAAATTTTTCAGCAATATGCATTATAATCTAAACATACTCATGTACTTCAATTTCAAAAATATTGAAAACATTATAATCTCAAGAAATAATAATATAGGGTATAAACCCATACTTCAATTTCATAGGGAAACGTATATAATCAAATAGCTTTTGTAATAAAAATCTAGTTTTGGGCACAAGAACAGAAGGATTGTTCTTGTTTAAACCCCACATACCTTGAATTAGAAGCTTCTGATAAACTCTATCTTTTTGGACTCTATTTGTACTCTTGAATGAGGGTTCTTGAAGCCTTTGACTTGAGAACCTTGAATCTTGACTCAATTTAGAAAATCTATGGTGAACCCTTGAGATTCTTGGAAGAGGATTTGGATGCTTAGAGTTTTTGGTTGAGGGAATTCTTGAGAAAAATCTCATATGACGCTTGTAGTGACCTTAATTCTGATGTTTGTATGGTTTAAGAGGCTTGGAAAACGTCCAAAGTGCCCTTTTTAAATCCTGTACAAAACTGGAAAATTGAATTGGAAAACCAACTTTATGGGCCACTGCGACGCGACGCTATCACGGTGGCTTACTGGAAATTGACAAATGGGATTCTAGGAGTCACCGCGACATGAAACCCTCGCGTTATCCCACTGATTGGGACCTGGAACTTCAGTACGATGCGTCACAATCATGTTAGGCTACTGGAAATTGATTATTATGAAATTGGGGTCCTCCATGATGCGTCACTATCGCGGAGTTCCACTGGAATTTGACAATTGTTAAATATACCTTCTCCGCGATGCACCAAACACTAAAATGATGGTATTTTATGACTAGAACTTAAATTAGCCATAACTTCTTGCCTGGTTATCAGATTTGGGTGGATCTTATATCATTGGAAAGCTAATTAAATTTTCCACATGATAAAAAGTCGAAATTAGGGAAACTCTATAGGGTTTAAACGTTACTCACTTAGAAATTCATTCCTTAACCTTCTAGAGACAAAATTAGGCTTAAGGAAAAGTTTAGGGTATTACAATATCTCCCCCTTGGGAACATTCATCCTTGAATGTCGCTAGCTATGCTAAGGATATGGAAAAAATTGAGTATGCCCAGCTAAAACAACTTGCTAAACTGACTCTACATTATTCTAAACTCTTGAATATCTTGGAGAATGCATGTACTTATATTAAGAATAGCTATATAGCTGAAACTTTAATTGGAAAAGGGGAAGAATTAAGGAAGAATAGTACCTTCGACTTGATCTGAACTTGCAGATAAGAGGTGTGGGTACTTGGATCGCATATCTTCCTCGGCTTCCTAAGTATCACCCTCAACTGACAGGTTTCTCCACAACACTTTGACCAAGGGAACCTCTTTGTTCCTCAGTCTATGGATCTGGTGGTCTAGAATCTCAACTGGAATCTCTTCAAACAAAAGGCTAGTCGGGATATCTGGGCTCTCTGAAGGATCCACTACAACGGAATCACCAATGTGCTTCTTAAGCATGGAGACATGAAAGATAGGATGCACAGCTGACAACTCTGTGGGCAACTCAAGCTCATAGGCTACTCTTCCTACACGACTTAGGATTCTATAAGGGCCCATATACTGGGGACTAAGCTTCCCTTCTTGCCAAACCTTTTCACCCCATTCATGGGCAAAATTTTCAGATATACCAAATCATTAACTTAAAACTCAAGGTCTCTTCTTCTCACATCTCAATCGACTCTAATGCCTTCAAATTAAATAATATGACCTAGAAAAGATATGAACCTTAGCCAAAATTCACCCTTGCTAAATTTGGAAAACAACTGATGATCTCTAAGAGTTTGCAAGACGATGCTAAGATGATCTGCATGGAAATTCTCAGTACAGGAGTAAACAGGGATATTATCTATGAACACAATGACAAACATGTAAATATACTTCTTGAACACTCGATTCATGAGGTCCATGAAAGCTGTTGGAGCATTGGTTAGCCCAGGAGACATGACTAGGAACTCAAAGTGACCATAATGGGTTTGGAAGGTTGTTTTCAAAATATCACACTCCCTTACTTTAAGTTGATGATAGCCAGATCTAAGGTCTATCTTGGAGAAATAACTTGCACCTTGTAATTGATCAAACAGTTTATCTATTCAAGGAAGAGGGTACTTATTCTTGACTGTACCTTATTAAGCTGACGATAGTCAATCCACATATGCAAAGAACTATTTTTTTCGCACAAATAGGACAGGTGCTCCCTAAGGAGAGACACTGATCCTTATGAAACCTTCATCTAGAAGATCTTTGAGTTGTTGTTTCAACTCCTTAAGATCTATGGGTGACCTACAATATGGAGGAATATAAATAGGTTGTGTGTCGGGAAGAAGGTCAATCCTAAATTCTATCTCTCTATCGGGAGGTACCCGTGGGAGATCTTCTAGAAAAATATCAGGAAACTCATTAACAATGTTGACTGACTGAATAGTTGGAGCCTCAGACTTAGTGTCTTTGACTCTAACTAGATGATAGATGCAGCCTTTGGATATTAGCTTTCTGGCTTTGAGATAGGATATGAAATGACTCTTGGGTGATATTGAACTCCCGGACCACTCAAAAACTATCCCATTGGGAAACTAGAACTTAACCATGTGGGTACGACAGTCTATAGATGCATAACAAGAATAAAGCTAGTCCATACCCAGAATAAGATCAAAATTGACCATATCCAACTCTATCAAATAATCAAATATAACTCGATGAAGAACAATAATAGGGCACTTTTTATACACTTACTTAGCAACAACCGACTCACCTACTGGAGTAGAAACTAAGAAAGGCTCAGGAATCTTTTTGGGACTCATTTCAAAGTTCACAGCAACTAATGGGGTCACATAAGAGAAACTTAAACCGAGCTCCAATACACATACACATCAAAGCAAAAGACAAGGCTTATGAAGGATACCCACTGGACCAGCTAATCAAGCCGGTCTACAACAACAAAAATTGTGTGGACACAGAGGATCCACTCAAGACCCGCCGGTACTATGAAGCCATTTTGGTCGATATAGACTCTATTGAAGTTGAGCACTCAATGAACGATCGCAATCCCGACCACATTGATTACTCAAAATTTACAATCAAGAGGGTATTAACCCCTTTCAACTGGTTTGTAGATCACCTACATACCCCCATAGCTTTATCGATGCCACACCGGCCTCAGACTTTCAATTGGTACGACTACAAGTCGACATGGTTTAATTTCTTGTTTGTCCGCCTAGGACATACTTGGTTCGTTAAATATTACCCTGCTATGATAGATGCCATCATACCTAGATGGTTTTATGAATGGTGGATTTGTTTTGGAGGAACTAAGGAAGTTCTTCCCCAACAATTCCTCAATCGGCTTCCTGACTTTTTCACTAAAGACGGATGTTCCACACTTCCTGAGCACATCCAAATGTGCAAATTTTTTACTAAGAAAAGAGTATCTTTTATTATCTCCTAGAACATCACTAAAGAAGAGCAGCATAGAATTAAGTATTTGTCCAAAGAGATAAAAATTAAAGGTTGGACTCCCAAACCAACTGCCCCTAGAACTCCTGACAAAGGAAAATCGGCAGCAGCAGCCTCCAGCTCTTTCCATAGCAAGAGGGCTTTAAAAGAAAAGTTAAAGAAAGCCTTGGCCGACTTAGAGAGCCAAGATAAAACCAATGAAGATGAACTACTTCAGCTCATTACAGAAGCTTCTTCTACAGGAAGCAGTGATAACAATGGCGATATGCTAGATCCACAAGGGATAGCTATGGCCTACCTAGATCCCTATTATGAATAGGAAAATAACCTTTCTAGGAGATAGAGGTTCAAAGAACTGGAATTATCTCCGAAAAAGGTGATGAACTATTCCTGATTGGAATCCAGGACCCCATACTATTTCCTAAAGACAGGAACGTTTCATCTTTTCAGAAAAGAAAGGCACGCACTCAGAAGGAATCTTGTCAACTTTTTAAAAGCAAGCATTTACTTTTGCTTTTCTAAAAGAAAGCACCCACAATTGTCGGCAACATCTTAGCCGTCCATCTGTACACTTTAGATGTATTCTCTTTATCTTTTCGCCTATATAAGGCAATGTAATTCTTCAGAGTAGGCATCAAAAAATTTCCCATCCTTAAAAATTCGCTTTGCCCAATCTCTTGTAAACTGTCTCTTGTAATGTTTTCCTAAAAGCTTTCAATAAAATTTGTAAGTTTTATTTCTCTGTTTTGACTTTACTTATAATTTCCCGTTATAATACTCATGATCCGTTTTCTGGTATCAAAGCCATGTTGGCAGATTATGTGTCTATCATGAGCAGCTAAACACATAATCTGTCTAGAGCATGAGCAAAACTATGTTCTCATAAGAACATATTACTTTAAACTAATATGGAGTTACTTAATCTTTAATTATGTTAATATACCTTGTCTTATAATGGGGTTTTAATCCAAGTATGGGGTAATAGTCTTCTGTCTGAGTGTTTGAAGGGACCGATTAATCTCCGGTTTAGATGTTGGTCAGCCTGAAAGTATGGTCGCAGCTGAGGTAAGCGTTAGACCTTGTTGGTGGTCCAGTCACTAAAATAACACTAGCAAAATCCTGTGTAAAGCCATTAAAACTTGTTAGATCCCATAAGCCATAGATGTATTAATACAATTAGATTTCGTTGTTCCATATCTGTTTTCTGTGATATGCTTGCTTAGATGAACATGTATGTTTTCTCTGTTAGTCTCTAGACAGTGGATTTCAAAATATGAATAACCATATTAAAAATATTGTTAATCTTTCTTCTCAGGCAACCCCGATTGCCACTATTGAAAATGATCTTCAAAACTGGAGTATTCCAGAAGAATCTTTCAATACGATTTATCAAATCGGCAAATTTAGTTTTTTGAAAAAACATAATATCAAGACCTCTGAGTCTACTGTAGCTATTAATAATTCTCTAGAAATTATTCAACTGTTCAATGAGTTAGATATAAACAGGTTTAAAAACCAGTTTAATTATCTGCATATTGGACTTGTTCAAGTTGCTATAAAACCTCTATTTCGACAGGGCTTAGATATCCCTGTCTGTGCTATCCTAAGAGATGCTCGTCTACTTAATTTTGACGACTCACTCTTACGAGTAATTCAAAGTAACCTCGCCGACGGCCCGGTATACTTTAATTGTTATCCCAATTTCTCTGTAGATATTAATGATCCTAAAATCATGGATGTTTTAACTCTGAATGATAAAACAAAAAACATGAATAGTAAGGAGAACACTAGAGAGATAGCAATTATATACCGCGTATATTATCGTCTAATGGGAACCACTCTAGCACCTAAAGCTAGATTTACGAGCCCTAAAGGGGTTACCACCCTAATGGAAGCAAACAAAGATCGTAGCACAGTCTTTGTTCCTAAGGCTCTAGTTTGGGATGAAATTCTCCATAGTAATGATTGGCACTTTAAGGCTATCACCCAACCCATTCGAATTTACCCTAAAAAATCGCAGATCGAACGGTTTATCCAACATCCCGACGGATCAATTGATCTAAAATTCCTCGGCCTTGACTCATCTCGGCACTCTTCGTTTCGCCGCTCCGTCTCTACTCGTGCCTCTACTTCCAAACCCCCGGAGGGAAGTGATGAGCATGATAATGACAAAGGGAAGATTAGAGAAGTTGACTTCTCTGGTCCGGTCCCAAAAGTCTACTATCAAAACACCAGGGTCAACGAACCTGAAAATCTCTATGAACCAGGAAGTCCTACGGCCTCTAATATGGCCCCTCCCCAGAAAGTCAGGACAGATCTCGGCTTACTCGTCATCAAATCTGATGAAGAATACATTCCAGACCTTAAAGCTTTAAAGGTCCGCTGGAATCTTCCAAAGGATGCTATCAAACGAAAATGGTACGCTAGTACCTATTCCAAAGAGCAATAAAAGGAGTTTGGTCAGTTATGGATAGTTGACATGAAAAGACTCTGATGCGACATCGAGTTCTTCAAATGGTTTGAACTCACAAGGATGAACAACCAGACAGAGCCTCTTAACGTTATCATTACCAAATGGTACACGCAAAATAACACAGTCGTCGAATCTATGATTCCCCCTCTTGAGGGAATTAAAATTCCCCACTCTAGCGAAATCCTTAATGCTTCTCCTTTTAAGAAGAAGCATGACAGACCTTCAATGGCTCCTCTCAATAGAGATCTTGATAGAATAATTGAACAGAACAATTATACTAATCAAGTTCTCCACACCATCTCCCAACAAATAGGAGAAACCAAGAGTTCTACTCTTCCTTTTGAGGCTCCCCTGCCAGCAAGGAGCACTCCCAACTCTAAACCACTTTCGAATCCTATCTTTAAGATACCTGAATTCCAAAAGGATAAGTTTCCTGACCTCAACGACGATTTTAAACTCTCTGAGCAGATTTTGGAAAAAATCAATACCAAACTTTCAAAGTTTAAGGTTGCCCAACAGGAAGAGTCCAACTCCCAAAAGAATTCTCTTTCCAAGCTTACCAATAAACGTTTTTCTACTAAGAAATATTATTACAAAAAGCCCTCTCCTTCGGATGTCCAGTTCGAAGAAAATCCCTACCTCTCTACATGTAATCATGATGGCAGAGGAATTACTGAATGGAATATTGATAGTCTGGCCGAACACCAGATTTATAATAAACTCCATGAAATGGCTGTATCCATTACAGCCTATAAGATCAAAGGCTCCTCTGACAAAGGAGCAGTCACTATGGTTGTTTCAGGTTTTACTGGAATGTTAAAACATTGGTGGGACAACTATGTCACCGAGGAAGTAAAGAGTCTTATTTATGATGCTACAACCACTGAACAAGTGGTCAGAGTTGTGGATGGTCAAGATACCATGGTTGAAGTAGCACAAGAAGACTCTTGCGCCACCCTCCTATACCATATAGCTAGACATTTTGTGGGAGAACCTAAGCTCTTCCAGGATAGAAGCCTAGAAATTCTTAATAATCTTCGTTGCAAGAACCTAGCAGAATTTCGATGGTACAAAGATACTTTCCTTGTTAAGGTTATGATCAGACCTGACTGCAATAACGACTTCTGGAAGGAAAGATTTATTAGCGGTCTTCCTCCTCTGTTTGCAGAAAAGGTGCGAACAAAAATTAAGGATAGATTTGAGGGTCAAATTCCTTATGGCATTCTTACCTACGAAGACCTTATAAGTTTTATCGCCACTGTAGGTATAGATCTCTGTACTGACCTTAAGATTAAGCAGCAACTTAAGCAAAATAGTGCTTCTAAATTTGGTCTAGGAACCTTCTGTGATGATTATGGTTTTACGGACCTTTCCTCTCGGAAAAAGCAGAAGAGAAAATCTTGTAAGTCCACCAAGAGGACTTTTCCTCGTAAGAAGAATCCCAAGAAAGAATCCTTTAAGCCCAGTCGAAAGACTAAACAAAAGTCCTCTAAACCTTCCAAAGATACTTGTTGGACTTGTGGCAAAACAGGCCACAGGGCAAAAGATTGTAAATCCAGCAAGAAAAAGAAAATCAACCAGCTTGATCTTCCTGACGAAGCTAAAGAGAAATTATTCTATATTATGGAAGACTCTTCCGAAGCTTCCGACTCTTATTCCTCTCGTAGCGAAGACTATAGCGACGAAGAATTTATCAATGCCGCTTATGAGTCTGACAGCTCCCAGTCTGGGCAAGAATGTGAGTGCATTGGTACTTTTTGTACTTGCTCAAACAAAGCCGTTAATGTCATTACTGATAAACCCAATGAAATCCTGTTTGACATAGTAGAACATATTACCGACGACGAACTTCGGAATAAGTATCTACAAGAGCTCAAAAGGCTTATGCTTCCTCAGGATGAAAGCCCCCCTAAAGTCAAACCTATAATTCAGCCTTTCAGCATGAAAAAGGTCATGGCTAAATTTAATCCACCTTCTGAACCTACCATTATGGATCTCAAAGGTGAAATCTCTACGTTAAAAGGAGAAATTAGAAATCTCAAGATCCGACTTGACCAAGTGGAACTCAATGTTCTAACGGAACAAGTCTTAAGATCGATTTCGCCTCCAGAGAAAGTCTCGCCACCCGAGTCTCCTCGCAACCTTCCGATCATTCCAAATGATCATCTCCAAGAACCTATTACTTTCCCTAGCGACGATGCTCCCTCTTCTTCCGGCAAAGCCATAACAGCTATTAAAGCCTTTAGTGAGCATATTCTCGTTAAAATTATTATTAACAAAGACTTTGTTTTAAACAGAGTCGCCCTCTTTGATACAGGCGCTGACAGTAACTGTATTGTCAAAGGCCTTATTCCCACTCGGTATCTCCAAAAGAGTACCTCTCGCCTCTATTCAGCCACTGGAGAAAAAATAAAAATTAATTATCAGCTTCCCAAAGCTCATATCTGTAATAATGGCATCTGCCTTATTAATGACTTTGTCATAACTGAGGATATCACTGAAGATATCATTTTGGGCATTCCATTTATTAATCAGATTCGCCCGTACTGGAGTGATTACGATGGTATTCGCTCAACCCTTTTGGGAAAAGAGTTGTTCTTTCCCCTTTTACGTCCCCTTTCTCAGGAAGAAGGGCAACGCATTAAGGAGGAAACTGTGTTTAAAATTAATCGCCTTTCCTCCCATATTTGTTTCCTAAAACAAGATGTTCAGCTCAAACATATTGAGCACACTTTAAAAACCCCGGAGATGGTTACCAAAATCAACACTCTCCGCAAGAAGTTCGAAGACGAAATCTGCTCTGAGCTCCCCAATGCATTCTGGGAACGCAAAAGGCATCTAGTCGAACTCCCTTATATTCCTGGCTTTGATGAACAAAATATACCTACAAAAGCTAGATCTATCCAAATGAATCAAGAGATGATGGAAATCTGTAAAACAGAAATTAACTATCTTCTCGCTAAAGGAATCATTAGACACTCCAATTCTCCCTGGAGTTGCTCTACATTTTATGTAAATAATAGTGCAGAAAAAGAACGAGGAACTCCTCGGCTTGTTATAAATTACAAGCCTTTAAATGCGGTCCTAAAATGGATCAGACATCCGATTCCTAACAAAAGAGATCTCCTTAAAAGGACTTTCAAAGCCAATCTTTACAGCAAATTCGATATGAAGTCAGGATTCTGGCAAATCCAAATTGCTGAAAAATATAAATATAAGACTGCCTTCAATGTCCCTTTTGGGCACTACAAATGGAACGTCTTACCATTTGGCCTTAAAAACGCTCCCTCAGAATTCCAGAATATCATAAACAATATTTTCAATGCATACTCTTATATGTCAATTGTTCACATTGATGATGTGCTAATATTTTCAGAAAATATTGATTCTCATTTTAAACATCTTAATACATTCTTTAAGATTGTCAAATTATATGGTTTGGTTGTTAGTGCTAAAAAGATGAAGTTATTTCAAACTTCTATTCGTTTTTTAGGTCATGATTTGCACCAGGGTAGTTATAAACCTATTTGTAGAGCCATCGAGTTCTCTTCCAAATTTCCTAACGAAATTAATGATAAGACCCAGCTACAAAGATTTTTAGGAAGTCTTAACTATGTTGCAGATTTCATCCCGCATATTAGGCAGGTCTGTGAACCTTTATACAAACGACTTAAGAAAAATCCAGTGCCTTGGAGTTCTGATCAAACCAATGTGATTATCAAAATCAAATCTTTGGTCCAAAACCTTCCCTGTCTAGGTATTCCAAACCCAGAAGCCTTTATGATTGTAGAAACTGATGCTTCGGATATAGGATATGGAGGTATCTTGAAGCAAAGGGTAGATATCAACTCTATTGAACAACTAGTTTGATTTACATCAGGAGTATGGAATACTGCCCAGAAAAATTACAGCACTGTAAAAAAGGAAGTGTTATCTATAGTGCTATGTATCACTAAATTTCAAGATGACCTTATTAATAAGGAATTTCTCATTCGAGTTGACTGTAAATCGGCTAAAGAAATTTTACAAAAGGATATTAAAAATCTTCTTTCCAAACAAATATTTGCTAGATGGCAAGCTCTCCTATCTAGCTTTGATTTTCAAATCGAATTTATTAAAGGAGAAAATAACTCCCTTACCGATTTTCTAACAAGAGAATTGTTACAGGGCCATGAGACCAACAAGTCTGGGGAAGACCCCCCTGAGTAAATCAGAAAATTTCCCATCCTTAAAAATTCTCTTTGCCCAATCTCTTGTAAACTATCTCTTGTAATGTTTTCCTAAAAGCTTTCAATAAAATTTGTAAGTTTTATTTCTCTGTTTTGACTTTACTTATAATTTCCCGTTATAATACTCATGATCCGTTTTCTGGTATCAGAGCCATGTTGGCAGATTGTGTGTCTAGCATAAGCAGCTAAACACATAATCTGTCTAGAGCATGAGCAAAACTATGTTCTCATAAGAACATATTACTTTAAACTAATATGGAGTTACTTAATCTTTAATTATGTTAAAAATATGAATAACCATATTAAAAATATTGTTAATCTTTCTTCTCAAGCAACCCCGATTGCCACTATTGAAAATGATCTTCAAAACTGGAGTATTCCAGAAGAATCTTTCAATACGATTTATCAAATCGGCAAATTTAGTTTTTTGAAAAAACATAATATCAAGACCTCTGAGTCTACTGTAGCTATTAATAATTCTCTAGAAATTATTCAACTGTTCAATGAGTTAGATATAAACAGGTTCAAAAACCAGTTTAATTATCTGCATATTGGACTTGTTCAAGTTGCTATAAAACCTCTATTTCGACAGGGCTTAGATATCCCTGTCTGTGCTATCCTAAGAGATGCTCGTCTACTTAATTTTGACGACTCACTCTTACGAGTAATTCAAAGTAACCTCGCCGACGGCCCGGTATACTTTAATTGTTATCCCAATTTCTCTGTAGATATTAATGATCCTAAAATCATGGATGTTTTAACTCTGAATGATAAAACAAAAAACATGAATAGTAAGGAGAACACTAGAGAGATAGCAATTATATACCGCGTATATTATCGTCTAATGGGAACCACTCTAGCACCTAAAGCTAGATTTACGAGCCCTAAAGGGGTTACCACCCTAATGGAAGCAAACAAAGATCGTAGCACAGTCTTTGTTCCTAAGGCTCTAGTTTGGGATGAAATTCTCCATAGTAATGATTGGCACTTTAAGGCTATCACCCAACCCATTCGAATTTACCCCAAAAAATCGCAGATCGAACGGGTTATCCAACATCCCGACGGATCAATTGATCTAAAATTCCTCGGCCTTGACTCATCTCGGCACTCTTCATTTTGCCGCTCCGTCTCCACTCGTGCCTCTACTTCCAAACCCCCGGAGGGAAGTGATGAGCATGATAATGACAAAGGGAAGATTAGAGAAGTTGACTTCTCTGGTCCGGTCCCAAAAGTCTACTATCAAAACACCAGGGTCAACGAACCTGAAAACCTCTATGAACCAGGAAGTCCTACGGCCTCTAATATGGCCCTTCCCCAGAAAGTCAGGACAGATCCCGGCTTACTCGTCATCAAATCTGATGAAGAATACATTCCAGACCTTAAAGCTTTAAAGGTCCGCTGGAATCTTCCAAAGGATGCTATCAAACGAAAATGGTACGCTAGTACCTATTCCAAAGAGCAATAAAAGGAGTTTGGTCAGTTATGGATAGTTGACATGAAAAGACTCCGATGCGACATCGAGTTCTTCAAATGGTTTGAACTCACAAGGATGAACAACCAGACAGAGTCTCTTAACGTTATCATTACCAAATGGTACACGCAAAATAACACAGTCGTCGAATCTGTGATTCCCCCTCTTGAGGGAATTAAAATTCCCCACTCTAGCGAAATCCTTAATGCTTCTCCTTTTAAGAAGAAGCATGACAGACCTTCCATGGCTCATCTCAATAGAGTTCTTGATAGAATAATTGAACAGAACAATTATACTAATCAAGTTCTCCACACCATCTCCCAACAAATAGGAGAAACCAAGAGTTCTACTCTTCCTTTTGAGGCTCCCCTGCCAGCAAGGAGCACTCCCAACTCTAAACCACTTTCGAATCCTATCTTTAAGATACCTGAATTCCAAAAGGATAAGTTTTCTGACCTCAACGACGATTTCAAACTCTCTGAGCAGATTTTGGAAAAAATCAATACCAAACTTTTAAAGTTTAAGGTTGCCCAACAGGAAGAGTCCAGCTCCCAAAAGAATTCTCTTTCCAAGCTTACCAATTAACGTTTTTCTACTAAGAAAAATTATTACAAAAAGCCCTCTCCTCCGGATGTCCAGTTCAAAGAAAATTCGTACCTCTCTACATGTAATCATGATGGCAGAGGAATTACTAAATGGAATATTAATGGTCTGGCCGAACACCAGATTTATAATAAACTCCATGAAATGGTTGTATCCATTACAGCCTATAAGATCAAAGGCTCCTCTGACAAAGGAGCAGCCACTATGGTTGTTTCAGGTTTTACTGGAATGTTAAAACATTAGTGGGACAACTATGTCACCGAGGAAGTAAAGAGTCTTATTTATGACGCTACAACCACTGAACAAGTGGTCAGAGTTGTGGATGGTCAAGAGACCATGATTGAAGTAGCACAAGAAGACTCTTGCACCACCCTCCTATACCATATAGCTAGACATTTCGTGGGAGAACCTAAGCTCTTCCAGGATGGAAGCCTAGAAATTCTTAATTCTATGCTGCTCTTCTTTAGTGAAGTTCCAGGAGATAATATAAGATACTCTTTTCTTAGTAAAAAATTTGTACATTAGGATGTGCTCAGGAAGTGTGGAACATCCTTCTTTAGTTAAAAAGTCAGGAAGTCGATTGAGGAATTATTGGGGAAGAACTTCCTTAGTTCCTCCAAAACAAATCCACCATTCATAAAACCATCTAGGTATGATGGCATCTATCATAGCAGGGCAATATTTAACGAACCAAGTATGTCCTGGCCAGACAAACAAGAAATTAAACCATGCCGACTTGTAGTCGTACCAATTGAAAGTCTGAGGCCTATGTGGCATCGATAAAGCTATGGGGGTATGTAGGTGATCTACAAACCAGTTGAAAGGGGTTAATACCCTATTGATTGTAAATTTTGAGTAATCAATGTGGTCGGGATTGCGATCGTTCATTGAGTGCTCAATTTTAATAGAGTCTGTATCGACCAAAATGGCTTCATAGTACCGGCGGGTCTTGAGTGGATCCTCTGTGTCCACAAAATTTTTGTTGTTGTAGACCGGCTTGATCAGCTGGTCCAGTGGGTATCCTTCATAAGCCTTGTCTAAGGCAATAATAGGCATCACTTGAGTAGTGATGAATTTGAATTCTTCCTTTACTGGCGTAGGTGGAGTAGCTTTAGCTGCAGTAGGATCAACAGCCTGAGCAAAGGTCTCTGGGGCCTTCATGGCATAACTTTGTTTGGTTTGAACCGAAGAACTAGCTGATGACCCTTTTTCCACAGGAAGGTTAGTTTTCAGGTCTACCAATTTGGTGGGCATTGGTGGTGAGAGTTTTGGAAACTGAACCTCTGTCAGTGCAGAGTATCTGTTCTGGAGTGGAGATTGTATCTCGGTCTTGAGTACAGGCCTCTATGGGACTGTTGGTCGCAATGGATTTTCAAAACAATAATATCATCAACCTATATAGAAATTATGCATGCTGATATAACTGACTCACATAGCTTGAGTAACACAAAAATGTAAATCTCATACATTATGAATAATGGAATGCTTAGTATAAATATCGTGAGTCAATATACTTGTTTCAGAAATCATTAGTTCTATTCCCTCCTCAAAACATATAGACTAAGTGATCCAATGCTCACCTCTGAATTCGAAAGCTAAGACTGTAACAATAAAACTGAAATCTAAAGTAAAAATAATATTTGGATAAGTCTGTGAGTCTTTACATTTAGGGAACAATAACTCATCTCAAAGGAACATACTTTACTTTAGGAACTGATCATTTACTCTTACTAGTAGGGAAAAATACTCTCTTTAAGGAAAAATATATTATAAGAAAACTACTCTGAAAAATATTACTATTAGGGAAAAATACTCAAAAGCTGATTATTTACTTTTACTAACAGGGAGGTTCTCTTAACCGACATAACTGACTCACCGAGATATAAAGTCATAGCATTGTTCCACTGGTTGGGACCTGGAACTTCAGTGCGACGTATCCCAATCGCGCTAGTCCATTGGAAATTGACTATTGGGAAATTGGGGTCCTCCGCAATGCGCCACTATCGCGGAGTTCCACTAAAATTTGACAATTATTAAATAGACCATCTCCGCGACACGCCAAACACTAAAATGATATTGTTTTATGACTAGAACTTAAATTAGCCATAACTTCTTAACCGGTTACCAGATTTGGGCGGATCCTATATCGTTAGAAAGCTAATTAAATTTCTCACATGATAAAAAGTTGAAATTAGGGAAACTCTGTATGTTTTAAATGTTACTCACTTAGGAAGCCATTCCTTAACCTTCTACAGATGAAATTTGGCTTAAGGAAAAGTTCGGGGTATTACAGTTGTATTTATTGAATTTTGTGTTACTCTTTTTAAAAATTATGCAGACATATATTGTAATGTTTTTTTTATTTTCTCTTATTTATAGGTAAATATGTCTCCCAAAATAAAAGAAACTAAAAATGGATCAAATTCTGAGTAGCTAAAAAAAAAGTCTAGAGCACAAATGGACTTAGAGGAGCTTCCTGAACTGTAACACCCCACATTTTTAGGGTAGAATTCAAATCGTTGTTCCTATACATACAGACTTGAAACTAATAATTCTATGTATATATATGTGTGTGATTATCAAATATATGATGTGGGAATATCTTTGTATATTGATTGAGGACATAATACCCTCCTAACTCAAAGATGAGTTGAGGACTTTTCTATTGATAGAGTTTTGATGAATGAACAAGCTAGGGTCAACTTTATATGAGTGTATAGACTATAATATATATATTCAGGTATCATACTATATATCAAATGAAAGGTATTTGAGTTATCTTTCCAATGCATCTGGTTTCACCTTAATCCGATATCGGAGTGGGAAGTTATGTCTATTTTACCTCAGCATATGCATCTATCATCAAGGTGATGACAAGGCTAATAGGTTATCAACCAGTTGACAAGCCATTATCCAAGTCCTCAACCTTAGGCAAAATCACTGAAAAAAGAGATGACTAGGCTACTAGGCTATCAACTAGTTAATAAGCCATCAGCCAAAGTCGCCAACCTTAGTTAGTAACTCTGAAGAAGGTGACGACTAGGCTAATAGGCTATCTACCAGTTGACAAGCCATTAGCCAAGTCATCACCCATAATCAGAAAATGATAGGAAATTGACGACTAGGCTGATAGGCTATCAACCAGTTAATAAGCCATCAACCAAGTTATCAATTGAAGAAAATTTTAGAAATTTTTATTCAGCTTTGGAGGGGTATTTTGGTCTTTTTCTCACCTCAAACCTTACCCCCTCCCCCAACTTAAAGAACCAAAGAGGTATATTTAGGCATTATTAACCAGTTTCAAAAGCCATTAACCCTCTCTACTCTTAAGAATAGCAAAAAATAGTATTTTTCTCAAATCATCTCCAAAACCCCAAACTTCAAGTTTCTTTGAAAGTCAAGCAATTCCAAATATGTGTGATGTTCATCCATGGGCCTTTTTCACCCACAGAGTCTAAGAACCCCTTTTTGATACTAAATTATGAGTTTTTATATGTTTTAGTTAAATTTTCTCCGTGAAGCTCTTATGAATTTTGATTATAAATTATCTTTACAAGTGTTTTGATGGAATGAGCCTTTACACATTTGAAATATGGAATTTTTATGTTAAAATCCCTAACTCATGGTTTTAGTATTGTAACTATGCTTTTAGTCGCGTGTTTTACCTATTCCCATGCTTAAGTTTATGTTTTCCATGTGTTTGATGAAATGTCTAAGTGTTGTTTTTTGAAAAATAACCCCTTATTATGGTTTTGTAAAGCTATATATGTCCTTATTGATATTTCCATTCAGTTCTGGAAGGTTATGAACTCCTGTTACTTAGCTATTTACATAATTTCAGTATCTTCAAAATGGTTTCAAACAAACCATGAGCATTGTAATCCAGTTAGTTATCATGATTGATTATTTGCTTAGTTAAGCTTAGTTTAGTCTAGTAATTAGTGTCATTCAATTGGGAGAAGGATTCAGCACCAAGCAAACCCAGTGAAGAGAGCATTTCTGCCAGTATAGGGGGTTTGACCCTTAGTAGCAATCCCTGAGTTATAAAACTATGTAGTCAGCGTCGGTTGAGATGTCTTCCTATTAGTTTAGGGTTTACAGATATCTCATGAGTCTTTCTATCAGTGTAGGATTTATAAGATGTCTTTCTGACAGTTTAGGGTTGATATGGTCATTGTTAGTACTCGTGGCATGGTACTGACACCCTTCCAACTAAGGTAACAGGTTAAACCCCGATTAGCTCAGATTGGGGCATGTCGGTTAGATGATACCTCCCATAGTCTCAAATTAGTATTTGGTATAAAATTTAGTTCTGGTTTGTTTGACCAAAGCATACAGATTATCAGCTATTCAGCTACCAGATTTTAGTATTTTAGTTTCATAGATTATTTTAGAAATATTATATACCTGGTTTTGTATTCTCAGTATTTTTAGTTATCTCATGCCATTCAGTCAGTTTCTATTTCACGCAGTCACTACCCAGATCGAGGTGTAACACCCCATATTTATGGGCTATACTTTGAAGCATCATTCTTATGTGTGTTGACCCTAATCACATGAATTTATTTTGAATATACATGTCATGATCTTTATGCTAGTATGTGAAGTGATTTATAGGTGAAAATGTTCATAAGAATCACTTAGAACAAAGTTGAGCCAAGATCTTTGATTCATCCAAAGTTAGGTATTTAATTCAACAAGGGTATACTTTGAATGTGTAAAGTTTTATATAGATATAGAATTTTACAGATCAAGACCCGCCAAATTGTAGATAATTAAGTCATCTTTCCTATGATACAAATTTTTCCTTAATCTGATACCCGAGCAAAAAGTTATAGCCATTTTCGTAAGAGAGGCGGTAGCTGCGCGCGATGTAACATACAGCGCATGCTCCATTTTACCCCTGAGGTTTCTAGCTTTCAGTCATATTTTTTCAGGGGCATTTCAGTTCTTTCCCTTCAACCAACTAATCTAAAACACGAGGATTTAGGGTCCCAAAAGCATAAGTTACTATTCTATTCTCAAAATTTCCCCCAATTGAAAGCATTCTCTCCCAAGAAAAAAATCCTAGCCTCTTCAACATTCAAACCCTTCCTTCAAGAAAACCAAGAACTCAAGTGTTCCAATCCGAGAAAGCTTTCAAGAAATTTGTTCTCTTAAAGATTTAAGTTTCAAGTTATGTTAGATGTTCATGCATGGGCCCTTTTCACCCATGGAGACCAAGAACCCAATTTCAAGTTTAAAGATATGATTTTTACATATTATTACAAATTTTACCCAAGAATTTCCACATATCTCAATTTTATATCATGTTTACATGCAATTGTTGTTATTATTAAACCCTACACATTTGAATGGTGCTATTCGCATGTTAAATCCCTAAATCTAGGATTTGTAGTATTTTAATTTTGTTAGAATCTCATGTTTTGACTATTCCACGCTTAAGTCTACAAATTTCAAGTGTTTTATGAAATTCCTAAATGATTGGGGTTTGAATAATGACCACTTGTTATGTTTCCAGGAGTTTTTGATGGAAAGAGTCTTTACACGTTGAAATTTGAAGTATGTTTAGCGATATCTTGGTAATTTGGTTTCAAGTTATGTTTTCAATTGATTTCATGTGTAATGCATTATAATACGTCTTAACTATTGTGGCCTCCATATCATGTTCATGCAAATTCAGAATAAAACCCATAGTTTATGATTTGGTTATGTGATTGTGATATCTTATCATGTTTTTAAAGCATCCCCATGTCAAAGTCTTGGTCCCCATGTGTGTGATGAAATGCTTAAGTGAACAAATTGTGAATAATGATTTCCTTCCATGGTTTTACAGCTTTCATGTGTCCTTATTGTTATTGCTATTGATTCTTGGGGCTTATGAATACCCAAAAACTTAGTTGTTTATAGAATTTAATTAGTTATAGGATAGTTCAGATAAACCATGAGCATATTCAGCTAGTTGTCATCATGATCAGTTACTCGTCCAATTAAGCTTAGTTCAGTCCCATAAATAGTGTCAGTTCAGTTAGGAGTAGGATTCAGCATCGACCAAACCTAGGGATGGGGACTCACCTTCCAGTTAGGATTGGTTCCTTAGGAGAAATTCCTAAGCTCCAAAACTATGCAGCCAGCATAGGTTATAAGATATCACCCGCCAGTTTAGGACTAACAGTCTCAGGGATCACCCGCTAGTTTAGGACTAACTCCACAACCATTGTTAGTACCCGTGGTATGATACTAGCACCCTTCTAACTGGGTTCACAGGCTGGACCCCAATCAACTCAGATTGGGGCATGTCGGTTTGATGATACCTCTCACAATTTCAGTTTCAGTACTCGGTTTAGAATTCAGTTCAATCTTGCTTGACCATCGCATATAGTTTATCAGTTATTCAGTTATCATATTTTAGTATTTCAGTGTATAGACTATTTTAGAATTATTTTTATACTTTGTCATGCATTTTTTAGTCTTTACAGTTTACATGCATTCTGACTCAGTACCTTATGCTATACATTCGGTCAGTTATTACTCATGCACATGAACCTATGCATATCATCCTAACCTCATTTAGCATACCCGTACATTCAAAGTATTAATCGCATACTCGTTTCTTATGCCATGATGGCTTATATCATAGGTTTGGATGCTCAAATTCACAATTGTACTTAGACTTTCTAGTGCATCAACAGCAGCAGCCTGAGTGAGTCCTCATCCTTCAAGGACAAGCTATATTATATTTAGTTATGCTAGTAGTTCAGTTATTTAGTCAGTTGGAGTTAGTTGGGAGCTTGTCCCATCAATTTCACAGTCAGACAATTTAGAGGTTTTTGGACTAGTACAGATTATCAATCAGTTTTCTGTTGTTATTACCAGCTATTTCATCAGTATTATGTTACATACATTATCAGAACTATGATTTAAAACCTTATGGCAATTTTTTAGTTAAATTCCTCATATGATTTTTTGTTATCGGTTTTACCCCGTACTCACATCAAGTACCAGTATCATAGGTTGTATGAAAGGAGAATTAGTAGGCTTAAAATAGTGTATACAAGAATTTAAGCTAAGTATTATGGTGTGGGTGTGCTTATGTAGCATCCTTGAGCGCTAAGTTTGAATGGGGTTAGTAATGTAGTATTTGATGTTCTTACCAGTTAAATTATGGGCTATAGCATGTTGAGGTGGGATGTCCAGGTGTAATAGTAATTTTTATGGTCTACGGAGAAGAGTAAGTATAGAGATGAGATATTAGTAGGCTATAAAGGAAGTTAGTATGGTTTATTAAGAGGTTGAGAATATCCATGTTAAGGGATTGAATCTAAGCTTGAATATTTGAATGTTAAGCTAATAAAAAGGAGAGTTGAAACTCTAGTTGGTGTGAAATCAGGTCATGGTGATACTCATAAAGGTTCGAAGTTGGTCAGTGTTTAAGTTATTGTATGATGATTGCTGAGGCTATAGAAAGCTAAGAATTATGTATCAGAAATAAGTACTAGTAGTGGGCCTTACATTATTCGGTATAGTCTTTTGGGATAAGTATAGTGTTTATGTGAATTATTCTACCCCAGACTCTAGCGTAAAGTGGTGACAGTTCAGCTTAGAGTTGTTGATTAAGTGGTTCACAGACTTCGAATGATAGCTTTAAGCTAAGGGGGAGATGATAGAGCAAGTAACCAAGTCAGGCTCTCAGATCCTAGTAGTGATGCTAGGATGGGTAGAGAAGCAATAGGAGAGGATGATGCCCAACCCATTCTTATATCAGTGCAACATTTTTCACTATTCATGATATCTACTCATGCCTTACATATCAGCTCCATAATCATAGTTCATGTTCATGCACATCATAAATAATTATGTATGCTACCAATTCTTAGTATAAGGAGTTCCAGTTTGCTCGACAGTAAGAACCATGTTCTAAGGATTTAGAAACTCCAAACTCAGTTCATGTAGCTCGTGACTCATGTATTCATGTTTTACAGTGTGTTCAGTTCCAGTACCTATGCAACACTCTTAATGAACAGCAAAAATTTAGATTTTTATTATGTATACCTTCAGATTTGGTTTCTTTGATGAATTCATGTCGTGGATGCTCTATTCCTCAGGACTCAGTTTCACATTTCAAATGTTCAGTCATGATTCAGTCCATGAGTAACACCCCGTATGATTCCAAGGAGGGCTAATATAACACCCCGTATTTTTGGGCAAGATTTTGAAGCATCATTCTTACGTGTGTTGACTCTAATCTCAAGAATTTCTTTTGAACAGGCATGTCATGATCTTTATCCTAGTGTGTGAAGTGATTTCTAGGTGAAAAATGTTCACAAGAATCACATAGAATAGAGTTGAGCCAAGATCCTATGATTCGTCCAAAGTTTGATATTTGATTCTACAAAGGTATACTTTGAACATGTATAACCTTTTATAGACTTAAAATTTTTCAGCTCAAGACCCACCAAGTTGTATATAATTGAGTCAGCTTTCCAGCAATACCAATTTTGCCCTAATCCGATACCCGAACGACAAATTTATAGCCATTTTTGTGAGAAAGGTAGTAGTTGTACGTGATTAGCATGCTACGCACGCTCCACTTCAGCCCTGGGGCTTCTAGATTTTTTGGGGGCATTTTACTCCTTTCCCTTCACCCAACTTATCTAAAACACGAGATTTAGAGTCCCAAAAGCATAAGTTACTATTTTATTCTCAAAATTTTCCCTAATTGAAAGCATTCTCTCCCAAGAACAAAACCATAGCCTCTTCAAGATTCAAGCCCTTCCTTCAAGAAAACCAAGAACTCAAGTGTTCCAATCAAAGAAATCTTTCAAGAATGTTGTTCTCTTTCAACAAAGTAGACCCTTGTAGAATCGAATATCCAATTTTGGATGAATGAAAGATTCTTAGCTCAACTTTGCTATAGGCCATTTCTATGAATATTTTCACCTCATAAACACTTCATATACTAGGTAAAAGATCATGACACATGAATCTAAACATAAAATATGATATTAGAGCTTACACAAGTAGGAAATTTCTAGCTCAAAAATATGGGGCGTTACATTAGAATAGGTATAGGTTGAGGAGGAGGATAACATTTTAGTACAGTAACTATGACAAACTCCTTCCACCCAAAACAAATAGGCATTCCACAGTAATTTATCCACATCTCATCCATCTTATATTTATTTCCATACATAAACCTACGCTTGAGAAGATCATATACCATGGTCATTTAGAAACGAGCATTGTTGTCCTCCGATAAATCAAGATATTACCCAAAGCAGTTATCCCTGAAATAACCATCCAATTTTTGATCTCGAAGTATTTTTATGAAGGTATCAAAAGATTTTCCCATGGCTGACTTTTACCATGAAATCATTAGTTAAATTTATGGCACCATCTCTCTACATTCTCATAAGATAACTATCAATGCTGAAAGTTTTGACCAACAGTGGAAGGGCTATTAGCATTTGGATCATCTCTTTTGAAACTTTTCTCATTCTCATGTTCATTTTTTTTTTTTGCTTATAATTAAGATATCACTTGTAAATCAAGCTCAGAAGTGGTGGATGTAGCCTAGCTGCTTCACTTATTCTTTTACTTGGACTTATTTTGGTTTTTTTATTTTAGGAGCCTTATTATCTAAAAATAACAGGAAAATAAAAAAGATTATAATTGATTAATGCATCGTTAAAAAAGGAATAACAGTTAATCTAACAAGTACAACACAAAAAATAACAGTTCCAATAGATCACTCATCTGTTGCAACAGGTAAGTTATTCTTTTGCAACATATAACTAACCTGTTGCAATGGATGAGTAATCTGTTGGAAACAATAAAAATAGTTTCAATACTGTTGTGATTTCTTTCAATAGATCACTTGTTTATTGAAATAAATGACTGATCTGCACATGTAATATATGAGTGATCTGTTGAAATTGTTATCAAACTGACAATATTGTTTAGATTTCTTCCAATAGGAAAGTTATATGTCGCAATAAATGAATGATCAATTGGAAAAAACTAAAGTCTTGGACATATCGTCTGTTGGAATAGTTGATAGGATTTTATCCAATAGAGGGTTCATCTGTTGCATTAGATGGTTCATTTGTTGCATCAAATGGTTAATCTGTTGAATCAAATGGTTCATCTATTGTATCAGATGGTTAATTTATTGCATCAGATGGTTCATCTGTTGCAAAAAAACAAACCAGTAGCAAATTTGTTCAATAGAACAACATTATCAAATACACAACTTTACCAAGAATAACAACAAAACAATTCAACCCAACAGCACCAACACAACACACACACCAAGAATATTAATATTGACCAAAAATACCAACATTGTTGTTTTATTTGTACAAATACAAACAACAAAAAATAAAATTCAAAAAACACAACACATACACCAAGAACATTAATACTGACCAAAAACACCAACATTGTTGTTTTATTTGTACAAACACAAACAACAAAAAATAAAATTCAAAAAACACAACAAACACCAATAAATCGAATCAGTATTTCGACAACAAGAACTACAGTAACAATAAAAAATCATATTTCACTTCAAAAAGAGGAGAAGAAATACCACAAATTAGGATTTTCTTCAGTCCCTATTTCAAATTTAAGCAACAAATATTGAAATTGTTAACCAATACTAGAAGAGAAGTTGGCTCAAGTTTCTCTTTTTCTTCAAAACAAAAACCCTAATTTTTTACCTATAGAAGTCAAAAAGGGACGATAAAGAACTTGAAGTTGTTGTCGGTGGAGAGCAATGTTGTCGCATCGATTGATGGTTGAAAGTCAAAAAGAAACTTGAAGCCCAATTATTTATCGTCAGAGGTTGAAATCACCGGAGATTGAAGGGAGAAATTTACAGAACTGTTGGTATGAGAAGTTTGAGAGAAATGGTTGAGAGGGAGGGGATAGAGGAGAGAGACAGTTGATTTAGAGAGGAGAGAGTTGTGGATTGATTTGTATTTTTCAAATGATTAGAAAGTTTTGAAAATATTAATTAAGTCCATGATTAAATTAATCAAATTTATTAATTATGTTTGACCCTGTAAGTTGGTCAATGTCACCAATTCTTCATTCAAGACTTAAAAGACACATTTCCTTCAATTTTCTCAAGTTACCTTTTCTCATAGATGTTACACATTAAATTATTTAATCAAGCTAAATTTCAAATCTTAATATTAAAAAATTATTTACTATTTTCTCTAATTTGTTCCATTATTTCTTCTTTTTGGATATCGACATCGTTTATAATCCTGCTTACGTTATTGACCGTGCAAGAAAATTTGGAGTAATTAACACCACATGTATAAAGAAATAATAAATAGTTGAGTTTAGCTAAAAATCTCTCAACTTTGTTTTATAGTTTGAAAGTCACTTGGCTAAATAATTTCATCAAATTTTCTGCTAACCAAGTAATAATTTTGGCAAAACAAGCTGTGTAATTACACAATTAAATTCAAATTCAATTCTCAGGTGATTTTCCAAACAGACCGTTGATAAAGAAAATAAAAAGAATAAAAGTTGATTCTTATGTTTGAGGTTAGGATTCAAATAGTCCTTGTATTTGAGGGTAGATTCGAAATATCCCCATAACTATGCATTCAACAATTTTTGTCTTTTAAGTTTATCAAAAATAAATTATGTTTGTTAGATTTGGCGAACATCGTAAGCAAAAAAAAAAAACCATAAACACCTACAAAGTTTCATAAAATCCTAAAATATGTAATGTAAAAAGTTGTATTAAATAGCAAAATCTACACCTAAAAGTTGCATCAAACTCTAATACTAGATCTAAAATAGCAAAAGCTACAAAAAAAAATGACACCTCTAAATGTGAGTAATCACTTTTTTTTAGAGTTTTCGTCACCGTCAAATCTTAATAGATCTCTTCTGAAAAAAATTGACACAGATTAAGGCGTTTGGCCATGAAAATCAAAAAAAATTTAAGTTGGAATTGTGATTGTGTTTGGCCATGAATATAAATGGGAATTATTTTTGAATTTTTGTGAGAGAAGTAAGAGTGAAAAGAATGAAAACAAGTAAAAATACAATTCCAAATTATATTTGAAATCTCATGACCAAACACTAAATTAAGAGTTGTATTTGAAATATAATGAAAAAGACAAAAAAATCATGATCAAATAAGAAATATTACTCTTTTAACACATTTAAAGGACCAAAAATTATTGATTACATAGTTATGAGACTATTTTTAACTTAACCTCGAACTCAAGAGACTTAAGTATTATTTTGTCATTATAGTGGCAATTTCTAGTAGTTATTGTTGTTATTATATAGAAGAGTGAAGATGTGGAACGATCAAAGATATTATTGTCATATTAAAGAAAAATCTCAATTGTTAGATTATTCTGTAAACTTCAAGGTTTGTTCATAAATTTTTAATGAAAAAAAAATCAAATCACTTTTTATAAATGTCAGTCATATCATAAGATGTAAAATATCTCATGTAGACTCTACAATTTTTTTCATAACTTATCATAAATATTTTGTGTCAATGCTAATCGAAAATACTCATTTCAATTTACTTTTTTAAGTGGTGAAATTTAAATTTTGTTTAATTCTAATGAAATATCCACAGACATACAATTTAGTTTTTCTTTGCAAATGTGATTACCTACAAATTAGTTATTCGGAAGAGTAATAAAAAAATATAAAAGATATTAGTCAATGTCTAAAAGACATCCATCTATCCATAATTCATACTATTTGGAAATAATTTCAAGTTGAATTTTTTCACAATATCTAAAAATAATTTTAAAAATATGATTTGTTAAACCTTAGATTAATTTCAGTTATAAGTTTGACTCATAATTTATATATTTAATTATTTAATTTTTTTAATTAAATATAAATAAAATAATACATAACACCCTGGGTTATCGACCCTTAAAAAAAATTTTGAATTTCTTGTTTCTGGATAAGATACGACTAGGGGGAACGAGTCATACACTGGGGTACGAGTCGTATGGGTTGGCCATATGCTGACCAGTGTTGGTTGGTGGGATGGATTTGGTTTCTAAAATGGATATGACTTGGGTGGAAGGAGTCGTATCGATGGATACGGATTGTTTGGTTAATTCACTTAATCTTAGACTTAGTGACTTAAGTTGGATCTGAGTATGAGTAGCGCACCATGAGTCGTAAGCCAGGTTACGAGTCGTACCATGGACTCATGTGGTAGACAGTGTTCAATCTTCTTTTAATTCTATTCTGTCGGGGGTACAAGTCAGAGGTACGGGTCATATGCTTTGGGTATGATTTTGTTTGGGTGAGTCGTACCTTGGACAGTTTTGGGTACAATGGGGAGGCCTAGGGTACGAGCGGTGGGTACAACTCGTATTGGAGGGAACGACTGGTATGATTAGTCGTACCCCCTGACGGGAATTTTATACACTTTAAGTGAGGGCAATCTGAATATTTTTTCACTTAACCTAATAAGGCCCCATGACTTTTAACTCACTTGAGAGGTTATTTTTCCTATTATTATATTCATTAACATTTAGAAAACACTCTCTAATCCTCTCTAAAGTTCTTGGGCAAAGAAATCCAGAGTTTCATCTTAAGGATTAATTTAGGGCTTGTGTTGGTGATTTATCTCCTTTATCTTCTCAATTAAGGTGTGTACTCTTCCCTTATTGTTAGTTCCAACTAAGGAAATGGTTTTATATAATGTTTTCATGGCATGATTTATTGTATGGTTTTGAGGTTTTCAAATATGTGTTGGGGTTTTGCTTATAATATCTTTGTTATGATTTTCCCATGTTCTAATTAGGTTTTTACATATTTTAATTGTGGTTTTGGATAATTGGTTGCATGGGAATGGTCACATGGTAATTGATTTTGGTTTTGAAAATACTATGCCCCCAATATATTTGATAAAATGCCTATGATAATGTTTTTACTATATTATTGAATTTTTAATGGAACTATTGCATGGTTTGAACTTGGTAATAGAACCTTAAATGATTTAAATGGTTTGGAATGGTTAAATAGAATGATTTGGTTGTCATGGTTATGGTAAATTGAATATCCTTGTGGTGTACAATGGAATCCCCCAAGCAAACATAATGAAACACTTGTGGGGTACGCGGGACTCCCCCAAGTTAACTTGGTAAATGGGTATGCGAGAATCCCTTTACCTTAAAAGGTTGGCTAAGGACAATACTAGCAAGTTATAGGCGGTATGACGGTACCACTCTTAATAACATGGTTCATAATAATAGAATGATGTATTGGTTGGTTGGAAATGGTTTTAATTGGGCAATAATGGAGGGGTGTGATAGCTAACCGTGAAGGTGGGAGCTCAATGAACAAACATTGGAAACTCATGTTTGCCGACAAAAGAGGTTGGTCATGGCAGCCATTTATGATACTATGAGGTAGGGGTGTACATAGGTCGGGTTGGTTCGATTTTTCATTAAAATATAACCAAACCAACAATGTCGGTTTTCTAAATCTATAAACCAAATCAAACCAATATACAATCGATTTTTATATTTCGGTTTTAATTGGTTTTTTCGGTTTTTTTGGTTTTTCGGTTTTTTTCTCGGTTTTTTTACAATTATAATGTGATTGAAGAAAAAATTAAATGTTTTCACTAAAAAGATTAAAAAAAAATAATGGTCATAGAGTAGTTTCAATTAAAATTAATTTGGCAAATTACTAAGACGTTTAAACTACTATCTCTCAAAGTAATATTTTGTGGATACTCAGTGGTTCAATTTGTAAGTCACTAGTCACAATAACTTGTCTGAAAGTTTCTTTCACATAAAATGTAAGCATAAAGAAGAATGAAGAATTGGAGACAACTTATTAAAAATTTAACTCCATAAAATAATTAACTCTAACATAATTCCACAAGAAAAAAAAAAGAAAGAAGAGAAACAAACCTAAATCAAAACTTGACGAATGAGGAAAATGAGAAAAGTAAGATGAAAGTACGATGATGAAATAATGAGAACTCTCTGAAAACTTGAAAATTAAAATGTAAAGTGAAGCAATTGAAGAGTTATAGGTTTTTATATTAATATTGGGTTTTGTATTGATTTGTTACTAATGGATAAATATTAGGGAAAAGGACAGCAATAGCACCTAAAACTAAAATAATATCATAAAAATAGCACTCAAAATTAAATACCCTATAAATAGCCACAAACTAATTTCACTAGCTAACCTTCGTTGTCATACGCTTAAACATAATCGAAAATGTCGTTAAAGTAACTTTCTCTTTCTTTCTTTCCTTTTCATTCACAATTTCCTTTCCATTCAAACTCCCAAACCTCCATTCTTTTACCTTTTTCGATACTTCAATTAATCTTTCTTATTCCATAAATTTTGTATAAAATCTCCAAAAATCTACATTCAATTAGCTTCCTATAATTTTTTACCATTGTAAATTTGCTCAAAATTGATACAAAATAATGGCTTCAACTTCAGTTTTAGTTTCAATAATGATAAAATACGGAGGTCAGTGGATATCTGATGTTTAATTTAAGTGTATCAATGTGGTATAAAAGAGTATCAACTGAGTATAGGGATTGCATGTGCATGCAAAGAATTCCCTCTCCCTTTTTTAAAAAGTATATCAATGTAGTATAAAAGTGTATCAATGTGACATAAAAATGTATTAAATGGGTATAAAGATTGTATATGCATCCATAGATTCTCCTTCTCTTTTTTTAAAAAAAAGTGTATCAATGTGGTATAAAAATATATCAAACTGGTATAAAAGAGTATCAATTGGGTATAGAGACTGTATGTGCATGCAAAGGTTCCCCTTCTCTCTTTTAAAAAATATGTATCAATCTGGTATAAAAGAGTATCTATTGGCATATTCTTTTTTTTATCTTTACATGCATCAAAACATCTCCGACTCACCGTGATTGAGTCAGCCTCTAAGAAGAATATCTCTGACTCACCGTGATTGAATCAGCCTCTGAGAAGAACATGGACCAAGACATGGCTTTTCTCTTACCTTGAGACCTCATTATTTTATTTTTTCTTCTTCAAGTTTAAAGAACTATGACATTGCTTCAAGTACAAACCTGTATCTAATGATTCTGTAAAATAATCATCATTAACAACAAATTTGAGGTCAAAATTGACTGCTTTACCCGTTAATTTTAACTTTCCTTTATTTCCTATTTTTTGCTTCATGTCCATAGTTTTCAATGCCCCAATGCAAGAAACAACAATTCAATTTTTGATATTGATCATAAAATACAGTAGATTGATCGATACATAATAGAGGAGAAAAAAAAGAAGATTTGAGAAAGTATATTTAGAAAAGAAAAGTGATTTAAGAGTAACAACTATAGAGCATTTAATTTCCTTAATTGTGTAAAGAGAGTGGTTTTGGGCCAAGAGGCTAAAAAAAGGAAATAAATTAGGTCGGTTGGCTCTAATTGTCCATATTTTCATAGTGTGGGCCATTTCTTTTTAAAATGGTCAGTTCATGTCCTTTTTTCTAAATATTATAACTAAAGACCCAAGAATATATATCTATTTTCTGAATATAAAAAAGTTATAAAAGTAATTAGAAAGTAGATTATAAGTAATATTTTTTTACGTATAAAAAATTAAAATTATATATGTATTATATCGGTTCGGTTTAGGTTCGGTTTGATTTTATTTTTGCTAATACCAAACCAAACCAAGAATGATCGGGTTTTTTTTAACACCAAACCAATCAAACCAAACCATAAGTCAGTTTTTTTCCTCGGTTTGATTTGATTCATCGGTTTGGTTTGACTTAATGGTTCGATTTGTACACCCCTACTATGAAGTACACGGGAATCCTCTAAGTACATTGTACGTATGTATCATGGGGAGCAGAGGGTACTTGGGAATCCCCTACTCTTATGGTATATTCGGTTCGTGCAGCTACATATATCAAGGCCCGTTTAGGGGGTTACACTGGACCCATATAGCCCGTGAGTGGTTAAGGACAGTTAAGCTACACATACCCAGGTTAATGATTCCAAATGCATGCTAAACCCAGTTCCTTTTTTCATCATGGTTATATATATTTATATGCACGGTTTGTATGCATATAGATGGCTTACTTGGTTTTATAGGATGGCATTATTTTATCCTTATCCTGAGTTTATGCTAGCGTTCACCCGCTAACGCATCTTCGGACGGCTATATCCCCATGCAATGTAAGAATCGTTCGTTCTACTCCTTCTACATAGTGATTGAATTTCAAAATCAGCTTTTGGATTGAAGTGGTGAGTTTTCATTTTTCTGGAAGGCTCCAATTTATGTTATGGACATTTTCATATTCTTTGGCTATTTTATGGATATAGGTTTTGGTTCTGGTTGGGGGCATATCCCAATCAAATATTGGTTTTCTTTTGGTTAGAGGCTTTTGTGGAACTGCTATGGGTTGAAATGGATGGGATCGATATAGTGTCAGCCTTAGAATCGACATTGGTATTATCCCTGACACCGGTTAACATAATATTGGTTGTTCCCTCCTTTTTTATTTTGGGATTATATAATTATTATAGAACTCATATGGTCATGGATTTGGATTATATTTTGGTTTGGTATTGGTTATTGGTTGGGTATCGGATGGTTGAACTCATTTGGGTGGTCATGGATATAGACCTATCCTAGAGTCTTGGATTATGTAATAGCGTTATCTTGTTATATGTTCGAAATTTATCCGACTCAGGCTATGCGTGGGTCGATTGGGTTGGGTAATGGGGGTGGTCTCCTGGAATCTTCTTGGTAATCTATTTTAAAGCATGGAGTCCAAGACCTGAAATTTTCTTTAATCCTTGTCTGTTCGATTTTCAGATCGTGCCTTGACAATTTGGAACACAAGAAAACCCTTTTGTCCCATCTGGGGACCATATGAAAGGGACACAGGGGATCCATACTTGGTCTAGGGGTCCAATCCCTAATATTTTTAGATTTCCATCGGTTGCTACTAGTCCTCTTTGGGATAAGGTGATGAATGTCGAATTTCGTCAATCGATTCATACTATTGCTCAGTTGGTTGCTGCTCAGGCTGACCGAGATGCATATGGTGTTTCATTTGTTGAGGCCACAAGGGATGGCCAATTTATGAAGATGAATCCTCCTACTTTTACTGGAGTAAAGGTATAGAAGAATCTGCAGGGTTTCTTAGATGTAATGGAGAACATCTTTAGGGTAATGCAGGCCACAAATGTGGAAGGGTAAATTTTGCAGCTTATCAGCTCAAGGATATTGCATACCAATGGTACGTGGGATAGGGATAGAGGTGATGTTGAGTAGCTATCCTTGTGGGAGACTTTCTTAAATACTTTTCTGGATTGCTTTTTTCCTCAGGAGAAGCTGAGGGAAGCGGAGATAGAGAAATTTGTGAATATTAAGCAAGGAAAAATATTTGTCAAGGAATATGCCGTGAAATTTCATCAGCTTCAATGTATGCTCCATACTTGGTGTCAGATATGAGGGCGAGGATTAGAAAGTTCACTTTTGGACTGTCTCGAGATTTGATCCTTGAAAGGAAGACTGTTTTGCTGATTAGAAAGTTCTTCATACCCTCCTTACCAGTTTTATGGTCATCTTCATCGGGAATTTTGCGATGAAGGGAGGGACAAGTATTTTAAAAGTGGTTAGTCAGGCCATATGCTCAGGAATTTTCCAGTTGGTATGGGTACTTCGAGGGCGGTCAAAGCTCCGATTGCTTCGTCTTCTGCTTCTGCACCTAGTGTGTTGTTTTTGCATCTGCTCCTGTTTCTGGCATCGGTGCTAGTCATAATAGGTTAAATGCTCTTGCATCTTGATAGGAGTCTGAGACATCACCTAATGTTGTTACTGGTATGTTATAACTTTTTTCTCTTGACGTGTATTGTATGCTTTATCCGGGGTCTACTTTTTTTTATGTGACCCTATTTATGGTTGTCTATTTCAATTTTGATCCTGAAGTTATTTCGAATCCATTTTTTATTTCTACCTCGGTAGATGACTGGATTATTGCTAAGAGGGTCTATAAGAGGGTTGTGGTATCTGTTGGTAGTAGGAAGACTTTGGTGGATTTATTTGAACTTGATATGGTGGATATTGATGTTTTCTAGGTATGGATTAGTTGCACTCTTGTTACGCATCCTTAGATTTTTGGACCCGTAAGGTTTTTTTTAGGTTCCCTGATGAACCGGTTATAGAGTGGCAGAGTGGTTTCCTAGATCTTAGGGGGAGATTTATTTCTTATCTTAGAGCTCGGAGATTAATCTCTAAAAGGTGTCTTTATCACTTGGCTCGGGTTAAAGATTCTAACTCGAAGGGTCTTTCTTTACATTCGATTTTGGTGGAAAGTGAGTTTCCTGAGGTCTTTCCGAATGATCTTCCTGGTGTTCCTCCGGATAGGGAAATTGAGTTTGGTATAGATTTCGTTACAGAAACTCGTCCAATATTTATTTCTTCTTATAGAATGGCTCTGGCTGAGTTGAGAGAACTCAAGAAGCAACTTAAGAATCTTCTCGATAAGGGGTTTATTCATCCTAGTGTATCTCTGTGGGGTGCATCGGTGTTGTTCGTGTTCAAGAAGGATACTTCCCTTCGGATGTGCATTGACTATCGATAATTGAATAAGGTAACGGCCAAGAACAAGTATCCTCTTCCAAGGATAGATGACTTATTTGATCAGTTGTAAGGTGCCAAGTTCTTTTCTAAGATAGAACTTTGATTTGGGTACATCATCTTAAGATTAGGGAGATAGATATCCCTAAAATAGCTTGTTTTACTCGGTATGGGTACTTTGAATTCTTGGTGATGTCATTTGGTTTGACTAATGTCCCAGTGGCATTCATGGATTTGATGAACAGGGTTTTCAAGAAGTTCTTAGAGATTTTTGTCATTGTGTTTATTGATGACATCTTGGTGTATTCTAAAAGTGAGGTGGATCATGCCAATCACTTTTATGTGGTGTTACAGACCTTGAAGGAACAACAGTTGTATGCCTAATTCTCCAAGTATGAATTTTGGTTGAACGTTGTGACATTCTTGGGTCGTATTATTTCTAGTGGGGGGATCATGGTGAATCTACAAAAGGTGGTTGTGGTTAAGAAGTGGCCTAGACCCACGACTCCAGCCAATATTCAGAGTTTCTTGGGTTTGGCTTGGTATTATAGGCGGTTTGTGGAAAAAATTTCAACGATAACTGCCTCATTGACTAAGTTGACTCAGCAGAAGGTAAAGTTTTCTTGGTCGAATGCGTGTGAAGGAAGTCTCAAGAAGCTTAAGGATAAGATAACTTCGGCTCCGGTTTTGACATTACCTAAAGGTAATAAGGGGTTTGTGGTTAATTGTAATACATCTCGGGTGGGACTTGGTTGCCTGTTGATGCATCATGGAAAGGTTATAGCCTATACTTCTAGGTAATTGAAGGTGCATAAGAAGAACTATCCTACTCATGATTTGGAGCTGTTAGCGGTGATTTTTTCTTTGAAAATCTAATGGCATTATTTGTATGGAGTGAAAATGGACATCTTTTCTGACCATAAGAGTCTACAATATGTGTTCACAGATGGTTGGAGCTTCTCAAGAACTATGATATCAGTCTTCACTACCACCCAGGTAAAGCTAACGTAGTTGTTAATGCTCTCAGCAGGTTGTTCATGGGGATTTTGACTTATGTAGAGAAAGGAAAGAGAGAATTAGTGAAGGATATTCACCGCTTGGCCAATCTTGGAGTTTGTCTCTTGGACTCCAAGAATGGTGGGGTAATAGTACAGGAAGTAGTTCAGTTATCTCTTAGTGCGGAGATTAAGGAGAAGCAAGTGTTAGATCCTGTCTTGATGAAAATCAAGAGTGATGTTGGTAATGGTATTTGAGATTGGTAGTGATGGTACTTTGCGGTACCAAGAAAGGTTGTATGTTACTGATGTCGATGGTTTGCAATCAAGGAATTTGGCTGAGGCGCATGAATTGCGCTACGTTGTTCATCCCAATTCGACAAAAATGTATCATTATTTCAAGGAGATGTATTGGTGGAATGGTATGAAAAAGAATGTGGCTGATTTTGTAGCCAAGTGCAAGGTGTGCCAACAAGTCAAAGTTGAGCATTTAAGGCCTGGTGGGTTGTACCAAGAAATTGATTTGCCCGAATAGAAATGGGAGGTAATCAATATAGATTTCATTACCGATTTTTCTTGGTCTCGAAACCAATTTGATTCGATTTGGGTTATCATGGATATAATGATAAAGTCTGCTCAATTGTTTCCAGTGGGGACTACCTTTTTTGGCGGAGGATTATACGAAGTTGTATCTTCATGAGATTGTAAAGCTACATGGGGTACCTCTTTCGATTATCTCTGATCATGGTACGCAATTTTTATCTCACTTTTGATAGTCTTTTCAGAAGGGATTGGGTACTAAGGTTAGTCTGAGTACTGCTTTTCGTCTTCGGGCGGATGGGCAAGCAGGAAAGATTATTCAGATATTGGAGGATATGATTTGAGAGTACGTGATTGATTATGGTGGCAATTGGGTTGAGAACATACCATTGGTAAAGTTTTCTTACAACAATAGCTATCATTCTAGCATTGGTGTGGCCCCTTTTGAGGCATTGTATAGTAGGAGATGTAGATCTCCTATTGATTAGTTTGAGTTTGGTGAGGTGGATATGTTTGGCCCAAATTTAGTTTATTAGGCCATGGAAAGAGTGAAGGTGATTCGAATAGGCATAAGTTTCCCAAAGTCACCAAAAGTCCTATGCGGATGTAAGGCGTAGAGACTTGGAGTTTGAGGTTGGGGATAAGGAGTTCCTAAAGGTGTCTCCCATAAAGGGGGTAATACGCTTTGGTTAAGAGGGAAGCTCGGTCCCCGATTTGTTGGTCCTTAGGTTTTATGGGGGGATGGTAATGTGGCTTATGAATTAGAGTTGCCTTCTAGTTTAGGCTTTATTCATCCGGTATTTCACGTCTCTATGTTGAGGAAGTGCATTGGTAATCTTTCTTCGATTGCTCCTTTGGAAGGATTGGGTATCTCAAATTCTCTGTCTTATGAAGACGTCCCCATTGAGATATTGGACTGGTAGGTTGGTCGATTACGGACCAAGGATGTGGCCTCGGTTAAGGTTCTATGGCGGAACCACACGGTGGAAGAGGCTACATGAAAAGTGGAAGAGGACATGAAGTCCAAATATCCGCATCTTTTTTTTGCTCCTGGGATTCGTACGGAATGTATGTGTTCTTCAACATACATTTGTTTTCAAACTTTGTTAAATGAAAGATTACTATCTTTGCATCTTTATTTTCTAACTTGATTAAAGGTTGGATTGATATTTGATAATGCAAATGAATTGTGCTTGTGTTTACCCTACCTTTTCTATCATTCGAGGATGAATGTTCCTAGTGGGGGAGACTATAACACCTTAGGTTTTCGACCCTTAAACAATTTCCTGAATTTTTAATTTATGAACTAGATACGACTAGAAAGGAACGAAGTGTATATTGGGGTATAAGTCGTATGGGTTGGTTGTATCTTGACCAATGTTGGTTGGTGGGTTGGATTTGGTTTCTGAAATACGACTTGGATGGTACGAGCGATATCGGTGGATACGGATTTTTTGGTTACTTCACTTAATCTTAGACTTAGTGACTTAAGTTGGATCTGAGTACAAGTGGCTTACCATAAGCCGAAAGCCAAGGTACGAGTCGTACCATGAACTCATATGATGAACAGTGTTTAATCTTCTTTTGATTCTATTCTGTCAGGGGTATGGGTCAGAGGTACAGGTCGTATGCTTTCAATATAATTTGTGTGGGTGAGTTGTACCTTGGACAGTGTTGGCTCCAAGGGGGAGGCCTAGGGTACGAGTGGTGGGTACCACTCGTATTGGAGGGTACGACTGATATGATTAGTCTTACCCCCTGACGAAAATTGTATGGAGTTTAAGTGAGGGCAATCTGGACATTTCTCCACTTAACCTAATGAGGACCCACAACTTTTAACTAACTTAGGGGGTTATTTGCCCTATTATTCTATTCATCAACACTTAGAAAACACTCTCTAATCCTCTCTAAAGTTCTTGGGCAGAGGAAGTTAGGGTTTCATCTTAAGGATTAATTTAGGCTTGTGTTGGTGATTTCTCTCCATTATCTTCCCAATTAAGGCATGTACTCTTCCCTCATTGTTAGTTCCAACTAAAGGCATAGTTTTATACAATATTTTCTTGGCATGATTTACTGTATGATTTTAGGGTTTTCAAATATGTGTTGGGATTTTGGTTATAATGGCTTGGTTATGATTTTCCCATGTTTTAATTATGTTTTTACGTGTTTTACTGGTGGTTTTGGATAATTGGTTGCATGAAAATGGTCAGAAGGTAATTGGTTTTGGTTTTGAAAATACTATGCCTCTAACATGTTTGATAAAATACCTACGATAATGCTTTTACTATATTATTGAATTTTTAATGAAACTATTGCATGATTTTAACTTGGTAATGGAACCCTAAATGGTTTAAATGATTTGGAATGTTTAAATGAAATGGTTTGGTGGTCATGGTTATGGTAAATTGAATATCCTTGTGGGGTACAACGGAATCCCCCAAGTAAACATGTTAATGGACAACTTGTGAGGTATATGGGACTCCCCCAAGCAAACATAATGGAACACTTGTGGGGTACATGGGACTCCCCCAAGTTAACTTGGTAAATGGATACGCGGTAATTCCTTTACCTTAAAAGATTAGATAAGGAAAATACTTGCAAGTTATAGTTGGTGTGACGATACCACTATTAATAGCCTTGGTTAATAATAAATGGAATGATGGATTGATTGGTTGACAGTGGTTTTAATTGGACAGTAATGGCGGGGTGTGATAGCTAATCATGAAGGTGGTAGTTCAATGAACAAACATGGAAACTCATATTTGTCGATAAGAGGGGTTCTTCATGGTGATCATTTATGATACTATAAGGTACACGGGAATCCTCTAAGTACACTGTATATATGTATCCTAGAGAACGGGGGGTACTTGGGAATCCCTTACTCTTATGGTATCTCTGGTTCATATGGCTACACGCATCGAGACCCGTTCAGAAGATTACACTGGACCCATATAATCCGTGGGTGGTTAAGGACGGTTAAGCTACACGTACCCAGGTTAATGGTTTCAAATGTATGCTAAACCCGATTCCTTTTCTCGGCATGGTCATATATATTTATATGCATGATTTGTATCCATATGGATGGTTTACTTGGTTTTACTGGATAGAATTATTTTATTCTTATCGTGAGTTCATGCTAGCGTTCACTCGCTAACCCATCTTCAGACGGCTATATCCCCACGCGATGCAGGAATCGACCGTTCTTCTCCTTCTGCATAGTGATCGAATTTTAGGATCAGTTTTTGAATTGAAGTAGTAAGCTTCCATCTTTCCGGAAGGCTCCATTTCATGTTATGGACATTTTCATATACTTTGTTTATTTTATGGATATTGATTTTGGCTATGGTTGGGGGCATGTTCCAACTGGATATTGATTTTCTTTTGGTTAGAGGTTTTTTTGGGAACTGCTATGGGTTGAAATGGGCGAAATCAGTATTGGTGTCAGTCTTAGTATTGGTATTAATATTAGGGTTGACTCTGATTAACTGTATTTTTTGTTGTTTCATCCTCTTTTATTTTCTGATTATATAATTATTATGGAACTCATATGGTCATAGTTTTGAATTATGATTAGGTTTGGTATTGGTTATCGGTTGGATATCAAATGGTTGGACTTGTTTGGGTGGTCACAAATACAAACCTATCCCAGAGTCTTGGATTATGCAATAACGCTATCTTGTTATATGTTTAAAATTCATCCGACTCAAGATATGCATGGATCGATTGGATTAAGTAGTGGGCGTGATCTCCAATTCTGGTTGGGCTTGAGATTGGATAGGGTAGTGGGGGTGATCTCCAATTCTGGTTGGGCTTGAGATGTCATTACAACAAGATCCTAATTCGGATTTTGTCATAATATTCTTGAACCAAATGGGGAGAATAATTTTAAATCTAAAAAAAAAAAATATTTGAAGCCACGCAAACTTTTATTAGAAATTTAGTTAGTCATATATAATATGTCATCTCATTTAATTGTGCATACTCACAATTGGAGCTCGAAGTTTGTGATTTTTTTAGATTAATATATACAATTTAAAGTAGTGACATTTTTTTGAGAGTTAATACATAAAAATGATCCTAAACTTGACACCAAATATAACTTTGACAGTGCACAAATATGACCTTTGACTATTCAAAACTGCACAAATATAACCTTCAATCCTACGTGAAAAAACGCGTGTTCAACACGCAAAACTGGGCGCGTCCAGCTTAAAATCTAAGGGCATAATACATAAATATGACCTTAAACTTTGATAATGCACAAATATGACCTTTAACTATTCAAAACTATACAAATATGACATTTAAATGACTCTTCACTATTATTTTTTCATTCGGCTCAACGATGAAAATGACATCTAATTTCTTTTGTCATTGCGGAAAAAAAGCAATATTAAAGATTTATTAATTAAGCGGGTCAGCCTCATACGAAAAATCAAGCGGGTATGTATATATATTATAAAACAGAGGACGAATTTAAGTTATATAATATATCTAAATATTATTTATTTAAATATTAAATTAAAGATGAAACTATACTAATAATAAGAAAAATTATAATTTTAATAAAACGTTATTAAATTAATGTTATTAAGGATAGTAGTAGTATATTAAACGTTATCAAATTAACATAATTAAAAGATGTTATTAAATTAACGTTATTAAATTAACGAGGAGCGAACCTACGTGGTTGCCATGAGGTTCACCCAAACCCCCTCGGTAAAAAAATTACGTTGTATATATATAAAATAGAAAATATATATTTATGTACGTATGTTAATGTTGAACCACATAAAACAAGACACTTAGATTGCCCAGTGGTGTTATTTGCTCTTCTTGAGCGCTTTCTTCAGCCTACTATGCGAATTCGATCCCTGCTAGTGGCTATTTTTTTTTAATTAAAAAAAAGTTAGGTGTTGCTGCTATAGAAATAAATAAAATAATAATGATAATTTTTTAAAATTTAAAAAAAGTTAGATGCTGCTACTATAAAAATAAATAAATAAATTATAATAATAATAAAACGTCGTTTTAACAGAAAAAGAAAAACTTTAACAGTGCACAAATATGACCTTTAACTATTTAAAACTGCACAAATATGACCTCTTTTCAAGTCAGCCCTTTTAACGAAGTAACACCATGTAATTGAATTACCCTTTCACGTAGGCGCAAGTGAGACACACGAGATAACAAAATCAAAGATCATATTTGTTCAAATTTTAAATAGTTAAAGATCCTATTTATACACTATCAAAGTTTAAGATCAAAGTTATAATTTAATGTCAAACTTAAAATCATTTTTATATATCAACTCTTTTCTTTAACATATGAAAATTTGTACGAGTATTTTTTTAACACATGAAAATTTGTACTTGAATATTTGTTATTCAATTCAAAGTTTGTTTCTAGTACTAGGGGGTAAGGGGCCCGTGCTACATGATGCATGTAAAGAAAAATTAAATTTAATGCACCAATGTGTAGGACAAACTATTTACTTCATAGTATTTATCACAGAGCCAAGTTTTACAAGAGGTTATATACATTGTATGTACATAGATAACAAAAAAGTTGTGCAGCCTTCGTCTCAGATGAAACCTGTTGCATAATAAAATTGAGAAGGGTCAGCACTTTCATGAGCTACAAACATGAGCACTTTGTACGTGAAAGTGAGAAGCTTAACAGGAATGCCCAGCGACAGTAAATTTGTAAACAAGGGCAGTTGTTTCAGAAAATGTAATGTTATTTTTTGGTTGAAGTTTTTCTGTGGAAGTTGAACATTTCCAGTATTGGCAAAGAAACAAACCGAGTCATGTTGCATCAGTGTTGAACTTCCTTTTTTGGTGAATGTGACAGAATGAGAGAATTTTTAGTTATGTTTGTAATCAGTGACTTGATAACAGGACAGGTCTGGAACAAATCAAGCCAATTCTTTATGCTGCATAATTCTTACAGTTATTACAAATCAAATTAGTTTTCTTAGGATCATAACCACTCTTGTGTCCCTCTAGCTGATTAGAAACAAAAAACAAGCAGAATTATCAGGATAAGCTGGTGCAATGTGGATCTGTCTTTTTTTTCATCTTGTATCACAAGTGAATAAGCCTGTTAAATAATAGGTAAAGGAGAAGACAAAAGAATATGCTCCTAAATCGTATGAAAGCACTATTCAACCCCATTAATAATTGTAACCACCTCTCAGTTTGATGTCCTGCTATTTTGAGCGAATAGGGAATATCCTACATCCCTATCGGTCTGCATGATGTTATATGTGCGAACAAAAGTCCTGAAATTAAAGGCTCAAATGGAAAAAATGGTACTCCGTACTTCAGGAAATCCAAACAGCAGTAACCCAAACGTTAGTTTTTTTTTTAGGAATTCGCAGAATTGGTGAACCACTTACCTACTAAGATAGCAAGACACCTGAACTTTGTCACAGCTTCCCACTTCCAAGCTTTACTGCTTAAGTCAAACAAAATTATAACAACGGAAAATTTAAATCTTAGTGGAATTTTCAAGATCAGTTGAAGTAAAGGTTTAAAAAATGCAGATACAAGATATAGAAGAAATGGAAATCACTGGAGTTCTCTACTATTTTTACTTTTAGTATTAGAGGGGCTGGTTTCTGGTTCTATATTTGATGCCTTTATGTTAAGTTTCAGTACTCCATTTAGTATCAACAGGTTTCATCATGTACCCTTGTAATGTGATGCTGCAAGTTGGAACAGTTTGTTTAGCATTTATGTTGTAAAGTTCAAACTGCAAGCACAAATTGTCAAGGGCATAGGAGGCTGTCACACAAAAAGCTGAATACAAGACAATCCCAGAATATTGTAACCATTGCAAAATGCAGGGACAAAGAAGGGTGAGGAGAAGATAATTAGTATATACAACGGCAGCAAAGATGAATGACAAGATGCAAAACCAAATCCTCAAAGAACTCTCTAGCCTTAGCAGAAGTTGGTCATGGCAATTATCTTGAAAACCCAATTTTTTTATTTATTGTGTTGATCTTTTCTTGTTTATTTTCAAGTGGGTTATCAGCAAATGTATAACTGAAAAAGTCTCAAATCCATAAGGTAGCAAGAGAAAAGAGGAAAGAAATAAAACATGTAGTTGCGGTTGGGGAGTCAATGTAGGAAGAGAAAAGAGGAAAGAAATAAAACATGTTGGTACAGTTGGGAGTGAATTAAGTAGAAAGATGGTCCAATGGTGTTCATATTGCCCTAGGTTTTCCTTATTTTCACTTTTCATCCCACAGAGAAAAGATAGAGAAAGGGGGAGCCATAACAGCTTCCGCGCCTAGTGCTAACGCCTTGAATATGTTTGTTTCTCCACCTGAAACCAGTGGAGATTGAGAAAAGATAGAGAAATGGGGAGCCATAACAGCTTCCGCGCCTAGTGCTAACGCCTTGAATATGTTTGTTTCTCCACCTGAAACCAGTGGAGATTTAAGGACGACTGAGGAATATAAGCAAGTCAATATACATACTAAAACTTAAATATTTAGGACCTAAATAACATAGTTGAACTTTCAGCTGAAAAGAATTTTAAAAAGTGAAAATAAAGTTGTATTTCAGATTTTATTTCTTAGTCATATACAAACAAATACAATGAATCTAAAGATGATCCTATGAACTTACCAGCAATCCGTACAGGACATCAAACATGCAACGAAAAGAAATCACCTCTTTAAGAACAGATATAGAAGTTGGAGTGTAATCTAGCAGCCTAGCTATATGGTTAGAGACAGCAATTCCTGCAACTATATCCTTACAAAAGTTTATAAGGAACATTTTAAGCTACCCCCTCCCGTCCCAAAATACTTGTCACGTTGAACTTCTTTACAAAAGTTTATAAGGAACATTTTAAGCTACCCCCTCCCGTCCCAAAATACTTGTCACGTTGAACTTCTGGAGAGTCAATTTAATTAATCTTTTGAGTTAAATTGGTTTAGATATTCGAAAACTATATGAAAAGTACTACAAGTTGTAATTATTTTTACATCAATACAGCATATAACATAGAAAGTTGCATTCATCAAAAAAAAGACATGAACACGTGATAGAGCCAAGTGAAGAGCAATTGTAAATACAACGCGCTATAATTGAAATTAAGCGGGCATGTATCATCAATTCAAAGTTTTCTTATATTTATTTCGCAGCAGTATGACATAAGTCGCCAAATATAAGCACAGTACACAATTAAATATAAAGTGTAATATTTATTTTTCCTCCGTATGACGTAAGAGTAGGCGAAATTAGAATATAAGGCAGTAAAATATAAGCCAGTACACAGTTAAATATAAATTTGGTAACGAAAGTAATTCTAAAATATAAATTTGATAATGGGAATAATACCTGGTAAGCAAAACACCAGACAACACCACAAGTAAAGAGCTAGCGAAGTCAAACTACAACCATAAACAGGGGAACACACATTAAAATCGACAATGTATGGAGCTGGGATAGATGTGGAAAATTTAAATACAGCTTTACCTATCTGCATATAACAACAGCTAAACCACAAAAGTCAAACTGTAACAGTAGCTAGTCTTGTGAAAATTAGCCGAAACAGGCACAAACAAATGTAAATGCAACTGCCATAAACCTCAGAATATGAGATGCGAAATTGTTGCAGCGAATGTTGGTTAAATAGTTTTGTAAATTGTAGCACACAGGCAAAACGAAACGTGTTCTCCAGACACATCTATTCAAACAAAGAGCCCAAGCACTTTGGTGCGACCTCTTCTTTCCCTCTTTATTAGTTGTGAGAAAGGGAAAAGAAATATTCAATTTTCACAAAAGTGATCCGAAGCAGTATGGAGCTGGGATAGATGTGGAAAATTTAAATACAGCTTTACTTATCTGCATATAACAACAGCTAAACCACAAAAGGCAAACTGTAACAGTAGCTGGTCTTGTGAAAATTAGCCGAAACAGGAACAAACAAATGTAAATGCAACTGCCATAAACCTCAGAATAGGAGATGCGAAATTGCTGCAGCGAATGTGGGTTAAATAGTTTTGTAAATAGTAGCACAAAGGCAAAACGAAACTCGTTCTCCACACACACATATTCAAACAAAGAGCCCAAGCATTTTGGTGCGACCTCTTTTTTCCCTCTTTATTAGTTGAGAAAGGGAAAAAAAAATATTCAAATTTCACAAAGGCGATCCAAAGCAGGAAGACATGAACATGTGGTAGAGCCAAGTGGGGAGCAATTCTAAATACAACGTCCTATAATTGAAATTAAAGCGGGCATGTATCATCAACTCAAAGTTTTCTCACATATACAGAAAACACTGAGTTGTCTGGAGACATGACGCAATTCAAGCAGAGGTGGACTAATTCTTTTCTAACGCAACACAGCGTCCATTCCTTTTCCACAACTTTTATATTAAATCATTTAAGTTTGGCAGAGAAAAGTTTAGGTTTGAGCAGCAATGGCATTTTCAAATGAATAAACACCAAGGCACAACTTCACTTCCAATATCTGCGTTTATGATTTGTGTCATTTCTAAGTGAGTGCAGGTCTAGTTCCACAATTATCTGCTTATAGTATTAACCACAAACCGCAACCACCAAAATTTAACAGTGTGAATGAAAATAGGAAACAAATAACAAAAGAGTTGAGCATTTGATTCCTAAGCTTCTCGATTCTCCAAAAAGTACACGCGCACTCGTGCCGAATCCTATGAAAACGTGCCGAATCCTATGAAAATGCACTACTTTTTAAAGGATCCAACACGTACCCGGTGACATAATTTAAGAGCCGGAGCACCAACAAAGAAACACCAAATCTTCGAAACACTGGTAAACCACATACCTTACAAAGTTACTTTGTCATACAAATTTGGAAATGCTTTTGGCTCTAAATATAGGAGAAATATATAATTACTTAATTATGCTACCTGTTTGTTCGGTAACAGAAGCCTCAAAATTTAGCCGTAAAAGCTAAGCAACACTCGGAAAGCAAAATCCACCATTAAAATTCGGCACAAAGATAAGAAAAAGGTAGAGGATGACATGTATTGGACATCACACGCGTAATAAACTTATATCAACTCATCAGCACACCAAACGAAATAACAAAATTACACCAAACAGATAGTTTTTTTTTTTCAGTACAAACGCCAATTTCACCAGCGCGGGAAAACTACCTAAATCGGAGAGCACAAATCAAAATTCCCACACAGTTGAAATTTTGTACAACAGAAACGACAATTTCACTAACGCAGGGAAAATTCAGTTCCTTATTCCTAAAATAAGATCTCAAAAACTCCAAAAACCAGAAGAGAAGGCTCGAACACTAACCCTAATTTCGCTAACTCAGTACGCAAGCCGGTAAGAACAACTTCAAATTTGGCGACAAACAATTCAAAATTCCCTAACCAATCAAATTTGTCACAGCAGAAACAGTAATTTCACTGACACTGGAAAACCCCAATTTCTCAAATCTTTAATCTTTAAAACAAGCTTCATCACAACAGCCGAAATCTACATACTGAAGAAGTCAAAAAGAAGAATAAAACTTGCGTAGTCGAAAAGTGGGTGGAAAACCCTAATTTCTCAAATCCTTAAAACAAACAATCTTCGTCACAACAGCCGAAATCTGCATACTGTAGAAGTCCAAAAGAAGAATAAAACTTGCCTAATCGAAAAGTGGGTGGAAAACCCCCATTTGTCAAATCCTTAAAACAAACAATCTTTGTCACAGAAGACGGAATCTGCAATTAAAAAGTCACAAAGCAGAACAAAACTTGCGTAGTTGAAAAGTGAAGCAGGTGGATAACCGGCAGAAAGCAAGCAGAGCAATGTTAAATCGGCTTCTCCTTTGTTGGTCGTTGTCTATTTAATGAAGCTAATAAAGAAGGCGGCAGAAATGTGAGAACAACGGAGAGAGTAGCACGTAGTCAATGTCACACGCGTAAAGAAGAGGCGGAAGCTCGTCAGCCCAACACTGAAAATGGCGAAATTACCCTCAGGCAAATTTAATTTGACTGCAAACAGCCATGTTGGTTAACATGCCGTTTGCGCGGTTCTTCAAATTTTATTGGTTAACAAAACTCTATTAGCTCCAACTCTCTTTTTTTAATTAGTTTCACAAAGAGTAATCCAACGCTATTTGTTTAATTAGTTTCACAAATAGTTATTTGGAGGGAATAATAGTATTAATTATAACTATATATACTTATTAAGTTTACATATAGTCATTTAGTCACAAATATATTTTTGATAAAATTAACAAATAACAATAATAATAACATGATAAAATTTTATTGTCATTCAACAATAATAATAACATGATAAAATTTTGTTGTCATTCATATGCATGATGGACTCTATACATAATCGAGGTTTAAGGATATGAAACACAATTTCATAGCATTCACTACACGTCACTCAAGTAAAATAAAATTCTTTTGCTATCTGCTTTCTTTCAAGACTTTTATGTAAATGTTTCCAACACAATAACTCTTAGATGGATAGCATTTATCATCGTCTTCCTCATTTTTTTTAAGTTTTAAGTAGTATAAACTGATATTTTTAATATTCTAGTTTAGATATTTTTTTTTTCAATAATAAAAAATTATAAATTTAATTAAATGAATTTGTCAAGTTTTAGATTTTACTATCTGTATATGTGAAAAGCAAATGTGAACAATTGATATTTGAAGTATATTTTGACAAATAATAGGTGATAGTTCTAATATAGAACTCACACATCTCGAAATACTTTAAGTGTATTTTTAATCCTTTGCTCAAATAAAACAAATACTACATCTCTCACCATTTAAAATTTCTATTTTTTTTCATACCCAAGAGGCTAATACCTTGGAAAGAAAAAATTGTGCATGATATAAAATGAAAGGGAAAAATTGATTAAAATTTCAAATTGTATGGTTTAATAGAATAATAAAATTGTTCGGTGCAAACATGCGGCCCAATTCTCATATCTTACACGCATAAAACTTTTCATTTTGCATAAACTGAAAATCTTCTCGATTTAACTATCCAAAAAAATCATACGTATAGTCATAACTATAGAATTAGGAAAGCAAGTCTCTAAAAAATGCTTAAACTAATCAAAATATAAAGAGAAGAGTTTTAGTCAATTCTATGTGGTATGCGAGACCTCCAAATCAATTTTTTTGTGTGTGTGGTTTTTTGGCCATTTTAAAATTTTAAAAGATTAAAAATTCACATTAAAATTATACACAACATTAAAGATAGTCATATTAATTAATTTTCATCATCAATGCTATTAAATTTTTTTATTTATGTGTTATGATAATTTCTCCTAATATTTGTAACTTGAAGAAAGTGAAAAGTCCATTACATTATCTCGTAATAATGTTTAGGTAGAACAGTTACAAAGAGACTGTTAAACTTTCTTTTCATCTCTTTTTATGTAGAAAGTTGGTTCTTATATTTTGGAGGAGATTTCTTTTGCTTAGTGATTGCTAATTGTTTATATGAATGCCCTCTTCAATTTTTTTTTTAATGATATTTATCACTTGTCAAACAATTGCAAGAGGCTCGCTGTTAACTAATTTTTCCGCCATGAAACTCGAATTGCACATACGGTTCAATGAAACAAAGGTAATTAACCATCTTTTTCACGTGCTATTACTCGTGACAAGTTTAATTAAAAATAAACGTAGACCTTTTTGACTGAATACCACAAATAAGAAATTAATTTTAATCATCTAATTCATGTGAAAGTACCCATCATACAGTTAACCAGTTATGTAATTCAATACATATTGTTATGTGGTTGTTTTCCCTTTCTAATTCCCCTATTTAATTAACAAATTGCAAAGTTCGTTTAGTTTTATTTTTGTTTGTACGTTAGAGACTTGCTATTGTAGTTACTTATATTTCTCATGCATTTATTTGAAAAGTACTATTATTTCTTTGTTGTATACCATATCTTACCTTATTCGGACACAACCATGCTCAATATTTTTATTTAACATAACAACAGGTATTTTTGTTTGTACGTTAGAGACTTGCTATTGTAGTTACTTATATTTCTCATGCATTTATTTGAAAAGTACTATTGTTTCTTTGTTGTATATTTAGACACAACCATGCTCAATATTTTATTTAACATAACAAAAGGTAGTGGATATAACACATTTACAGTCTTCTGTGGATGAACGAAGTATTTGATCAGATAAAAGAACGATTGATTAGATAGGAGTTGAAAATTTATTTTCTGATGAATGTTTTCAAGTTCTGATAGAATTTTTTATTGTTAAGGCATCATGAAAATTATAAGGGGAAATTGTTCATTTGAAATTATCTTTATATTTGTATGTATAATATTATACCGTATTATAAGTGAGAAATTATTTGTTAATTCATTTGAATAACAGAATTTAGAGGTATCATAATTTCAGTGAATGAATGTGTCTTTTTGTTTTGTTATTGTGGTATTAAAATTTCAGTCTCATTCAACGTCTTTTATATTTATTTCTTTAGTTATATTCCTCTATGAATTTTAGAGACTACAAGAATAAAAACTTTAAAGTACGAGATTTAAGTAAATATTTAAGTGGACTGCCTAAAGTGAAATATTTGATTGGGTAGTGCAAGTTGATATTACATTTCATTTGATTTGATAAAGTATTTTTTAAATATAAACAAATCATCCTATTTGTGCACTATTTGCAGGTTTTGTAAGATATATATATATATATATATATATATATATATATATATATATATATATATACATATATTCCTAAATGTAATTTCGTTAAAAAAAATTGTACATGTAGTTTGTTTAATGAACAAAATTTAAATGGTAAAATTAATATTTTGATCTCAATATTTTCTATTTATAATTTTAGTCTTTTTAAATGTGCAAATCTCTCTCTCTATATATATGCGGTTGTTGATTTTTATTTATCTTTTTTTGTGATTTTTTTAGCCTTTTTTTATTTTAGTTATTTTATTAAATATTAATTAAACATAATTCCACGATTAATGGAAAAGACGTTGCCAATAATGGCTATTATTGGCATTAAAGTTCAAAACGTCTACTACACTATTACCATTATTTAGCTTTTTCAACTATTATTATAAGATGAATGAGTATACATATGTTTTCCTCTTTATGGTTGTCTGTTTTTATATTGAAAAGACACTTTTATTGACCTTATTGAGGTCAATCAACATTGTCCATTATGATCCTTGAATTATGATAATAATAGTGGCTTAATTCTTCAATTTATGGTCATTTTTTTCTCTCTCTATAATGCTTAAGCCTAATCTTTTTGAATTGCATATTTTATCAAAATATAGGTTAATTTTAAAATTGATATCAATCTTTACTCTTCATTTCTCAAATCTTGTGCGTAGCATTAACTTTTAGTGCATCGAACTCTATTTTTAATATTTTACTTGTATAAATTATTAATTATACAGTATCAATTGACATTATTTTTATAAACGAGAATGTACCCTCTTGATCATTCTTCAATCCCAATATTTAGCCAAAAAATAGCTTATAAATTTGATTAATAATTTTATAAAATAACTGTGCGAAGTACGGTTAAATGTACTAGATATAGATTGTATGGGTCTCAAACATTACTACATAATAAAGAAAGTTAGCATTTAAAAAGTATTAAATTTAACTCTAGGAACCTTTGAATCTGATGATATATCAACTTCTGAATATCCCAAAAAATATATGTAGACCACCTTGTTATCTTACCAAATCAAATCTGGATATACATCTACAAATCATAAAAATTAAAAAGCAAGAATATATCAATAAAAAATTTCTAAGAAATGAAAAAGAATGAATATTTAGAATAACATCATATGATGGTTAACCAACAACCAAAAAAGGGAAAGAAAAGAAGAATTCACCTTATTGTTGGACAATAAAATTTTCGAGATTGAAAAATAAATAATCGAGACAAGAAAATATTGCAACAATCGTTTTATTAATTTCAATGCGAGTGTTACAATCTCTATGAATCCTCTGATTCGTCTTTTCAAATATAAATTCAAGGGCTTCGAGCTTGATCTTGAATTTGAACTTGATTTCTTGATTTGAGGGACTTGATCTTGACTTGTGCTTGAATTCAAGGGCTTTTAAGCTTGTTCTTGAATATTGCGGTCTTGATCTTGAATCTTGATGAACTTGATTTGAATGCTTGAGCATTTTAGAGAAATTGCGGAGTTTGATCCACGAGCTTTCTCTTGCTACTTGTTAAAGTTCTAGGGGTCCCTTTTTCTGAATTATGAGGCCCCTATTTATAGTTGTAGGAAAGGAAGAGTCATGATGAATATGGACTTCCTTTGATCAATCAAATTTAAGTGATATGGCGCCTTTTATGGGCTTTTATTTCATGGATCTGCTGCATCAGTTTGACATGTGGCACGGTCTTATTGGCTCCTTCACTTGATTTGGCATGCCACATCATTTGATATGTGGCGCTTATTTGGGCCTCTAGAATATGACAATATTTTGGACTTAGTAAAGTGGGCTCATCATTTGTAGTCCAAATTAATGGACTAACCCAATAAATATTGGGCCTTATTTAAATCCATACCTATTTGGACTTAAATAATTAATTCAATTATATTAATCCGTAATATTTATTCGGGACTAATATATTTTGAATTTAATATAATCTGAATTTTGTACGGATTTAAATTTAATAAAATTGCATCGCCCACAAATGCCCCCTACTTCAAGACTTGTCGAGACATTTAATATTTTGGAGACTAGCCGTAAAGTATGATTATTTAAACATGTTTTCTTCGTGCTTCAACGATTTTCCATACATAAGAACACCTCATTCAAAAACTTTAAAGCCAAACCATATTAACATTGTCTCTCAAAGCTCTCTTATTTTTTTTCCCACGAATCTCTATACTTAAGACCCGTTGGTGAGGCATGATATCCAGTTTCAAACAGTTTTGGAAGACTTTTTCATTGTCTTACTTAACCAGGAATAAAACTCTTCCGATTTAAACTTAGATTGGAGAAGGAAACAACCTTCAATTTGACTTTGTGTGGGAGAAGGAAACAACCTCCAATTTGATTTTGTATGGAAGAAGGAAATCAACCTCCAATTTAAATTTGTGGGGGAGAAGAAAATCACCTCCAATTTGAATTTGTATGGGAAAAGGAAATAATCTCCAATTTGAATTTGGAGATGGAAGCTATCCCAATCTGAATTTATATTGGAGAAAGAAACAATCTCCAATTTGAATTTGGAGATGAAAGTTATTCCAATCTGAATTTATATTGGAGAAGAAAACATCCATCCTACAACTCTATAAAAGGAGGTAGTTTTTCCACTTTTTTAATATCAATTTTGGGGTTTTCAAGTCATCAACAATATTGAGGTAATTTCTTTCCCTCTTACTTTTCTCTTATTTTCGTTACTTTTTTCAGCACAACATGTTAGTGGTAGAAAATTCATATCTAATTGTAGAAATATCACAATTATGAACCGTTTGATATTCCAGAAACTAGACTTCGATATCTATAACATATCCAAAATTCAGATTTAAATTCCTTCAATATAAATCTCGATAATTGTTTTTAAGTTATCCCTGAATTTTATCATGCTGAAAATTTCAGATTTGCTCGTCTTTACTTAAACTTTTGTATCTTGAAGTAGGAAGGATGAAATCATAAGCCGCTTGATTCTTGTGAAACTAGATACAAAGATCTATAACATATCCAAAATTTATAATTTAATACACTTGAGATATTTTCAGGTGTTATCCCGAATTCAACATTAAGTTTTAATGCATCAACAATTTCAGATTTACGCGATATCACCAAAATAATTATATCTCAATGTGAAAGTATCAAAATTATGATCCGCTTGATCCTACAGATGTAGAAAATATGCATGTATAACATATCCAAAATTTGGATTTTATCATTTTTTGGATTGTTCAGATGATTTTTTGAAGTCGATCTTATATGCTATCTGACAGAGGATTCCAGATTTGCATTGCTTCCCCAAATAATTTATTTATTGATGTGGGGCCATCACCACCAAAGGGCGATATGATTGCCTCAAACTAGATTTTGAGGGTTTTATTCTCATTAAGACATCTTGTCTCAATCCAAGTTGGTTATATACAATTTTCAAGATCGCAACGCTCTGACAGGTATTATCCTTTCTATTTGTGTTTTTACTTTCTTCTTGTTTCCTCCTTTTTTTTTCCAGGGTTGAAACAAATATGCAATATGCAACCATTGGCTGGCTTAAGGTGATAAGATTTTAACTTTGCCTCTATCACATTAAGACCGAAAGACTTACGCATAATTGGCCGGCTTAAGGTGGTAAGAGTTTAACTTCACCTCTGTCACCTTAAGACTGAAAGACTTACGCATAATTGGTCGGATTAAGGTGGTAAGAGTTTAACTTCGCCTCTGTCACCTTAAGACCGAAAGACTTTTCTTGAAGACGACATGGTTTTCTTTAAGTATGGGCCCTTTATGCGATGATCTTCTCTAAGTATGAGCTCTTTCATCGATGCACTTATGGAATGTTATTCTTTAAGTATGGGCCCTTTCACTTGATGCAATTATGCAATGGTATTCTTTAAGTATGGGCCCTTTCCAATGGTTAGCTTAAGGTGCAAAGGGACAATTTTTTTTCCACCTTAAGACATGAAAATTTTGATATCCTTTCAAGGATAAACCCGCGAGAGGCCGGCTTAAAGTGCAAAGAGACAAATTTTGTCCACCTTAAGGAATGGAAATTTTTATATCCTTTTAAGGATAAACACGTAAGAGGCCAGCTTAAGGTGCAAAGGGACAAATTTCGTCCACCTTAAGACATGGAAATTTTTATATCCTTTTAAGGATAAACAAGTAAGAGGCCAGCTTAAGGTGCAAAGGGACAAATTTTGTCCACCTTAAGGCATGAAAATTTTGAGATTCTTTTAAGGATAAACCCGCGAGAGGCCAACTTAAGGTGCAAAGGGATAAATTTTGTCCACCTTAAGGCATGAAACTTTTGAGATCCTTTTAAGGATAAACCCGCGAGAGGCCAACTTAAGGTGCAAAGTGACAAATCTTGTCCACCTTAAGGCAATGAAATTTCGATATCCTTTAAGGATAAACCTGTAAAAGGTCAGCTTAAGGTACAAAGGGACAAATCTTATCCACCTTAAGGCATGAAAATTTCAATATTCTTTAAGGATAAACTCATTAGAGGCCCGCTTAAGGTGAAAACGAACAAATCTTGTCCACCTTAAGGCATGTAAATTTTGAGATCCTTTTAGTTGTATGCTTGAAGAACTTTGGCATTCCAAATCCCATTGAAGGAACTCTCCTTCTTTTCAGTAGGTTGCCCCCATTGAGTCACAAATATTTAGAGTAAGTCCAAAATTTAATTAGAATAGTTTCATACTTGGTATCTATATGGTAGATATTGTATGAACATTTTTTTTACACTCGTGAAACTGTACTTAGAATGAAATTTCAAGCGCCTACGTACCTCAGTAAAGAGGATCAAGTCACAACGTAGTTTTGGGTGAGTGCTTTTTTTTCTTGTGTCATAACTTTTGCCTAGGTCGCCTCATTCGAGGTTTTCAACTTAGCGGACTTTCATTTTCTTTTTGAGCCGTACACAGTTTATACTCTGCGGGCCAAGAATGGACATGTAGTTTATAATCGTGCCTTAAGGAGTGTACATGCAGTTTATACTCGTGCCTTAAGGAGTGTACATGCAGTTTAAACTCGTGCCATAAGGAGTGTACATGCAGTTTATACTCGTGCCTTAAGGAGTGTACATGTAGTTTATACTCGTGCCTTAAGGAGTGTACATGCAGTTTATACTCATAAGGAGTGTTATCTTCCTTTAAGGATAGTACTAATTCAAGAACTTGACATTGATGGGGCCAATCCTCACGCCATCTGCATCGACAAGCTTGTAAGCACCATTTGATTATGCCTCTTGTACGACATATGGTCCATCCCACTTTGGGGTGAATTTTCCCCCAGACTTATGAAAAGTGATAATGGATTTTCTTACTGCAAGGACTTGATCTTCAACTTGGAAGCACCTTAAGCGAACCCTTTTGTTGAAAGAATGAGATAGCCGGGCTTGATAACATTCAAGATTTTGTTGAGCCTCCAGCCTCTTCTCGTCAAGAACTTCTAACTCTACAAGACGCAACTTAGATTTTCTTCATCAGTGGGACCTTATAGAATGGCCAGTCTCAAAGAAGGTATTTGACGCTCAAGTGGCAGAACTGCTTCAACTCCAAAAGCAAATGAGTATGGGGTTGCTTGCGTCGGTGTATGGTAAGTTGTCCTATATGCTCACAAATCTTCTTCCATCCGCTCATGCCAGTCTCGTTTGGATTTGGAGATGACTTTCTTCAATAAGTTGCATAAAGTCTTATTGAATGCTTCGGCTAGACCATTGGCGGCATCTTGGTACATAGAAGATTTGCGTTGCTTGAAACCAAAAAGGTCACAGGTTTTGTTCATCAGCTTGCTATCAAATGGCTATCCATTGTCAATTAATATGTACTAAGGGATTCCAAAGTGGTAGACGATATTCACTCTGATGAAGTTCGCAATATTTTCTTTCTTTACTTCCTTGAGAGCAACAACTTTGGCCCATTTTGAGAATGGTGGGATGGACCAGAAGACTTTGGTAGTGGACCAACAAGATCCATTTCCCAAGCATTGAATGGCCAAGACGCTACAGTTGGATGTAGCACCTCTGGAGGTTGATGTATGAAATTTGCATAGAATTGGCAAGCTTTGCATCTTTTAGCATAGTCCAGGCAATCTTTAACCATCGTTGGCCAATAATATCCCATCCTTTTAATGTGAAAATGGAGCTTTGGTCCAAACTGATGTGATCCACAAAATCTCGAGTGCGCTTCTTGCAAAGCTTGAATTGTTTCTTCCTCTCCCAAATACCATAATAGTACTCCTTCAAATGATCTTCTGCACAATATGTCTTTGTAGTAAAGAAAGCGATGTGCACGACGACGAATGTCAGTCTTTCTCCTTGGATCTTCTGGAAGTATCCAATAACATAAGCAATCAATGATAGGCCGTCGCCAATCTTCTTTTACAGCTTCAAACACAGCAACGAGGTATTCAACCTTGTTTTCTACATTATCATCTGACGACGGTACTACCCATTCTTGGCGGATAGTAACTCACGTCTGATTTGGAAGAGTTACGATTGAGGCCAAAGCAGTTAAGGTGTCAGCTTACTTATTTTCTCTTCTTGGCACATGTTGGAGGGTTACTCCTTTAATCCACCCCATCAACTTCTGTGCATAATCATGATATGGTCGTAGCTCAGGCTTTCTGACTTCATAGCTTCTCAACAGTTGCTTGATCACCAATTGGGAGTCACCAAAGACTTGTAATTGCAGTTGTTTCATGTCAACTGCCATCTCAAGTCCAAGTATTAAAGCTTGATATTCAACAACATTATTAGAGCAACGATTTATTAGGGTAAAAGAGTATGGGATGAACTCTCCTTGTGGAGTGACGAACACCACATCGGCACCAGCTCCACCTCGATGTGAAGCACTATCAAAGTACATCTTCCATGGGGATCTAACTTCAATAGCCATTGCATCTTCATCAGGGAGTTCATCGCTCAGCTCTCAGTCATCAGGTATCGGGTGATCTACCAAGAAGTCAGCCAATACTTGTCCTTTTACAGCCTTTTGGGGAACCCACATAATCTCAAATTATTGAAATTGAAGGTGCCACCTTGCAAGTCGATCACTTAGGACTGGTTTTGACATCAAAAAATTGATGGGATTTGCCCTAGACACGTGACGGACAACATGAGCTTGAAAGTAGTGTTTCATCATTTAGATAGAGAAAGCTAATGCCAAACATAACTTTTTAATTGGAGAATACTTCAGCTCATTTGGTGTCATCATTCTGCTCAGATAGTAAAGTAAGTTTTCTTTGCCTTCACTATTTTCTTGAGCCAGTAGTGCTCCAACTGACCTCTCTTATGCCGTGATGTAGAGTATCAATGGCTTCCCAGGTATGGGAGCCGCAAGAACTGGTGTCTTCATTAAGTATGATTTAATACTCTCAAAGGCATTACTACAAGCTTGGTCCCATTTGAAGGGAGTGTTCTTCTTCATGAGACGACTAAATGGTTGACATTTTCCAGCCAAGTTTGAGATGGACCTCCTTAAGTATGCAAGCCTTCCTTGAAGGCTTTTTAGCTCATGAATATTTCGAAGTTCGGGCATCTTTAAAATTGCATCGACCTTGGCTTGATCAATTTCAATTCCTCGGTGTCACATGATGAAGCCAAGAAACTTTCCTGAAGTAACTCCAAAGGCACACTTCAATGGATTCATCCTAAGTTGATATCTTCGAAGTAACTCGAATACCATTCTTAGGTCTTTTAAGTGGTCATCTCTCTTTCTTTACTTCACCACTAGATCATCCATATACCATTAAACAATTTTATAGAGCAGGCCGTCAAAGATGTTCTGCATAGCCCTTTGATAAGTGGCGCCAGCGTTCTTCAAACCAAAAGGCATCACCTTGTAACAATAAATACCTTTGGGCGTACAAAATACAGTGAGTTCTTCATCCTTTGGCGCCATACGGATTTGATTGTAGCCGGATGAACCATCCATGAAGGACATTTCCTCATAACCAGTGGTGGCATCAATCATTAACTTCGGTATGGGGATTGGAAAATCATCCTTAGGGCATACATTGTTGAGATCTTGAAAGTTGACACAAACTCAAATTCGGCATTCTTCTTCCATACAGGAACAATACTTGAAATCCACGTGGGATATTTGTGTAACACCCCATACTTAATTATATGCATTAGCCATGGTTATATGTTTCGGAGTATATGTATTGATCCTAAGTTAGGTATATATGAGTTTGAGTATGAGTATTGATTATTTTGAGATGGTTTCAAGTGTATAGTTTAATTATATGTGTATGGGAATCGACTTTATTTATACCAGAATTTTTCCGTCGATGGTTCCATACGAATTTTATTGAATAATCTTTCCAACGATATAAGTATTTCCAAAAACGGATAAGTTTCGGATATAATCGAGCACGTTCAAAACTATAAAACGGCGGCCGGGATAATTGTGAACAGTAAATGTGCAGGAAATTCAAACTACTGAGGCCTGCCAGTTTTTTGGGTCAACTTTGAACGATCATAACTCCCTCAATATAATGAACTGAGAGAGCTACCACCTATCAAAAGAAATATCTTTGAGTCTTCTTTCCAATTCAATTAGTTTCATCCAAATCCAACATCTGAGTAAGGAGTTATACTCGTTTTACTTCAGCCTCTCAAAACAGTTTTTTAGGGTCAACTTCAAACGATCATAACTCCTTGTACAGGATGAACTGGGTGGCCTATTTATATGAAATAAAAGAGCTTTGAATTATATTTCCAACAATACCAATTTCACCCAAATCCGATATCGGAGCAAAGAGTTATGGCCGATTTACTTTAGCCTATCAAAACAGTCCACCATGGACAGATTTGGACTTACTTAAACTTTTAAGGGCAATATGGTCATTTTCCATCACCTCATGGACGAAAATTGGTCTTTATATACATACACTTAGCCTCATATCCATCATTTTTATCCAAATTAATAAAGAATAAGGAAACCCTAGCCTAAGTTCAACTCCAATTATCTTGTGATTCAACCGTAGAAAATCTAAATTGATTCCGTAGTTGTGTTCACCGTCTCAAGGGCTTCGAAAAGCACCCCTTATTTGGGCCAACAGGACTTCAAAATCAAAAGGGTCATTTTATGGTAAGGATGTAAATTATGTTGGTGTTATTTATATGGATATGTATATATATATATATATATATATATGCATGTGAGCATAAGAAGTATGTTATTTGATTGTTGTTGAAAGATGATTGGAAATGATGTTGGATCATTCTTGTGCATGGTTGGATTATGTTGAATTGTGAAAGGATTTGGTGTGATGATGTGGTATTGATGATGTGGTATTGAAATGATGATTATATATATATATATATACACATAAACCTATTGTTGGTTTTTGGAATGTTTTGCAAATATTGGTTGTATGGAATTATGGAAGAGAATTGTGGTGTTGGGTTGCTAATACTAGATGCCAAACATTTCATTGTAGATAAGTGATTTGTAAAGGCGGGAAGTTGTGTTGAATTGGTATCTGAATCTACGACGAGGTATGTAAAGCATACTCTAACGATGTTCTTTGGCATGAAAACACCAATGTTCCATCAAGTAAGATTCCGAGGTTGTCCAAACATGTATTGTTCTACATTACCAACGAAGTTGTTTCCATTCTATAAAGTGTCAAAATGTTTCATTGATATACCAAAAGGCTCCTATTTCATTATTGTGATATTGATGATTCTGAAACACATTGTTGATGTACCAATGAGTCCTTATTACATCGTTATTGTATAGAAGGTCTATTACTTGCTTCCTATTGATGTATGGTTGTTCCAAAGGTACTATATTGGCATGAACACTAATGTAATAATCTCAAAAGCTTTTGAACTAAGTTATTGGAAAGATCTCTTATGTGTGTTACTTGATATACGTGTGGGTGGTATCCCAGGGGCATAAGCCTAGCATGGGTCGATCCCTATTTATGTGTTTATGGGTGGTATCCCAGGGGCATAAGCCTAGCATGGGTCGATCCCAGTTGATATATACTGGAGGCAGCCTAATGGTCACAGTACGGTACAATATTGATTATTCTTAGGTGGTTGGAGGTTCAGGAAGAGGAGGTAATGGCGAATGATAATTGTAAAGAATAAAATGAACGAATGTATACCGTTCCACAAATGTGTTTGAATTCAAGAACCCAATTCACATTAATGATAATGTACATGATCCTAAAAGTGTTTATGAAGTGTGGTTCACTTCTAATATGATTTATTCACTTGCGTCTGCTTTTCTTGATCCCCTATATCACATATGATTATTTACAGCTTTACATACTCAGTACATATTTCGTACTGACGTCCCTCACGGGGGACCTGCATTTCATGCTGCAGGCATAAGTGCTTCAGCTCACTCACAGCATAGATAGGAGTCAGGTCATACAACTATTGTTGGTGAGCTCCAGTTTGCTTTGGAGCTTTCCGAGTCGGTTCCTTATGTTTTGTTATTGTACAGGAGTCATGTGTGGGCGGGGGTTTGTCCCGACCCTAGTGATGTCATGTATATATATCCTAGAGGTTTTGTAGACATAAGAAAGGGTAAAGTCATGGAAGTTTATATAGTGATGTTATATCTGTATACGTGGTGGCCCCGACGGCCAAGTGTTATATATATATCTATATATTTGTGTGTGTTGTGCTGATACAGGTAGTTAGATTCTTCTATATGCAGGGAAGTGCTGTCCAAATTTTTGGTGACATGTAAGTGAAAGTACAGGTATTTGAACGGGTTCTCCTGGGCCTTCTCGGCTTCGGGTGCCAGTCCGGCCCGATAGGATTTTGGGGCGTGACAAAAGTGGTATCAGAGCGGTTCGTCCTAGTGAGTCTACAAAGCCGTGTCTACGTAGAGTCTTGTTTATCGGTGTGTTGTGCACCACATCTATAAACAGGAGGCTATGGACATTTGAGAATTATTTCTTTTCTTCATGTCTTAGATCGTGCGATAGAGCTTATATTGTATATGAAGTCATAGTTGACCACTGAATCAGTTTGTTTCTCTTATTATAGTAATGATGCCGGTTACCAGAAGCAAGAATACCAATAAGCAAGTAGATGTGGCTGCCGGAGAGGGGACTAGTAAGTCATCCACTATACCAGCTAATCAAAGTGAGGCTCCAGCTGAGCATGCATCAGAAACTTCCCCCAGTCTAGAAGAAATAAGGGGGAGGAGAACTATATCCCTAGAGCCACCTATTAATGTTGTTGATCAAGATCTTAGAAATGCAGTACAACTTTTGACTCGTATAGTTGCTGGGCAACTCCAAGGGCAAGCTATTCCTGCCGCGGGTTCTAGCGGTATTGATAGGGCGGCTAGTCTTCGAACGCAAGATTTTCTTAAGATGGATCCGCCTACTTTTACCGGATCCGATCTTAACGAAGATCCGCAGGACTTTATTGATCAGATCCAAAGGGCCCTAGAGGTGATGCATGTATCGGGCAGAGAGACAGTGGAGTTAGCCGCGTATAGATTCAAAGGTGAGGCTATATATTGGTATGAAGACTGAAAACGGTCAAGGGGCATTGATACACCTCCAGCTACTTGGAAAGAGTTCAAAGAGGCATTTATTGATTATTATCTTACATATGAGACTCGTCAGGCCCGTGCGGATCAGTTCTTAAATCTTCGGTAGGGTAATACAAGTGTGAGGGAGTATAGTCTTCAATTTAATTCCTTGTCCAGATATGCTCCTAATGTTATAGCTACTATGGATGACAGAGTTTATTGGTATGTGAATGGATTGGATCCGTATTTGGTTAGGGATTGTACTATTACTGCACTGAATAAAGACATGGATATAGCTAGGATCCAAGCATTTGCACAGAAAATGGAAGATCAGAGGCAAAGAAGAAGAACACAGGAATTTGAAAGCGGATCTTCTAAGAGGGCCAGATCTACAGGGCAGTTTATGGCACCACAGGGAGGTTTTAGACCTCAATTTTTTGCTAGACCACCTAGGCCATTATTTTCTTATTCTGCAGCTAGTGCTCCACCACAGCATCAGGGGTTCAGAGGTAGTCAATTTGGGCAAAGAAGTGAGGGTCATAGTTCGCGATCTGTGGGTTATCATGGGCAAGGGAATATGAGCCAATCGAGACCTCCTCGAGAGCCATGCAATAAATTTAGAAGGCATCATATAGGCGTATGTCGAATGGGAACAAATGTTTGTTATTGGTGCGGTATGACGGGGCATATGATGAGAGAATGCCCACGAAGGGGCGCAGGTGGCGTAGCACGACCTTCGGGATCAGCTGTTGCATCATCGTCACCGGTATCTTATTCTGGTAGGGGCGCACAACCTGCAAGTCACGCTAGAAATGGAAAAAGAGTCGCCAGTTCCAGCGGGACTCAGAATCGCACTTATGCTTTAGCGGATTGACAGAATCTAGAGGCTTCCCCAGATGTGGTTACGGGTACATTGTCCATATTTTCATTTAATGTATATGCTCTAATTGATCCCGGTTCTACATTATCATATGTTACTCCTTTGGTTGCTGGAAAGTTCAAAAGAACTCCCGAATTGTTAGATAAGCCGTTGGAAGTGTCTACCCCGGTTGGGGAATCTATTATTACTAGAAGAGTTTATAAAGATTGTGTAGTAACTGTGTGTGATCGAGACACGGTGGCCAATCTTGTGGAACTAGAAATGGTAGATTTTGATGTTATAATGGGTATGGATTGGTTGGCGTCTTGTTATGCCAAAATTGACTGTTGTACAAAAAAGATGTATTTACATTTTCCTAATGAAGCAGTTATTGAATGGCAAGGTAAGATTGGCACACCAAGAGGTAAATTTATTTCTTATTTCAAAGCGAGAAAAATGATTTCCAAGGGCTACATATGTCATTTAGTTAGAGTAAAGGATACAGAATCGGAATCACCAGATCTTCACACTGTACCAGTGGTAAATGAATATCCTGATGTATTCCCTGAGGATCTTCCAGGCTTACCTCCTGAACGAGAAGTAGAGTTTGGTATTGATGTAATACCAGGCACCCAACCAATCTCCATTCCTCCATATAGAATGGCCCCAGCAGAATTGCGAGAATTGAAAGAGCAATTGAAAGATTTGCTAGAGAAGGGATTCATAGGGCCTAGTATGTCCCCCTGGGGAGCACCAGTGTTATTTGTGCGCAAAAAGGATGGCTCGCTGAGGATGTGTATTGATTATCGGCAATTGAATAAGGTGACTATTAAGAATAAATATCCTCTCCCAAGAATTGATGATTTATTTGATCAGTTACAGGGCGCCAAGTGCTTTTCTAAGATTGATTTGAGGTCATGTTACCACCAAGTGAGGGTCAAAGAAAAAGATATACCCAAAACAGCTTTCCGAACAAGGTATGGTCATTATGAGTTTCTAGTTATGTCATTTGGGCTAACAAATGCACCTGCAGCTTTTATGGATTTGATGAATAGGGTGTTTAAGCCATTCCTGGATGTATTTGTGATAGTTTTTATAGATGATATTCTAGTTTATTCTAGATCAGAAGAGGACCATGCCAATCACTTACGACAGACATTGCAGACTCTTCGTGATTGTAAGCTTTATGCAAAGTTCTCTAAATGTGAGTTTTGGTTAAAGTCGGTGGCATTTTTGGGTCATATTGTATCTAGTGAAGGGATAAAGGTTGATGCTCAAAAGATAGAAGCTGTGAAGAACTGGCCAAGGCCCACAACGCCTACGGAGATTCGTAGTTTTCTCGTTGGCCAATTATTATAGAAGGTTTGTTAAAGACTTTTCTTCCATTTCAGCACCCTTAACCAAGCTAACGCATAAAGCATCCAAGTTCCAATAGAATGATGCGTGTGAGGAGAGTTTCCAAGAATTGAAGAACAAGGCACCGAAGGGTATACAGTGTATTGTGATGCTTCTAGAATTGGTTTAGGATGCGTATTGATGCAGCATGGTAAGGTAATAGCATATGCTTCTAGACAATTGCGGCCACATGAGAAAAATTACCCCACACATGATCTTGAGCTAGCAGCGGTTATCTTTGCTTTAAAAATATGGCGCCACTATTTATATGGGGTTCATGTTGATATATATACAGATCACAAGAGCTTGCAATATATTTTTAATCAGAAGGATCTAAATTTAAGGCAGCGGAGATGGCTTGAACTATTAAAGGACTACGATGTTGATATCTTGTACCATCCAGGGAAAGCAAATGTGGTAGCTGATGCGTTAAGTCGTAAGGCTATGATGGTGCCTATAGAAAGGCAAGGGATGGTTAAAGATCTTCATCAATTAGCTAGTCTAGGAGTTCATCTTCTCGAAACTCTGAGGAGCTTAATGTGCATAATGCCGCGGAATCCTCATTAGTAGCTGAGGTGAAAGAGAAGCAAGATGCAGATCCTATTTTATTACAGCTTAAGGAGAACATTCAGAGTGGTGCGACCAAGGCATTTGAGCTTACGCGAGAAGGAGTACTTCAGTGCCAAAACCGATTGTGTGTGCCGGATGTAGACGGGCTAAGAAAGAAGATTATGACAGAGGCACATTTTTCAAGGTATTCCATTCATCCAGGATCAACCAAAATGTATCAAGATTTAAAAGATATGTATTGGTGGAATGACATGAAAAGGAACATCGCAGAATTTGTAGCTGAATGTCCAAATTGCTGATGATAGGCGAATTTACACGCCTATAGCACTAGATTTTGCCCATATTTTAGCCAAGTTTTGAGAACAAAATATATAATTCATGCACTTTTAGTCCTTTTTCCTGTAAGTGAGCTAACGAACATGATTAGCAAGTTTTCAGGTATAAATGATGCAGATTTCAGCATTTTTTGGATAACTTGACGCCAAAGGAAGCTTCACGAAAGAAGGAGAGCAGCGTTTGGACGCCTATGGACTGAAAGTGACGCATGGGAAACCTGTCCCGGGCAAAAACAGCATTTTCTAAGACTTTGGGGATCAGCAGTAACCTATTAGGATTAGGATAATAATGCAGTAATTTATTAGGATTAGGATAATGATACATTAACCTAGTACAATTGGGTTAAGTATTTCATTAGCTTAGTAGGATTTGGTTAAGTATTTCATTAGCTTAGTAGGAATAGGATATGTGTATTATAAATACCCTATTTTGCTAGAGATTTTTATTCATTCACACAACTCCCCCATTCCATCAATTCCCATCCATCCACCATCCATCCATCCATCAAAACAATTCTTTTTATTAATTCTTATTACTTTCTCTTCATCTATTCAATTCTTAATTTCCGCAACAAGAGAAACGTTACTCGCAAAGAAAGTCACGCCTAAACGCCTACCATACTTTGCTACACGAAATCTTTATTGTGGTATAATAACAATGTCGATTGTGATTTCCTTCGCACTCATGGGTAACTAAACTTCTCTGTTGGGGTTATGGAAGCCATATGAGATACTATCTATTGCTATGAGTTTGTGAGTTCGCGACACGTATGCTGCTTATATCATTATTCTCTTCATCTTAATGCAAATTCTTGTGGCTGCAGATGCATTAAAAGTTAGTGCCGTAACTGGATTAACCTCTTGGAGAATTTGTACCGTTAGATACGCTTTAAGCTCGAAAGAGTTAAAGTGAAATAATCCTCGAATAGGTCGAAAGACGCCTGGATTTATCATCGAATACAATTCTCTATAAACACATGCATGTCTGAATTCTGCATAACTCATAGCCAATAGAGACGTAAAACTCATAAGGTGGACATAACCCCAACTCCTCAATTCTCATTGTTTTACAACCTACTAAACATTCTTTCTTTTTACTTTGCTATTTTCAGTTTTTACTTTAATATTTTGGTTACACATTACAATCCCCCCTTTTTACGAGACTTGCACTAAAAGTCTAGTAATCGTTGCTTACTTGTTGACCAAGCTATTCCCTGTGGGATCGATACCCAACCCAGTTGGGTTCTATATTTGCTAACGACCGCTTTACACTCCTACGAGAGCTGTAGATTGAGCGTTATCAAAAATTGGCGCCGTTGCCGGGGAATACGAGTGTCAATTAAGTTTGTAATAGTTACTAGACCCTTTGGTCAAAGATTCTCGTACTTTTATTTTTAGTTGTTGTTTTTGTTTTATTCAGGTTTGTTCAGTGCATCAATGGATGCACAACGTGAAATTGAAAGAATGGCTGCTCAAGTGCATCAACAGAATATTGATAACCAAGGCCGTGCAACAAATCCTGATGATGAGGACCTGGGTGATGAGGAGCTACTAAACCCACGGCATACTACTGAGGTGGCGACACCCATGCAGAGGAGAGATCGTCAAGCGCGATTGAGGCCTGATCGCCGAGCTGTGCAGACTCCTTTTGATGACGATGATGACGATTTGGATGAAGCTGGTGCCACAGGAGCCATTATTCTGCCACCCTTGGCACCTGGAGCAAAGTTCAATATCACTAGCACCATGATTCAGCTTTTGCAACTCAAGGGATTATTTGGTGGACTAGCAGGCGATGATCCGAATATGCATCTGATCAACTTTATTTCTACATGCAAGTCATTCGACAATCCTGGCGTTGGACAGAATGCAATTCGACTGCGTTTATTTCCATTGTCTCTATCTGGGGAGGCAACTCTATGGTTGAATGGGCTGACTCCTGATTCTATTACTAATTGGAGGCAATTGAAAGACGCTTTCCTAGAAAGATTCTTTCCGCCATCCAAAAGAGCACAGTTGAGAGATGAGATCATAAATTTTCGGCAGCTTCCAACTGAAGCTCTCCACGAAACATGGGAGAGGTTCAAGACGAAGCTTATGCGGTGCCCAAACCATCATATGAACAATGTCCACTTGATGAAGATATTATACAAAGCTTTGAATTCGGTGACTAAGCCAGTGGTTGATAATGCGGCTGGAGGATCATTTATGGACCTCACCTTTGGTCAGGCAAGCAATATGCTAGATCGGATGACAAAGCAAAGTAGAGCTTGGTATACCTGGGATTCTGAGGTAGCAAGCTCTACTGTATCTTTTGGCATGACTGCAGAGCAGAGGCGAAGACAAGAGGATCGTGACCAAGACATGGCTCACATGAAAATGCAGATGGATCTTCTTACAAAACATCTATTATCATGGAAGACCGAAAAAGTTAAAGCTGTTGCATCAAAGGGAAGAGAGGAATCCGATTCCGAGGAAGAAGCCAACTACTTGAACAATCAGGGGGGTTTCCGAGGCAATGCCCAAGGAAACCAAGGTCGGAACTATTATGATAATTCAGGATATAAGGAGAGGGATCAAGGTAGTTGGAAGGATAAGACTGACGGGAGTGGTTTGTATGTTCCTCCTGGAAGAGGTGACGCCGCTGCATCTGGTTCTGGAAATATGTCAATGGAAGATATGATGGCTAAACTATTGAAAGGAGTAGAGGCAACTAATACGGGAGTGAATGAGGTGAAGAACGACTTGTCCTCAATGAAGCAATTGGTTGACTCACATTCTACTTCAATCAAGCAAATAGAGCACCAATTGAGCCAACTTTCAGCAGCACTCAATCAAAGAAAGGCTGGCACTTTACCTAACGACACTGTGCAAAATCCAAGGAATGATGGGTCATGCATGGCCATTACTACCCAAAGTGGTAAGGTACTGGAAACTTCAGCAAAAGGCAAGCAAGTGGTTGACGAAGTAGTGGACATTGATGATAAGGCGAAAGGGAAAGATGCCGCAGCAGCTGAACCTGACGTCCATAACGTCAGCCCTCATGATTTGCAACCTGAAAAAGTTGAAAAACGAAAGCAAGAGGAGAAGAAAGCCGCGGAGAGAACAATTCCCTATCCACCACCACCTTTTCCTCAAAGATTGAAGAAGGTGGCGGATGATACAAAGTTCAGCAAATTCATGACTATGTTAAAGCAGCTGACCATTAATGTTTCCGTTGGTAGAGGCACTAGAACAAATGCCTGGGTATGCGAAATTTATGAAGGATCTTTTGACAAAGAAGCGGGCAGCAAGCTATGAGTTGAAGGATACTGTTCATCACTGCAGCGCAATCGCTACCCGATCACTAGTTCAGAAAAAGGCCGACCCTGGTGCCTTCACTATTCCTTGCACGGTTGGATCTATGAATTTTGCCAAGGCATTGTGCGATCTGGGTGCTAGCATCAATTTTATGCCACTATCCGTCTACAGGAAGTTGGGGTTAGGCGATCCGACACCAACCAATATGAGGCTCGTGATGGCTGATAGGTCGGTAAAACGACCTGTGGGTATCTTGAATGATGTGTTGGTGAAGGTTTATTCATTCATCTTTCCTACAGACTTCGTTATTCTGGATTGTGAGGTGGATTCTGAAGTTCCCATAATCTTGGGACGTCCTTTCCTCGCAACTGGAAGTGTGCTTATTGACATGAAAGCTAATGAGCTTTTATTTCGATTGAATGACGAAGTGGTCCGCTTTGATATATTCAAAGCAATGAAGCAACCCAGCGATATGGATGTGTTCTCCGTAGATTATGAGGGTAAGAAAGCATTATCTATAGAAAAGCCGCCTATTGTTGATTCACTGTCTGATGCACTGCTGAATGTTGAGCATGAGGATGATGAAGATTATGAAGAAACTACGTGTGCTCTAACTGAAATAGGGTCCTATTCTAATACTCTTAAGAAGTTAGATCTTGATCTTAAGAATCAACCGTCACCAACAGCGAAGACTTCCATTGAAGAGCCACCAATGCTAGAATCGAAAGAGCTCCCCGATCATCTACGGTATGTGTTCTTGGAAAGTAGAAATATGCTTCCGGTAAGTGTGACGGATGATTTAAGTGAACAGTACGTAGAGGCGCTAATCTCTGCTCTGATGAGGTACAAGAGAGCTGTGGGTAGAAAGATTGATGATATAATTGGTATCCCTCCTGAGGTATGTATGCACAAGAGTCATATCAAAGAATATTGCATGCCTACAAGTAAGTTTCAGTGTCGTTTGAATCCATTCAGAAAATGATGCCCCATCTATCTCGATGAAGACTAAGTAATCGAGATAGCTATGTCGTGCCGCGACAATAAATCAAGCGCTTGGTGGGAGGCAACCCATCGTTTTTAAATGTTCTTGTTGTTTTTGTTTTCTTAGGATTTTGTCGAGCCACGACCAAAACTAAGGCGCTTGATGGGAGGCAACCCATCGTTCTAATCATTTTTGTTATTTTTGAGTGAATGTAGGTACAAGAGGTGTAAAATGAGGAGATTGGTTTCAAATGATGATTTGGACGTAGTGCATGGTAAAGGTGGTAAGTTTGGAATTAAGATGCATAAGGCTATGGATTGAGCATTGCTCATGACAAAATAGGCATCGAGCAAGGCTAGGCCTAGGTAAAACTAGGCCACGAACAAGGCAACGCCTATAATATAGCCTAAGGTCTCGGTATCTAGTGTGCAAAGGCATAGGCGCCGCCCATGCTCAAGTATGCTATAACATAGGCACCGCTTATGCTAAAGCATTTGGTCTCAGAATCTCATATGTCATGCTAAAGGCGCCGCCTATGGTCACTAAAGGCATTGCACTAGGCGCCGCCTATGCTAGCAAATGCTTTGCATTAGGCGCCGCCTATACCATGCATAGGCAAAGCTAAAGGCGCCGCCAATAGCCACTTTTTGTCTCTAAAACCGATTTTAAATGGGTCAAAACCCGACCCAACCTTTTTCTATAAATAGGAGACTTAGTCTTGAATCAAGAGTTCATTGAAAGCCTACCTTAGGCGCTGCCCTTAGTCTCCAAATCCTCTCAAAAATTTTTCTTTTGCTCTTTTACCCTGCTAGAACATCATCCAAGGTCATCAACCAAGTAAGTACTTCTTTGTTCTTCATTTATATTCCATAAGTACTACACTACTACGCATATTATGAATTGCTAAATCTTGAAGTAGTATTGGTGATTTGAATATGATTGAATTGTTGTGACACAACTAAGTGAGTAAACGAATACGTAAGGATGATCTTAACTTGTTCCCAACTTGAATTTGATTTTGATGCATTGTCATACTTTCTCGGAATTGACATGGTCACTAAAATTGCATGATCTTGTCACTTGCATACTTACATATTGGAATGACTTGTTCATCGACATAAGAATTATGGTTGACTACCAACATGTGAGGTTGTGATTATTTCTAGATGCTATACCTTGATTCAATCTCTATGTAGTAGTCTTGATATATCAAACATGAAAGTATTGCTAAGATCACAAGAAGTATGACTGCACTGACTATATTGTTGGAACATATCACCTAAATGTATGTCGATGAAGTCTGAGTAATCGATATCATTCACTCAATTAGTTTGTGTCAACAAATTAAGTGTGGGGTGGTGCCACTATTGTCTGTTTGTTGATTGAATCTTCCGAGATGAAGCTAACATGACTCTATTGAGATCTCAGGTATCAGACTAGGTTGTATTAAAGTTTCGATCGATTAATAACATGGTAATTGCCCCTGCCAGTACCGGAAGTGATAATAAAAGTGGGAATGCTGTCACTAGAACGGACCATTATTTATTGTATTAATATGTATTATTGTATTAATATTAAACATCTTAATAGTAGAACTACTTTCGTACTACTAAACAAGGAAACCTTCGGTTCCCTTTGTAAACAAGAACAAACCCCCACGTTCAACCCCCCTTTTTCCCTCTAAAGCCCCTCGCTCCACTCATTTTGGAACTTCTAATCATGGCACCGAAAGACAAGATAAGGCAACCACTTCCCAAAGAGGCCAGAAAAGAGGAAGAAAAGAGCAAGGTGAATCCTCCTCGCTACAAATACCTCAAACACACTTTTGGATCAAGTGGGGTACAATTTGAGGAAACTTTAAGGATGACGACTCTGATGATGATTCCAATGCAGGGGGTATGACCTCAGACATAGAGGAGGAGTCCGACTAACCAGTTTCTTCTTATTTATTTTCCACTAAGGGCAGTGTGTCCCGTCTAAGTGTGGGGTGCTGGTATTTGCATGCTATACTTCTTGATCTGCATTTGCATTTATTTATGTTTGTTTGTTTTTTTTAGTAGTTAAATTTATTTTTTTTACTTAACTTCGCATGAAATTATTCTAATAGGCAGCATGAGATTATACAAGAGTTTGTGCTAAAATCATGACTATTGAGACGTTTAGGCTCTAATTGTGACTCACTATGCGATATTTTGTGGTTTAATTCATTCATCTGTTGGGTCAAGAGTCTATACTACTCCCAATAAAGTCGACCATGTGCCTTGTGTGTGTGAGATAATAGTATATTCTATGTTTGTGGCTGATGCTAGAACTTGCCTGGTGTGTGTGTGAAGCGAAAATAAAGAGTGTAACTTTAGGAGATGATTTAGGCATTTTTTTGGCAACCTATGATTGTTTACCTTCATTTTATCTACCCGTGGACATTATCCTAGTTAACCCCTTTTGAGCCTTTAGCCTATTTTCTTTGACAACCTCATATGTAAGCCTAATCCATTTTTTCAAGACCATAATTTGATCCAAATTCCTAAGTGCTTTAAAGTATAAAGTCATGTGACAAAATAAGAGGAAATTGGGTGAGTATGATGCTTTAGAATGTATTGGTGCTTGAATTTGTTATGAAAAAGAAAACTGCTATCATAAGAGGTATGTTATGAAAAGAAAAAGGAAAGGAAAACTGAAAAGATAGTCATGTTTAAAATTGAACAAAAGAGGAGAAAAAACGGTGGTAGAATAAAAGAACGTAGAAAGGTTGTTTGAAAGAAAAAGTGTTAATGATACAATGTGATGTATTAAAGCGCTTAGGAACATAGTCACTATTTCTGGCCAAAATAGTTCTACCCGTTCCTTAGCCAACATTACAACCATCAAAAGACCTATTTGATCCTAAGCTTAGTATTCTGACATTTAGTGGAGCATTACACTAAGGGCAAGCCTATGGTCATCAGTTGCTGCATATGAATTCTTTGCGAGAGCGAGAGCAAGGATATTTTTATACCCATGTTTGATAAATATACTATGCTTGAGAGTGATTATGGGTAACATATGGTGAGACACACGTGGTTGATGAGTTTTGGGTAGTTGTGTATGATTCTTTGTGCCTTAACTTTTGAATACTAATTAACCATCATCACGAGTCTATATTAGAGGTGGAATTGTTTCTACTAATGATCGGAAAACTACTCTTTGTTGATGATTGCTATGCTTGTCTTGACGAATATTTTGTGTTGTTACTGTGAAACCCTAAGTTGATGCTTAGATGGACATGATATTTTGTTCGAGGACGAACAAAGCTTTAAGTGTGGGGTGTTGATGATAGGCGAATTTACACGCCTATAGCACTAGATTTTGCCCATATTTTAGCCAAGTTTTGAGAACAAAATATATAATTCATGCACTTTTAGTCCTTTTTCCTGTAAGTGAGCTAACGAACTTGATTAGCAAGTTTTCAGGTATAAATGATGCAGATTTCAGCATTTTTTGGATAACTTGACGCCAAAGGAAGCTTCACGAAAGAAGGAGGGCAACGTTTGGACGCCTATGGACTGAAAGTGACGCATGGGAAACCTGTCCCGGGCAAAAACAACATTTTCTAAGACTTTGGGGATCAGCAGTAACCTATTAGGATTAGGATAATAATGCAGTAATTTATTAGGATTAGGATAATGATACATTAACCTAGTACAATTGGGTTAAGTATTTCATTAGCTTAGTAGGATTTGGTTAAGTATTTCATTAGCTTAGTAGGAATAGGATATGGGTATTATAAATACCCTATTTTGCTAGAGATTTTTATTCATTCACACAACTCCCCCATTCCATCAATTCCCATCCATCCACCATCCATCCATCCATCAAAACAATTCTTTTTATTAATTCTTATTACTTTCTCTTCATCTATTCAATTCTTAATTTCCGCAACAAGAGAAACGTTACTCGCAAAGAAAGTCACGCCTAAACGCCTACCATACTTTGCTACACGAAATCTTTATTGTGGTATAATAACAATGTCGATTGTGATTTCCTTCGCACTCATGGGTAACTAAACTTCTCTGTTGGGGTTATGGAAGCCATATGAGATACTATCTATTGCTATGAGTTTGTGCGTTCGCGACACGTATGCTGCTTATATCATTATTCTCTTCATCTTAATGCAAATTCTTGTGGCTGCAGATGAATAGAATAACGCCAGTATAGCATTAACTTGTTCGAAAGAAAAGTTATATGTCTGGAAAAGAGATAATGTCAAGGCAATAGGGTCCCATCCCCTATTAAAAAGTTAGTGCCGTAACTGGATTAACCTCTTGGAGAATTTGTACCGTTAGATACGCTTTAAGCTCGAAAGAGTTAAAGTGAAATAATCCTCGAATAGGTCGAAAGACGCCTGGATTTACCATCGAATACAATTCTCTATAAGCACATGCATGTCTGAATTCTGCATAACTCATAGCCAATAGAGACGTAAAACTCATAAGGTGGACATAACCCCAACTCCTCAATTCTCATTGTTTTACAACCTACTAAACATTATTTCTTTTTACTTTGCTATTTTCAGTTTTTACTTTAATATTTTGGTTACACATTACAATCCCCCCTTTTTACGAGACTTGCACTAAAAGTCTAGTAATCGTTGCTTACTTGTTGACCAAGCTATTCCCTGTGGGATCGATACCCAACCCAGTTGAGTTCTATATTTGCTAACGACCGCTTTACACTCCTACGAGAGCTGTAGATTGAGCGTTATCAATTGCCAACGAGTTAAAGTGAAACATCAAAAGCCCGGAGGCTATATGCAATGCATAGATCTTCCAATTTGGAAGTGGGACATGATCAACATGGATTTTGTTACAGGTTTGCCTCGTACAGCTTGGAAATTTGATTCTATATGGGTGATTATTGATAGGCTTACTAAATCCGCACATTTCTTACCCGTTAAGACCACTTACACAGTTGAAGAATATTCGAAGCTGTATGTTAAAGAAATAGTCCGATTACATGGAGTGCCAACTTCTATTATATTGGATCGGGGAACTCAATTTACTGCAAACTTTTGGAAGTCTTTCCAACGGAGTTTGGGAACACAAGTGAATCTGAGTATAGCTTTTCACCCTCAGATGGATGGACAAGCGGAGCACACCATTCAAACACTTGAAGATATGCTACGAGCATGTGTTATGGATTTTAAAGGCAGCTGGGATGATCATTTACCTCTTATTGAGTTTGCCTACAATAATAGCTATCATTCAAGTATCAAAATGGCACCATATGAAGCTTTATATGGGAGGAAGTGTAGATCACATATAGGATGGTTTGAAGCGGGTAAAACTCTTATGTTCGGACCGGATCTTGTGTATCAAGCCATAGAAAAAGTCAAGGTGATTCAGCAATGGTTGAAAACAGCTCAAAGTCGACACAAGTCATATGCGGATAGTAGAAGAAGAGAGCTAGAGTTTTCGTTAGGCGATTGGGTATTTTTGAAGGTATCGCCAATGAAAGGGGTGATGAGATTTGGCAAGAAAGGAAAGTTGAGTCCATGATATATAGGCCCATATAAGTTTATTCGAAGATGTGGGCAAGTTGCTTATGAATTAGAGCTACCCCAGGAACTCTCATCAGTGCATCCAGTATTTCATGTATCGATGCTTCGAAAGTGCATCGGAGATCCGTCCCTTATTACTTCTACTGAAGATGTGCAAGTAACAGAAGATCTTACCTATGAGGAGATGCCTATTGCTATATTAGATCATCAAGTTAAGAAGATGAGAAATAAAGAAGTAGCATCGGTGAAAGTACTTTGGAGAAACCAACAAAGGGAAGAGATTACATGGGAAGCGGAGGAAGCAATGAAATCGAAATAACCTTATTTGTTCAAAGGTGAAAAAGAAGTGCAAAGAGTGTAACTGGGATACTAACAAGTGAGTTTTTACATATGCATAATATCTATATGATGACGTGACTATCAATTATGAATTCGAACTTGTTACGACTAAATAACTACATTTACATTCGAGGACGAATGTCCTTAAGGGGGAAAGGATGTAACACCCCATACTTAATTATGTGCATTAGCCATGGTTATATGTGTCGGAGTATATGTATTGATCCTAAGTTAGGTATATATGAGTTTGTGTATGAGTATTGATTATTTTGAGATGGTTTCAAGTGTATAGTTTGATTATATTTGTATGGGAATCGACTTTATTTATACCGGAATTTTCCCGTTGATGGTTCCATACGAAGTTTATTGAATAAGCTTTACAACGATATAAAGATTTCCAAAAACGGATAAGTTTCGGATATAATCGAGCACGTTCGAAACTATAAAACGGCTGTTGGGATAATTGTGAACAGTAAATGTGCAGGAAATTCAAACTACTGACGCCTGCCAGTTTTTTGGGTCGACTTTGAATGATCATAACTCCCTCAATATAATGAACTGGGAGATCTACCACCTATCAAAAGAAATATCTTTGAGTCTTCTTTCTAATTCAATTAGTTTCATCCAAATCCAACATCTGAGGAAGGAGTTATACTCATTTTACTTCATCCTCTCAAAATAGTTTTTTAGGGTCAACTTCAAATGATCATCACTCCTTGTACAGGACGAACTGGGTGGCCTACTTTATATGAAATGAAAGCCCTTTGAATTATCTTTCCAAAAATACCAATTTTACCCAAATCCAATATCGGAGCAAAGAGTTATGGCCGATTTAGTTTAGCCTGTCAAAACAGTCCACCATGGACAGATTCAGACTTACTTAAAATTTTAAGGGCAATATGGTCATTTTCCATCATCTCATGGACGAAAATTGGTCTTTATATACATACACTTAGCCTCATATCCATCATTTTTATCTAAATTATTAAAGAATAAGGAAACCCTAGCCTAAGTTCAACTCCAATTATCTTGTGATTCAACCGTAGAAAATCCAAATTGATTCTGTAGTTGTGTTCACCGTCTCAAGGGCTTCGAGAAGCACCCCTTATTTGGGCCAACAGGACTTCAAAATCAAAAGGGTCATTTTATGGTAAGGATGTAAATTATGTTGGTGTTATTTATATGGATATGTATATATATATATGCATGTGAGCATAAGAAGTATGTTATTTGATTGTTGTTGAAAGATGATTGGAAATGATGTTGGATCATTCTTGTGCATGGTTGGAATATGTTGAATTGTGAAAGGATTTGGTGTGATGATGTGGTATTGATGATGTGGTATTGAAATGATGATTATATATATATATACACATAAACCTATTGTTGGTTTTTGGAATGTTTTGCAAATATTGGTTGTATGGAATTATGGAAGAGAATTGTGGTGTTGGGTTGCTAATACTAGATGCCAAACATTTCATTGTAGATAAGTGATTTGTAAAGGCGGGAAGTTGTGTTGAATTGGTATCCGAATCTACGACGAGGTATGTAAAGCATACTCTAACGATGTTCTTTGGCATGAAAACACCAATGTTCCATCAAGTAAGATTCCGAGGTTTTCCAAAAACATGTATTGTTCTACATTACCAATGAAGTTGTTTCCATTCTATAAAGTGTCAAAATGTTTCATTGATATACCAAAACGCTCCTATTTCATTGTTGTGATATTGATGATTCTGAAACACATTGTTGATGTACCAATGAGTCCTTATTACATCGTTATTGTATAGAAGGTCTATTACTTGTTTCCTATTGATGTATGGTTGTTCCAAAGGTACTATATTGGCATGAACACTAATGTAATAATCTCAAAAGCTTTTGAACTAAGTTATTGGAAAGATCTCTTATGTGTGTTACTTGATATACGTGTGGGTGGTATCCCAGGGGCATAAGCCTAGCATGGGTCGACCCCTATTTATGTGTTTATGGGTGGTATCCCAGGGGCATAAGCCTAGCATGGGTCGATCCCAGTTGATATGTACTGGAGGTAGCCTAATGGTCACAGTACGGTACAGTATTGATTATTGTTAGGTGGTTGGAGGTTCAGGAGGAGGAGGTAATGGCGAATGATAATTGTAAAGAATGAAATGAACGAATGTATACCGTTCCACAAATGTGTTTGAATTCAAGAACCCAATTCACATTAATGATAATGTACATGATCCTAAAAGTGTTTATGAAGTGTGGTTCACTTTTATTATGATTTATTCACTTGCGTCTGCTTTTCTTGATCCCCTATATCAGATATGATTATTTACAGCTTTACATACTCAGTACATATTTCGTACTGACGTCCCTCACGGGGGACCTGCATTTCATGCTGCAGGCATAAGTGCTTCAGCTCACTCACAGCATAGATAGGAGCCAGGTCATACAACTATTGTTGGTGAGCTCCAGTTTGCTTTGGAGCTTTCCGAGTCGGTTCCTTATGTTTTGTTATTGTACAGGAATCATGCGTGGGCGGGGGTTTGTCCCGACCTTAGTGATGTCATGTATATATATCCTAGAGGCTTTGTAGACATAAGGAAGGGTAAAGTCATGGAAGTTTATATAGTGATGTTATATCTGTATACGTGGTGGCCCCGACGGCCAAGTGTTATATATATATATCTATATATTTGTTCGTGTTGTGCTGATACAGGTAGTTAGATTCTTCTATATGCAGCGAAGTGCTGTCCAAATTTTTGGTGACATGTAAGTGAAAGTACAAGTATTTGAACGGGTTCTCCCGAGCCTTCTCGGCTTCGGGTACCAGTCCGGCCCGATGGGATTTTGGGGCGTGACAATTTGACTTCACGAATAAAGTCAGCTTCAATGAGTTTGTTAACTTTATTTTTGATCAATGGAACCAACTCCGGCCTAAAGCGTCTTTGGGCTTGCTTAACAGGACGGGCACCATTCTTGACTGCCAACTGATAGACCGCTACTTTTGGATCTAAGCCAGGCATTTCCTTATAGCTCCAGGAAAAGACATCCATATATTCTTTGAGTATGTCCATATAAGCAATTTCCTCCTCCACTTCTAGAAATGCACTCAAGTAAGTTGGTTTTGGTTCTTCATCGGTTCCAAGATTAACTTCCTTCAACGGATCTACTATGGCCTTTACTTCTTCTTCAAGTTACGATGGAGCATGTCCAGCATCTTCTGATACGGGAAAGACAAGAGAAGGCTCAAAAACTACTCAAAACAGTCCACAAATCAACTAGAACCCGAGGACCCCTTTGAGAGCAACTTTTGGCCAACAATAACAACACAAGGATTACAAGATACAAGGTGTATTTTAACACCAAAATAGCAACAATGACATAAGATGAAACAAGTCACGGATTCAACACAAACACAAGAGAAATTGCATAAAAAATAAAGATAGATAGTGAGACCAAGATTATTACAATATTAAGAACCAATTGTATTTCAACACTAACCCCTAATGAATGTAACAATCAAAACCACACTCTTACGGTGACCACCAAGGGAATGAACTCACCTCAAGATCTACCATTTCCAAGCAAAGATCAATATTGGTTTTTCCAAGCCCTATGCTAAGGATGGCTTTTCCAAGCCCTACAACTAAGGGTGTTACACTCTCAAAAGAGAGAAAATATGTCTTTCAATTCTTCATCTTTCAAAATCTACAAAGAAATGAGCTAAAATACACCACTTTGCCCTTAATGATAGGTGCGGCCATGGTGTGTAAATACACCATGTGTAATGTCCCAAATGCCCTTAATTAAAGTCCAAAACCGTAAGTCCTCAATCTTAAATGCTCCAAGCAATCTTCCACATGCGAGATTTCTTTAAGTTATGCTCAAAACGGGTCCTCCATGCATGTTCTTGTATTCTCGAGGTGACCAAGTCATGAGCCTCTATATGTTGGCCTCCAAAGATGTCATCAAAAGATAAGATGGCCATTTGTCCCGTATCATCCTCCCCTCCTTGAAAAGGATTCGACCTCTAATCCAAACCTTGCAAAACCGAAGAGAGGACAAACAAATACAAACTCCTTATGGCATGAGGGTTAGGGTTAGCATAACAAATCATCTCAACATGCCAAGGTTGCACATATTTGCAATATAACCAAGAATCCTTTGAAAGGAATATTAAAAACTCAATAAAAGATGTACAAAGGATTTGGTTATAGGATACATCAAGAGTGACACTTTGTTTGTCATGTAGACCAAGCAACAAGTTTGGTACACCAACATCACCATTTCTAAATTTGGAACCGGGGTCAAATGGGAAAAGCGGCCATAGACACGGGTCTCAGCAACACTTCCCTTTCTTGTGGTCTACACCCAAACTAAATGGCATACTCTCTGCAATAACATATATATCATCCAAAGCAAATAGAGAGTAGAGAAAGGTATCACTCAAATCGACTTCTACTAAGGTGCTCTCATGTGTGTACTCACTACTATTTTCCCAATAATCACCATGAGTAATCTCAACAATGAAATCACACAAAGTAGAAGAAGAAGTAGCTTCCGCAACTACACATTCCTTACCCTTAAGAGTACTCTCATCTTCCAAGAAGAGATTTCCATCTTTAGGAGGAATGTTGTCACACCATGTGGGTTAGCATATAGGCTATAGCTTCCAAGGCAAGCTATACCATCATTTTCACCACTAGGTTCATTAGGAGTGTTTAAATCATCTTCAAACAAGACATTATACCTAAAAAGAGTATGATCTACCTCACGAACAGATTTGGAACAAGCAAGTTCCTCACTCTCTAAATGATCAATATCAAGTTTCAAGGATGTTTCAAACACAATATTACCCCAAGAAGAGCTCTCGGGTTCATTCTCACTTTGTTGACCAACATTTTCAAATACTTCACTCACTTGAGTCCTATTAAGCACATCACACACATATTCAAGTGGTGGACAGTTTTCACAAACAAGTTGATCAATACCCATTACACAAGACGATGTATTTCCATTCAACATACAGGCTTCAACACTAGGTGGACATAAATTGATCTCACAAGAGAAGTCAATTTTGTCATCAATAGGGTCAACTAGTGTATCCACACTCACAATATGTACACCATCAACAAGAGGCAAGGAATCATTAGACTCATAAATAAGTAAGATACTACTCACACTCAATGGATTACTAGCCATACAATTATCATTCACATGCATTAAAGTGTAAGAGTTAGCTATTTTACCTTGAAGATCTTGAGTAGACTCTTTCTTGCCGTGAGGTGAAGGTCCTTCATAAGCTTGGGCAGTAACTTCCTTTTGACATTAGTCGTCTTCGCTTGCCATGTTGGTACCTACACAAATGTCCATAGAGATAGAAGGACAACCAAAGTTAGCACGGTTTGGTGGTAATCCCCTCACTTCGCTCAACACAACCTCTCTTTTTTCCACTCTCGGATTACCATCTTTCACTCCATTACTCCTCTCAATCTTTTGTCTCTCATAATAATTTGAATTGGAGTAGGTAGGAACTTTTTTTTGCGGCCCGGGCAGAATGTACGTCTCGAGGCAATTTCCCCATCGGTCTCTTACAATATTAGGCCAATTTTGCATATTTAGAACTTTATGTTGTGCAAAATAATCGGCACCCAAGCTCACATGGCCATAGGTTATGGGAAAAACATCACACCATACCTCCTCATGGTAACTAAATTGAGAGAAGACAACTTTTACCCTCTCGGTAACCTTAAACCTGTCCAAGAAGTATGGAACAAGTAAAGGCTCGCAAAATAACCCCAAGTAATCAACCATGGATGGAACAATGTAGTTTCTATAGTACCTATCATTTAACACAATGAGGCAGCCCAATATCCCACAAATGGTCACCTTTCCGGAGTGTACACTCCTTCTCGGATCAACATTGTAAAGCACATGAGTACCCCTCAATTTTGGAGATGTATACCCTCTTCTTCTCATTGGAAAACCTACACTATAGCTAGTATAACCATTCACACTATATCAACCTTGATAAGAAGTACTATAAGGTGGAGAATATGAATCTTCACACTCCTCATGTGTACTCTTATCATAGCTCTCATAAGGTTTGGGAACGAAAGGGTTATACCTAACACCAAATCTAGGTTCGGAGTGGGGAGTGCAAGACTCCTCACATGTCCCAACTTCATCATAAGATCCATCACGAGGTCCTACATCATCTCCAAAGTCACCATAAGCACTAGGCACTTCATTCACCTCATTTTCTCCCTCAAAACAGTAACTTTCAAATCTGCCTATGTTTTGATCATGGCTATTTTCATAGCCTTCGCAATCTCCCTCAACTTCGTAGCCATAAAAACCCTCACTACAATCATAGTCCCCCATATTGTAGTCACAATAATCCCCGGCTATCGAAGTCATGTTCCTCTTATATCACCCTTTAAACCTATAAAATGAACAAACAAGATTAGTAGTAAAGCTCCTTACCAACACTCGTATTCACTCACTTTTGTGATTCCCACAATTTGGAGCGACAAATATTGAAAGTTGCTTATATTCTGGTAGTCAATAAGATGTCAATTCTACTTAACGGCCGGAATAGATTCTTGTTTGATCGACTTAAGACACAACACAAAATCTACTTACAAACTTGAAACAAAGAAGTTACGACGAGTTAAAAAAAATAAGAAAAGCACATAAATAACGAAGACACGAAAGAAACGGACTCAACAACTAATCTACAACTAAGTAGGTGATTACTAGTTGCTAATTAGTATTAGAACCAACAACAAAACTAAGGGACAATAAAAATGAAACTAAGAATCTAAAATTTTGAGCTAAAAAATATTGTGTGAACAGTAGCAATGATGATGTGGTTGTCACGTATTGGTTCGGTTTTATCAAGTTTTAATCACCATTCTTGAAATTTTTATTCCTTATAATTTTGGAATGGAAGACAATTAGTATTTGGAGGGAAAGAACAAGTCTTGTAACTCTTTTCAAATTCAACTCAAAAGGTGAGATTTGACTTGTACTAGTTCCACAAAACAAGGCTCCTTGAAATATGAAAAAATGGTTAAAAAAGTTGATGTCAAGTCTATGAGTGATGTGAACTAGTCCTTTCACCAACAACTACTACAACTTTTCTTTCACCTTTTGTAGATTTAAAGTTCACTTTTCTTGTGTTAACAAAAGATGAAAGGGTGAAGAACAACAAGGAAACAACAACAATGTTTCAAGAATGACAACAACAAGTCTAACACCCAACTACAAGGTCACCTTTGTCCAAGCTATAACAACAACATCAACATGGCCAAATTCAAATCCATAACAACAAGAACAACAACAATTGGCCAAGCTTATGTTCACAACAACAACTTTCAACAAGTTCAAGCTCAAGTTTAGATCTAGACTCAAAGTGTTGGTGGACAAGAAAACTAACACTAGAAACAACAAAACAAACAAGAACACTACTAGATCTAGACATACAACAAACAAATCTTGGCCAAGACACAACAAGAACACAATTTTGGCCAAGAACACAAACACGGACAGATTGTTATTTTTTGGAAATTTCAGTTTTCAGTTTTTTTTTTGTAGTTTTCAAGTCTCAAGCCCAAGATTAATCTTGTCAGAACAAAATAAACGATGTATTTTATACCAAATAATACGGAAAACACAAGAGAAGGCTCAAAACCTACTCAAAACAGTCCACAAATCAACTAGAACCCAAGGACCCCTTTGAGAGCAACTTTCGGCCAACAATAACAACACAAGGATTACAAGATACAAGGTGTATTTTAACACCAAAATAGCAACAATGACACAAGATGAAATAAGTCACGGATTCAATACAAACACAAGAGAAATTGCATAGAAAATAAAGATAGATAGTAAGACCAAGATTATTACAAAATTAAGAACCAAATGTATTTCAACACTAACCCCTAATGAATGTAACAATCAAAACCACACTCTTACGGTGAACACCAAGGGAATGAACTCACCTCAAGATCTACCATTTTCAAGCAAAGGTCAATATTGGCTTTTCCAAGCCCTATGCTAAGGATAGCTTTTCTAATCCCTACAACTAAGGGTGTTGCACTCTCAAAAAAAAGAAAATATGTCTTTTAATTCTTCATCAATCAAAATCTACAAAGAAATGAGCTAAAATGACCTATTTATAGTGTATTACAAAAGAAGACAAAAAAATACCACTTTTCCCTTAATGATAGGTGTGGCCATGGTGTGTAAATACACTATGTGTAATGTCCAAAATACCCTTAATTAAGGTCCAAAACCATGAGTCCTCAATCTTAAATGCTCCAAGAAATCTTCCACATGCGAGATTGCTTTAAGTTATGCTCAAAACGGGCCTTCCATGCATGTTCTTGTATTCTCGAAGTGACCCAGTCTTGAGCCGCTATATGTTGGCCACCAAAGATGTCATCAAAAGATAATATGTCCATTTGTCCCGTATCATCTTCCTCCTCTTGAGGATTATCGTAATTGACGGATATATGATAACACCAAAAGACATCTTCTATCTCTTCATTAACCTTTATTTGAGATGAGACATATTTCTCGTTCTGGGTCATAACATGATATGAGGAGCCAACACTCTCTTCATCTTTTTTGTGTTGCTTGGTATAAACCACAATATGCACTTTTACTTTTATCACCTCATTGCATGAAACCACCAATTCTGTCTGTCGTCTCATTCTGGAAGGGATCAAACTTTGGAAGTCCTTTTGAATTTTAAATGAAGAGTGCATCCTCATGCTTTGATGAATTCTTTAATGCTTGTTGCTTTTATTCTTATTTAGAAGTCCCAACCTTTAGAACACGAAAGTTCTTGCCGTTGGTTCTCCAAGTCGATTAAAGACAGAGGGTTTTTTAGCAGTAGTGGATTTTTCTTCTACGGTGATGTAATTACTGATTGCCCTTCTTATAGAGATTCGAATTGGAGGTGGTTGTGTGTATCCTAGGCCTTCACGTGCTTGCCTGGTTGTATACTCTGATGGAAGTTTGCCCAACCTTGATGGCTCATTAAGATTGTATCTGGCCTTTACAAATAGCTTGTATGAATTTGGATCAAAGCCCTCTTTCGTACGCTTCGTAGGGAGTGTCATATCTTGTGGCAGATTTTGAGCCACAGACTCTTCAAGAAGTCTTAAGGATGGATTTATTGCATCAATCTTCTTGAGAGGTAAAGTTAGCCCCTTTAGCACATTATCTTGGGAATTCGATGGGTGATCTTTTTCTTTCCTTACCTTTAGTACGTAACGAAGAATGAGAGTTGCTTCTTTTTCGTAGAAGCGACACCTTCTTTATTTAAAGTGGAGAGAGGCTTCTTGGTGGTGAATTTTTCGACAGTCACCGTGACCTTCTTATATACAAGATCATCACACTTGATCTTGGTGACATCTTCAACCCTTTTTTCATCCACAACATACTTCTTTAAGTAGAATTTTGCATCGGCAAAATATGACTCAGCTTCAGTGAATGGCTTGTCATCGGCAACTATCTTTCTTTTCACTCCGCCTTCAAGGTACTTCAAGCATTGATAGTAGGAGGATGAGATAATTTTGTTCCCATGCACCCAAGGCCTACCAAGCAATATATTGTATGAAGTTTTGGCATCAATCACATGCATCAATGGGTTTGATTGAAAATCATCCATACGAATCCCTAACTTGATACATCCTGTGGCCATATGGATCCCTTAATTGAAGCCTTGGATCATTATACGGCTTTTGTCCAGTTTGCTAGTAGTGATGCCAAGCTTCTTTATCGTACGGATAAGCAGGATATTGACTCCAGATCCTTCATCTATCAAAATTCTATTGATCTTATTTCTTAGAATTTGACCCAGCATGCATAAGGGATGGTTATGTAGGGTCTCACCAAGCAGAAGATCATTATTTATGAATGTGATTTTTGTATCACACACATGTGTCTCTTCGCCAAGAGTTTCAGCAAGCTTTTCGAAAGGTGAAGACGCACATATGCCTCCATGGGTTGATTCTCACCCTTTGCCCCCTCTTTGGCGGTATTAAAATAAGATGCCTCAAGGTTGACTTAGGCAGTCTTTACACGAAACCAACTCGGTAAGAATTCCACTAAAGTTACCGGACGCCGAGGTTTTTGGTGGTGAAATTTAGTCACCCTCGTCTTCTTTGGAAATTTAACCAACTTCTATTTCCTTGGTTTCTTTACCATTCTCCTTCTGGTTGGCTGCTCGAATGACTCCTTCTGCAGACTTATCCTTCTGCGTCTGCGCCTCGTTACCAGAGTCCAACTTTAATCATTTCCTTCGTCAATTGAAGACCTATCAGGCTCTAATATTTTCTTATTATGATCTTCGACACATACTTGGACTGGGTCAAGCGATCCAAAAGTAATAGAGATTGATGAGAACTGGCCGTCTCATTATCAAAGAAGTTCTTCTTCTCTTTTGCCAGTTGCATGACTTTATCTTTAAAGACAAAGCACTTTTGCAGAGGGTGACTTATGAGCCTATGATATTTGCTATAATTAGGGTCATTGGTCCTTCTATCTTCGTTGGGACACTTCATCTTTGGGAGTTCAATGAGCTTATGCTCAAGGAGTTCATCAAAAATCTCAGAAACATCAGAATCAAGGAAGGGATATTCCTTTTCTTGCAACTCCTTTAAAAAAAATTATTAGGACGTGCTCCAGAAGTCGTCTTCATACTTTTCTTCTTGCTCACCTTTGTGTTGACCTTCAAAGGAGACACATCAACATTCATAGACTCCTTGTTTTCATTTTTGGGAACAAACTTGCCCCATCTTTTGGGTTCCTGCTTTTCCTTTCCCCTTTGAGGGTCATGAATAAGCGCTCCTTCCTTTCCAGTAGAAGACATGCTCAAATCCATGTCGTGAGCACAAGTAGCTAACTCTTTAAAGGATTTTGGTTTAATTCCTTGCAAGATGTAGAGAAGTCCCCAGTGCATTCCTTGGACGCACATCTCTATTGTAGAAGCTTCACTGAGCCTATCTTTGCAGTTTAGACTCTCATTTCTCCATCGATTGATGAAGTTGATGACTGGCTCATCCTTTCTTTGCCGAGTATTTGTGAGCTCTATCATGCTCACTGTATGCCTTGTGCTGTAAAACCGATTTAGGAACTTGTGTTCCAATTGCTCCCAACTATAGATGGAGTTAGGCTTGAGGTCTGTATACCAATCAAAGGCATTTCCCTTTAGGAAATGAACAAACTGTTTGACAAGATAGTCACCGTAAGTTCCAGCATTATTACATGTCTCAACAAAGTGTGAGACATGTTGTTTTGGGTTACCTTTGCCCTCAAATTGTTAAAATTTAGGGAGTTGATAGCCAGCAGCATTTTGAGGCTATCTATTCTTATAGTATAAGGCTTGGCATATGTAAGGGAAGACTTGGTGACAAAATCATACTTGTCTTTGAGGGTCCCTTCAATAAATTCCCTCAATTGCCCAATCGGGATCATTCCCTCAGCAGAAACTTGCACCTCTTTAGTCGATGGCATTTGTTTTACAAGATTTTCTATCTCATAAACCTCTGGAGCTTTTCTTGATGCATGGCTAGATTCTCTGTCTATCAATCCTTCCACCCTATCCACTATATTATCAATCCTAGCTTCTTAATTCTGAACATAGTTGGTCAGTCCTTCAATTATCTTTGTCAGATTCGCAAGCTGTTTCTCCATAGATGAGGCATCAGTTACCATTCCTTGCATGATTATCGAAGACATTGGAGATTAACATAGATTATCACATAAGTTGGTCTTTGAAATGCTAAGCTTCTGTGGTGTAAGTGGAGATAATGCATTTGTTGAACGACTATCTCTCTTTGCACCAGAGTATTTAGAACCGGATACTCAAGTAGAGCTAGAGTTTTTTTAAGCGATTCTGCCACACTGCTTTTTCCTTTCGAATTACTTTTATTGGACTTTGTTCCTTTTAGGGTTGAAGATCTAAAAATTGGAGCTAGAGCGGACGACACTGGATGTGTTTGTTTTCCTAGCAAGCCTGCCTTGCTTCTTGTGATAGCTCCCAGGCTTCCGAAAGTAATACCAAGGATACTTTCTACTTCAGCAGAGAACTTTGAATATGCATCCTTGGAAGTAGTTGATTGAGAATTAACCTTCTTGGAAGTCATTTCGTTGTTCTTAAACTTTGAAGTATGAAAAGTTGAGATGAGAGGTAGAGATTGTCCCACTGGGCATGCTAGAATTTTTGGACAATAAAATTTTTGAGACTGAAAAATAAATAATCGAGACAAGAAAATATTGCAACAATCATTTTATTAATTTCATACGAGTGTTATAATCTCTATGAATCCTCTGATTCGCCTTTTCAAATATAAATTCAAGGGCTTCGAGCTTGATCTTGAATTTGAACTTGATTTCTTGATTTGAGGGACTTGATCTTGACTTGTGCTTGAATTCAAGGGCTTTTGAGCTTGTTCTTAAATATTGCGGTCTTAATCTTGAATCTTGATGAACTTGTTTTGAATGCTTGAGCTTTTTAGAGAAATTGTGGAGTTTGATCCACGAGCTTTCTCTTGCTACTTGTTAAAGTTATAGGGGTCCCTTTTTCTGAATTATGAGGTCCCTATTTATAGTTGTAGAAAAGGAAGAGTCATGATGAATATGGACTTCCTTTGATCAATTAGATTTAAGTGATGTGATGCCTTTTTTGGGCTTTTATTTCATGGGTATGTTGCATCAGTTTGACATGTGACACGGTCTTATTGGCTCCTTCACTTGACTTGGCATGCCACGTCATTTGACACGTGGCACTTATTTGGGCCTCTAGAATATGATAATATTTTGGGCTTAGTAAAGTGGGCTCATCATTTGTAGCTCAAATTAATGGACTAACCCAATAAATATTGGGCTTTATTTAAATCCATACCTATTTGGACGTAAATAATTAATTTAATTATATTAATCTATAATATTTATTCGGGACTAATATATTTTAAATTTAATATAATTGAAATTTTGTACGGATTTAAATTTAATAAAATTGCATCGCCCACACTCACCATTGTAGAATTGTGTTCAATAAAAAAAGAAAATAATGAGTAACAAAAATACATAAAGAATTATATTTAGATAAATATGAACAGATAAATAAAAAGGATAATAATGTAAAATAGAGATTATCAAGCATTCATGGAAGACAAATGAACTTGATAAGAAAGTTTTTGCCCAAAACTGAAAAGGGTAAAACAACTATTATAGTGTATGGTAAGTTACATTTATCAATCAATTAATTTTAATTAATTACTCAAGAAAATGGTCTATTACCCCCCTCCCCCTCCCGCCAACCTTTAGCTAAAATTTTAACTTCACATTCAACCTTCACGGGAGTTTCATGACTCCCCCTAAATATTTTTTCCCTATATCTAGTACCCCCAATTGCTGACCTGTCAATATAAACTAAATAATAATATGTATGTGTCTACCACGTACTGGGTCACTCCAATTTTTAATTTTCCCTCTTAAATATACATACCCCATTTCTCTCTCTCTTAAATAAAACCTTTTCATCTTCTCACTCTCAACCGTGATTTTCTCCAAATATTCTTGTCTGAAATAAATCTTACTGATAAAGACTTATCGATTTGAAACTAATCAACTGATTGTTACTTTAATTTAGTAAAGGTGAATTGTTTGTGTCAAAAATTATGATTATTTAGGTGTTAATTAGGGTTTAGTGTTAATCACAAAAATTAAGAAGTTAAATGTGTGAAATTAAGTTGTACGTCTGATGATTATGTTGTTTAAGGGTGCATTTATTTTTTTAAGATTCAGACGTCTGAATCTGAATGCACATCTGAATGATTTTGATTTTGTCTCAAGATCTGAAAATTGAATGATTAAGACTGTTTATTTTTCAACATCTAAATGTGCCAAAAAAATATTTGTATATATAATAAAATAAAAAATAAAATTCAAATAAAAAACTAATTATAATCAGAAAAATATGCAATTTAATACAATAAAATTATTATTTGATTAAAAAAATATTTATATTTGTTAGTGATAGTGGAGATGGTTTATAATGGTGGTTGCGGTGACAATAATTGATGTTAGTGATTAGTAATGTTAGCGGTGATAGTTGTGATGGTTGGTATTGTAGTGATTGTTATGATGGTGGTGGTGGTTGCGATGTGATTTTGGTTGATGTTATTAGTTGGAGGCATTGATTGTGATGGCTGAAAAATGAATGCATGATGGTTGACGATGTGTTGGAGATGTTGTTAGTTGTGATGGTAGAGATGGTTGTTAGTAGAGATAAATTATAGCGATGATAGTGATTGAAGTGATGGTAGATTTGGTGTTACTGGTGATAATAGTATTGGACGCCGAAAAAATGTGTGGAGGTTGTGATGTATTAGTCGTAGTTAGAGGTAGTGCTAGTTATGATAGATGAGTTAGTCGATAGTAGGGATTGACCGATCGTGGTTAAGATGGTGGTGGTGGTAAATATAATTAGAATAATAGAAGTAGTGGTTGTGGTAGCGGTTGATAATAGTGGTTGGTAGCGATATTTATTGTTGATGGTGGAGGTGGTTGGTGGTGGTGGTGGTGGTTGACAATGATGATGGTCAGAGGTGATAACTGAAGATTATGAATAGAATGGCGATACATATTATCCAACACCAGAATACCTCTTCAGACTTATTAAGACTTAATTCTAGATCTGAATGATTAAGACCTATACAGACCTATTAAGAGCTAAAATTTTAATAAAAAATAAATGTACTTAATGGTCTGAAGTATGAACCATTCAGATTCAGACATCCATTAAGTTTAAACAAATGAGCCCTAAGTCTTTAATTAACACCATATTACATTTATAGTTGCATCTAATTAGGTATTTTATTGTTGTTTAAGTCGAGTGATTCAAAATTAGGGCTTTTGTATTATTTACTATTAATATTACAAATTAGGTATTTAATTATGTGTAATAGCATGTGTGTCTTACTATTGTATTGTGTAGGTGTTCAATCTATATCATATTACAATTGTTATGTTGAAATCAGATTTTTCCTTTGTCGTCTAAGTCGCATGATGTTGCATTTATGTGTGTCTTATTATTAGGTTGTTCCATTATTCAAAGAGTACCATATTACATTAGAAAACTCATATTATGTGTTTTTTATTCATTGTTTAAGCCTGATAATGTTGGATTATACTCGAGTAATGCTTGACTTTTGATAATATCATCTACTGCTTCCTTTTTCATAATGTTTCTTAATTTTTTATTATGTCTAGTCTAGTAATTCTTATTCTCTTATCTTGATTGCATTTAGGTAAGACATAAATAAGTTTACACTAATTATTCTAAGATGGTACCATGGTGGGGTGTTAGATTTAAGTAGTGGGGAACCAGTGTATAATGGTGGAAAAATTACTGAATTTTTTGATGTTGATGTAGATAAGATGTCCTATTTTGAGTTGAGAGACTATATTAGAAAATTGGGATTAGCACAAGCTGCACCTTTAGTATTAAACCACCTAACAGTCACATTAAGGCAGATGTTGATAATTATATGAATATTTTAGACATGATGTGTTCCTTGAAAGATGGGAATGAGGTGGAGGTATTTGTCCCCCATTTGGTTGATGAACCTATTGTGAGCCGCATGTTATTAGAAAATGCTAGTCATGAGGATATAGGGAAATCTGCTGCAACTTTTAAAACTAAGTCTAACTTTAGGATAGGTGAGGACCATTTAAATGTAGAGGACCATGTTACTTCTTTTCCAACCACACCTCCTTTCAATACCACACCTTTTTTCACTACTATAGACAGTGCTGTTACATCTAGTATTGTTGCACCAAGTGCTGCTGCAGTTGATGATATAGATGTTAGTCCCGCTGGATCTTATTTTTTAGAAGAAGAAGTAGAGGATTTTGATTACTCTATTGAGGATAGTGTTGAGTCAGAAGGAGAATTAGTTGGAAATGATGATGAAAAAGAGTATGGTAGTGATGTACATAAGGAGGTTAGGGAGTTGAAAGCTGAAAAGAGAAAGTTTCAAAGGAGGAAAAGAAATGAGAGAGTACCAGCTGACAATGTAGAGGTACCAGTAGGTGAAGCAGGACCAGATCTAGGTTTTAATGAAACTGAAACAGGCAGAGTAAGTTATGAAAGAAAGGCTTGGACGTGATGAGCCTTACTTTGCAAGTTTGGGTAAGGATAGTTTTGAATTAGATGATAATGATTGTTATGGCGATGATGAAGTCATTAGGGATGACCTAGGACTTGGACAAGGTGAAGGTCTCACCTTGATTACAGATATACAGAAGTTATGTATACTATTTTATGTTTAATTTCTTTTTAGTTTAACTTAGTATATATAATCATGTCCTAATTTCACCTTGTTTTTGGTATGTATATATATTATATGGACTGTTTGCAGCACTTGAAGAGATGTTACCTTAATTTGCACATAGAAAATATGCAAGGCACATCTTAGCTAATTGGGCTAAGGAATGAAGAGGTCTTCAAAGAAAATAACAGTTTTTAAAGATAGCCAAAAGTACATTTGAGTCTTAATTGAGAAATAACATACAAAAGATAAAGTTGCTTGGTCCTGAAAAAATGATGGATGAGTTAATGTACTACAATATTAATTACTGGTGCAAACTTTACTTTAATACTGAAGTCAAGTGTGATTATATGGATAACAACATGACTGGGTGTTTTAATGCATGGATCTTGGCAGCTAGGCATAAGACCATCATTACTATGCTTGAAGAAATTAGAGTAAAGATGATGACAAAAATAGGCACTCTAAGGGAATTTCCAAGTACTTGAAATTATAATTACTCTTCAATGTGTTTGAAGATTTTAGAGGAGAATATCAATAGGCCTATGGATTATACCATTGAGTTTAATGGAGTGACTAGTTTTGAAGTGAAATAAGGGTTTTGTCAACACAAAGTGGATATTATCAAGAGGACTTATAGTTGTAGGGTGTGACAGTTAAAGGGCATACTATGTGTATATATTGTGGCTGCATTGTTGTTCAAGAAGTACCCTTTGTATGACTATTTGATGGATGTTGCAGTAAGAAAACTGTAATGCCCCAATTCTGGTAATCGGAACGCTACATGGTGCCCATGACCCCAAAGGACCATAAGCTAACCCATGACTGATATCTTTACCTATACACTACATAATATAGAGCATAAATGCAGAATACGTAATACTGTAAGGTCATAAGGTTCAATACTAAATAAAACATAATATCTAAAAGGGGTATCACAATACCAAAACAACTGAAAATACTGAAGTCTAAATCTGAAGATACTGTAATCGTCTGAAAGCCTCTAACTGTCTGAATAAGGAGTTGAATGGGACATGTCCCTAACTAACTCTGTCTAGAAAATTGAAATGAAATAATAAAATAAAATTGAGTACTGAAATGACGAGCCAAAATATATCCTCGCATGATGAGGACTCACCACCGACACTGAAAATTGGAACTGGTCAATTACTGTTGCTCTGAAGCTCGTGCCTCTGGACCTATAGTGTAACATAAGAGAAAGCACCATAGCGCAAATGCGTCAGTACAACTGAATGTACTGAGTATACAAGTGAGGTAGGCTTTATGCAAAGGGTTCATATACATGAACTATACTAACTGACTAATATGAACGTGAGAATAGATACATGATTACGAGACTAAACTGTCATAACATGATACTAATTACTGACAACATAAGTGACTGTAACTGAGAGTCTGATGCTGGTGGAATTAGCTGAGTTTTGTACTGTAACTGAGTTGCCTGTATCTGACAGTTCTGATATTTTGATGAACTATCTGAGTTTTTTTACTGAGACTGATACTAAAACTATAACTGTGGGAGAATTCATCTAACCGACATGCCCCGAATGTGCTTCAATGATAATAGGCGGATTTACGTGCCTATATCAATATATTTTGCCCATATTTTAGCCTAGTTTTGAGAACTAATTATCTATTTCATGCACTTTTAGTCCTTTTTCCTATAAATGAGCTAACAAACATGATTAGTAAAGTTTCAGGTATAAATGATGCAAAATACAGCATTTTATGGCTTACTTGACGCAAAAGAAAGCTCACGAACGAGATGGAAAGGAGCTGGACGCCTAAAGGACCAAATCTGCTGCATGGAAAATCTGTCCCGGGCTAAAACAGCAATTCTGAAGACTTTGGGGACTTACAGACACAAAGCTGGATTTTTTCCAAGATACATTAACCTAGTGCAATTAGGTTATGTGTTTCACTAATCTATTTGGATTATGATATTGTAACCTTACCCTAGTACATTTGGGTCAAGGATTTCATTAGTATATTAGGATTTGGTTATTTATTTCATTAGTTTAGTAGGAGTAGGATAGGAGTATTATAAATACCCTATCATGCTAGAGATTTTTATTCATCTTCTAACATTCTTAATTCTTCAATTCTTAAACTATTAATTTTCTTCCATCCCTCTCATCTTCCACTACAAACACTTCTAATCTACTCTTCTATTCTTAAATTCCACAACAAGAGAATCGTTACTTGCTACGGAATCACAAAAACCACACGCTTAAACACCTACTTTCACGCCATCCACCATGCAAAACGTGATATCCTTCGCATTCATGGGTAACTAAACCTCTTAGTTGGGGTTATGGAAGCCGAATGAGTTACTATCTATAGCTGTGAGTTTGTGAGTTCAAGACACGTATATTGCTTATATCATTACGCTCTTCATCTTAATCTACATTCTTTGCGGTTGCAAACGCAAGAATACGCCAGTCTAACATTTAACTTGTTCGAGAGAAAGGTTATTTGTCTGGAAAAGAGATAATGTCAAGGTAGTAGGACACCCTTTCCTATTAAAAAGCTAGTGCCGTAACTGGACTAACCTCTTGGAGAATTCGTACCGCTAGACACGCTTTAAGCTCGAGAGAGTTAAAGTGAAATAGTCCTTGTTTAGGTCGAGAGACGCTTGGATTTACCATCGACTACAATTCTCTATAAGCAATTGCATGTCAAGACTCTACACACTCATAGCCAATAGAGACGTATACCTCTGAAGGTGGACATAACCCCAACGCTTCAATTCTCATTGTTTACAACTTACGTAACATTCTTCCTCTTTTTACTTTGCTATTTTCAGCTTTTACTTTATTATTTTGGTTACTTATTATAATCCCCCCTTCTTACGAGACTTGCACCAAAAGTCTATTAATTTTACTTACTTGTTGGCCAAGCTATTCCCTGTGGGATCGACACCCAACCCAGGTTGGGTTCTATATTTGCTAACGACCGTTTTACACTCCCACGAGAGCTGTAGATTGAGCGTTATCAAAAATTGGCGCCGTTGCCGGGGAATACGAGTGTCAATCAAGTTCGTGATAATTACTAGACCCTTTGGTCAAAGATTCTCGTACTTTTACGTTTAGTTTTTTGTTTTTGTTTATTGCAGGTTTTTCTTTTAGTGCATGCCCCATACTAGAAGTTCTGGTCAACCATTATTACCAATCAATCCTGAACCGCAACGAATTAGAAGAATGGAAGCACAAGCTGAAATCGACAGGATGGCTGCTCAACACGAGCAAGCAAGATTAGCTGCTCTTGCCGCTGCTCAAGTCCAACAACAAAACATTTATAATCCTGGACGAGCAACAAATCCTGACGATGAAGATTTAGGAGATGACGAGTTGATAAACCCAAGGCATGGCGCTGAAATTGCAACACCTGCCAATCGAAGAGGTCGACAAGCTCGGTACAGATATGATCGCCAACCTTTGCAACCAGCTTTTGACGACGATGATGATGATCTTGATGGTGCCGGAGCCACTGGAGCTATAATTCCACCACCATTAGCGCCCGGAGCCAAATTCAACATCACTAGCACCATGATTCAGTTATTGCAACTCAAGGGATTATTTGGTGGACTAGCAGGCGATGATCCGAATATGCATCTCATCAACTTTATTTCTACATGCAAGTCTTTTGACAATCCTGGTGTTGGTCAGAATGCTATTCGATTACGTCTATTTCCATTGTCTCTGTCTGGGGAGGCAACATTATGGTTGAATGGGATGACTCCTGATTCTATTACAAATTGGAGGCAATTGAGAGACGCTTTCCTAGAAAGATTCTTTCCGCCATCCAAGAGGGCTCAATTAAGAGATGAAATCAGCAACTTTCGTCAGCTTCCCTCTGAAGCTCTTCACGAAACATGGGAGAGGTTCAAGACAAAGCTAACGAGATGCCCAAACCATCACATGACTAATGTTCACCTCATGGAGATCTTGTATAGAGCCTTGAATTCATTAACTAAACCAGTGGTGGACAACGCAGCTGGAGGTTCTTTTATGGACCTCACCTTTGGTCAAGCAAACAACATGCTAGATCGTATGACGAAACAAAGTAGAGCTTGGCATACCAGGGATTCTGAGGTAGCAAGCCCCACTTTATCTATTGGCATGTCTGCAGACCAAAGAAGAAGAGAAGAAGAACGTGATCAAGACATGGCGCACATGAAAACCCAAATGGATCTTTTTACAAAGCATCTATTAGGGAAGACTGAAAAAGTGAAAGCTATTGCGTCAAAAGGAAGAGACGAATCTGATTCAGAAGAGGAGGCCAACTACTTGAACAATCAGGGGGGTTTCCGTGGGAATGCCCAAGGAAACCAAGGTCGGAACTATTATGTTAAATCTGGAAGCAAAGACCAAGGTAGTTGGAAGAAAAATAATGAAAATAGTGGTTTGTACGTTCCCCCTGGTAAACGTGATACCACCACGTCTAATTCTATGGAAGACATGATGGCTAAGTTATTGAAAGGAGTGGAAGCAACTAGCGCATGAGTGAAGGAAGTAATTGACGATTTGGCCTCCATGAAGCAACTAGTTGATTCTCATTCCACTTCTATCAAGCAAATAGAGCAGCAATTAAGCCAACTTTCAGCAGCATTCAATCAAAGAAAGGCTGGCACCTTACCGAGCGATACAGTCCAAAACCCAAGGAATGATGGGTCATGCATGGCCATCACTACCAGGAGTGGTAAGGTGCTGGAAACTTCAGAAAAAGGCAAGCAAGTGGTTGACGGAACAGCAGATATGGACGCCACACCTAGTGACGTCACAAGAGAAGAAGCCGCAACATCTACTTCCAACGTCAAGGACGTTTCACCTAGTGACGTGCAGCCTGAAAAAAATAATAAACGGAAGCAAGAGGACAAGAAATCCATGGAGGGAACACTTCCATACCCACCACCACCTTTTCCACAAAGATTGAAGAAGGTGGCCGATGACACTAAGTTCAGCAAATTTATGACCATGTTGAAGCAGCTGACTATTAATGTCCCATTGGTAGAGGCACTTGAACAAATGCCTGGGTATGCGAAGTTTATGAAAGATCTTTTGACTAAGAAGAGGGCAGCAAGCTATGAGCTGAAAGATGATGTGCATCATTGTAGTGCAATTGCTACTCGATCGATAGTTCAGAAGAAGGCCGACCCCGGAGCTTTCACGATTCCTTGCACCGTCGGATCTTTGGACTTTGCTAAAGCATTGTGTGACTTAGGAGCCAGCATCAACTTGATGCCATTATCGATCTATAAGAAGTTGGGGTTAGGAGATCCTACACCAACTAATATGAGGCTTGTGATGGCGGATAGGTCGGTAAAACGACCGGTTGGTATTCTATGCGATGTCTTGGTAAAGGTATCTTCATTCATATTTCCAGCAGACTTTGTCATCTTGGATTGTGAAGCAGATTCAGAGGTTCCCATAATCTTGGGACGCCCCTTCCTTGCTACAGGAAGTGTGCTCATAGATTTGAGAGCTAATGAGCTTTCATTCCGAATAAATGATGAAGTGGTTCGCTTTGATGTTTGCAAATCAATGAAGCAACCCAAAGATCTAAGTGTATTTTCGGTGGCTGATGTTGTCTTTGATGACGAGAAAGAGTTACTTGCAGAAGAGCAAATTCCTGATGATCCTTTGGAGGCTTTGTTCATGAAAGAAGAGGATGATGATGCTGAAATTTCTGAAGATGATATTTGTGCTCTATCGGGATTAGGAACATATCGTTATACTCCCAAGAAGCTGGATCTTGATCTCAAGAATCGACCCACACCACCAGCTAAGCCATCTATTGAAGAACCACCCACGTTAGAATTGAAGGAGCTGCCAAGCCATTTGAAGTACGCATTCTTAGGAAGCGGAAACACTCTTCCAGTCATAGTGGCAGCCGATTTAGGTGAGCAACAAGTTGCAGCTCTTATTGTAATCTTACGCAAGTATATTAGAGCTATTGGATGGACCATTGCGGATATCATTGGTATTCCACCTGGGATTTGCACACATAAAATTCAGCTTCAAGAAAAGTGCACACCCGCCATTGAACATCAAAGACGTCTAAACCCACCAATGCAAGAGGTGGTGAAGAAGGAGATTATCAAGTGGTTAGACGCAGGAGTCGTGTATCCTATTTCTGACAGTACATGGGTAAGCCCAGTACAATGTGTTCCCAAGAAAGGAGGTATGACGGTGGTTACGAATGCAAAGAATGAGCTTATTCCACTCAAGCCCGTTACTGGATGGAGAGTATGCATGGACTACCGCAAGCTGAATTCTTGGACTCTCAAGGATCATTTCTCCATGCCATTTATGGACCAAATGCTAGATCGATTAGCGGGGAAAGGATGGTTTTGCTTCTTGGATGGTTATTCAGGTTACAATCAGATTTGTATTGCCCCCGAAGACCAAGAGAAGACAATGTTTACATGCCCATATGGTACTTTTGCCTTCAAACGCATGCCATTCGGGTTGTGCAACGCACCAGCCACCTTTCAACGTTGTATGATGTTTATTTTCTCTGATATGGTAGAAGACACTTTGGAGGTATTTATGGACGACTTTTCAGTTGTTGGTGAGTCCTTTGACGCATGTTTGGTGAACTTGAGCATGGCATTACAAAGATGTGTAGAGTTCAACCTTGTGTTGAATTGGGAAAAGTGCCACTTCATGGTAAAAGAAGGAATCGTTCTTGGGCACAAGATTTCCGAAAGAGGAATAGAGGTTGATCGCGCCAAAATAGAAGTAATTGAGAAGCTACCGCCTCCAATTTCGGTGAAGGGAGTTCGTAGTTTTCTTGGCCATGCCGGTTTTTATCGAAGATTCATCAAAGACTTCTCCAGAATTTCTAGTCCATTGTGCAAGCTATTGGAGAAAGATGCGAAGTTTGATTATAACAATGATTGCTTAAAGGCATTCGAATGCCTTAAAGAAAAACTCATTGAAGCCCCTATCATGGTAGCACCAGATTGGACGCTCCCGTTCGAAGTCATGTGTGATGCTAGTGGTGTAGCCGTTGGTGCTGTTCTTGGACAGAGAAAGGAGAAATTGTTTCATCCTATCTACTATGCGAGTAAGGTCCTAAATAAAGCCCAAAGGAACTACACTGTCACTGAACAAGAGCTCCAAGCGGTTGTGTATGCGTTTGAGAAGTTTCGTGCCTATCTATTGGGTACTAAGGTGATCGTTCATACAGACCATGCAGCTCTTAGGTATCTAATGACAAAGAAGGATGCAAAACCAAGGTTGATTCGATGGGTATTGCTGCTGCAAGAGTTCGATTTCAAAGTCAAAGATAGAAGAGGTTGCGAGAACCAAGTGGCTGATCACCTATCTAGACTTGAGAATGAGTATGTGGCGCAACCAGAAAATCAGATTGATGATGCATTCCCTGACGAGGAGATACTAGCGACAACAATGGAGAAATTACCATGGTATGCCGACTTTGCAAATTTCGTGGTGAGTAATGTGTTACCTTCCAATTTATCTTACCACCAGAAGAGAAAGTTTATGCATGACGTTCAGCACTACTATTGGGATGAGCCTTATTTGTTTCGAAGATGCGCGGATGGTATCATTCGACGATGTATATCCCATAAAGAAGTGCCTACTATATTGGAAGCATGCCACACTTCGCAAGTTGGAGGACATCATGCAGGGAATCGAACGGCAAGGAAAGTCTTGCAAAGTGGTTATTATTGGCCTACAATATTCAGAGATGCACACGACTATGTAAGAAGGTGTGACCAATGCCAACGTCAAGGTGCTATTTCAAAACACCATGAAATGCCCATGTCCAAAATTCTGGAGGTAGAACTCTTTGATGTGTGGGGTATTGATTTCATGGGACCATTCGTGAATTCGTTTGGAATGAAGTACATCTTGGTTGCTGTGGATTATGTGTCGAAATGGGTTGAAGCTGTAGCATTGGCTGACAACGAAGGAAAGCGTGTTGTAGCATTTTTAAAAAAGAATATCTTCTCTCGCTTTGGAGTACCTCGTACTATCATAAGTGATGGAGGATCTCACTTTTGCAACAAGCTATTCAAATTTGTATTGGCCAAGTATGGAGTCAAGCAACACAAGGTAGCTACGCCTTATCATCCCCAAACCAGTGGACAAGTTGAGGTTTCCAACCGCGAGATCAAGCAGATCCTTGCCAAGACGGTTAATGCAAATAGGAAGGACTGGTCTCGGAAGCTAGATGATGCACTATGGGCGTATAGGACTGCATTCAAGACACCCATTGGCATGTCACCTTATCAGCTAGTTTATGGGAAGGCTTGTCATCTACCCATCGAGCTTGAATACAAGGCATTGTGGGCATTGAAGCACTTGAATCTGAATTGGGATGATGTGAAGAACCTGAGGTTGGAGCAGCTGAACGAACTAGATGAATTTCGTCTCCATGCATACGAAAGATCAGATTTATACAAGGAGCGGATGAAGAAGTATCATGATCAGCGGATTGTTCGACGAAACTTCCAAAAAGATGACATGGTACTGCTCTTTAACTCCAGACTCAAGCTCTTCCCAGGTAAGTTAAAATCAAAGTGGTCTGGTCCATTTAAAGTCATCCAAGTCTACTCATCTGGAGTAGTCGAATTGGAAAACAATGAGGGTGTTATCTTCAAAGTGAATGGCCAACGTGTCAAGCCATATATCGGTCCTCTTGACTCGATGAATGACATGGCCATCACTTATCTCGACGAAGTCTAGGTACTCGATATTACTACGTCGAGCCACGACAATAAATAAGGCGCTAGATGGGAGGCAACCCATCGTTTTATTGTTTTATCGTTTTGTCATTTTATCGTTTTATTATTTCGTCGCTTTAGTATTTTTTTTTCTTCTTGATAAATGAAAATCCAAAAATAAGAGTCGTGCCACGACCAAAACTAAGGCGCTTGGTGGGAGGCAACCCATCGTACTAATCGTTTTCATTTTGTTTTGAGCAAATATAGGTGCAAGAAGTACGCGACGAGGAGATTGATCTCAATCGACGATTTGGACGCATTGTATGGTAAAGTCGGTAAGTTAGGAATGGTGATGCATAAGGCTATGAATTGAGTCTTTCTCACGTCATAATAGGCTTCGAGGAAGGCTAGGCCTTGGTAAAAATAGGCCACGAACGATGCACAACCTATTCTATAGCCTAAGTACTCGGAATCTAGTGTGCTATACACTATGCGCTGCCTATTCCTAGGTATGCTTTTGACTATGCGCCGCCTATGCTATGGCATTTGAGATACTGAGACCAAATGCCATAGACTATGCGGCGCATATGTCTAGAAATGCCATAGACTATGCGGCGCATATGTCCCATTATGCCATGGACAATGCGCCGCATATGTAAGTGATATGCCGAGGGATATGCGCTGCATATGTGGTGATTTTGTCCCCAAATCCGATTGTAAATGGGTCATAACCCGACCCATACTCTTCCTATATAAAGGGGACTTGGTTTTATAACACAATCACATTAGAAACAACCCTAAAGGCGCCACATATCACTCCAAATCCTCTCAAAATTTTCTTCATTTGTTCTTCCAATCCACAACAACTTCTCCACAATCTTCAAGCAAGTAAGTGCTCTCTTATTCTTCATCTATTTATAGTAAGTACTACGTTGCTATGCTTATTATATTTTGCTAAATCATGTGAGATTGATGGTGATGATCATGTGTTTGGATAATTGTTGCAAAAACGTGTGAGTGAATATCTACGTAGGGAATTCTTGACTTGTTTCCGACTTGAATTTTGCTCCGATAGCATTGTTATGATAATTACTGAATTTTGCTTAAGATTGTTGTTTGGATGCTTACATGATAGACCTTCCCGGCCATCGGGATAAGGTTATAGTACCTATCGACTTAGGAGGTTGTGCTTGTTGTAAGAATAATGATTCCATGTGGTATCCCCTAGGTTGTAGTGTGCTATATCCACCATGAAAGTAGTCCAATGGCTGCAAATAAGTGATGTAATGCTGATTTTCTTGTCGGAATACACTCCTAAAACGTATGTCGACGAAATCTGAGTACTCGACCACTTTCACTTCACTGATTTGTGTTAACAAGATTAAGTGTGGGGTGGTACCCCTAGTGCTTGCATATAGATTGTATAACGTGAGATTGTGCTGCAACTAACATTATTTCTAGTCTCAGGTACAATGGCACCTAAAGCAAAGCAAGGCAAGGAGAAGGCGACCACGTCCCGAAAGGACAAGAAGAGAAGTCGAAAAGACCAAGGAGAATCATCTTCAGCACACCTACCACGCAGAATGTTCGGAATCAAATGGGTTCTTGAGGAAGAAGCCAAGGCATGGTACAACAGCAACAAAGAAAGGAAGTACGTGCATGTCGACTTGATCAACAAGGAGACCTTAGCAAAGAAAGAGCCGCGTATGTTGGCGAAAATAATGGCTTTGAAGCTGGATTTCATCTTCCGTGACATGGGAGAGTGCAATCTTGACTTGACAAGAGATTTTTATGCCAACTGGTCGCCAAACACAACAGGCAACGAAGTCAAAATTCGGGGCCAAGTGTTACAGCTTACAGCGGATTGGATCAACTCTTTTCTTAGCCTACCTTCGGTCGACACAGCACCATACAAAGAGTTGTACAGCAGGCCTCCTTACAGAGCAATAAGACACACGCTTTGTGAAAGCAGATCGATGGCAAGATGGGGCAGATATAAGGAAACAGGCCGTCACAACACCTTCCCCTATGCTCTACTAAATAGGGAAGCAAGAATCTGGATGCGCATTGTCAACTCATGCCTTATTCCTGGGATGCAATACACCAAGATATCGAGAGATAGAGTGTGTTTGGTTTATGCGTTGATGACGAATGTCCCTATCAACTTTGGGGCAATCATTCGATCTACCATGAGGAAGGCCAGACTCCACCGGAGGTCCCATTTCACATTCGGCAATTTATTGGCAGCAATGTTGCGGAAGGAGGATATAGAAGAGGAACCAGCTGACCACAAACTCCCACATAACCCAAAGAAGGTTGACCTCACCAAGGTCAAAGATGCTGAAACCACGCATGGAGTCAACCTTACCACTGCGGAGAGACATGCTCGTGACGAGAGTTTCTTCCGTCATGTCTATGGCATGACGCGATTCACTATGATGAGTGGTGGACGTGTATTCCAACTGCTGAAGAGCTCCAACAACTGGACCACGACTACCCAATGAATAGGCATGCCCGGGAGATGTGTGGAGTGGGCGTATATTTTGAGGAACCTCTTGACGATGACGTGCCAACTGATGATGATAGACGCTTGCCTGATTCTGATGATGAGGAGAACTCTGACGATGACTCTTATGATGATTCTGACGAAGGGGGTATGACCCCCAACATTGATGAGGAGTCCGACTAATCAGGTTCTTCGACTTTATTTTCCACTGAGGGCAGTGTCCAGTCTAAGTGTGGGGTGGCAGAATCTGCATCCTATACTTCTTTGTTTGCACCTATGTTTGTATGTTTGCTTGTTTATTTTGTTTTGAGTCCAATTTTTTTTAATTTTTTTAGGATTAAAATTTTTCTAGCTATGCATGAAATTATTTTGATAGGCAGCATGAGATTAGAACAAGAGTATGTGCTACAATTGTGACTATTGAGACATTTAGGCTCTAGTTGTGACTTATTATGTGATATTGTGTGACTCAATTCCTTCACTTGTTGGGTCGAGAGTCTATATTACTTCCAATCAAGTCGACCATGTGCCTTGTGTGTGCGAGATAATAGAATATTCTATGTATATGGCTGATGCTAGAACTTGCCTGGTATGTATGCAAAGCGAAAATAAGGAGTGTAAGTTTAGGATATGATTTAGGCATTTCTTTGGCAACCTATACATGTTTACCGTCAGTTTTTCCTACCCATGTAAATCATCCTAGTTAAACCCTTTTGAGCCTTTAGCCTATTTCTTTGACAACCTTGTATGTAAGCCTAATCCATTTCTTTCAAGACCATAATTTGATCCAAAATCCTGAGTGCTTTAAAGTGAAAAAGTCATGTGACAATATAAGAGGAAATTGGGTGAGTATAATGCTATAAATTGGAATGGTTCTTGAATGTGTTATGAAAAAGAAAAAATGCTATCATAAGAGGTATGTTGTGAAAAGAAAAAGGAAAAGAAAGCTGAAAAGTGAGTTGTGCTTAAAATTGAAAAACAAAAGATGAGAACAAGGGTGGAAGAATAAAAAGAAGAAAGGTTGAAAGAAAAAAGTGTCAATGATACAAAGTAATGTATTAAAGCGCTTAGGAACCTAGTCACTTTTCTTGGCCAAAATAGTCCTACCCGTCCCTTAGCCTACATTACAACCATCTAAAGACCTACTTGATCCTAATCTTAACATTCCGACATTTAGTAGAGTACTACATTAAAGGCAAGCTTATGGTCATTAGTTGCTACATATGAATTCTTTGTGAGAGTGAGTGCAAGGATACTTTGATACCCATGTTTGAAAAATATGCTATACTTGTGAGTGATTATGGGTACTATATTGTGAGACACACATGGTTGATGAGTTTTGGATAGTTGTATATGATTCTATGTACCTTAACGTTTGCATGCGAGCTGATCACCATCACGAGTCTATGCTTGAGGTTAAATTGTTTCTACTTATAATCAGAAAGCTACTCTTTGTTGATAATTGTTGTGCTTGTCTTGAAGAATGTTTTGTGTTGTTGCTGTAAAAACCTTAAGTCGATGTTTAGAAGGACATGATATGTTGTTCGAGGACGAACAAAGCTCTAAGTGTGGGGTGTTGATAATAGGCGGATTTACGTGCCTATATCAATATATTTTGCCCATATTTTAGCCTAGTTTTGAGAACTAATTATCTATTTCATGCACTTTTAGTCCTTTTTCCTATAAATGAGCTAACAAACATGATTAGTAAAGTTTCAGGTATAAATGATGCAAAATACAGCATTTTATGGCTTACTTGACGCAAAAGAAAGCTCACGAACGAGATGGAAAGGAGCCGGATGCCTAAAGGACCAAATCTGCTGCATGGAAAATCTGTCCCGGGCTAAAACAGCAATTCTGAAGACTTTGGGGACTTACAGACACAAAGCTGGATTTTTTCCAAGATACATTAACCTAGTGCAATTAGGTTATGTGTTTCACTAATCTATTTGGATTATGATATTGTAACCTTACCCTAGTACATTTGGGTCAAGGATTTCATTAGTATATTAGGATTTGGTTATTTATTTCATTAGTTTAGTAGGAGTAGGATAGGAGTATTATAAATACCCTATCATGCTAGAGATTTTTATTCATCTTCTAACATTCTTAATTCTTCAATTCTTAAACTATTAATTTTCTTTCATCCCTCTCATCTTCCACTACAAACACTTCTAATCTACTCTTCTATTCTTAAATTCCACAACAAGAGAATCGTTACTTGCTACGGAATCACAAAAACCACACGCCTAAACACCTACTTTTCACGCCATCCACCATGCAAAACGTGATATCCTTCGCATTCATGGGTAACTAAACCTCTTAGTTGGGGTTATGGAAGCCGAATGAGTTACTATCTAAGCTGTGAGTTTGTGAGTTCAAGACACGTATATTGCTTATATCATTACGCTCTTCATCTTAATCTACATTCTTTGCGGTTGCAAACGCAAGAATACGCCAGTCTAACATTTAACTTGTTCGAGAGAAAGGTTATTTGTCTGGAAAAGAGATAATGTCAAGGTAGTAGGACACCCTTTCCTATTAAAAAGCTAGTGCCGTAACTGGACTAACCTCTTGGAGAATTTGTACCGCTAGACACGCTTTAAGCTCGAGAGAGTTAAAGTGAAATAGTCCTTGTTTAGGTCGAGAGACGCTTGGATTTACCATCGACTACAATTCTCTATAAGCAATTGCATGTCAAGACTCTACACACTCATAGCCAATAGAGACGTATACCTCTGAAGGTGGACATAACCCCAACGCTTCAATTCTCATTGTTTACAACTTACGTAACATTCTTTCTCTTTTTACTTTGCTATTTTCAGCTTTTACTTTATTGTTTTGGTTACTTATTATAATCCCCCCTTCTTACGAGACTTGCACCAAAAGTCTATTAATTTTACTTACTTGTTGGCCAAGCTATTCCCTGTGGGATCGACACCCAACCCAGGTTGGGTTCTATATTTGCTAACGACCGCTTTACACTCCCACGAGAGCTGTAGATTGAGCGTTATCATTCAATAGCTAAATCGGGGTCCAATTTGTACCTTGATTGGAAGGGTCTCAATACCGTGCCACGGGTAAAGACAAGCTGTGAGTGACCCTCAAATCTGGCAGTGTCCCCATAAGAGAACGGCGGGTATCCGCCTCATCAACTCTAAAGTTAGTAGTGTTGATGTCTCAACCTATGCTGGCTACATAGTTCTGGAACACAAGGATTGCTTCTAGGAATCTCACCCTCAATCTGGCTGTGTGGATTCCCATCCTGGGGTTCGCTCGGTGCTGAATCCTACTCCCATATGAATAGACACTAAACATGAATACTGAGCTGAGTTACTGAGTTTCATTAACTGATGGAATACTACTTACAACTGACTGAGTTCATGAGATTTCTGAGAATACTGAGTTACTGCATTTTTCCTGAGTCACATGACTGACTGAGTTCTATGGAACATGGCTTGACTGTGGATATCATGAAAACATGACATGGCTCTAGGCACACAGCTATATTTTTTGGGTACAAGTACCCCCAGGACTCGATGGAAAGAAACTGACACACATGACTGACTTGTTCATAGGAATAGAGTCCACAATTCACAATATCATAAGTAGGGGATTCAATAATACACATGGTTCTCAACATTTTATACATGGGAGGGGATACATTCAACATGGTAGTACTTTCTTAACTTCAACATCATGTTCACTACATATCACCACCACAATACATCAATAACATGGAATTCATGTAGAATCATAAAGCACAGAGCATGGACTTGTTACTTGGTACTCTTAAGTCATGAAAACATGATTATTATTATTCTAGGTATTTCATCGAACACCTTGCATGCACAATTTAGGCATAGGCAAAACCATAAGATTTTACATCATGAACAACCAAGTTTTACATGTTTTCAACTCTCATGGTGTCATAGATTCATAATAACACATAAAGATTCCAACTTGGGAATCATTCAACATCAACAACTTGATTATCAACATCCAATAATATAGATATCATAAACAACTAATTTCATAGATTTCAACTTACATACTAACATAGCTTCATGAAAATACATAAAAATCCCAACTTGAAACCATACAACAACCATCAACATGAACATAATCATACCACAACAAAGTATTCACAATACATAATTTAAAACTTGATTCTTGAGCTCCATGGATGAAAGAAATGCATGGATGAACACTATGCATACCTTAATTCTTGATTTTACGAAGATTGACGGAGAAAATTCTTGAATTTGGCTCCTCAATTGAAAACCCCTCTTATTGTTCTTGAGCGAAATTAGAGAAAATGAGTATACTTTTCTGAAAATGAGGCTTAATTCGGTGTTAAGGGGTATATATAGGGGTGGAAGATGACTAAAATACCCCTAAAGAAAGAGAGAAAGACGCAATTGTCCCTCTGTTGACTGTCTGATAGGCTGAAGTAAATTGATCATAAATTTTTACTCTGATGTTCAAATTAGATGAAACCAATTGCATTGGAAAGAGACTCAAAGAGATTTCCATTGACATATAGCAGCTCTCACAGTTAAATATATACGGGAAGTTATGATTGTTTAAAGTTGACACTGAAATGCTGAAAATTTCTGGAGCATGCTATAGAGCATGCGACACATGCTAATCGCATGGTGCCACTGTTTTGGGCACCCAAACGTGCCCTTACGCTACTCCAAAAATTCCAAAACTTACCTGAGATGTACTCTTAACTTTCGCGATCGCAACGCAACTTGAAAATCCAAAAATGGAGGTCGGAAAGGTCATCAAATAAATCTCTGAAGTTCAGAGGCTTGAAATAGGCTAAGTGTTGGAATACTTGCCAAAATTTTCTAAGTGTTAAATCTTTTAAAGAGCTTTAAGAGCTAAACGAGCTGAATTTCAGACTTAGGATTTTATGGGGTATTACAAAAATATACCTGAGGACTTATTCCAATGTTCTTGAATCAGAGTAATAAACATGGAAATGTGGTCGGTTTCTTCAAACATTACTATTGCACTACCAAAAATCACAAGCTTGTCTAAGGTTAGGAGGAAGAAAGTTTGAGAAACAACGAAATAAGAAAAAATGCCTAGAACTAGACTAGCAATGACATGCAGTTTGTGTCATGTTAGAGGCCACAACAAAAGTGGGTACCCTCAAAGTTCACCATCAGCAAAATCAAGTGCACCATCAGTAACAACACCTATTGGTTCGGGCAGGGGAAGAGCCAGACCAAAGGTAATATTTACACTTGAATTTAGTATATTATTTTATTACTTCTCAATTTTTCTTACATTCTTTAGATATGTAGAAAACTCTATCAGAAACACCTAGTGCACCTCCTCAAGAAAAAGTGTTGGTTCAGGCAAGGGAAGAGGCAAACCAAATATAATAATACACTTTAATTTAGTACTAATTAGCTCAATAATTTTTATAACTCTCTTCTTTTTATATGTATAGAAAACTCCATTAGAAGTCATTAGTGCATCTTCTCAAGAAAAAAAAGAGGGATACCAAAAAAAACAACACCAGTAGCACCTAATACACCTTCTCTACCTAAAGCACCTAATGCACCTCATCTACCTAAAGCACCTCCTGCGCCTACTATTTTTCCAACATCCTCTTCTACACCTTCTGATTATTGTGCATCATCTTCAATGAATGGTACTACTAAAAGAGAAATGGGTAGTGATAGAAAAAGCATAGCTCCATTGAAAAGGCCAAGAATAATGAAAATGGGTGTGTTCCAAGCTGAAAATGGCTTCAAAGTCCTAAATGTAAGTCTCTTACTCTGTTATATCTTGTGTAAATTATGAGTCTTTAATGTATTTTGATTCTTTAATTTTTTTTATACTTTATTGCAACCCGACATGCCTAGTAGTAAGATCTACTCTACTGGTCAGGCAAAGGTGACAAAATTAGCTGATGTAACTAATAATATTGGTTATACATTAAGTACTACCAGTAAATTGAAATGAAATGGCAAAGCAGCAATATTAATAAAAAAAATACAAGAGCTTAAAGAGAAAAAAAGGAAAGAAGATAGTTGAAAGTAGTTTAAATAATTCAAGTCAAAATAGCACTTCTTCACAGTCAAAGATATTATGAAAATTGTAGTGATGTTGATGTATTTTAAGCACTATTTTAAATTAGTCCAGTTAACATGAAATTATTTTTATTTAGTTATTGAGAATGATGATGGTGAACTTGTTAGGGGCTTGCTATTTTTGATTTTGTTTGTTATAGAATATTGCCTTATGTTAGACATTATGAATGTGATATAGGTTGATGAATATTGCCTTTAGGCATTATGAATGTTGTCTTTTATTTGTTGGTAAAAACAGTTTGTTGATAAATTTTGCCTTATGTTAGGCATTAAAGTTGGAATGAGTGATTGTATTTTATTGTGTTCAAATGATGGTGTCGTAAAGTTGTGTTCAAATGATGGTATTGTGGTGTTGTAAAGTTGTGTTGTCACAACTTTTATCTTTACAAAATGATGGTGATATTGGCTATATAATTGTGTTGACACAACATTGTAATTACAAGATGTAAGAGTAAACAATTTAAACAAGACACAATTAAATAATTAACTAAAATACCATAACACACCATGATCCAATATATATAGGTAGATGGACATACAAAATTTACACCACAAACAGTTAATCTAACTATTTTCAATAGATTTATTGCTGATGAACATAACAACAACACAAGTCAAAATACATAAAAGTATCTTCCTGTTGAACCTACACCATTTTCATCTTTCATTATGCCTCCTATCCTAACTCATTGACTTTGTTCACTAATCTTGAAATGATAAAATTTGATTTTGGATCCACTAAGTGTATTGGGTCAAAATACATCTCATTGTAGCATTGAGCATTGGATCTGATTCATCCATATAAAACTTATTCATATTCGCATTTGGCATTTGAAGAGTTCCAACAAAATCAATCTACAAATTACAAATTCTAAATTAAAGTTGGACAAGATTACAAATCACAGCTCCAAGAGTTAAACTAAAAATTGAGATTAACAACTAAACCCTAAGTTATTTTAAGAGAAAATAAAAAAAAATGAAGGAGATGAAGACTTGAAGAAGATGGTATCTCTTTAAAGGAGAAAATGATACCGTTGGGATTTTATTAATTGGAGAAGAGAATATTATTAAATTATTAAAATTAATGATGTATATTATACACATGGCTTTTACATTAATGATTTTGAAGTCTTAATGCCTCAATTAACGCGTCAAGAAGAGGTATTCTCACCTCCCATGTCAGGTCAATAATTGGGGGGGGGGGTGGGGGGGGAGAGGTACTAAATATAGAAAAAAATATTTAAGAGGGTAATGAGACTCCCGTGACGGTTAAATGTGTAGTTGTGATTTCAGCTAAAGGATTGGGGGATGGGTAATAGACCATTTTTCTTAATTACTCTTAAGAAGGTGACTCTTGGGATTTTGAGAATTTAATGTGGTAGTAATGAGTGAGATTGTTTCTTTTGGGCAACCAAACAATTGTTTTTTGAATATTTCTTTTGAGAATTTTGATACGCTTTGTATTTAAATGGCTGAAATTTTAATATGTTTCTTTTAACACATAAAAATATAAAAGCTAAAAAAAAATGAGGAAAATACTCAACAAATGAATTAACGTCTGTTGAAGAACTCTAATAGTCAGAACTATTAAATATAGTACATAAATAAACAAAATTAGAGAAAAGTAAGATGCTCATTATCATTTTGATCGTGTTTACCTAAATATATTAATAATTAATTTGCTTTTTAAGAATAAAATATGCATATTTCATTTTAGTTTATTTGACCTATTTTCTTTTTTAGTTCGTTTAAAAATTAATGTGCATTCTCCTTTTTAACAACTCTTTGTTCCAACTTTTCATATGACATGTTTGTGATCACAAGATTAAAGGATACTAAGGTACATTTGACATATCTTTAATTTAAACCACGACATTTAGAAGTCTTCTTTATAACAACAACAGAAATATCTAGTATATTTCCATCAAATGGGATTTGAGAAGGGTAAATATATGGAGTTCATACCACTACTGACTACCCGGAGGTGAGATAGAGCTATTGTTTTCGATAGATCCCTAACTCAAGATAAATTTATAGGTCTTTTTTATTTTCTTAAATTACGTGTCAAGTCTAAACATGTCAATCAATTTAAAATGGAGGAAGGAATTTAAACAAACGAAAAGGGGACAGGTATATCCTCGAACTATGATAAATGGTATGTATACACCCTCCGTCATATTTTGATGCACATATACCCTTACCGTCAATGAAATAGTACATATATGTCTCTCACACTAAAGGTAAGAGCATATTTGTATCTAAATTATGAAGAAGGATATAAATGTACCATTTATCATAATTATGGGGTATATTTGTTTCTTTTTTATTTTAATTTTTTTTATCCTAAATAATTAACCCAAATCAACTACCCATTTCAGTCCCAATTAAAACTCAAGAGACGCCTATCTAACAGACACATTTTTTCACCCCAATAATGATATACACATACAATCAGTAACGCCTACTAGGAATAATAACAAGAAAAAATTATATATATACACAAGATAATTATTACTTATTACATAAAATTCCTTATTTGAAAAGTAATTACAAAATCTCAAATTAATTACATAGAATCCCTTCCTTTTAGACTTCTCTCTCATTTGCCTCATACATCCCAAAACACCCATTTTTTGCTTTATTTTTTATTCGATTTTTGCTCCATTATTGCACTCCTTATTGTACGCCTAATTTCAAGCATACGTGATTTGGGAGTTTCACATTTTTAAAATTTGAAGCATTATCTGTATAAAGTGATTAACTTCATCTTCTTCTACAATTAATTTTGAGAATTTTTTTTCAACTTTACCTTAGCATCAGTTTTGCAGTCTCCCATAACATCAGTTTTGAGCAGATTTTCTAGGAAAGGTTTCACGGTGTGAACCTTTGGATTAGTAACTATAACATCAAGAGGGCGATAATCATTAGCATCTTTGACGTTTGTGTCAAGGATCCACCAGAGACAGCACAATGAAGGGCAGTGCGATCATCACGGCCACAAGAATGATTCACATCAACTCCAGATAGAGAAAGAATCAGTTTAAAACATCAATACTACCATACATAGCAATAACCATCAAATTGGTTCTACGCTCGAGAACCATTTTCTTTGAGCACTTTAGGCAGAATTGGCGCCCATACCAAAACCCAACCTCATGAACACTGGATAGATTACGCTCAATCCACCTTTTAAAATAAAAAATTGCTTAAATTTTTTTATTGTTGCATGTATTTAGTTCTCAAATTCTTTACTTTTCTAATCTCATATCATTGTGAGGGTTGAATTATTTCATAATTTTTTATCTATTTCAAATCAGATCTCGGAGGTTTTGCTCTATTTTGAAGAGTTGCTTATACATTTAATTTACTGTAGTAAAGATGATAACTTATGTATTGTGACTGCGTGTACATAGAAATGATATGTATAGGGAATCCATGTCTAATTGCGAATCATATTAATTTTTTTTTGTATTGTTATTATATATGATATGTACTAAAACTGCTTATACATATATATGTTATGTATAGGAAAATGTTGTTTTTAATTACCAATATTTCTTATACATTTAGTATATTGCAGTTATGATGAAAACTAATGTATTAAAACAAATTATACATATATATTTTATGTATAGGAAACTGTTTTTTTTATTGTTAATGTTTTTTATACATTTAGTATATTGCAATTATAATGAAAACTAATGTATTAAAACAGATTATACATATGTCTTATGTATAGAAAAATTATGATTTTTTTCGACCTTCAGCAATATTTAATTCCGTAGCATTCATCGAGATCAATTTCAAGAATTTCAGACTGTCAAAAATTCGAATGTCGGGATCAATTTCATAAAGAATTTCAGACTGTCAAGAACCTAAATGCCTCAATAATATAACGATATTCATATTGATGTTGGCAGACGGAAGAAAATAGATGTTTTAAGATTTTTTTCAATTTGAATTTCAAATCGCATTTTCAAGAAAAAAAATTGTGGTGATATTTCAGGATATTTTTCAACTTGAATTACGGTTACTATTTTTTAGCCTCCACAAAATTAGTACATTAATTGTTGTCATTAATTATGTGAGAGAATAATGATATCTGATTTTATTTTCTTAATTTTAGTCAAAACGGTTTACCTCATACATTGCACTAACGTATAAGGTACAGAGACATGTATATGCATTTTTTTCAAATCTGAGAGAGAGAAACTAAATCGGGAATCCTATGCAATTACTTTATTAAGGATGAGATTTATATTGTTTATACTAATAACAACCCTTTTTCAATTCTTCACTAACAACACCAATAATAATACACCAGCAATAACTACAATATATTAAACAACAACTAATTACATCGTCTCCTCCATTTCAATTGAAAAAATACACCCATAAATTCCATTCCACTACTATTAATTTCAAAAAGAAAAATAATGAATCCATAACCACCCAAAACAACATCAAATAAATTAAATTCCTCATGTTTTAATTTTCAATAAAATTTCATTAGGAAAACACTACCCACCACCAATCAACACCACATAGCCACTGTTTCTGTCAAATTGGAAACACCCCACCAGCGAATCATCGTTGCACCTCTAGCTCCAACCACCTCCAACCTAATATTCATCTCCTTCAACCAGTAAACACCAACTAGCAATAACGATCAACCATTGCAATTTAATTGGGGTTCACGTTTAAGAGAAAAAAAGAAAAAAATATCAAATTTGGAATATAAAATAAAGATCGGATCGAGTTGGTTTGAAATTGAATTCGATGGGTATGTTGAGTCCGGTAGTGGGTTTAGGTTAATTATTTAAAGTAAAAAAAATAAAATAAAAGAGGGACAAATATACTCCAAACTATGATAAATGATATGTATATATCACCTGTCATACCTTAAGTACAAATATACTCCTACCATTAGTGTGAGGGGCATATATATATATATATCATTTTATTAATGATAGAAATATATGTGTATTCAAAATATAATAAAAAATATATACATATTAAAAAGTGGGCCTTTTCATATCTAATCTAGTTAAATTAAAAAATAAAAGAAAAAAAAGATGAAGTGAAGAGGGTTATTTTGGTCAAAGAGTAGGGATGCAGGTGCTGCTTGCAAGAATTTTTTTTAATTTGGATGAGATACCTTTTATATTTTGACAAGTGTTATTGTAGGTCCTCTTTTGCCAGCACAATCTCTTCCCTCATTTCCTACACTTTCGTTCCAAATTTGCAGCCCACTTTTTTTTTTCTTTTTCCATTTGCTTCTCTATTTTTATGGCATTTTTTATCATAAAAATATTAATTTTTTAGAGTTTGAAATTGGTGTTATGTTGATTATGAATATAAATTAAAGTTATTTTAAAAATTTTGTGAAAGAAATAGGAGTGAAAAAGTGAAAACAAATTTTACTTGCTTTCACTTTTTCAAAAATAATTTTCTTTAAAGTAAAATAATTTTAATGGCCAAACACTACTAATTTAACTAAAAATAAATAATTTTTCAAAAAAAGTAAAAAAAATTATGAAATGCTCATTATATCTTTATTTTTCATCTCCATTTATACTCCTCCCTAGGGTATTCATGGGTAAAAAATAATTTAAATAAAAAAATTAATTAAACCGATTAAATAAATTATTTTTTATTTGATTAATTTGTTTTAGTTTTACATTTTTAAAAATCGATAGTATTTGATTTAGTTTTAAATTTTGTTCAAGAAAATCAAAGAAATATATGATCCAAACCGAAAACTATATTCTAATTATATATACATAATATATTATTTATTATGAGTAATTTTAAATATCTTATATATATTTTTATCAAAATTTATTTATTATTTAAATATCTTATATTACATGTATGTCATGTTACTATTTTATGCGGTAATATGAAGGTTTATTATTATTTTTTTCAATGAATTGTTATTTTTTTTCCTATTTTTTAAAGTAGCCGAACAAAAATTGATAAATAAATATTTTTGGTCTTATTTTAATAAATTTAAAATTAATTATATTGATTTGATTTTGCTTTTGATCAATAATTAACTCAAATCGACCCCTGAACACTCCTATTCCTATCAATTTAGAAAAAAAAAATTGTACTTTCAACTAAATCAACTTAAAAAAAGGTTAACCCTTTTACCCCCAAAACAAAAAAGAAAAAAAAAATTATTTTACATCTCAACAAATTGAATCCAACTCTATGGAAGTCTCGAAAAAATAAATCTTGAATAAAGAATTTACATAAGTTTTTATTTGCATTTAAACATATTTATTAAAAGTCAAAATATCGAATCAATCAAAGAATGATTTTTTTTTAAAAAAATAATTATGGTACATACTGATCTTTGCCTTTATATGTGTTTGTCTTTATAGAAATTTAATTTTTACATCAGTATTATACAAATTGTTAAGATTCTTAAAGTTATGAAGTGTAAAAATTAATTAAGAAAATATAAACAAGAAAAGAAGATATAGAAAAAATGAAGAAAGTAAAGTTTAACTTATTATTAATCTATTATTCTTTTATTTGATTTTTGACAAATGAAAATCAAGACTATAAAAAGAGAAGGAAAATAAAATACACAAGAGGAAAATTGAAAAAGTGATGTTAGAAAAAAAGGAAAACAGATAGAGCAGAATTCATTTTAGTGTCTGTTTGGATGGTGGTTTCCCATGGTATGATATGGTATAGTTACCATGGGAACCATGTTTGTTTTGATTGTTTGTTAAAAGAGATGGTATGGTATGATATCTTTTCATGATTTGATAACCATGTAATCCCCTAATTTTCTGAACCATCAATTTAGTGGTATCTCATGATTTTCCTTTTTTTTTTTCAACTATACCCTTATATAATTTTATTTAATCCTATTTTATCCTTTACCATATATTACTAATTCTTATATTTTTCTGCTCTGAATCTCTCTCTGCTCTTTGTTGTGTTGTTCTTCTCTTTTCTTCTTCGACGCTTGTGGTACAATTCCAAAAATCAAGTGGGGCTGCAGATTGGGTTGTCATGATTTGCAGTGATTTAAGTCAACTGTATCCATTAAAAAATGCTATGATAAAAAGACATGGAAGAATTATTACTTGTTCATTGGTGTCATGGAAGAATTATTACTTATTAATTGGTGTCATGTGGTACAAATAATAAACTGATGCAGATATCCATTTTGCCCATTTTTTATGATTGGGGTAACTAATGGGTATTATTACCCTTTCTCCATCTGTCTCGTTGTAATAAAACACTGAATCTCTCCCATCAGAATTAACTCCCAACTATAACTGATACTAGAACAAAGGAACAATATCCAATTTTTAAAAAATTATGTGGTCAAATATTTTTCCATGGATAGAGATGCTTTAGCTCAAATTTTTTCATGGATTGCTAGTTAACTGAAGACAGTATGATATCGATTGAAATAGGTCGAATGCTACTAGTTTTAGTGCTCATCATCCCATTGAATGAGCAAAGGTATTCAATTTCAAACTCCAAAAGTTGCATTCGATTATTTACATGCCTCTAAAGCTTGTCCAGAAAATGGAAATTTCTTGATGCATAATTGTGCTTATTTTGATGCATAGTTAATTCAAACATCAATATCCAAAATCCCGCTCATAATTAATAAGAAAATACCCCTAATTATTATAAATTTAAAATTTATAATAATTAGGGGTATTTTAGCAAACTAAAATTTATAATAATTAGGGGTATTTTAGTAAACTTATTCGTTACGATACAGCATCATACCATCAAATCAAACAAAAAACTATCATTAAACAGTAGTGAATAATACAATCTATCCAAATATTGTATTGTACTATACTATAAAGTACCATATCATATCATACTCTACCATACATTATGAAATCATGGCAAACCACGATCCAAACATAGTGTTAGGGGATTACTATTTTTCACCTTATTTTTCTTATTGTTGTGTCATTTACACTTATGTGTGAGAAGAGAAAAGGAAAATTTATAATAGAGTGGACCCACCAATATGAGTTTTATCAATTAAAAATATCCTCGTACAACAATTACATGTCATATCTCACTCACCATAAAAAAATTTCGCTTGCAAAGTACTTATAATAGACCTGACGATACTATCAAAGATAGTTTCGCTCTGACCTCCGCGTCTTCGCCTCCGCCTCCGCCTCCCCTTGTTGCTGTAGTTAGGGTTTCCTAAGACACACACAAGAGCGAACAGGTAAAAACCTTCTCAATCTTATTACATTTTATTCACCACTTAATAGAATCTAACGTCTTTTTTTTATTCGATTTACCATTTTCTCACGAACATGTTTTCTTCATTTCACTATCAAAGAGATGAAATCACTATTTTGTTTTTATTTATTTACAACCGTGGTGTCCGGGTCAGCTTTTGCGCACCTTAGACTAATTCCACTGAATTCCTGCCACCTCCCATAAGCAACATTTACCACATAAACTCTATTCGCCAAGTTTTGGACAGATGAGAAGAAATCACCTAGTGTTTTTATCTCGGGATTTGAACGTGACTGCTCATGATTCTCGAACCACTTCATTGACCGCTAGGTCACGCCTTTGAGTTAGTTGTTGCAACATTTATTTTGTGGAGGCAGTGAAATTTTGATTTTGTTAGTTGCTTGACACGTTACATGTGTAGCTAATATTTGGTTGGGGAGTTAAAAGGTTTTGGTGCCTGTTGGTGAGAGTTAGGTCAGTGTTAACAGGAGTTTGAAAATGTTGTGTATTTGATAGGAAGTTGTTCTTGTTTATGGCATAGTTCCAAACATAGCTCTTAGTAGTTATAATGCATATGATGTGCATTTCTGAAATTAACTATCCAAACACTAAATGGGGAGAGGTGGGTTTGGCCATGAAAATTGTGAGTATCTGAAAAAAGTAGTTTTTGTTTTCAAAGTGAAAAATGAAAATTTAAAAATTGGAGTTTGTTTGGCCGTGAATACATATTGGAGTTGTTTTTAACTTTTTGTGAGTAATCTAGGGTGAAAAAAGTGAAACTTTTAAGTGTTCCTCAAATTCTTGAAAGTTAATGAATTCAAGGGTTTTCTTGAATTTTGTGGACAAACTTGTTTTCTAGCGTTCAACTTTGGGAAAAAGTAAAAACTTTCATAGCCAAACGTCCCCTGAGATTTTGTTTAAACCCGCTTTGTACTCCAGCTCATCCAAATTGTATAAGTTTTTTTTTTTTTTGATAACCGTGGTGTTCGGGCCAGCTTGCGCATACTTCGACTAATTCCACGGGATACCTGCCACCTCCCACTATCAACAGGTAACTATATCCACCAAGGCTAGAACAGATGGGAAGAAATCACCCAGTAACTCATCATCCAAATTGCTGAAGTTTAGAACTCACCTATCTTAATATTTACTCCTAAAAGATTTAAGCAAATCTTAGCTAAACCAAATAAGTGACTCTCGTGCCATTTCTTCAGAAGGCATACAAGGGTGTTTTAGAATAAAAATTCAAATTCTAGATAGAGGTAGATGATTTTTTTCTCATATGCCTAACGTGGACAGAATTACAACATACTGCATTGGTGGGAAGATGAAGGTAGTGATACGCCCAAATTACACCTCTCTTATGAGAGAGTAAGCGGTCGTCGTCAAATATATCATCCAATTAGGTTGGGGTCGAATCCCACAGGGAATATGGTGTTAATCAAGACTGTTTGTGATTAATCGACTACTAGTTAATAGTTTCCTTTGGTTGGGGTTTTTTTATCAATCAATGAATTGTTAATGATTCAACTTGTTTTAGCAACTTAAAGTCAATATTGCAGTATTTCAAATCAGTGATGTAGTGAAACTAGAGTTGTGAACACTATGAGTATTTATTCTTATCGAATAATAGTTGTGGTGTAGATTCTTAATACTTGTGGGAAACACCAAGTTGTCATTATCGATGATTTATCCAAGTGTTTTTCAACCTACTTAGATAATCGATTCCTAATTCTTCCGAACTTAGGAAATACCCTCTATGCACACTGATTTTATCTCGAGTTGATTAATCTTGTTACAACATTAATCATTAGATGGAAAGTTAGTCTCTCCAAATCCTCGTTGATAATTCACTTCCTTTAATTGATTTCTCAATTCAAGCAAACCAACATAAGGCTAGATCTATTCTTTGCAACCAATAGAAAACATTCATTACAAGAGAATTAATCGAATCTTAGCCAACTATTAAATCAACAAAAACAGTACTCATAGATCCCACAACTCCAGTCATGGGATTTAGTGCCTTATCAAATAGAAAGAGATAGTATAGATTAAATTCATAATTCAAAAGTAATTAACTTACAAAAGATGGAATTGAAGATTATTCTCTTCCAAGTTCAATAGAGAATTCCCAAAACTAAAACAATAATTCGAAAACTGAATTCAAACTTAAGAGCTCCAAATGTAAAAGTTGTTGTTTGGAATAAGTTTAAGATGCTAATGAAAGATTAAGATTTTCTATAAATACCCATCATATTCAGAATTTGAAATTCAAAATCCATATATTCCGCACCATAGCTAACGACAAAGTTGACGGCTTATCAACTTGTTGATAGCCTGTCATCTAAGTCGTCAGTTTGAGTCCTCAACATCTATGTTCTGTCTTCAGGTGACGACTTCTACTTATAACCTATCAACAGGTTGACGACTTATCAACCAAGTCGTCAACTTGACCTTTTCAGCGTATAGATTCTGTCTATAGGTGACGACTTTCTCCGATAACTTATCAACAGGTTGACGACTTGTCACCAAAGTCGTCAACTAAATTTCTTCAACACTTAGCTTCAAAATCACTTCACCAAAACTGTTCTTCTTGTCATGGTTTTCATGCATCTTGACTTTCCCCGCAAAATCACGTGAAATACGATAAAAAATAACAATAGTTACTTAAGAGCTTACAATTGCTTCAGGCTAAAAGCCTTAAATGTGCTAACACAAAGCTAGCACATCAACACCCTCAACTTAAAACACTTGTTTGTCCTCAAGCAACTAACACAATATTATGCACACAATAAGAGCATCAATGCAAAGAGTAGCACTTGTTTTCTTCATTTTGAACCCATTAAGAAACATGTGATCTTTTACTGCCAAGCAACATCAAGATTCCATGCATATCTTTAAAGTTCAAATAGACAAACCACTACTTAAAACTTAGTATTCAATCAAATGTTTAGCAATTTCCACTTCCATTCACATGCCCTCACACAAAAGAAAGAAGTTCCTTACTCCACATATTTCTTTGTTCTTTTAGGAACTAGGCATCAAAGCTCTCACTCTCAGCACGAAGTTTTAAATTGTGCACCTATAATGCCATAAGCTTGCCCTTACCATTCCGTTTGGTTCATCTGGTAGTCAAACTAAGATCACTACAGGGTTTTCTTGTCTTGAAGTGAAGGCTTAAGTGCGGGGAAGGTCGATTTAGGATTAGTGACTTAGCCTCTCTTTGTTCATTTACACCACTTGGCTACAACCACTTATTCCTTTGCATTTTTCTCCCAATCAACTTTTGTATCCTTCTTAGCATTCACACTCAACACTATTTATTTAGTATTATTACTAAATTTTGTGTGTGTATATATATATACGAACTTTCACAACATCTTTTGCACCTTCCAATCATCATCCCTTCTATTGTAGCCACCCTCAACTTAGGGGATTTGCCTAAGTTGATGTGTAAAATGTCCAAAGAGAGAACTGGCTAAAAGGCTTAATTATAAACTCTGTGAAAGGTGGTTAATTTGTTGAAACAAACAAAACATTCTAATGGCTCAAAAAGTTGTTTACAACAACAACAACAAACCCAGTGTATTCCCACAAAGTGAGGTCTGGGGAGGGTAAAGCGTACGCAATCCATACCGTTACTCCAAAGAAGTAGGGAGGCTGTTTCCGATAGACCCCCGGCTCAAGATAAGGAATAATAAACAAAAGCGTAATGGAACAAGAAGCAAGATGGATGGCATCACATAAAAAGATTAAGACATAAATTAAATCAAAGCAGTATGAGATAAGGTAACCAAGTGCAATGTGCAATAAGAGATAAGAAATAACGCATCCGAAAAACGACACTCACCTAGTAGTAACAGACACTCACAGGCCAGAGACACCCTCCACCCCCAAACCCTCCTGACTAGGAGCTCTTACCTAAGGACACAGTCCTAGGATTAGTAACCTGGTAGTAACTTGGCTATACCAGGGTTCTTCTAACTACTAACTACAGCCCACGCACAAAACCTATCCTTATACCCTTATCCGCGACCTCCACACCTTCCTATCTAGGGTCATGTCCTCAATAAGCTGAAGCTCATATCTAATCACTTCCCTCCAGTACTTCTTCGGCCTACCTCTCCTCCTCCTGAAGCCATCTAACGCTAGCCTCTCACACCTTCGAACTGGGGCATCCATGCCCCTCCTCATCACATGCCCAAACCATCTCAGCCTTTCTTCCCGCATCTTGTCCTCCATCGAAGCCACTCCCACCTTCTCCCCGACTGTCTCATTCCTAACTCTATCCCCTCTAGTAAGTCCACACATCCAACGCAACATTCTCATTTCCGCCACCTTCATTCTTTGAATGTGGCAGTTCTTGACTGGCCAACACTCTGCTCCATAAAGCATAGCTGGCCGGACTGCCACTCTGTAGAATTTGCTTTGCCTTTAGGACCTTCTTATCACACAACACTCCTGAGGCGAGCCTCCACTTCATCCAATCTGCTCCAATACGGTTAGAGACATCCTCATCTATCTCACCATTCCCCTGAATCAAAGACCCAAGATACTTAAAACTATCCCTCTTACAAACATTCTGGGAATCCAACCTCACCACCACATCTTCCTCCTGCCTCAAGTCACTAAACTTGCATTCCATATATTCCGTCTTGGACCTACTCAACCTGAACCTTTTAGATTTAAGGGCTTGCCTCCAAACCTTTAATTTTTCATTCACCCTCCTCGCGTCTCATCAATCAACGCTACATCGTCCGCAAACAACATACACCAAGGTACCTCCCCTTGAATACTTCGTGTCAACATGTCCAACATCAATGCAAATAGAAAAGGACTAAGAGTCGAACTCTAATGCAACCCTGTCTCGATTCAAAAATGATCTGATTCCCCCCCGGCGTTCGCACCCGAGTCTTCCCTCCATCGTACTTGTCCTTAATAGCTCTAATGTACACCACCGGGACCTCTCTTGCCTCTAAGCATCTCCAAAGAACCTCCCTAGATACTGTCATACGTCTTCTCCAAGTTAATGAACACCATGTGCAAATCCCTCTTTCTTTCCCTATACTGCTCCATCAATCTCCTTACTAGGTGGATTGCCTGCGTCGTCGAACGGCCAGGCATAAAACCAAACTGATTCTCCGAAATAGATACGAGCTTCCTCAATCTCCGCTCAACCACCCTCACCCAAATCTTCATAGTATGGCTCAACAACTTAGTACCCTTATAGTTGGTGCAACTCTGAATGTCGCCTTTGTTTTTATACAACGGAATCATCGTACTCCACCTCCAAGCCTCAGGCATTCTCGCCGTCTTGAAAATGTTGTTAAACAAATCAGTCAACCACCTTAAACCTGCCCTACCTACAAACTTCCAAAAATCCATCGGAATCTCATCAGTCCCCGTCGCCCTTCCCCTCCGCATTCTGCGAATAGCTTCTCCGACCTCCTCAATCGTAAAACGTCTACAATAACCGAAATCACGTCTATCCTCCGAGAGCTCCAGCTCTCCTAACTCAATGCCTCTGTCCTCCTCCTCGTTCAAAAGCCTCTGAAAATACTCCCGCCATCGCTTCTTAATTTGGACATTCTCCACCAAAACTCTACCATTCTCCCCCTTAATGCACTTAACTTGGTCGAGGTCCCGACCCTTCCGCTCCCTAGCCTTATCAAGCCTAAACAACCTTTTTTCCCCACCTTTCTTCTCTAAACCCGCATGCAAGCTCTCAAACGCTGCTGTCTTAGCAACAGTAACTGCTAGCTTAGCCTCCTTTCTAGCTACTTTGTAGGCCTCCCTATTCACCCGTTTCTCCTCTGCATCTTTACTTTCCACCAACTTAATATACGCCCCTTTCTTACTCTTTCCACTCTCTTCTTAACTTCTTCATTCTACCACCAGTCCCCCTTATGACGACCTGCCCGACCCCTTGAAACACCCAACATTTCTCTAGCAGTCTCCGTGATGCAACTGACAGCCTTATCCCACATAACATACACGTCCCCCCTACAATCTCACACACCCAATCCTGCCACTTTCTCCTCTAACTCCCGCCCACTAACAGGCGTCAAGCCACCCCACCTAATTTTAGGTCGGCCCTCTCCCGCCCTCATCTTTTTGCTCTTCGTAATAATCAAGTCCATCACTAGAAGCCTGTGCCGAGTCGGAAGATACCCACTCGGGATGACTTTATAGTCCTTACATAAAACTCTATCCCCCTTTCTAAGCAGCAAAAAGTCAATCTGAGTCTTGGCTATCGCGCTTTGGAAGGTAATCAGGTGTTCCTCCTTCGGAACGGTCGAATTCACCACCACCAGCCTAAAAGTTGTTTATTTTGGCTAAATGGCTTACTTATCAAAAACGGCCTGTGATCATTTCTCAGATGACTACTTGCAATCCTAACAAATGATTTGGGCAAGTTCTAGATGCATGCACACAATAATAACATATTCATAGAAAAACCTCACTGTGTCATGGCATGGAATTGTACGGACATCACCAGTTACTCAATCAAAACCTAAGCTCAAGCAGGGAATGCCATATTTGCATACTTTCGTAGACAAGATTGGTTTCCTATGCACCTAGCAATCAGTCTCACAACCAAAAATTTTAATGGGCTCACAATTTCAAATCACAATTTTCAAACTTAGGCAATGCTACTCAGTCATATCTACTCCTCATGCATACATAACACACAACTAAAAACAAACAACAAATCCTAAACATGTTGGTTCCTAGATAGCGCTCAAGAGCATAGAACACAGACAATACAACCTTGAGGTTGCAAGTACCTCCACCCCCACTAATAAAAACAGGCATTGTCCTCAATGCAAATATATCAAACTATAACAAGGGTGAGAAAATACCTGCAGCGCCTTAAGCGCTTGTACCATGAGCCGCTGTGTTTTTTCTAGCGGTTCACCATCTGCTTTCGATTTTCTCAATGCTTCTTTCAGCTTTTTCTTCTCCTCCTTCCTTTTCGCTCTCTTTTCTAGTCTCTTTTATCATGATTCTCACTTCTCTTTCTTTTTCTGTCTTTTTTATCCATTGGTTTCCCAGTGATGTCAAACAGTGCGACTTCTTTCTCTTCTGATTCTCCATCAATAGGAACTTGGAATATCGACATTTGACGGCTCTGCAAAGCCGTAATATCAGCTCTAGCCTTTTCCAAGGCTGCCTCAAATGCTGCAAGATCAGGCGCAGACATTTCTTTCAGCCTTTCATTCACTCGCCGCTCCATCTTATCAATGCGTTCAGGGAGATTCAGGAAGGGTGCGATGGCTGCTTTTATTTTCTTATTAACAATCGGCTCCAACTGGTCAGCAAAAAACCTCAGCCGGGCTTCAAACTTTTTTCCTTGCTTTACTAGCTTCTTGAAATTTTGTGGAGTCAATGCATACTCAGAGACCGTTGCTGTGATCATTACATTTTCTTCCATCTCTGGAACTGGTTCAACACCTACAGAGGAGGTAGCCTGAAGAGATTCTGGTAATGACCTCTGCACATTTTGTGTAGAACCTGTGGCAGTTGCAGGTGTCTGAACTCCCTCGGAAATGATAGTGTCATTCCCTACACTCGTTCCTTTGCCTAAAACCAGTGTAGGCCTGCTCTCATCTCTTCTGTTAGGATTGTGGGTCTTCTTGGACACCTGTGATGACTGGAACATGGGCTGCTTTGCATAACCTTGTAATTAGACAAGGGAACGAATATGCTGTATCGGGTTATGTTGCTCGAATCTTGATCTCATCTGCAATGATTTCCCCAAGTTCAGGGGAAATTTGACATTAAGCTTGCCACTAGCACCGCTCTATCCTCACCCATGATATTGTCTCCCACAGTAGGCATCAACCTGTATCTTACCACTCCCGCCAGAATTTAGCTTCTTGAGACAATGAAGCTTTAAAAATGTGCGCACTTGGATTGTTCAACCACTCAGGCTCCTCTTCTGCTATGATTTGTGCCAACCAATGGCGTTGATTTGCCCTATCAGTCATTTTGTGATAGAATTCTGGAGAGGTAACAAAGTCGGGGACCATGCAAAAACCTATTGATCGTACGATTAGATAAATCTACCGTAACCCCTCGCACCGGTATCTGATTCATGTTGGGCTTTTCTGTGTTTTTTTCTCCTTTTATGCACATGTTTGCCGAGGTGGCTGTGTAGTTGGCATAGAATTCTCTTACCAACGCCGGACAGTATGATTCGCGTTCCTTGGTGGTCCATGTTAGGTCATAAGTGCTGAAAGCCCTTTCCAGTTGTGGGAATTTGCATAGCCCGGATTTGATTATTTTCACCTCTTCACACAAGGGCCTCATGGTACTTTTTTTTTCAGTAGTCAACAATCCCTCATGGTAGATCTTGGAGGCTCCTTTCACTTGCCTCATGGTAGATCTTAGAGTTTGCATAGAAGATCTTATTATCAGGAATTTGAAAAGCTAAGGGTTAATGGGTTTTTGGATCTGGTAATGGTTTTGGACCGGGTTAAAATAACTTACCTGGGCCTAAAATTTAAGTGATGGCTTATCAATAGGTTGATAGCCCGCCACTTTGCTTGTCAACTCAAGGTAGAATGTTGCATAATTGTGCTTCAACTAACAACAAGGAGTGACGGCTCGTCACTTGGTTGACGACTTATCAGCCTTGTCGTCACCCTCATCCAGAATGTGACATCTCTTTGCTTCAATTGACAACTTCAAGTCATAGGTCGTCAACTTGTTGATAGCCTATCAACTTAGTAGTCAACTCTATCCAGTGTGTACCTCTTTCCTTGCGTCAGTTGACAAATTCAAGTGATGGGTCGTCAACTTGTTGATAGCCCATCAACTTGGTCGTCAACTTCATCTATCTTCAACATTGATTTCAACTCTGTTCCCGCACACTTTAACAAACACATTACTCAAAACGAAACCTTAAAACAAACAAACTACTTACAACACAAAAAGTTGGGTTCTCCTAATAGTGCCTGATCTAACGTCGCGGCACAACTCGGTTATCTCGTCTACTCAGACTTCGTCGAGATACACCTTAGACAACAGCTTGGCTTCATTCATTGAGCCAATATAACTCTTGATTCTTTATCCATTGACCTTAAACAAACTTCCTTCTTTATTTTCAAGTTCCACCACACCCGATGTAAAAACTTGAGTTATTCTGAAGGGTCTCGTCCATTTCGACTTCAACTTGCCCGGAAAGAGCTTGAGTCGAGAGTTAAACAGTAGTACCCAATCACCAGCACGAAAGTGCCGCTTCTTAATTCTCTGACCATGGTACTTCTTCATTCTCTCTTTATATAAGTCAGCTCTTTCATAGGCACCGAGATGGACTTCATCCATCTCATTCAGCTGACCTAGTCTCACTTCCGCTGCCTCCTTTTAGTCCATGTTCAACCGCTTGAGCGCCCACAAAGCTTTGTGCTCCAGCTCGATAGGAAGATGACATGCTTTGCCAAAAATCAATTGATTCGGTGACATCCCAATGGGTGTTTTGAAAGTCGTTCAATATGCCCACAAAGCATCATCGAGCTTCCTGATCAGTCACTTCTGTTTGCATTCACCTTCTTGGCCAAAATTGCTTTTATTTCTCTGTTTGACACCTCCACTAGTTTGTGGGTGATATGGAGTGGCCACTTTATGCTGCTTCACACCATACTTCATCATTGCAGCCCGAAACACCTTGTTGCAAAAGTGAGATCCCCCATCATTTATGATTGTCCGAGGCACCCCAAATCGTTAAAAAATGTTCTTTTTCAGAAATGCAACCACTCTTTTTCCTTCATTGTCAGCTAAAACGACGACGTCAACCTACTTGGACACATAGCTCACAAACGGTCTCATGAAGTCAATACCCCAGACATCAAATAATTCAACCTCCAACATCTTTGTCATTGGCATTTCATGATGGTTTGAGATTGAACCTTTCTTTTAGCATTGATCGCTTTTCTTCACGAACTCATAAGCATTAGTAGTAACCACTTTGCAACACTTTTCTCGCCGTATGATCACCTGCATGATGTCCCCCAACTGGGGAAGTATGGCAGACTTTCAAAATGCTTAGTATATCAACTTCCGGGATGCACCTTCTAATGATGATGTTTGCACAGTGTCTGAACAAGTAGGGTTCATCCCAAAAGTATCTAGTAGCATCATGGAGAAACTTCTCTTCTGATGGAAAAATAAGTTCTCCGGAATAATATCACTAACAACAAAGTTAGCAAAATCAGCATACCAAGGCACCATTTCAAGAGCAGCCGCTAGAATTTGCTCATCCGAAAAAGCATCATCAATATCAAGCTTCTCCATAGTGGACTGATTACTCTCTAATCTGGATAGGTGATCCGCAACTTGATTTTCACACCCCTTTTGTCTTTGACTTCAAAGTCAAATTCCTGCAGCAATAACACCCATATGATGAGCCTTGGTTTTGCGTCTTTCTTCACCATAAGTATCTTAACGTAGCATGGTCGGTGTGGACCACTACCTTGGTAACCAACAGATAAGCACGGAACTTCTCAAATGCATAAACAACTGTTAGAAGTTCCTGCTCAGTGACTATATAGTTTTTCTGTGCCCCATTCAACGCTTTGCTAGCGTAATAGATGGGGTGGAACAGTTTCTCCTTCTTCTGGACAAGAACTGTCCCAAGTGCTACTCCACTCGCATCACACATTATTTTGAATAACTTAGACCAATTCGGAGTAACAGTAATAGGGGCAGAAGCCAACTTCTCCTTAAGGCATTGAAATGCGTTCATACAATCATCATCATCGAACAATAACTTGGTCTCCTTCTCCAATAATTTGCAAAGTGGGTTTGCAATCTTGGAGAAATCCTTTATGAACCTTCGGTAGAATCCTACATGGCCAGAAAACTACGAACTCCTTTCACTGAGATAGGAGGGGGTAGTTTTTCAATAACTTCTACCTTTGCTCGATCAACTTCAATCCCCTTTGCCGAAGTTCTATGTCCCAGCACTACGCCTTCCTTCATCATGAAGTGACACTTCTCCCAATTCAGCACAAGATTGAATTCTTGACACCTCTGTAGTGCGCTGCTTAAATTCACCAAACACAGTTCGAATGAGTCGCCTACTACAGAGAAGTCATCCATGAACACTTCTAAAGTGTCCCTCACCATATCCGAGAAAATCAACATCATGCACCTTTGGAACGTGGCTGACGCATTGCATAATCCGAACGACATTCGCTTGAATGCGAAAGTTCCATACGAGTATGTGCAGGTCATTTTCTCTTGATCTTCCGGAGCAATCAAGATTTGATTGTATCCGGAGTAACCATATAAGAAATAGTACCAACCCTTTCCTGCCAGTTGTCCATGAAGGGTATTGGGAAATGGTCTTTCAGTGTCCATGAATTCAGCTTCCTGTGGTCCATGCAAACTCGCCATCCGGTCACCGACCTAAGTGGGATCAACTCATTCTTCTCATTTGCAACAACGGTCATGCCTCCTTTCTTAGGCACGCACTGCACTGGACTCACCCACTTTATGATCTCCTTTTTCAGCACTTCTTGCATTGGTGGATTTAACTTTTGTTGATGTTCAATCGTGGGCGTACATTCTTCCTCAAGCTGGATCTTATGTGCGCAAATACCCAGTGGGATGCTTATAATGTTGGCAATAGTCCACCCAATAGCCCTTTGTATCGCCTCAGAACAGAAATAAGAGCCTCAACTTGATGCTCCACCAAATCTGCTACAATAATAATCGGTAACGTATTTCCATCACCTGAAAACACATACCGTAGATGTCCTGGTAGCTCCTTCAGTTCCAACACCGGTGGCTCTTCGATAGAAGGCTTGGCCGGTGGTGTTGGACGTTCTTTAAGTCAAAATCCAGCTTCTTAGGGGCATAAGAATACAACCGTATCGCGGTCAATGCACACACCGTCGCATCATACTCATCGATTCCCTCTCTATCAAAGTTCATCAACACCGCGGCCAATGTCTCCACAACAAATCTCTCCTCAATTGGTACTTTTTGCTCATCTTCATAGACTACATCAATGATAGAGCAAACACTCATCTCCTTTTGCTGCTTCATCAATTGACAAACATCAAAACTGACCTCTTCGTCATTGCGCCTGAATTTCTGCTCATTGGTCTGCAGGTCAATTAACACACTCCCGGTTGCTAAGAACGGTCTACCCAAGATTATAGGTACCTCGAAATCCACCTCACAATCCAGGATTGCAAAGTCCGTTGGGAAAATAAAGCTAGCCACCTTAACAAGAACATCATAAAGAATCCCAACTGGCCTTTTCACCGATCTATTCGCCATTAGAAGCCGCATATTGGTGGGTGTAGGATCTCCCAAACCCAGCTTTTTGAAAACCGCCAATGGCATCAGATTTATTCTTGCCCCAAGATCACAAAGGGCCTTTGCGAACTTGAATGATCCGATGGTACATGGAACAGTGAATGCTCCCGGATCCGCCTTCTTCTGCACTAACGATCTTGTCGCATTGACGCTACCATGATGCAAGTTATCTACCAGTTCATAGCTCACAGTCCGCTTCTTTGTCACAAGGTATTTCATAGACTTAGCATAACCTGACATCTGCTCTAGTGCCTCAACTAAAGGTACATTTATTGTCAGCTGCTTCAACATGGCCATGAATTTACTAAATTTAGTTTCATCTGCAATCTGTGTGGAAATGGTAGAGGTATTTTTGGTACTCTTGAAATAGCCTTCTCTCCTTTCTTTCCCTTGTCTTTCTCCAAATCATCAACCCACTTCTGTTTAGACGGATCTTTTGTCTTTTCTAGCTTTTCAGATTCTACTCTACTAGATGTTCTCCATCTGCTTCTGCTTCTAATGCCACCACGTCATCTGTAACTTGTTTGCCCAAACAAGGGCCAAGTAACACTTACCACTTCTAGTGGTAATAGCCATGCATGAGTAATCATTCCTCGGATTTTGCACCGTATCACTAGGCAATGGATTTTGCACCGTATTACTAGGCAATGTTCCACTCTTCCTCTGATAGAACGCTGTTGAATACTGATTCATCTGTTGCTCCAATTGCTTAATAGATGTGGAATGTGAGTCAACTAATTGACTATAAGTCACCTTTCATCTCCCTGACTCTAGCATCTGTTGATTCCACTCCTTTCAACAATTTAGCCATCATATCCTCCATCGACATCTTACCAGAGCTAGTCGCAGCAGTGTCACGACTCCCAGGTGGTACATACAAACCACTCTTATCAGTCGGCCATTGGCTCGGAAACTCCCCGGATTATTCAAGTAGTTCGCCTTCTCAGAATCTGATTCAGCTCCCCTACTATGTGACCCCACAACTTTTACCTTTTCTACATTCCCGGATAACAGATAACAAATGCTTTGTAAGTAAATCCATCTGTGTGTTCATGCGAGCCATGTCCTGATCACGCTCTTCTCTCCTATGCTGTTCTGCTGACATTCCACTAGACCCAGTATTGCTTGCTACCTCAGAATCCCTGGTATGCCAAGCTCTACTTGTCTTAGTCATTCGTTCTAACATCTCCGCAGCCTCAGTAAAGGTGAGTTCCATAAAAGCTCCTTCTGCAGCATTATCTACTTGGCTTTGTAATTGAATCAAAGCTCTGTAGAATGTTTCCATCAAACGTTCATCAGTCATCTTATGGTTTGGGCATTGAGTCAACTTCTTTTTAAACCCCACCCATGTTTCATGCAAGGCTTCATTAGGCAGTTGCCTAAAGTTGCTGATCTCATCCCTCAACTGTAACATTCTGGAAGGCAGAAAGAACCTTTCCAGGAAAGCTCCTTTCAGTTGCCTCCAGTTTGTTATAGAATCGGGTGCCAGCTCATTCAGCCACAGAGACGGTGGAAACAATCTCAGACGAATGGCATTTTGCCCACTCCAGGATTATCAAACGACTTACAAATGTTGATGAAATTCACCAAATGCAGAGTTGGATCATCACCAGGTAATCCACCAAAGAGTCCTTTCAAGTTAAGTAGCTGGATCATAGTGCTGATGATGTTAAATTTCACCGTAGGAGCTAGTGGTGGTGGAATGATTGCTCCGGTAGCTCCAGCTCCATCCAAATAGGCATCATCTAGAGCAAAATGCACAACAGGCTGCTGATGCATCCTACCTCTTGCTTGCCGATTCCGATTTGCTGGTATAACATTTTCAGCACGTCGCCTATTTGCAGGATCAACCAACTCATCATCACCCAAATCTTCATCGTCCGCATTGGGTACATGCTCTGGTAATCCAGCATTCTGTTGGTTAACTTGAGCATTAGCCAAAGCAGCTAATCTTTCAGCTTCTTGTTGGTCAGCCATTCTCTCGATTAGTTGAGGTTCCGGGTTGACGGGTAAAAATGGTTCTCGTGACCTTTTGGTTCGTGGCATGTACAACAAATAGCTTGTAATGATCAAAAACAACAAATAAAGTAAAATTAGGAAAGTTAACGAAGAGTCAATTATCACAAACATACTTAATTGACAACCGTATTTCTCGGCAACTGCGCCAAAATTTGATACGCCCAAATTACACCTCTCTCATGAGAGAGTAAGCGGTAGTCGTCAAATATATAACTCAACTAGGTTGGGATCGAATCCCACAGGAAATATGGTGTTAATCAAGACTATTTGTGATTAAATCGACTACTAGTTAATAGTTTCTTTTGATTGGGGGGTTTTTATCAATCAATTGTTAATGTTTCAATTTGTTTTAGCAACTTAAAGTCAATATTGCAGTATTTCAAATCAATGATGTAGTGAAACTAGAGTTGTGATCACTATGAGTATTTACTCTTATCGAATAATAGTTAGATTCTCAATACTTGTGGGAAGCACCAAATTATCATTATCGATGATTTATCCAAGTGTTTTTCAACCTACTTAGATAATCGATTCCCTAATTCTTTCGAACTTAGGAAATACCCTCTATTCACACTGATTTTATCTCGAGTTGATTAATCTTGTTACAACATTGATTATTAGATGGAAAGTTTGTCTCTCCAAGTCCCCGTTGATAATTCACTTTCTTTAATTGATTTCTCAATTCAAGCAAACTAACATAAGGCTAGATCTATTGTTTGCAACCAATCGAAAACATTCATTACAAGAGAATTATTAAGATGATCCCACAGTAAAACTAATCTTAGTCAACTATTAAATCAACAAAACAATACTCATAGATCCCACAACTCCAGTTATGGGATTTAGCTCCTCATCAAATAGAAAGAGATAGTATAGATTAAATCCATAATTCAAAAGTAATTAACTTACAAAAGATGGAATTGAAAATTGTTCTCTTCCAAGTTCAATAGAGAATTCCCCAAACTAAAACAATAATTCGAAAACTGAATTCAAAATTAAGAACTCCAAATGTAAAAATTGCTGTTTTGGAATAAGTTCAAGACGCCTAATGAAAACCTAAGATTTTCTATAAATACCCATCATATTCAGAATTTGAAATTCAAAATCCATATATTCCGCTCCATAGCTGACGACAAAGTCGACAGCTTATCAACTTGTTGATAGCCTGTCATCTAAGTCGTCAGTTTGAGTCCTCAGCATCTATGTTCTGTCTTCAGGTGACGACTTCTACTCAACCAAGTCGTCAACTTGACTTCTTCAGCATATAGATTCTGTCTGTGGGTGACGACTTCCTCTAATATTTATCAACAAGTTGACTACTTGTCACCAAAGCCGTCAACTAAATTTCTTCAATACTTGGCTTCAAAATCACTTCACCAAAAATGTTCTTCTTGTCATGGTTTTCATACATCTTGACTTTCCCTGCAAAATCACAAATCACATGAAATACGATAAAAAACAACAATAGTTACTTAAGAACTTACAATTACTTCAAGCTAAAAGCCTTAAATGTTCTAACACAAAGCTAGCACATCAGGTATCCGTGGAATAGCCGAGGTGTGTGCAAGGTGGACCAAATACTACCGTTAATAAAATGAAATTCAAGAAGAAAGCTTTGGATAGTTCGTTTAACATTTAAAATTTTTAAGATAGCGAGTTTCAAATCTTTAGGAGTATAATAAGTGACTATTGGTCTTGTTAATGAGTAATAGGTTTTTGAATTGGAATTGATGTCATTTTAAGATGACTTTATAGTTTAAGCCAGTGATTTTGTTATGAAAAAGGGTGTCGGGTGCCACAGGCAAAGGGTCAAATGATCCTCCCAAGAGATTGGAGTTGGATTTCAACTCAGTAAACCATCTAAAGCCAGTGATTTTTCACATTGTAAAAGGATCTATTGTTTAGCAGTTCATGTACAAACTGTTTCAGGTTTAGTTAATGTGATCTAACTGATAATTTTATGGATGGAGAACATCTCCTTTCTATAGGCTACATATTCATTTTAGCATTGGCTGAATGGAAGGGTGTATATAGGCTACATATTCATTTTAGCATTGGCTGAATGGAAGGGTGTATCTAAATCTGAACACAATCCATGTGCAGATGTTAAATGCATGGCTGTTCTACTACAATTAATCATATTAGTTATTAAGTTAGATGAAACTGTTCTTTTCATATCACCTGTAGCCATACACATCTACTTGTCTCGTCTCAGGTTTAGTAAGTCCGGGCATCTTCTGTTCAGGAAGGATGAGGCCAATTTTCTGTGGTAACTTCGATTTTGAGACCAGACAGTTTGAGCTGGAAAAGCTTTTCAGAAGATACGGGAAGGTTGATAGGGTGGATATGAAGTCTGGTAAGATTGTAACACTTCGTCAAGTTTCTTTCTGTGCCACTTGTCTTATTTCTAACCTTATTCTGTTATTTTCTCTTTTTGGATATGATATGATGGACCTTGTGGCGAGTTTAAGTTGTGGCGATAACTTGTTATGGACACTAACCCCTAGATTTATGGTGTACCATACTTGATAGATTTCTTGGTAAAATTATATACAACAACAACAACAAACCCAGTAGATTCCCACATAGTGGGGTCTGTTTGGTAAAATTATAGATACTTGATTAATTGGTTGTCTTGTTAGGTGTTAACTACTTGTATGTGACACCTCCCCAACGAGGTCTTATTGTTTCCTTCTGTGTATCTTAGAATGTACTCCCTCTGCTCCTAAACATTTGTCATCCTTATTAAAAATAAATATTCATAATACTTGTCATTTTAAAAATTCAAGACATAATTAGTTGTTTGTTTCCACTTTTACCCGTAGTCATAAATATATATAGATATTAATATGTGCAAAAGAGAGAAGTATTAACTAAAGATGAGTAATAAATAAGGGTAATTTAGTCAAATTACTCTCTAGTTAATGTTTTTCTTAAGGGGTGTGCAAACAAAAAAGGTGACTAAGTATGTAGGAACAGAGGGAGTAATTCTTAGTACATGCACATCTTACTGCTAGTGAGTTTCTTCCTGCAGTAGGTGCCTGGGTGATTTCCATCTACTAGGGTGGTTGTACATAATCAGATTCATTTTCTGTATATTCTTTTATGTGTTATGTTTTTTTAAATATGGGCAATAAGTTCTATGGCATCAAATGGTCTGGCCAAGTGGTGTGTTTTGTCAATGGTACATCAATTATATATATACAGCTAAACAAAGTTGTCTGAAATCCAAGTAACACAGAGCTCACCACTATTGACTACCTAATGAGATTGGGAAAGATTATGTGAAGTCTGCGGCTTGTTAAGGTTCCTTGTAACAATGAAGCTGATGGTGGCAAAGTGATTGGGAGATGAAATATGAACATGGCTATAACAACTCTTGGCCCGTTCTGTGGTTTCACTGCTCAAATGACCACAATTTGGTCTGATGTGGGTGCTGCATTCCATCTTTACATTGTGGCTATGTTGGATGGGATATCCAGTCAGCTCATTTGGTTCAACAGCAGAAGTCTGTTGAGTTTGGTGGGGTATTAGGATATGTTTACCAAAAAAAGTGTATTTTTTAAAGTGTAGACCCCCATACTCAACCGATTCTTTGGCGCAGGATAACATTGCAATGTCCATACCCATTGCTGATGGATGGTGTCTATTGCGTTTCCTGATTGTTTCGAGAAGAACTCTCTGATCCATCATGTCATCACAATCACATATTATCTTCAGTTACTATGTCCCTCTATTCCTCGTGAATTTTGCCTTGCCTTCACTTTCAGACTTGTCACAATGCCGACCTCGAAGCTGAGGCAGCAGTTTAAAATGGAGAAGGCACTCTTTTACATTATCCCATCATGTGATATCCACTTTTCCCTGGCATCTTTAGTCCACTACTGAAGGTCTGTTGCTGATTTTAATGGTCAGAGTTTCTATATTTGACAGAGTGATTGTAATGCGATGAAATATTAGATGGTTTGCACATCTTCTAGATAGAGTTATTTTTCCTTAATTATAAAAAAAAAAAAAAGAGGTTCTCTTTCCTTTTCTTATTGAGCATTTAAGAGTAGTGGAATCCGTTGTTTGAGAATTCTTGTTATCACCAACTGAGTTTTTGTTTAATCTTCAGTTTATTTCTTGGATCAAACTTCAGGTTTTGCTTTTGTTTATATGGATGATGAAAGAGATGCAGAGGATGCTATTCGGGGGCTTGACCGAATAGAATGTGGCAGAAAGGGTCGGAGGCTTCGTGTTGAGTGGTCAAAGGTAATCCATTTTTGTGCCTTCAACCCCCACCCCCACCCCCACCCCAAACCACATGTTTATGCTGTGTTTTTCGCTGTGCTGCAGGAAGAACGAGGCAGGAAGCCTGAGGGTTCTAGAAAATCTTCATCAAGTGTCAGAGTTTGCAAGACGTTGTTTGTCATAAATTTTGATCCATATAATACTAGGACAAGGGATCTGGAAAGGCACTTTGATCCATATGGAAAAATACTCAATACAAGGATCCGGAGGAATTTTGCATTTATTCAATTTGAGACACAGGAGGATGCCACTAGAGCCCTGGATGCAACGAATATGAGGTATATGCTTTCATAAATTTTCGTTGTAATTGGACATGTAGTTTCCGAATTTCCACATTAATTTGACCTAACCTTTCGTTTGATTGCTTGTTACATGTTTAAATGCAGTAAGCTGATGGACCGAGTTATCACAGTGGAGTATGCAATCAAAGATGATGATGATAGGAAAGATGGATATGGTCCTGGTAAAACCTATGATCGATCACCTAGGAGAGGTTATGACCGAAGCCGATCTCGTAGTCCTTATGGAAGAGATAGGCGGAGTCCAGACTATGGTCGTGGTCGAGATCGTCCAAGTCCAGACTATGGTCGTGGCCGAGATCGGCTAAGTCCTGAATATGGCCGTGGTCGAGATGGGCCAAGTCCTGACTTTGGTCGTGGTAGAGATCAGCTAAGTCCTGGTTATGGTCGTGGCCCTAGTCGAAGTCCTAATCATAGGGAAAGGAATTCTGAGTATGGCCGTGGTAATAGTCCGGCTGTAGAAAAGGAGAGAAAGCCTGGTCATGGCAATGTTTGTAGTCCTAGCCTTCGCAGGGAGAGAACAAATCCAGGAAATGGCCTTATGAGCAGCAGCCCTTTGAAAAGCAGAAGTCCTGGTTATGGCAATAAACCCAGTCCTAGTCCTCAAAGGGAGAGAAGCGAGAAATATAGCCCGAATGCTTATAATCGTGGCAGCAGCCCAAGTCCTAAACTTGAACCAGTAGGAAGCCCTGCACGTGATGGGAGGGGAAGTTCAGAGCGATACAGGAGGTTTGCACCTTACTAGTTTACTTGCCTTTTGTGTGGCCTTCCTTTTTGGCGTCTCTGTGCTCCGTTGCCTGTTCTAAATTATGATATTGTCCTAATAAGTGTTGTACTTCAATCATTTTGCTGGTGATGCAGTCGTTCACCTCCAGCTCGGGAAAGATCGCGCTCCTAATTTGCTTGAAGCTGTTTTGATCCTAGGAGTAATGTCTGTAGAATGGTTATGTTGAAAGTGGTGCTTGTAGAATTACACCTTGAAGATGCTAGAGCATCAAAGTAGCATGTGGGTTTCAGAACCACTGTAATATACCTTGGAAAATTGATTTTGCTCTTGGAAGTGATTTAGAACTGCTACCTTGTATTATTTTTTTTCTGTTTACTTCATACTCTGTTCTCCATTTGATACTTATCTGGTTAGACTCTTGGGCCTTATCATTCTTAGCTGGCATCATCAACAGTTTTTGTTGTCCCCCCTCTTCAGTGATGATTAATTAGTAAAGTTTTCATGTAAAACAAATCATTATTCGTATTAGTTAAATATGGGTGTTTAATTTTTAGAAAATTCTTTGTTTATTACAAGTCAAATGGTCGAGTGTAGAATGACTAGTTTTGTTGGAGCAGAATGAATCTAGAGGACACATGTAATAGTTTGAGATTGATCCACAAAGGTAGTTGTTTGATGAGACTATTGTATTTTTGTATGTCGATATCAATACTCTTGCTAGAGGTAGTCAGTCACATGTAGAGGAGCCTACTTTGTTTATGTACTCTATTTGCAGAATGAGAGTTGTCTTTGTCTCATACAACTTAGTGTTTGTGATAGAATCGACTAATCGTTCTATGAATCTCTCTTAGGTCTCATCTCTGCATTTTTAGGTGCCAAAGATCCTCAAGTCAGAAAAGGGAAAACACAACAGTACGGTAGCATTTCGGGAGCAATATGATGGAAATGTTACATATTGGTGAACATGGTGCACTGGTACTACACCTTTGATATAATTGCTTCAGACTTGCTAGTCTTGCTTCCTGGATATTTTTTCATGTATGGACCAACAAGTGTGGTCCTTAAATATTCTCAGTACGGACAGTTTTAATTTGGTGAGGAGTAAGAGTCAGTCTGTTATATTTGTGGCTGAATTATCATCAATTACCCTACCTTTAGCCTAGTGGGAGAATATGGAGCGTGGTCTGTTGGAATGTCTGAAGCAAGGTTTGGCAATAACTCCCATCATTAAACCTTTAAGCAACCAAAGAAAACTTGGATCTTTAAAGGGTGATAGGACTGAAAAGATAAGATTGGCCCCCATCTACGAGGGAGTCAACCTCAAGTAATTTTCATTATGCTATTGCTTTTCTGTTTCTTCGAAGAGGACAGGCCCTGTACTTTCCGTGATTTTAGCCATCACCATCCCTATTGCAGGGTCACTATATAATGCCTTACCGTTAGAAGTAACTAAAAATTTTAAATACAAAGTCAAAGTTATGACATGCCAATTGATCTAGAGTGGGCTTGGTTGGTTGGAAAACAAGTTATCATGGATAACTAATTTCAGGATAAGCTATCTCCCGATTTTATTCCAATCAAACATGGGATGAACTCATCCTAAAATTAATATCTCTCGTGCCAAATGAGCCCTAAAAGAGCTGCATACCTCATATTGAGTTGTATTCAACACATTATGAGAAAAGGTTTGTCTTCACTAATTAAACGTATATTTATCGCACAGTCGAAAGCAAATGGGTTGGCCTATTTTATTTTGGCATCTCTTAGAAACTAGGGAAACGTCGCAGCTGACAGACAATAAATCTTTTTCCTATTATTAAGTACCTAATGAAATGTTAGACCTCAATGGTCACATTTGAGCTTTGATTCAAAGATTTAATTATATTCAAATCTCCGATCTCAAGAACCAAATGAGCTGATGAAGTCAGATTAAAACGCCAACATTGATAGGAGAGACAAAAAAGAATTCATGTTTTCATACTTAAATTGCAAGTCCCACTTGTATGGGTCAAAATTCGGATTTGAAATTTGGACGTATCAGAAGGTGACGCGTGACAATCAAAGTCTAATCAGATCCAGCTCAGCGGGAGTTAACAGTGAGTACAACCTTAAGTCATATCCGGCAAGGTGTTCTTCTTGTCCATTGGAGATCCGAAGCAAGATGCAGGCACATCTACCTGCGAGATAGCTAGACGGGAGCGTGCTAGCGACCGGTCTAGATAAAGCCCCATCGACAACCGTTTTCGAAAAATTTGGGTTTCAATCTGGCAGTTTCACAACCATGAACGTAACGGCTCAAACATGCCAATAGGGATCATTACGAAGGGCGTAAATCGTGCAAGACGTTATTATTGAGTGTCGAGACTATAATGTAACCTTACTCTCAAGCTCTGCTTTCTCGGTGACACACTGCTAGACACAATTCCTCAAGAGACCATTTAATAAGATTTACTTGATCTGTTCTACTCATTACCTGTTAATTTGTTATTCTTATTTGTTATTTTTTATTGCGTTCATTAGCAAGTCAAGAACATTCTATTTGGTCATCATCATAATCCATGTGCCTGAATCACTAGTTTATGGATAAACACCACTAAACTAATTAAACTTGTATGGTAATTGACATAAAGTCTCACTTTCCATGTGATTGATTGCCCTAAAAAGGGAGAAGGGAAAATAAAAGTAAGAAGTAACAACTGTTTACAGTGAATTCCTAGCAATCAAATCATCATAAGCAAATGTAGCACCAAATGGCCTATTTTTCTGTAGGCATCTTAATTTGAGTCTTTGAATATGGGGAATGCTGCGAGCCTAACAGACAGTAAACCTTAATTTCTATTGAAATCTAGACGAATGTTTAATGTCTACTATTTCAAAAATTGATTGAGCTCATGAAGTCAGGCTAAGACGCCAACTTTCACGGGGAAGACAAAAAGAATTCACGGTTTTAGAAGTAAATCTCAAGTACCACTAGGCCACCACTCAACTAAACTAATACGCTTGACATAGTTTCATTTTCTTTGTTATTGAATGTCCTAAATTAGGAGAAGGAAAACATAAAATAACATCTGTTTCCAGTGGATTACAGGCTTTACGTGCTGGATATCCAGCTGCAAAATTGATTTACCCAAATTAAGGCCAAAGTATTTTTCCAAGTCTACCAATCAACCGATGGATGCGGCTAAAAAATTAAAGCATATCTCAAAAGAGACAAATTCCGTAGACTCCCATGCATGCACGCCCCAGTGGCGGAGCCACATTGAATTCAGGGTTCATCCGAACTCCATTCGTCGGAAAATTATACTATTTTTAGGGATCTGCTCCTCTCCATTTCCACTCTCTCCATTTTCTCCAAGTTCCTGTCTTGATTAGTGAGAATGGGTAAGATTTAATTATTCTAAAATACAACCCTAACTATAGTTTAGACAATAAATACATTATATATTTAGTTTTAAAAAATATTATGATCCCACATTTTTAGCAACATGTCCATAAATAAAACAACAAAAAGTTTTCTCTTCCTACTTTTTTCCTATGCAAGAATTTCATCTTTTAATTTCATTGTCAATTTTTTTTTTTAATTTTCTTTTGGAACTTTTTGTTTAACAATTAGCTATTTTATTTTCTTTAAAGTAGGTGAAATAACGTAGGAGAAATAATCGACTCTTTTATTTTAGATTAATTTTTTATCACCTTTTTTGGACCTTTATCTTAAAAATTAGATATTTTAGTTTTTTCTTTTTAAAAAATAGGTGAAATAAAATAGGGAGAAAATGAGAGAAATCTCTCGTATTCTAAATTATTTTTTTTTATTTTTTTTTTAAAAACCTTTTCTTTAACAATTATCTATTTTATTTTCTTTAAAATAGGGGAAACATAAGTGAAATAAAATAGGAGAACTTATCGGCTCTCCTATTTTAAAAAAAATAAAATAGCTAGTAATTATTAAAGAGACAGTTTTAAAAATGCAATTAAAAGGTTAATTTAAATAGAAATTAAAAGATGAACCATGTGTTGAAAAAAAATTAGGATGAAAAGACTTTTTGTTGCTATATTTACGTACAAGATATTATGTTGCTAAGATTGTGGAATTACAATAATCTTTTAAAGTAAATATATAACGTATTTATTATCTAAACCATGATTAAAAATTTACTTTAGAATAATTAAATCTTACCCATTCAATTTGAACTATGCCATATATCACCAATCATGATAGGAACTTGGGGAAAATGGAGTGGAACCGTATTTCTATTTTTACATGGTCAGAAATATTTTTATGTATATATATAGTACATGTTGAACCTCCTTTGACTAATCTATATATTTACTTCTGAACTTTCTCAATAAAAATTCTGAATCCGCCACTACACGCCCCATGCAAATATCAATTTCACTATTTTTGATTAATTTATATATCCAGCATCTTAATCTTTGGTTTCAGACCCCATTTGTTTGATTCTACGCAGATAACAAAACCGGTTTGGCTCTTACTTCAAAAAGGACAATCCAAAAGATTTTCCTAATCTTAGGTCCTTCCAATAAAGGGCCAAGTCAAAAAGAAATTCTTAGTCGATTTTGGTAGTGTTTGCTAAGTTTGTTGTGTTGTGAACAAGAAAATTAATTATTTTTAATTTCGTTCGTTTCAATTTGTGTGAATTTATTTGACTAAATAGAATTTAATTAAGAAAGAAAAATTTTAAAACTTATAGTCGTACATGTCATCCTAATATGCGTGTGGATACTAGATTTTTTAAAACTTGTAACTGTGTTCTTAAATATGTTATTATATTTGGTTGGCTATAAAAAATTCTTATTATGCATAAGAAGAGAAGTTTGAATCAAAGTATTCCTAAATGTATAAATTTGATTAAGCTTTTTTAAACGGATGAAAAAAGAAAACATGTTTGCATAAATTGAAACGTACTAAAAAGAACAGTACAGTAGTATATATCAAACTTCGCAGAAGAGAATTGATAATTAATCGCGAGTGTCCTTAAATCCGTTGGCCTATGTTTATTGAGAGAAGCCGTGGGATTATACTTTAGAAGCAGTGTCATTGTTCGATTATATCTTAGAACTGAAACAAGAATAAACATTGTTATAATTAAGTCCACGATCACTTAGTCCTTTCCACAAGGCACATGCGTGCTTATATTGTTTTCTTCGTTTCAAATTAATAAAGAGTAATTAAAGTGTAATACTGTACTACTATTACACGATTAAGAAAATTTGATATTTGTGTTTTTCTGCTTTATGCACGTGATTTTCGTTTCCACTAAATTTGCGCGCACAATGCGTGTTTAAGATTACGTGTTGATATAGTACTAACGGTTTTGTTCTTAATTAGCTATAACAGTTAATAATCGCTCCCTTCCGTTCCGATTTAATTGAAATATCTATTAAAAAAACAATGATTGGTATAGTAAATTTACCATATTACCCTATTAACTAATGCTTAGTAATAGGATTGGAAAATAATTTGGATAATAAATTATTAATGCTAAAAATAAAACAGAGAAAATAATTGTCTTTTCTTAATTTGTCTAAAACGAAAATAAAATTAGTAAAATATTGACAATTAAATCCGAACATAGGGAGTATAATGTATGGATTCGTCATAACTTTGTTGTTAGCATACTCCCTCTCAAGGATTCACAATTGAAATTTCAAGAGTCAATCAAGTTTTTTCTTAACAATTTTGTTTATGTCTTTTAAATATTTTTAGCTGTTAATTATTATGGTTTGTAGTACTTTTCAAAAAAACTTGAAAATTTTATAGCTGAATTCACGATCAAAGTTTAGAAGTTTGAATCTCGATATTTCAACTCTGTCATATAAATTTAGATAAAGGCCGAAGTGACAAATCTAGAATTTTCACCAAGGAGATATGAAAAATAAAAAATGCAGTGCAAAGAATTTAAACGTAGAATCTGAAAGTAAATTGTGAACCCCCTAAGTCATTGCGTCAACCTCTAGTCTTATGTTTGAAGTACTCAACCTTATATATACCATATAATATTTGGTCGAGAGAGTTCAGATGAACACCTGACACCCCTTAAATGCGCCCTTGACAGGGAGTATTAATCTTGGAACTGTTCATTTAGCGACGAGATAAGGTTAGTAAGAAATGTTGAGAGATTCGTTATTCTCTTCGTTTGTCTTTTTGATGTGGCATTGTTATCACATTAAGTTGGGAGATAAGCCTTGTCTTTGAAAAATAACATAAAAGTATAAATCTCTTTATCTTTTTTCGAAATCTTCTTCACTTGTCTTTAACTTGAGGCAGCTAGCAAGAGATCAATATATGAGCTAGCAAGGTTTTCTTTTATCGTCATATTTAACTTTAAGACCATATAGCCGATGAGTAAGAATTTTACACCTAAGTCTATCAGGATGATTGCATTCACCTTTTCTTTAAGTCCAAAACAATGCATGCTTAAGTTAGTGGGGTGGTTGTTTCAGCGTGTATGATAATTAGGATGATATCTATGTATACTCTTTAAGTCTTTATTGTTTGACTTAGGTCATAGAATTTTTGTTGGACTATAATGTGCAATATAATTAATTAGGTCAGTAATGAACACATATTGGTAGTCTTCATTTTCTAGAATTCGGAAGGGCTTTACATGCATTCCGTCTCATATTAATTGACCATTTTTCTGTTTACACTCAAATTAAAAAATTATAAATAAAGAAGGTAATTTTACTAACTCATCTCTTAAAAAAAATTTCAAACAGGTGTAAACATTTTCAAAAAGAATTAAGTGTAGGAAAATATAAAAAAAATTTAATTAATGCTTTCTTAATTTAGTAAAGGTGATCAACTAATATGAGACGACTACTTTTAATAAAGTGAACAACCAAATACGTGGCGGAGGAGGTAGTATTACTCCTTCAGTTTCAGTCAGTGTGTCATTTCTTTTTAATATTTATAAATTTATCTAAGAAAGAAAAATATCATACTTTTTCATAATATAAAAGGCAATTTAGCTTGAAAATTTTCAGTTTGCCACATAATTAAATAATTCATATAAATATTTATGATTTATTTTAGATCATTAATTACAGAAGCTTTTTTTCAACTCCACTCGTAGTTAGATATTATACTCCCTCCATTTTTAATTGTCCACTTTTTTATTGGCACAAGAATTAAGAAGCAGCAAATGATAAGGTAATTTTATCATATTATCCTTTGAATCTAATAAATTTAATGCTTCAAAAAATGCATTAAATAATAAATTGTATTTAATGCTAAGGATAAAATGGATAAAAATAGATAAATTATTCATTGATTTTATAAATTAGACAAATATTATTAAACATCTCAAAATAAAAAAATATTCAAGTGAAGATAAACGGAAGTACTTTCTTTCATTCATATTAAGTGATGTTTTCGCTTGGACACAGAAAATTTACTCACTTTCGAAAAGCAAGTAGTGTTTTTTATTAGGGATAATACTCACAAAAATATTTAAATTTTGACCGGATTTTCAGTTGGAACTTTGCGGGGGTCCTATTACCTCCTAGACTTTTTTTTCGTATTTTAATGGCATATATCTTCCCACTTGAATACGTGTAAATATGAGGTTGACGCATGTATTATACCTCCACTACACGTGTAAAAACGAGATTTGGTGCGTGTATTACACGTGCTAGCGCCAGAGTTTCAGGGGGGGGGGGGGGGAGGGGATTAAATCCATTTTAAAAATTTAGGGAGGTAATAAGACCCCGCAAAGTTCAGTATGTTCAACTGAACATTCGGTCAAAATTCAGTTATTTTTGTGAGTATTATCGCTTTTAATTAAGCTTCCCTTAATAAGTAGTATTACATATTTAATATTCTCTCTATCATAATTTACGTGAAATTTTTTTTAGTGGATTCAAAGTCATCTATCTCTATATAAAAATAACTTAATTTTTTTTCTTAATTAAATAATTTATAATAACATAAATATCTAAAATTTATTTTAAATCATAAATTCAAAAATTTATTTCTTAAATACTATATTAAGTCAAATAATGTCACATTATATAAATTGAGATAGAGGGACTTTTGGTTACATATATTTACTTATATATATAATAAATTTAAAGAGCAATAATTAATACCTTGAAATATCATTTCCTTTAAACCAAAATAAAAGATTTTTAGAAAAAGAAAAAAAAAAGAGTTAATACATAAAAATGATCCTAAACTTGACACCAAATTATAACTTTAACCTTAAATTTTGATAATGCACAAATAGGACCTTTAACTATTCAAAACCTGAACAAATATGACCTTAGATTTTGCAACTCCATGCGTGAGTCTCTCTCGCGCCTACGTAAAGGTAATCCAATCACACGGTGCCACATTGTTAAAAGGGCTGACTTGGAGAGAGGTCATATTTGTACAGTTTTGAATAGTTAAAGGTCATATTTGTGCACTGTCAAAGTTTTATTTTTTGTGTTAAAACGATATCGTTTTTATTATTATTATTATTATAATAATAATAATAATAATAATTTTATTTATTTCTATAATAGCAACATCTAACTTTTTTAATTTTAAAAAATTATTATTATTATTATTATTATTTTATTTATTTCTATAGCAGCAGCACCTAAATTTTTTTAATTAAAGAAAAAACAGCCACTAGCAGGGATCGAACCCGCACAGTAGACTAAAGGATGCGCCCAAGAAGAGCAAATAACACCACTGGCTATCTAAGTGCCTTGTTTCATGTGGTTCAACATTAATATACGTACATAAATATACATTTTCTATCTTATATATATACAACGTAATTTTTTTTACCGAGGGTGTTCAAGTGAACCCCATGGCAACCACGTAGGTTCGCCCCTCGTTAATTTAATAATTTAATAACATTTTAATTACGTTAATTTGATAACGTTAATTTAATATACTACTACTATCCTTAATAACATTAATTTAATAACGTTTTATTAAAACTATATTTTTTTTATTATTAGTATAGTTTCATCTTTAATTTAATATTTAAATAAATAATATTTAGATATATTATATAACTTAAATTCGTCCTCTGCTTTATAATATATATACATGCCAGATCGATTTTTTCGTATGAGGCTGACCCGCCTAATTAATAAATCTTCAATATTACTCTTTATCCGCAATGAAAAATTAGATGCCATTTTCATCTTTGAGCCGAAAATAATGAAAAAATAATAGTGAAAAGTCATTTAAAAGTCATATTTGTGCAGATTTAAATAGTTAAAAGTCATATTTGTGCATTGTCAAAGTTTAAGGTCATATTTATGTATTATGCCCTTAGATTTTAAGCTGGACACGCTCAATTTTGCGTGTTAAACACGCGTTTTGCCACGTAGAATTAGAGGTCATATTTGTGCAATTTTGAATAGTTAAAGATCATATTTGTGCACTGTCAAAGTTTAAGGTTAAAGTTATAATTAGATGTCAAATTTAGGATCATTTTTATGTATTAACTAAAAAAAAAAAACCTACTATGAATTGGAAGAAGTACCACATAAAATGCGAAACTGTCGCAATACCATGTAACTTTGACCGAGGGGTTCTAAAATAAATTGCGACTATCGCAAAATGAGTTGCTCAGTTGCGTGAAAACTGGCTGCCTTTTTTTCTCTCTCCCTTTTTTTTTTTAAAAAAAATATTTGATTAAAGATGGAGTAAGAGTTCGTCATTACACTATTAGGAGCGAACCCATAATCACTATTTTGATTTTTTGATATTCGTCAAATTTAAGATATATTAGATATAATTATATAAAAAATATATAAAAACTAATATAAGACTAAGTAAAACACCTAATAAATCAAGAATATAATTGGATGCTTTAATTTTCAAGTAAAACTTTAAATCTTTGAACATCAATATAGTATTCGAAGAACCCAAGTATCAACAACTCCTAACTTCTGGATCCGTCACTATTCACCATAAGTCCCTCATTACACCATAAGTCCACAACTCATGTTCGGTGAGTTCAAAACCTTTATCATTCTTTACCTTAATATTTCCAACTCCATTCCCTTTTTGCCGTTGCAATAAAATCATCATCAACAGTCTCATGTTTTCGTTAATAGTAATAGATATACATCGTAACGTGGAGTAATAATATTGAGAACGTTCCAGTTACTGTGCACAAAATTTGAGCACAACTTTATGACATAAAAAATGTGTCATGCCTGATCAAAGGCATGTCGACTAAAATGAAATGTAAAATCCTTTGTTTTGTTTCAGTGTGAACTCATATAATCTATGAGCGGAGGTCTAAATTGATACTTATAAAAGTAACCCCACTTTCATTGTTAATATATGAAAAAATTCCACACGTTTTGGTTTCTATAATTTCTGCGTGTCCCACTAATTTTCTACTGGTTTTTGTTCTGCCCGGGTGACCAGGGCGCTGACACTTGCACTGGTCCAGTGACATAGCCACATATAGTCGAATGTTTCCAATCGAATATTATTTATCAAAAAATTATATTATATATACAAAGTATATAGGTTAAACATTTTTTCATATGTATGTATTAAATCTTAAATATCCTTAACAAATTTTATAGTACTGCTCACAAAACTCTCTCAATAGTGACCTCACTTTAAAAAAAAAAAATTGAACCAGTATATTTGAATCAAAATAATTAATTTTCTTTTGGATTAAGTTGCGAGAATCTTTTAAATTTTTATCTTTTTTAGTTGAATTGACTGGATCTAGGAAGAGTTAGTTTCAATGCACCACGCAACAGCACAACAGAAGAGTTAGTTTCAATGCACCACACAACAGCACAACAGTTGTTTGAAAAAACAAATTTAAAAAGTTGGATCAAAGGTAAAAGGAAAACAACAAGAAGAAATAGAAGTGTGATATATCAATCTGACATTTGTGGTGTTTGATAGCATGACTTGGCTTTATATGGCTGTAGCAAATATGACTAGTATGACCGTACAGTGTGTAAGGAGGACTGCTAATTACAAATTCTCTTTCTACATTCCAAATTAAATGCTGACTTCTCTCTTTTCTTATTCAGACCTTCATTCATTTCTAGAATGCTATACGACTAAGCTAACGCCATACCTTGGACCATGCATGCATCAAAAGTCGATGGTTTTTGTTTTTACCACATGTATTTTATGATGGTCCGTCGGGTTGATGGAGTCAGAGATTTTACTAAGTAGGTTTTGATTATATGATTTGAAATTTAAACTGAAGTTATATTTTGAAATCAACGCTTGTTTATGAAATGTGAGCAAAGCTTCAACTTTAATTTTGATTTCAGATATAGTTAGAATTTCAAATTCTAAATTGTTCCAATATTTAAAATGTAAAACTTGATCCACAAACTTATATTTTTCAAATAATCATTTTAAATTTTGCAAAAATAATTTTAAAAAAGGTTCATGTTCGACATGAATAGATTATTTTTTTTACTACGTGAAAGGATCATATTAAAGAATAACTAATTATTAGTATTGTTAATTTATCGACAAGTAAATCTTTGTAAAATCATCTGCAGTTGAAAATTTATCATATCACGTGATCACAAGCATTTACTTTTAAAAGAAACATTGGAGATATGCAATTTATTAATAATGCGATACATGAGGATATGAAGTGATGTAACTCGCGAGACAGATGTGAAAGTGAGGATTAATTGACAACTCATCTGTAAGAAGAATTTTCAAGTACCTTGGGTCATAATCCAAGGTAATGAAGAGATTGACGATGATATTATATATCGTATTAGAGCAGGACAAATGAAATAGATCAAAGATTTCATTTGGGGTCTTGTGTGATAAGAATGTGTAATCAAAACTTAAAGGTAAGTTTTACAAAGTGGTTACTGGACCAATTATGATGTTTGGGACAGAGTGTTGGACGTTAAAAACTCACAATCCAGAAAATAGAAGTAGCGAAAATGAGATTTTGAGATGGATATGTAGCATACGAGGAGATTTAGGATTAGGAATAAAGATACTTAAAACAAGTCAGGAATTGGCCTTCGTGTTTCACAAGATGAGAGAAGTGAGACTGAGATGGTTCGAACATGTTAAGACGAAATGCGCAGATGCCCTTGTGAGGAGATGTGTCAGGTTGAGTACTATGGTGGAGAAAGATAAATGTAGGCTGAAGAAGTATTGAAGAGACATGATTAGACAAGACATGAACCACCCGCTGCTTATCAAGGATATGCCTTTAGATATAGGAAGATTTGAAGATCGCAAAGTAGAGTAGAAGGTGGGTGGGTAGTTGATCGATAACGCTAAAGTGTGTGTACATATCACCATCCCCAAACACCACTTAAGGAATTACATTGAATATGTTATGATTGTTGTTTATAAGGTATGGTTTGCTCATTTGGTACCATTGTATTAAAATTTAATTTTAATTACATATCCAAATAAAATTTTAATTTCAAATCAATCTGATTTAAAATTATGCCCAAATGAGCTCTAAGAAAAATCAAAATATAAAAATATAAACAATCAATAAGTGATGAGAATTCAAAGTACAACTATTTGATTTTACTTTATCTATTTACGTAGTATAATTTTTGAGCGAGTAAGCATTCACTCACCCCACTAACAAGTTTGGCTCCACCAGTGACTAGGTGTGAATGTTGAAAGAGGGGAAGGTAAAAGCCAAAAGACCTTTGGTGGGACTTGGGAGTCAAACCTGCAGTATTGTAACTACTCCTAGTTTCATATTCTTGACTCCATTTGATATATCCATTAATAAAAAATTTATAAGAGAATTATTTTATCAAATTAATCTTATTAATAATATTTTAAAAATATAAATTTAAGTTTATATACTTTATTTAATCATAATAATAGGATAGTATTGAAAGAACGTAACAATATTTTCTTAATTTTATAAAAGGAACGACTAAATTGAATTTTTTTTTTTAGAAAGAAGCCAATTAATACAAAACAGAGGAAGTAGTAAAATTATAACATGTGCCTTTGTTTTTCATTCAGATTTTACATATGAAAATTAAAAAGGTTGGTAGCCCTTCATTCTGTTTTCCGGTGTCAAATCAAGTTGTTAATTTAGTATGTTCCATGTGGTATTATGGTTAAGCTGCTAAGGAGTGTGGAACGAAGAAGTAACATCACAAAAATGTTGATCAATTACCTGACCGAAAATGAAAACAAGTAAACGGAAGATTGAGTATGGGACAAAAATTGAAAGAGGGGAAAATTTTTTTCCCCCCATTTCAATTTATTTATCTACTTTTCTTTTTAGTCAAAGAATTCGTCTTTCTTTTTTCTCATCTCTTTAATATAACTTTACACATACATATCACAAATCATAAGATTTAAAAGTATCCATTACTTCATAAACTCCGTATCAAATCAAATTTAAACAGTCAAATTAAAATGGAGAGAGTAAGAAGTGATAAACAGATGAGTGGAGATCATAAAATCTTGGATTATGAGCGAGCCGTGCTGCATCAAATATTATTAATCTTATGGCTGGCAAAAACTGGAATTGCTTATCAATTCCTCCTTGGCCTACAGTACATTTTTTGGGCCCTTTTACGGGCCTTTTTATTGTAAATGGCCGGTTTTGGGTCCTTATCTATCTGTTCAAAAAGTTGCCTTGTCAATTGTCTTTGCTTATGACTTGTCCATCATCTCTTTGTAATTCTGGCTCCCTGTTAGTTAATTCTACAACATACTCACTCGTGTGTTACTGTACTACTCTAACTGAACTATTCATAAAATAAAGTTAAAATTTTTCAATTTTAGTATTATTTTATTATATACAGAGAAAGTTGAACATTTGTTCTTAAAAAAGACAAATATGCTAAACCACCTAAATAAAGTTTCGCCCATAAAATCTTAGTTGATACAAAAATGGAATTCCACTGTATATAATGTTGTAGGCCGGTTAAAGTTGAGAAACAAACAACCTACATTGAGATAAAAATCTCCCCATAGAGGTCCTTATATAAACCCCATCATTTGTTAGCCTCTAAATCCCATCAACAAAAAACTTCTCCTTCCATTCCTCGTTAATTCTATCTATCAATCTATTATCTCTTTGCTTTCTTTCCTACTTTTTATATCGAAAAAGAAAAAAAATGTGCAAGCCGACAAGTGCACCATTCAGCTGCAAATGCGATGCAAACGAGCCATACGGAGAAACAGATTTTCTCTCCATTAAAGTCCTTGAAGAAGCCGACATGTCTACCCCATTGATACCCAAAAGCCCAACAAACGATCAAATTCATAACGAGCATACCTACCCCCACATAACCAACAAGAAAATCACTAGTACTACCCATCTTTCCATTGTTCTTAATGAAGCTAAATCCATTGCTAATATCGCTTTTCCCATGATTCTCACTGGCCTTTTGCTTTACTCTCGGTCTATGATCTCTATGCTTTTTCTTGGCCGCCTCGGCGGCCTGGCCCTTGCTGGTGGGTCTCTTGCTATTGGCTTTGCTAACATAACTGGATATTCAATCCTTTCTGGTTTAGCTATGGGCATGGAACCCATTTGTGGACAAGCTTTTGGAGCCAAAAGATACAATCTTCTTGGGCTTACTTTGCAAAGAACTGTTCTTTTGCTTTTGTTAACTTCATTCCCAATTGCTCTGTTTTGGGTTAACATGAAGGCTATTCTTCTTTACTGTGGCCAAGATGAAGATATTGCTAATGAGGCCCAATCTTATTTGTTCTATGCACTTCCTGATTTATTCGCCCAATCTTTTCTTCATCCCTTAAGAATTTACCTTAGAACTCAATCGATAACTCTGCCTCTTACTTGTTGCGCGGTTTTCGCAATTCTTTTGCATATACCCATAAATTATCTTCTTGTTATTAAGCTTAATTTGGGGGTTGGAGGAGTTGCTTTGAGTGGTGTTTGGACTAATTTTAATTTAGTAGCTTCGTTGATTGTGTATATTCTTGTGTCCGGTACATACAAAAAGACGTGGGAAAAGTTGTCTACGGAGTGCCTTAAAGGATGGAAATCGCTCTTGAATTTGGCAATCCCAAGCTGCATTTCTATGTGTTTGGAATGGTGGTGGTACGAGATCATGATTTTGTTATGTGGACTGTTGATTAACCCAAAAGCAACGGTTGCTTCAATGGGCATTTTAATTCAAACGACCTCGTTGATTTACATATTCCCATCTTCATTGAGTTTCAGCGTGTCAACGAGGGTGGGGAATGAACTAGGTGCGACGCAACCGATGAAAGCCAAGGTTGCTGCCATTGTAGGCCTTGCTGGCAGCTTCATTTTGGGGTTTACAGCTCTTTTTTTTGCGGTGACGGTGAGGAACGTTTGGGCCAGGATGTTCACTAATGACAGGGAGATATTGGCGTTAACATCACTTGTTTTGCCAATAATTGGGCTTTGTGAACTGGGAAACTGTCCACAAACAACTGGATGTGGGGTTTTGAGAGGAACAGCAAGGCCTAAAGTTGGGGCAAATATAAATTTAGGTTGCTTTTATCTCGTTGGGATGCCAGTAGCAGTGGGGCTAAGTTTTTATTTTGGGTTGGATTTTGAAGGACTATGGCTCGGACTATTGGCCGCACAGGCTTCATGTATGGTCACTATGCTCATCGTTTTGCTTCGTACAGATTGGGATTTAGAAGCACTCAGAGCCAAAGAACTAACGGGAACTACAATTCTTGATCACAGCAAAGAAATTCAAGAAAATAGTAATAAGCAACTCAATGAAAATTTATTATGTTAACAATTTTAATTTTTCACCTAGATTTCCCTCCAATTAAATTATATTAAGAAATAGATGTATAGAGGACGGGGAGGGGGCAGGGGTTCATTGATGGAGTTTTTTTCTTTTTTAATTTTTTTAGGCTCTTTTGGTAATTCTTGTGAGGTCCAAAATGGGAATACCACAGGAAATGACAAGAGATTGTAGCTGGAAAAACCAGCAAGAAGAAAAGGTGCTCTTTGTACTCTAGCTCAGGAAACATATGCTTAGAAAATTACTACTCCGTCAAATTCTGTTCATTGGTTGATCGTATATCACATGTTCCCTCATCTGTTAGTTTTTGTGTACTTGCATAGAGTAACAAACTAAAAATGGTTAAAAAATACAAATTAAGAAGATGACTCCATGATCAGTTATGTGTGTCTCATGGGGTCCTGCATGCATGGACTAGCTAGGATAAGATTTGTTCAATTATTTTTTATAGAAAAAAGAACAAAATCCCAGGTGGCCAAACAACGTCATACAAAGGGAACTATGGAAGTTGTACAAACATGTTTATCACCAATCATCATAATACATAAAGTATATATCTATTTGAGTACAACTCCCTTGATCAAATTTCTAAGGTTACTAAGTTACACGTACAAATAGGTTATTTGAGTACAACTCACTCGCTCAAATTTCTAAGGTTACTAAGTTACATGTACAAATAATTTATTTGGTGTAAAATTATAATCGTCTAATTAAAACTAAAATCAACACCCTTGCTGTTGCATCCATACAGTTGTTTGCAATGATCAGGTGTAAATAAATAATTCCTCTCATCACTATCTTCAACAAACATCAGTTGACATTTTAGAACTGAAGGATTTTCAATTTGAAGTGTAGAAATTTAATTTACAATTTGCTTATATTAGATTGCCAAAACTTCAGTTGGCAGCAGTATGAACATCCATTTGAATGTTATACAAGCATTGGCATATATGAAGAAAGGAACTTGTTGTTTGCTAACTGTTAATTAATTGTTGCAGTATCACACTTAATTATGTATGAAAAATGTGAGTTTTCTATATAGTTTAACTAAAGGCCCGACTTTATCCTTGTCGTATTTCATCAGGCGAAAGCCACGCCGTAATAGAAAACTAGTGCAATCTAAAAATTAGCATTAGAGGTAGGGCGCTCGTATACAAGTTGGACCGACTAATTAGCTTTTACAGTTTATTTGTGCTACGAAATTTATTATGTACATACATTAAATTTAATTAGAACCAAATTATTAGCATTAGTTGTCGTTCAAAATTCAGGATCACCGATAACGTTGAAATCGTAGCTTAGTTATGATATATATTACATAAAATCCTTTGACTTAAATGGCTTGGGTAAAGTTGAAGCCGCAAACACTGTTAAAAAAGGAATATGATGCTAAAAGCATATATACTTTGATAAAAGACTGGTTATGCTTGTTTTATCAGGTACAGAGGAGTTTAGTGAATCTTAAAAGAAACATAAACGGAAACAGGGGAGCATGGGACACATGGGAAACACATCACAGTTAGGTGAGTGGTCGAAGCCAATTGTAAATACATATGATGCTATGCAAGTTGCAGCATCAACTAGTTATTAGTACAAAGCATATATGCCAATATTGCTTGATATCTTCAATATCCCTTCCTCCCTCACTTTGATGAAGATTTATATAACTTGTTCATGTCAACATAGATATTTCTGCTTGGGGTCTTCCTCAACATACACAGCTTGTATAGAGCATAAGATTTGGTAGCTTATTACATGTATTGATAAAGAGCTTTTTACATTGTTACATGTATTTATTCTGTTATAATTGATAACATGTCTTATTTTTCAAGTTAGTTGTGTCATGTTTTACCAACATTACTGGTGGCAGAATTATAATTCTCATTAAGAAAAGTCAAAAGAAGTAAATGTTAGAAGAAGCCAGTGAATTCAATATATATTTCTTTTACTTATCTACACAATGTAAATTTTACTTTAAAAGTCAAATCATGCCCCCCCCCCCACCCCAACAACCCCCCAAAAACCTCTCAATTTTGAATGCTAGACATTCTTCCCTTCCCATTTTATGCAATGTCTATTTTATTCTTTACATTTTAATGCTCCCTCTTTTTAATACCCTTCTATATTATATATAATATTATTTTTAACCTAGGTACCTTTTTATATGCACACATATCTATTTTATTAATTATTTTTTCTGGTACCTGCACTAAAATATACTCTCTCTATTTAAAATTGATTAGTAATATGTTTAGACTTGACACGAAATAAAATAAAATAAAAATAACTTTTGAATCGTGTGATCTTAAATTAAAGAAATGTCAAATATACCAAAATGATTTTTAATTTTATGGTCGTACACATTATTGAAAGTTAGAATTTAAGAATTGTTAAAAACAAAAAGAATCATTCTTTTTTAAATGAACTACAAAAAAAGTAGGTCAAATACATTAAAAAGGAGGAAGGTTTTATAAAGCTAGAGTATCATTTTATGTTATTTTTACTTGTGTGGAAAGATATTGAAGTTTAATCTTTAATTATTACTAATTAATAAATTATTTTTCTTATTCTGCTCATGTATTTCATTATAGAACCTCATTTATATACTCAAATAATATTTCTTATTTTTTAATTGTTGAAATAATATTTATTTATCTATACATAAATTTGTGACATAGATATTTCTCATTTTTGAAATTCCCCCCCCTACTTTCACTACAAAAGTTCTTCTAAGGAATTTATTATTCTAAAAAAAATTAACCAACTAAACAAAGCAAAATAGTAAAATATTTTCCTCTCAACCCCCCTCCCCCCTTCCTCCCAAACCCCAAAGAAAAAAAATTGGGAAAAGGTGCTAGCCTTTTACAAACTTTTTAAAGTTATATAATGTATACGATTATTTTTATGAGAGATTTCAAAAGGCCATCTACTTTTATTCAAATTATAAGAGGGTAACAAATTTCATTTTATCGATTGTTAATTGCCTACAGAACCTGAGGAAGTTTAATCAGTGTTGCATTATTAGAATGGATTTTTCATCTACGTTCATGTACTATCATTTGACCTTGATTTTCCCCAAATATCATATGCTGATAATAATAGATTATAAGACTGACCCCACATAAAGTTGGAACCCTCTGCCATTAGCAAGTGGTTAATTAATTAATTAAATTATAAGTTCAGATAGAGGAATCATGCAACTTTCATAGATCGTAGTAGTTACCCTCTAATTTATTTTCTCAAATAATATTGATACAGAAAACAAACCTGAACTACCTCTAAACTAAAATGGAAAACGTGATGAGTATTTTATCTTTTTATCATAGCATTAAACAAATGACTGATCAATAAGAGTACGTATCTTCTTTTTCATTCCGGAGAATCAGAATCCACCAGTTTTAATTTATAAAATGTTTATAGTCTTTACGCTTTCATTAGGGGATATTTTTACCATTAATTTAGCCTTAAGCCTATACCAAAAGGTGAGATCCTTTTAAGGTTCTAAAGAATCAAGAAAAAACATTTTAAAAAACAAATCCGATCCTACGTACATTGCCCAGATCATTAAGTTAAACAAAATTTGATTTCTTTTTCTGGAGATATCTGACACATTTAGACATATTATATTCTACAATATAAATGATTCAGCATTTTTAATGAATATATATATGCGAATTAAATGCACAATAATAATTACGTTTAAGAAACTAAATGTCGAAGCTGCGGTATATATACAACACATAGGATCAGAGGGTGCAAAACCATTTAGGTGTCTAAATTAATTGATTAACATTACGTTATACTTGCACTCTAATAATACACTCGTTGAGTAATCTGGTAGTAACCAATGCTACAATGTATCCGGGGAGCAATACTACTCTCTTATTTTTTAATACGCTTAAGCTTCTTTTCGAATAATATCACCCATCCAGTCAACCAAAAAAAGAAAAATACACTTGTTTGACTTTAATTTTAAAACTTAATTTTCATCTACTTTACAAGTATTAAAATAATTTATAGCTAGCATGAAAAGATTTGTATTAAAAAAGAGAGAGATTATAAATACCTGTTGCCAACTCTCTCATGCATTGTTGAGTTGTCCTATATGTACTTACATGCAGATACACGCTTTTATGCGAGTATAATATTTATATTCATGCCTTCTCTGAGTAGACGTAGTTGAAAATATACTGGAATTAATATTTAAAGGGGACTGTACAAAGAAAAATAATAACATAAAAATAGTTGCTTTAATTAATTTGCAACAAATCATGTTCATCAAAATTCAAATACAACAAAAATCATGCTTACTTAAGGGATAACATTAGCAACAACAAACAACAACAACAAACCCAGTGTATTTCCACCTAGTGGGGTCTGGGGGGGTAATATCACCCATCCAGTCAACCAAAAAAAGAAAAATACACTTGTTTGACTTTAATTTTAAAACTTAATTTTCATCTACTTTACAAGTATTAAAATAATTTATAGCTAGCATGAAAAGATTTGTATTAAAAAAGAGAGAGATTATAAATACCTGTTGCCAACTCTCTCATGCATTGTTGAGTTGTCCTATATGTACTTACATGCAGATACACGCTTTTATGCGAGTATAATATTTATATTCATGCCTTCTCTGAGTAGACGTAGTTGAAAATATACTGGAATTAATATTTAAAGGGGACTGTACAAAGAAAAATAATAACATAAAAATAGTTGCTTTAATTAATTTGCAACAAATCATGTTCATCAAAATTCAAATACAACAAAAATCATGCTTACTTAAGGGATAACATTAGCAACAACAAACAACAACAACAAACCCAGTGTATTTCCACCTAGTGGGGTCTGGGGGGGTAAGATGTACGCAGTCCATACCTCTACCTCTGAAGAAGTAGAAAGGCTGTTTCCGATAGACCCCCGGCTCAAGACACGAGACACCACACAAATATAAAGTAACGCACAGAACAGGATTTCATAACGTAAATACGGCACCCATAAGTAGTAGGAAACATCGGAAAGCACCCAGATTCGTAATAAAATATGGAACACCAAAAGCATAACAAGAAGAAGAATAGAAAATAGGAATAAAAATAAGAATAGGAAGAATAACAGGAATAAATACTAATTAAAGGGGCCTAAATTGTTTTCTAACTAAGACTTCTCTCTGGGTCATGCATATTAACCCCCCCACCCAACCCAACAATATATTCAAATGTTTTCTAAGAGTTTGTTTGGATAGGCTGAAAAAAGTGGCTTTTAAAAAGCACGTTAAAAGTGCTTCTGAAAGTGCTGAAACTTATTTTAAAACTAAATAGTTACGTGTTTGAATAAAAATGTTAAAGCTTGTTATAAACTAATAAAGAATAAAGAAGAAGAGTAGAGAAAATAGAGAGAGTAATTCTTATTTCTTCACTTGAGAGATGTCTTGACGGGATCAATTACAATGAAGCAAAACCCCTTTATTTATAGGGGAAAGCTAACCTTGGGGTTTGTAATTTTTTCATAAATAGACATACACAATATATGGTAAAGTAGGTATTCACTATATATGGTATATTTATAACACTCCCCCTTGAATGTCTAATTGATAGATAATGTGCCTCGTTAAAACCTTACTATAAAAAAATTCAGTGGGAAAAAAAATCTAGTGAAGGAAAAAGAATACACATCTCTAACAATACGCATATAGGCTGCCTCATTAAAAACCTTACAAGGAAAACCAGTGGGACAAAATTTCGTAAGGGAAAAAGAGTACAACGCGTATTAACTCTCCCTAATGAGAACATCCTTGAGCCTTTGCATCCCGATCTTGTGCACCATCTTCTTAAAAGTTGCAATTGGAGGAGACTTGGTGAATAAATCAGTCACATTGTCACTTGAACGAATTTGTTGCAGGTTAATATCACCATTCTTTTGTAGCTCATGTGTGTAGAAAAACTTTGATGAAGTGTATTTCGTTCCATCTCCTTTTATGAATCCTCTCTTAAGATGTGCTATGCATGCTGCATTATCTCTGTATAAAACTGTGAGTACATTGTCACATTTCAAACCATATTTTTCTCAAAGGAGATGTATGATGAACCTCAACCACACATATTCTCGGTTCGCTTTAAGAATAACTATTATCTCAACATGATTTCATGAAGTGGCTATGATAGATTGCTTTGTATATCTCTAAGATATTGTAGTACCATCACATATGAACACATAGCCTATTTAAGACCGAGCTTTATGTAGGTCAGATAAGTACCCAACATCAACATGACTAATAGATCGGGACTGCAAACTTTCTAAAAAATTAACTGAAAAAGGCTATATCAGGCCTTATAGTACTTGCAAGATATATTAGTGCATCAATTGCACTAAGATACGGTAATTCATAACCAAGGAGTTCCTCATTCGTTTCTTGAGGTCGAAATGGATCCTTATTCAATTTTGCATGTTTCTCATTTAAGCAAAAATTCTATTGCTTTTGAAAACTCTCCAAGAGTTTCAATGATACTCAAATCATCAAATTATCTCTTATGAGGATAATAAGAAGTTTCCCATACACTTTATATGCTTCGGGCATTTTGAATCCTTTAGAGATTTTCATATGGATTTTTGTCAAGTGACAATATCCAATATATCAAGTGCGACATCTTCAAGTCTCCGGACTGCAAATCAAATAAGTTTTATACTTACCAAAATGCATCCTTTCGTGTCACTTGATAAATATTTCTACGTTCACATGCTTAAATAAATGTAGAATTCAGATCCTCGTAATCTCTCATAATATTGCGCCAATATTGTATGAATGATATTGATGAAATATCATTTTGTATCGGTTTATAATGCAACATAACATTTTGAGATCTCATCTTCATTATTTTCAGGTACCTAAACCTTTCATAAGATTTTATGAAGTGTCATGCCGTAGGCTCTTCAAGAGCACATTGCCTTCTTATTATGCTTATTTGCTCCTTATCCTTTTCAAAGATTATTTCATTTGGAACCGATTGGTCTATCACGCTTCTTGCATGCGTAGACCTTGTGCTTTAAGGACACAAAATAGGAGCACTTGCAGCTTAAATATGAGATTAAATTTAAGTCAGTAAATGCTTCCGACATATGACTTGAGTTATCCTTTTCACGAGGATCTGATGATAATTCCTAATATATTTTATAGCTGCTTATAATCTCTCTCTTATGTTAGGATAACTAACATATATCCTTCATTCTTTGAGGAATCCATCTTTGTGCATCATGGTATATTCACTAATCGTATATCGCATATAAAAAATATTAGATGGAATAGTTGGTTACCGACCTTGAATCAATTGAGAGGGAAGGCATAATCATAATTTATTGGTCTAATGCATACAAGTGTTATTGTATGCAACATATCATATTTCGAACCAACACATGAAACTTTGTTCTCATTAGCAATGACTTAGCTATTTATCGAAGGCATTCAATGCCAAACCATCATCATCAAGATGAATTTTCTTGATTACAAAATCTGAAAATTATGCTTTTAACTCAATTTTATTGAGCAAGAACTTTATGAATGTCAAACGTAGGTTGACAATGAATGTACATGTGATCATCTTATTGATGCATCTTTTCAACATAACACATGATAGGTGAACGGGCCCATATTCACCTTTTATACTTTTCAGATTTAAGGGATTCAATCCCAACATTAGTTGGTCCAACCAACTTATCATGAGAACAAGCAACATTAAAATTCATGAAGAATTTTCTAATTCTTCAATATATGTTCAATACTCAGTATGCACATCTTTGGGATATTGCAATCGTTCAAGTCAATTTATGAACTTTTAATCTGGTAAACTCCAAGTTTATCATGATATGTGCTTTTGCTTTAGTAAATTTCAGATTTACTATTACATGAATAAATTTCAGATTTACTATTTCAGAAGTAGATTTCAAAATAACCCATCTCAGTTATTATGCCTCTTTCGGAGGTGAGTTGTCATACCATCACAATCAAGTACATGTTTATATTAATAAGCTTCACTAAATATTATCACATTCACCCAAGGGAATGGATCTGTATTTATAATAATTGAAATTCTTATTCCCAGAAATGAAATATAATCATGCCTTAAGCATTCTCATTTCCAGGAAAAATGAAATATAATCATGCCTTAAGCATATCAAATTATGATAGCTATTACAAAAACAAATTGAGGCATACATATGATTTATTGCTACCACATTCAATTCAAGGAATGGAGCATATTTAATGTGCCATGTTTCATCACTTTTCACCAAATACCCATTATTTTGCCTTAGCCATCATAATATCATCAATATGGTGCATTGAGATTCAAACTCATCGTCTTCTCCATATAAAGGCGTCTTAGGCATAAATCGATGGGACTTGAATCCAACATATTATCATCCCTTTTGATAATATTGTTCTTGAGGAATAAATTTAAAACATAATGGTTCCAAACTAATTATTTTTCCTCAAATCCAAGAATAATTATATTATTAGTAGAAAAAGATAGATAGCATAAGGAATTACTAACCTTGAAATTACCTTCTTATTTAGCAGAGTCTCGTGCTGATAACATGTTATAAACTAATAAAGAATAAAGAAGAAGAGTAGAGAGAATAGAGAGAGTAATTCTTATTTCTTCACTTGAGAGATGTCTTGATGGGATCAATTACAATAAAGCAAAATCCCTTTATTTATTAAGAAAAAACTAACCTTGGAGTTTGTAACTTTTCCATAAATAGACATACATAATATATGGTAAAGTAAGTATTCACTATATATGGTAAAGTAGACATTCACTATATATGGTATATTTATAACAAAGCTGAAAAAAATTGTAGATGTGGTAGACAATTATTGTTAAGCACTTTCTTTTAGTCAAAATGTCTGAAATACCTTTATAATTGTTAACATTATATAAAGTCAATTACTATTAGATTTTTATTTTTAAACTAATTTAAATTTAAATTAATTTATATTTTAATTACAGTTCAGTATAAACTACTTAATACATTTATTTTTAAAAAATATTTTCATGAATGTATAAGTTACTTGTACTTCATTTTTCTTCTTAAAATTGAATAAAAGAGATCCAAAAAGGAGCAAAATTTGTTGTTTCAGCTATATGGATTCGTTTTTCTTTATGAATTTTGCCATGCTAATTAACCCATTTTTATTTTACGAGATTTTTTTTTTTGAAAATTGAACCCAAAACACTCAAAAAGGAGTAAAAATTATTGTTTCAGCTAAATAGATTTAGTGATTTTCCATTTTTCTTTAAGAAAATTGAACAAAAGTCGATCGGAAAAAAGTTGAATTGCTAACTTTTGGGTTCAATAGGATGTGTGAATGAAAAATGGAGGGAATTCTTGCAGGGAAAGTGAGCTCACACTTAAAAAGAAAGTGTACTCACTAAAGGAAAGTCTACTTCTCCACTTTTGTGGGAGAAAGCAACTTTATTGTGTTTTTATTAAGAAACACACCTTCAAGTGGATAGTAAGGCAGAACTAAGAGGTGCCTCGTGTCGTCGTCGCTCGACTCGACTTCAGAATCGATGAGATTAATTTTTTAGACAAATTTTATTTAAAACTTGTAAAAACAAGTGAAATTTTTAATCCAAAAATCCAACGAATAATATTTTCTCCATGAACATGCATGCAAAAATGTAGAAATGTACCTCGAAAGGGACGCAACCCTTCGAGAAAATAATACACTTTTTTGGAAAAGGGGTGACTGTTTGATTGAACATGACTGTTTAGAAAACACACACTATTTCGGAATGGACAGAAATTACTGTTCCGAAGTGACACACCTTTCCATGAACAATTCTTTTCTTTTCGAAGGGGCACTTGATGGCTATAAATACCTGAACTTTTCCCTCAGGTATGTACAAAATTTTCAGTATTCAAAACACTCTTCTACTTTCAAAAACTCTTTGTGATCATCAGCCGTTGAGTATGTTCGAAGAATCTAAAGATTTGTGGTACCGCTACATTCAGATTGTGAGCCATTTTATCCTAGGAGGAAAATTCCGCAACCTCGGGTACTTGAGGGGAATTAATTCCTTAAGGACACTCCGTGAATTGGAGGACTTGGTTCTATTTCTACTTTATCTTATTTCTTTTAGATAACATACTTCTTTTATAGTTCATGTTGAACTTGTGTTGAAGGTGTTAAAAACTTCATTGTTGTTCTTGAAACATTCTTGAACTTGTGTTAAAGTGTAGTGTGTAAACATACAAATTGTGTACCCGAAATAACAATCTTAAGGAATTAACAGGTAATCTATATTGTTTGATTTTTGGGGATTAAAGCTTTATGCTTTATACTTTGTTTGACCTTAACAAGTGATTTGAAGAAATAAAAACTTCATCACAAGTTAAAGTTCATTCGATTAACGATTGGAAGACATAAAAATTTCATCGTTAAACTAGAAATAAGTACTGTTTAAAGTTGCTATAAACTTGTAATAAGTATTTTGGTATACTAAAGTTGACTGTCTTGTTGTGACAGAAAAAATAACTACCGATGGTCATGTAACTGATGGTGGGACAAGTGTAGTAGTAACGAATGTTGCTACAACTAGTCGTACAACTGTGCCACCCGCTATGGCACCAACGAAAAAGCTTGAAAAATTTTCTAGAATAGATTTTAAATGGTGGCAACAGAAGATGTTCTTCTATCTGACAACCTTGTGTCTTCACAGATTTATATCTAAAGATGCTTCAGAATTTTGCCCAAAGAAACTTTGGACAAGGAGCTATTCATTGTAATAGTGGCATGAAAACATTCTAATTTCCTATGTATGAATTATATCCTAAGTAGCCTCCAAGACGATTTATATAATGTTTACCGCAGAATGAAAACATCAAAAGAGATGGAATGCACTGGAAATAAAATAATGATCGAGGATGCTGGAACTAAGAAATTTTATGTTGCAAAGTTCCTTGAATACAAAATAATTGACAGTAAGACTGCCATATCTTAAGTATAAGAATTGACAGTTATCATCCATGATCTCCTTGTTGATGGTATGAATATAGTGAATACCTTATTTGAACATGTTAAAAATGTTCTTAATATTCACATGAACTTTATCGTAGGTTTGGTTGTGAATGAGGCCTTTCAAGTTACTGCAATAATATAGAAGTTGCCACCTTTATGGAAAGACTTCAAAAATTACTTGAAACACAAAAGAAAGGAGATGACGGTTGATGTAACACCCCGTATCCAAGTACATGTATTGGCGTATTCAAGTACGTGTATTAGTCTTATTTATATGGAATTAATTTTTTATTTTATTTATAACGAAATTTGCTCGTCGATGGTTTCATACAAAGGTTATTGAATAAGCTTTCCAACGATATAAAGATTTCCCAAAACGGATAAGTTTCAGATATAATCGAGCACGTTCGAAACTATAAAACGGTGGCCGGGATGTTGTGAACAGTAAATGTGCAGGAAAATTTCCTGCACACAAACTACTGAGGCCTGCCAGTTTTTTGGGTCAACTTTGAACGATCATAACTCCCTCAATATAATGAACTGGGAGAGCTGCGACCTATCAAAAGAAATATCTTTGAGTCCTATTTCCAATGCAATTGATTTCGTACAAATCCAACATCTGAGTAAGGAGTTATACTCGTTTTACTTTAGCCTCTCAAAACAGATTTTTAGGGTCAACTTCAAACGATCATAACTCTTTGTACAGGATGAACTGGGTGGTCTACTTTATATGAAATGAAAGACTTTTTAATTATCTATCCAACGATACCAATTTCACCCAAATCCGATATTGGATCAAAGAGTTATGACCGATTTACTTTAGCCTATCAAAACAGTCCACCATGGACAGATTCGGATTTACTTAAATTTTTAAGGGCAATATGGTCATTTTCCATCACCTCATGGACGAAAATTGGTCATTATATACATATAATTAGTCTCATATCCATCAATTATCATCAAATTATTGAAAATAAGAAACCCTAGCCTAATTTCAACTCCAATTATCGTGTGATTCAACCGTAGAAAATCCTAATTGATTCCGTAGTTGTGTTCACCGTCTCGAGGGCTTCGAGAAGCACCCCTTATTTGTGCCAACAGGACTTCGAAATCAAAAGGGCCATTTTATGGTAAGGATGTAAATTATGTTGGTGTTATTTATATGGATATGTATATATATATATGCATGTGAGCATAAGAAGTATGTTATGTGATTGTTGTTGAAAGATGATTGGGAAATGATGTTGGATAATATTGAATTGTGAAGGGATTTGGTGTGATGATGTGGTATTGAAATGATGATTATATATATATATACACATAAATCTATTGTTCAAGTTGGTTTTTGGAATGTTTTGCAAATATTGGTTGTATGGAATTATGGAAGAGAATTGTGGTGTTGGGTTGCTAATACTAGATGCCAAACATTTCATTGTAGATAAGTGATTTGTAAAGGCGGGAAGTTGTGTTGAATTGGTATCCGAATCTACAACGAGGTATGTAAAGCATACTCTAACAATGTTCTTTGGCATGAAAACACCAATGTTCCATCAAGTAAGATTTCGAGGTTGTCCAAAAACATGTATTGTTCTACATTACCAACGAAGTTGTTTCCATTCTATAGAGTGTCAAAATATTTCATTGATATACCAAAAGGCTCCTATTTCATTATTGTGATATTGATGATTCTGAAACACATTGTTGATGTACCAATGAGTCTTTATGACATTGTTATTGTATAGAAGGTCTATTACTTGATTCCTATTGATGTATCATTGTTCCAAAGGTACTATATTGGCATGAACACTAATGTAATAATCTCAAAAGCTTTTGAACTAAGTTATTGGAAAGATCTCTTATGTGTGTTACTTGATATACGTGTAGGTGGTATCTCAGGGGCATAAGCCTAGCATAGGTCGATCCCTATTTATGTGTTTATGGGTGGTATCCCAGGGGCATAAGTCAAGCATGGGTTGATCCCAGTTGATATGTACTGCGGGCAGCCTAATGGTCACAGTACGATACAGTATTGATTATTGTTAGGTGGTTGGAGGTTCGGGAGGAGGAGGTAATGGCGAATGATAATTGTAAAGAATGAAATGAACGAATGTATACCGTTCCACAAATGTGTTTGAATTCAAGAACCCAATTCAGATTAATGATAATGTACATGATCCTAAAAGTGTTTATGAAGTGTGGTTCACTTCTATTATGATTTATTCACTTGCGTCTGATTTTCTTGATCCCCTATATCACATATGATTATTTACAGCTTTACATACTCAGTACATATTTCGTACTGACGTCCCTCACGGGGGACCTGTATTTCATGCTGCAGGCACAGGTGCTTCATCTCATTCACAGCATAGATAGGAGCCAGGTCATACAGCTATTGTTGGTGAGCTCCAGTTTGCTTCGGAGCTTTCCGAGTCAGTTCCTTATGTTTTGTTATTGTACAGGAGTCATGTTTGGGCGGGGGTTTGTCCCGACCCTAGTTATGTCATGTATATCCTAGAGGCTTTGTAGACATAAGGAAGGGTAAAGTCATGGGAGTTTATATAGTGATGTTACATTTGTATATGTGGTGGCCCCGACGGCCAAGTATTATATATATATATATATTTGTGCGTGTTGTACTGATACAGGTAATTAGACCCTTCTATATGCAACGAAGTGCTGTCCAAATTTTTGGTGACATGTAAGTGAAAGTACAGGTATTTGAACGGGTTCTCCCGGGCCTTCTCGACTTCGGGTGCCAGTCCGACCCGATGGAATTTTGGGGCATGACAGTTGAAGACCTCGTTGTGAGGTTGCGCATTGAGCAAGACAACAAATATGTAAAAAGGAGGTCAAAAGAAAATTCTGCAATGATTGGAGCTAACATTGTAGAAGACTGTCCTAACAAATCAAAGAAACGAAAGAAAGTTGGACAACGAAGCAATCAACCTAAGAAGAAATTCAAGGAAAAATTCTTTAACTGTGCAAGATTAGCCACAAGTCAACAAATTTTTGTGCCCCAAAGAAAGTCAAAAAGAAGGATTAAGCGAATATGATTAAATTTCAGAATGAAATAGATGATCTATGTGCTATGCTTTCTGAATGTAACTTGGTGGGAAATACTTGAGAATGGTGGATGGATTCTGGTGCTACCCACCATATTTGTGCCAATAATGAGTTGTTTGCTGCATTCGCTCCAGCTCAAGGCGAAGAGAAGATCTATATGGCAACTCCGCAACTGCAAAAGTTGAAGGGGCAGAAAAAAATTTCTTTAAAATGACGTCAAGAAAAGTTTTGACTCTCAACAACGTTCTTTATGTGCCGGAGTTGAGAATGAACTTGATTTTCGTATCACTCCTTGACAAAAATAAATTTAAATGTGCATTTATTTCAGGTAAAATTGTACTTAGTAAAAGGGAAGTGTAAGTAGGGAAAGACTACCTTATTGAGGGCCTATTTAAGATGAATGTAATGACATTTGAAATCAATAAAAGTTCTATTTCTTCTTACTTGCTTGAGTCTAATGAATTGTGGCATGAATGATTAGGACATATTAATCATAAAACTTTGCAAAAACTGATTAACTTAGAAGTTTTTCCAAACTTTGCATGCAATAAATCAAAATGTCAAACGTGTGTGGAATTCAATTATGCTACACATCTGTATAAGTTCATTGAAAGGAATTTCAATACCTTAGACTTAATTCACACTGAATTTTATGATATGAAGTCAACACTATCTTGTGGTGGAAAAAAATATTTATAACTTTTATTGACGATTGCACTAGGTATTGTTATGTCTATTTGCTAAATAGTAAGGATGAAATAATAGATGCGTTTAGGTAATAGGTTGAAAATCATTTAGATAAAAATATCAAAACGATAAAAAGTGATAGGGGTGGAGAATATAAACCTCCCTTTGCAGAAATTTATGTAGAAAATGGAATTGTCCATCAAACTATGACCCCGTATTCCCCTCAATCTAATGAATTTGCAGAAAGAAAAAACTGAACCTTAAAGAAAATGATGGATGCCTTACTTATAAGTGCAGGTTTACCGTAAAACTTATGGAGGGAAGCTATCCTTACAACTAACTGAGTGCTTAATAGAGTGCCTCATAATAAGACACTATCAATTTCATCTAAAAATAGAAACGAAGGAAACTTAACTTGAAATATTTTAAAGTGTGGGTGTGTCTAGCAAAAGTTCAAGTTCCTATGCCTAAAAGGGTGAAATTAGAATCTAAGACAGTGGACTACGTGTTTATAGGATATGCTAAAAGTAGTAAAGCAAGTCAATTTTTGGTTCATAAATCTGAACATTCGGATATCAATAAAAATATGATAATTGAATCAGATAATGCTGAGTTCTTTGAACATATTTATCCGTATAAAACTAGACATGTACAATCTAGTGGAGGGTCTAAACGAACTCGAGATAAACCAAGTAAGGATGTACATAATGATGAGAATCCAAGATGTAGTACACGTTAAGGAACATCAACTTCGTTTGGATCGGATTTTGTAATATTTCTCTTAGAAAATGAGCCTCAAACATTTAATGAAGCGATGTCGTCCTCAGACTTATCCTTTTAAAAAAAGGTAGTCAATAGTGAGATTGAATCAATCTTGAACAACCATACTTGGGAGTTAGTTGATCTTCCTCTAGGAAATAAACCTTTAGGTTCTAAATGGATCTTTAAAAGGAAAATAAAAGTGGATGGTACTATTGACAAATATAAGGTAAGACTTGTAGTAAAAGGTTTCAAACAGTTACTTTGATACATACTCGTCTGTAACAAGAATAATATTAATACACATGTTAATTGCCTTGATGCGGTATATGGTCTTGAAATCCATCGAATGGATGTAGAAACAACATTTTTAAATGGAGAGTTGGAGGAAGAAATTTACATAAAACAATCTGAGGGTTTTATGTTTTTTGGTAAAGAAAAGAAGGTGTGCAGACTTGTTAAGTCACTTTATGGACTAAAGCAAGTACCCAAACAATGACATGCAAAGTTTGACCAAATCATATTGGCAAGCGGGTTTAAGATAAATGAATGTGATAAATATGTTTATATTAAGGACACCCCAAATCACAAGGTCATTGTTTGTTTGTATGTGGATGATGTGTTGATCATCAGTAGACATTTCTAACATAAATTCTACGAAACGAATGGTTGAGAGCAAGTTTGGTATGAAAGACCTTGGAGTGGCGGATGTGATCTTAGGAATAAGAATCCATAAGACTCCACACGGGTTGACATTTTTATAGTCTCATTATATTGAAAAGGTACTTGACAAGTTCAAGTATTTAGATTTTGATATTACAAAGACTCTATTGGACGTGAGCTTTGCACTTCAAAAGAATGAAGGTGAAAGTGACTCACAGTTGGACTACGCAAGAGTGATGGAATGTTTAATGTATATCATGAATTATACACGACCATACATAGCATATGCTATTAGTAAATTGAGTCGGTACATCAGTAATCCCAATAAAACTCATTGGATGGTAATGAAAAGAATTTTGGGGTATCTTAAAAACACTCAAGACTATGCTTTGCATTATAATAAATATCCAACGATAATTGAAGGATATAGTAGTACAAAATGGGTCACCGGATTAAATAAAGTAAAATCCATGAGTGGATATGTATTTACTATAGGTGGAGGAGCAGTCTCTTGGAAATCGTCCAAACAGACATATATTGCTCGCTCCACAATGAAATCTGAATTTATCATATTGAATAATGCCGGTGAAGAAGCAGAATGACTTTGGAATTTCTTAGAAGATATTCCTTATTGGTTTGAAGACTTTTAATGATTATCTAAATTTAACAGATTTGACCAAATAGTTTAATCCATAGAATTGAACATTTAGAAATCACCTATGTGAGGGCGAAGTGGAATCCGCTTCAAGGAGAATAATAGTAAAGGCCTATTCTCTAAGCTCTCATGAAGTTGGGACGTGTTCATGGCTAAAATAAATAAAATCATGAAAATTATAAACGGCAAAAGGCTGGTTGTGTGATATGTGTTGTCTAGGTGTACACTAAAGTTCAGCGGTTCAAAGATATCAATTCTACTGATTGACCAAGTGCAGCCGATGTATGTTCACTACGGAAAGTTCAAACAAAAACCCACTTATCCAGATGCAATTAGACTTTGATTGCTGGTTACATACTTATCCATAAAGTTTTATAAAGAATAGCCATTTCCCATTCATGTGAGGGATTTTTGGGTTCAATAGGACGTGTAAATGAAAAATGGAGGGAATTATTGGAGGGAAATCAATTTTATTGTGTTTTTATTAAGAAACACTCCTTCAAGTGGATAGTGAGGCAAGAACCAATAAATGCCTCTCATCGTCGTCGTCATTGCTCGCTCGACTCTGATTGAGATTTGGATTCAGATTTGGATTTGAAAAATGATCGATAGATGAGATTAATTCTTTAGACAAAGTTTATTTGAAACTTGAAAAAACAAGTGAAATTTTTAATCCAAAAATTCAACGAAAAATATTTTCTCTATGAACATGCATGTAGAAATGCACCTTGAAAGGAACGGAACCCTTTGAGAAAATGACACACTATTTTGGAAAAGGTGTGACTATTCTATCGAACAAGACTATTCAGAAGAGACACACTATTTCAGAATGAATAGACATGATTGTTCCGAAGTGATACACCTTTTCATGAACCATTGCTTCCTTTTCAAAGGGGGCTTTGATGGCTATAAATACCTGAAATTTTTCCTCAGACATGTATGAAATTTTTAGTATTCAAAACACTCTTCTACTTTCAAAAACTCTCTGTGATCATTAGTCGTTGAGTGTGTTCAAAGAATCTGAAGATTTGAGGTACTGCTACATTTAGATTGTGAGCCATTTTAGCCTGAAAGGAAAAATTTCGCAACCTCGGGTACTTGAGAGAAATTAATTCCTTAAGGACACTCCGTGAAATCAGAGGACTTGGTTCTGTTTCTACTTCATCTTATTTCTTTTAGATAACATACTTCTCTGATAGTTTATGTTGAACTTGTGTTGAAGGTGTTAAAAACTTCATTGTTGTTCTTGAAATATTCTTGAACTTGTGTTGAAATGTAGTGTGTAAACATACATATTGTGTACCCGAAACAACACTAACGACCTTATTTGTTATTTCAGTCAAATGAACTATCCAAAAAAAAAAATTCTTCTCAATTCCTCATAAACCCCACAAGCATCAAATTGCTAGCAACCCATTAAAAAAAAATAAAGACACAAAATTGAGAGAAAAATGCAAACCTGAAGAGAGAAACACAAAAATGGTAGAAGAGAATAAATGTTCAGGACAAACACGAGGGTAATTTTGGAATATGTGAGAATTATAAGGGACAAAAATGTCTTTTACTCGATCAAACTAGAATGACTTATAAACAAAAAATTAAAAAGTTGGGATTAAGGTACTTTTGGCTTAAAAAAGCAATTTTTGACTTTTTAAAGCAATTTTTGAAGTTGCCAAACACTTCAAGAAGTAAAAAATGGCTTAAAAACTATTTTGGCCAGCTTTTAAGTCCATTCAAACATTCTCTAAATCCTTACAAGTCTCTCTCTTTTTAAGTAAAAAAAAGGCGGATCCAGAATTTAATTTATGGATTCTGACAGAGACAGGTAGAAGATAGAAGTTACGGATTTCTATAATGATCTATAATTAATATACGATTTAATAATTAAGTTCACAATCAAATATTTATAGATATTTAGGAGTAATTTTTTAATATATGATATGAACAAAAACTTGACTTTATAGCTTTCATGCTATAATCCGCCCTTGGTTCTGGACTTTAGTTTTTTTTTTTTTTAATTGGATTCTTGATATATTATACATACATATTCAACAAAATTTCATATCACTAATAACGGGATTGAGGTAAAGCTACTTGATTCCACCAATCACAATATGATTAGAACGATGGCTCTGCCCCCTAATAAGGCCTCATTTATTTACATTTAATGGAGGTCTGAATCTGAATGATTCAGACTTCAAACCATTAAGTGTATTTATTTTTTATTAAGATTTTAGCTCTTAATAGGTTTGAATAGGTCTTAATCATTCAGATCTAGAACCAAGTCTTAATAGGTCTGAAGAGACATTCTGATTTTTTATAATATTCACCACTCTATTCATAATCAATAGTCACCACCAGTAACTATCTCTGTCACCGCTACCATTGTCAAACCACCCACCACCACCAACCACCTCCACCATCGGCAATAAATTTCGTTATCAACTACTATTGTTAACCACTACCACACCTACTACCTTTATTATACTATTATATTCATCGCCACCACCGCCGTCGACAACACCACCATCATCAACCACTATCGGCCAATCCCTACTACTGACCAATTCATCTATCACAACTAGCACCACCACTAACTACCACTAATACATCACAACCTCCACACATAATTTGTTTACCCAAGTTATCTGCACTCCCTATAAATGGTATCAGAGCCTATGCTAATTAAAGTTACGGAAGTGGTATATATTTGGATTTATTTGATTAATTATGATAAAATTAGATTTAGATATCCACCAAAATATTATAAATATTCTTTAGATGAATAACGTACAAAAACCACAACAATATAAAGAATTAAAACAAATAATATCTGAAAAACGTAAAGAATTAAAAATATGGATAGAAAGATAACAGTATAACATAATTGCCGGAGTTAGTAAAAACTCAATAAATGCACAAAAAGAAGAAATATCAAATTTAGAATCAACAATAGATAGTCTAGAATATATATACCAACATAACCTATATACATTTAAATAAAATGAACAAAGAAGAATTTATAATAGATGAAAAAACATATGAAAATCACGAAGAATTAAAAATAAAAATAGTATTCTCTAATTTAGGAAGGAGATATAAGAAAATAGGTGAACATTTATATTTAATGTTAGAAAAAAGAAGAATTAAGATTAGAAGATAAGTTGACAGCCATGGTAAGAATAGAAAGAGAAAACGAAGAGATAGACAGAAAAAAGGAAATAGATAAAATAAACCAACAAACCACAGAAAAAATACGAAAAATAGAAGAAACTAAAAATAGTAGGATTGCTGAATTAAAAAAAGAACTACAAATGCTAAAAGATTTGTATGAAAAAAGACAGAAAGAAAAAGATAAAGAACAAAAATTATTAATTGAGATAAATCAATTTAAAGAAAAATTAGAAATAAAAAATAAAGAACCAGAAACCAGTGAATTAGAAATAAATGCAATAGATGCTGAAGAAACAGATAATTATGATTCAGAAGATAGTGAAACATATACAAAAATTCTAGAAAACATAGGAAAACTAGAAATTAATGAAAAATAAAAAGTAATTAATAAAAAAAATCTAGAACTAATAAATACAGAAGTAAAATACTTTAGATAAAAATATAATACCTAGTACATTAGAAATAAGAAAACCAACCTATAATTACAAAAATAAGTTTAAAAGATATAATCCAAAGGATGAATATAATAAATGGACACCAAAACAAATAACTAATTACAACTTTTTAGATTTAGATTGTGTAATAGACACAAATAAAACAATACAACTATGGGTAGGATACATGTCAAAACAATTATTAGATAATAAAATAGATACAACAAATACACTAGAATATGTAGAAAAGACATTAATAGGAACAGTCTAATTATGATTTTTAAACTTAGCCAAAGCAAGTTAAAAAGTACTGAGATCTGATAATAAAACAGAAGGAACATCAACACCTACTAAAATACTACCAACAGAAATATTGAAAAAATATGAAATAGCTATAAGAGATGAATTTAACAGTGTAACAATAGAAGGAGAAGAGCAAAATAAGAAAAAAATATAAATAGAAATTTAATGTTAAAACTAGCAATATGTAATATGTGTTATAAAAATAAGTCCAGAATATAAAAATACTTTGTAAAGAATTACCAAAATTACAATTCTCAGACGAAAATAATTTTTTTATATATATAGTAGAAGCAGATGCTAGTGAATATAGTTATGGAGGAGTACTTAAATATATATATATGAGGAAGAAATATTAGAACATCATTGTAGATACTACTCAGGTACGTTTAATGAAATAGAAATAAAATGGGAAATAAATAGAAAAGAATTATGTTCATTATATAAATGTTTATTAGAATTTGAGCCATATATTGTATATAATAAATTTATTGTACGGACAGATAATATACAGGTACGTTTGTGGTTAACAAAGAAAATATAAAATTCAGTTACAATAAAAGAGATTCGGAGACTAGTATTAAATATATTAAATTTTACATTTACAATTGAAGTAATTAGTACTAACAAAAATGTTATTGCTGATTACATATCAAGACAAAACTACACAAACTGATATAATAGAAGATGATGCTTTAGAAAAAATACTCAAAACCCTAACTACGCTTTCAATGAAAGTGGACAGTATGGGTAATGAAATAGAAAAGATAAAGACTAATGAAGTTAAACTGAAGTCTAAAGCTATGAATCAGCTAACTTAGCAGTGTGCAGAGCTATGTCGATCGGAAGACATTAAAATTTCAGAGCTAAAAGGAGACGTTGGGACACTCCATAGAATCCATAACGTTTATCAATCTACAATTGCAGGTACAAGCAAAGGAGTTAGTGGACAAAGATATCAGAACATGAATAAGATATTTGAAAAACTATTTATACAAAAAATACAAAAAACATCTTGTACATACCCCCACAAATTACCACATATCGAGATAGTTTGAACCAAGATTAAAAAGTTTATAACCATATAGCCCGAGGATATATAGAAAATATCTACAAAGTACAAACTTTTCTAAACCTTAACCCTAGAGCTACAAATATTCAAGAACCAAACACAAACTATATAACCCAAAAATTGCTAGGTTACAACAATCTAATCACACTATCCAAAACCAATCCAAGCTTAATAAAAATATGTTTCGACTATGGATTATTAAATACCGTATATACCCAAGATGGAGAAGAGCTAACAGCAATAGAAGAATTACATAAAGTATTCACCACCTATAAAAGAGTAACCAAAGGAAATCTTTTTTATATAAAGTTTTATACTGCACCAGCAGAGATATTATACGATGAGATCAAACCAGTTATACAAGTTATAAAAATAGGATTAACCAGAGATATAATTATACCAGAAGATATTGTGCACCAGCCAGAGATACCCAAAATCGAGATACCTGATTTTTATGCAAATAAATGACTTATTGGATTAGCTACAATTATTCAAGAATTAGCAAATAATTACATCAATGGAAACCCAATATGGAGCTATTATTCAAGAGATCATCAAATGATTTATTCAAATTCAAGAGAGCTACGACAAACAGATATGGAAGATGTTAGACAATGGATAATGACGTTACTTAACCCAGAAAAACAATCTACTGCAAGAGCAATTAAGAAAAGATTTATTTTAGATGGATTATTAACAAGATATTGCAAGATAATTGGACATAAATATTCAGTCCATCAATGTTCGAAATATAATGGAGAAGATAATATTATCCCAGCAGTCCAGCTAGAATAAAACCAAGAAGATAAGGATGCCAGCTAGAAGATAAACATCAATGGAGCAATAATGGAAGGAGACAAGGAAAATGACATATGAAAGAAAAGTTAGCCTTTCCTGAAATTTCTTTACGTAAAGAGATAGTAGATTAAATTTTTTAGAATTTAGTGTCATTATTACTTTTTGACTTCCTTGTACCTACCATTAATGACCTTTAATACTTTTTAACACCCACTTTGTAAAAAATAAAGCACGTGTAAAGTAAGAACAATGTAGATAAATTTTACGCGTTTTCTTAGGCTATAAATATGTAAGCCTCCGACAAGTTAAGGAAAAGACTTCATGTGTTAAAGCAAAAAGCCCTCATTTGTAAACAAAAACCTTTTGAATATTTAATAAAAAACAGATGTATTTCAAAGCAAAAGCTATGGATGAACAGAGCCCAGAATTATCAAATCTACCAGAACAGGTATATTTATTTATGGTTATGAATAGCTAAATTCATAAATTCTGACAAACATGATATGATAAAATAAGTTCATGTTAGTTACTTTATAGTAGAATTATTTGAAAAATAGCATGCTAAGAAGTTTATTAGCAAAGTGGAAAAGGAGAAAAATCCCTAAAAACTATGCCATCCTAAAGGTGAAACCGGTGAAGCAAGAAAGTTGTGGTAGGGGAGCAGCCAGAGTAGAGGCGCTATTTAAGGGAAAAGTATCCAGATTACCATGCTAATAGTGACCGAAGAACATGTTATTTAAGAATAATCTAGTATATAGTAATCTAAAATGATCATATTTTATTATGTGTATGATTGAAGGAAATATTTTGAAAAAGCATCATATGAAAAATTAATACTTATTTATCTGACGAAATGGTAGATAAATTTAAAATACTTGTTTTGTATGTACTTAAGGATATAAAAATTGTCCATATAAGAAAAATCATATTGGAAAAAATATTTGATAAATATTTTATGACTAGAATAAATTACATACCTCACCTACCTAACTACTCTTACAAATACTTACATACCAAACTTGCGCATCAACCATGATAAATTAAGAATATTGGAAAATGGATATGAAAAATATACAATTAATAGAAAAACTAATGAAAACAAATTTAGAAGAATATATGAGAACCAAAGATATAAAATATATAGAATACCTTAATGAAAATATAGAGGAATTAATAAGATTAAAACAAACAACTAAAGAATATTCTGAAAAAATATTTAATTAACCCACCTAAATGACAAATAATTTTGAAGTACTAGTTTTATACATACTTAGAGATATAGAAATTATAGACGTAAAGAAAATAATATGGAAAAAAATATTTAACATTGAAGATGAAAAATTAGATATAAATTAGATAGAAGACCAGTTAGGAGAAATATACTTAAGTGATGACAATCACTATTACTACCTAGATAATTATTCAGATGGATATTATACAGATTAAGAAATGCTAGAATATATTCAAAGAGTTAGAGAAAAAAAAAGTTGGCTATACGAAGAAATTAATTATAGAAACCAGCTTAGAAAAGGAAGAGAACAATTAAAAGAAAGATTAATTTGGACAAATAAAACCATAAAACAACTAGAATTAAAAGACAGTTTAGAATATGATTTAGACATAGAATTATTCATAGACGAAAAAGACAGGATAATTAACGAAATAGATAACCTAGAATTTAATATCAGATATAGTACAATTAAAATAAATTATTACAAAGAAATTTGCAGTGTCACAACTATTTTAGGATAAAATGATAGACTTTGAGCATTTAAAATATTGGAGATAAGATATGTAAGAAATAAGATTAACAGAAATACTTATGAAAGAGAATTTAATTGAATATTTTAGAACAAAAGATATAGAATATTTAGAATACCTCCAAAATAATATACAAGAATTACAAAGACTAAGAGAAAAAATTAAAGAATATTACAGTAAAACATTTAATTAAATATCATCTAATCACCCCAAAGATATGAACATTAATAAAATTAAAATAAATACACTAAAAATAAAAATATTTAGAGCAGTTAAGAAATATCCACGCACAAATAAAAATAGATCCATTAGAGCTATAATAGATCTATTTTTCTATTTGTTTACCCAAGTTATCCGCACCCCAATACAATCACTACAGTTTATCTCTACTAACAGCCATCTCCACCATCCCAACAAACAACATCTCCAACTAGCACTAACACATCATCAACCCTCATGCATTCATGTTTCAGCCAACACAATCAACACCTCAAACTACTAACATCAATCAACTTCACATCACAACCACCACGACCACCTTCAATCACTACCATCATAATAGTCACTACAATACCAACCATCACAACTATCACCACCAACATTATTTATCACTAACATTAATCATCGTCACTACAACCACCATTATAAATCATCTCCACTATCACTAACAAACATAAATATTTTTTCTTAATCAAATAATAATTTTGTTGTATTAAATTACATACTTTTATAATATATAATTATTTTTTTATTTGAATTGTATTTTTTATTTTATTATATGTTCAAATAATTTATTTTTGCACATTCAGATGTTGAAAAACAAACAATCTTAATCATTCGATTTTCAAATCTAGAGACAACATCTTAATTATTCAGATGTGCATTCAAATTTAGACATTTAAATCTTAAAAAAAATAAATAATGCAGCCTAAGTATTTATAACAAGTCATGCGCAGTTGTGACAAAGAAATAAGTCAACAAAATTTTGTATATATTTATATATGCTAGACTTGAATTACGAAACATAATAATATATCCAAAAATAGATGTAATATATCCTAAAATAGATGCTAAATCAACATTATGAAATTGCAACTATAGGGGAAAAAAATTACGAAATTTAGAAGATTTGATGATATAGGTATATAGAACCGCCCAAGAACATAATTTAATATTGGTCACGAGTCATGACAGTGAAGAGATAACGAGACAAGAAGCTGCTAACTACATCAATATATTAGTTGCTTAATTAATTCAGTTTAGAGAAAAAAAATGTAATTATAATTATCTCTGGCAACCTTCAAGAGCAGGACTGAATTATGATTATCCTCATCATAATATACTACTACTAATTAATAATTATTCTCCTAATCATTTTTATGACCCTTGGCTCTTCAAGGTTTTTGCGACCCTTTGCTAATTACAATTACACACCGCTTAATCATCCTTCATGAAATACCGGATGAATGAGAAATATGAAGTGTCAATATTTCATTATGTTCACAGTAAATTGGATTGAAAAAATAAATACAATTAATTGGATAATATAGAATCTTGTGATATTCCCCCCCCCCCCCCCCCTCCGCCCTTTTTTCCGAAAAAAAGAATTTCTATCTCTTTATAATTTTTTCTTTTATTTTATGACCGGTCTTCTATCTCTTTATAATTTTTTATTTTATTTTATGACCATTTGACAAGAGATCTTTATTTTTGTATATATGTGATCTTCATTTTCATGAACAAAATGTCTGAAAAGGCCATTTTTCTTATTTATTTCGTAAGAGGCAAGAAAAATTTCGTTTTCCTTCTCGATGAGAACCTTGACAATTAATTCTAGTGTGAAAAGCCCAAATTTTTATTGTATTATTTTTACGAAAGATATGACGTTAAAAGCATTTGCCCCACAAACACAATTATCCACAATTGTACATATAACATATAAAAACTATTCTTCGTAAGCCCCTCTTCTCCTCCCCCCAAAAAAAAAGACTTAAAAAAAATGCTCCATGTTGATTATCTATATCTATATCTATAATCTATATATCTATATAATATAATAATATATATAATATATATATATATATAATATATTAAAAGTGTAAAGACCCTTATAAAAGTGATTTGAATTTTTTATCCTTCGTTAAAAAACTTTTCTTTAGACAAAACTGTCTTTTCACTATTCTTTAATTTATTCTTTAATTATTTTTTATTATATTAGTTAGGCTTCCTAAATATATGGACTCCTAAAATATATAGTAGGAAAATTAATTAATATTTATATACGGGACTCCTAAAATATATAGTAGGAGAATTAATTAATATTTTCCTTTATACTGTTCAATTAGAAAAACACTCCTAAAATAGAACTCTATTAAGGAAATACTTCTATAAGTATTAAAATGTACGTTAAACTAGAGAACAAACCGGTTTGCCTATTTGGAGAATATGATTGATGCTCATCTAACCTGATTGGATTGCATTGCTAGATTGGTGGATATTTGATTTTCTAACCCTCAACTTCGTCACTGTTTTGTCAGCATAATAGACTTCAACATGTGTGTATATATATATATATATATCTTCTTCGTTTTCATTCAAAATCATTTTTTAGGGTCAAAATTTTCGCCAAGACGAGAATTAGTTGGATCAAAATCGAAGCTTTGTGATCACTATTATATATTTTTTTATAGTTTACAGATCGTAGATGAATGTCGGTTGACTTTGAAGAATTTCTTGTGTAAAAGTTAGGTTTAATTGTATTGTTTTGATATATTTATTATCTTATTATTTTATTTGAATTTACAGATGCTAGATGAATGTGAGTCAACTTTGAAATTTTTTTTAGGTAAAAGTTAGGTTTAATTGTATTATCCTAATATCTCTATTAGTTTGTTATTTTGTGGTAGTTTACAGTTCATAGATGAATCTCGGCTTTAAAAAAATTTTGTGTGTCAAATTTAAGTTTAATTGTATTATTTTGATATCACTTTTATCGTATTATTTTGTTGCAGTTTACAGGTGATAGATAAATATTGATCGGCTTTGAGAAATTTTCTCATGTAAAGGTTAAGTTTAATTGTATTATTTTGATATCTCGTATTATTTTATTATTGTTTACAGGTAGTAGATGAGTGTCGGACGACTTTGAAAAAAATTTTATGTGTAAAAATTAGATTTAATTGTATTATTTTGATGGAGGCAAAGAGAATTGTAGTTTGAAGTAAGTGATTAGGTGTTCTTGAAGGTGTCTCCTATGAAAGGAGTAATGAGGTTAGAGAATAGTTTTATTTGCATGAAATTCAAATTAACTTTGTTCTTTCCATTTATAATAAACATTGAAGTGAGACACATCACATAATAATATATTTGAGATACAATATTTCAACAACAACAACAACAACAACAACAACAACAACAACAACCCAGTATATTCCCACACAGTGAGGTCTGGGGAGGGTGAAATGTATGCCGTCCATACCGCTACCTCTGAAGAATTAGAGAGACTGTTTCCGATAGACCCCCGGCTCAAGAGAGAGAATAGTATAGTAAGGTCGTAATGTAAATCGAAGCAGGATGTATAACACAACAATAATAAGCGATAAAATAATAATAGTAAATATCAAGGAAATACAAAATAAGTAAAGTACAAACAATACGAAATAAGAAATAGGAGAAAAGATACTCTCCTAGTAGTAAACAATACACTCACAGACCTAAGAGGACTACCATCCCCACACTCTCCTAACACCTAGCCACAACCCACACACTCACACTAGCCTTCAACCCTAATCCGCAACCTCAACACCTTCCTGTCTAGGGTCATGTCCTCAGTAAACTGCAATTGCTCCATGTCATGCCTAATCACCCCCCTCCAGTATTTCTTTGACCTACCTCAACCCTTCCTAAATCCATCCAAAGCTAGTATCTCACACCTCCGAATAGGGGCATCCGTGCTCCTCCCCATCATATGCCCAAACCATCTCAACCTGCCTTCTCTCATCTTGTCCTCCACCGAAGCCACTCCTACCTTCTTTCGAATAATCTCATTCCTGACTCTATCCTCTATAGTGAGACCACACATCCAACGCAACATCCTCATTTCCGCCACCTTCAATCTTTGGATATGAGAGTTCTTGACTGGCTAACATTCAGCTCCATACAGCATGTCCGGACGGACTGCCACTTTGTAGAATTTTCCTTTAAGCTTAAGGGGCACCTTCCTATTACATAACACTCCCGAGGCGAGCCTCCACTTCATCCAACCTGGTCCAATACGCTCAGAGATATCCTCCTCAATCTCGCCATCCCCCTGAATCATAAACCCAAGATACTTAAAACTATCCTTCTTACAAATATCCTGAGAGTCTAACCTCACCACCACACCGTTCTCCTGACTCGAGTCACCGAACTTGCATTCCAAATACTCCGTCTTGGACCTACTCAATTTGAACCCCTTAGATTCCAGGATTTGCCTCCAAACCTCCAATTTCTCATTCATACCCCCTTGCGTCTCATCAATCAGCACTACATCATCCACAAATAACATACACCATGGCACCTCACCTTGAATACTCTGCGTCAACACTTCCATCACTAACACAAAAAGAAAAGAGCTGAGATTCGATCCCTGGTGCAAACCTGTCTATACCAAAAAATGCCTTAAGTCTCCTCCCACCGTCCTCACCCGAGTCTTCCCTCCATCGTATATGTCCTTAATAGCTATGATGTATGCCACCTACACTCCTTTCACCTCTAAGCATCTCCAAAGAACCTCCCTAGGGACTCTGTCATACGCCTTCTCCAGATCGATGAACACCATGTGCAAATTCCTCTTCCTTTTCCTATACTGCTCCACTAATCTTCTCACCAGGTGAATTGCCTCTATCGTCTAGCGACTAGGCATAAAACCAAACCGATTCTCTGAAATGGACACGATCCTCCTCAATCTTCGCTCAACCACCCTCTCCCAAATCTTCATTGTGTGACTCAACAGCTTAATTCCCCTATAGTTATTGCAACTCTGAATGTCACCCTTGTTTTTATACACTCCATCTCCAAGCCTCAGGCATTCTCGCAGTCGTGAAAATGGCGTTGAATAAAACAGTCAACCACCTTAAGCCTGCCCTACTATCATACGTCCAAAAATCCATCGAAATCTCATCGGGCCCCATCGCCCTACCTTTTTGCATTTTATGAATAGCCTCTCTGACCTCCTCAACCTTAAAACGTCTACAGTAACTAAAATCACGGCTCTCCTTCGAGCGCTCCAACTCTCCTAACACAATGCCTCTGTTCCCTTCCTCGTTTAAAAGCCTATGAAAATACTCTTGCCTTTCTTAATGTGAACGTATTTCACCAACACATTACCGTCCTCCCCCTTAATGCACTTTACTTAATCGAGGTCACGACCCTTTCTCTCCCTAGCCTTAGCAAGCCTATACAATTTTTTTTTCCTGTCTTTCTCCTCTAACACCGCATACAAACCCTCAAATGCTGTTGTCTTAGCCGCCGTAACTGCTAACTTAGCCTCTTTCCTTGCTACTTTATATACCTCCATATTCACCCGCTTCTCCTCTTCATCCTTACTCTCAATCAACTGAACATACCCCCCCGTCTTGATCTTCACTTTTTTCTTAACATCCTCATTCCACCATCAGTCCCCCTTATGTCGTCCTGCCCGACCCCTCGAAACACCCAACACCTCTCTAGCCGCCTCCCTGATGCAGTTGGCCGCCTTATCCCACATAACATCCACATCCCTCCTACACTCCCACACTCCCATTGAGATAAAATATTTATTTATTTAATTTAAATAGATATGTAATTTTTTAACATTAAGATATTGCTACTTTCTAATTATGTTGCTCTTAATTCTTATGTATATTTTATTGGTTGACGTGAGAGACATGTGCAAAGCACATACACTAATCTAGTATTTCATAATTGTGGCACCCTTGTGTTCAAAATATCAAGAGAACAATAACTATATATCCAGTTTAATTTAAAAAACCTAATTAGTTATAGCTCAGTTGGTCGATTATTTAAATTTTTATCTTATTGGTGAGGACAAGGATGTCTTAACCATATCGGAGCCTAAGATGAAACTCTATAATCTTCTTGTAATTAGTATTTTCTACTAATTCTTTTTCAATTGACAATATAACTAATTCATTCATTCTTGCTTGAAACATTGTTCATCTTAGATGAAGACTTTATCAATCTTAATTTTGAAAAACTTCTTTCGACCGAAGCAACTGTAATAGAAACTATCAACATTATTTCATAAACAATATAGATATTAGGAAAGGAATCAAGTTGTTTTAGCTGTGTCAATCACATTAAAATAATGAGTGTTAAGGAGAAGCTAAACGAATAAACAGAAAGTAAAGAATAAATATAGTAGTTATATTTTTGGTATATGATCCACAAGAAGTTGTAGTTTCTACTTTTTTTCTCAACTAATTCTTCTATTTTCCATGCCCAAAAGGTTGAATCATAGTAATTTTTTTTCTCAACTAATAAAATATTTTAATAGTTTTTTTTTATATATGGTATATATAACTATTTTACATGAAAATATGGGAGCTTTCATAATTATGGGCTCCTAGACCACTGTCTAAGTGACTTAATGGACGAGACACCTCTTGACTGAGGATTTGATTCACTATCTTGTAATCCTCTTTCCATTTTTTCTTCCTTCACCCTCAATTTTTATCTTTTTTTCTTTTTAAAATAATTAGTATAATTTCACAAGTAGAATAAAAAAAAGACAGAATGTACCCAAACTTGATTCCTATTTTTTGAAGTAGACAAACTCTTTCTAATAGCGCCTCAACTCAAAAAGTTCGAAATATCAAGATGTAGACAAATACTAGAACTACTTGCCTATAAACTATAAAGGAAATAATGCAGAAGCGATATATAGGGAATTCCAATACAGATACATACATTTAGACATAAGAATATTGTAAATTAAATTTAAGTGGCATTTGTTCGAACTTTTTCAAAGACTCGAATATCTTTTTTATTGCAAACTCAATTTGTGAAAATTGTCACACATACATCATACATGACACACCAAGTACTTGGAAAAAAAAAGAAGCAACATGTAGGAGATACTTATCTCGAATTAGCCGTACATATATATAACTCATGTCGTCTCTCCACGATTGATCCCTCTATCAAAATGTCTGTATGAAAATAATTACAATAAGTTGCTCAAGAACACGTTTACTTAGCCCTAATTTAGAGTAGTAGAAGAGTATACATGTACATTGTACACTCTCTTAACTTTTGTTTGTCTGAACATTGGTCAACAAGTGTTCAAATTAGTGATGGCTTAATCTCCGTATTTGAATAGGAAAAATGGAAGTAATTTTAATTTTTGATATACGAGAAAGGCCACAAAGCAAGTTGTCATATTGCTTCAAATTAAATTACCCCTTTCACATGAAAATTCATTTTTTTTTTTTGGGTTAATATTTCCTTTTCCTGTTCTTTAGTGAAGCAAAAAGACAATTCGAATAATAAGGAAGTTAGTGGATTAATTAAAAATAAAACCCGGCGCTATAATTGGACAGACGGCCTTAGGAGGAGGTACTTCTTTGACCCGTTCCCTTTTGTTTGTCCACAGCACACCACTTTGTAAATAAACAGTAAAGTGTGTTTTATGTACCATAATACACATGTTAATTGACTCAAAGAATGATTTGGATTTAGTTAATGGTATGGATAAAATAGAAAAAACTTTATCTTTCTCTTAATATGTTAAAATAGATAAATAAAATAATAATTTATTCTTAATATAGTGAACAATTAAAATGAAAGGAGGAAATGTCATCTATAGGAGTCCATAGTTTTACCCTTTTTTTTTCTTTTTTTCTGTGCGTGTATTATAAGGTGAAGGGGGGTATGCAACATTTTTTTTTATCTTAGATACAGTCTGGATCTTATATAATATTGTTGACCCCCAATGGACTCATACGTTCATTGATCAAATATGCGGGTCAAACATTTAAATATTGGCAATTTGCAAGAGATAGAGTTGATTCAAGTGCATTTTTAAATGAAATGATCCTTTTAAAAAAAATAAAAATTGATCTTAGGGGAATAGCCAACTAGCCATGCATTGAACGAAAGGAAGATGTGTTAGATAACATTAAAATGTTCAAAATTATAATAAAATAGGTGTTGACTTTTTGGAGGATTTTTTTTGAATTGTTATTATAATTAATGTTTCACTTGGTAACCATACGAGGCTCCGAAAGGCTACATAAATATATCTTATATATTTAGGTTTCCTTCAAGAACATTTTACTGATGAAGTAATTGATACTAGCGAATATTTTTTGAAATTATTCGATGCACGTCGTAGCATACACAACTTGTTATTTTCTTTGAAACAATATTTACTTTGGTTTTGGTTAAAAGAGAAAGGGAAACGACAACATTGAACACTGAACATTGAATCTATACCTAATATTAATGTATGGCCTCGTGTTGTGATGGGATAAACATAATATCTTGATTTAAATGAGAAGTGAGATACAGATCCGAAAAATAAAAAAAACTTTTGTAGATAGCGTTATTCCCTTTAATGGACCTTACAAGCATAAATATCTAAATTAGTTAGAAACATGTGATAGACTCTTAGCTTGATGGTTTGTGCGGCTCGGACATGACTAATGATTTACTTGATGAGCCTGTTGGAAAATTATTTATTTATTTTAAAATAATTTATTATTTATTTAAAAAAAGCAAAAAAGCAAAAAAAAGAAACCATATTAATTTACATGGAAAGAAGGAAAATTGCATGCATGCGTTGTTCTGCCATTTGGCCAAACACTTGTCTCAAATATAGTAGGAGTGGCTTTCCCTTTTTGGTTAAAAGACAATTGTATCAATACTTGTCATATTATGATAAGGGAGAAACTTTATGCTTTGCGTATAAATAGGCTACATTGTTTGTCACAATGCAGTAACAAAATCCATTTTTCCTTTAAGTTTTCTTACTTCATTTTTCCTTTTCTTTCACTTTTTTTTTAAATTATTATATGTTTAATTAAAAGGGCTTTATTAGTTATATCATTTTCTAAATTAATTTATTGGTAATTGTATTAATAATTTTGTTGATTCATATATTTTTTGGTTAATTAGAGAAGATTTATTTAACTCAAAATATTTTCTAATTAATCAGGGAAGTGCTTGATTAATCCTAGGGAAACATTTCACACTATTGAAATAGTTTCTTAGGACAATGCCTAACACGACTTAAGTATAATTAATACATCACTTAAAATAATATTACAATAATTTTTGTTTAATATTCAGTACCTTTTATTTAATATTATTTAATATTCAGTATTATTCACTTGTTAACAATAATTATATCATTGTTACTGTTATTATATTAATTATAATATTATAATTGAAGTATTATTATTATTATACACTGTTATGTTATTATACTATTATTATTATTATTATTATTATGTTATTGTGTTAACAGTTAATTAATATTGTTATTATTCTTTTATATTGTTCCCCAACAATCTAAGAAACTATGACAGATAATTCTACCCCTGGTACTGCTATTACTGCCGCAACTCCTGATACTTCTGTTCCGGTTGTTCGACCATATGCAAAATCGTTTCTTGATGTTTCAAATATTGAAATATTTGCTAATGAAAATTTTAAAGAAAAACGATTTTTTTCATTACTTAATGTCCATGGTGTTGTATATGTTTTGTCACAAACACAACCTAACACAAATGTTAACACTAAAATTTTGAAATCATGGCAATACGCCAATAAGATGTGTCGCCATACTATTTTACAAATAATTTTTAATGAACTATTTGATGTGTATTCCAGTTGCAAAGAAGAAAAAGTCATATGGAAAGCTTTAATTAAGAAATTCACGTCCGAAGATGTTACCAAACAAAAATTTGTGGTTGAAAATTTTTACAATTGGCAAATGAGTGATGTGAAAGAGATGAAAATTCAAATAAATGAATATAAAAATTGTTAGAAGATTTGAAAGCTGAGGACATCGTTTTACCAGAAAAATTTGCTGCAGGAGTGTTGATTGAAAAATTACCCAAATCATGGAATGACTATAAAAATAACCTGAAACATAAGCAGACAAATTTTACTATTGAGGAAATTATAACTCATATTCTAATTGAAGACACCAACAGAAAGGGGTCGTTCAAAGCTAAGCAGACTGCGCTCAAAGCAAATTTAGTACAAGGGCAACACAACAACAACAAAAGGTATGGTAATAAGTCTCAAGGTTACAACAAGCTTAATAATTCCAATCTTAAGAAAAGAAAAGACATTTATTTTACTTGTGGAAAATCAGGTCATTATGCTACTCAATGTAGGCACAAAATGAGAAATCCTCCCAAAGCTAATTTAGCTGAAGGAGATGAAATAATTGCAACTGTTATTTCTCAAGTGTATATGGTGGTACATATAAAAGAATGAGCGGTAGACTCTGAGGCTACTCGACATATTTGTGCGAATTGAGAAGCATTTGCCTCCTATACATCAATAGGAGATGACAGTGAAGTAGTCTACCCTAGAGACTCAAGAACTGCTAAAGTCTTGGGCAAGGGTAAAGTGCTCCTAAAACTCACTTCGAAAAAAACTTTATCCCTTATGGATGTGCTACGTGTTCCTACAATGCGAGCAAACCTGATTTCTGTAGCGTTGCTGGATAAAGCTGGAATGAAAGTGTCTGTTGAATCTAATAAAATTATTTTAACAAAAAATAATGTATTTGTGGGAAAAGGCTATTGTAACCATGGACTTTATGTACTTAATATTATCAATGATAATGCATCAACTTCTGCTTATACGATTGAGTTTATTTCTTTATGGCATATTGGATTAGGACATATTAATATTTAATATATAAAGAATATGCAACCACTTGGTTTAATATCTGTTTTAGATTCAAGTAATTTTGATAAATGTGAAATATGTGCTAAAGCTAAAGTTATTAAAAAGTCATATTTTTCAGTTAATAGAGAAATTGAATTGTTATCTTTGATCCACACTAATTTGGGTGATTTAAAACAAACTATGACTAGAGGTGGTAAAAGATATTATGTGACCTTTATTGATGATTTCTCTAGATTTACTAAGTTGTATTTGCTTAGAAATAAAGATGATGTATTTGATGATTTTATGTCTTATAAATCTGAAGTTGAACATCAACTTGATAGAAAAATTAAGAGAATTAGATCCGATAGAGGTGGAGAATATGTATCTTTAAATATTTTTTATGAAAAAGAAGGTATTACTCATGAAGTAACTCAGCCTTATTCTCCTGAGTCTAATGGTGTAGCTAATAGAAAAAATAGGATATTGAAAGAAATGCTGAATTCTATGTTAATTAGCTCTAATGGACCTGATAATTTGTGGGGTAAAACTATTTTATTTGCATGTCATTTACATAATAGAATTTCTTATAAAAGAACTGGCAAAACTCCTTATGAATTGTGGAAATATTATAAACCTAATTTGAAATATTTAAAAGTATGGGGTTGCCTTGCTAAAGTTCTTCTTCCTGAACCTAAAAAGAGGAAAACATGTTCCAAATTTGCTGATTGCATACTTATTGGATATGCTGAACATAGTGCTGTATATAGATTTCTTATATTAAAAAGTGACGTACTTGATAGTAATACTATAATTGAAACAAAGAATGTTGAATCTTTGAACATATTTTTTCACTATATGATAAAATCTCTCATGCACCTGTTGAAAGAGAAAATGAATCTACCTTTAATATTGAGGAACTGAGAAGGAGTAAAAAGCCTAAAAAAGAATATTTTTCTTATGAAAATGATTTTTAGACTTTTCTTGTTGATAATGAACCATCATATTATTTTGAAGCTGTATCTTCTCTTGATGCTAAATTTTAGAAAGAGGCAATAAAAATTGAACTAGATTAAATTATGAAAAATAATACTTGGGTTTTAACTAATTTACCCCCTGGTGCAAAACCAATTGGTTGTAAATGAATTTTCAAAAAGAAACTTAATCCGGATGGATGATAGATAAATATAAAGCTCGGTTAGTAGTTAAAGGATTTTCTCAAAAGCAAATTATTGATTATTTTGATACATTTCACCAGTAACAAGAATTGCTTCTATTCGAATATTAATCACCTTAGTATCAATTCATAAGTTATTTATCCATCAAATGGATGTAAAAACAGTTTTTTTAAATGGAAATTTAGAAGAAGAAATTTACATGGTTCAACCTAAAGGATGTGTAATATTTAGACAAGAAAATAAAGTTTGTAAGTTAATTAAATCTCTCTATGGCCTTAAACGAGCTCCTAAATAGTGGCATGAGAAATTTGATCAAGTCTTAATAAAAGACGACTTTTCTTCTGTTGAGGTGGATAAATGTGCTTATACAAAAGTGGTAGACAATGATTATGTGATAATTTATTTATATGTTGATAACATGCTTATATTTGGTACATGTTTAAATATTGTAGAACATACCAAATTATTTTTGTCTACTAACTTTGATATGAAAGATCTGGGTGAAGTGAATATGATATTAGGAATTAAAGTTAAGAGGAGTGAAGATGGTATAATGTTGTCCCAAGAATATTTTGTGGAAAAACTTCTTAAGAAGTTCGAATATTGGGAGATAACTCCTATAGCCACTCCTTATGATGCTCATTCTAAATTAGAAAAAAATAATGGTGACCCAATTGCTCAGTCTAAGTATGCATAGATCATTGGGAGTCTAATGCATTTAATGAGTTTTACTAGGCCTGATATAGCCTATGATATGTGTAGATTAAGTAAATATACTCATAATTCCAATAATGAGCATTGGTTTGCATTAATGAGACTGATGAAATATTTGAAAGGAACCGTGAATTATGGTGTTTTGTATAGTGGATTTCCTTCAACCTTAGAAGGATATTGTGATGAAAATTGGATCTCTGATTCAGATGAGATAAAATCCACTAGTGGTTATGTGTTCACCCTTGGTAGTGGCGCAGTATCATGGAAATTAGCTAAGCAGACCATTATTGCTAGATCAACTATGAAATCAGAATTTATAGCTTTGGAGTAAGCTGGTACTGAGGCTGAATGGCTAAGAAATTTCTTAGCGAATATCCCTTTTAAAAAGGATGATTTGTTGCCTAATATCCCTTTGAAAAAGAATGATCTATTGTCTAATATCCCTTTAAACAAGGTTGATCTGGTGTCTCCCGTGTAGATACATTGTGATTGTCAAGCCGCAATTTATATTGTGAAGAATAAATCTTACAATTGTAAGAATAGACATATGAAAATGAGGCATGATGTTATTAAGCAATTGCTGAGAGATGGAATAATTTTCATTAATTATGTGAAGTCAGAATTGAATTCGCCGATTCACTGACTAAACCCATGGAAAAAAAAATTAATTCTTCAAACATCAAAAGAGATGGGATTAAGGCCAATATGTTTGTCAATAGAGATGGTAACCCAACCTATGATTGGAGATTTCATGAAGTAGGTTCATATGGGTAATAACAAGTCAATAGTGGCTCTGCGTACTAATCGAGAGTGCTTGAACTGCTACTAAAATGGAGGGATGAGTTATTAATTCTCAATGACTTCATATTCCTTATGGATGGTGTATTTAAAACAATATACACTTGATGAATTTACCTATATGAGAAGTGGAATGAGACCGTTTCTATGAGACTTTTGGCCTTAGTCTCTAGAGCTCTCATGAATACCAGGCACGCGCATGACCTATTGGCGTAAAATCACGTTGATAAAAAAAATTATGGTCAAAATATGATTGATAAAATCTCTGACTTATAACAAGAATTACTCGGTTCATAGAAATATTATATTTCACCGATAATTCTGTAAGTTAAATTTTGTTGGTGTAAGTTTGGTTCATAGTCCAGAAGACATCAAACCTACTACATTTTGTCCATGCAAATCCAGCAAGTTAAAACTCTTTTTCCTATAAATTATTTTGAAATAATGTGGGGATTGTAGGAAAATTATTTATTTATTTCAAAATAATTTATTGTGTATTTAAGAAAGAAAAAAAGAAGAAAAGAGAACCATATTAATTTACATGGAAAAGAAGAAAAATTGCATGCATGCTTTGGTGTTGCCATTTGGCCAAACACTTGTCTCAAATATAGAAGGAGTGGCTCTTCCCTTTTGGTTAAAAGACAAGTGTATTAACACTTGTCATAGTATGCTAAGGCAGAAACTTTATCCTTTGCCTATAAATAGGCTACATGATTTGCCACAATGTAGTAACAAATATTCATTTTTCCTTTGAGTTTTCTTACTCCATTTTCCCATTTCTTTCACTCCTTCTTTTATTATTATATGTTTAATTAAAAGGGTTTTATTAGTTACATTATTTTCTAAATTAACTTGTTGGTATTTGTATTAATAATTTTGTTGATTCTTGTATCCTCTGATTAATTAGGAAAGACTTATTTAACTCATAATATTCTCTAATTAATCAGGGAAGTACTTGATTAATCCTGGGAAAATATTTCACACTGCTGAAATAGTTTTCAGGACAGTGCCTAGCATGACTCAAGTATAATTAATACATCACTTAAAATAATACTACAATAATTTTTATTTAATATTCAGTACCTTTTATTTAATATTATTCACTTGTTAACAATAGTTATATCATTGTTACTGTTATAATATTAATTATCATATTATTATTGAAGTATTATTATTATTATATACTGTTATGCTATTATTCTGCTAATATTATAATTATTGTATTATTGTGTTAACAATTAATTAATATTGTTATTATTGTTATTGTTTTATCATCGTTTCCTAACAGAACCTAGCCATGACCAAATGACTTTGGTTAACATTAAATTTAATTGTTGCCAGTCTATCTGCCGATGGGGAATGACAAGACCTTGACAGTGGCGTGGCTAAGGGAAGCAGCGCAGTGGTATGGCAAAGCAAGCCAGGTAGTTGCGTGGCTAAGGCATGACAAAGGCTGACAAACTAAGGTAAGACAAAACTATGATGTGACATGATCATGGCTAAGTCAAGTTCGTGAATTATGAGTTCAACAAGGTAGACGACTACGGAAAATAGACACCAATAACCAGTTGTGCGGGGGCGGATTTGCACACGAGGCATGCACGTAGGCAAACAATAAGTTGGGGCCAAAGAAGGCGTTTGGCACCAGATTTGTTGGCTGCATGCACAATTTTTTCAATTGTAACTGTTTGGCTTTGTCAACAACATTGGATGAACTTGTAATTTGAAATTCATAATTGAATTTAATGACCTAGTAGTTGGGGTTGTCAATTATTTTTTGGATATATGCATGTGCCTAAAATGTGTCTAGGTTGTGGCCTATAAATGGGTACAGACAAGCAGTCACGTGCTAGATTGGGTGTGTTAGCTGATTTTATAAGTCTGATTTTTATGTGCGTCTTTGTGGCACGAGTGTGAATACAAAGTTGGAAAGACCTGAATATTCTTGTGCCTTTAATTTTATAAGTCTAGGCAAACTAAGTGTATAGAGAAAAATATGAGAACTTAAGCTAAATGTGCGTGGCTGCTGAGAGGTGTTGAACCAGAAAAAGTTGACCCCATTATAATTGAAATCAGAGCTTTATGTTGCGACACTTAGAACGATGGATGAAAAAAGTAGCTATAATAAATTATATGTGAAAGTTGCAAGAATAGAGGCCATGGTTGGTCAAACGAATGGTTCAGACGAACTGGTTGATATCTTGACTCAAATTCATGACATTAATACAAAACTGACAATTAATTGTGTTGCTGTTAATAGACAATTGACTGGTCTTGTCACTTTTAGGGATATTATGGGTACACAAATTAAAGGTCTATTGAAGAAAACTAAAGATCTTATGGCGGAAGTGGTGGTCCTTCACCGGACTGTTGCAAGTTCATTACGTGGCAGCAAAGAACATGCAAAAATTACAATCTTAAAACTGAAGTACTTTGACGTTGTTCATAGTGCTATGGAACAAGGAATTTTTTTTGTCGGATTTGAAACACTATATTGCTACTGCTTATGTGTCTACATCATGATAGTTTGTTATTTTAGGAACGATGCAGTATTGTGGCAGCGTACAAAAAATGCTAATGATAAAAGTGTTGCTAGGACCAAGTGTGATACATGGACAAAACTAAGGGATGCACTTCGTGAAATGTTTCTGCCAAGGAAAATTCATCTTGCGTTATTATGGACAGATTGAACCAGTTGGAATAAGTTGATTCTATCCTTAACTATGATCTGTCGTGAACTTACAATTCTTTTTATACTTAAAACTATAAATATTTATAAATACAAAGGTATTTTTATGTGGGTATAATATGTTTTTGGGTTATTTATAGGTAAATCAACCCAGAGAGCAAAGTGCTGAAAATCTGGCGGATTAAATATCAGACAATCTATTCTATGATCATGGAATCTCACCACGATCATACCAAACTGTCGTGGATTGAATTAGAAAATTAAATCTCAGGTGTCATATGGACGAAGCTTCCCATAATCATGCATTCATGCTATGATTGTAGCATTGAATCGTGGGAAGATGATCCTGAAATTAGTGTTGTAAGAGCTAAGTATAGAATGATCATACGAGAGGATTCCACAATCGTGGGTTGATACCATGTGGTCATACTGATGATCGTGGGAGAGATGTATTACAAGGTGAAAAATCAGAGAAAGATCACATAAATAGAAAATACGACAGTAACAAGAAGGCACGAGCTTGTCCTAAGACTCGTAGCAGCCATGATCTGTAAGATAACAAAGTCCAGTGCCTACTTTCGAACATCAAGGATGATATTTGGATCTATCCATGATCATACATTTCTTTATCCAAGGCACCGGCTCAGCAAACCTCTATGTTCTTAAGAAAGGTTTTAATTTTATCTATAAATACTCTTATTAGGTCTTTGTAATAGTTTATGCATTATAACATTATTCTAAGGTTTCAAGGTGTATTGTTGTTCTAGGAATTACAAACATTGACTTTTGGGATTTTAATTCAAAGTAAGATTTTGGAGTTTTTCTTCTTATTCTTGTAAGTTCATAATTATGCTTTCTTATTTGAATTCTTCTAGTGTTCTTACAATTATGATCATTTAAGCACCATAACTAGGGTTGTGGGAACCTTAATGGATTAATGAAAAAGTATTCATAGTACGAGGTGATTCTCAAAGGGTGTCTAGGCATGCATTATTATTCTTTTTGGTTTAATTATATTCTTAATGGTCACAAAGTTAGGGATCACCTTATCTCTACTCTGAACTTTAGCAAGAGTAACTGATAACAAAAGGGAATTAACAATGAGACTTGGAGTTATCAACCTCTACTTAATTATATCTTGGGGCGATTAATGGGATAGAATAATGCGAAATCAATGATAGGGGTTTGTAATATAAAACCCATGAGACATGAACCTTTGTAATTTGAGATAGTAATCTATTAGGGGTGTAACGTAGTCGTTTATATGAACATAACCTATCGATCCTGCATGCGGAGAACCATAAGAGATCACTACAAAGAACCTATGGAGTTATGAAGTTATTGGGGTAATGTATTCCTAGTGCCTCTCTTATTACAAACCAAAAAAATCAATAACTATTACTATTAACATTCCAATCAACAAAACCCCCTACTTTACTGGAGATTGTTGCTGATTGCTTTGATAAACAACTTGATAGAGATTTCAATTTGTTACCTATGGGATTATCCCTAACCTAATTGGGTTCTATATTTAACAATGATCATTTGTACTTCATTACGAGGTGTAATTTGAGTGACATCAAATTTGGGCACCGTTGTCCGAAAACATGGTTACAGAGTTGATTAATTATATTATTGCTATTGGTTTCTATTTCCTAATTTTCGTTTTTTATTATTTTTAGGATGTGCAGTGGTGCATGCCAGTCACTAGGAGTCAAGGCAATCCCCTGAAGTGCTTGCACTTGACATAGAAGTTGAAATAACACTAAGAGCTAATACAAGGATGGTGAACGAGGGAGTTCAGAATAATGCGAGCATTGATGATATGGGGATCCTAAATCAGTGAAGAAACCCTCATGGGCTTTAGTAGACAACAAAGTAGAACACTACTAAATTGATGACTGAGTAGAAAGTGAGACAAAAAACTGCTAGGTAGCGAGCACGAGAGCAGCTAGACAAGCTGAATAAGTCCATCTAACCACACTTAAGAAACGAGAAAAGTAGAGAAGGAATAGAGGCTATTAGGCTCCACATCAGTATCTTACTTGTCTGATGTCATAAAAAATGAGCCAAACTTTCTTGAGCCTGTCAAAATAGGTGTTATCATTCCACCGACATTACCTACAGGAGCTAACTTTGACCTAATTAGTGCTATGATATAGTTGCTGAACTTAAAGGAGGTGTTCACGGTCTTTGCTACTAGTGATGAAAACCTTCATATGATGAAGATTTGTTGGAATTTTCAATTCCTATAATCTATTGGGAGTGAGTCACGAGGGGGTTAAAATCTAATTGTTTCCCTTTTCTATGATGGAGGAGACTTCATTATGGTTGACAGAGTTGTCACATGGATCGATCACTACTTGAAATGAGTTGATTACTCAATTTTTGGAGAATTTTTTTCCACCTTTCAAAATGTTGCAGATCAAAGATGAGATTTTTAACTTTAGGCAATTACACTCGAAGGTGTTATATAAGACATGGTTTAGGTTTAAGAAGAAGCTGCAAGATGCCCCAAATCATAGAATTCCAGGCCGTACTTTGCTTAAGATCTTTTACAAAGGTGTGAAAGTGAATATTAATGCTGTAGCAGACACAATCATAGATAAAGCTTTTATTAGATTACCTTGGAAGCAGTCTTCTGTGATTCTAGATTAGATCACTAAAACCAACCGAGGTTGGCAAACTCTTGAAATGGACATGCTCACAGGTGTTTATATGATTGGAGCATCCACAAATTAGAGTGTGCTTAATGTTTCAGTCGCTCAGTTGAGGATGAAGCTCAATTTATTTACCAAGCAACTTGCAGCTACATGCATAAAAAAATGCCACAACCCAATTTAGGAGTCATGATGACACCTACTCTATTCTGCTAGTAAGTAAGCCAAACCATAGCCTGGAGATGGATGTAATGGGCTGACTTGGTAGAAAATGGCCGAAAAGACAAAATTTAGCAATTAAAGACTCAAATAGCAATAACACAATCATAAAGGTCTAATAGAGAGATAGATAGAAAACCAACAAGTATCCCAGGACTCATTAGTATTGATACAAAAGCTACTACAAATGAACTAAGAGTACTGAATAGTTAAGTACAATCCATCTCAAAGATGAAAGACTAGACATAGATAAATAGAAGGAAAAATGGTAACTCCAACTCCAAGAGCTCGCTCAATCTCCGAAATCAGCCCTGCACGAATGTCAATTCAGCGACAATAACTGGTACTCAGATCTACATCAAAGAGGTACAAAAGTATAGTATGAGTACCAAAACTATAGGTACTTAGTAGGCATCATCGGCCGAATAAGCTAAATCATGATATAAATACGATGAGATGCAAGATAAAATAACTAAGTCAAAGTAAAGGGGCAAACCTGAAAATAAACTCCAACACCGTTATAAATAAATAAATAAATAAAATTAGAATAATAACACAAAGATCATACATTTATAGCTACTAAATTGTCCCCCATAAGCCAATAAGTGCGTAAAAATAAATAATCCCACATAGGATCCCATAAGCCTAGAGGGTACAATCAAGGAACGTAAACAATCGAATAATCATAATTTATCAACTATCATGCCATAACCAAGAATACATTCATCCCATATCACATCATAAGCAACCCTCAATTGCATACTCGAACTGCAGATCAATAGAATCACCATTATTATCTTCAATTTTGCTGGAGTTGAACCAGAATTCATATCATTAATACCATCAGCAATTACCAGACTTGACCAAACTCATGTATATAAACCTTACAAATGAACCATATTAATGAGCCATTTTGATAAGCTAAACTTAATAAATTATACCAATAAATCATGACTATTAACCATCCCTTTAATCATATTTATACATCGTACCAAAAATCATAACCGGAAGTCTCATCCATAATCACATCTATTAGCCATATTATTAGCCATATGCGGAATCCATATCAATACTAATATTCATAAGCAATAATATTGAGCATATCTGAAATTCATAGCAATAATCATATCAATAAGCTACCCATCATATCCGTAAGCAGTTAATCATATCTATGAGCCACGTCATATCTATGAGCCATATCACATCCATAAGACATTAGGGTATCTATAAGCCATAATATATATATATATATATATATATATATATATATATATATATATATATATATATATATATATATATATATGGCCATATCATATATATAATCCATACCATACCCATAAGCTACATTACATATAGACATAAGCCACATCATATATATAAGACATATCATACCCATAAGCTATTTTATATATATACACACATAAGCCATATCATATCCATAAGTCATATCTTATGTATAGGCCGTATTATATTTATAAGCCAGATAACCTATATGAACCATTATATATATAAGCCACCCATCATATCCATAAGTAGTTAATCGTATCTATGAGACACATCATATCTATGAGCCATATAATATCCATAAGCCATTAACATATCTATGAGACACAATATATATATATTTATATATATGTATGCATATATGTATATATAGCCATATCATATATATAATTCATACCATACGCATAAGCTATATATATATTTATATATATGTATGTATGTATATATGTATATATAGCCATATTATATATATAATTCATATCTTACCCATAAGGTATATTACATATAGACATAAGCTACATTATATACATACATACGTATATATATATATATATATATATGTATGTATGTGTGTATGTATATAGATATAGCCATATCATATATATAATCCATATCATATCTATAAGCTATATTACATATAGACATAAGCCACATCAATATATAAGACATATCATACCCATAAGCCATTTATATATATATATATATATATATATATATATATATATATATATACACACACACACACACTCACACTCACACGTAAGCCATATCATATTTATAAGCCATATAACCTCTATGAGCCATTATATATATATATATATATATATATATATAAAGCCATACCATAACTATAGGCCATTAACCATTAATTATGCCAATATCTATAGCATTAAGCATATCAATAGGCCATATATTTAATCATACCTGGAATCCATACCAATAATCATACCTGGAAGCCATATGAATAATCAAAATTATAAGTTATATCCTTAATCATGCATATGAGCAATATCATTAGCGATATTAGGAACTGACATCAATCCCTTAATAGTAAACTTAACATACTCAATAAGTATATTCACCCTCCTTAAATGTCAAACCTATCATTAGTAAGATTATATCATAAGTAAATAATTCTACAAGGTTATCACAAGTCTTGGCCTAAGGTGAGTGGGAGGGGCCTACTTATACTCCCCAAAAATTCATTTAGGCAACTTCAACCCCGGAATAAGCTAAGATATCTAAGTTCATTACTAGATGTCAAGTAAGCCATAATTGGATCTAAAATAGTAATTCTTCCCACACTTGAGCTACTAGCGCAATCCTACCCAAACCAATAACAACTAAGGCAATTCCCTTAACTTAAGCAACTAAGGACAATTCTACTCTAACATGAATGACTAGGATAATTTCATCTACCTTTATTAATTAGGGAATTTTCATTCCAAATATATACCCTGAAGCTCAATTCACCTGAGCCATGAATAAAAATGCTAACTACTCCAAATAACGATTTCAAGGTAGCTTAAAGGTCCAATTAAACTAAATATTTTCATTTAGACTCCCAACACCTAAATTCCACCACATACATTGCATAATATAATAATTATACTACGAGATAGTTCAATTTATGAAGAAGGTAAACCTAGCCTACCTGGGCACTGAAGAAAGATCGAGGAATCCGATAAATCACCGATTTCCCCTTTCGAGAAGCTTCCGCAAGGTCCCATGCTATTAAATCATAATCTATTAATCAAAACATAAAAAATGATACCCACATTGCACTATTGTGATTTAGGTCCAAAGTTATGTAAAAATCTCATATGGGCCTCGTTTACAAAAATCGTGTTCTCGAAACCAACTTAACGTCCCCATATGCTCAAGGAATATTTATCCTAAAAAATTAAAGAATCTCAAGCTATAATAGTGCTAAAATCAATTCTCCAAGCTTTTAGGGATATTAGATAAGAATGGAGAAATTAACCATGAAAATAGTAGAATCTTACCACATATTTGATGGAAAATTACGTAAATTAATGATGTGAAAGCTCCACAATCACCTACAATTGATTCTCCCAAGAACTCCTACTTTTTAGGGTTTATAATTCTAGAGAATGGATGAGAAATGATGAAAAACGGGCTAAATGAGGTATTTATACCTTTTCCATGTACATAGGTATTGCTTTCACGATCAAACTATCGCTTATGCAATCAAACTATTGCTAACGTGTTACCTTGACAGATGACAGATGTCGCCTACGCAATAATTGTATCCCGTACACGATACTTTCCCCACTGATCATCGTATTACTTACGCGACATACATTGTGGCTGGCAGATCACTTCAGTGATCAAGGGCATGTCAGACGTGATGCACCAACACCATCTGAGACTTGAGAATTTTCTAAGTCTTCGTCAATTGCTCGAGATTTATTTGAAATACCGTATATGCAAATGGAATATGATAACTATCAATTCGATGTCTCGTACTTAATGGCATAGTTAAAATTTTCATCCAACACTTTTTTGCTAAATAGTGGCCCACACCTACTTGCCATTTTTTAAATTCCCAACCAATAACTCGAAATTAGCCTGAGTGCCTCGGGTCCCGAACCAAGGGTCCACTAGTATAAAATCAATATTTTAAAGTTGTTGGAATAGTCAAATTTAGCATGAGAGATCATTTGACTGAAGTTTTTGCCTAGTAGCCAATTTGAACTAGCAAAGGCTTAAAAATAGGAAATTAGCTCTAAAAACCAAACGAACTATCGGGTAATCAAACTGTAAGTTCCAAAAAATCATAAATGACTTGGGGAATCTATAGAAAATCTCTAAATAATGAAAATGAGTCAAACTAAAATAATTTTTATCCACAAAAGTAAAGGATTATGATGTTCCTGAAGTCTCGAACAGGTGAGGATACTGGGTTCGCATCTCAATCTCGATCTCCCAAGTTTCCTTCTCTAATTGGTGGTTCCTCCACTAAACCTTAATAATAGGAATGTCCCTAGTGCGCAACCACCTGACATCACTAGCTAAAATGAGCATAGGGTCCTCCACGAAGGTTAACTGCTCATCTAATTGGACTGAGACCCATCTAAGCACTTGAGATGGAATTCAAATAATCTAATCAAGCTATGTATCATCAGTCAGATTTCGTGATTCGATATTGTTTCTGTCAGATATGGAACCAAATCTCAGCGTATTTCAGCCAGATCATTTGAGAAACATGATCATGTAAATAGATTCAGCTTTATTGTGTTCATTCTAGGGATTCAGTGAGAGTGTTTCAGTTGGGAGAAAAACTAAAATCGAGCGAGGAAAGTGATGATGATTCCTCCCGTCAGAGAGAGATACCAGAGTCGTTAGTAGGAGTCCCTAAACTCTAGAACTACGTAGCCAGCGTAGAATACAGGAGTCCTCATTAGTAGAGGTTTTCACCGTCAGAGAGGTTGACTATTATATTGCCTCAGGTCAACTTCCTGCAAGGGTCATCCCATCAGAGAGGCTTGACCCAAGAACGAGTCTTTACCCGTGGCACGGTATTGACACCCTTCCAGCTGGGGTTATAGGTTAGACCCCACCTGTGGTAGGTCGGGGCATGTCGGTTAAGTGACTACTTCCCACAGTTGCAGTTTCAATATCAATCTTCAAAAGTCAAGACCGTGTGGTACAGTCATCTATATCAGTAAAGAACACAGATAGTTCCATTGATTCATGGACCATCCCGTCAGATAGGGTTGGACTCATATATAGATGCTTACTATCATATTTAAAGATCTCCCATCAGAGTGACTTGATCTCAATCTCAGATTATGTTGAATATTCTTATTATCATATTTAAAGATCTTTCATCAGATAGGCTTGGTCTCCTTCTCATAATTTGTTGAGTATTCTTGTTTTTATATTTGGATATAATCCTATTTTATTATTATTTATAATGCTTCTGAAGTTATCTATTAGAAAAGTTGAATCTCTAATTCTGTCGGTTGAAAGCGGTAAGCTCAGATCCTCAGTTATCAGTAGCAGATGAGTCAGTAGTTCAGTATTTCAGTAATGGTAGTGAGTTTAGCTCGCAGTAAAGCGGTATCCAAGGTCAAGTCTCTAGAGTTGTGATGATCATGAGTATGATTTATGGATTTTTGTATGTGTGCTTGTTTTCGTGTGGTATTCTCATGATCATTTAGGTTATAAATATTTTGCATTCATGAGCCCTTACATTTAGCCTTACACCGTCTACATACTCGGTATATTTTCTGCTGATGCATTTGCGCTATGGTGTCTCATTTGACACCATAGGTTTTGAGGCACAGGACCCAGAGTATCATCAGCAGATCAGTCCCAGTCAGTAGCAGTAGTAGTGAGTCCTCTTCTTTCGAGGATGTGTTTCAGTTTTCTATTATTGTAATCAAAATTTTATTTACTTTCAGTTGATGGAGTTAGTTGGGGACCTGTCCCATCAACTCCACAATTTAGTTAGATTAGAGGTTTTCCAGACGAATGTATTGTATGGTATTCAGTTTTATATTTTGAGTATTTATAGATGTGTTGAACCTTATGGCTAGTTTCTGTATTTATTCCAGATATTATGCAGTGTACAGGTCCTGATATCAGTAAAGGGTTAGCTTGCGGTCCTTCGGGGTCACAAGCACTATGTGACATTTCGGGATGAGATCTCAGGATGTTACAAGCTTGGTATCAGAGCTTAAGGTTCAAGAGTGTCGTAGGGAGTTTGAAAAGCCACATTTAGTAGAGTCTTGTGCATGGGTGTGTAGCGCGCCACATTTATGTACAAGAGGCTATAGGATATTCTTAGGTAAAGTTTCCCTTCTTTCATTAACCATTTCATGCGAGTGAGCATGAGCTCAGGTTGATCCTCAGTCTAATCCACCTCTTTCTTTCAATTACAGAGTATGGCTCCTCTCAGATATTTTGTCTGTGGAGTCGATGATCATCCCCCTCAACCAGTAGGACCTGATAATGAGATTGTGTCATATACATAGTTTAGGGTAGCTTTTTAGGTGCTAGCCCAAGCTGTGACTAATATTCTGGGCAACTGATAACGCTCAATCTACAACTCTCGTGGGAGTGTAAAGCGGTCGTTAGCAAATATAGAACCCAACCTGGGTTGGGTGTCGATCCCACAGGGAATAGCTTGGCCAACAAGTAAGTCAAATTACTAGACTTTTAGTGCAAGTCTCGTAATGAGGGCGGATTGTAATGTGTAACGAAAACAATAAAGTAAAAGTTGAAAATAGCAAAGTAAAGAGAGAAAGATTGTTACGTAAGTTGTAAACAATGAGAATTGAAGCGTTGGGGGTATGTCCACCTTCTGAGGTATACGTCTCTATTGGCTATGAGTGTGTAGAATTCTGACATGCAATTGCTTATAGAGAATTGTAGTCGATGGTAAATCCAAGCGTCTCTCGACCTAAACAAGGACTATTTCACTTTAACTCTCTCGAGCTTAAAGCGTGTCTAACGGTACGAATTCTCCAAGAGGTTAGTCCAGTTACGGCACTAGCTTTTTAATAGGAAAGGGTGTCCTACTACCTTGACATTATCTCTTTTTCAGACAAATAACCTTTCTCTCGAACAAGTTAAATGTTAGACTGGCGTATTCTTGCGTTTGCAACCGCAAAGAATGTGGTTTAAGATGAAGAGAATAATGATATAAGCAATATACGTGTCATGAACTCACAAACTCGAAGCAATAGATAGTATCTCATTCGGCTTCCATAACCCCAACAGTGAGGTTTAGTTACCCATGAATGCGAAGTAGATCACGATTGACATTGTTATTATATCACGATATTGAGTAATGGCGTGTAGATCAAGTGATAGGCGTGTGGCGTGTTTCCTTGGCTTGGTAACGATTCTCTTGTTGTGGAATTTAAGAATAGAAGAAGAATAGAATTAATGGAAAGATTAGAAGAGTTGTAATTGAGAAGTAGAATGTGTCTCTCCACTAAGGGAGGACTTGTCTCTCCACTAAGGGAGGACTTAATTAAAAATCTCTAGCATGATAGGGTATTTATAATACTCCTATCCTACTCCTACTATGCTAATGAAATAAATAACCAAATCCTACTAAACTAAGGAAATACTTAACCCATTTGTACTAGGTTAATGTAACATTCTCCTAATCCAAATAAACTAATGAAATACATAACCCAATTGTACTAGGTTAATGTATCATTGTCAAAATCCAGCTTTGAGTCTGTAAGTCCCCAAAGTCTTCAGAAATGCTGTTTTAGCCCGGGACAGATTTTCCATGCAGCAGTTTTGGTCCTTAGGCCTGTAGACTTTCTTCCCTTCCTTTGTGAGCTTTCTTTTGCGTCAAGTAAGCCATAAAATGCTGTATTTTGCATCATTTATACCTGAAACTTTCCTAATCATGTTCGTTAGCTCATTTACAGGAAAAATGACTAAAAGTGCATGAAATATATAATTTGTTCTCAAAACTAGGCTAAAATATGGGCAAAATATATTGATATAGGCGCGTAAATTTGCCTATCATCAGCAACCTTCAGGCTGCAGTCCCACCTCAGCAAGATGGGAATTCCGTTGCAGCTAGGATTAGAAATTTCAATAAAATGAACCCGCCAGAATTTTTTGGGTTAGTAGTAGGTGAGGACCCACAACTTTATCTAAAGGAGGTGAAGAAGATCATCCAGATTATGCACATATCTGAGGAGAAGAGTGTGGAGTTAGCATCTTATAGGTTGAAAAATATTGCTCATGATTGGGTAGTGATATGAGAGAAGAGTAGAGGGGAGAATGTAGCTCCTGTGACTTGGTCAGAGTTTCAGAGTGCCTTTATAGATATATTCTTTCCGCTTGAGATGAGAAAAGCTAAGGTAGAAGAGTTTATGAACCTAAGGCAAGGTTCTATGACTGTGAAATAGTATTGTCTTAAATTCAACTAATTAGCTAAGTATGCTTTCGACTTGGTAGCTTACCCTAGAACGAGCATGAGTATGTTTTTGTCTGGGGTTTTGAGTTATGTGTTGAAAGAGTGTAGAGCTGCTATGCTAAATAGAGATATGGATATTTCTAGGCTAATGATGCATATGCAACAAATTGAGGCGGATAAGATAAAAGAAAGAGAGAGTGTGAGTAAGAGAGCCAAGATAGGTAGTCGTGATTTCTCGCAGTCAGTGTCCCAAGGTGGAAGTTGTTCTCAGCATGGTCGAAGATTTTTAATTCCATCTCCATCTTTGGTTAGTGTACCTGCACCTGTGTTTGGGGGTGTCAGATCCGAGAGAGCGCCAAGATCCAAGGTCCAGAGTAGTGCTAGTGGTGTTCGTACCCATCCGCTTTGTGGAGAGTATGGTAGGAACCACCGAGGTGTGTGTAGAGCCTGTAGTGATGTGTGCTTTAGGTGTGGTGATCGAGTCCTTAGAATGTGAGACTGTAGAGTGTTAACACAGGGGGGTAGACTCCGTTCGCTTTAGGCTCATCTTGATCATGAAGGTCTCCCCGACATAGTCCCGGGTTTGTTATAAGCCCTTCATCTATATGACATGCATTGTTAGATCCATCGATTTCCTGTTGAGCATTATATGGTAGCATGAATCAAGCATGTGCTTTAGAACTCAATCGGTCAATCATGACCCAGGCGTTAGGTGCCCTATGAACCGCTCCAGTATTTCAGTGAAGTGTGTTTAGAGGGACATAGGGTCCCAAGGGGAAGATACCCTATAGTGTTATGATTCTTGAATATCCTAAAGTTTATTTAGATGCATGTTAATATTATTCTAATGAAGCTAGCATCAGTGATCATTGTAATGTCAGTCGTGATTCCGAAGGTCAGTTCAGTTAGACATTCATGCATTAGATATGCACGTTCAGTAGAAAGAGTTCAACTTGTCAGTGCCTGTTCAGCCATGATTTTGTAAGATCAGACCAGCTATGATTCGATGCATCATATGTTTATTCATGCTATGAGGATTCAGCTCCAAGTAGCTTCAGTCGAGTGTTCCATGTGTTAGAAATGCGTGCCCAGTATGAGTACTTAGTATGTTAGTCGATCTAGTTGCACAGTCATGCCTTGAGATGTTTCTGTTTCTTTAGTAAGTTCTGTTGATCAGTATTCCCAGCCTACCAAGCGACATTCAAGGATGAATGTTACCAAGGGGGAGAAAATGTAATACCCCATGAAGTTCTCTTCTAGTCTGAGCGTTAGAGCGTATCCAGCAAAGCGGAAAATCTGAGTCTAAAAGTTTTAGAAGTATCTTCCCAAGTATGAAACACTTTGAATAGTGTGTAATTTCCCTAATTTCTACTTTTTGTCATGTATAGCATTGAACAAGATTTCCATCGGTACTAATTTCATCAAAATCTAACATCGAACAAAGAAGTTATGGACGTTTTACCGAGCGTTGTTTGAATCACAAGTTTGACGGTCGATCTGATGGATGCCAAGTCCTTGGTGGAATGTTAATTGTCCCGTCAGACCAAGGCAGTGGCTTACTTTTTTGGTAATCAGGTGACGGCCAAAGTGGTGGACCATCAGAAAGTTAACGAACCTATAAGGAGCCCGTCAGACCGAGCCAGAATGTCCCATTCCTGGACCCTGAGTGACGGGTGATCTGGTGGACCGTCAGATTTCTGACGGACCTCCACTTTGACCGTTACTATGAGAAAGAACATCCCAATTTTGTCACTTGAGTGACGGATGACTTGGTGGACCGTCACAGACCCCGATCAGAATTTTCTAGACAAATTTTCAAGGGGCATTTTGGTCTTTTCCACATCTTCCCCCAGCTCTATAAATACCGGCCCAAGGGCCTTCAACTTTATTTTTCTCTCTTCCACCCAAAAATTAGGGTTTCGAAAATCAAAATACTCTCTTCTCCTTTCATAAAATTCAAGAGAGATCAAGAAGGATCTAGATAAATCAAGAACTCCTTTCAAGAGCCTTCAAGAAAAGAAATTCCCAAGTATGTAGATGTTGATTCTTGGGTCCCTTTCATCCAAGAAGCTCAAGTAATTTTTTTAAACTTACGGATTTTATGTTTTGTGATATTCCATGATTTTTATGAGTTGAAGTTGATGTTAGTTGTGTTGTTGAGTTTGGATTCATGATTGTTTGCAAGATTTATGGTCTTTGACCCTAGTATGTGGAATTTATGTTATGTTGTGATGAGCCCTTTTGAAGTTGGTGTCTATGTGAAGTGTTCATGACATTAGGGTGTAGAGATGGTTGAATAAGTTGAGTATGCACCCCATAGGTTGGATGAAAGGCTGAGGTGAAGCATAGAGGGGCATTGTAGTATGTTAAAGGGGAAACCCAAATTTGTGGGCTAGTCCATGCACACCTAGTGTTTGATAAAATGCCTTAGTGAGTGGAATGAGCCGTAATAATAATATGAAATCCCCGAGTAGGTGTAGAACCGGACATGTCTAGTGGTTGTTGAAAGACCGTAGTGAGTAAGTTGAGATGAAATAATGGTAAATCTCCCAAGTGAGTGCTCTTTGATTTATCTTAAGTTTTGATACATGCTAATTCGTTGGAAAGAGAGTAATGATATGATAGTGTGAAGTTTTCCCTAAATCTTGTGATATCTTGATATATGTCGAGACCGATATAGGTGTGAAGTACTTGATGCAATACTTCATTGAATGGGGTATAATTTAATAGCATGTCTTCCTTAAGGTAGTTTGTGACGATGAATCGATATTGATGACCCCCCCTAAATGTTGGGAGCGATCCTTTGGTAATCATGATGGTGAATAGAGTTTTATATTTCCTAAAATATAGATGCGATTTCGTAAGGTTTGTGAAGGGGAAATTATGTTATGATTCTGAAACACTTAGAGTGACCCCTTGGTAGTTTTGATGATGAGTAGACGTTTATGAATCCTTGGAGGCTTGAGGTGATGTTCTAATGATTGTGAAATTGAATATATGGCATGATTTTTGAGTTTCTTATGAATATGCCTGAATAATGGTAATGCTGCATGAATGTTTGTGATGCTTTACTTCTATGTTATCGAGTCCTGGGGGTATTTATACCCTAAAATAGAGCTATTGTCTAGAGCCCGTGTCAGTTTCTCGATAATTCCAACCGAGTCATGATTTTCAAAACTCAGTGAACTATAGAACTCTATATCCTTAGACAAGTGTGAAGCTTAATAAGGCTCAGTAATCGCAGTTATTTCTGTAATCTCTGTATTGCTAGTAATCTAGCTTCAGACCCGTACTCAGCCCAGTCCTAATGGAACTCAAGTGATTCAATTCTAATCTCAGAAATGATTCGAATAATCTAATCAAGCTATGTATCGTCAGTCAGATGCCGTGATTCGATATTGTTTCTGTCAGATACGGAACCAAGTAATCTCAGCGTATTTCAGCTAGATCATTTGAGAAACATGATCATGTAAACAGATTCAACTTTATTATGTTCATTCTAAGGATTCAGTGAGAGTCTTTAAGTTGGGAGTAAAACTAGCACCGAGCGAGGCAAGGGATGGCAATTCCTCTCGTCACAAAGAGAGGCCAGAGTTGTTAGTAGCAATCCCTGAACTCCAGAACTGCGTAGCCAGCGCAGGATACAGGAGTCCCCATTAGTAGAGGCTGTCACCATCAGAGAGGTTGACTATTATATTGCCTCAGGTCGACTTCCTGTGAGGGTCATCCCATCAGAGAAGCTTAACCCGAGAGCGAGTTTTTACCTGTGGCACGGTATTAACGCCCTTCCAGCTGGGGTTACAGGTTGGATCCCACCTGTGGTAGGTCGGGGCATGTCGGTTAAGTGACTACTTCCCATAGTTGCAGTTTTAGTATCAATCTTCAGAAGTCAAGACCGTGTGGTACAGTCGTCTATATCAGTAAGAAACCCAGATAGTTCCATTGATTCATGGACCATCCCATCAGATAGGGTTGGCCTCATATACAGATGCTTACTATCATATTTAAAGATCTCCCATCAGAGTGGCTTGATCTCAGTCTCAGATTATATTGAATATTTTTATTATCATATATACAGATCTCCCGTCAGATAGGCTTGGTCTCCTTCTCAGAATTTGTTGAGTATTTTTATTGTTGGATTCGAATATAATCCTATTTTGTTATTATTGATAAAACTTCTGAAGTTATTTGTTAGAAAAGTTGAATCTCTAATTCTGTCGGTTGAAAGCGGTAAGCTCAAATCCTCAGTTATCAGTAGCAGATGAGTCAGTGGTTCAGTATTTTAGTGATGGTAGTGAGTTTAGCTCGCAGTGAAGCAGTATCCAAGGTCAAGTCTCTAGAGTTGTGATGACGATGAGTATGATTTATGCATTTTTGTATGTGTGCTTGTTTTCGTGCGGTATTCTTATGATCATTTAGTTTATACATATTTTGCATGCATGAGCCCTTGCATTTAGCCTTACCCTGTCTACATACTCGGTATATTTTGTGCTGACACATTTGCGCTATGGTGTCTCATTTGACACCATTGGCTTAGAGGCACAGGACCCAGAGTATCACCAACAGATCGGTCCCAGTCAGTAGCAGTAGCAGTGAGTCCTCTTCTTTCGAGGATGAGTTTCAGTTTTCTATTATTGTGATCAAAATTTTATTTACTTTCAGTTGACGGAGTTAGTTGGGGACCTATCCGATCAACTCCACAGTTCAGTCATATTAGAGGCTTTTCAGACGGATGTATTGTATAGTATTTAGTTTTATATTTTGAGTATTTATAGATGTGTTAAACCTTATGGCTAGTTTCTGCATTTATTCCAGATATTATGCAGTGTACAGGTACAGATATCAGTAAAGGGTTTGCTTGTGGTCCTTCGATGTCACAAGCACCGTGTGACATCTCGGGATGGGATCTCGGGTTTGTTACAACGAGCTATAAAGTTTGCCATATCTCTCTTCATGCTACTCCACAAATAATGTTTTCTCAAATCCTTATACATCTTAGCTGTATCGGGTGAATAAAACACCTAAGTTGTGAGCCTCATGCAAAATTGTCTGAATCTAGTCATTGATCCTCAGAACACAAATGCGGCTATCAAATCTCAAGACACCCGCAGAATATATGGTATCCTTTTTGGACTAACTACTCAACACTTGATCATAGATGATGCAAAGTCTTTTATCCTCGAACTCGTGATCCCAAATCTGTTCAAACAGAGAGGACCTCTCTTTAACACTAGAAAGAATCCTCCTAGGGCTGTAATATCAAGTCGTAATCAAGTTGCTAAGGATTGGATTTCTAATTCCAACGACCTTTGAGAAACTAAAATACAAGCCAAGGAACCCATACCCACTACTCTTTGGCTCAAGGCATCTGCTACCATATTTGCCATGCTTAGATGATACAAGATAGAGATATCATAATCCTTAAGCAACTCCATCCATCTACGTTGTAGCATTAAACTCTCTCTCGGTCATAAGATACTGAAGACTGTGATGGTCTATGAAAATCTCACAATGTACACCATAAAGATAATGTCTCCATATCTTAAGCACTAAAACTACTTCCACTAATTTTGAATCATAAGTAGGGTAGTTGCGCTCGATCACTTTTAGCTTCCTTAAAGCATAAGTAATAAGGAATCCCTTGAGCTTATGATTCAAAATAAGCAATAAGGAATACACAACCTAAACCAACACCAAAAGCATAACAATACATGGTGAATCCCTCACCGTCAACAGAAAGAGACAAAATAAAAGCCGAAGTAAGAAACCCCTTGAACTTTTAAAAGATCTACTGACATTCCTCGAACCATCGAAAAGAAACCTCCTTTAGAGTCAATCTGGTCATAGGTTCTACTATAGTAGCAATTCCCTCGACAAATCATCTATAATAACCGGCCATGCCAATGAAGCTAGGAACCTCAGTCACGAATAACCTCAATTTTCACTGGGTCTACTATAATCCTATCCTTAGATACCACATACCCAAGTAACGTCACTGACTCAAGCCATATCTCACTATTAGAGAATTTGGAAAAAGTGTATGATCTCTCAAAGGCTGGAGCATAATCCTTAAATTTTGTGCATGCTCTTCTACACTCCTCGTATACACAAGGATGTCATCAATGAACACAATCACAAAGAAATCCAAATTAGGCCTGAACACTCAGTTCATCAAATCCATAAACATGACTGAGGCGTTAGTCAGCCCTAGAGACATCACTAGGAACTCATAATGACCATAACTGGTCTTAAAGGCTATCTTTGGGATAACCTAAGCCTTAATCCTCAACTGATGGTAACCAGACCTTAAATCAATCTTAGAGAATACTGCTGCTCCCTGAAGCTGATCAAATAAATCATTAAAGTGAGGCATAGGATAATGATTTTTCATTGACACTTTTTGAAGATGTCTATAATCAATACACATATACATGGATACATCTTTCTTCTTCACAAACTATATAGGAGCTCCATAAGGAGACACAGTAGGTCTAATGAAACCCTTACCAAGCAAATCCTGAAGTTACAGATTCATCTCCTTAAGCTTGACGGGAGATATACGGTAAGGTGCCATAGAAATTGGTTGGGTGCCCGATTCAAGATCAATAACAAACTCAATACTATGCTTTGGAGGAAGGCTAGTTAGATCAGTAGGGAAAACATAAAAAAACTCATGAACTGTAGGAACAAAGTCAAGCGATGAATTTATAAACTAACATCACTAATATAAGCAAGATAAGACTTGCAACCCATCAAACTAAGCCTCCTAACACATTTATAAAAAATAATACCTATCGGCTCATGGCTAACAATGACCTGCCACATAACCGGGGGTATGCTGGGCATGGCTAAGGTAACAATCTTAGAAAAACAATCCAGGACAGCATGATAGTGGGATAACAGTCCATGCTTAAAATATCATCAAAATCAACTATGTCCGATATAATAAGATCAATATGAGTCTCAACATATTTAACAATCACAACAAATGATCTAAAAACCTAATCCACTACTAAAGAATCACCCATGGTAGTATATACACATAGTGGAACGATAATGAATCCCAATATAACTCTAATCGTGGAGTAAAATAAGGAGATACATAAGAATAAATAGATTCTAGATCAAATAAAGTAAAAGCCGACCAATGAAACACCAAGGTCATACTTGTGATAACAACATCCGTAGACTCAGCCTTGGGTCTAGTAGGTTTTGCGTACAACTAACCACGCCCGCCACCCGACTGGCCTTCTGTCTAACCTCCTGTCCTACCTATCTTACAACCTCTACGAGCACCTTAGAGACCACCCCTATGACCATGCATACCACCTATAGCTGAGGGATGAATTTCCCTAATAGGTGGAACACTCTGAATCGAAGAAATAATCACTCTACAACTAGGTCACTCATCGAGAAATAACCACAGGCTCTATAACCATAACATGCCCCAGGCGCTGGACTGAAACTAGAAGATCCGACTGACCCAGAATAATAAACATGACTAAATAGCTAAAATACGAACCTCTCAAAAACTAACCATGAATCTTCCTAGGATGACCACTAGAGCTAGACTGGCCTCCACTGGTAACTTGAAGCATATTTCAAATGGGTCTACTAGTCTGAACCTAATGCTTAAATGGCTGATGTAGAGGGTATCTACCCTGAGAACCACTACCTCTAAATCATGAGCTACTATGTCTCCCACTAAATCTACTCTAATATCATGGCTTGTTATCGCTACCCTTTTAGGCCTCGCGATATATCTCCTTCATAAATTGAGCATGATTAGAAACCTCAGTAAAAAACCTACCCACCATAATCAAACTCTGTGTAGATATGTGAAGAGGGTGTATCAATCCTTGGACAAAGAAATGAACCTTCTTATACTCAAAAGTCAGAATCGAAGTAACATGTCTATCTAACTCATGAAATAGAGCCTCATAAACCACAACAGACATGGAGCCCTTCTCCAATATTGATAACTAATATGTCAAATGATCCCTAAGACTGCAAGGCATATACTACTCCAAGAAGATCTTAGAGAACTGAGCCCATGTCAAAAGAGAAGATCCAGATGGACTAAGATCAAGATTCCCTCTCTACCAATATCAAGCTGCCAAATTTAATTAAAAAGTAGTGTAATCTATACAACGAGTCTTTACTAGGCCTAAATTATGGAGCCTTTCCTGATAAGTAATCAAAAACTTATAAGCATTCTCTCTCGGTGTATCAAAAAACCAAGGTAAAGAAAATCTTTAGAATCTACATAGTATCTTCTTCTCTTTAGTAGACATAGCAGGCTGAGAAACTACTGGCTGAGCAACCGCTGGCGCAGGAGGGACCTCAGCTCTGGGAGCCGCAGTTACAGATTGTGCCCCTGCCTCAATACCACTTTGGTATATAGACAACACATCATAAGATGGCACACCACCAAATAACCCCAAAAGTTGAACCAAAACATCCCTAATCACTGAAGAAGAAATAAATCCCAGTGGATCCTGGGGTGATCCTTGACCTACCACTGATTGGGGCAAAAAAATATTTGGCTCAAGATAGGAATATGGTCTGGTGAAGGCCCCTTATCTTGGCCCCTAGATGGGGACACATCTTGAGGCTGTCCATAACCTCTAGGTCATACACGAACAACAATAGAAACCCTAGGATCGGTCTCAGGACCCTTATCTAATGTAACGATAGCACGTCTCCTAACCATCTGCGAAAGAGTGAAACTAAAGGAATGCTTTCGAAACCAACTCAGACTCTTCGAATAAAATGAGTAAAAGAAATGAAGAACTCTTAAGAGTGTCCTATAACCTCCCTAAGATAAGAAACAAATGTCATAGTTCTGATCTGCAGTACTCTACTAAGCACATGATCTTGTACCAACAATACTGGTGAAACCTAGGCTCTGATACCAAAGCTAGAAATTAGCAATTAAAGACTCAAATAATAATAACACAATCATAAAGGTCTAATAGATAGATGCAAAACCAAAAAGCATCACAAGACTCAATAATGTCGGTACAAGAGCTACTACAAAAGAACTTTGAGTACTAAATAGTCAAATACAATCCATCTTTAAGATGAAAGACTAAACATAGATAAATAGAAGGAAAAGGATAACTCCAAATCCAAGATCTCACCCAATCTCCAAAAACAACTCTGTATAAATATTAAATCAACAACAATAACTAGTACTCAGATCTGCACCAAAGAGGTACAAAAGTGTAGTACGAGTATCCAAACCATGGGTACTCAGTAGACATCATCGACTGACGAAGCTAAATCCTAATATAAATATGATAAGATGCGAGATAAAATAACTAAGTCAAAGTAAAGAGACAAAGCTAGAAATAAACTCCAACAGCACAGTACATAAGTAAATAAATTAAAACAGAATAATAACACAAAGATCATACATTTATAGCTACTAAATTGACCCTCATATGCCAATAAGTGAAAAAAAAAAATAACCTGCGTAATCCCTCATAAGCCTGGAGGGTACAATCAAGAAAAGTCCACAACCAAATAGTCGTAATTTACCAATTATCATGTCATAACCAAGAATTGAATCATCCCATATCACATCATAAACAACCCTCAATGCCAGAATCAAATTGAAACTCAATAGCATCACTATTATTATTATCTATTTTGCTGGACATGAACCCCAACTCATATCATTAATACCATCAGCAATTGCCACACTTGAACCAAAACTCATATGTATAAATTATATCAATAAACCATATTAATGAGCCATTTTGATAGGCTAAACTCAATAGATTATACCGATAAATCATAACTATTAACCATCCTTTTACTCATATCTATACACTAGACCAAGAATTATAACCAAAAGTCTAATCCTTAATCACATCTATATGCCTTATTATTAGCCATATCTAGAATCCATATCAATACTAATATTTGTAAGAAATATTATTGAGAATATACGGAATTCATATGAATAATGATACAGAAAAGACATCATTTCCCCCCTTAACTTTTTCGCTCAACTTACTTTAGCACTTAAACTAACCTTCCATTTATTTACCCCCTTAATATCTTTAAAGTATATTAGTTTCACCACTAATGCTGATGTGGCATTTTCAAGAAAAAGGAGGTGCGTATATTTTGTAAGAAAAAATTAATTTCTCTAATATTATATTTTAAATATAATAGATTTTTTTGAAAAAACTGAACACCTTTTTCTACTTTTCTTCTCCCAAAACAACAACAACACTCAAACTCTTCCATTAACAACCTCAAATCCATTCTCCATCAACACTCTCCTTTAATTTTTTTCACTCTCCTCAATTAACACCACTGAAGAATAAACACAACGACGCTAAATTAATTTTTTTACTCCATTGAACCCCATCTCAATCTTCAATACAACTCCTTCAAAATTTAAACAAAAATTGAATTAAATTGCTGATTTTATCTTTGAACTACTTATCATCAATGAGATTTCTTTTAATGCTTACACACTAAGCTGCCAGTTTTATCAAATCTAGGTACAGACGTCTACTAAAAGCGGGTGCGGGGCAGTGAAAAAGGAAAAAAAGAAGCTGGAGTTCATTATCAATTGAAATTAACTTACCAAAAGAATAATTTAGCCAATATATTTCAAAAAATAAACCAACCAGAAGTGCCGTAAAACATCCAATTTCACATCAGAGCATCGAATTCTAGTGTACAAAGGCCTCAGAAACACTATCACGTTCACTCGGTAGCATTAATACATGATTTTATTTTCTTTGTCAATTTGACAACACCATATTTGATTTCCAGCTTAATAAGTACCAAGTTAACGAATTCTCTTCTTGGATTGCTCTAAAAGATACCTGCATCACATCCAAAATTTCAAGGTTGAGTTAGAAATCTAACTTAAAAAGGTGATTTTTTGTTAATAAGATAATTTTTGAATAGTAAAACAAATGAAAAAAATAATTTTGACTTGATGGAGGAATTTTTGTGTTTGAAGGGGAGAAAGTACAGGGGGGAGGGAAAGGGGGCGAGGGGTCCTATTTGTAGGGGTGGGGGAGAGAGGAGAGGGTCTGAAGAATAATGAAAATGGGGTGGGGTGGGATTGTTTATTTATTATATATATATATATATATTTAATATATATATATACACACATATATATAAATAGTACATACATATTTTTTTTTAAAATACATAAAAATAGTTTGTTTATGTGATAACTTTTTTTTTAAATTTTAACTTATTATGTGGCAATGATGTGGCAATGACATGGCCAAGACATGTCGTGTGTGTAATGAACTCTTCATTTTATGACTTGGATTGTAATTTTGAGGGTGAAATCAATACACTTTAAAGATGTTGGGGGAGGGGGTTAAATAAATGAAAGTTTAGTTTATGTGCTAAAGTAAGTTGAGAGGACAAGTTTAGGTAGGAAATGATCTTTTTTCTCATAATGATCATATTTATAAGCCATATAAACTCTATGAGCCATTTAACACACACACACAAAAAAGTGCACGTGCATACACAAACACACACACACACATATATAAGCCATTAACCATTAATTATGCTGATATCTAAAGCATTAAGCACATCAATAGGCCATGTATTTAATCATATCCGTAAGCAATACCAATAATATCATGTATACGTCAATAATCATATTCAGAATCCATATCACTAATTGTACTTATAAAATATATCCTTAATCATGCATATGAGCATTATCATTAGCGATACTCAAAATTGGCATCAATCCTTCAATATCCAACTTCACATAGTCAATAAAATATTCAACCTCCTCAAGTGTCAAACCTATCATTAATAAGAGTGTATCATACACAAATAATTCTACAAGGTTATCACAAGTCTTGGCCTGAGGTGGGACGAAGGGGCATAATATCATAATCTATGAGATAGCTCAACCTATGAAGAAGGTAAATTTAGCCTACCTGTGCGCTGAAAAAAACCTGAGTAATCCGCTTAATAATCGATTTCCCCATCTGAGAAGCTTCTATAAAGTGCGACGCTACCAAAATCATAATATATTCATCTAAACAAGAATAATATGTCATAACCTGAATCAGGGCCGAGTTGTGATAGGTATATCAAGACCACCATGGCCGGAGACCATCTCTTTAGCCTAATCATTAGAACACAGTAAATGAATACGATGGAACCTAACTAAAAATAGTAAATAAGATAGAGAAATCAAACAAAATCTAAGAGTCTAAACAAGACAACCAATCATCCCAATGTTGTCCAAAAAATCCTCTAAAACCTGAATACTAAACTAAGTCGGGACATGCCCCCGACTATGACCAAAAGGATAAAAAAATATTAAGAAATAAAGAAAACAAGTGAAATGACCGGTCCTTCCAAAAGATGAAGGCTTACCACTTCATAGTAGATCAACAAGAGTATCAAATCACCTAACGCTGCACAAGAGCAACAGAAAAGCCTCGACCCATTCATCATGAAATGATGTAGCATCTAGGGACAATCAGTGGGGTGAGTACTGATAACGCTCAATCTACAGCTCTCGTGGGAGTGTAAAGCGGTCGTTAGCAAATATAGAACCCAACCTGGGTTGGGTGTCGATCCCACAGGGAATAGCTTGGCCAACAAGTAAGTAAAATTACTAAACTTTTGGTGCAAGTCTCGTAAGAAGGGGGATTGTAATGTGTAACCAAAACAATAAAGTAAAAGCTGAAAATAGCAAAGTAAAAAGAGAGAGATTGTTACGTTGGTTGTAAACAATGAGAATTGAAGCGTTGGGGTTATGTCCACCTTCTGAGGTATACGTCTCTATTGGCTATGAGTGTGTAGAGTCTTGACATGTAATTGCTTATAGAGAATTGTAGTCGATGGTAAATCCAAGCGTCTCTTGACCTAAACAAGGACTATTTCACTTTAACTCTCGCGAGCTTAAAGCGTGTCTAACGGTACGAATTCTCCAAGAGGTTAGTCCAGTTACGGCACTAGCTTTTTAATAGGAAAGGGTGTCCTACTACCTTGACATTATCTCTTTTCCAGACAAATAACCTTTCTCGCGAACAAGTTAAATGTTAGACTGGTGTATTCTTGCGTTTGCAACCGCAAAGAATGTGGTTTAAGATGAAGAGAATAATGATATAAGCAATATACGTGTCTCGAACTCACAAACTCACAGCAATAGATAGTAACTCATTCGGCTTCCATAACCCCAACAGAGAAGTTTAGTTACCCATGAGTGCGAAGGAGATCACGATTTGCATTGTTATTGTTGAGTAATGGCGTGTGGATTAGGTGATAGGCGCGTGGCGTGATTCCTTAGCAAGTAACGATTCTCTTATTGTGGAATTTAAGAATAGAATTAATGGAAAGATTAGAAGAGTTGTAATTGAGAAGTAGAATGTGTCTCTCCACTAAGGGAGGACTTGCCTCTCCACTAAGGGAGGACTTGCCTCTACACTAAGGGAGGACTTCTCTAAAAATCTCTAGCATGATAGGGTATTTATAATACTCCTATCCTACTTCTACTATGCTAATGAAATAAATAACCAAATCCTACTAAACTAAGGAAATACTTAACCCATTTGTACTAGGTTAATGTAACATTCTCCTAATCCAAATAAACTAATGAAATACATAACCCAATTGTACTAGGTTAATGTATCATTGTCAAAATCCAGCTTTGTATCTGTAAGTCCCCAAAGTCTTCAGAAATGCTGTTTTAGCCCGGGACAGATTTTTCATGCAGCAGTTTTGGTCCTTAGGCGTGTAAACTTCCTTCCCTTCCTTTGTGAGCTTTCTTTTGCGTCAAGTAAGCCATAAAATGCTGTATTTTGCATCATTTATACCTGAAACTTTACTAATCATGTTCGTTAGCTCATTTACAGGAAAAAGGACTAAAAGTGCATGAAATATATAATTTGTTCTCAAAACTAGGCTAAAATATGGGCAAAATATATTGATATAGGCGTGTAAATTCGCCTATCATCAACACCCCACACTTGCAGCTTTGTTCGTCCTCGAACAAAATATCATGTCCTTCTAAGCATCAACTTAGGGTTTTTACAGCAACAACACAAAACATTCTTCAAGACAATCACCAAAATTATCAACAAAGAGTAGCTTCCCGATTATAAGTAGAAATAGTTTAACCTCTAGCGTAGACTAGTGATGGTGATCAACTCACATGCAAATGTTAAGGTACATAGAATCATATACAACTATCCAAAGCTCATCAACCATATGTGTCTCACAATATAGGACCCATAATTACTCACAAATATAGCATATTTTTCAAACATGGGTATGAAAATGTCCTTGCTCTCACTCTCACAAAGAATTCATATGTAGCAACTGATGACCATAGGCTTGCCCTTAATGTAGTACTCTACTAAATGTCAGAATGCTAAGCTTAGGATCAAGTAGGTCTTTTGATGGTTGTAATGTAGGCTAAGGGACGGGTAGGATCAGCTATTTTGGCCAGAAATAGTGACTAAGTTCCTAAGCACTTTAATACATCACATTGTATCATTGACACTTTTTTCTTTCAACCTTTCTTTATTTTATTCTTCCACCCTTGTTCTCATCTTTTGTTTTTCAATTTTAAGCACAACTAACTTTTCAGCTTTCTTTTCCTTTTTCTTTTCACAACATACCTCTTATGATAGCACTTTCTTTTTCATAACACATTCAAGCACCATTACAATTTAAAGCATCATACTCACCCAATTTCCTCTTATGTTGTCACATGACTTTTTTAATTTAAAGCACTTAGGAATTTGGATCAAATTACGGTCTTGAAAAAAATGGATTAGGCTTACATACAAGGTTGTCAAAGAAATAGGCTAAAGGCTCAAAAGGGTTTGACTAGGATGATGTCCATGGGTAGGTAAAACTGAAGGTAAACAAATATAGGTTGCCAAAGAAATGCCTAAATCATATCCTAAACTTACACTTCTTATTTTCGCTTTGCATACATACCAGGCAAGTTCTAGCATCAGCCACATACATAGAAGATACTATTAATCTCACACACACAAGGCACATGGTCGACTTGATTGGAAGTAATATAGACTCTCGACCCAACAAGTGAAGGAATTGAATCACATAATATCACATAATGAGTCACAACTAGAGCCTAACGTCAAAATAGTCACAATTGTAACACATACTTTTATTATAATCTCATGCTGCCTATCAAAATCATTTCATGCGAAGCTAGACAAAAAATTTAACTACTAAAAAAAACAAAACGAAACAAAAATGAAACAAAAGCAAACAAATATAGATGCGAATAGAGAAGTATAGCATGCAATACCACCACCCCACACTTAGTTGGGACACTGTCCTCAGTGGAAAATAAATACGAGGAACCTGGTTGGTCGGACTTATCCTCTATGTCTGGGGTCATACCCCTTGCATTGGAATCATCATCAGAGTCGTCATCCTTAGAAGTTCCTCATAAGTATCCCACTTAATTCCAAGCGTGAGTCGAGGTGTTTGCTGCGGGGAGGGTTTTCCTTGCTCCTTGCGGCCTCTTTTCTTGCCCTTTTGGGAAGTGGTAGCCGTCTCCTTGCCTTGTCTCTCTTTAGGTGCCATTGTACCTGAGACTAGAAATAGTGTTAATGGTAGCACAATCTCAATGGATACAATCTATACATAAGCAGTAGGGGTACCACCCCACACTTAGTTTTGTTAACACAAATCAGTGAAGTGAAAGTGGTCGATTACTCAGATTTCGTCGACATACGTTTTAGGATTGTATTCCGACAAGAAAATCAGCAATGCATCACTTACTTGCAGCCATTGGACTACTTTCATGGTAGATATAGCACCACTACTACATAGGGGTTACCACATGGAATAACTATTCTTACAACAATCACAACCTCCTATGTCGGTAGGCAACGATAAGTCTTATCCCGATGAACGAGATAGTCTAACATGTAAGTATCCAAGTAACAAGCTTAAGCAATGTTCATAGCCATGGCAATTATGCAAATAGTATAACAATGCTTATTAAAACTAAAGTCAAGTCGGAGACCGGTCAAGATTATCCTAACGTATATGTTCACTCACATGGTTGTGTATCAACAATCCAAACACATTAACATCACCAATGATCTTTGAAGATGTAGCAATTCACAATAGGCATAGGAACGTAGTACTTACTAGAAATAGATGAAGAATAAAAGAGTACTTACGTGATTGAAGCCTTTGGAGATGTTCTTGTGAATTGGAAGAGCAAAAAGAGAAATTTTGAGATGATTTGGATGGATGTGCGGCGCCTTTGGGTCAATTTTTAGTGTGGTTATGTTTCAATACTAAGTCCCCTTTATATAGGAAGAGAATGGGTCGAGTTATGACCCATTTACAATCGGTTTTGGAGACAAAAATGCTACATATGCGGCGCATAATGCTTGGCATAGTCATGACATATGCGGCGCATTGTCTATGGCATAATGGGACATATGCGCCGCATAGTCTATGGCATTTGTAGACATATGCGCCGCATAGTCTATGGCATATGAGATACTGAGACCAAATGCCATAGCATAGGCGGCGCATAGTCAAAAGCACACTTAGGAATAAGCGGCGCATAGTGTATAGCACACTAGATTCCGAGACCTTAGGCTATAGGATAGGTTGTGCATCATTCGTGGCCTAGTTGTACCAAAGCCTAGCCTTCCTCGAAGCCTATTTTGTCGAGGAAAAGGCTCAATCCATAGCCTTATGCATCACCTTTCCTAACTTACCAACTTTACCATACAACGCGTCCAAATCGTCAATTGAAATCGATCTCCTCGTTGAATACTTCTTGCACCTACATTTGCTCAAAACTAATGAAAACGATTAGTACGATGGGTTGCCTCCCACCAAGCGCCTTAGTTTTGGTCGTGGCATGACTCTTATTTTTGGATTTTCATTAATTAAAAACAAGACAAGTACTAGAATGAAAGAAAACGATAAACGATAAATGAAAAACGATAAACAATGGGTTGCCTCCCATCTAGCGCCTTATTTATTGTCGTGGCACGACATGGTTATCTCGATTACTTAGACTTTATCAAGATAGATGGGGCATCATTTTCTGAATGGATTCAGACGACGCTGATACTTACTTGTAGGCATGCAATCTTCTTCGATATGACTCTTGTGCATACATACCTCAGGAGAGATACCAATTATATCATCAATAGTCCAACCCATAGCTCTCTTGTACCTCATCAGAGCAGAGATGAGAGCCTCCACGTGCTGTTCACTTAAATCATCCACCACACTTATCAGAAGTATACTTCCACTTTCCAAGAGCACATACCTTAGATAATCGGGAAGCTCTTGCGATTCTAGCATTGGTGGCTCGTCAATGGGAGTCTTCGCTGTTGGTTGATTCTTGAGATCACAATCTAGTTGCTTAGGAGTATAAGGCTCTATTTCTGTTAGAGCACTCATAAGTTCTTCATAACCTTCATTATCTTCATGCTCAACTTTCAGTGGCACAGCAGACAATGGCTCAACAGTAGGCTGTTTCTCTATAGATAATTCTTTCGTATCCTCATGATGAACATATAACTCATTCATATCACTGGTCTGCTTCATTGTTTTGCATATATCAAACCGTACCACTTCGTCATTAATTCGAAACAAAAGCTCATTATCTTTCATGTCAATAAGCACACTTCCAATTGCAAGAAAAGGATGTCCCAAGATGATGGGAACTTCAGAATCCTCCTTACAATCCAGAATAACGAAGTCTGCAGGATAGATAAATGAAGAAACCTTCACCAACACATCATTCAAGATACCCACAGGTCGTTTTACCGACCTATCAGCCATCACGAGCCTCATATTGGTTGGTGTAGGGTCTCCCAACCCCAACTTTCTGTAGATAGATAGTGGCATCAAATTGATGCTAGCTCCCAAATCGCACAATGCCTTAGCAAAATCCAACGATCCAATTGTGCAAGGAATAGTGAAAGCTCCAGGATCTGCCTTCTTTTGAACTAGCGATCTTGTAGCGATTGCACTACAATGATGAACATTATCCGCCAAGTCATAACTTGCTGCCCGCTTCTTTGTCAAGAGATCCTTCATAAATTTCGCATACCCAGGCATTTGTTCAAGTGCCTCCACCAATGGAACATTAATGGTCAGCTGCTTTAACATATTCATGAATTTGCTGAACTTTGTGTCATCCGCCACCTTCTTCAATCTTTGGGTAAAAGGTGGTGATGGGTATGGAAGTGTTCTCTCCATGGTTTTCTTCTCCTCTTGCTTCCATTTTTCCACTTTTTTAGGCTGCACGTCACTAGGTGAAACGTCCCTGACGTTGGGAGTAGTTGTTGCGGCTTCTTCTCCTTTTGTAACGTCACTAGGTGTAATGTCCATGTCCGCAACTTCGTCAACCACTTGCTTGCCTTTTGCTGAAGTTTCCAGCACCTTACCACTTCTGGTAGTGATGGCCATGCATGACCCATCATTCTTTGGGTTTTGCACAGTATCGCTTGGTAAGGTGCCAGCCTTTCTTTGATTGAATGCTGCTGAAAGTTGGCTCAATTGCTGCTCTATTTGCCTGATAGAAGTGGAATGAGAATCAACTAGTTGCTTCATGGAGGACAAATCATCAATCACCTCCTTAACTCCTGCGCTCGTTGCTTCCACTCCTTTCAATAACTTAGCCATCATGTCTTCCATACTCCCAGAATTAGATGTGGTGGTATCACGTCTACCAGGGGGAACGTACAAACCACTCTTTTCATTATTTTTCTTCCAACTACCTTGGTCTTTGCTTCCAGATTTATCATAATAGTTCCGACCTTGGTTTCCTTGGGCATTCCCACAGAAACCCCCCTGATTGTTCAAGTAGTTGGCCTCCTCTTCAGAATCAGATTCGTCTCTTCCTTTTAGCGCTACAGCTTTCACTTTTTCGGTCTTCCTTGATAATAAGTGCTTTGTCAGAAGATCCAATTGTGTTTTCATGTGCGCCATGTCTTGCTCACGTTCTTCTTCTCTTCTTCTTTGGTCTGCAGACATGCCAATAGATAAAGTGGGGCTTGCTACCTCAGAATCACTGGTATGCCAAGCTCTACTTTGTTTCTTCATGCGATCTAGCATATTGCTTGCTTGACCAAAGGTGAGGTCCATGAAAGAACCTCCAGCTGCGTTGTCCACCACTGGTTTAGTTATTGAATTCAAGGCTCTATACAAGATCTCCATGAGGTGAACATTAGTCATGTGATGGTTTGGGCATCTCGCTAGCTTTGTCTTGAACCTCTCCCATGTTTCATGAAGAGCTTCAGAGGGAAGCTGACGAAAGTTGCTGATTTCATCTCTCAATTGTGCTCTTTTGGATGGCGGAAAGAATCTTTCTAGGAAAGCGTCTCTCAATTGCCTCCAATTTGTAACTGAATCAGGAGTCAGCCCATTCAACCATAGTGTTGCCTCCCCAGACAGAGACAATGGAAATAGGCGTAATCGAATAGCATTCTGACCAACACCAGGATTGTCAAAAGACTTGCATGTAGAAATAAAGTTGATGAGATGCATATTCGGATCATCGCCTGCTAGTCCACCAAATAATTCCTTGAGTTGCAATAACTGAATCATGGTGCTAGTGATGTTGAACTTGGCTCCGGGCGCTAATGGTGGTGGAATTATAGCTCCAGTGGCTCCGGCACCATCAAGATCATCATCATCATCATCGTCGAAAGCTGGTTGCAACGGTTGGCGATCATACCTATACCGAGCTTGTCGACCTCTACGATTGGCAGGTGTTATAATTTCAGCATCACGCCTAGGGTTTAGTAACTCGTCATCACCTAAATCTTCATCGTCAGGATTTGTTGCTCGCCCAGGATTATCAATGTTTTGTTGTTGGACTTGAGCAGCGGCAAGAGCAGCTAATCTTGCTTGCTCGTGTTGAGCAGCCATCCTGTCGATTTCAGCTTGTGCTTCCATTCTTCTAATTCGTTGTGGTTCATGATTGATTGGTAATAACGGTTGACCAGAACTTCTAGTATGGGGCATGCACTAAAGTAAAAACCTGCAAGAAACAAAAACAAAAACTAAAAGTAAAAGTACGAGAATCTTTGACCAAAGGGTCTAGTAATTATTACGAACTTGATTGACACTCGTATTCCCCGGCAACGGCGCCAATTTTTGATAACGCTCAATCTACAGCTCTCGTGGGAGTGTAAAGCGGTCGTTAGAAAATATAGAACCCAACCTGGGTTGGGTGTCGATCCCACCGGGAATAGCTTGGCCAACAAGTAAGTAAAATTACTAAACTTTTGGTGCAAGTCTCGTAAGAAGGGGGGATTGTAATGTGTAACCAAAACAATAAAGTAAAAGCTGAAAATAGCAAAGTAAAAAGAGAGAGATTGTTACGTTGGTTGTAAACAATGAGAATTGAAGCGTTGGGGTTATGTCCACCTTCTGAGGTATACGTCTCTATTGGCTATGAGTGTGTAGAGTCTTGACATGTAATTGCTTATAGAGAATTGTAGTCGATGGTAAATCCAAGCGTCTCTTGACCTAAACAAGGACTATTTCACTTTAACTCTCGCGAGCTTAAAGCGTGTCTAACGGTACGAATTCTCCAAGAGGTTAGTCCAGTTACGGCACTAGCTTTTTAATAGGAAAGGGTGTCCTACTACCTTGACATTATCTCTTTTCCAGACAAATAACCTTTCTCGCGAATAAGTTAAATGTTAGACTGGTGTATTCTTGCGTTTGCAACCGCAAAGAATGTGGTTTAAGATGAAGAGAATAATGATATAAGCAATATACGTGTCTCGAACTCACAAACTCACAGCAATAGATAGTAACTCATTCGGCTTCCATAACCCCAACTGAGAAGTTTAGTTACCCATGAGTGCGAAGGAGATCACGATTTGCATTGTTATTGTTGAGTAATGGCATGTGGATTAGGTGATAGGCGTGTGGCGTGATTCCTTAGCAAGTAACGATTCTCTTGTTTTGGAATTTAAGAATAGAATTAATGGAAAGATTAGAAGAGTTGTAATTGAGAAGTAGAATGTGTCTCTCCACTAAGGGAGGACTTGCCTCTCCACTAAGGGAGGACTTGCCTCTCCACTAAGGGAGGACTTCTCTAAAAATCTCTAGCATGATAGGGTATTTATAATACTCCTATCCTACTTCTACTATGCTAATGAAATAAATAACCAAATCCTACTAAACTAAGGAAATACTTAACCCATTTGTACTAGGTTAATGTAACATTCTCCTAATCCAAATAAACTAATGAAATACATAACCCAATTGTACTAGGTTAATGTATCATTGTCAAAATCCAGCTTTGTATCTGTAAGTCCCCAAAGTCTTCAGAAATGCTGTTTTAGCCCGGGACAGATTTTCCATGCAGCAGTTTTGGTCCTTAGGCGTGTAAACTTCCTTCCCTTCCTTTGTGAGCTTTCTTTTGCGTCAAGTAAGCCATAAAATGCTGTATTTTGCATCATTTATACCTGAAACTTTACTAATCATGTTCGTTAGCTCATTTACAGGAAAAAGGACTAAAAGTGCATGAAATATATAATTTGTTCTCAAAACTAGGCTAAAATATGGGCAAAATATATTGATATAGGCGTGTAAATTCGCCTATCATCAAGTACTAACATATTACTCAGGAAAGAGGTATAAAATAATGCCATTGCAAAAAACCTATTAAAGACACATGTATAATATTTATAAATACATATCTTGGATGCCAAGATAAAGACAAGGGCTATGAACATAAGATTTTAAACCATTTGCCTGAACTATGTAGCTCGCTTTGTCCTAAAGGCATCCATGGTTTATATGGGTTTAGTTCCCCTCGTTGAAATGGCCCAGTGCATGTTAACCACACGAATCGAGGAATGGATAAATACACCAATGCGGTATCCATCCAAAATATAATATGTGCACCAAGCACACTGTCACATAGACCCCTACGCCAGCAACTTGTTTTCCTGTGTTGGTCCCCCCCAGGACCTAGCCCTTCATAATGAACTACACAATTCTCTTTTAGCCCTATTTAAAATAGTTTGCACATATACCCAATCATTAACCTAGGAGTCATTCATTAAGACCTTTACCTACTTGCTATCATCATACCAATGTGCTTACAAGCTCATTCAATTTTTCCAAACCAGTCCATATAACTATTAGACTCCCAAATTCCATTTAAAAATCCATGGACACCAAGGGAATTCCAAAGCCATTTTTGCTGTCCATTATCCTTAGTGCAATGCGATATTTCTAAAGTAAGTTAAATTATGTGAATTCCATATTCAAAATCAAAGCTATAAAGGTGGGTTGAGGTTAATGCCATTATCTAGTAAAATTTTTCATCAATTTGGGAAAACCCATGTTCTCCATTCCAATCCTCATATAAATGCACCCATTCAGTCTAAAAAACCATTAATTAAAGCATAAACAACACATTTAAATCATGGGAAAAACAATTCAAGTAATAACTATCAAAATCCCTCAACTTAATTTCAAACCCATCAATAGAAGTCACATAAGTAATGATTAAACAAATGACACAATGTAAAATTCAAGTTAAGGATGAGAAACATGCCTAAATACACAAAAAATTGAAGACAATTTAAAGTTTGGAGCCCGAAGTAGTGATTTCTTGAAAACCCTTGAGCTTTCTTGGGTTGGGAGTTACAGAAGAAAAGAATGGAATTTGATCTTTGAAAACTTATGGAAAGAGGTTTATTTGGTGTTTAAAAGTCGCGCAAGGGGTAAAAATACAAAAAGGCCCTCACCCAAGTGAAAAAAATAAAAACTGGGTGAAAATTATATAGCGGCGTGGCATGTCATTATCGAAGAGCTTAGCCTTTGTGTCACACCCTTATCGTAGAGGCTAAGTTGAGAGACACACCACCATTGCAGAGTCTTACTACTTCAGAGTCCTAAAATAGCCCCGAACCCCTTTTAAAAATTCCAAAACTTTTCTAAGACACCCTTTTAACATCCCTAATCATGATTCAAATATGAAATTGACATTACGCACGCGGAAAGATCAAAATAAAAATTATTGATTTTTTTGATGGGGTCTTACATTATCCCCCTTTAGGATCATTTATCCGTAAATGAGGAGTTAGGATAATTTTTAGCACGACAATGGAAATAACACAGTAGATTCCATAGACAAATTCAACATACAACAAGAGGGATACCTTAAGCATTTTATTATAACACGGGAAACAATAACGAATACTTAGGTTTCATATCTTCCTTCTCTTCCCATGTAGCTTCTTTCACCTTTTGATTCCTCTAAAGGACTTTCACTAAAGATACATCCTTTGTCCTCAATCTATAAATTTTTCTATCCAAGATCTCAACTAGGATTTCATCATAAGACAAAGAATCCGTAACACCAACATTCTCAACTGCCACTATTGAAAAAGGGTCACCCATACACTTTTTCAGCATAAAAACATATAAAAAAAGATGAATAAAGGCAAAACTTGCTGGAAAATCTAACTTATAAGCGACACTCCCAATTCTCCTTATAGTCTGATTTGGGCTAATGTAATGGGACTGAGCTTCCCCTTCTTCCCAAAACTCATGACTCCTTTCATAGAAGTAACCTTCAAGAACTCCCAATCATTTACTTCAAATATCAAATCCCTTCGCCTAATATTTGCATAAGCATTTTGGCGACTTTGAGCAGTCTTATGTCTTTCTCTAATCACCTTCACCTTATTTAATGCCCCAATACCTGATCCCGAGATGTCACACGGTGCTCAAGACTATGAGTAGCCTTAAGCTAACCCTGTCTGACTGTTACTAAGTCTGAATCTCATAATACAAGAGATAGAGGTACAAAAGCATACTATATGTGGAAGACTGTCTGAATATAACTGAGAATAATCTAGAATAATGTCTGAACCTTAATACTAAATAATCTAAATCAAAACTAGCAGTTTAAAAAACCTCTACTACTAAGAAACTAGAGAGTCACTAGGACAAACCCTCAGCTGACTAAGACTGTCTGCAATTATTGAATCATCTAATCTATTAAGTTTAAACTAAATTGAATGACTAAGTCCCCAAACTATGAGGACTCACCAACTGTAGGGATGTAGATGGATATGCTAGAAATCACTTTCGCTACGAAAACTGAGCACCTGAACGTACATTATGAGACAATGTAGCATATTGACGTATTTGTGGATTAGTACTTTGAGGATGTACTAAGTATATGTGGTTGAAATGCATAAGTAAAACAATGTCTCAACATCATCATAGTTTTTAAAATAATGCATGCTAAATATAAATGACTCACATAAGCTGGAATATTTGAAAAAAAAACTAAAATCTATAATCATGAATAACAAATCATACTTTGTAAATCTAATGAGTCATAATATTTAGTTCTGAAAGTTGTACTAATGTTCTGTCTGTAAATTATACTATCTAAGTATAGAAAGGACTCACTTCTATATCTAAAATCTGACAGCTGAAATCTGTAACTAATATCTTTCTGTAAAACATGATATGAATAAATTTGTGAGCCTTTACCCTCAGTTTTTAAAAGTTTTTCTGTCTTTCTTTTTCGTTATGGTTTAAGCTTAAAACTTTTGGAAATACTTTAAAACTGTTCTAAAATCTTTTACTATTAGGGAAAATACCCAAAAACTGTTTATTTACTTTTACTAGAAAGGAGGTTCTTCTAACCGACATAAAATATGTGAGCTAACATAGAGTCCTACGTCTTGTTCCCCTATGGGAAAAATCTCATGATGGGGAGAGGTGTCATACTCTTTCCAAGGAGTATAACCTAATCTAAGTGATCACATCTGTATCTGTCATCCATATATAAATGGGAATAATCTAAATCTGTACCTACGTTGGTTATGTAGTTCTATGGAAGATAGGGCATGCTAATCCCGCACTTCCCGCTCGGTGTTGAATACTACTCCCTTTAAATCTGGGCACATTCTGTTGGAAATCCACTTTAAAACTAGCATAAGGGTTTATTCTGAAATCAATTATACATTTATCTAATTAAATCTGTAAGTAAAGCTAATCTAATTCTATAATCTATAATAAATCTATAAAATAGATTCCAAATCTCATATGAGGATCAAAAGATTAAAACTTTATTAAACACCTATAAATAATCTGATCATAAGATGCTTAAAGCATCATCTTTCTTGAAATATCAACATATAATCTTGGGCTTAGTAACCCATGCATCAATCTCATGTCAAAACATCATAATAATCATGCTTGGTAATGAAAATAATGATAATTCATCTCAAAATCAGGAAATTACTGCAATAGGCATGAAAATATGAAAATAAACATGCACTTCAACTTTTAAAATCACATGAAATCTCATAATCTTGCAATTACCAATAGTGGGTATGAACCCTAATTCAAATCTCATGTAATTTCATAGAAAATCATATGAATTTGAAATAAAAACTTGGATTTGGGCATAAGGATGAAAGAGGATCCTTGTTCATAAAGCCCACATTCCATAATTGATGAAATCTCTAAGAAAGCTTTAAACTTGAATCTCTATTTGAGATTTTGATGATGATTTCTTGATTATCTTGATTTGGGAATCCTCAATTTGAGTTTTCTTGGAGAAACAATGGAGGAATTTGATTTCTTGGAGAGTAAGCTTTGAGCTCTAGGGTTTTTCTTTGAGAGAGAATGGATGAAAAATAAGCACAATAGGCTTAGAATGAGTTTAATATTGTGTTTTTCATGAATTGGGGGCTTGGGAATTGACCAAAGTGCCCCTTATAAACTTTTAATCGAAACTGGAAACAATAAAATTTTCCCAATTTTACATGCCACTGCGATGCGCCACTATTGCGGTGGCTTACTAAAAACTGACGAATGGGAAATTAGGGACATCCGCAATGCGGAGCTATCGTGTTGACCCACTGGATTTTGACAATTAGGAAGTGGACTTTCTCCACGACATACGCCAATCGCAGTACTCTATTGGAATGCCATTTGGGCCATCGTCGCAATGCGACACCATTGCGTTAGCCTACTGAAAATTAGCAAATGGGAAATTGGACCTCACCGCGATGAGAGATTATCGCGAAGGTCCATTGGAATTTGACGAATGGAAATTTAACCCTTACCGCGATGCAGTGTTTACCAGATGGCGTACTGCTTTACTAAAATGCCATAACTTCTCAACCGAGTGTTGGATTTAGGAGAAATTGGTATCAATGGAAAGCTTATTTAATTTACCATATAACAGAGGGTATAAATCCAGAGAATTCCACATGTAACAAAATATATTATTTTTTTAAGCTAGTATTTGACATTCTAGGGGAGAAAGTAAGCTTGGAAAAGTATGGGGTATTACAATATCTCCCCTTTGGGAACATTCGTCCTCGAATGTGGCTAGTTAAGATGAAAATACTGAGGAATCTAAGGCTATAAGCGACTATGCACAACTGAAATAAACTGTATGACTGAGTCTAAAACATACTGAGATACTGAACTGATCTGCGCGTGCATGAATTTACATGAGGACAACTATATAGTCGAATCTGAGACTGGAAAAGAACTGAATGAAGAAAGATTATTACCTTTAGTTAAATCTGAGTTTGTGGAGAAGAGATGAGGATACTTGGTACGCATGTCATCTTTTGCTTTCCAAGTAGCACCTTCAACGGACTATTTCACCCCAGAACATTGACCAAGGGAACTTCTTTGTTCCTTAATCTATGGATCTGATGATCAAGAATTTCTACTAGAACTTATTCATATGAAAGGCTATTCTGAATATCTGTACTTTCTAGAGGAACTATAACAAATGAATTATCCCATGTACTTCTTCAACAAAGACATATGGAATATCGGATGAACTGAGGATAAATCTGCGGGGAGCTCAAGCTCATATGTCATCTTCCCAACACGACTCAAAATCCAAAAGGGACCTACATATCGGGGACGAAGCTTCCTTTTCTTGCCAAATCTCTTCACCCTTTTCATAGGTGAAACTTTCAAATACACAAGGTCATCAACCTCAAACTCAAGATCTCTTCTTTTACGTCTACATAAGATTTCTGACGACTCTGAGATGCTTTCAATCTTTCTCTAATCAACTGAACTTTCTCCATGGATTCAAACACCATTTATTGCCCAATCAAAGTGGCCTCACCCACTTTGAACCAACCAACTGGCGATCTATATCTTCACCATAAAGAGCTTCAAATGGATCCATCTTAATACTACCATAGTAACTATTATTATAAGTGAACTCAATCAATGATAAATGGTCATCCCAACTACCTTTGAAATCAAGAACACATGCCCTCAATATTTCATTGAAGGTCTGGATGGTCCTTTCTTCCTGACCATCCGTCTGCAGGTGAAAAGATAAACTAAGATGAATTTGGGTACCAAGACCCTTCTGAAAGGCTTTCCAAAACTGAGAGGTAAATTGAGTACCCCTATTCGAGATGAGAGAAAAAGAAACTCTATGTAATTTGTCTAATTCTCTAACATACGACTTGGCATAATCTTCATCTGTGTAGGATGTGTGTACTGGTAAGAAATGCACTTAGAAAATCTTTCTATAATAACCCAGATAGAATCATGTTGACGATGCGAATGGTGTAATCCAGTCACAAAGTTCATTTTCACCTCTTCCCACTTCCAAGTGGGGATACCAAACTCTTGTAATGTACCACAAGGCCTTTTGTGCTCTACCTTAACCTATTGACGAGTTGCATACTCCACCAGTAGATTTCCCGTAAGTCGCGGTACATCTTGGTGGCACCTGTATGAATGGAATAACGCACACCATGCGCTTCTGCCATAATTTGCTGCCTCAAATCATCAACACATGGCACACACAATCTACTTTGATATCTCAACACACCATCTCCCCATTGGGAGAAAACTTCTACCTTTTGGTCTCTAACTGACTCCTTCAGTTTGACCAATCTAGAGTCCTTATCTTGCTACTCTTTCACTTTTAAAACTAGGAAAGATTCGAAACTACTCTAAACCCAAACATTCCCTTCTGCTGAATCAACTAATATCACACCCAATCTAGCTAACCGATGAACTTCTCGAACTAGATCTTTCTTATTCTTTTCCATATGAGTAATACTACCTATGGACAGTCTACTAAGGGCGTCTACCACTACATTAATCTTGCCCGGATGATACAACACACTCATGTCATAAACTTTCAACAATTCTAACCACCTTATTTGATGAAGATTCAACTCTCGCTAAGTAAACACATACTGCAAATATTTGTGATCCGTGAACACATCAACATACACCCCATAAAGATAGTGCCCAGATTTTCAAAGCAAACACAATAGCAGCTAATTCAACATTATGGGTAGCGTAATTTTTTTTATGAGGCTTTAGCTGTCTAGCGGCGTAGGATATAAACTTACCTCTCTGCATCAACACACAACCCTAACCAACTCTAGAGGCATCACAGTATACCATAATACCATCTGTACCATTGGGTAATGCTAAAACTAGGGCTGAAGTTCAACTCCTGAAAACTCTTCTCACAGGAATCTGACCACTGAAACTTAACTTTCTTTTGAGTCAATCTAGACATTAGAGATGCAATAGATGAGAAACCCTCAACAAAAGTCTGTAATAGCACCCTAAACCCAAGAAACTTTAAATGTCTGATGGAGAAATAGGTCTAGGTCAATTTTTATGACTTCTATCTTTTGGGTATTGACTCTAATTCCCTCACTGGAAACAATATGACCAAGGAAAGCTACTGATCTTAGCGAAAATTCACACTTGTTGAATTTGGCGAAGAACAGGTTATCTCTAAGAATTTGCAATTCAATTCTAAGGTGGTCTGCATGATCATCCTCACTACGAGAATAGACAAGAATATCATCGATAAAGACTATGACAAACATGTGCAGATACTATTTGAACATTCAGTTCATTAAGTCCATGAAAGTTGCTGGGGCATTTGTTAGACCAAAGTACATGATTAGTAACTCAAAATGACCATAATGGATTCTGAAAGTTGTCTTTGGAATATCACATTCTCTTACTCTAAGCTGATGATAGATGGATCTAAGGTCTATCTTAGAGAAATAACTTGCACCTTGGAGTTGATCGAATAAGTCATCAATTCTACGAAAAGGATATTTGTTTTTTTACGGTAACTTTATTCAACTGACGATAGTTAATGTACATATGCAAAGAACCATCTTTCTTTCGCACGAATAGGATGGGAGCGTCCCATGGAGATAAACTAGGCCTTATGAAACCTTTGTCTAAAAGATCTTTAAGCTGCTCTTTTAACTCCTTAAACTAAGCTGGAGCCTTATCGTATAGAGGAATAGATATTGGTTGAACATCTGGGAGAAGGTCAATATTATTTCTCTATAGGGAGGTACCCCTGGCAAATCTTTGAGAAAAACATCAGGAAATTCATTGACTCCACTGACTGATTGAACTGTTAGAGTCTCCGACTTAGTGTCTTTAACTCGAGCTAGCTGATAGATACAACCTTTGGAAATCAACTTTCTGGCTTTAAGATAAGATATAAAATGACTTTCGGGGGACACTGAATTTCCTTCCCACTCAAAGAATGGCTCGTTGGGAAATAGAAACTTCACCACTCGGGTGCGATAATCTATGGATGGATAACAAGAATGGAGCCAATCCATACCAAGAATAAGGTTAAAGTCAACTATATCTAACTCAATTAAATCTTCTAACATGATTTTATGAAGGACAATGATAAGAGACTTTCTATAGATTTATTTGGCAACAACTGACTCACCTACTAGGGTGGTTCTTATAGCCGACATAAACCACGTGACCTAACATAGAGTCCAACGTCTTGTTTTTCTATGGGGAAAACCTCACGATGGGGAGAGGCATTATACTTTTGCCAAGGAGTATAACCTAATCTAAGTGATCATATCTGTATCTGTCATCTATATAGAAATAGGAATAATTTAAATCTGTACCTATGTTGGATACATAGTTCTGTAGAAGATAGGGCACGCTAATCCTGTACTTTTTGCTTGATGCTAAATACTACTCCCTTTAAATCTGCGCTCATTCTGTTGGAAATCCACTTTAAAACTAGCATAAGGGTTTATTCTAAGAACAATTATTCATTTTTCTAATTAAATCTATAAGTAAAGCTAATCTGATTCTGTAATCTATAATAAATCTGTAAAGTGGATTCCAAATCTCATCTGAGGATCAAAAGATCAAAGCTTTATTGAAAATTTATAAATAATCCGATCATAAAATGCTTAAAGCATCATCTTTCTTGAAATATCCACATATAATCTTGGCCTTAGTAATTCAAGCATCAATTTCATGTCAAAACATCATAATAATCATGCTTGGTAATTAAAAGAATGATAATTCATCTCAAAATTTGCAAATTACTGCAATAGGCATGAAAATATGAAAATAAACATACACTTAAACTTCTAAAATCACTTGAAATCTATGAACCCTAATTCAAATCTCATGCAATTTCATAGAAAATCATATAAATTTGAAATAAAACTTGGTTTTGGGAAAAAGGATGAAAGAGGATCCTTGTTCATAAAGCCCACATACCTTAATTGATGAAATATCTAAGAAAGCTTTGAACTTGAATCTCTATTTGAGCTTTTGAGGATGAGTTCTTGATTATCTTGATTTGGGAATCCCAAATTAGATTTTTCTTAGAGAAACAATGGAGGAATTTGATTTCTTGGAGAGTAAGCTTTGAGCTCTAGTGTTTTGCTTTGAGAGAGAATGGATCAAAAATAAGCACCATAGGTTTAGAATGGGTTTAATCTTGAATTTTTCACGAGTTGGGGGCTTGGGAATTGACCAAAGTGCCCATTCTAAACTTTTAATCGAAACTGGAAACAATAAGGTTTTCTCGATTTTACATGCCACCACGATGCACCACTACTGTAATGGCTTACCGAAAACTGACGACTGGGAAATTAGGGACCCCCACAATGTGGGGCTATCGCGTTGTCCCACTGGATTTTTGAAATTAGGAACTGGACTTTTTCCATGATGCGGGGCAATCACGGTACTCTATTGGAATGCCACTTAAGCCATCATCGCGACGCGGCACCATCACGTTGGCCTACTAGAAATTGACAAACGGGAAATTGGACCTCACCGCAATGAGAGGTTATCGCGAATGTCCACTTGAATTTGATGAATGGGAATTTAACCCTCACCATGATGCGGTGTTTGCCCATATGACGTACTACTTTACTAAAACACCATAACTTCTCAACCGAGTGTCGGATTTGGGCAAAATTGGTATTGATGGAAAGCTTATTCAATTTTCAACACAATGGACGGTCTAAATCTGGAGAATTCTACATGTAAGAAAAGTTATTCATTTTTGAATCTAGTCTTTTACATTCTAGGAGAGAAAGTAAGCTAGGTAAAGTAAGGGGTATTACACCTTCTCAATGGTTGTTGAACCAAGTCAGGGCCAAACCACCTAGTCTTACCTACCTCAAACCACCCAATAGGAGACTTACACCTTCTATCGTAGACAGCCTAGAAAGGTGCCATTTGAATGGGTAAAATGATAACTGTTATTGTAAGGAAACACAATAAGAGGCAAATGCTCAACACAACTTCCTTTAAAATGAATCATACAGTCCCTTTGGATATCCTCCAAAGTTTGAATAGTGCGCTCCACTTGCCCATATGTTTGAGGGTGGAAAGAGGTGCTAAGGTTAACTTTAATCCCCAAACCTTTCTGAAACAAATGCTAGAAGTGAGAATAAAACTGCGTACCTTGATCTGAAATGATAAACACTGGTGATCCATACAACTTAAATATCTCCTTAATGAACAACTTAGCATAATGCTCTCCTGAGTAGTTAGTTTGTATAGGCAAAAAGTAAGCTGACTTAGTCATTTTATTTACAATGATCCAAATAGAATCATACTAGTTGCGAGACCTAAAAATACCAGTAACAAAGTCCATACTGATCATCTCCCACTTCCACATGGTTAATTCTATATTTTGGGACATACCACCAGGCCTCAAATATTCTACCTTGACTTGCTGACAAATGATACACCAAGCCACAAAGTTTGCCACATCTCTCTTCATATTATTCCACCAATATATTTCCTTCAATATGGTACATTTAGTTGAACTCAAATAAATTGTATATCGGGACCATGAGCCTTAACCAAAATCCTTTCTCGTAGCCCATTAATATTAGGAGCACAGAACCTTCCTTGATGCCTCAAAATGTCATCTCCCCCAATATCGAAAACCATAACCGTTTGCTAACCCCCATCATCCTTAATATTGATAAGTATGAGATCTAAAGCCTACTTCTCCTTCACCTCTACAACAAGAGTTGATTTAACGACTTCTTGAACAATCACTTCTCTATACTTATAGTCCAAGAGACAAACTACCAAGTTGGCCAGCCAGTGAATATCTTTTACCAACTCTTTCTTCTTTTCATAAATATGAGCCAAGCTTCTCATAGAAAACCTGGTAAGAGCATAAAAACAACATTATCTTCACCTGGATGGTAGTGCTTGCTCATATCATAATCCTAAAGCAAGTCAAGCTGCCGCCTCAGTTTGAGGTTCAATTCCTTCTGTGTGAACACATACTGTATTATTTTATGGTCTGAATAAAAATCCACATGCACACCATACATATAATATCACCTAATTTTCAAAGCATAGGCCACAATCACCAACTCTAGATCATGATTTTGGTAATTCCTTTTGTAAACCTTAAGATGCCTGGATTCATAGGCCACAACCTTATCATGCTGTATAAAAACACAACTTAGTCCCACCTGAGAGCATCACGATACATAAAAAATCCATCACTACCCTCGAGCAGGGTTTAAATTAGCACAGAAGTCAAATTATCCTTCAAATTCTCAAAACTACCTTCACAAGCATTGAGCCATAAAAACTTAACCTTTTTCTATGTCAAGATTGTTAGAGAAGCTTCAATAGATGAGAAACTCTCCACAAACCTCTTATAATACCCATCCCAACCCAAAATGCTCCTAATGTTGATTTGAGTCGTGGGTCTCGACTACTTCTTAACTGCCTCAAATTTCTGTGGATCCACCTTGATTCCTACACTAAAAATAACATGCTTAAGAAGAGTCACACCACTTAGCCAAAAATTTCGCCTGTAACTCCTGGTCCTTAAGAGTTTGCAACATAATTCAGGGTTCATTGACATAATCCTGCTCACTTTCAGAGCATATGAAGATGGAATTAATGAGCACAATAATAAACAAATCCAAAAACTACCTAAACACTCTATTTATAAAATCCATGAAAGTAGTCGGGGTGTTAGTAAATCCAAATGACATAACCAAAAACTTGTAATGGTCGTATCGGGTTCGGAAAGTAGTTTTGGAAATATCAACCTCCCTAATTTTCAACTTATGATAGCTCGAGCGAAGATCAATCTTAGAGTAACACCTAGCACCCTGAAGCTAGTCGAAAATATCTTCTATCCTAGGAAGAGGATACTTATTTTTCACTATAACCTTATTGGAATGGCGTTAGTCTATCCACATCAGAAGAGACCCATTTTTTTTGTATGAAAAGCATAAGAGCACCCTACGAAGAAAAACTAGGATGAATGAAGCCCTTATAAAGGAGATCCTTTAACTGCTTCTTTAGTTTCTTTTTTCAGCTAGAGCCATTCTATAAGGAGGAAGGGAAATGGGATGGGTATTTTATACAAGATTAATCCCAAAACCTATTTCCTTTTTTAGGAGGGATTCTAGGAAGATCATCAAGAAAAACTTCATGAAATTCATTAACCACAGGGACAGATTATATGGAAGAACTTCCAAAATTTGAATCCTTAACCCAAACTAGATGATACAGACACCCTTTGAAAATTAACTTCTGATCTCTAAGATAGGAAATAAACCTCCCTTTAGGTACTAATGAACATCCCTCCCATTCAATCACCGGTTTATTAGGAAAATAAAAATTCACTTTTTGAGTCCTACAAACCAGAGAAGCATAGCACAAATGGAGCAAATCCACCCCCAAGATTGCATCAAAATCTACCATGGCAAGTTTGATCAAATCCACCAATGCGTCCTTATGAAGAATGGACACCACACAAACCATATAGATTTTCTAGCAATAATAAATTCACCCAAAAAAGTAGAACTCGGATCAAGTAAACCATAAACATCATGGGAGAAGAGTTGTAACATACCAGTAACAACATCTTGGGATGCCTCATATTCTTAACGAGTAGCAAGTACATAGAGATGGTTCTAGCCATTGTCGATTCCTGAAGTAACCCCCTTAGGTGTAGAAGTCAAAGAAATGGAGAATGAGACCTTATTAGCTCCAGTGAAAACTTTAGCTATAGGACAATTCTACCACAGATGACTAGGATGACCATAAGTAAAACACAAGTTTATCCTCATAATATCCATGGTGAAGCTGTCCTTATAAGCAGTAAAGGAGGATAAAGTGGGCCTGACTGAGCTCTATTGACTTTAAACTAGGAACCCTATGCCTTAGGACTATTGGTAAACTAAAAACGAAAATCACCTGAAGGCTTGTGTTAAGGAACACAGGCTGACAAATAAGAATTTCCCCATTTCTTCTTCTTAGTCCACTTCCTACCATCTCTCCCATTGTTTTGCTGACCTAGACTCTGCTCGACATACGTGAATTTCTTGATTTATCGTTCTCCTATCTACCTTTGCTTTTTCTTTCATCCTTCTTCTGCTACATATAACCATCGGCCTAGAGATGTTAATATCACTATCCAACATAACAACCTTACACTTCAACAACAAATCATGGGATAATGTTTTTCCTCGAATAACTTATTTATTTATGCATACTACACAAGTCTTAATCCCCACGAAGGAAAAACAAGATGCTCAAATAGGCTCACACAATAATTATGAACAAGAAGTAGATTCATGAATCATTACTAGAGACAACCTACCCTCAAGAATAGACTCATTAAGTTGGAAAATTCATGCGTATTGTTTAAGCAAATAAATCATATAAATTATCCAACCTTCATCAACCATGTGCCCTCACAACAAGAAAGTTACCCATAATCACTGACAATCATGCAATTCCTAACAAAATGGGTACAAAAATCAAGTTGTGCTTACTCTCATAAAAAATTCTCAAATTACAACTGATGACCATATGCTTGCCCTTAGCGTAGTGTTCCACTAATATCAGAATGCTAAGATTAGGATCAAATAGGTCTTTTACAGGTTGTAATGCAAGCTAAAAGATGGGTAGGAACTATTTTGGCCAGAAATAGTAACTATCTTCCCTAAGAGCTTTAATACACTACAATATGCAACTAAGACCAATTTCTAACAACCAATTTACACCACTTTCATCTATCCATATCTTTTGTTTTCACCCTATCCCATTAAACTCAATTAGTAACACTATGGTGGGAGTATGCAACTCTTTCAAATATATATATATATATATATATATATATATATATATATTGCACCTATTTCACCTTATGCACCCTTATGATAGCCATCCTCAACTTAAGCAATTTGTCTTAGTTGAGGTGAACAATGTCCAAGAAGGACCAGGGCCAAAATAGGTTCATTGTAACATGTCCGGGATAAAATTTTAAACTTTTTCAACAATTTTTTCTACTGCCTTCCACATCAATTTCACACGCCCATAACTAGACTTTGGGGCATAAATTTTACCCTTTTCGTCTTATTGTCAAACTCCTAATTCAAATTGATTTTAAATTAAAGAGCTTTGGAGCTTTTGGAGCAAATTATGATCTATTAAAGAATAGGTTAGGTTACATATTAGGCTAACAAAAGAAAAATCTAAAGGATCAACAGGGATAGCTAAGATAATGTGCAAAGGTAGGCCAAAAGAAGGCATGAACAGTAGCTGTCAAAGAAATGCCTAAATCATCTCCTAAACATACAATCTTTATTTCGCTTCGCACACACACCAGGTAAGTTCTAGCATCAGTTGTAATAAGGAATATAAAACAGTCTTACAAATTCATGGCACATGGTCAACTCAAGTAGGAGTATTATAGATTCTCGACCCAACAATTAAATGAATTCAAATAAAACCAATAATGACAACAAGAGTCACAACTATAGCCAAGGTGTTTCAAATGTAATGATCCATCACATACTTATGTTATAATGTCATGTGATCCACAAGAATAGTTACATGCAAGTAAATGAGTAATTTTTTCTTAACACGGTCATCATCCATCCATCATCGAGAAAAGCACCTGATTAGGACTAAATCAAACAAACATCTAACCAGAAACAAAATAACTAATCCTATTACAAAAGTATACTAAGGAGAATATACTATTTTCTTACAAAACAAGTAGCAAAGTAACTAGCCACCCTACACTTAAGCTAAGCACTGTCCTCAGTGCAAATAACAAGATAAAGAACCTGGCTAGTAGTACTCCTCATCCATATTAGGAGTCATGCCACCTGTATGGAGATCATCATCAGAGCCATTTTTCCTGTATTCATTACATCATCCACGTCAGCCACACATAATGAAACTAACCACAATTAAGATGTAGGTGGTGAAGTCACCCCCTATACTTAATTTGTTAGTATAAGCCAATTAAGTGTTATTGTTGGGTACTCAGACTTTGCCAACATACAATTTGATATGGTGCACCAACATTAGTCACAATACAATTCACTCACTTCAAATCCACCAATTTTTGAACAAAGTTATGCCTTAGAGCTTCAACATATCAATATACACAAAACACTATCACTTTCACACGATTTAACCAACACCATGTTCCATCAAGTATGTTGTGAAATAATGGCCACACAACTAAACTATGTTAGTCATGAATAATTCAATCACATGCAAAAGCTAAAAGTCCTACAACAATGGTATCTACTACAACAATAATGTTTATCTTCCCAAGATGCTCAAAACCTCTCTTTTACATAGCCATGGTAAGAATTTAGTCCATAATCCTCAAGAAATTAATTAACAACTACAACATAAAGTCAGCAAACTTAAGGATTAAAAAAAGAAAAACTTACCTTAAATATGGAATATTGAAGAAATAAAGGGAGAATTATTGAGATTATGAAGCAAAGAATAATCTTGAAAGACAAGGGGTATGTTGAGAGCAAAAGCTTGTACGACTTAGGGGTGAAATAAGGATAAATTTGGGCATTTAGGTGTGGAGTTTATTTAAAGGATGAAATCTAGGTTGGGTTGACCCAAGTTAAAATCGGATACTATGTTGAACTTTTATTGGTATGTGTCTCACAACTCATCGCATCGGGTTGACCCAAGTTTAAATCGAATACTATGTTGAACTTTTAGTGGTACGCACCGCACAACTCATCGCACAAGTTTAAGTGTACGTCACATTTGGCATCGCACAAGTAAGACAGTGAGCATATGCGTTATGGTGTGCGGAACATATGTTATTGCATAAGTGCAAGTAGACAGCGTTCAAGGAATTGCACAAGTTGAAGTGTGCGGTGCATAAGTAATCGCCAACTTGAACCAGTGAGCATGTGAGATTGATTTGGTATCGCACATATTATCGCCTACATTAAGGTGTGCGGCGCACGTCCTGTCACTCATTTTCGCCTATGTGAAGCAATGTGCTTAAGCTAAGTGATAGGCGATGCCTTTGCCATGGTCTATGTAAACTTGGGCATCACACCCTATAGTACACTTAAACTTTGACGCCATGCACTCCATTTTCGATATGAGGCTTAACTTGCCCGATCCCTACACTACCACCACAGAGCTTATTGAAAATCACAAAATAAGTTGCACCATAAAATTTTTAGGGTCAAATTAACATAATTCGGGTCACAATTCTAACACGAATCATGACTCAAGCCTTACATATTTGACCACTCCAACTTACCTGTAATGTTCCCATTACTCCTAAACTTACCACCTTTGATATGGCTCACTTTCAAAATGAATTTGGTACCAATCTCCTCCTTAGTAATTCGTGCACCTACACTTAATCAAAAACAACTAAAAATAATTAGAAGAATGGGTTGCCTCCCCCCAAGCACCGTAGTTTCGGTCGTGGCTCGACTCTTATTTTTGCATTTTTGTTTAATATTATAAAATAAAGGTAAAATAATGGGTTACCTCCCACACAACGCCTGATTTAACATCTCGGCACTACTCGATTATCTTGACTACTCAGAATTCATCAAGATACATCGATGATACCATTTGTACCTCATTTGTTAGATCTAGAAAATACTTTATTTCGAGCCCAGCCACTTTGAAGTCACTCACAGCCTTGCTTGTATGTTCAACTACACCAGCTATGGTTTCTATAACAGACCTATCCTTAACTGATACATCTAGCTTATCTTTATAGAATACATCAACAAACGAGAAGACAATCATCTCTTTTTGCTGTTTTATGTGTTTAGACACTCATACCATCTTCAGTACCAGTGACCTTGTATAAATAACACTACAATGATGGATATTATCCATCATTTCATAGCTTACCACTCTTTTCTTCATCTCAAGATCTTTCATAAACTTAGCATATTCGGGCATCTATTCCAGTGCTTCATCTAAAGGCACGTTCACTGTCAATTGCTTCAGCATAGCCATCAATTTGTTAAACTTTCCTTCATCTTCTTTCTTATTTAATCATTGTAGAAATTAGGGTGGTGGAATTGGGATTTCAACTGGAGTAACTTTTACCTCCTTTCTTATGCCTTGCTCCACATCACTAACATGCTTCAGCTTAGGTGGTTGTTCCACTTTCACACTTTTCTTTTCTGAACCTCCCAACTCCACTGGCACCACTTAAGATTCATCAACCATCTCCCAATCTATTTCAACCACATCAGTATGAGAGGATGCTCCCAATCCTAGACTAGATAACATCTTACCGCTCCTAGTGGTAATAACCATACACGATCCATCAGTCCTTGGATTCTAAACTGTATCACTTGGAAGAGTCCCATTCAGTCTTTGGTTGAATACTATGAATAATTGGCTTATCTGCTGCTCCAATTGATTAATAGCAGTTGAGTGCGAATTAACTAATTGACCCATGGAATATATGCCATTTTTCATCGTAGTCACCCCAGAATTGGTCACCTCAACTCCCTTTAATAGTTTTCTTCATCATGTCCTCCATGGACATTTTTCCTGAACTGGTGGCAGCATTAGCACAATTTCCAAGAGGTACATACAGTCCAATCCTATCACTTTTATTCTACCAATCTCCTTGATGGTTCCAACCTTAGTTTCCTTGACCATGATTCCGAAAACCTCCTTGGTTATGTAAGTGGTTAGCCACTTTCTCGGTGTTTGATACAACTCTCTTACCGTGGGACCCCATAGTTTTTACCTTTCCTACATTCCCTGATAGCAAATTTTCGTGAGTAAATCCATCTGGGTTTTCATGTGAGCCATATCTTGATCACACATCTCTTCTCTCCTATGCTGCTCTAATGATATTAGACTAGACCCAGTATTACTTGCTACCACAGAATCTCTGGTATGCCATTATCTACTTGTCTTAGTCATTCTTTCTAATATGTCTGTAGCATTAGTAAAGGTGAGCTCCATAAAAGCTTCTCCTGTAGCATTATCCACTATTGTCTTTGTAAGTTAGTTCAAAGCTCTATAGAATATTTCCATCAAGTGTTCATTAGTCATCGTATGGTTTGGGCATTGAGTCAACTTTTTTTAAACCTCACCCAAGTTTTATGCAAAGCCTCACTAGCCAATTGCCTAAACCTGCTGATCTCATCCCTCAATTGTAATATTCTGGAGGGCGGAAAACACTTTTCTAGGAAAGCGCCTTTCAATTGCCTCCAATTTGATATAGAATCAAAAGTCAGCTCATTTAACCACATAGTTGCCTCTCCAAAATGAGACGGAGGGAACAATCTCAAACGAAAAGCATTGTGTCCCACTCCAAGATTATCAAATATCTTATAAATATTGATGAAATTCACCAAATGTAGATTTGGATCATCACCAGGTAATCTGCCAAAGAGTCCTTTCAAATTCAGTAGCTGGATCATAGTACTGGTGATGTTGAATTTCACCTCAGGAGCTAGTGGTGGTTGAATGATTGCCCATGTATCTCCATTTCCATCTAAATCATCCTCATCATTGTCAATATTAAAATACACATCTTGGTGGTCTAGTCTACCTCTAAATGGATGATTTTTATTTACAGGTGCAACTACTTTTGCAACACGCCTCCTATTAGCCGAGTCAATTAAATCATCATCTTACAGGTCCTCTTCATCTAGATTAGGTACCTGACCTAGGTTATCTACATTCGGTTGATTTGATTGAGCATTAGCCAAAGCGGCTAATCTTTCAGCTTCCTATTGGTTAGCCATTTTTTCAATGAGACGAGGTTCAGGATTGAAGGGTAATAATGGTTCTCCTGAACTTTTGGATCGTGGCATAAACAAAAATGAGCCTGTAAAGAACAAAAAAAATAAACGTAATATAAGGAAACTTGACTAACAGTCAATTAACACAAATAAACTCAATCGACAACCGTATTCCCTGGCAATGGCACCAATATTTGATACGCCCAAATTACAACTCTCTTCCCAGAGCGTAAGTGGTTGTTGTTAAATATATAACACAACTAGGTTGGGGTCGAATCCCACAGGGAATATGGTCCTAATTAAGTTATATTCAGATTAATTGACTTTTAATCATTCGTTTCTCTAAAACAAAAAGGGGAAATATGATTCAGTTTACAAATTAATGGTTTTAGTTTATCAAGATGAGATATGTGTAGCGGTATTCGACTTCAAAGAAATAACAAGCTAGGTTTATGAATCAAAAGTGTTTACAAAAACAATACAAGATCTCCAAGTAGTTAATCCTGTTAAGGCATTAACATATGAAATAGGGGTTAGAAATCCTATTTTCTTGCCAGTACTCTCTTTTCCGAACATCAACCTTTCTATCGAACAAGTTGTGTTTTAAGCCACATCCTCTATGTTTGCAACCACGAGAATTCAAGATAAGCGAAGAGAGTATGATGTAAGTAGATCAATACATGATGAATTCAAAAACCCAAAGTAATAGATTGTATGTTACCAGGCTTCCGTAGCCCTAACTAATAAACTTAGCTACTCATGAATAAAACGGGAATCACAATAGAAGTATTCATCATACAAAAAGTTAACACAATCTTGGCGGAGAAGATGAAGTAGCGTTTCTCCCTTGGTGCCAAGTCGAAACTTCCTGTGCAAAATTAATAAAGAATAATGAATAATGATAAATTTTCAGCATCAAGTCTTTTTAATAATCTTTTCTCTCATAATTGCCTTCAAAGTCCATAAACTAATTATAAATGACAAATTTGTCTTAGACATAGTTTCTAGGTGCCACATTTGATCCAGACTGCTACTCTGTCTTGTGTTATATGCCACCCGCATTCCATAGTCCCATTATGTCTCCATCTATCTCATTAATACCTGAAATCACGCTAATCAAATCTATTAGATCAATCACATAGAAGTAGAGTAAAAACATAAGAAACTAGGCACTTTGTTCTCCAAACTTAGCTAAAATATGGGTAAGTTAAGGTGCTTAGGCATATAAATACACCCAAGATCACCACCCCACACTTAAAGCTTACAAAATTTGATACGTCCAAATTACAACTCTCTTTCAAGAGCGTAAGTGGTCATTGTCAAATATATAACCCAACTAGGTTGGGGTCGAATCCCACAGGGAATATGGTGCTAATTAAGTTGTATGCAAATTAGTTGACTTTTAATCATCCATTTCCGTAAAACAAAAAGGGAGAATTTGATTTCGTTCACAAATTAATAGTTTAAGTTTAACAAGATGGATATGTGTAACGGTATTCGACTTCAGAGAAATAGCAGGCTAGGGTTATGTCCACCTTGTAGTTTTCAATGCTTTCTAACTATAGGATTTACGAATTCATACATGTATCATGCTTACAGAGAAAAGTATTGTATTTAATAACATAATCCTAGTGTTTCTCAACCATCAAGGACTAATTCACTTTAGTTCTCTCGAATCAAAAGTGTTTACAAAAATAATACAAAATCTCCATGTAGTTAATCCTGTTAAGGCATTAAAATATGAAATAGGGATTAGAAATCCTATTTTATGTCATTACTCTCTTTTTCGAACAACAACCTTTCTATCGAACAAGTTGTGTTTTAAGGCACATCTTCTATGTTTGCAACCACGAGAATTCAAGATAAGCAAAGAGAGTATGATGTAAGCAGATCAAAATATGATGATTTGAACAACCCAAAGTAATAGATTGTATGTTACCAGGCTTCCATAACCCTAACTAATAAACTTAGCTACTCATGAATAAAACGGGAATCACAATAGAAGAATTCATCATACAAAAAGTTAACACAATCTTGGCGGAGAAGATGAAGTAATGTTTCTCCCTTGGTGCTAAGCCGCCACTCACAGTGCAAAATTAATACAGAATAATGAATAATGATAAATTTTCAGTATCAAGTCATTTTAATAATCTTTTCTCACATAATTGCCTTCTAAGTCCCTAAGATAATTGTAAATGACAATTTTGTCTTGGACATAGTTTCTAGGCGTCACATTTGATCCAGATTTCTACTCTCTCTTGTGTCATATACCATCTATATCCCATAGTCCCATTATGTCTCTATCTACCTCATTAATACCTATAATTATGCTAATCGCATCGGTTAGATCAATCACATAGAAGTAGAGTAAAACCAAAAGAAACTAGGCACTTTATACCAAAAGAAACTAGGCACTTTTTTCTCCAAACTTAACAAAAATATGGGTAATTTATGGTGCTTAGGCTTATAAATACACCCAAGATCACCACCCCACACTTAAAGCTTACAAAAATTGATACATCAGAATTATAACTCTCTTCCAAGAGCGTAAGCGGTCGTTGTCAAATATATAACCCAACTAGGTTGGGGTCGAATCCCATAGGGAATATGGTGCTAATTAATTTGTATGCAAATTAGTTAACTTTTAATCATCCATTACCATAAAGCAAAAAAGGGAGAATTTGATTTAGTTCAAAAAGTAATAGCTTAAGTTTAACAATATGGATATGTGTAGCGGTATTCGACTTTAGGGAAATAGCAAGCTAGGGTTATGTCCAGCTTGTAGTTTCAATGTTTTCTAACTATGGGCTTTACGAATTCATACATGTATCATACTTACAGAGAAACGTATTGTATTTAATAACATAATCCTAGTGTTTCTCAACTATCAAGGACTAATTCACTTTAGTTCTCAAGCTAGGGTTATGTCCAGCTTGTAGTTTCAATGTTTTCTAACTATGGGCTTTACGAATTCATACATGTATCATGCTTACAGAGAAACGTATTGTTTTTAATAACATATTCCTAGTGTTTCTCAACTATCAAGGACCAATACACTTTAGTTCTCTTGAATCAAAAGTGTTTACAAAAATAATACAAAATCTCCAAGTAGTTAATCCTGTTAAGGCATTAAAATATGAAATAGGGGTTAGAAATCCTATTTTCTTGTCACTACTCTCTTTTTCGAACATCAACCTTTCTAACGAATAAGTTGTGTTTTAAGCCACATCCTCTATGTTTGCAACCACGAGAATTCAAGCTAAGAGAAGAGAGTATGATATAAGTTGATCAAAACATGATGCTTTCAACAACCCAAAGTAATAGATTGTATATTACCAAGCCTCCATAACTCGAACTAATAAACTTAGCTACAAATGAAGGAAACGGGAATCACAATAGAAATAATCATCATACCAAAAAGTTAACACAATCTTGGCGGAGAAGATGAAGTAGCGTTTCTCCCTTGGTGCTAAGACGCCACTCCCGGTGCAAAATTAATGCAGAATAATGAATAATGATAAATTTTCAGCATTAAGACTTTTTAATAATCTTTTCTCTCATAATTGCCTTCTAAGTCCCTAAGATAATTATAAATGAATATTTAGTCTTGGACATAGTTTCTAGGTGCCACATTTAATCCAGACTACTACTCTGTCTTGTGTCATATGCCATCCGTATCCCATAGTCCTATTATGTCTCTATCTACCTCATTAATACCTATAATTATGCTAACCACATTGGTTAGATCAATCACACAGAAGTAGAGAAAAAATATAAGAAACTAGGCAGTTTATTCTCCAAACTTAACTAAAATATGGGTAAGTTATGGCGCTTAGGAGTATAAATACACCCTAGATCACCACTCCACACTTAAAGCTTACAAAATTTGATACATCCAAATTACAACTCTCTTCCAATAGCGTAAGCGGTCGTTGTCAAATATATAACCCAACTAGGTTGGGGTCGAATCCCACAGAGAATATGGTGCTAATTAAGTTGTATATAGATTAGTTGACTTTTAATCACCCATTTCCGTAAAATAAAAAGGGGGAATTTAATTCAGTTCACAAATTAATAGTTTAAGTTTAACATGATGGATATGTGTAGCGGTATTCGACTTCAAAGAAATAGCAAGCTAGGGTTATGTCTACCTTGTAGTTTTCAATACTTTCTAACTATGGGCTTTACGTATTCATACATGTATCATGCTTACAGAGAAATGTATTGTATTTAATACCATAATCTTAGTATTTCTCAACCATCAAGGACTAATTCACTTTAGTTCTCTTGAAGCATAAGTGTTTACAAAAATAATACGAAATCTCCAAGTAGTTAATCCTGTTAAGACATTAACATATGCAATAGGGGTTAGAAATCCTATTTTCTTGTCACTACTCTCTTTTCCGAACATCAACCTTTCTATCGAACAAGTTGTGTTTTAAGGCACATCCTTTATGTTTGCAACCACGAGAATTCAAATTAAGCGAAGAGAGAATGATGTAAGCAGATCAGTACATGATGAATTCAAAAACCCAAAGTAATAGATTGTATGTTACCAAACTTCCATAGCCCTAAATAATAAACTTAGCTACTCATGAATAAAACGGGAATCACAATAGAATTATTCATTATACAAAATGTTAACACAATCTTGGCGGAGAATATGAAGTAGCGTGTCTCCCTTGGTGCTAAGCCGCCACTTCTAGTGCAAAATTAACACAAAATAATGAATAATGATAAATTTTCAGCATCAAGTCTTTTTAATAATCTTTTCTCTCATAATTGCCTTCAAAATTCCTAAACTAATTATAAATGACAATTTAGTCTTGGACATAGTTTCTAGGTGCCACATTTGATCCATTCTGCTACTCTCTCTTGTGTCATATGCCATCTGCATTTCATAGTCCCATTATGTCTCCATCTATCTCATTAATACCTAAAATCATGCTAATCACATCTGTTAGATCAATCACATAGAAGTAGAGTAAAAACATAAGAAACTAGGCACTTTGTTCTCCAAACTTAGCTAAAATATGGGTAAGTTATGGTGCTTAGGCATATAAATACACCCAAGATCACAACCCCACACTTAAAGCATACAAAATTTGATACGTCTAAATTACAAGTCTCTTCCAATAGAGTAAGCGGTCATTGTCAAATATATAACCCAACTAGGTTGGGGTCGAATCCCACGGGGAATATGGTGCTAATTAAGTTGTATGCAGATTAGTTGACTTTTAATCATCCATTTCTATTAAATAAAAAGGGGGGATTTAATTCAGTTCACAAATTAATGGTTTAAGTTTAATAAGATGGATATGTGTAGCGGTATTTGGCTTCAAAGAAATAGCAAGCTAGGGTTATGTCTACCTTGTAGTTTTCAATACTTTCTTACTATGGGCTTTACGAATTCACACATGTATTATGCTTACAGAGAAATGTATTGAATTTAATAGCATAATCCTAGTGTTTCTCAACCATCAAGTGCTAATTCACTTTAGTTCTCTTGAATCAAAAGTGTTTACAAAAATAATACGAAATTTTCTAGTAGTTAATCCTATTAAGGCATTAACCAATGAAATAAGGGTTAGAAATCCTATTTTCTTGTCACTACTCTCTTTTTCGAACAACAACCTTTCTATCGAACAAGTTGTGTTTTAAGGCACATCTTCTATATTTGCAACCACGAGAATTCAAGATAAGCAAAGAGATCATGATGTAAGCAGATCAATACATGATGAATGCAAAAACCAAAAGTAATAGATTGTATGTTACCAGGCTTCCATAACCCTAACTAATAAACTTAGTTGCTCATGGATAAAACAGGAATCACAATAGAAATATTCATCATACAAAAAATTAACACATTCTTGGCATAGAAGATGAAGTTGCATTTCTCCCTTGGTGCTAAGCCGACACTTCCAGTGCAAAATTAATAAAGAATAATGAATAATGATAAATTTTCAGCATCAAGTCTTTTTAATAATCTTTTCTCTCATAATTGCCTACTAAGTCCCTAAACTAATTCTAAATGACAATTTAGTCTTGGACATATTATCTAGGCGCCACATTTGATCCAGACTGCTAATCTCTCTTGTATCATATGCCATCCGCATTGCAAAGTTCCATTATGTCTCTATTTACCACATTAATACCTGAAATCATGCTAATCACATCGGTTAGATCAATTACATAGAAGTAGAGTAAAAACATAAGAAACTAGGCACTTTGTTCTCCAAACTTAGCGAAAATATGGGTAAGTTATGGAGCTTAGGTATATAAATACACCCATGATCACCACCCCACACTTAAAGCTTATAAAATTTGATATGTCTAAATTACAACTCTCTATCAAGAGCGTTGTGGTCGTTGTCAAATATATTACCCAACTAGGTTGGGGTCGAATATGGTGCTAATTAAGTTGTATGCAAATTAGTTGACTTTTAATCATCCATTTCCATAAAAAAAAAAAGGGAGAATTTGATTTCATTCACAAATTAATAGTTTAAGTTTAACAAGATGGATATGTGTAACGGTATTCGACTTCAGAGAAATAGCAAGCTAGGGTTATGTCCACCTTGTAGTTTTCAATGCTGTCTAACTATGGGCTTTACGAATTCATACATGTATCATGCTTACAGAGAAATGTATTGTATTTAATAGCATAATCCTAGTGTTTCTCAACCATCAAGGACTAATTCACTTTAGTTCTCTTGAATCAAAAGTGTTTACAAAAATAATACGAAATTTCCAAGTAGTTAATCCTGTTAAGGCATTAACAAATGAAATAAGGGTTAGAAATCCTATTTTCTTCTCACTACTCTCTTTTCCAAACATCAAACTTTCTGTCGAACAAGTTGTGTTTTAAGGCATATCTTCTATGTTTGCAACCACGAGAATTCAAGATAAGCAAAGAGAACATGATGTAAGCAGATCGATACATGATGAATGCAAAAACCAAAAGTAATAGATTGTATGTTACCAGGCTTCCATAACCCAAATTAATAAACTTAGCTGCTCATGGATAAAACAGGAATCACAATAGAAATATTCATCATACAAAAAGTTAACACATTCTTGGCGTAGAAGATGAAGTAGCATTTCTCCCTTGGTGCTAAGCCGACACTTCCAGTGCAAAATTAATAAAGAATAATGAATAATGATAAATTTTCAGCATCAAGTGTTTTTAATAATCTTTTCTCTCATAATTGCCTACTAAGTCCCTAAACTAATTATAAATGATACTAAACAACATATAGGCATCATACTTTCAAATCCTAATTTGCAAATCAAGGGTTTTTAAAATGAATTCACATGATATTACACACATGATAAATAATTTCCATGAAACTTGAATTAAACCATGGTTTAGAATACAATTTGATATCATAATCATGAGTACACTCAAATTCAATATGGAATTCGTGAAATCAAGTAACTTATAGTTTGAAAGAGTTTCTTGAACTCGAAGGGTGAAAGGAAATCCTTGGATGAACACTTCACATACCTTGGTGCTTGAATAAGTGAAGATTGATGGAGCTTTCTTGAAGCTTGAATCTTGAATTGGAAGCCCTAGGGTTTTGTTCTTGAGTAATTTTGAGAATAGAGAATGGATTTTACCTCTAAAGTGGCTTAATCTCATGTTTTAGGGGCTGATATAAGGTGGAAAAAGACATATTTACCCCTCGGGATGCAGGCTTCTAATGACTGAAAACATGTCTAGTAAAGCACAGCCCGATGCACCACGCCAATACGATCGGTATACCATATCAAATCTATATCGGCACACAGGATTTTGACACTGTGAGCTAGGAATAATATTTATCAACGCCATAGGCTATATGGTGAGTTAAGATTGCATTGATCCACTGGTTTGGACTCCCAAACGTGCCTCAAATGATGCTTAAAAAATCCAAAACTCACCCGAGAACGCCTACTGACATTCCTGATCATGAATCAATATAAAGATCAATATTTTAAGGTCCTGAGGGTCGTGACATAAGCTTGCCAACTTATGAAGGCTAAATTAATTCTAAGTGTAGACACTTAGCTGAAATTTCTAAGTCTAAGACCTCTTTTCAAGCTTTAACGGACTGAGTTAAGCTTAGGATTTTGCGGGGTCTTAAAGCTAAACATCCGTAAAAAGGTCTCTACTCAACACAGATTTGTGGACACCTAAAGATCTTGAATGATGCTCTAATACGAAACTTGTTACAACCCAAACTAGGGCCTAGTCGTGTTGGGTATCTAACTACCCCTTAGCCCAACCTTCAGAGCACTATAAATAGGTACAACAAAAGCCAACCGAAAATAGTAAATAAGATAGAGAAATCAAATAAAATCTAAGAGACTAAAAAAGACAACCAATCATGCCAATACTGTCCACAAAATCCTCCAAAAATAGAATACCAAACTAAGTTGATACATGCCCCCGACTATTACCAAAAGGATCCAAAAAAACAAATACTAAAAGATAAAAAAAAATTAAAATAACTGGTCCTTCCGAATGATAGAGGCTCACCTCTTCATAGTAGATCCACAGGAGTGTCAAATCACCTAACACTGTACAGGAGAAATAAAAAAGACCTCAGACCCAATATCATGAAATGATGCTATATCTAAGAATAGTCAGTGAGGTGAGTACTGACATTTAAATCGGAAAAGAGGGATAAAATAATGCCATTGCCAAAAACCAGTCAAAACTAAATGCCCAATATTTATATATATATATATATATATAGGGAGAGAGAGAACGTCGGGATAGGTACAAGGGCCATGAACATGAGAGTTTATACCATTAGCCTAAAATGTGTTGCTTACTCCATCCTAAAGGCACCCATAGGTTATATAGGTTCATCTCCCCCTACTTAAAAGGCCCTAGTGCTTGTTAACCACAGGAATCAGGGAAATCAAAGAATGGATAAAGACACCAAAGCAATAACCATAAAAAATAAAATATGTGCACCAAGCAAATGGTCATATAGACCCTCACACTGGCAAACGTAGTTTCTAGTGTTGGCCACCTCGGAACCTACACCCTTATGGTGAGCTACACAATTCTCTTTATGCTTAATTTTAAATAGTCTGCACATAAACCCAACCATTAGCCCAGGAGTCATTCATTAGGGCATTTACCTACTTGGTATCGTCATATGAGTATGCTCTCGAGCTAATTCAATTATTCCAAATTAGTCGATATAACCATTAGACTCTAAAGTTTTATTTAAAAATCCCAATCCATGGTCACTAGGGACATTCCAAAACCATTTTTACTATCCATTATCCTTTAGTGCAATGCAATGTTCCTAAAGTAAGTTAAAGTATGCAAATTCCATATTTAAAACCGAAGTTATAAAGGTGGGTTGAGGTTAATGCTATTATCAAGCCAAATTTTTCATCAATTTAGGGAAGCCTGTGTTCCTTATAATCCCCATAACAATGCACCAATTCAGCCCCAAAAACCATTCATTAAAGCATAGACACCATATTTAAATTGTGAAAAAATTATTTAACTAATAACCATCAAAGCCCTCAACCCAATTTCAAACCCATCAATAAATATCATATGAATAATGATAAAATAAATGAAACAATGTAAAATTCAAGTCAAGGATGAAAAACATGCCTAAAATACGCAATAAATTTAAGATAATTCAAAGTTTGGAGTGTGGAGTAGTGATTCCATGAAAAACCATTGAACTTTCTTAGTTTAGGAGTTAGAGAAGAAACGAATGGGTAAATATTACATAGCAGCATGGCACGCCGCTATCGTTGTTCTTAGCCTCCATTCCATACCCTTATCTTGGAGGCTAAGTGGTGTTACATGCCACTATCATAAAGGCTTACTACCTCAGAGTCAAAAATAACCCTGAACCCCTTCCAAGAATTTCAAAGCTTTCCCAAGATTCCCTTTTAACACCCCTAATCATGATTCAAGTCAAAATTGATATCACGCATGTAGGAGGATCAAAATAAAAATTATTTAAATTTTAGGGTCTTCTACTGTGAAACCCATATTGCACTATTATACTTCAGGTCTAAAATTACGTAAAAGGGCCCATTTATGAAAATTGCATTTCCAAAACCAAGTCAACGTCCCTTTATAAGGAATATTTGTCCTAAAAAATAGGTGAATTACAAGCTACAATGGTGCTAAAGTAAATTCCCCAAGCTTCAAGGGATTTTAGATAAAAATTGGAAAATTAACCATGAAAATAATGGAATTTTAGAACAAATATGATGGAAAATCGCGTAAACTAATGATTCTAAACCTCTACAATCACCCTCAAATGATTCTCCCACGAATTCCAACTTATTTGGGTTTATAATTCTAGAGAATGGATAAAAAAGTGAAAACAGGCAAAATAGGGTCTTTATACACTTTTCCAGGTACCAGGTAGCACTTACGCGATTAAACTACCACTTACATGATACCTTGCCAGACGAGCAGATGTAGCTTATGCGATAATTATATCACTTATGTGATACTTGACCCACTTTTCATCCTACCACTTATACGATAATCAGTATTTATTTATGTGACCTATGCTATGGCTGGCAGATTGCTTAAGTGATCTAGGGCATTATGGATGTGATGCACTTGCACCAACAGGAACTTGAAATTTTTCAAGTCTCTGCCAAGCCCTCGGAATTCATCCAACGAACTATGCTACCGAATAAAATTTAACATTCTAGACTCAATTGCGCCGTCAAAATTTCCATCTAAGATTATTTTACTAAAAAGTGGGTTCCATTCCTACTTGTTATTTTTCTTAACTTTTGACCAATAGCTCAAAATAAGCCCAAGAGCCTTGAGACTCTAACCAAGGATCCACCTATCCTAAAATTGATATTCCATAGTTGTTGTAATAGTCATAATTAGCATACGAGATCATTTGACTGAAGTTTTCGCCTGGTAGACAATTTGAACTATTGAAGGCTACAAAATAATGAATTGGCTCTAAACACCAAAAGAATTGCCTGATAACCAAAATTTCTGTTATTAAGTCATAAATAACTTGGGGAAGCTATAAAAAAGTTCTAAATGGTGAAAATGAGGAAAATATAGAAAATAGCCTAAAGGTTCATTGCAAAAATCAAATTTTATTGGTTCTCTTGTGAAGGCATTTAGGTGTAATGATTCTGATTTTAAAGATGAGGCCATGCATCTAGAAAAATTAGTGATTGGTTATCAAGGAAAAGGACAAGGGTCTAATCATGATAATTAGAACTTTGGGATAGGGAATCAAGGTTATAACTACTATAAATATAACAACTACAATAGGTCTAGGTATAGAGATAGTTGTAGAGGAAGAGATGGTGATTGCAGGAGAAAGGATGTACAAGAATTAAAGTGGCCTCTATGTCCCATTGGGGAATCAAGATATTGATTTGAGCAGTTTGAGGATGAAGGAGATGTTTACCTAAATTATTGTAATAGGTAGAGAAAAATTATGGATGCCTTAAGGAGTTGAATGCAAATATTCCAAGCATGAGTTTGAAAGTCGAGTCACATGGTATCACCATCAAGTAGCTTGAGCAATAGTTTAGTCAGATGTCCAATGCATTGAATTAATATCAGTTACATACACTTTTGATAAATAGCAATCAAAATCAAAAGAATGATGATTCTTTCTTGTCATTACTACTAGTAGCAAAAAAATAACCATAGATCCGCCCATGCTCGTGGTTGTTGTGAAAGGGGTTGAGCCGACGATCATTGATGATAAGAAACTGTTGAAGCTAAAGGTTTGGTTTATAGTGATAATGCATCTGAAAAGCCTTGAGTTGTTTAAAAAGAAGAAAAAGCAAAACGGAGAATGAGAAAAAGGTCCCACAATCATTGAGTCCTATTCCACAACCTCTTCACACTCTTTATCAAAAGATTTAAGAAAAGGACCAAAACTAGTAAGTATCAGTAATTCATCCTTATATTGAAAGAGTTGTTCATAAAGATCATTATTGTTTAATATTTTCAGTAGATGATGGGCTACACAAAGTTCATGAAGGATTTATTGAAAAAGAAGAGAACTACAAGTTTTGAGCCCGCTGATAATGTGCACCATTGTAGTGCCATAACTTTCAACTCTTTGGTAGAGAAGAAGAAGGACTTGGAGCTTTCACTATTCCATGTACCGTTGGGTATTTCATCTTTACAAAGTATTGTGTGACTTGGGTGTATTGTGCTTTAGAAATATAGCACTTTCGACACTTAAAACTATGTAAATATGCAAGTTTCTTAGGCTATTGTTTTAGATATGGTGTATTTTGGGTATTTTTTCTTGGAAACTAGGTTATGGATGCTAAGTTCTTGAAAAAGATGAAAAATGGATTTTTTGGATACTTACTTGATCAATTTTGGGTGTTCGTGACACTTTTCAAATGTATGTGACCAAAGCACGTAATTGAAAATTTAAAGCTTGGTTACAAAATTTGAAAGGTCTGACACTTACCTATGTCTACATGTGGACCACATGTATCACATGTGGTCTCCATGAGACTAAGGTAAGTAAAAAATTGAAAATCAAAAGAATGAAAAATCATAAAATGAACTTCCGGCACTTACCTATGTCAACTGTGGACTGCATGTAGCACATGTGGACCTCATATAGGCAAGGTAAGTTGCACAAGTCCAAAATCTAGAGAGAATAAGGTGTAGGAATTTTTTTTGGCACTTATATATGTCTTCATGCGCCTAGCCTCAGGCCGTGTGTGACATATTGGCCCAAGGCCAGGCCGCGCATATAGACACAAGTAAGTGGCCACCGACCACTTTTTTATTTTTTTTATCCAGGCTTTTATTTTAGGGTTTATTCATATACTATAAATATCTTTTATGTGTTTTTAGTAGAAGCTACACACTCTTGATACTTATAAATATATTATGATTCCAAGATTTGATTTTGGTCTTGGAATTCTCTTGAATTGATTTTGGATGATTAATTCAATTAAAGTTTTGGGGTTTCTAGTTGTGATTATTGTGATTCATATTATTCTTTAAATCATAAATGTTGTTGATTATCTTACAAGCATGAGCGGATAAAAACCATAGCTAGGATTGTGGAAACCCCGGTAGATTGACGAAGTAGGGGAGTGTGATTGTTCTTTTCATTTGATACCCATGCATTCATTGTATTATCTTTACTTTATTAGTTATATTAGTGATTGCAAATGTTAGGATCCCGCCTATATTATTGCTGCTTACTACAAAAGAGAAGTAGTAACTAGAAAAAAATAACTACAACAGTAATTTAAAGTTTAACTATCGATCCACGCTACTAGGTATTATCAAAGTAAGATGGTTAGCTATCATCTAATAACTAGAGACTCAAAAGGTAAGAGTTAACTAGTATCTAAGATAAGGGAAGGAAACAACCTGTGAAACACCCTGGGTTTCGGCCCATGGAAAATTTCTTGACCTTTGGGCTTACTATCATAGCAACGACTCATCATACGAGTCGTATGGTATGGATAAGGGCCAGGTGATCCTAGTCATTAGGTGTCCAATGAGTGGTTTTTGGGTTTCATTCATGGTAATGTCTTGGTGGTACGAGTCATTATCTATGGTGACGGGTCATTAGTACGATCCTTTATTAAATCAAAAACTTAGTGATTTAACTTAGCTCGGAGTATGAGTGGCTCACTAAGAGTTGTGAGGATTGGTTACAAGTAGCAGAGTTGAGTCATATGTTGTCAAGTGTTTAATCCCATGGGTTTTGTATGAGAAACAACTAGACCATATGAGTTGTATAGTCAGGGTATGAGTGCGGTCATGTAGTTGTATGGTAGATAGTGTGTGGGTGTCTAACTCACTGTCTTGGTGACAAATCAAGGGTGCGAGTATAAGATATGGTGATGAGTCAATGGGCCGACTCATAACGAAGTACCCTTTTTTACAACTTTAAGCTCGGGGTACATTAGATGTTTCCCACTCAAAACCCTTAAGACCCCACATTCCTATAACACATTTTGGTCATTCATTCCACACTTTACAAGATTAAACATTCTTTTTTCTCCTTCAAAATCCTCTCAAGTAAAATTGGATAGGGTTTCTCAAAAGTGGTCATCTAAGGGCTTAAGGAACAATTTGTCTCCATGAATCTTTGGAATTCAGGCATGTGACTCTTCCCTCATTGTTATTTTACAAAAGGCATATGTTTTTATGCATGGTTTTCATTGTATTGTTATGGTTTTGAAATAAAATTTGGGTTTCATAGATTTTTATAGTTGGTTAATGTTTCTCATGATTTAATTATGGATGTCATATTTTAATTATGGTCTTCCTCATGTGGGTGAATGGGAATGGTGATTTAATTTGGGGGTCATGGTTGAGGGCCAAATTTGATGATTTTGGCTTAGATAATGGCATTCCCTCAAACTGTTTGTGAAATAGTCAATAAGAATGATTTTTGTCACATAGTTTGACTATTCTTGGAATCTTTTCATTGCATAAATGGTTAAAACAACATAATTGGTTTTGGTTGGTTGCATATGGTTTTGGAAAGGCCTTGGTTATCATGGTTTGATTATAAATGGTTTCAGCCAATTGGAAATGATGGAGTCTAATTTAATTTAATGGTTTATATGGCATAAGGTAATTGACTTGTGTAACACCTCGAGAGTACACCCTGGGCGCAACACGGTGCTTACAATCTCGGGGGACCACAATCTAACACATGAGCAGGTACCTGTTATGAGGACAGAATAACAACAACAAAATACATGTGCAGAATATCTGAATATACCATAAGCTTTTAAATACTAAAAAATTTCTTAATCATGAATCTAGAAAGATCAGTCTGAAACTGGTAAAATAATGACAAAACTGACTGTGTGTCAAAAATGTCTGAAAGCCTCTAAAATTGATTGAATATGAGTTGATGGGATAGGACCCAACAAACTCCAATTAACTATTGAACTAAAAACATGAAAGTAAATATAGCCTATCCTTGAAATATGAGGACTCACCACTGCTACGACTAATAATTTGGAAAGTCTATGTGCAATCTAGGAACTGGGCGTCAAACCTGTGATATGATACATCATAGCGCAAGAAACAAGTATGTGATCAATACTTTGAATGTACTGGTATGCTAAATGAGATAGTCTGATATGCATGGTATCATGTGCATGAACAATACTGACTTAATAAATAGCATGAAATACTAAATAGAACGCAAGAAATCTGTAAATACGGAGAATGCAAAAAATTTGTAAATACTGAGGATACATGACCATGCATAAAACATGTTCTGAATATAATCTATAAACTGGATTACTGAAATCTATTAACACATTAGTAATATCTGTATGATACGGTCAAGCAACTCAAACTGAATTACAGATCTGATTGCTGGACTGAGACTGTGGGAGCTATCATCTAACCGACATGCCCCAATAAGCAATTTTGGGTCTAATCTGTGACCCCAGTTGGAAGGGTATCAGTACTGTGCCACAGGTACTAATACTGGTTGTGTGGATCCACTAATGTGCTATTCCGAAGGAGTAAGGGTCACCCTAAACTGGAAGGGCCCTAATGAGATCAACCTTCAGCTGGAAGTTAACATCTCAACCTACACTGGCTACGTAGTTCTAGAATGTAGGGACTGCTACTAAAGGTCATACCCTCAACTGGAAGGTGAGCCCCCATCTCTGGGTTTGCTCGATGCTAAATCCTACTCCCAACTGAACTGACTCAGAATACTAACTGTTCTAAGTTTATCTGATTATGATAACTGACTAAACTAATTACTCATAATAGATTCAGAAATAATTCTAAAGGTACTGAGAATAAGTAAACAATGATATTTTTGGGTATTCATAACCCCGAGGACACGATAGCAATAATAATAAAATAATACTAAAACTTGGGGACATAATATGAAAGCATCATTTAAAATTCATTCTTGTAGACATTTCATCAAACACTTGATATTCATAGTTTAAGCTAAGCATGGGAATTGTTTAAATCTTGTAGAAACAACATGGTTTTATTATCATTATCACTAATTATGGTTTAAAACGCTGAATATCAATATTAAAACACGTGGGGTTTAATAACAACAACAATTTCAAGTAAACAGGGTAAGGAATTACAATCTATCAGAATTCATGGTTAAAATCACAATTTAAAATCACCATAGGTTGTAAATATCATAACTTTGAATTTAATATTGGATACTTGGGCTCCATGGGTTAAAGGAACCCATAGATGAACACTTAACATACTTGGGTTGATGAATTTCTGAGAATTGATGGTGAATTTTTGAGTTTTTGATCTTGAACTTTGAAAGCTAGGATTTTTATTCTTGAAAGAGAGATACTTTTATTTGAGTAATTTGTGAAATAATAAGGAAATAATGCTCTATTGGGACTTAAATCCCATGTCTGGACAGTTTTAGGGCTATGGGAAAAGACCAAATAGTCCCTGGAATTTAAATCACGAAAACTAGAAATCCCAATTTTATATGTTGGCTCGATGCGGTGCAATTGCGTTGGGCTACTGTAAAAAGGACAATTCCCATATTTCCCAAAGGCGTGACGCGGTGTTATGGTGTTGCACCTCTGGAAACGGATGATCCCCTACTGGATGCTTGGCGTGATGCAGTGTCAATCGTGGTGCCCCATAAGAAAAGGGCAATTTCTAAATGGCCCCATGGCGTGATGCAGTGGCAATCGTGGTGACATACTGGAAAAGGACGAACATGATTTCGGCCATCACCGCGATGCAGCCTTATCTCCTTGGGCAACTGTTCTGCACTTAAAGTGCCATAACTTTTCACTCAAGTATCGAATTTGGGTGAAATTGGTATCGTTAGAAACCTAATTAAATTTCCTATTATTTGGTGGTTCTTGATCTGGAAAATTCTCAGTGGAGAAAAATATGTGCTTGTTTGAAGTTGACTAAAGTGACATTCTTCTCGAAAACTCAGTTGGTAAGGACTATTTTCATCCGTCAAATAGTTGGGAGTTATTTGACGCCTTAATATACCTCAAACTCACCCATAAAACTACCAAAGAGCTATAATATACTATGCATGAGCTTGAAACAAGGCGCTAATATTGATTTAGATTTTTGGTGTATTATAATATCTCCCCCTTGGGAACATTCATCCCCGAATGAGACTGGTTAAGCTGAAAATACTGAGGAACTAGATTATATGTTGAGTCTAAAACATGGAACATAACTGATCTGGTTCTATGATTGTGCGACTGATATGAGAATGATATACAGCTGAAACTAAGAATGGAGAACACAAATTCTAAAAAAATTGCTACCTTAAGCTGAGTCTGAGTTTACGGAGAAAAGATGGGGGTACATGGTCGGTATATCTTCTTCTGCTTCCAAAGTTTCTCCCTCCATGGACTGATTCCACCAAAGAACTTTGATTCGGGGAATTTCTTTGTTCCTTAGTCTACGAATTTGCTGATCAAGGATTTTGACTGGAACGTCTACACTTTCTAAGGGTACGACAACTTCTGGGTCTCCAATGCACTTCTTCAACAAGGAGACATGGAATACTGAGGGAACAGATGCTAAGTATACAAACAACTCAAGCTCATAAGCCACCTTTCCGAAATGGCTCCCCTTCTTACAAAACCTCTTTACTCCCTTCATGGGAGAGATCTTCAGATATACGAAATCACCAATCTCAAACTTAAGAGCTTTTGTTCTCATATCTACATAAGAGTTCTATCAGCTTTGGCTGCCTTAAGCTTCTTCCTAATCAACTCTACTTTCTATAAAGCATCAAATACCAAGTCAGGCCCTATCAAAGTTGTTTCTTCTACTTCAAACCTACCAATCAGAGATCTATATCTTCTTCCATATAGAACCTCAAATGGAGCCATCTCAATACTGGAATGATAACTCTTATTATACATAAATTCAATCAAATACAAATGGCCATCCCAACTATCCTTGAAGCCAACAACATATGCTCTCAACATGTTCTCAAGGGTCTGAATGGTCCTCTCTGCCTGACCATTTATATAAAGATGAAAGGTTGTACTGAGGTGAACTTGCGTACCAATACCCTTCTGAAAAGCTTTCCAAAAGTAAGAGCTAAACTGAGTACCTCTATTTGAAATGATAGACAATGGAACACCGTGCAACCTAACAAATTCTCTAATATAGATCTTGGCATAGTCCTCGGCTGAATAAGAAGTATGAACTAGTAAGAAATGGGTTGATTTGGTCATATTGTCTACAATTACCAAAATTGAATCATGTTGCTGATGAGTGCGAGGCAAACCTAACACAAAATCAAAGTTCGCTACCCCCACTTCCAAGTGGGAATACTGAACTCCTGCATGAACCCACTAGGCTTCTAAGGTTCAATCTTAACCTGTTGGAAAGTGGAGCACTTGCAACAAACCCTACAATATATCTCATAATACCATTCCACTAACAGATTCCGGCAGATTGCAGCCCATATTCATGGCCCCTGGATGAATCGAGTAATGCACACCATGCGCTTCTGCAAGAATTTTCTGCCTCAACTCATCAACACATAACACACACAATCTTCCTTGGAAACACAGTACACCATCTCTCCCTTGGCATAAAACCTCTACTTTATGATTTTTAACTGACTCTTCAGTTTCACCGGACTATGATCCCTATCCTACTTTTTTTTACTTTAGCAACTAAAGAAAATTCCAAACTATTTTAAACCCAAATACTACCCTCAGCTGAATTAACCAAACGAACACCTAACATGGAAAGATGATGAACTTCTCTAACTAACTTCTTATTATCACCCTCAACATGAGCAACACTGCCCATAGACAATCTACTTAGGGCATCTGGCACTACATTGGCTTAACCTGGGTGATACAAAACACTCATAGCATAATCTTTCAGCAACTCTAACCATCTTCTCTGATGCAAATTCAAATCCTTCTACAAAAACACATACTTTAAGCTTTTGCGATATGTGAATGCATCAACATGCATCCCATACAAATAGTTCCTCTAAATCTTCAAGGCAAAACCAACAACTGCTAACTCAAGATCATGGGTAGGGTAATTTATTTTATGGGGATTAAGCTGTCTAGAGACATAGGCCACAACTTTACCCTTCTGCATCAAAACACACCCCAAACCAACTTTGGAAGCATCACAGTACACAACAAACCCATCTGAACCATCTGGCAATGTCAAAACTGGGATTGTGGTGAGTCGAGTCTTCAACTCCTAAAAACTCTTCTCAAAAGAATCTAACCACTGAAACTTAACTTTCATCTGACTCAATGTGGAGATGGGGGATGAAATATATGCAAATACTTCAAAAAACCATCGGTAATAGCCAACCAAACCCTAGAAACTCCTGATATATGATGGAGAAAGGGTTTTGGGCTAGTTTCTCACCGCCTGGTCTTTTAAGGATCGACTCTAATTCCATTACCAAAAATAATATGGCCAAAAAAAGCTACTGATCTTAGCCAAAAATCACACTTACTGAATTTAACGAACAACTGATGGGATTTAACAGTCTGCAGTACTATTCTGAGGTGGTCTGCATAATTATTATCATTATGGGAGTAGACAAAAATGTCATTAATAATGACTATGATGAACATATCAAAGTACTATTTGAACACCCTATTTATCAAGTCCATGAAGGCTGCTGGGGCAGTCATGAGACCAAATAAAATGACTAGAAACTCGAAGTGACCATACCAAGTTCTCAAAGCTATTTTTGAAATGTCACATTTTTTTACTCTAAGTTGATGATAGCTAGATCTGAGGTCTATCATAAAAAAGTAACTGGCACCCTAAAGTTAGTTAAGCAAGGCATCAATTCTGGGAAATGGATATTTATTTTTGATTGTGACTTTGTTCAACCGACGGTAGTCAATACACATTCTAAGAGAACCATTTTTATTATGCATGAACAAAACTGGTGTACCCCACGAGGAGTATTGATTACCATGGGGTGTCTTCGCGGTATCTTCATAGGGTGCATCGGTGTTATTCATGCGTGAAAAGGATGGTTCCCTAAGGAAGTATATTAATTACCTACTATTGAATAAGGTGACGTTAAGGAATAAGTACCTTCTACCAAGGATAGATTATTTATTTTATTAGCTTTAGGGTGCTAAGTTTTTATCCAAGATTGATCTTTTGTTTGGGTATCATCAGCTAAACTTAGGGAGGTGGATATCCCTAAGACTGATATTCATACTCGGTATGGCATTTTGAGTTCTTGGTTATGTCTTTTGGGTTTAATAATGCCCGATCAACATTCATGGTCTTGATAGATAAAGTTTTCTGTCAGTTTCTGAATTTGTTCATCATTGTATTCATAGACAATATTCTAGTGTACTCTAAGAGCGACGTCAATCATGATGATCACCTCTGTATTATGTTGTAAACCCGGAAAGAGCAAAAGTTGTATGTCATATTTTTGTAATGTGAATTCTATTTGAACGCTTTCACCTTTCTGGGTCCTATCATTTTTAGTGGATCGGTAAAATGTTATAGTATTTAAGAAGTGGACTATATCCACACTGTAATCAATATTTGAAGCATCTTGGGTTTATAGGGTTACTACAGGAGATTTGTGGAAAGTTTCTTTTCTACAGCTACCCCGTTGACTAGTTTAACTCAGAAGAAGGTAAAGTTCTAATGGCCTGATGCTTGTGAGGGTAGATTTTAGAAGATAAAGGATAAGCTGACTTCGGCTTTGGTCTTAACTTTTCCCAAAGGCTTCGATGGGTTTGTGCTCTATTATGATGCATATCATGTAGGGCTTGGTTGCGTGTTGATATATCATGGTAAAGTGATAGCTTATGACTCTAGACAATTGAAAGTGCAAGGGAAGAATTTTTCTAGTCATGACTTGGGGCTATTGGTTGTGGTGTTCGCATTGAAAATTTGGTGTCACTATTTGTTTGGAGTGCATGTGGATATCTTTTTGGATCATAAGAGCCTGCAGTATGTGTTTACACCAAAAAAGTTGAACCTTAGGCAAAGAAGATGGCTTGACCTGTTCAAAGATTATGACATGAGTCTTTACTACTATCCCGATAAAGATAAAGTGGTTGCTGATGGTCTTAGTAGGTTATCCATGAGGAGTCTATCTCCTATGGATGAGGAAAATCGAGAATTGGTGAAAGATGTTCACTGTTTGGCTAACCTTGGGGTACTCTTCTTGGACTCTAAGGATGGTGGTGTATTTTTTTGAAAGATGGCAAAGTCATCCCTAGGTACTGAGGTAAAGGAAAAGTAAGTGTAAGATCCTATCTTGATGGGGATAAGGGGAGTTATAGGTGGGCAGAAAGTAATGGCCTTTGAGGTCAATGGTGATAGTAACTTGCGGTACCAAGGGAGGTTATACGTTCTAGATATGCATTTATTATGAGAGAGGATCTTGGCTGAGGCGGATAAGTCACACTATGCTATTCATCCTGGTTTGACAAAAATGTATCATGACCTTAAGGCAATGTCTTAGTAGAATAATATGAATCAGGATATGGCCAGTTTTATGCCTAAGTGCATAGTGTGCCAACAAGTGAGAGTTGAGCACATAAGGCCCAGAAGATTGTATCAAGAAATTGAATTGCCATTGTGGAAATGGGAAATGAGCAACATATATTTTCGTTACCGGTCTTTCTCAGTATCTAAATCAATTCGATTCAATTTGGGTCATCATAGATAGGATGACTAAGTCCACTAACTTTTTTCCAGTGAGGACCAACCTTTCGGTAGAGGATCATCCAAGGTTGTACCTACAAGAGATTGTGAAGTTGCATGGGGTTCCTATTTCTATTATCTCATATCATGTTACGAAGTTTACATCTCACTTTTAGCGGTCATTTTAGAAAGGTATGGGGACTAAGTTGAGTCTTTGTACTGCTTTCCACCTGCAGTAGTATGGGTAAGCAGAGAGAACTACTCCTGCATTGGAAGATATACTTCAAGTTTGTATGATTGACTATAGTGGTAATTGGGTTGAGTATTTGGCTCTTATAGAGATTGTATATAATAATAGCTATCACTCTAGCATTGGGATAGCTCCATTTGAGGCCTTGTAGAGTACAAGGTTATGGTATCCTATTGGGTAGTTCAAGGTTGGTGAGGCAGATATGTTAGGTCTAGATTTGGTCTACCAAGTCGTGGACAAGGTGAAGGTGATTTAAGATAGGCTTAAAGCTGTCCAAAGTTGCTAGAAGTCCTATGCAAATATAAGGCGTAGAAAGTTAGAATTTGTGGTTGGAGATAGAGTGTAATACCCTGTATTTCTATATAGCTTGGATACGTCCCTAGAACATCAAAGATCTTACTTAATAGATGAATGCCTTTTATTCCCTATGGTATTTCCAAGATTTTGACTATTTATTAGGTGAGAAATTGAATAATCTTTCAATCAATACCAAATTCACCCAAGTCCAACACTCGGAAGAAGAGTTAGAGCCATTTTAGGAAGACAATGGACCACCTGGTACTTTAGCGCATCGCGGAGTCAGCCAAAATGGCAATTGTCAAAATCCTGTGAGCCTTCAAAACTATGGAGCATCGCGCCAAGGCTTAATTTTAGAGTTGTCAAATTCCAATGTTCTAACACGATTGCACCGCGTCGCGGTGCCTTTCCAGTTCACAACCAAGGTGGCAACGTGATTTCCACCGCATCGCGCAACCAATCAGTTTCCCAATTGTCCAGTTTCCAGTGAGCTGGTGTGATTTCACCTCATCGCGCCAGCATGAAAAAATAGGATTTTCAAATTCCTTTATTTAATCCCAAGGACCAATTGGTAAATTCCTAAAGCCCCTAATCGGCCTATATACGGGATTTAAACCCTTAATAGCCAAAATTGATCATTTGTTTTCGCTATTCCTCAAGACCTAAATCATTCTCTCTAAAAGATACAAAACCCTAGCCCCCAAGTTTCAAAATCAATCTCAAGAATTCCTCCAAGAGTCTTCAATAACTTTAAGAATCTGGATTTCCAAGTATGTTAGATGTTGATTCTTGGGTTCCTTCCACCCAAGAAGTTCAAGAAATCTTTTCACAAATTATAAAGTTTATGTATTTATGAGATTTCATGATTTATGTGTATTGAAGTTCATGATTATGTATAGTTGAGTTTTAATTCATGATTTATGCTACAAGTTTTAAGAATTAGTTCTAGCATGTGATGAATTGTGTGATATTCATGATAAACCCCTCTTAAGGTGTATGCTGGTTGATGAAATCATGATACTTAGGTGTAGTATTTGTTTTATAACCAAAGCATTCTCCCCATATGTTTGATAAAATGCTTGTGTTAAGGAAGTAGGGTCATTATAGCATGTTGACAAGAATTCCCCAATTATGTACTGACACTCTTCCAACTGGGGTTACAGGTTGGACCCTAAAGTAGCTAGAAGGGGCATGTCGATTAGATGACTATCTCCCACAGTCTCAGTAAAAGAACTCAACTTAGTGGAACAGATTCAGGACTATTAGATACAATCACTAAATAGTAGTATCAATGGATTTAGATATCACGCGCTAGATAGGACTGATCTCAGATTTAGTCAAGCAGTATTAGTATCAGTACCAATAGACTCAGAGATCACCAGTTATATAGGACTGTTCTCAAATACTGTTAATCAGTATCAAGTACCATTAGATTCAGATTTCACCAGCTAGATAGGATTGATCTCAAATTCAGTAATCATCTTCATTATCAGTATATTCAGAGATCACCCACTAGATAGGACCGATCTCAACCTCATTCAATTAGATATCAGTATCAGTAGACTCAGTAATCAAAAATCTAGTTATTAGAATTTAGTATTCAGTATTCAGTGTTACTACGATTTCAGTTATAGTTTGTGAATTCATGCAAGTATCCTTATTCAGCATACTCGTGTATTTAGTCAGTATTGTTCATGCATTGATCCCTTGCATTTAACCTTACCTCATCTAGTGTACCAGTATATTCAAAGTACTGACATATACTTTTCTACTGCACTATGGAGTCTTATACCATAGGTTCAGAAGCACGAGCTCTAGAGCATCCTTAGTAGTTCAGACTCATTCGGCAGCACTAGACTTAGTAGTGAGTCTTCATCATTCGAGGATGTTACTTATTTTAGTATTGCATTAGATTCATTATTTTAGTTGATGGAGTTAGTTGGGGGTTTGTCCCATCAACTCCAAGTTTAGACAGTTTAGAGAATTTCAGACAGTTGTCTTAGTTTTGGTATTAATATATTTTATACAGTTGTAATTCAGTTTAAACATTATGGTAAGTTTTCATCCAGTTTTCTATATTTTTATAATATATTGTGCAGTTCTTAATTACAGATATCAGTCATGGGTTAGCTTGTGGTCCTTCGGGGTCATAAGCACCGTGTAGCATCTGAGGTTCAGAATCCGGGGCATTACATAGAGTGTTTTTGAATTTGTATCCCATGAAGAAAGTGATGCAGTTTGGGAAGAAGAGGAATCTTAGTCCCCGATATGTTGGTTCATACTTAGTTTTGAGAAGGTTTGGCAATGTTACATATGATTTGGAGTTGCCTTCTTGTTTGAGCTTCATTCACCCAGTGTTCCATATTTCTATGTTGAGGAAGTGTGTGGGTGATCCATTGCAAATTGTGCCTATCAAGGATATTGGTATTTCAAATTCCTTGTCTTATGAGTAGGTCCCTATTTAAATCTTACTCGGCAAGTTCATCGGTCGTGAACCAAGGACGTAGCTTCGATAAAGGTTCTATGAAGGAACCATAAGGTGGAAGAGGCTACATGGGAAACTGAAGAGGACATGAAGTCCAAGTATCCATTCATATTTCCCATTTTGAAAAATCATGCTTAAGGTATGTGTTGTTATTAACATCTTTGTTTTCTATCCTAGTGAATGTAGATTGTGAATTCCTTGGTAATCTGTTTTATTTCTTAATGGTAAGAATAGAGATGTTTAGGTGTTTGATTAGGCAAGTCACTGCCTTGTTTCATTAATTGAGGACGAATGATCCAAGCGGGGGAGAATTAAAATACCCTAGGTTTGTGCCCTTGGAAAATTTCTTGATCTTTGGGCTCACTATCTGAGTAATGACCCATCATATGGGTGGGTGGATGGGAATGGTGATTTAATTTGGGGGTCATGGTAGAGGGCCAAATTTGATAATTTTTGCATTGATAATGGCATGCCCTCAACCTGTTTGTGAAATTGTCATTAAGAATGATTTATATACATAGTTTGACTATTCTTGGAATCTTTGCATTGCATAAATGGTTAAAGAAACTTGAATTGGTTTTGGTTGGTTTCATATGGTTTTGGAAATGCCTTCGTGGCCATGGATTGATTATAAAGGGTTTCAGCCAATTGGAATTGATGGAGTCTAATTTGGTTTAATTGTTTATATCACATAAGGTAATAGACATGTAAGCTCTAATTTTGGTATAATGGTACCATTGGTTAATTCCAAATTAAGATACTCCTTGGCGAATTTTTGGGAATGTATAAATGATTTAATATGGGCTTAAAGGGGGTTGAGTAGAAAAGCCGTGGAAGGTAGGGGTCCCGGAGGGACCGACACTAGAAACTCACGTTTGCTGATGTGAGGGTAGTCTTGGTGACCCTGTGCATGATATCACACTTGATATTTTGGATATCTACTAGTCATCTCATGTTCTTTTCTCCAATCGTGTGGCTAATACACACTGGGGCCCTTTTAGTAGGGGGAGTTAAACCCATATATCCATTTGGTAGTTTAGGACGGCCAAGCAACGCAACCCAGGTTAAGGATTTAAATGAATGCTAAACCTTGTTCCCTATCTTGAAATGATATATATGTATACATGTGATTGCATATGGTTATTTAATTTGGTTTTTAATGATGGAATTATACCTTATCACCGAGTAACATCCTGTCATTTACCCTACAAACCGTCTTCGGGTACTGTTTCCCCACGTGATGTAGGAACCGACCATAGTATCATTCCTCCTGCTCAGTGACTTCGATTCAAAGACAACTTTTAGTCAGAATAAGGTGGTGAGTTTCCATACTCTAGAAGACTTTATTTCATGCTACGGGCTTCTTTTTATTATTTTTAGTTCTTTGGTTTTAGTTTTGTCTATGGTCGGCAGCATGTCCTGACAGAATGTTCTTTGATTCTAGTTAAAGGCTCTGTCGGACTACTATGGGATTTGGTGGAGTCGGTATTAGTATTAGCCTTGGTATTGATATCGGCATAGGGATTAGAAATTGATGGTTGATTGGTTGTGGTTTTCGACTTTGGTTTTAGCCTTACTTTATTGACTTTAGATTATTGTTGTTTTATCTTATTATATGCTTTGAATTTTTCTGAAAGAGGGAGTAGGGAAGCTTTTGTTAGGTACTTGGAGTCTCCGGTGACTAGGCCCTGGTTTGGGTCATATCATCCTGAGACTCAAAAGATAATGGGTGGAATCTTTTAGCTGTTCAAAAAGACAGTTAATGGTGCATAACTTATCAGATTCAGTATGCTAAGTATCAAGATGGTTCAACAAAGCACGATAATCCTACTAAGATGATAAGGATGGGGAACATAATATTTGTGTTCACCGACGACTAATTATAGCCAAAGTTAATACTAGCTATTTGTTCGACATTGCTACTCAAATTCCATTATTTAATTTTCCAATTTCACCCATTGATTAATACAACTGAGAGCCACGATTCCACGTATTCCCTTGATAATCGACCCTAACCTTTGTTGGTTTACTATATTTGACAGCAACCTCATAATATTCAGAGTGAAGATGTAGCTTGGGAATTATCAAATTTTGGCGTCGCTGCCAAGAAATACAGCGTTGAGTTGTGAATTAAGGTTGGTGAAGCTTTTTGGGTCTTTTTGTTTTTGTTCTTAGTTGGGTATATGCTAGTATATGCCTAGCACATGGAGTAGAGGCAATCCCTTACTCCAAGTAAATCAAAATCCAGAGAGGAACCCACAAACACCTAGTAGGATGATGAAGCCGAAAAGGGATAACATACCAAAAAAGTTTCATGATGATTAACACCAGGCTCCTCCCCGCTCCTAAAAGATTTTAGGACATTGTTGACCAATAGACAGGGATGTTGTTAGAACAAGGTTCTAATTAGAGAAGGGAAGAAGATGATCAGAGGATAGCTTAGGAGTTAGATTTGGTTCTGCTGAGGCATGAAGCAGACCGCCTAATAGTACTTGGCGATAATCAAAATAGATCTAAAGGTGGTCCTGCTTAAGTGATACCAGCATATAAGTATTTGATGCCCTATGAGGATGACGTTGAGGATCTGGGGTACATCAAGACATCAGAGAGTAGAGCTATTATTCCTTCTGTCTTTCCTCAGGTGTCAAGTTTAATATAACTAGTTATGATACAACTCTTATACTTGAAGGGTGTGTTTCAGGGCTTCCTATAGATGACGCAAACATGCATCTGGCAAGTTTTACTAGAATTTACACTTTGTATAAAAATCTAGGGGTGAATCAGGAGGCACTTAGATTGAGGTGGATATATTACTACATGAAATAAGTTGCATAGGCAATTCTTGAACAGGTTCCTTCCTCCATCTAGGATATTGCAGCTTAAGGATGAGATTTATAACTTCAGGCACCTGAAGTTTGAGTCTATGTACAAGGCTTGGTTTAGGATCAAGAAGAAGTTGAGTATGGTGCCAAACCATCAGATTTTAGGGACAAACTTATTGGAGTTATTCTATAGAGCCCTGACCATTAATTCCAGAGCCATGATAGACATAATCTCTGGAAGAATGCTTATGAGATTGCACTGTGAGGTAGCTTCTAATATTCTAGGCCAGATCTCTCTAAGTAACCAAGGGTGACAAACTTAAGAGGCTAATAAGGGTTCAAACACTTATGATATCAGTGCCCCAAGTGACCAGAGAGTATTTAATGATTCTGTAGCATAAGAGATTGTGTAGTAGAGGACAGATATTTGGTTGCTGTCTAAGAAGTTTGCGACAACAAATTTTGAGAAAGTGAATACATTAGGAGCACAGGGTGCAACTTTCAGAGCTTATGAGCCTATATTAGAAGAGGAGGTGAGATATTTGGATCATTAGTTAGTGGGTTTTTGATCCCAAGGACATGGAAAAAAAGGTTAGAACTGCGACTAGAATAGATATAGAGATCGTAGTAGGTAAAAAAATAGTGACCGAAGATGGAGAGATGATTACAAGGAGGTGGGAGACAGGTATATTTTGCCGATCAGACAAGATACAATAACGAGAATCGAAGAAATATTGACCAAACTGGTGAAGGAGAAAGAAAGTAAGAAGGATAGACTTAAGGAAATCAAAGCAGATATTTCAGGTTTAACCCAGAAAGTTGAGTCTCATAAAACGGCTATCAAGTAGTTAGAGCATAAGTTTGGGCAGATATCTTCCACTTTACATCAAAGGAAATCGAATACCCTGTCGAATTACACGGTGTAAAATCCTTCAAACATCCATCATTGTCTAGTTATCACCACTAATTTTGGTGCCACTACTGATGATCCCTTTGTACCTACAATTGAGGTGTTGAAGATTGATAGCACTGAGAACGATGAGACACCTAAGGCAGATTCTAAGAAGTCAACATTGGATAATAATAATTTTGAGTATGATAGTGGTGAGGATTGGGTAGTGCGACCTCTTCCTTACCGTTAGTAGAAAGAAAGGAGGATCTTGGAGCAATCACCATTTCGTATTCTATTGAGCATTTTAATGTCAAATAAGATTATGTGACTTGGGATCAGGCGTAAATGTTAAGCCACTAGTTGGGTGCAAGCTATTGAGGATGGGGGAACTCAAACCTAAATCCATAAAGTTATTGATGGCTGACTCATCTATGAAGAAACCAATAGGTGTTTTGTGTGATGTAGAAGTAAGAGTGGGATCCTTTCTTTTCCCGGTTGATTTCATGGTTCTTTATTATGAGGTAAATATTAAAGCCCCCATTATATTGGGTAGACCCTTCCTATCCACTGGTAGAGTGTTGATTGATATGGACTTGGGGTAGATCACCTTCAACATAGATAATGAACAAGTAGTTTTTGATATGTGGATGATAGTGCAGCAGTCAGACGATATGCGAGTGGTGTCTGAGATAACATTATTGATGAGGATATTGATATAGAGACCAGTGTGCTAGACATACCAGGTGTTGAGGAGACAATATAGGTGACATTGACAATATTATATAAGCAAATCCAGCCATAGGTCCAGACTACTTTAGTGATGGCTGAGGCTGGATTGCAGTTTGCGCCTTCGGGATATGGTGTCAGAACTATGAGCTGATTTGTACTCACAAATAGATGCTTTTGAGGGTCGAGTATCACCCTAGTTCAGCAGGATTGAAATGCCAGATCTAGGAGACGCTAGGAAGGAGAAGGACCTACATAGAGCAGAGGTATGCTCTCTCACTAAGAGCCACATAGCATCCATTCCTCCAGTCGCATCCCTAATTGATTAGTCATCACCTCCATGTGGTCCAAAATACTTTCATTATTTGCAGAGGGTGATGTCACAATTTCAATAGTTAGGACAAGGGAGGTTGAGAGAGAATTTTAGAATTCAAACATGCCATATAAGCAAGCCCTATAAATGGCCACCCATGATTTGACCGAGACTGCATTTATTGATAGGTAGAGTCATGCTAAGCTAGCTACAGGTGCATCTTCTCAAAGTGTGCCACCACCACCATGGCCTCGGCCAGTGGATATACCCTCATCTTGGGAAGATCATGACACGAACATATAGTGCATACCAAGTATGTCCTCCATCCCATTATTTTATATTATTTTAGCACATTGGGGACAATGCATGGTTTTTAGTTGAGGGTGGGGTACACCATAGGCACCACGAGTTTTTTTCATGCTTTTTTACTAGTCGATTGCGGTATGGTTGTAGAACTAGCCTGACCAGGTTAAAATTTATGTGGTATTGTGTGTTGTTTCGTATTATATTATGGATTTTTGTGTAATTAGGATATTTTTAAGTATTTAGGTTAGTTTTCATGTTTTTGATTAATTTTTATACCCTTCTATAATTGTGTTGTAGAACTATGTGAATGTATATATGTGTGAACATTGTGGATTTGGTTATGACATTAGGATTAGGGACATGACAATCACTTGATAACAATTGCATGAACCAGATAAGTAGTATCTTGTAATATTAATTCTATGCTATGTGTGTGTGAGATGGTACTTAGTTTCCTTTGTGTGTCAGATTTAAAACTTGTCTGGTTAGTCTTGCATAGGTTGTGGATAGTCAGTTAGGAAAGGATCACAGGTCATTTTTTATTTTTAGTCCACTTTTAGCTTAAATGACCATCCCTATGTGGAATAGTTTACCTTGATCCCTGTTTGAGCCTTATAGCCTATTTTTCTTATTTTACCTATCACCTTTTCATTTGTGTTGTAATAACTTGTTTTGGCCCATTCCTCCTTGGACATTGTGCATGTCAACCTAGGAAAATCACCTAAGTTAAGGGTGGCAATCATAGGGGTGTGTGATGTAAAGTGAGTATGAAAAAGGATAAAATGAGAGAAAAAGTTATTAGGGTTGGGCATTGTAGCAAAAGAAAAGAAAGAAAATGAAAAAGAAAAGAAATATTATGAAAAAGTGAAAAAGAAAGAATAAAAGTCCTTATCCATCCTGAATGTTAGTAAAGAATAAAATGGGAGAAATCAGGGTGGAATAAAAAGAAAGATGGTTTATAAGTGGACCTCCAAAGTAGTGATATGCCAAGGAGGCTGAGTCACTTGATATGTCCATATGTACCATACCAACCTCCCAAGCCTACATTACAAGACGAGAAAAGTTCTATAGTGATCCTAACTCGATTGTCTTAAAGCTAAGGTAAAGAAAAGAAGGCAAACATATGGTATTTGATGCACATTGCTTGGAACTTCTCTTCTAAGTGAGACTGTCTTTTGAATATCCCTGTATTGACATGCATTATTTTATATTAGTGAGTAGGACTTCTTTGTTGTGAGGTCACATGAGTTATATTGTTAGCTGCTTACTCGATTTGGGTAGTGTAACTTGTGTATATCTATGTGATTGTTGCTAATATAATGTCTTACCTTGATCCCATTGTATCACATTGTTACGCTTCATGTTTATACACAATTGGTTTTGAAAAGTTGAGATAGGAGGGGGTATTGCTGTTTGAGCTTAAAGTGATTGAATGCTTTGAATAGATTAGATTCTCCTAGTATGTTGTGTTGTGTTTCCTGAGGACATGCAAACATTCTATGTTGAGGGTGCTGATGTGCTATGGAAATATTGCACTTTTGACGCTTAAAAACTATGAAAATATGCAAGTTTTGGAGGTTGTTTTGTTATATATGATGTATTTGGAATGTATTTTATAGGAAACTAGGTTTTGGATGCTAAGTTCATGAAAAAGATGAAAAATGGAGTTATTGGCTACTCGATCAAATTTGGGTATTCGTGACACTTTTCTAATATACGTGACCAAAGCATGTGATGAAAGTTTAAGATTTGATGCTTGGTTACAAAAGTTGAAAGTCCTGACACTTACTAATATCTACATATGATCTGCATGAGACTAAGTTAAGTACCCAAATTGAAGATCCCGAGGGTGAAAAAGCTACAAATGAACTTTCGGCACTTACCTATGTCAACATGCGAATTGCATGTAGCACATGTAGATTGTATGTAGCCCATATGGACCGCATGTGGGTAAGGTAAGTTACAGAAGTCCAAAATCCAGAGTGAAGAAGGTGCAGGAATTGTTTCTAGCACTTATATATGTCTACATGTGCCCAGCCTCAGGACGCATGTGGCACAGGCGCCCAAGGCCAGGCCGCATGTAGACATAGGTAAGTGGCTACCGACCCTTTTCTGTACTATAAATACCCTTTATGTGTTTTATAGCTGATGTTATGCACTCTTGTTACTTATAAATATATTTCGATTCCAAGATTTGATTATGGTCTTGGAATTATCTTGGTTGATTAATTCAGTTAAAGTTTTGGGTTTTCAATTTTTGATTATCATGATTCATCTTATGCTTTCAATCATAAACACTGTTGATTCTTTCAAAAGCATGAGCAGCTAAAAACTCTTAGCTGGGGTTGTGAAAACCCTGGCAGATTGAAGATACCTATGCATGCATTGTGTTATGTTCACATTAATAGTTATCTTAGCGGTTTCAAACATTAGGATCCAACCTAAATTATTGCTGCTTACTCCAAAAGAGGAGTAGAGTCTAGGAAAACATAACTACAATAATGATTTCAAGTTTAACTTCCGATCCACAATACTATGTATTATCTAAGTAAACTGGTTAGCTGTCATCTCATAACTAGAGACTCAAAAGGTAATAGTTAACTTAGATCTAAAATAAGGGTTAGTAAGGCTATATCCCGATACTCAAAAGGTAAAGGGTGAAATCTGTAAGCTAGTCCAAAAGATGGTTAATGGTACATAACTTATCAGATTCTGTATGCTAGGTATTGGGTTGGTTCAACAAAGCACGATAAACCTACGGAGTTAAGAAGCCAGGGGAATGCAATTCTTGTGTTCACCGATGACTGATTACAACCAAAGTTAAGATGAGCTATTTGTTTGATATTACTACTCAAATCCCCCTATTTAGTTTTCCAATTTTACATGTTGATTACAACAGCTGAGATCTATGATTCCATATATTTTCTTGGGATCGACCCCAACCTTTTTTAGGATTTAGTGATGTGCAATAGAAATATAGCACTTTCAACACTTAAATCAAGGAAAATAAGCAAGTTTTTGAGGTTATTTTGTTAGAGATAATTCATTTTGGGTATATTTTGTAGGAAATCATATTTTGGATGCTAAGTTTGTGAAAAAGATGAAAAAGGGTTTTTTGGCTACTTATTGGAGCAATTATGGATGTTAAGGATACTTTTTGGCTTATTCGTGATTAAAGCATGTTCAATAATTGAAGAAGAGCTTAAAGGATGACTCCTGACACTTACTAAGTCAATATGGGGACAATAAGTAGCACTTATGGGCCGCATGTGGGCAAAGCAAGTGCTAGAAATCCAAAATCTCAAGAGTTGACTGGCAGGAAATTTTTGTCCTGGCACTTTCTCTCAGTACTTGCGCCCACTATGCAGGCCACAAGTGCTACCTGCGCCCAGGGTTAGGGCGCAAGTAGGGAGAGTAACTGGCCACCGACCCTATTTTCTCCTATTTTGTTCAGGCTTTGATTGTAGGGTTTCCTCCTATACTATAAATAACCTTAATGTGTTTTTAGTAGAAGTTATGCACTTCTGTATTCACAAGCATATTTTGATTCCAAGAGATTTTGATTTAGAGATTCTCTTGTATTAACTTTGGTTCTTTAATTCAGATACGGTTGTGGGCTTTTCTACTTCTTATTATTATGATTTCATCTATTCCTTCAAATAAAAATGTTATTATATTTCTCACAAGCATGAGTGGCTAAAAAACTCATAGCTAGGGTTGTGGAAATCCTAGGGGTTTGATCAAATAGGAAAAGTGTGATTGTTGAATTGAATCGATATCCATGGTACTGATCTATTATAGGAAAACTATAATAGATTTCTTAGCGGTTGCAAACGTTAGGATCCCACCTCGATTATTATTACTTACTCCAAAAGAGGAGTAGTTACTAGGAAAAGATAATGACAACAATAATTTGGAGTTTAATTATCGATCCACGCTTCTAAGGTTTATCTTAGTAAGATAGTTAGGTACATCTAATAACTAGAGACTCAAAAGGTAATAGTTAACTTGGATCAAGATAAGGGTTAGAAAGGCGACATCCTAAGACTCAAAAGGTAAAGGGTGAAATACTTCTACTCATCCCAAAGACTATCAAAGGTACATAAATTATTGATTCTGCATGTAAGGAATCGGGTTTGTTCAACAAACCACGATAAGCCTATGGATTTGAGAAACCAGGGGGAACACAATCCTAGTGTTCATATACGACTGATTACAACCAAAGTTGATATTCATTGCTAGTTCGATACTGATACTCAAAAACCCCCATTTACTTGTCCAATTTAGTCAACTGATTACAACAACTGAGCGCTGAGAATCAATATATTCCCTTAGGATTAGACCCCAACATTTATTGGGTTACTATATTTTGTAACGACTGTATCATCTTCTGAAAGAAGCAGTAGCATAGAAGTCACCAAATATTTTCACCATTGCCGAGGAATACGATGTTGATTTATGATTTAAAGTTGTTGGAGTTACAAGCTTTGTTTTTTTCTTAGTTGGGTATAAACCAATGTATGCCTAATAGGATGGTGGAACAAACAAGAGATGATTTGCCTCCACCTTCTCCTGAAGGAGTTTAGGACATTGTTGATCGATAGACTAGTGAACTTTTAGCTTAATATGAGAATGAGAGAAGGGCAACAAAAGAAGCTCATGCATAGCTTGGGAGGCAGAGTTAGTTGAGCAAAGACAGGTAGCAGTCCACCGAGCAGTACTCGATAGAAATCAGAATAAAGTCAAAGTAGGTTGACCTTAAGTTATCCCAGCATATTAGTATGTTCAACAATATAAAGACAATGTAAAATATCTAGGATATGTTGAGCCGACTGAGACTAGAGCCATTATCCCTCCTGGTTTTCCCCCAAAATTTCAAGTATAATAGATCAAGTGCCATGATCTATCTCCTATGCTTGAAGGGTATATTTTTGGAATTACCTACAAATGATGCAAATATAAATCTGATAAGTTTTACTGGGATCTACACTTGATATACCATACCTGGGGTAGATCAATATGCATTGAGACTGAGATTGTGTTCTTTCTCACTTACTGGAGAAACATCTTTATCGCAAGGGGAACTTCTAATAGGGTCTATCAGTATATGGAGCAAGTTACATAGACGATTCACAAAATTGTTCTTTCCTCCATCTAGGATTTTCCAACCCAAGGATAAGATTTATAACTTCAGGCAGCTACAGTCAGAATCTTTGTATAAGGCATGGTTTAGGTTCAAAAGAAGCTTAGTATCATGCCCAGCCACTGAATTTTAGAGATATGCTTATTAGAGTTCTTCTGCAGATCCCTGACTATCAGTTCTAGAGCAATGACTGACACTATTTTTAGAGGAGCCTTATGAGATTACTATGGGACATGACTTTAAGTATTGTGGATCAGATGTCATTAATTAAATCGAGGGTGTTAGACTCAGGAGGTTGAGAGATGTTTTGACATTTGAGCTATTTAAGCTTCTGGTGAACGGAGAGTAGTTGAGGATGTTGTAGCTCAGGAGATTTCACTATTGAGGAAGGTCATTGGTGAGTTGGTCAAACAATTTGTAATATTAAATTTTACAAAGGTTAATGTAGTAGGGACAGAGGGTGTATCTTTTAGGGTGCATAAGTTTGAGTTAGAGAATAAGGAAAAGCATGTAGATTGTTAGTTAGAGGGTTTTCAAGCCCAAGGACAAGGGAATCAAGGTTCAAACTATGATGATAGAGGAAAATACATTCTACCTGGCAGATGAGATACAAAATTGAGAATAGAAGAGATGTTGGCTAAGTTGATGAAGGATCAAGAGAGTCAGGAAACATGCCTTAAAGAATTTGAGAAAATGTTTTAGGATTGACCTAGAAGGTTGAGTCACATTCAACTGCTGTTAAGCAGTTGGAGCAGCAGTATGGGAAAATCTCTGCCACTTTCACCCAATGTCAGTTAGGTACCCTTCTTAGTGACAATATGCCGAATCCTCCAACACTGGTTCATTGTCTATCTATTAACACAAGGAGTGATTCCCCACCTTATAAGGAATTTTTGTCTTATACTAATGAGCCAAATAAGGAAAATATTATATTGGATGAGCCACCTGAAGTGGAGATTGAGAAGCTGACTTTTAGTGATGATGATTTTGAGAGTGATGACGATTGGGTAGCATAAGATCTCCAAGATATAGTGTAGCAATTTAGTGTAGAATTTCATACACCATAAGTATAAAAGAATGGAGTCCCAGGTGTAGTCACCATTCCATGTTCTATAGGGCCTTGTAATGTTAATCAGACTCTATGTGATTCAGGAGAAGAAATTAATGTAATGCCATTGGTGATAAATAAGGTATTGAATTTAAGCAAACTCAATCCTAAATTTGCAAGGTTGTTTATGGATTATTCAACTGTAAAGGAGCCAGTGGGTATTATGCGCAATGTAGAAGTGAGGGTGGCATCATTCACTTATCCAATAGATTTTATGATTTTAGACTGTGAAATGGATGCCTACTCTCTGAATATCTTAGGTAGACCATTCTTGTCCAATGGTCGGGTGTTGATTGTTATAGACCTAGAGGATATCACTTTTAAATAGAATAATGATCAAGTAGTGTTGAATATATGCATGACAATTCAGCAGCCTGGTGATATGAGAGTATAGTAGTGATTGATGTAGTGAATGATGATACGGAGGTAGTGGATGAACCTATTGGAATATATGAATATCATGAGTTAGTTCATGCACTACATGGCATAGGTTCGTACAAATATGCCCCAAAGAAGCTAGATCTTAACTTGAAAAATAGAACCACACCTCCTATAAAACCATTTATTGAGAAGCCACTGATATTAGAGTTGAAGGCACTCCCATGTCATCTGCAATATGCCTTCTTGGGGGCTAACAAAACTTTAATGGTGATCATTACAATAGATTTGGAAGAAGTACAGGTAGAATCATTGACATCAGTATTACAAAAATTTAAGAAATCTATTGAGTGGACCATTGTTGACATTGTAGGGATTCCACCAGGGCTATACAAACATAAAATTTAGCTTGAGCAAGACAACATTACCAATATTGAGGACCATAGGCGACTGAATCCTCCTATGCAGAAGAAAGTGGAAAAAGAGATAATTAAGAGTTTAGATGTTGGGGTGGTTTTTTCTATTGTAGATAGCAAGTGGGTGAGTCCGATTAAATACGTGCCAAATAAAGAAGGAATCACAGTGGTTCCAAATGAGAAGAATGAATTAGTACCAATGAGGTCAATAATCCATTGGAGAGTATACATGGACCACAAAAGCTTAATAAGAGGACACAAGAAGACCACTTCCCTATTCCATTCATGGATCAAATGCAGGACAGATTAATAGACGGGGGTTGGAATTATTGATACCAAGGTAGAGAAAGACTACTTTACTTTCCCCTATGGAACTTTTGCACTCAAATGGATGCCATTCAATTTATGTTATACTCTTGCCACTTTTCAGAGATGTATGATGTTTTATTTTTTTGACATAGTGGAAGACATTATTGAAGTATTAATGGATGTTTTTTCAATAGTTGGGGACTTATTTGATGACTGTTTGGCCTGCTTAGCAAGTGCACTGCAAAGATGTGAAGAGTGCAACTTGGTACTAAACTTGTCAAAATGTCACTTCATGGTGAAAAAAGGTACCATTCTAGGGCACAAGATCTCCAAACATGGTATTGAGGTGAACAGAGTAAAGATTGAGGTAATTGAGAATTTGACACCACCAGTGTTAGTTAATGGCACACTGAGTTTTTTTGCGTCATGTAGGCTTTTATAGGAGGATCATCAAGGATATCTCTAAAATTACAAGTCATATATGCAAGCTTTTAGAGAAGGAGGTAAAAGATCTATTTGATGAAACTGGTCTCAAGGCGTTCAAATGCCTAAAGGAATGGTTAAGTTTGGCACCTATTATTGTGTCTCCTACAGGTCTACACCTTTTGAGGCAATGTGTGATACAAGCGGAGTGGCCTTGGGAGATTTTCTAGGCCAAAGAAGAAAAAAAATACTGCATCCAATCTTCTATGCCAGCAAAGCTTTAAACCCCGCATAAAAAATTATACATTGACAAAGTAAGAGCTAATTGCAGTGGTTTTTGCTTTTAAATAATTTTTGTCTTACTTGATTGGGAGTAAGGTCATAGTGTACACTGGTCATGCAACCTTGAGATACTTAATGTCAAGGAAATATTCCAAACCAAGATTGATCCATTATATTCTCTTGCTACACGAGTTTGATTTTAAAGTACAAGATCACAGAGGAAAAGAAAATCAGGTTGCTGACCAATTTTCAATACTTAAGAAGGAGACCATACAGAAATCAGGGGATAATCTTGAGATAGATGATGCTTTACTTGATTAGCGAGAGTTGGAAGCATCTCTAGATCTGATTCCCTGGTTTATCGATTTTGCCAACGATTTGGCAAGCAATCTTGCACCATAAGACCTACACTTCCAGCAGCGAAGAACATTTATGAATGAGGTAAGAAATTTATTTTGGTATGAGCCATATCTAATTAGGATCTAAACTGATGGTGTGATTCGGAGATGCAGTCCAGAGGTGAAGATGATGAGCATTCTGGAAGCTTGTCATTCATTACCAGTTGGGGATCACCACAGTGGCACATGGACCACCCAAGAAATTTGACAGTATGGGTTTTACTAGCCTTTGATATACAAGGATGCTCATGATTTTGCAAAAGCCTGCGACCAATGTCAGCATTAAGGTAATATTTCACAACACCAGGAACTCTCCATGACACCTATTCTGGAGTTGGAGTTGTTTGATGTGTAGGGGATTAATTTAATGGGCCCATTTATGAGCTTCTATGGCATGAGATATATTCTGGTAATGATTGACTATGTGTCAAAATAGGTGAAGGTAGTTGCGCTTCCAAATAATAAAGGTAGAGGAGTCACCGCCTTTTTAAAGAAACATATTTTTCTTACTTTGACATTCCACATGCTATTATCAGTGACGGGGGGTCGCATTTCTGTAACCACTTGTTCAAATCACTACTTGATAGATATAGTGTAAGGAATAAGGTAGTGACACCTTACCATCCTTAAATAAGTGGGCAAGTGATAGTATCCAATAAAGAGATAAAGTCCATATTGACGAAGACTGTGAATTCCAACAGCACTAGCTGGTCTACAAAGTTAAACAATGAATTGTAGGCCTATCGAACATCCTATAAGACCCTCATAGATTCCTCTCCATATCAGCTTGTATACGGCAAGGCTTTCTATTTACCAGTTGATCTTGACCATAAGGCACTATGGACATCAAAAAGGCTAAATTTTAAGTGGCGTGATGCTGAAAACTTGAGGTAAATCAAGGTGAATAAGTTGGATCAATTCCGACTCTATGTTTTTCAGAGCTTGACCATATACAAAGAAAGAATAAAGTTATATCATGGAAGTAAAATTGATAAAAGAGTATTTGTACTCGGTGATTTGGTCTTGTTGTACAATACAAGACTATGCTTATTTCTTGGATAGCTAAAATCTAGGTGGACTGGACCATTCACTATGGTAAAGGTATTCCCACATGGTTCCATTAAGATAAAGCGTGAAAGTGACATCTCGTTTAAGGCAAACGGGTAGCAGGTGAATCACGACATGAGAAACCTAGAGAAAGTTAGAGTCTATGTTGATATGGACTTTGTCAATGTCTGAGTATCCAAACAAGCTGAGTCGTGCAATGATGGTAAATCAAGTACTGCTTGGGAGGCAACCCAAGGTACACAGAAGCTTAGTGTGTCCCATGTATGTTCTCACTTCCCTTTGACTTATATCATTTTAGCAAATTGGGGACAATGCATAGTTTTTAGTTGGGCGTAGGCATACCATTCCGCCATAGATTTTATTGTCATGCTTCTTTTCTTATCAATCGCGGTATGGTTATTGAGCCGTCATGTCTAGGATAATTTGTGTTGTATTGTGTTTTAATTCTTATTGCGCTGTGGTTTTGTGTAATTAAAATATTTTTAATTATTTAGGGTAGTAGTTATGTTTTTATTTATTTTTGATACCCTTAAAAAATTGATGCTTTAGAACTATGTTGATGTCTGTACGTGACATTGTGGATCTTGTTATGGCATTATGATTAGGGGCATGATAAACTATTGCGTAAACTAGAAAGGAAGTAGTTAGTAATATTGGCTCTATGTTATGTGTGTGTGAGATACTACCTATATTTCTTTGTGTGTTAAATTCAGAACTTTCCTGGTTAGTCTTGCCTAAGTTGAAAAATATTTGGTTAGGAAAGGATCATAGGTCATGTTTAATTTCAGTCTACTTTTATCCTAAATGATATTCCATGTGTGAATTTCACTTATTCATCTTCCTAGTTGCTCTATAATGAACTTGTTTTGGCCATGGTCCTCCAAGGGCATTGTGCACCTCAACTCAGGCAAAATTTCTAAGTTGAGGGTGGCTATCACAGGGGTGTGTAGTGTAAAGTGGGTATGTAGAAGTGTAAAATAAGATAAAAAGTTAGTAGGGTTTGGTGTGGAAGAAAAAGAGAAGAAAAATAAAGTTGAAAAAAAGGAAGAAAAGAAAAATTGTGAAAAGGTGAAAAAAATGATAAAATCCCACACCCAACATGAATGTGTAATAAAGAATAAAAAGGGACAAATAAGGATGGAATAAAAAGAAAATTGGCTAGAAAGTTATACCCCAAGGTTAGTGTCCCAAGGTGGCTTAGTCATTTGATATGTCCATATGTACCATACTGGCCCCCAAGCCAACATTACAAGCCCAGAATAGTCAAATAGTGATTCGAACTTGACTGTTTAAAAATTAAGGTAAAGAAAATAAGGGCAATCCTATGGTATTTTACACGCATTGAACGAACTTCTCTTCTGAGTGACAATGTCTCTTGACAGTCACTGAGTCATATTGCTAGCTATTTGCTTATTTCGGATAGTGTAACTTGTACATATGCGTGGTTGTCTATCGCTAAAGTAATGCCTTCCCTTGATTCCATTATGTCACATTGTTGTGTTTCATATTCATACACAGTTGGTTTTGAAAAGAGAGATTGGAGGGGGTGTTGTGTTTTAAGTTTAAAGTGTTGACGTACTGCCTTAAATAGCTTAGATTCTCCTAGTTTAGCATTTTTTTTATTTTTTTATATTTTGTTGCCTGTGGACATACAAACGTTCTAAGTTGAGGGTGTTGATGTACTATAGAAATGTAGCACATTCGATTCTTGAAACGAGAAAAAATATATAATTTTTTGAGGTTGTTTTGTTAGATATAGTGCATTTTGGGTATATTATGCAGAAAATCATGTTTCAAATGCTATGTTCATTAAAAACGATGAAAAAGGTACTTTTGACTACTTATTGGAGCAATTATGGATGTTCGGGACACTTTACAATTTGTTCATAATCAAAGCATGTTCTAAAATTGAAGAAGATCTGAAAAGATGACTCTCGACACATATTAAGCAACATGTGGACAACAAGTAGCACTTATGGACTGCACGTGGGATAAATAAGTGCCAGAAGTCCAAAATCCCGAGAGCTGACTTGCAGAAAACTTTTTTCCTGGCACTTCCTCCTGGTACTTGCACCCACCCTGCATGCCGCAAGTACAACCTGTGCCAAGGGTCAGGACGCAAGTAGGGAGAGTAAGTGTCCACCAACCCTGTTTTCTCCTATTTCATTCGGACTTTGTAACGCCTCGATTTATTTTAAAATTTATTTTAATGTTTTACATGAGTATAATTCTTAATTTATAGAGATTGACGTGGTACGTATATTTTAAAGAAAATTATATTATTTTATGTGTGTATATATATTTGTGTGTATCTAAATATAGTATATGCAATGTGTAAATGAAATAAATGAATTAATTTAGTACTTTAAGTAAGTACAACTTTTGATCTATGAAAGGGATATCGCTACGATCCAAAGCTGGTATTTATTTGAGAAATTCTTAAATTCTACTCCCTCCGTCCCAAATTATGTGGCATCATTTCCTTTTTAGTCCATCCCAAAATCAGTGTCGCCTTTCCTTATTAGGCAATTTTTTAAAGACACAATTACCCTTTTACCCTTATTGGTCCCACTTAATTAAAAAAAAGATATTGCCACTTTTTTTGATAAAGGATAATTTTGTAAACTTTACCAAGCCATCCATTTTTTCTTAAACTCCGTGCCCGATCAAATGGCGACACATAAAATGGGACGGAGGGAGTATCAAGAATTCAAGTTGGGGTTAATTCTCTAAAAGATAATTTTTATTCACTCAGTACTTAAATTTAATTATAGAACATATGTTGAGATGTAATACTAGTTGTCGACTATTGTTCAATTGAATCCTCACACTCTTTTTGAAGTGAGTTCTTGAGAAGGGGAAATTGCAAGAAAAGAGGGGCTTTTAGGGATTACTATCAATTGGTTGATTGAATGACGTATTCTATTAGTTGGAAAAGTTAGAACTCATTTCGGATTATTGTTGAGAAATTAAATTGATTTCGGGCATAATCTGTAAGATCGCGTAAAATCCTAAAGCTTAATTTAGTCCTTTAAGCTTGTCAAGGGCTCCCAGACTTAGAAAATTCTAGCTAGATTCCCAGACTTAGCCTATCATTGACCTTCTAAAGTTGGCAATCTCTTTTTGCCACCTTAACGTCCTTTAATAATCTGTATTTTTATTAGTTCATGATTAGGAAGGTCATAGGTGTTCACAGAAAAATTTTAGATTTTTCAGAACACATTTAGATCATGTTCAGAGTCCCAAAACAATGGACTAACGTGATCATGGTGCGCCACATTGCCAATCGCGTTGGTCATCATTTGTACAGGCTGCCAGAGCCAAGACTTCTTAGGCTTAATGCGATCATGTCACGATGCGTCGAGTATCGAGTCGCAGCCATTAACACGCCGCATCGCTTGTAGCGTCGGCACCCTGTTTTTAGTCATTAAACATCCATATTTTAAGGGCAAAAGGCTCAATTTTCCATCCTTAGATAAACCCAATAACACGTGATTCAGCCATATTTCACCCAAAATATAGAGTTTCTCTCAAGAAAAATCTAGGGTTTTCAAATAAGGATTCAAATTCAATACTCCAATTCAAGAATCTCTCCGTCAATAATTATAAAATTAGGAACTAAGGTATGTCAAGTGTTGATTTATGGATTCCTTTCATCCATGAAGTCCAAGAACCCTCTTTCAAATTATAAAACATGATATATATGTTGTGGTTTATTTGTAACCATGTTTATCTTGTTGTATGATTCCCAAGTTGGAATCTTTATGTGTTTTCATGAAACTAAGTTAACATGCAAGATGAAATCCATGAATTGAGTTGTTTATGGTGTGTAGTTTGATGATTTGACCTATTCCCTAAGTTGTGCATATAGGGTGTTTGACAAAATGACTAGGAGGATAGAAATTGGGTATTATAGCTCAAATGAGACTCAAATAATAAATGCATGCTTTACTATTTGACCAAGACTGACTTCCATGATATTTTGTGCCTTATGAGTATTTGATGGAATGTTCATGAGATTAGATTGATGAAAGTATGACATGTCTATATGCAATTCCATCCATGTACAACATTATGACAATCATGTGTTTCATGAAATCCCCAACTTATTGTATTATAAATTGTTGATATTGGTTATGTGTTCACGACGTGTCAAGTCTTGTAAGTTTCATTTTATTGAGCCCTGAGGGTACTTGTACCCGACAATTTAGCTGTGTGCCTAGAGCCAGTGTCAGTTTTAATGATACTCCCATTCAAGCCATGATCATTAGAATTCAATCAGTTACATGACTCAGGAAAACTCAGTAATCTCAGTCAGCTACCTGATCTCAGTAGTATTCCATCAGTCAACAGAATTTAGTGAACTCTATTCAAATCGGCTAAAAGATACTATCAGTAACAGTTCAGTTCAGTATCTCTTCAGTTGGGAGTAGGATTCATCACTGAGTGAACCCAAAGATGGGGACTCACCTGTTAGCCAGTAAAGGGTGTGATCCTTTGAAGCAATCCCTGCATTCTAGAACTATGTAACCAACATAGGTTGAGATATACCTACGATTTTAGGGATTAGACACCTCATTTGAGTTTTTCATACTAGAAGGGGTTGACGGAAGAGATCCCTATCAGAGAGGGTTTACTCACAGCCTGTCTTTACCTGTAGCATGGTACTGATACCCTTTCAGCTGGGTTTACAAGTTGGACCCCACCAGTTTAGTTTCGGGGCATGTCGGTTAGATGATTACCTCCTACAGTCTCAGTTTCGGATCCAATCTCAATAATAAAACTCAGTTTATTTCTCCAGTTTTAAGACTGTCAGATACAGTCGCTCAGCTTAGTATGGAACTCGGCTAGTTCCATCAGAATTAGGACTGTCAGACATAGTCACCTAGTTAATAGTATATTATTATAAGAAATTCATGTTACCGGTATTTAGATTTCAGAATTATCAGATACAGTTAATCCGACCAGTTCTTAATAATCAGAACTGTCAAAAATAGTCATTCCTTTATCAGTAATATGACATCAGTTCCTTAGTACTCAATAGACTTAGTCTTTAAGTATCCCAGTATTAGAACCCAGATATCAGTAAATCCACATTATCAGAATTCATGAGTCAATGTTATCACGATCTCAGATACAATTATGAATTCATGCATGTATTCTCACGTTCATGTTATTCAGTCTGTTAGTATTGTTCATACATATGATTCATTACATTAAGCCTACCTCACTTGCATACCAGTACATTTAATCATATTGACACCTTTGTGCTATTGTGTTTTATACCATAGGTTCAGAAACACGCACCCCAAACTATCAGTAGCATTCAATTTTCAGCAGTCAGAGTCAGTAGTGAGTCCTCATCATTTGAGGATGTTATTATTTGATTATTTCATTCCTTCAATACTTAGTTTATTTTAGCAGATGGGGTTAGTAGGGGAATTGTCCCATCAACTTCTTATTCAGATAATTCAATATTAGAGGCTTTCAGATTGCAGCATGTTCAGATAGTTATTTCAGTTATTTTGGTATTGTTATACCATATTTTCAGTTATGTATCAGTATTGAACCTTATGGCCTTTCAGTTTATGTTTTCACATTTACGGTATTACTATTATTATTCAGAGCTCGGTTACAGATATCAGTGATGGGTTAGCTTGTGGTTCTTCAAGATTATGTGCACCGTCGAGCATTTTGGGTACCAGATTCGGGGTGTTACATAATCGAAGAGTGTTGAATTAAATTTTTAATTGTTTCTACAAGTTACTAATCGACCCATATACTAGCCTTGTAGTTAGTAAATTGCCTAGTGAATAATGAAAAATGCTGGTTGGAAAGATAAAAGTTATGCTCCCGCGGGTTGAGTTATTTGGAGCCCGAAATACTATCATAGATAGATAAGCACTAAGTTATGTAAAGATAAAACCTTCATCGCCTTTAAGGCACGACCTGTAATCATTTGTTCCTTCTAAAATAGCTAAGATAGTCTACTTGATATATATGAATAGAGTTTCCAGTTTCTATAGGACTAACACATGACCGCGTATCCTTTTATTTTGAAATTACGCGTATTCATGCTTCTTGCGTCAATATGTTGAGGTAAAAATATTTGTACTGCTCCCATCAAGTTAAGTATCGATAGAGTTATTTGTATTCATTAGGAAGTATTAGAAGTCACCTAGTATATCATCGTATGCTATAAATTAGAATAAATGGACATACTATAGTCGCACTAATATATTAGATCACATAGTGATATAGTCATATAATGATCTAAAGTACAAGCATTGTAATAATTCGATACTATTAAAAGAAGTCAATTGTATTTGGAAACCACTACTCGAATAACTAAATAGTTTTGCCATAATATATTTTTGCATAGGCCTACAAAGCACTATTTGATAAAAGTTAACGACGGAAGGGTATCATAGGTTCGGTTGCCACACGCGCGACGTAATTCTATGCATAAATTGATACTAGACCACTATAGAAAGCCAGAATGTGTGGTGTACTTGCCCTTATGGCATCATTTACATTTGGAGTCAGTTGGACTAGTTCCCCTGACTCGAGCCAATATATGGCACATATAGCCTGTGGGCAGACCCTCATAGTGAGCCCATGAGGGGGTGCACCCAGTATCAGACCGTGATTACAGTCATCTTTATAAAATCTTAGTCAGGAGTATCTGGGTAAGACATATAGTAAACTTGATAAAGCATGCCCTTGGTAGGCCATCATATGCTTATTTGTATTAAAAGTAGGCACAGGACATCACTTAGGAAAATTAATAGTCCCTTAATGACAATGACTTACACGTAAATGGTTATATGATAAGTTAATAATGTAATACGTAGGTAATAGCTTTATATAAGAGTTTCTAGTATTCAGTCGTCTGCAGTTGCTCATTTTGTTGTTTGATTCATTGAGCATCCTTATACATCTTCTTGTTATTCTATCTGCTTTACATACTAGTACATATTTTATATGCACTAATGTCCCTATATTTAGGGGCACTAAATTTCTATAAATACAGGATCAGGTATATCGATGAGCAGACTTCTATACTAGGGACTTATTCGTATTCAACTAAATAATCGGTGAGCTCCTTATTTATTTGGGGCTATTAAATGTTGAGTACTATTTAATTGTGTTTCTAGCTATAGATTGCGTATGTAGGGGCCCTACCCCAACCACCGTCCTTGATATAGTTATAATTTCTCTTAGAGGCTTCATAGACCGAGATAATTTCTCATACGTGGTCATAGTTTCATATCTCTATATCAGATAAGTGTTTAATGGGGTGGAAATTGTTTGTACATAACCCCTTACCATTGCTTGTAAATTGTAACTCCTTCATATAGTATTTATGTCACTAACATAGCTCAAGCTCATACAGTACTCATCCGCCCTATCTAGGCTAGGCTAAGGGCATGACAAAAGTGGTATCACAGCACTAGGTTTAAGGTTGACCGGGGAGTCTACAAAGCCATGTATAGTAGAGCCCCACTTATTAATGTGTTGTGCACCACATTTATAATAGGGGAGCTTCTTAGGCATTTAGGAATTTTGACCATCTTTTATGATCTAGATCGTGCAACAAAGCTAACTTACAAAGAGTTACTTCTATTTATCTTCTTCTTAATCGTCATTCCGATTTATTCTAACAAGGTAACCTCAAATCAGGACAATGGTATAGATAATAGCATTCCAAAAGGAAGTTTATCGCTAAAAGCTTAGCCACAAGACTTAAACTAAGATTCAAGATAGCTTGGTGAGTTTGACCTTTCTGGTTCCCACTTGCTCATAGAATAAAGATATATAAAGATTCAGGTGGAATTTAACATTATAATTGTATTGGTGTTGGTAATTGCAATAGGATCTATAGTGGGATTACTCACATGACTTTTCAATTAAGGGTTGTTTAACTATGGAGATAGAAAGTGGCATATCCCGATATAAATGTTGCGAAAATTTTAGTGGGTTTTCAAGTTCAAAAGCTTCTCCGCGTGATCCCTTTAGTACTTACAGGATTTAAGTACATAAAGGATGTTTAGTATTTCCTCAATAATGTACCCATAAGCTTTAGAATGATATATAATTTTAGAGTAGAGGCAATCGATCGATCTTTATGAGTTTAAGTTACAATGGTAGCTTTGACGATTAGGTAAATGTATCTTAGTAGTGTTAATTAAGAGTATTTCTAGCTGGTCAACAAGACATAAATGCTTTATAATATATTTTCCCAGGCGATTACGTAGATCATTCCCATAAAATACGTGCATTTGATTATGCTGAGTAGATAATGACCTATATGTTTGAATCCTTGTGAGGCTAGAAAGCCCAGGGATAAGTGTTTTTATCATTTGGCAGGAATATAGGGTTTGCATTTCCCATTGTAATTCATTTCAAAAATACATCCACAACTACAATGTGTGATCTAAGATTAGAGTTGAAAATATCGAGGAGTCGGACATAGACTTAGATTTATTATTTGTTCCTAGAACAGATCAAGATAGAGTATTGGTTAATTGGTTATTAGAAGAAATTTTCTAATATTTGAAGAAGTTTAAATTGTTGTTTGAATATCTTAGATTACTTATATACTTGGAATAGAGCACCTAGTTATAGTATGACTTTTACTAAATATAGTTATAGAAATATGATCAAATAGCCTTAGAGGGTTGTGGTAACATATCGTAAGAAATGATGTTAGTATTACTTTGAGGTCTGGTATTCTTTCTATGCAATAGTAGCTGTTGGTGGTTAATTTGTAGGCCCTGTCGAAGAGGAATACATTGATCAAGTATGATGTTTAAGAATGCACCTATGTTGAAGGATAAGAATATATCTAGAGAGGTATACATTGCCAATAGTAGATTACATATACCTTAAGATACAACAATTATATGTTCATTTGATTTCACATGGCCTCACTTATTTGTTAGGTATCTTTGTGGCCTAACTAGCTATCACTTGGGTATTGATAAAATTTATGAGATTTTTTTCTAAAGAAAAGGATGGAATATATGTATTCACCTGATAAAAGATGGAATATATGTATTCACCTGATACATGATCATCATAAGCTTACTAAGCATAGTCTGACTAAGAAAAAATATGTTGGATTACTCATGAATTTATTTTTTATATGGTTATAGCAATTTGGCAAAGCGCAATCGAACCTTAGTTGTTAAGTCCAAAATATCTAATCTTTGAGTGTTGTGGAAAAACAATAAAATGACTACATAAGTCTGTGGTAAACAAGAGTTCTTGGGGTACATGGTCTTTAGCATCCCGCTTATCCACCCATCCATCAGATTTATATGAGCTATTAAATAGCGACTTCAATAATGTGACACCAGATAGCAATAGAAATAGAATAGTTTAACTTGGCGCTCTAGTAAGAGGCTTATAAAGTATTACCCTCTATTATTGCCCTAGTAATTAATAAAATAGATTAATAGTAATAGTGTCAAGTTCTTATGTTCGAACATATATAAAGGAGTATTTTCTAGGGCTAAAAGGAAGGATAACCTGGTTACATAGACCCCTCCCCCCCCCCCCTAAAAAAAAGAAATACAGATAGAAGTAGCCTTAGTATTATTTAGAACTACCAGAAATATGATCACATGTAATTTATGACTGGACGACTCCATAAAGTTCCTCGTAGTTGACAAAGGAACTAGATGCCAACAAGAATAAGTTGTCATGAATTCAATATGTATGTGTTATAGCGAACTTGCTTGCAAGATTATATGTATTGCATGTATGGTATCTTAGCTATTTACATGGTACTTATGTTGTTATGTGTTTATGAGGGGTTAATTATTTACATGTTATTTATGCTATAGATTTTTGCTTATAGGTTACATATTTTATGAATTATCATTTATATACTACATGTTTTATACAGAATGTGCTTACATGTTATTTATTTAATAAAGAGTTGATGCACAAATTATATGTTTTGTAGAATACTTGGGTATAGTCTATGTGCATTAGAGGCTATTCATTCAAAGGTCATAAGGATATTGTTTACATGTTATATCATCATATATCTTTTGTTTATACATCACATGTTCTAAAACCATAATTAGTTAAGCGTTATACATTCCCTAAGTTCATAAGTTTACATGATTAGAATGTAAATATTTATTGTTCATATGATACGTATTCAATTTTTATAGGTTATAGAAATATCTGCTCAGGGATTATATTTCAAATAATCATATGTCATAGTCAAGTTACTTACATACCATGTACTTTTATAACATTAAGATTTATGCATCCAACACTTTCATAGTGTTCTTATTAATATAATCATACGATAAATATTACGATATAGTTCATTTCTCTATATGTTATATATATATATATATATATATATATATATATATCACAGATTTTTATTTAAAGCTTATAGGTTGGACAAATTATTTGCTTATATGTCATCATATTCAGGTGAGTATCATATATTTCATAAGGTATGTATTTAGAAATATTAAGGTCCTATTGGTTTGTATGATATATGATTATTCGTTTACATGTAAATATTTATATATGAATTTTATAATCAACATATTTAGGTTTTGAGATTAGCTTACCTGTTTGTTATATACTTTTATAATTCTAGAACCCAGATACTAGGTGCTTTTACATTTTATCTTCTTATATATCGAAATTAACTTATTGTATGCTATATGTTTGCACGTTTTATAGCGCAATGTATTAGGTTTTAAAATTTTACCTGTCTATATAATGGTACCTTTTTTGTCTCTTATAAGAAAAGCTTTGTCTTTGGACCTAGCCATTTATAAAAAGCTATAGGGTAGTGCTACTAAAGTTCAAATTAAAGTTGATCTTCCAAGGATAGACCTAATCATGTATATCTTGGGTTTGGTGTAGATGAGAATGGTGAAGGTATGTGGAAGCATATATAGTATGAAGAAGTTTCTAAATATTGTACCTACTGAAAACATCAAGGGCATGCGATCGTGTCATGCAATGTTAAGAGAAAAGAAGATGAGGCAAAAATAATATAGCAAATGGAAGAAGAAGAGAAACAAGCTAAGTTATTGAAAATTATGGTGACAACAATATACAAAGAGATAAAGCTAAAATTTTATTACCTGGAAGACCAAGTGATAGTGACCCGCTAAAAGAAAACAACAAAACTCATACTCAAGATGAGTGGCTACTTCAAAGAAAAATAGGTAGAAAAAATAATCAACCATAGTAACAACAATAACATCAACAAAATTAAGAAATTAGGGGTACTCAGCAATAGGTATTCAGGCCTAGCTCACCTCAAAATACCTATGCAAAAAATCACCAAACTCAATAACGCCATCAAGCTAGTATGAGTTCTCAACTTGATAGCAAAAATCTCAAAGAATAATGTTGATTTTGGAGTCCATAATTAGGTACACAGACCCCATGATACTATTGTTAATATAATGATCCCATTCCCTTAAATCTCAAAAATAAAACAAGCAATCAGACAACCCAAAAGAAAAAAAATATTGCTTAAAAAGCTCTAGAATAACTGATAAGGTAATCAAGATAATGTGGAGACATAAAATGTCCTAAAAATAATCCCAAAGGTATTTACTCAATTCTCCATAAACCCCATCCCTCTAATTTAAAATTACAAAGTGAAAAATATCTTAATTTTAAGCAAAAGAGAATTATTGTTGATAATTTTTCAAAAAGGAACTCAGGTATAACTCAATTCTTCATAAACCCCATATAAATTACTTTAATATATTATTAGGAAATGAATTTTATATAGGTGAGGATGGTGTTTAGGAGAAAACCACTAACACGTAGGAAAGGGTTACTAGGGGAAGGAATTAAACCATAGAACCTCTGCTACCACCTTACAAAACCAACACGAAGTTGATTTGAATGTTACTACAAAGTCTCATCTAGTTTTATTGATAAAACTCAGGGTACAAAGGTGACAGATAAAGGTCAACACACAAGGGTGATAAATGAGGTTCATCTTTAAGGTTCAAAACTTAATCAGGATAATGAGAAGGATCTTAATGATCCTAGCACTATTATCTATGCTTCCTCAGATGATGAACATGATCATATGTACGGTAATGGTATAGATGATGAAGTGGGGAATTATGCTCATCCCCTTAACAACAAGTCTATATTTAGTTTCAGCAAAAATAAAAGAGATCAAATTAAAAAAAAACAAAAAATAGGTGATAATAGTGATAAGTATCAGTAGCAATGTTGTAATAACAAGTTTTTTTAGTAATTAAGTAAGAAGCTTTAGATGTTGATCCTCAATAATTTAAGGAGCAGTTAATTGATTGTAAGACTCTGTAAAATTTGATCATTTTATTTTTGATCATCTCGCATGTGTTATGTCATTTTTACTTGAATTATGACTAGAGAGGTTAAAAGAGTATTTTGGGAATGTTTTGGAACTTTCAAAAGGGTTTCGTGGCCATTTTGGTACACCAAGGCAGTAAGCCTTCGCGATAGTGGCATTTCACGGACTTATCCTCTGTAATGAGAGCGTGGAACAGAGTCTAACCTCAACAAAAGCAGTGTGCCACATTGTTACGTTAAATTTGTTCAGTTTTTAGTTTTTCTCTTCGGGTAAGGGAATTTTGGTCCTTTTACCTCTAAAATGACTTTAAAACATCTAATTGACCCATTTTATTTAGTTATCACAGATCAAACATCATTTTTTTCTTTAACTCTCAAACCAAGAAAGTTCAAGGGTTTTACAAGGAATTCAATATCCAGGCACTAAACTTCAAATTCTATTCAATTCCTTCTATATTTTACGCATGTTTCTCATTTCCTTGGGTTGAGGGGTTTTGTTTTTATTTACTTGAATTATTCTTTTCATTTTTAAATGAATTATTCATGTTTTAATATGTGGTTTGGGACTAAATTAGTGTGTTGTTATGATGATAGAATAAGGGACATGAGTTTTCCTAAATTGATGAAATTTTGGCTTGATAATGGCAATAACCTCAACCCACTTTACAATCTTAGTTTAAATTATGAATATTTACATATTTTAACTTGTCCTTCAAAAAAAACTACAATGCATTAAAGGATAAATGGACAACAACGATTTTTGTATGCCCTTGGTGTCCATAGAATTGAAATTTAAATGAAACTTGGGATTCTAATGTTTAAATGAACTGGTTTGGCATAGTTAAATTAGCTTGCAAGCATATTAGTATGATGATTCCAAGTTTTTAAATGTATTAATAAATGACTACAAGTTTAATGGTTGGATTATGTGTAAACTATTTTAATTCGAGCTTAAAAGGAATTTGTATCTCACTGTGAAGGTATAGTCTTGAGGGACCAACACTGGAAATCACATTTGCCGAGGTGGGGGTATATATGACTATGTTTCTAGCTACACAATATATTTTGGATGGATATATCCTTGGTTTCCTTATACATTTCTCGAAACATGCAGCTAACACCAACTGAGGCTATTTTGGTAGGGGAAGTTGGACCCATATAGACCGTGGGTGCCTTTAGGATAGAGCGAGCTACATAATTCAGACTAATATTTTAAACTATCATGTTCATAACCCTTGTCCCTATCCTGGCATCCTATCTATGTATATATCAATGTCGTGTATGTGATTTTTAACTGGTTTAGGGAAATAGCATTATTTTATCCTTTTCGCTTGAGTTACATGCTATTGCTCGCCCTATTGACCATCCTCAGATGCTGTATCATTTCATGATGTAGGTTTGGAGGAATTTTCTATATCTCCTATGCACTGTAAGGTGATTTGATGCTCTTGTGGATATCCTATGAAGTGGTGAGCCTCCATTTTTTGAAATGCCTGATTGTTTTACTATTCTTTCCTTATTGTCTTAGCTCTTTGGATTTTTTTGGTCATAGTCTTAAACATGTCCCAACTTAGTTGTTATTTCTGGTTTAGAGGCTTTTGTAAATAGTATTGAGATGATTAAATATCTCATTTTGACTCTTATCTTTGTCTTAGATTATATATCTCTCATTAATTTGGTTGGTTTACGTTATTTATTTTATTCTGCTCATGATTTAAAGGTAAGGGGTTATCTTCGGCCAATGGTGGGCTCGAGATTATCCATCACGGCTAGGCTTGGGTTTGGGTCATGACAAGCATAGTATCAGAGCATAGTTTAGGATCATTGGGATAATGCCTCACTAAAGATTTGACAGTTGTAGAAACTCTGGGGAAAATATGGAGGAAATTTTCCTTTCTTATAGAGTGCAACCTAGTGTAGTGTCCCTTCTCCTGACTGTACTGCTCTTCATGGGGTTTCATTGGTCTATACTAGTCCTTTTTGGGCTTCTCGAGCTAGTGATACTTATTCTCAATCGCCTTAGGGATATATCTCTAATATGGAGTTTCGCCAGTATATTCATATGCTTTCCCAATTCGTGGTGTCACAGTCCCATCGGTCTGATCATGTTGGTCCTATTATTACTTCATCTTAGGTAACCCGAGTTGGCCAGTTTATGAGGTTGAATCCCCCAACCTTTACAGGAACTAAGGCTGAAGAGTACCCTTAAGGGTTTATTGATGAGATGCAGAAGATTATAAGGGTAATGCATGCTATTGATTTAGAACGTGTGGAGTTCGTTGCTTATCAATTAAAAGATGCAGCTTACCAGTGGTATGAGGATTGGGTAGAGATAAGAGGTAATAATGTTGAGTCAGCGACGTGGGATAACTTTTCAAATACTTTTCTTAACCACTTATTTCCTCAAAAGTTGATGAAGGCTAAGTCCAAAGAGCTTGTGAGCTTGAAGCAAGGTAAGATGACTGTTAAGGAGTATGCACTAAAGTTCCAATAATTATCCCATTATGCTCAGAAATTGTTGTTAATATGAGGTTCAGAATAAGGAAGTTCACATCTGGTTTGACTCGTGACTTGGTGCTAGAGTGTAAGGCTGCCATTCTGAATAATGATATGGACATATCTAGATTGGTGGTTTATATGTAGCAGGTGTAGGATGAGTAAAAAAAGCAGGCAAAGATGGAAGAAAGTAGGGTAAGAAGTTTAGGTATTCAGAGCAAGGTGCAAGTTAGCAGAACATTGGGAGATATGGTAGGCAGTGGACTAAGAATAATAATTGGGGGAATTCTTACTCAAAAACTAGTGCTCTCTATCCCCAGCCTTCAGGTGATCGACGTTTTAACACTAGCAGTAGTTCTAAGGCACAGGGTGCCCAGCCTCAGGTTAGTGGAGCTCAGTCAGCCTTACTTTATCCTCCTTGTTGATTTTGTTGGTAGTTTTATCATAGATATTGTAAGAAGGGGAGGAACTTATGTTTTAATAACGGTCAGCCTAGTCATCTGCGGTGGAAATATCCTATTGCTAAAGTTGCCACTTGAGCTAATAAGGTCTCAGTCGCCACTTTTTAAGCTTTGGTACCTAAATGTGCCACTTCAGCTACTAATAATGGCTAGATCACCTTTGTACACTTACTACTCATCAGGAATCAAAGGCATCTCAGATGTTGTCACTGGTATGTTATAGCTCTTATCTTGTGATGCTTACTATTTGCTTGATTTGGGTTCTACCTTATATTTTGTGACCCTTTATGTGGTTGTACACTTTGGTTTTGATCCTAAAAATATTTCCAACTAGTTTTCTATTTCTACCCCGGCAGGTCAGTCTATCGTTGCAAGAAAAATCTATAGGGTTTGTGTGGTGTCAATCTTTCATAGGGAGACATTGGTGGATTTGATAGAACTTGATATGGTGGGTTTTTATGTGATCTTAGGGATGGATTAGCTCTATTTTAACTATGCTTCTCTAGATTATAGGACTCGAAAGGTTAGTTTTTATTTTTCTAAGGAACTGTTGCTTGAATGGTAGGGCAGTTCCTTCATACCCAAAGGGAGGTTTATTTTATATCTTACAGCGTAGAAGTTAATCTCAAGGGGTGTATGTATCATTTTCTTTAGGTCAGGGATCCAAATTCTAAGATTCCATCTTTGCAATCTGTCCTTGTGGTTAACGAATCTCCTAAAGTGTTTCTCCATGATTTTCTTGGAATTCCTCCCAATAGGGAGATAGATTTTTGGATTGACTTTCTACCGGATACCCATCCTATTTATATTCTTCTTTATAGGATGGCTCTGACTAAACTAAAGTAAATGAAGAAGAACTTAAAGGATCTTCTTCAGAAGGGTTTCATTTATCCTAGTGTTTCTCCGTGGGGTGCGTCTGTGCTTTTTATGCAAAAGAAAAGTGGGTCTCTTTGGATGTGTATAGATTACCGTTAGTTGATAAGGTTGCACTAAAAAATAAGTATCCTTTCCCTAGGATTGATGACTTATTCGATCAGCATCAGGGTGCTAAGTGTTTCTCTAAGATTGATCTTTGTTCGGGCTATCACAAATTTAAAATTAGGGAGGTTGATATTCCCAAGACTCTTTTTCTGACTAGGTATGGCCATTTTAAGTTCTTGGTTATGTCATTTGGGTTGACTAATGCTCTTAATGCTTTCATTGTTCTTATGAATCGGGTGTTCATGCAGTTTCTGGATTGTTTGTTATAGTCTTCATTGATCATATCTTAGTGTAATCCAAAAGTGAGAAGGATTATGCCAATCACCTCTAAATTGTGTTACAAACTCTTATGGACTAGAAATTAAATGCAAAACTTTCTAAATGTGAATTCTGGCTAAGTGCAGTGAGCTTTCTTGGGCATGTTGTTTTGGGTGAGGGGATCAAGGTGGATCCAAAGAAACTTGAGGCAGTTAAAAAGTGTCCTAAAATGATGACTCCAACTGACATTAGGAGCTTTTTGGGTTTGGCAGGCTACTATATAAAATTTATAGAGATTTTTTCGTCCATTGCCGCCCCATTGACTAAGTTGACTCAGAAAAAGGTAAAATTTTTTGTGGTGTGATTCTTGTGAGGGTAGGCATTGACAATATGGAGGATAAATTGACTTTTGCATATATTTTGACCCAACTCGAAGGTACTGAGGGGTTTGTAATGTGCTATGGTGTATCCTATGTGTGAATGGGTTATGTGTTAATACTGCATAGTAAGGTAGTGGCCTATGCTTCTAGGCAATTTATGGTTCATGAGAGGAATTATCCAATGCACGATCTAGAGTTGGTGGCTATGTTCTTTGCTTTGAAAATTTAGCACCATTATCTATATAGGATACATATGGACATTTATTCAAACCATAAGAGCTTGCATTATGTGTTTATGCAAAAGGAATTGAATCACAGGCAGAGGTGGTGTCTCGAATTACTTAAGGATTACGATATGAGTTTGCACTATCATCCAAGTAAAGGTTATTTTATTGCAATGCTCTTAGCAGGTTTTCCATAGAGAGTTTATCTCATGTTGATGAGGAGGAAAAAGGGTTGGTGAGGGACTTTAACAGGCTAGCTAACTTTGGAGTTTGTCTTTAGGATTTTGAGGATGGATTGGTGATCATTTAAGTAGTGGTAAAGCACTTTTTAGTGCTGAGGTCAAAGAGAAACAGGTTATAGATCCCATACTTATGCAGATTAAGGATGATATGGGTCAGGAAAACGTTATGGCTTTAGAGATTTGGGGAGATGGCATCTAAAGGTATCAAGAAAGGTTGTGTGTTCCTGATGTACATGGGTTGCGAGAAAAAATTTTGGTTGAGGATCATGAGTCTAGATATAAAGTTCATTCGGGTTCAACCAAGATGTATCATGACTTAAGGGAAATCTTCTAGTGAAATATTATGTAGAGGGATGTGGCAGATTTTGTTTCTAAGTGTCTGATTTGTCAGCAAGTCAACGTTGAATATTTGAAGCCTGGTGGAATATCCCGAGAGATAGACTTACCCATATAGAAGTGGGAGATGATTAATATGGATTTCATTATGGGTCTTCCGCAGATTCGCAATCAATATGATTGTATTTGGGTTATTGTGGATAGAATGACCAAGTCTTCTCACTTATTACATACGAGGACCAACTACTCAGGAAAGGATTATGCTAAATTGTTCATTCAGGAGATAGTTAAGTTACATGGAGAATCGGTGTCCATTATTTCAAACTAAGGTACGCAGTTCTCTTCTCACTTCTAGCGTTCGTTCCAGAAAGGTTTGGGTACTCAGGTAAACCTTAGCACCTATTTCAACCCTCAAATGGATAGACAAGCAAAATGGACTATTCACACTTTGGAAGACATGCTAAAGGACTGTTGTGAAGTAGTGAGCCTCCATCTTTTGAAAGGCTCGATCGTTTCACCAGTACTCCCTTCTTTCTTAGTTCCTTGGATTCTTTTTATCATAGTTGGGGGTATGTCCCTACTTAGTTGGTATTTATGGTTTAGAGGCTTTTGTGGACAGTATTGGGATGCTTGAATGTCTCATTTTGACCCTCATCTTTCTGTTGGATTATATATCTCTCATTGATTTAGTTGGTTTTACTATTTATTTTATTGTGCTCTTGAGTTATGGCTAAAACTTCATAAATTTGGCAACATACTAGCACATTTTAAGCCTAAATTATCAAGATTTTCCATTGATTTGTTGTTAATTTCTTACTTAATGCTCATTGGTGTAGGTAAAAGTTGAAATAGAAAGATGAGCAAGGAAACATGATAAGAATAAGCTAAGGAAAATGTGAAAGAGAAGAAATGTGAAAGAAAAGAGTCAAATGTTAGAAATCAGGCCCAAGACCTTCAGTTACCACAATCGCGGCCTGAGGGTCGTGATCGCGATTTGAGGTCAATTCAAACCTTGGTGATCATGAGGCGACCACTACAATCATGAAAGTCACGAACGCAGTCAAGAGACGGCGGTCACGATGGGGCAGAAAAGTTTTAAGGGCAGAATTTGAATTTGCTTAAGAGTAAGGTGGCAATTTTGTAATATTTGGCAAATGTGGAATTGGGGCTTAAATAGGGATTTTTAGCTCAATTTTCTTCATCTATCTTTTATCCAACTCATCTATCTTCCAATTTTTGGGAAACAAATTGTACTACTCTTGGGTGAAGAATACATTCGAGTAATTTCTAAGTGAAGGATTGGCAATTTGAAGATTTGTTGAAATTTAAAGTTTGGGTTTGCATTCTCTTTATCTTTCATGAATCAATTTGGTAGAAGTTTTGCTAAATCTTTACTTTCTATATTTACGAGTAGATAATCTTTAATCTTGGAGGTTTGCTTGAATAGGTTGTGATTAGTGTATTGGTGCTGATTATTTATCTATCTAATTAGCTATTTGTTGTGGGTTTTGATTTTACCCCAAATTTAACCTATGAATTGTGGGTGAAAACTCCAATTGTTTAGGATCCCATACTCTCCTTGAAAGAGGTGTATTGAGTGAGGGGTATTTGCAAACTATAACTTGAGTTAACTTGTGGGATGACATCGTCTTAGAAATAAGGATGTTGTTTGAGTTAACTCATTTGATAGTGATCTCTTAGAAATAAGGGTGCTAATTGAGGTATTGGATTGTCTATTTTGCCACATTCGTGAGGTGTTCGAAACAACCCATGAATGAAATTTAGTTTTATTGAAAGATTGACACTAATACCTATAAATCTAGCCTACCTATGACTCTAGCTAAATTTGGATAAATTCTCAATTACTCATGTATGAGTTCGCACCTAGAATGGCATGACCCCAAGATCCATTCCTAATTGATTATAATGTAATTATTTTAGCCCCAAGTTAGTCTTCTAGAATTCCTAAATTTGCTATAATTTTCAAAAAAGTTCAAAACCCCCAAATATTTATATTTGAAGTTTGAATTTAGATAGCAACTTTTATTTCAAACTTTCTCTATCACCATTCACATTGTTCCTCGTAGATTCGACCCCAAATCTTATTAAGTTTATATTGACAATGACCGTTTTGCACGTAATTTGACATGTAGGATGAACGTTATCAAAAATGGCACGGTTGTTAGAGAAAAATTTGGCGTATTGAGTTAGTTTAGAATTTTAGCAAACTTGCTTTGATTCAAACTTGTGAATACTTGTTTGTGATTTTCTTTATTTTCTTGTGTTATATAGATTTTTATTTTTGTTTACTTGTCACTATGGCATCTTGGGATTAATATGAGTTTGGTGGTTGCAAATCTTATCTTGATGATCCATGTCCATATTATGGTGGACCCCACTTTTGGCAAAATTGTAAATATGCTCCCCAGAAATAGGTGTCTGCACTATCTTGATCCTATTAGGGGAATGATTGTTCTTTATGTGGTGGTCGAGATGGACATCGGACTGATTGTCTAAACGCCCCCTTCCCTAGTTATGCTAAGAAAAATTCTAATTCTTCTAATGAGATTGATAGGTCTCATGATGTGATAAATGAAGAATAACGCTTCGGATATAATGGTGTTGAAGCAATACTTCTAACTATCTTGGACCGTGTGACTACAACAAGGGAGAACATGCATCTCTTGCACCAATCCATGGCGGCATTTGGAAAGAAAGGTAAAAAGGAAAAAATAAATGAGGAGGTCGATCTTTCAAGTGCCATGAATATGGCCGAGCTTCGAAATAAGGGTAAGCTTGATGTTGAAGAATGCTTGGTGATTTGTCAACTAACCAACTCAAAAATAAGAATGGATGCCAAAATTGAACAAACGATAATAGAGTTGAAAGAAAATGCCAAGCAAATCCTTTGTAAAGACTCTAGTTCATTTCGGGGTGAGGATGTCAAGAAGAATGCGACTCCAAAATTGGGAAGACGACCTCATGCCAACCATATTTTGCCATTATACTAGATGGATGCGGTGAAAGTTAAACCATCTGAGAAAATGATGAATGTTGGAGATGAGGACCAAAATTCTTACATTTTGGAGTTTATCATTCCGGTGTCCCTCTCTTGAAAGCCAAAAAGTTTAAAATCTGATGTCTTACTAGTGGTTTATTGATGCTCTCACCAATACCCAAGGAGCCTATTTAGAAGTTTGATGTGAAGTTGGGTAAAAGGTTCAAGTCTTGAAAGTGGCGAGATAAATGATAGCCAAAAGATGTTGTGCTACAACTTTAACTAAGGCGCTTCTTGGAAGGCAACCCAAGGAATTTTTCATGATGTTTTCTAATGTTTTTGATTAAATTTTTATCTTGTTTTGGGGTGTTTGCAGGTCAAACCATAAGTTGGGAAGGGTATCTCAAGAATAAAACCCCGGATAAGTATATTGGACTTTCATTTTTTGTCATTTTTCTCTCTTAAACAAGCTCACAAGGTATGACCCTTAGTTAAATTCTCTTTAAAATACAAACGATAATCATTTTTCATGTTTTCTTTTGATTTAAATTTAATTCATATGAGCTTAATTTAGATGAATGTGGCTTTTGGGATGAAAATTTTTAAATGTGTGCCTTGTTTCACATGCTCAATTGCAAAATTCTTGCTTTCATGCTCTAGTTGCACACTATGGGTTCGACGAAACACCCACTTGTAATTTGTTTGTTTAATTGAGTGGTGGGTGATTTAATTGGGTTAGTATGATTACAAATGGTGTGTTTGGTGATGAATTGGTGCATTGAGCTTGCTCACATATGTTGTTATTCCATCTTCACACTCTTACCTTTCATGTGAACCATATGTTTGTTAAAATATAGATAAGTGAGGAACGCCTTATGTGCTTGAAAAGGTTGATGTGAACTTTATCAGGGCAATATGTGATTATTTTTAGAGCATAGTTTTGAGTCCAATTTGTCTTAAATGCTGGATAAATGGTTGATTTTTGGTTGAAATTGTTGATGAATGTGGCGTCCATGGTTTAACCGATAAATGTTCTTATCATAGCATCCCTGGTGAAATATGAGTAACCCAAGAGACATAAATATTTTCCTTGCCTTATAATAGATTGGGTGACACCATTCATAAGGGTATAGGGTCGTTTGTGTTTCTACTGGTGCCATAAATGTTTTATGACCTAAAAGGGTGATATGTGATCTTATGAGGAAAAACCCCATGAGGTGTAATGATAAAGTTGTCTTGCATCCACCTAAAGTTTTCTTTAATTGTTTAGGAAGAGGCAAGAGCTCAAAAATTCTTTCAAAATGTCATTGGCAAGAAATAAAATGATTTTGAGAAAAAAATAAAAATATAGTTTTTTTTGTGAAAAAGTTCAAGGATGTTTTTTAGCTTTCATTTGAGTGAGACCATTAAATTTAATTTTTGGCACTCTCTTTACAAGGATGAGTCTTTGACCCGGAGTAACTTATGAAGATCAAATTACTCAAATTGGTTGGAGGGCTAACTTTTTGCTCTATGAGAATGATGCCATGTGTGATGAGATTTTTCAATAATTCATGTACATATGTGTAGTCTAGAACTTGCCCCGTGTATGTTCAAAGCAAAATTCAAATCAAATTTGGTTTGGACGATTACGTGAGGCCATTTTGACCCGTCACATAGCAAAATTCCCACCTTAACATTGTTCCCTAGTTAACCCATTTGAGCGTTTTTACCCATATTTATTTCTTATTACAATGATAACCATGACCTAAACTCGTTTGAAAATCTCTCTTTTGGCACTTAACCTCCGTTGATGCATCGCATGATCCTAAGCAATGAAATATAGGCGAAAGCCTAAGTCTAGGGATGGTGTAGTTAGAAGAATAATGAAATGGTGGTTCAAACTCCAAGTTTGGAGGTTCCAAGTTTCGCGATCACCATTCACATTATTCCTCATGGATTTGACCCCGACTCTTGTTGGGTTTATACTGACAACGGCCGCCTTAAACTTAATTTTATGTGTAAATTGCGCGTTATCAATTCTAAGGGGGTTGTCACCAATTCATAGTAGTTTGAGATTGCCTGTCACGGCCAGTCCTGGGTTCGGGTCGTGACATTAATTGTCCCAAAGATCCATGTACTCTTAATAGTGTCCCGGTAGTATCAAATTCAAAGGTAAATATAGAAGTTAAAGATGATTATGGGGTTATACACTCAGAAGATGAGCTTGATGAAGATATACTTCTTATTGAGGAGGAGGATAAAATGATAATAGTAACCACTTAATTATTGATTTTGGCTCTACTTTTGAGAATTATATGCAAGAAGAAGCCCTTAAAATCAGTGATGGGAAGGGTTTATCTCCAAAATATTAGAAGAATAGAGTTATAAAATCCAAGCAGAATGCTACCAGTAAATCTATTAAGTTGACAGAATCAAAACCAGGTCCCAATCCAAAAGTTTAGATGTAATACAATCTGCTAGAATGCTAGGAGTATTAATACTCTAAGAGCACTATATAGAATTCAAACATTCAAGAATTTCCATAAGCTTACTTTGATTGTTATTCTTGAACCAAAGCTTAATAAATGCTAAGTTTGAATTTTACAATGTTAAACTTACAATAGAAAATGTTGCTTGTAACGAGAATGTAAAAATCTGGTTATTTTGGAATCACGATGTTGATTGCATTATTTTAGACCAAGATGATCAACAGATTACTTGTGAAATCAAGTGTGTGCCTCATCCTAGAAAATACCCCAACACTTTTGTTTATGCCAAGTGTAGAGATTATATGAGAAGACATCTTTGGGATAAAATATTTCATTTTCCAGTTTCAACAAACCTTGATGTATAATGGGTGATTTTATGTGATAATTGATATTGAAGAAAAGTTGGGTGGTCAGATATACAACATGAACAAGAGTTTTGACTTTACAGGGGTGATTCAAGCTTATGGCTTGACTGATTTAGGCATCTATGGTTTGAAGTTTACTTGGTGAAACCATAGAAAGGTTGATACTGGGATTTGGAAAAGTCTTGAGGGGTGATGACAGGCGAATTTACACGCCTATAGTGCTATATTTTACCCATATTTTAGCCAAGTTTTGAGGACAAAATATATAATTCATGCACTTTTAGTCCTTTTTCCTGTAAGTGAGCTAACGAACATGATTAGCAAGTTTTCAGGTATAAATGATGCAGATTTCAGCATTTTATGGATAACTTCACGCCAAAGAAAGCTTCACGAAAGAAGAAAGGGAAATCTTGGATGCCTAGGACCAAAAGTGGCGCATGGAAAATCTGTCCTGGGCAAAAACAGCAATTCTAAAGACTTTGGGGACTAGCAGTAACTTAGTAGGATTAGGATAATGATACATTAACCTAGTAGGATTGGGTTAAGTAATGCATTAGCTTAGTAGGAATAGGATATGGGTGTTATAAATACCCTATTTTGCTAGAGATTTTTATTCATTCTACCTTTAATTCATTCCCCCATTCCATCAATTCTCATCCATCCACCATCCATCCATCAAAACAATTCTCTTTATTAATTCATTGTTGACATTATTTCTCATCTATTTGATTTTTAATTTTACAACAAGAGAATCGCTATTTTGCAAGGAATTCACACCTAACACCACACCATACTACACGTGAGATCTTTTATTGTGGTATAATGATAATGTCTATTGTGATTTCCATCGCACTCATGAATAGTTAAACTTCACTATTGGGGTTATGGAAGCCTTATGAGATACTATCTAAGGCTATGAGTTTGTGAATTCGTGACACGTGTGTTGTTTATCTCATTATTCTCTTCATCTTAATGCAAATTCTTGTGGCTGCAGACGCATAGAATAACGCCAGTATAGCATTAACTTGTTCGAAAGAAAAGTTATATGTCTGGAAAAGAGATAATGTCAAGGTAATAGGGTCCCATCCCCTGTTAAAAAGTTAGTGTCGTAACTGGATTAACCTCTTGGAGAATTTGTACCGTTAGATACGCTTTAAGCTCGAAAGAGTTAAAGTGAAATAGTCCTTGTTAAGGTCGAAAGACGCTTGGATTTACCATAGAATACAATTCTCTATAAGCACATACATGTCTGAATTCCGCACAACTCATAGCCAATAGAGACGTACAACTCATAAGGTGGACATAACCCCAACTTCTCAATTCTCATTGTTTTACATCTTACTAAACATTCTTTCTTTTTACTGTGCTATTTTCTGTTTTACTCACCTATTTTGTTCACATTATTTTGCACGATAAAATCCCCCCTTTTTTACGAGACTTGCACCAAAAGTCTAGTAATCCTTGCTTACTTGTTGACCGAGCTATTCCCTGTGGGATCGATACCCAACCCAGTTGGGTTATATATTTGACAACGGCCGCTTTACACTCCTACGAGAGCTATAGATTGAGTGTTATCAAAAATTGGCGCCGTTGCCGGGGAATACGAGTGCTAATTAAGTTTGTGATAATTACTAGACCCTTTGGTCAAAGATTCTCGTACTTTTACTTTTAGGTTTTGTTTTTGTTTTTTACAGGTTTTTATTCAGTGCATGCCCCATACTCGAAGTTCTGGTCAACCGTTATTACCTATCAATCCTGAACCACAACGTATTGGTAGAATGGAGGCACAACACGAAATTGAAAGGATGGCTGCTCAACAGGAACAGGCGAGACTAGCTACTCTAGCCGCCGCTTAAGTACATCAACAGAATATTGATAACCCCGGGCGAGCAATAAATCCTGACGACGAGGACCTAGGTGATGACGAGTTACTAACCCCTAGGCATGCTGCTGAGATCGCAACACCTGCCAATAGAAGATATCATTAAGCAAGGTTTAGGCATGAACGCCGACCTGTACAACCAGCTTTCGACGATGATGATGATGATCTTGATGGAGCCGGAGCCACAGGATCCATTATTCCTCCACCATTGGCACCCGGAGCCAAGTTCAACATCACAAGCACCATGATTCAGTTATTGCAACTCAAGGAATTATTTGGTGGACTAGCAGGCGATGATCCAAATATGCATCTCATCAACTTTATTTCTACATGCAAGTCGTTTGACAATCCTGGTGTTGGTCAGAATGCAATTCGATTACGCCTATTTCCATTATCTCTGTCTGGAGAGGCAACTCTATGGTTGAATGGGCTGACTCCTTATTCTATTACAAATTGGAGGCAATTGAGAGATGCTTTCCTAGAAAGATTCTTTCCGACATCCAAAAGAGCACAATTGAGAGATGAAATCAGCAACTTTCGGTAGCTTCCAACCGACGCTCTTCATGAAACATGGGAGAGGTTCAAGACGAAGCTTATGAGGTGCCCAAACCATCACATGACCAATGTCCACCTAATGGAAACACTATACAGAGCCTTGAATTCAATAACTAAACCAGTGGTGGATAATGCAGCTGGAGGATCATTTATGGAACTCACCTTTGGGCAGGCAAGTAATATGCTAGATCGAATAACGAAGCAAAGTATAGTTTGGCATACCAGGGATTCTGAGGTAGCAAGTCCTACTATATCTATTGGCATGACTGCTGAACAAAGGAGAAGAGAAGAAGAACGTGATCAAGATATAGCGCACATGAAAACACAAGTGGATCTTCTTACAAAGCATCTATTATCAGGGAAGACCGAAAAAGTCAAAGCTATTGCGTCAAAAGGAAGAGACGAATCTGATTCAGATAAGAAGCCAACTACTTGAACAATCAGGGGGTTTCCGAGGTAATACCCAAGGAAACCAAGGTCGGAACTACTATGATAAATCTGGAAACAAGGACCAAGGTAGTTGGAAGAACAAGAATGAAAAGAGTGGTTTATACGTTCCCCCAGGAAGACGTGACACCACCACATCTGGTTCCGGAAGCATGGAAGATATGATGGCTAAACTGTTGAAAGGAGTGGAAGCAACCAGCATGGGAGTAACGGAGGTAATAAATGATTTGTCCTCAAGAAGCAATTGGTTGACTCACATTCCACTTCAATCAAGAAAATAGAGCAGCAATTGAGCCAACTTTCAGCAGCACTCAATCAAAGAAAGGCTGGCACTTTACCTAGAGACACTGTGCAAAATCCAAGGAACGATGGATCATGCATGGCTATTTCTCCAACTCTCTTCATTCTTGGTGTAGAGGTTTTATTCAGATTGATGAATAATTTGCACAATCACCATCTTTATCAGGGTTTTTATATGGAAGCTAAAGATCCTTAGGTAAACCATTTAAGTTCTGTAGATGATGTTATTATCCTCACATCCACTTTCAAATGTTATTTATAGCTTATTATCAAGACATTGTATGTTTATGAGTGAACTTTTGTGCTTCTTTTTAATAAGGACAAGAATTACTTTATGAGTCCATCTAAAGCACCTTTTGAAGTAATTGATAGGATTTAGTCCATCACTGGCTTCAGTAAAAAGGAGAATCTAATTACTTATCTTTGATGTCCACTTTAGGTTGGTGGTCAAAGAATTATTTTCTTACTTATATGGCGGCTAAGATTATTTCCAAATCAAAGGGTGGCAAATGAAATTGTTGAGTTATGGAGGTAGAGTAATTCTTGTGAAGTTAGTCCTCCAGTTTCTTTCTATTCATTTTCTCTCAATTATTACACCTACTTCTACTACTCTTAAGCAGATAAGCGTTTGATCGCTAATTTTATTTGGGGTTGGAAGAAAGAGAAGAAGAAATATCACTGGGCTTCTTGGGATACCCTCGGCTATCTATACGTAATGTTAAACATTTAGATGATATTTGCCTGACTTTATAATATAAAAAGTGGTGGATTTCAAATCTAAGAGATTATTATGGGGTGATTTTAAATGAGCTAACTATTATCAAAAACCCAACCCGGTCATGAAGAAGTGGTTTATTAATAATTCTCTTAACTAGAAGCAACTAAAGAAAAATAAAAGTATATTTAAAACTCACATTTAATGGTCTTTAAATTCTGGCACTTGTCCATTTTAGTGGGATGATTGTCTTAGAGTGGGTCCTCTTGCTTACCAAGCGTCTTATCTACCAAGACTAAAAAGCATGATAGTGTCTCAGGTTCTTAACAATGGAGATTGGTATGAAGAGTTAGTGAGACAATATGTACCTTTGACCTTTGTTCAGTAGATTTACAATACTATTTTCAAATATCAAGAAGGTATGCAATACCAATCTATCTTGAAGTTAAATACAAGGGGTAATTTCATATGTTCTTCAGCCTTGGAACTAGTGAGAAAGAAGAAGAAGAAGTTTATGTATGACATTCTCACATAGCATAATCACATCCCTTTTAAGATATTGTTCCTTCTTTGGAGAACTATAAGAGAAGAACTTTCAAAAAATGAAAAAAATCACCTTTTTGGTCATGATACAATACTTTGATCTTGTTATTATAGGCTTGTGCTCGACACTATTGACCATATCTTCGTTTCTGAAAGATATGCTAGACACGTTTGGAAGTATTTATCTGATTGTTGGGGATAGAGCCTATAGTTATGACCTTGATAAATTTAATTATAATATGGTGGATTATTAAGACTAATAATATTATGCATAAGCTCATGATCCAATCAACTCCCATCTTTATCTGCTGGAACTTATGGGAGAACAGTTGTGCAAGTAAGCATGGGGGAATAATCTGAAGCTCTACCAGTGTAAAATTCTAAATTATAAAGGATATTAACATGCTATTACATATATGTTTTCCTTATATTTATTGGTCTAACAATTGGAGGGGCTTAGTGTTTATTGCAGAAAATTTTCAACATGAAATGGGGTTGGTGCAAGTTAATCGGTTTAAACCTCCCTCTTCGTTAGTTAAACTTAATACTAATGGTGGTGAAATTGAAAACCCAGGAAAGATAGGAGCTGGTGGTATTTTGAGAGATCATAACACCAGGTTGATCTATGCATTTGCTACACCTCTTGGTTTTGGTTCTAACAACCAAGTAGAGGTTTAGGAGGCTATTCTTGGCATCACTTGGTTCAACATGGTTATAGCAAAGTGATACTTGAGGTTGATTCAGAATTGCTTGTGAAATGGCTAAGACAAATCACAACTCCACCTCGGAACATCATCAGATACATCAATGAACTTCAAGATTTGATCAAGTTAATGGATTATTTTCATTGCAAACATATCTACAGAGAAGGTAATTTTCACAAGTAATTGCATACTCAAATTCATATACAATTAATTGATCACAAAGAAAAAAACACAAAAGTGCACTATAAATATGTGTGACCTAAGCCGATAATCAGCTACTCCCTCTATTTTTCAAACTCTTTAATTCTCTGAGCACTTGCAATATCCAAAAATGTTGTAGGTTTATATTCTTATGAGTAACATTGATCTACATGCTTGAAATTCAATAAGTGATGGTTCCATACACACATATCTATGGGAAAATAAAGGTTCACCTGAGTTTGAAGGGAGTATGCTAGTTAAAATTACCCTAATATAGTTGCATAGTGTAATTGCCATTTGAATGGGTAAAGGGGGAAGTCCGAGTACCTCTTTATTAGAAAAATGGTCAATGAGGGTCTAGAAAGGGAAAATCATGTATTTTTGAACCGTTAAGTATCATTTCACACTCCATGAGACAAGGTACAATCATAGTATCAATATATGATTCTAGGTTAAATCGTGGTTAAGTGCTAGTTTTCATACTTTCAGGAGTTCATCAGATGATCCCCTTCAATGATCGTCGAATCATAGTACGATCATAGGATGCATTTGTGTGATGTGACATATCCTAGCACTTTTAGCAAATTCTTCCCATGATTGACGGTATAATCGTGCAACCTTCATATGATTGTACCAAGGATTGTGTATGGGAAGTGCTGAACTAATATTTTTATTTTTATTTAAGTCTAATCCTTTTTAGTATAGGTACAATGGCACCCAAATCTCGTAAGAAGATACAAGATGAGTCACTCCACAAAAAAGTAGCTAACGAACGGGCACCAAAAGATATTTATTTGACCTTGATAAGCGAATAGTGGACTCTAGTAGTTCAGAGGTCTAATACCCCAAAAGTAAAAGTAAAGAGAACAACAAGATATTACTAAGTATAATAACATACGGAGTTATGAAGTTATTGGGGAACATGGTCCTAGTGCCTCACTCAAACAAATTACAAATAAAATAAATCAAAAAATATTTCTATAGGCATTCTAATCAACACAACCCCCTAATTTAATGGAGATTGTTATTGATTGGTTCGATAGATAATTTGAGAGAGATTTCAACCTATTTCTTGTGAGTTCAACCCCAATTTAGTTGGATTCTATATTTTACAACGACCATTTTATACTTTATTATGAGGTGTAATTTAGGCCACATTAGATTTTAGTACCATGGTCGGGCACTAAAGCACAGTCAGCTAAGGTCAAGGCCCCTATATCTACTGCTTTAGTGCCCATGGCTATCCCTATTAAACTTTCTTAGTATAAGGGGGGAGGTCAAATCTCAAACCCTATTGAAGGTAAGCCATTTTTTGTTGATGAAGAGAGTTCCTATGAAGAGAAAGTGTCTTTGGATGGTTCTAGAAGTGTTAATCCAAAATTGTTTGATGGTGTTGTTGCAAGTTAGCCTACAAGAGGTACAGACCTAAGGCGATGAAGTGTACCAAACTCCAATGACTACTACACTAATGGGGTTTTCCTAAAGAAAAAATGGAACTAAAAGTGAATTATCTAGGAAGAACCCAGTATCCTGCTTGAATCGCAATAAAAAAATTTATGTTGATTTAGGTGTATGAGAAGTATCAACTGGTGGATGACTAGACCACTTTAAAACTATACTCCTGAGATGGTGATGGAATTTTATGCTAATTATATAGTGATGATAAACAATATGACTTTTTCCAGTAAGGAGAAGGACATAAGAAATCATCTCTGACTCGACATGGTACTAGTGTGGAGTAAGAAGATTGATATGTCAATAAAGTCTATTACTACCCTTTGTTGGGTCCTAATTTTGAAACAACCAAAGAAATGTTGGAAAAATACTACAAAATGATAGAGTTGAACAAGGTCTAGAAGTTAATGGTTGGCTGACCACATTGCAGAAGCTAAAGATAGGGTAGTGTTAGTGAATAGTTCAAGAAATTACAAGTACATGTTGAATTTCAATACCAAAGCTTAGTGGTATAGAGTGAGGCATCGCATAGCAGCGACTGGGAAAGATAATACACTCAGTGAAGGCAATTTGGTATGGTTGCAGCTTTTATGGCAAAGTTAGAGTTAAATATTTTGTGGATTATTGGGGAAGAGATTTTGTAAAGGGTGTTGAAGTTTAGCACTACTTTACCATTCTCGTTTTTAGTAACGTAGTTATTGTGGATTTTTTAGGTGCCTTTTATTCCAACATTTTACAGGTTTTCTAGACATATAAATAATGTTGACATTGCACTGATTAAGGATTTGAGGAACTTGGCAGCCCCATATCGAGGTGCTTTGCTCGACTTGACTTCACAAGGTTTAGAGGAGGGTGAACCCGTGACTGAGATTTTGACTTCTGAGTCTGGTACCATTTCCCCGTCTACTCAATATCCAACTACTGCAAAAGTGCAATTGAGTCAATTCCCACAAGATACATGTTGATACCTATAACTTTGCTAAAGTAGTTGATGAGGAACCAAGCTCTTCATGATGCTAAAATTAAGAAATTGGTGGTTGGGGTAAAGTCTACATGTATGATGAGATTAGGGTAGCAGAGCAAGGAATGTAGACCCATATGGGTAGTTTTAAGTGTCAAATAATGATAAATATATATGGTATCTAGGCTACAGATTTGATCACGCTCACCATCGAGTTAGATGAGTTGAAAGGTGTTGTGAAGGCACTTTCTGAGAGACAGTTTCCTATAGTACATCCTCCACAACTTTCAACTTTTGATGATTTTGTTGTGGACATATAAGTGCTAGATTTTTATACCTAAGACCTGGCAGTTGGGAGCGAGGGTACTGATGTATATGAGATATGGGATGATTTGCATCTAAGAAAGGCAAAAAATAGATAAGGAAGGAAAGAGAATGACCCTAAGAGAACCTTTTAGGTGCCTAATTGGGGAGAAGTGTGATCCTCATTACTGTTGATATAGAGACTGTTAAATTTATTATTAATAGTACTCCTAAGAGGGGGGGGGAGCTTCAGAGATCACCCTCGTGATAACATCCTTGAGTACACTCGTCGCCAATGGTGCCCACTTACCAGAGAGTGACAGGGCCACAATCGAGGCTAGTAAGAAAATGATGGTTTCCATCTGTGACCCGCATTTACCAGTCGACAATAGGCGTCTAGTTCTCCATATGTACATTTCCTACTCCAGTTTGCTTTATTTTAAATATTTCATGTAATAAGGATATTGCATGAATTCTATGTTGGGGAAGGGGTATACCGCCACTCGGGGGGTTATAGTTGTCGTGTTTATTTTTCCCCTAGTGTTCTATCATAGGAGAACCGCATGTTTAGAAGTTTTAATATTGTTTTTTATATTTCTAGGTTATTTGTGTAACTAATAGAAATAAAAGAATTTTATGTAGCCAAAATAAAAAGAGCATGTAATATTGTTTGAATGTTTGAATCATACCCCTCCGTGAAATTTTATGATATTTTTGTTGTGCTTTGTGCTTACTTAGACTGTGAACAATGTGGATCTCATCATAGCACTAGGATAATGAGTGATAATCATAACTTAACTACGCGTGAATCGAATGGGCAGTAGTCATGTGTACAACGTGAGCAAAATATGTGTGAGGCCTTACCTAGTCAGTGTGTGTATAATCTATAACCGGTTAGTCTCACCAAAGTTATAGGATAATAGGTTAGGAAAGGATCATATGAGTCCACTAAAAAAAGCCTAAAACCCTACCAAATGATAAGGTAATAACCCTTGATCCTAAATAGGCCAACTTTTTTCATAGTCGATTCACCTTTCCATCTTTAATTACAACAAACATATTTTATCCTTGGTCCCTTCTTGGACATTGCGCACCTCAAATCAAGAAAATCACCTAAGTTGAGGGTAGCAATTATAGAGATACATAGATTAGCATGGGTATGAAGAAAAAGTTAGTAAAAGAAAAAAAAGGAATTTGGGTGCAGCATTGTGGAAAAAAAAAGGAAAAAAATTTGAAAAAGAAAAAAAAAGAAAAAGAAGAAGAAGAAATAAAGAAAAAAAGAGAAAAAGCGTAAAGAAACCGCACCCGTGTCCAGAAAGTAAAAAAGGGAGAAAAATAAAGAAAGTTGGAAAGTGGAGCCAAAAAATAGTGTTGTGTGAAAGAGGGTTCAGTCACCTTATCACAATTTACCATACCCATCCCCAATCCTACGTTACAGCCAATGAAGGTACTATAGTAATCCTAATTTGACTTTTCAAAAAAAATAAGGCATAGAAAATAAGGGCAAGCCTATGGTATCAAACGCAAACTATTGTGAGAGTGAGTTATTAGTTTAGTCCCTATCTTGATATTCACTATATATGCTCTGTGTGAGAGCCTTCTTTGATGTTAGTACGCATGGGTTGCAACGTAGTCTGCTTGTTCAAATAGTCATTTGTAATGATGCTAAGTGGTCTGTTGACAATGTAATGTCATTATTTGATCCGGTTGTATCATGATGAGAATTTTTGTACACATAAAAATGGTAAGCTTTAACGGTATTAAATAATGTTAAACTTACTTTTTGGTTAATGCATGCTCAAAGTGATTTTGTGAAAGTATGAATGTCGTAGTACTGGTTTTTTCTTGGTTAAGCATCGTGTTTTGTTGTGTTTTATTTTCTAGAGGACATACAAGTATTCTAAGTTGAGGATGTTGATGTTCCATGAACTTATGACACTTTCGATAACTACGAATTTGTAAGTACGAAGGTATTGTTATGTGGGTATGATGTGTTTTGGGGTATTTGCAGGCAAATCAACCGGAAGAAGCAAAGTGCAGGATATCTGGCAAATAGGACATCAGACGATCTATTCCACAACTGTGGGATCTTGCCATGGTCGTACTAAGTTGTCGTGGATTAAATCAAAAGATTGAATCTCATGAATCATACATACAAAGCATCCCACAATTATACATTAATTCTATGATCATACCACTGGATCGTGGGAAGAAGATCCTAAAATTAATATTGCACGAGCTGAGTATAGAATGATCAAATAAGAGGGTTCCACGATAGTGGGTTGGTACTACGTAGCCGTACTGATGGTCGTGCGAGAGACATACTGTATGGTAGAAAATTAGAAAAATATCAGACAAATGGGAAACACATCAGACCAAGAAGACACGAGCACGCACAGAGACTCGTATCAGCCATGATCTGCAAGATGACAAATCTGATACCCAACCTACGAACACTAAGTACGACGTGGGATATACCCATGATCATACTTTCTTCATTTGAGACACCGCCTCAGAAAATTCCTATGTGTTTAGTGTAGGTTTTTATTATCTATAAATACTCCTATCAGGTCTTTTGTACAGTTTACAAATTATAACATTATTCTAAGGTTTCAAGGCATATTTTTGTTCTAGAAATTACAAACATTGATTTTGTAGGGTTTTAATTCAAATTGAGATTTTGGAGATTTTCATCTTATTCTTGTAAGTTCATGATTTTGCTTTCTTCCATGAATTCTTCTTATGTTCTTGCAATTATAAGCAACTAAACACCACAACTAGGATTACAGAAATCGTGACGGATTAATGAAGTAGTATTCATAGTATGAGGTGATTCGCAAAGGGTCTTTGGGCATGAATAGTAATTCTCTTCGCCTTAATTGTCTATTTAAAGGTTTAAAATGTTAGATCACGCACTATCGTAGCTACGGACTTTAGCAAGAGTAACAGAGGGAAAAATGGAATCAACAACAACACTTAGTTCTATCAACCACCACTTAATTAGATCTTGAGCCGGTAAATGGAATAGAATAATACGAGATCAATGATAGGGGTTAGTAATGAAAAAACCAAAAGATATGAACCTTTGTAATTTTGATAATCATCTATCAGGGTGTAACATAGTCGTTTAGATAAACATAACCTATCGATCCTACATGCTAAGCATCATAAGAGATCTCTAAGTACGAAAAACCTGCAGAGTTATAAAGGTATTAGGGAACACAGTCATTCAGATAAACATAACTTATCAATCTTGTTATTATTGATGTTCCAATCAACAAAAACCCTAATTTACTAGAGATTGCTTTGATAGACAACCTGATAGAGATTTTGACCTATTCCCAGTGGGATCGACCCAACCTAGTTGGGTTCTTTATTTGATAACGGCTGCATTATACTTCATTATGAGGTGTAATTTGAGCTACATCAAATTATTGAAATAATTTTTCCTTTTGATATTTTATATTCAAAACATGTATGATAAAGATAAGTAGAACAACTTTATTTCCAAAATACAAGATTAGGTGCAAAATGAACGATGTTGGTAGGAGATTCAAGATCTACCGTGTGCCATTGTAGTGGCAAATGCTTTGATAGATTTTTGTTCAACCAATGTTGCTTATGATCTTGCTTCTTCTAAGACTAAGAAGAATGAAAAACGCAAAGACTAGGATAAGGATAATCAAAGGCAAGAAGATAATGACAAAGGCATGGGAAATGGACGTTATTGCATCTAACCAAAACAAACATGCTAGTAAAAGAGTTTGTTAACCTTGCCAAAAATCAGGCATCAAGCAAAGGAATTAACCATAACATAAGAAAATCAATGCACTTCTGGTCAAAGAGGAGAAACAAAGAAAATGACAAAAAAATTATGATTATGTAAACCTATTGTGTTTGTTGAATGCATTTTTGGAGTAGATGTGGTAAAATGGAGAAACATGATATTGCTGGGAAGGTTTCCTACATAAATATTATCAGATCGATGGATCATCAATTAGATGCCTATCAGTGTTGACCATAGTGAAGAAGTATCAATACTAGTATGCATAAAATAATCCAAACAATACCTCTCCATCATTCTCTTTGCCATGAGGAACAATATCACATTTCTCACTATATGGCTAAATTATGCCTTTACACAGCAACCTAGAAATATAGTAATCGGACGGACATGGTAAATCAAAACTACATGAGAAAGAGTCAACCAATTCATATCCAAAATCACGTAAAAATTCACTACATTCAAACTTATCAGCTACAACTATGTAGCATACCCAAGTAGAATCACAACACAAGATTGATAAAATAGATCAATAAATAATGAAATCACACATGGAAGTAGAAACATATACATGTACTACCAATGAATCACATATCATATCTATATGCAAAGCCAAGTATGCAGATACATAAAAATAAGCAAAGCCTAGATCAAATAGAATTGAAGCTAACCAATGATACACCAAAATCGTATATATAGTAATTTCCTCAGAAGCCTCGGCCTCTAGCCTACCAAGAAATGCATTGTAATGGATCTTTATCCTTTGGAAAATATGCCTTCATGGATACCTCATTGACCTGTATAGGTTTTACCCCTAGCAATATGAAAACTTCCCATCTGACTTTATACACCTCCTTTATTGGAGGTGTTGGTTTCATAAGGGACTAAATCAGAGAACCTTTCTTCATGTCACCATATCTTCGACAAGGACAATCTCATTCAAACATCATCACCATAATCAAAACAACATCCTCTACCAATCATAGTCTGTTGAATTGTCTGGATGAACTAGAATGTCTTTTGTAACTTGAGAACCTTGAATGTGAATCTCAAGAGAGCTCCATGTACTCAGGTTGTTGACCACAAAATAAACATTGTTTGATGTACATAATGCTACATGAATAAGTTAGCTGGTCTGGAAATAGTGGCCTCTACTTGAATAATCTCATCCCCTAAATAAAGTACCAGTGAAGTTGTCAAATCTATGAGTCCTCTGGTGGCTGCCTACTAGTCCTAAACACGAGTTCAACTTTTAATTTATTACCATGAACTCATTATTTTTAAAATTAGGGGGTTCAATTATAGTAAATTTTCACATATCTATTAATAATTTGTATAAAAAAATATTGATATCAACTGAACCGATGAACTATAATCCACTCTTACTAATCTTAACACAGACATCCAATTTAGTTATATAAAATTTAACGATGACAACAAAAGAGGATAGGAAATTCAATATGTCAAACTAGTGAATTTTAACAGAATAAAACAAAAAGAATATAGAGAAAAAACTATTTAAACACAATATAGGACACTAGACATGTTTATACCCATGGGAAATTTTAGAAAAAGAAAGAAAAAAATAATAAGATCATAGATAGATCTATTAAGGGTCATGAAAGTCATGCTACCCACAAGCTTCGACGATAACTCTCTCTCTATCTCTCTTTATATATATATATGTCGAATAGAAATAATAAAAGTGGCACTTAGAGAACCAAAGGTCTCTATAGTCCCAAAGCCAAGGGGTCATATTTTCTCCCCAAAGGGTGCCGGTTCAAATCCCATAAACTACATTTGTCACAATCCAAAAAGTGGTCATGATGGCACTTATCGCAGTCCAGTCATGATAAGTAAGCCAACCACCCAAAAAGAAAGGAAATTCATACTAAGCAACAATAATAAATAGATGAGGCTTCTAGAATGAAGTCGGACCAACTTAAAAACATAAGTAAAGCAAAAATTTGAATGAAATAACATGAAATCCCCAAAATCTGGTGTCATAAGTGTAAAGCATCTAAATACAACTCAGAATTCTTGAAAATTTGAATATATGTCTCTGAGAATGAGACATCTAAAACAAGTAAGAGGAGGTCTGAAGTTAGCTCTGAAATTCCTAGAGCACGCCAGTACCTCGATCACCACTCAGATAAGCACTAAAGTAGTTGTCGTGTCATGTGATCCTACTAGGACCAGCATCGAAAGAAAATGGTAGGGGTGAGTACAATACACTTGTACTCAGTAGGTATCATAGGTTGATTTAGCAAAATAGAAAATAATATAAGTAAAATAACACTATGAGCACGTTACCTGAGAGCAGAAAAGTTTTCAAACGATAGCTCACACCATCACTACTAATAATTTTGTTAAAAATACTAAAATAAAAACAACATAGATATACACAAAGAATATACAAAAACTGAACACGAGTTAAGAAAAAATAAAGAAATCCTGAAAAATGCATATGCAATACAATATAATAATGATGGGATGAATAGTGAAAGATATTGCATGACTTTTAGTATGCACCTACGGAGCTCGCAGCTTCTTAGATAGGATCTGTGGAGGGTCTTCAACCCATATACTATATCTCATAATTTATATCTCAACCCACCTCTCTGTCTCGTATTCACAGAGAGGGTTTTAATAAAAATATCTCATTTTTAAAAAAACAATTAGAGTTCTTCAATGGTACCAATATCTCATGAATGCATATGTATGGAATGAGAATATAATACTCACTATCAAATCATTATCAAGACACCAATTCATCCAACGTGTATATAAATAGACCCAAAAATCAACTCAATATGTTCTCATATCATGATTGTTAACTCAAATTAGGCACCATCAAAATATATACGTATATAAGACATCATTAGTATTATTTAACCCCTAACTTGAATATTTCTATCATGATAAAGGCAACCAACGCTTAATAAGGCCTATAAATAACAAATTAGGCCCCCGCACAGGCATTATATGTAGAGTAAAAGCATTTTAAATGTACAAATAAGGCCAATAATGTCAAAGAAAGCCACCACATAGGCAACACATAATATAAGATATCACAATTCAACAACAACAGAATATAAGCCCCAACTCAGGCATGCAACAGTAATAATAATCTTGAAATACAAATCTCATAGTTGTTTTTCCCAATTCATAGCTTGCTTTACATGCTTATTAAATACCCAATTTAATCTAAAAGAAGTATAGTCATAACCTACATCAAAACAATGAACTTCAAGTCAAAATTACATTAACATGGAGCGTTCCTCGATCAAACAGCCTCGAAATCAATAGAAACATTAAAATATAGCATCTATTATTTTAAAGAAAGCTAATGATACCCATATTATCCGTATTTGAGTTGGCTCAAAAATGGTTCAAAAATGAGTTGGGAAACTAAAAGGTTAAAACCAAAATTTTATTCTAGAAATATATTTTCCAGGGTTATAAGAGTCTACAATAGAAAAAACATACAAAAATGGGTTAAAACGAGATCCAAAATAAAGAAAAACTATTATTAGCCTTTACCAGTAAAAATCTCAAAATTTCAATTCAAAATTATGACTAAAAGGTGTTTTCAAAGATGTAATCAATGGAAAATAATGAAAATATGATTTAGGAGTTTACCCGAGCAAGAATAGTGAAAACCCCTAAGAAATTACCTCTTCTGAAAGCTTGGAGGCTCCAAAATGGTGAAAATCACAAAAAGGAGGCTTCATACTATTTTGTGAATAGTGACTCACGAACATGATCAACCCTTTGCATTTATAAGGATCAATACTAACTAGGACACTTAAATAGCCTTCACATTCGTGTCCAAGGCTTCACGTTCGCGAAGGCTGATGATTCAAGCCTTCACATTTAGGATAGCCTCGTAGCATTCACGAAGAGGGGGAAAATATCCTTCTTTTCATTCGCAGCTAGGGGGCTATATTCTCAATAAAAGTTCTAACTAGCACCAGATATTAGCAAAAATACTAATTTTACATCATTCTGAATCCTCCAAATGGACTCTTGGAATATACTTGAAACCCAATAGAAATAAGTCATATATGCTACTAGAATATTTTCAATGTTGTAGATTCAATGGCTATGTTGGATTTTCAAAAAAAAAAGATTTTTTTTCACTAAATTAACCCTTGTGATCCTTTTTTGGCAATTTTTCAAATGAAGGGTTGAAATGCAAACTAAAGGTTCCAAGACCGAACCAACCCAACTACAAACTCAAATTAGATATTTCAAACCTAGAAAAACTATCCAAATGGTCATTTGATACTCAAAACAATGAATATAGACTGAAGTCAACTATATGGCTTTTAAAGCCTCTAAAAAACTCAAACTTACCCAATCATTCTTGATCACATAGGGAATCATGCCAACCATTTCCACTCTCTAAAATAAACATGTAGAAACTACAGAGAAGGATAAAATAGTCAAAATAAATAAATAGCAAGATTTCATGATTTAGGTGTGATGAACTAGACAACCGCCCTGGCCTGAAGAACTGATCCTTGAGCCTTCACTCACATGAATTGATACTTTCATGAATTGACTCAACCCGCTAGTCAGAATACGGTGCTTATGGCCACAAGTAACCCCGAGCTAACCCATGGTCTGGTACCTGTTGTGAGCACTGAATAAAAATAAAAGTATTACAATATGTTCAGAAGATAAACTGATAAGGTACTATTAATTAGGAATACTGAAATACATAAAACGATAATTCTAAACCATCTGATAAACACTGGAAACTAGATTTTCTATTTGAAAGCCTCTAAACATACGAAGTTGATGGGACAAACACCCAACTAAATCACATTAAACTGAACATAACGAAATACAAAAATAACTGAAATAACATATGACGTTCTCAATGTATAAAGACCCACCACTACTGCTGTGGGGAACTGCTAAGCTGTCTAAGGATGGTCGAGAAACTGTGCGTTCGAACCTAAGTTATAAGACAACATAGCATAAGATAAAAGTATGCGATCAGTACTTTGAATGTACTGGTACGTGAGCTAAGAACTGCATAAAATCCATATGAAAACTGAACATGGATGCATAAACATGTAAAAGTGAGAATGCAAGACCAAGCATAAACATGTACTGAAATAAACTGAATAACTGAATAACCGATGTTTGAATAACTAAATAACTGATATTTGTATACTTGGTCAAGCAAAACTCAACTATCATACTCTGAATACTGAATCGAGACTATGGGAGTTAGTTATAACCTACATCCCACAATCTAAACTATCAGGGTCCAAATTATAACCTCAATTGGAAGGGTGTTGGTACCTTTCTAGGGGTACCAACACATGACTGACGATGTGGATCCACAAGGCTGATGTCTCGAAGGACGAGGGTGTCATGACTAACTAATAGGGGACCCCTCATAATCTATGGTGGCTCTGTAGGACTGAAACTTAGGGACTGCTACTAACGACTCATGCCTAACTGACGGGGGAGTAGTCATCCCTACATTTACTCAGTGTTAAGTGTTACTCCCAACTGAATGACACTAGTATTATATTCGTTTAACATGTTATGGTACTGTACTAATAGTTGCTCATCATGAGCATGGTAATTTGAATATAGTAATAAAATCATGATCTGACTGACTTACTGTTTGGAAACAAAATCATGTAAAACACATAGGTATCTGGTGTTCATAACCCGCTAGAATTGAATGATCACAAAAATATAATAACAACACTTAAGAAAGTGGTATGAAGTCATAGTTCAAATATCCAAAACATAAGACATTTCTGTAATTGAGTGAATTACATGAACTAGAACATGGGGATGAATCAAACTTGATAAGATAACATATTAACATAATTTAATTCATAACTCGAAGATATAACATGGAATCACTTTAATTGAACATGAGTAATTAAAATTTAAAGCATGAAATAAACTTGTTTAGATGGTACAACATGTTGACATGGATTGAATTCAAATTACTAGGAAATACACAGATTAAGTTCATAAGTTGCATGGATAATTTCATAAAATAAGATACAATTCATTCTTTAAATCAAAAAGAGGGTTTTAGAGCTCAATGGGTGAAAGGAATCCATTAATAAATACCCCACATACCTCAATTGGATGAATTCCTGGAGGAATATTAAAATCAGAACTTAAATTCTTGAGTTCTTGAGAGAAGAAGCTTGAATTTTGTTCTTAGGAAGAGAGAAAGGGTGTTGAATTGTATATTGGACACTTGGGGTTAAGGGAGTAGAAACAACATGTTTAAAGACCCCTTATTTCTTTTAAGGATGATTAGAAAGGGTTTAGGGGTATGAAAAGACCTCCACGCCCATAAATTAAGTCAAAACGGAGAAATTTTAGTATTGTGTTTTTACTGGGCAGCGTAGGCCAAAAACACACCTGAGAGTGTGCAATGCATACCAAAAGCACACCTGAGGGTGTGCGGCGTATTCCAAAAGAACACCTGAGGGCGTGTGGCACCCACTAAAAGCACATCTTATCTAGTGGATATTGCCAATTTCCATATGATACACGGCCTTAGTGCAAGGTCTAACATGCGGCGCACACTCATTTTTAAGGCCTAGAAGCACCCCCAACTCAACCCATAACATCTAAACATGGTATACCAATGAAATGGGGGTCCTAAGGGTCATTTTTAATGCATTATTTTAGCGTTACAACTACAGGGTGTTACATTATCTCCCCTTTGGGAATCATTCACCCTTGAATGAAACCATTTAATATGAAGCTCTAAGAAGGATGAGATCGTACACTAAACACTCATGCGTTGAACCATGATTAAGTAAATGAATCTGAAACATGATACCTGGACTGAGCTGAGTTCCATGAATACATATTATGACATGAGGATAGTTATATAGCCAAGATAAAGAATGGGAGAGACGAGTTAAGAGAAACCATTACGTTAAGATGAGTCTGAATTCATAAGGAAAATATGGGGATATTTGGCTTGCATATCTAATTCTACCTCCCAAGTGGCTCCCTCAACATACTGATTTCGCCATAGGACTTTAACCAAAGGAACTTCTTTATTCCTTAGCCTACGAATCTAACGATCAAGGATCTCAACTGGAACTTCTTTGTAGGAAAGGCTATCCTTAACATCCACACTTTCTAAAGGAACAACAAAAGCTGAATCACCAATGCATTTCCTTAACAATGAAACATGGAACACTGGATGTACTAATGCTAAATGTGCGGGCATCTCTAACTCATAAGCTACCTTCCCAAAATGGCTTAAAATTTTGTATGGGCCAACAAAGCGGGTACTGAGTTTCCCCTTCTTATCTCTTCACTACTTTTATAGGTAAAATTTTTAAATAAACTAAGTAGCCAACCTCAAACTCAAGATCCCTTCTCTTTACATCTACATTAGATTTTTTATGATTTTGAGTTGTATTCAACCTCTCTTGAATTAACTGAACTTTCTCCATCACCTTAAACGCTGAATTTGGCCCTACCAAAGCAGTCTGACCTACTTTGAACCAACCAATAAGAGATCTACATCTCCTCCCACAGAGAGCCTCAAAAGGAGCCATCTGAATACTAGAGTAATAACTATTGATGTAGAAAACTCAATAAAAGGTAAGTGGTCATCCCAGCTACCCTTAAAGTCAATAACACACATCTTTAACATGTCCTCTAAAGTCTAAATGGTCCTCTACGCCTGTCTGAGAATGAAAAGTTGTACTGAGGTGAGCCTTCCAAAAGGGGAAGGTAAATTTAGTATCTCTATCTGAAATGATAGACAATAGAACCCCAGGTAACTTCACCAACTCCCTAAGATATAGCCTGGCATAATCCTTAGCTAAGTATGAAGTATGAACTGGCAAGAAATGGGCTGAATTTGTCATTCTATCTACAATTACCCAAATTAAATTATGCTAACAACGCGTACGAGGCAACCCTATCACAAAATCCATATTGACCACCTCCCACTTCTAAGTGGGGATGCTAAACTCCTAAAGCATACCACTCGGACTTTAGTGTTCAACCTTAATCTGCTAACAGTTTGAACACTTAGCTACAAACTCAACAATATCTTTCTTCATACTACTCCACCAATAGATTTTCTGCAAGTCATGGTATATCTTAGTGGCTTTGGGGTGAATGGAATACCGCGTACAATGTATTTTTGCTAATATTTGTTGTCTCAAACCATCAACACACGAAACACATAAATTTCCCTGACAATGAAGCACACTATCTCTCCGATGGAAGAAACCTCCACCTTCTGATCTCTAACTACCTCCTTCAACTTAACCAAACTAGGATCCCTGTCTTGCTTTTCTTTTATGTCGGCAATCAATTAAGATTCCAAACCATTCTGAACCCATATACTATCTTCAGCCGAATCAACCAACCAAACTCCTAACCTAGAAATTTGATGCATCTCACGGACTAACTCCTTCTTATCATCCTCAACATGGGCAACACTACCCATAGACAATCTACTAAGGGCATCCGCCACTGTATTGGCCTTTCCTGGATGATACGACACACTCATATCATAGGCTTTCCATAACTCAAGCCATCTTCTCTGGTGAAGATTTAGGTCTTTCTGCGTGAACACATACTTTAAACTTTTGTGATATGTGAAAACATCCACATGAACTCCATAAAGATAATGCCTCCAAATTTTCAAGTCAAATACAATAGCTTATAACTAAAGATCATGGGTCGGATAATTCTTCTCATGAGGCTTAAGTTATCTAGAGGCGTAGTCTATGACCTTACCTCTATTCATCCATACATAACCCAGACCAACTTTACAAGTGTAATAATATACTACAAACCCATCTGTGATATCTAGGAAAGTCAAAACTGAAGCAGAAGTGAGTCGAGTCTTAACCTCCTAAAAACTCTTCTTGCAGGAATCCACCACTGAAATTTAACCTTCTTATGTGTTAGCCTCGACATAGGGTAAGAAATAGAAGAAACCCCTTCAACAAACCATCTATAATATCCAACTAAATCCAAGAAGCTCCTGATATCGATGGAGAGCCGGGTCTAGGCCAATTTCTCGCTGCTTTGGTATTTTAAGGATCAACACAAATGCCATCACCAGAAATAATGTGACCGATGAAAGCTACTTATCTTAACCATAATTCACAATTACTGAACTTAGTAAATAATTGATGATCTCTAAGGTTCTGCAACACAAATCTCAGATAGTCTGCATAATTATTCTCACTATGGGAATAGACAAGGATGCCATCAATGAAAACTATGATAAACATATCTAAGTAACGATTGAACGCCCTGTTCATCAAGTCCATGAAAGCTACAGGGGAATTTGTTAGTCCAAAATACATAACTAGGAATTAAAAGTGACCATTCCGAGTTCTGAAGGCTGTTTTCAGAATGTCACTTTCTTTGACTCTAAGCTGGTGATAACCGGATCTAAGGTCTATCTTAGAGAAAAAACTTTACCCTGAAGTTGGTTGAATAAGTCATCAATTATGGTAAGGGGATACTTATTATTAATCATAACCTTGTTCAACAGACGATAATCAATGCACATTCTGAGAGAACTGTCTTTCTTGCACATGAATAGAACTGGAGCACCCCATGGTGAAACACTAGGCCTGATAAAACCCTTATCTAAAAGATCTATCAATTTTTCCTTCAATTCCTTAAGTTCAGCTGGAGTCATTCAGTAAGGTAGAATAGAGATAGGCTGGGTATCTAGAAGGAGATCTATTTTAAAGTAAATTTTCCCTTCGGGGGGGATACTAGGAAGATCTTCTGGAAATACATCTAGAAATTCTCTTACTACTGAAATTGAATCAAGACTCGAAGTTTCAAAATTTAAGTCCTTGACTTGGACTAGATAGTAAATACACCTCTTAGATATCATCTTTCTTGCCTAAAATAGAAAACAAGCTGACCTTCAAGCACTGAAGTACTACCCCTCCATTCGATAACTGGCTTATTAGGAAACTGGAACTGGACAATTCTATTTTCACAATTCACAATGGGGTAGCATGATGGAGCCAATACATGCAGAGAATGACATCAAAATCAGTCATCTCTAACTCTAAAAGATCAACTGAAGAAACTTTATGAGACACTAAATCGGGCAAGTTCTAGATACCCGTCTGGATACAATGGACTTACCCACTAGGGTAGACATTGAGAAAGGCTCCACTAATGTTTTGGGACTGACATTGAAGTCTATATTTATATAAGAAGTCAGATAAAAAGTGAAGCTCTAGGGTCTAACAAGGTAGAAACATGCAGATGGAAAACTTTTAACGTAGCCATAACCATATCAGGAGAACTGTCCTGCTCATGACGAGTCTAGAGAACATATTGCCTATTCTGGCGTTGCCCACTGGTGGCACTGGAAGTGGCACCCTGCTGAGTTGGGTGACATGCTGGTGCTGCTAAAGAATTAGTCTGGCCTTGCTGGCGATTATTTCTACCTCTCCACATACCCACAAGGCACTCCCTTACCCTATGGACTACCACATTTAAAACACACATCACTGCCTGTCTTATACGCACCCTGATGATTCTTACCACACTTCCTGCAAAGTGGATTGGTATGACCACTATTCATACTACCCTAAGGCTTAGAATCTGGCACTCTATCCAAACTGTCCTGTGTGAACTTAGGAACTGGCTGGAGATGGAGATGGGGCTGAAAATTTCTGGCAAAACTGAGAACAGTTACCACCTTCTGACTTTGGCTGAGAAAAATTGAAACTACCT